>CM066034.1:847847722-849199367 GCA_033557465.1 Ichthyophis bannanicus
CCCGCGCAGCTTTCTCATGCGCTAATGTGTGGCTGTGCGCAACATGGGCGCCGCGCACAGTAGCGCATGAATAATCCCGGTTTTGCTTTTTTCAGCCAGACAGCGCCCACTTTAAGAGAACGCGGGTCCTTATCATGGCACCGCGCGACGCACTAGCGGGGGCGGCATCACCATTACCGGGGTTTTAGTAAACATACCCCTTAAATCTGCTATACCAGCCCGTGTGTTTGCCGTGCACTTAGACATCTTGTTATTTTATTCTAAAGGTCTAGAAGCGAATAAAACGTAGATAATTTGAAGCCCTGTACCTACGTGAACCTCCATGTTGTATGTGCAGCTGTGTGTAGTCTGTGCGAGCTTGTGTGCATACTCAATGATGCTCGCTAGGGATCTCACCTATCAGATAGCTTAACAACTGGCAAGGGTGTCACCAATATAGACAGGTCTCAGCTGCAGGCATCCAGACTCATACAGGCAAAGCCACCGCACAATGGTGGGGTGAGCCAGCAGAATAGGGAGCAGCACATTGTGTCAGCAGAGGATGATCATTTCTGATGACCACCTGCAAACAACAAACACATCATAGAGTGTACCGTTGCGCGTGAATCCAAAGGCCTGACAAATCTACTTCTGTATCTTGCCCACGAAAACCCCATGGATAGTCATAAAACAAATTGAACTCCAGTGCTGGAAGATGAGGCCTCTGCACAGGTCGGAAGCCACTCAACTGGCTACTGGTGATGAGCTGAAGATTTCGCAGAGTAAAAGCCTGCATTTATGATGTGGGTAGGCAGATCCAAAGCCCTCAAGCCATCTGACTTGCTGGATGTAGCTGCGTCGCGAGAATAGAGAAGTCCAGAAGTTTTATAAAGACTTCTTACATGTTCGGACATGGAAGGTATGAAGCATGAACCCCGGGACTATTGAGGTGGTCAAGAATGAAATGGAACGTGTACAAATCAATACTTGGGTGTCAGCGGAACTGAAATGGACTGGCATGGGGCACTTTGCATCTGATGATCACATGGTCTACTATGCTGAAAATGAAAGACAACAGAAGCAATGGTGTTGACATTTATAATTAAGAAAAAAAAAACTTGGCAAGAACTATAATGAATACAATACAGTCACTGAACACAACGCTAGGGGTATGTTGACTAAAACCCCGTTAGGTGCGCGCGCGCGATATTGTGCGGTATGCCATCATAAGGATAGGACGTTTCAGTCAGAAAAAAGCAAAACATCAGGATTAACTCCATGGCAGGGAACTCGATAAATGTGCGCTGACACCTCAATAGTGCACCATAGCACATTTCAGCAGCAGTGACGCAAACTCTTAGACGTGGCAAGCATGCCCAGTGTCTCCAGGCGCTGCGCTGCGATGTGTCAGCACCCCACCCGGACGCAGAGCTACAGTACACTCGTGTTTCATACCACTGACTTGATTGGTATAGCGGTTATCCAAGGGTTTTCAAGATCACCACTGGTGCCAAATGAAGAAAACACGCTGTGCTGGGGTTCTCGCCCCCCCCACCCCCCCCCCCCTTGCTTGAGGTAGTAATCTGAATGATTCTATTACTGGGGACAGATTGCTTTTAAGCGAAAGTGCATATTTATTTTATATTTTACATTACTTTCTACTGGAAGCAACCACACTCCTCAGAAGTGTGTGTTAACATAACTGGTGTCCCCATATAGGCACATTTTAAAGTGCACTGTCCACCAAGGCACCCTAGAATGGTTGCTTATAGGGCCGCTTGTACCTAGGGGTGCTGTATGATGTACCGCAAAGGTTACAGCCACGTGTTATTGTGATGGCAGCACTGTTGCAGTTTAAGGAATGAAGAATCATAAGTAGGGTGCGCTAACATGCAAGGAGGGAGCAGCCAGTATAGCACCCAATGGTTAAGACACAGACCAATGTTGCAGTAGTCAGTCATGGGTTCAATCCCCCCCACTGTGCCTAATAAAAGAAAGCTGGCTGAGGCATTACCAGCTATAGGTCAATAGTGCTGCTTAGGCGGGCCTTTTATTTTTATTTTAATTCCGTGCTTGCCCAGCAACAACACACCCCTCAAAGTATTGTGAACATAAGGTGCCTGCATAAGGCGCCTCAATAGGGTACCCCACGAGGGGCCCTACATTCTTCTAAAGGTGCTCACCCTGCCCGCTCACGGCACCATCTCTATTCACTGTTTTCTGAATAGGCCAGTGGCCTATAGGGCGCCTCCTATTTTTTATAGGTGTGCCCCATATGACGGCACAGCAGCAGGTCATAGCAACCTGTGTGGTTGATGGCAGCACTGTGCATTTAAACGCATGGAAAATTTCTGAAGTATGTTGCGCTGACATGCAAGGAGAAACAGCAGTGTAGCACAATGGTTAAGGCACTGATGCTGCAATACAGTGGTCATGAGTTTGTCTCCCCAGTGTGCCTAATATGTAGGCTAGCTGAGACATCAGCTTTGCAATGTACGTATTGTTTCCTGCAGCACTTCTTTGTATTTTATTAATTGCTGCCAGCAAACGACGCCCTCAAGTGCCGTAACTGAAGGTGCCGCATAAGGCACCCTCTAAGGCACTCCATAGGGCACAATTATAAAGTGCACTGTCCGCCATGGCACTCTAAAAATGTCCCTTATAGGGCACCCTATAAGTCGCGTCCACAGGATAACGTATAGTGCACCTTATATAGACGGTAACCATAAGGTGCCCTATAGGGCGCCCCTCTGAGGCACCTTATGGATACAGTACGCAGAGAGTGTTTTTTGCTGGCAGCAATAATGTACATTAAAAAGAATAATGCTTTGGACAGCCCTATCATCAATAACCCCACTGTGGGTTTGAACCCACAATCTCTGGCTGCCACAGGTAGTGAACTAACCAGGGTGGGCTACAGCTCTATAATTGCTAGCAAGCCCCTGGCTGGCTGTAGAGGGACTGCACGTCACCACACAGACAGTCTGCCTGTGGTAACAGGATAGGGTTAGGCCACCCGTACCCATGATGCACTGCACATGCAAATCGGCTGTCCACAGATGAACACAAGATGGGGTATGCACCCCCACAGCACCGTGGCCTGGTCGGGGGCCGTGACCATGTCCACCCCCACAGCACCTCGGCCTGGTAGGGCGGTACTGACCGTGTGTGTTACTGGCAACGAGTAGCTACACACCGTGCAAATTTTGCGGGTACTGTGTCTCACCCTGAGTGTGTGGTGGGGCGCCCAGCACCAGGTCCACAGCACTTTCCATGGCAGAGATAGGCCATGGCTGCATGTCCCCCACATTGCTAATGTGTGAGATAGGTAGTTTCTGCAGAAACACCTTAGACATGTCTGTTTGTCTCAGTCAGGTGTTGCCCCTAGGAGGATCATGCACCACCACTCTCCTCCTCCAGGGATGAGGGTAGCAAACATGGTCAACAGATGCACATTCTACTTTCCTGCAATGGTGGTAGTAGAAAGGACCATCAATCCTGGTCCTGCTGGGGAACAGACACCCTACAGGGCAGTCAATGCAACTCTGTACACATCCATAACACAATAGCAGACAGACATTAGGCCTGGATATGCTAAGCTGCACCCCACCACTATCTGATATTCTCATGCAGCAACCTTTCAGCCACTGCACCCTGCAAGGCACTCCATCAAGTCACATACCAGCTGCAAACATCTGCTAGCTAGTCCATAGTGCATGTTCCTGGTGGAAATGCATGCACCCAGAACTGAAACATCAGCATACACAACAACCCGTATATAAGTCAGTGACTGGGCTCTAAAAGGAAAACCATAAATATCACATGAAAGAAATACTATATAGCACTATGGGGATGCCTAGCCATGCTGTGGTCACTGCACAGTCAGGGTGAGAGTGATCTCCCAGCAGGACATGCTGAGGTCCACCCTGTCTGTGTAGGTGGTGGCCAGGCACTAAAATGTCCCATCCAGTGCCCTATGCCCTGTGCAATGCATCCTGGCCAGGCCACCCTGTCCGGGCTATACCCATGGTACCGTTGCTCCTCATTATGCACATTTGCAGCCACCCACACTGGATAGACAGACAGACACCCCCACACCTATGCCAGCATTGTGCTATTATAGAGGGAATTTAGCAGCCCTGGCCACCACACCAGTCCTGGGCACAGTACAGGCATTGGATATGGTACGCAATACTGTTGGGGGTCACTCCCCAGGGTGGTAAACACTGTCAGAGCCCAGACCTGCAGCACACACTGCAGACATCAGAAATATTGTTATGATGGAGCTCAATGAGCAAACTGTGCTTAACGTAGGAATTGCTATCTGCCAGTAATCATAGGAAACGTTGGATAGCTGTGTACCGTATACCCAGGGGTAGGGTGGCATGTGCTAAGGTATGCAAGTGCTAGTATTGGGAGATGCACGCAGGACCCAATGTCCTGCCTCTCCAGGAGGCATTGGCTAATGGGGCCTGTGGGTGTGGGTGTGGGTGTGTGTCTGGCCCTGTTGGCCTGGCTGCTTTACGGCAGAGGTTCCCAACTCCAGTCCTGGTGTGCCAAATACTGTTCGGGTTTTCATGCTGTCCCTCCTCATGAATATGCATGAGATACATCTGCATACCATGGGGGTGGTGCATAGATATGCAGCACAGGTATCTTTATTTGAGGCAGCATGGAACCTGAATGGTGTTTGGCCCTCCAGGACTGCATTTGGGAGACTCTGCTCTAGGTAATGTGCCTGTTTATGGTGTCTGTGCTCTGTAGGGTAAAATATAGGCATATTAACCATGCGTATGTTCTCTGCAATAAAGGTTTGTCCTTACTATCACGGTTTAGTTGTGGGAAAAATATGTGGACTGGATTGGCAGTAGCCCCAGCTGGGCTTTGAACCTGTGACCTTCTGTTCTTGCACACACTGTCTGTGTGCACTGCATCACCATGTTGCCAGAGATATGCTTGCATTCCCTGGGGAGTCCATGACTGTACATTCGACATGGGCCTGTTTGTTGCAGTGCACGGCACCCACCTGGACAGGGCTAGGCCATGGTCTGCTGTGGCCACCAGCTGCTGCCACCTCCCACCACCAGTACCACTCCATCCTTAGATTGGAGACAGCATAAACCCTGAAGGTTTTGTGGCCCTCCAGGACTGCATTTGGGGGAATCTGCTCTAGGTAATGTGCATGTTTCTGGTGTCTGTGCTCTGTAGGGTAAAATAGAGGTGTTTGAGCCATGCTTATGTTCTCGGCAGTAAAAGTTCGTCTTGACTATCGCTAGTTAGTTGTGGGTAAAATATGGGGACTGGATTGGCAGGAGCCCCAGCTGTGGCTTGAACCTGTGCCCTTCTGTCTCCAAACATGCTGGTTGTGTGCACTGCACCACCGTGTTGCCACAGAGGCAGTGCATTCCCTGATGATACCATGACTGTTTGTCCCGGCAGGGCCTGTCTGTTGCAGTGCATTGCACCCCCTACACAGGGCTAGGCCATGGTCTGCTCTGGGCAGCTTGCCACTGCCCCCCTCCACCTCCAGTACCACCCTGTGCCACCCTGCTGCCATGCATGCCCTTTCTGCTGGTGGTGCTGGTGGTACGCGTCTCAGGCCATCTTGTGTGCGGATAGCGGCGTTGCCTAAGGTGCGGGTTCTGGGGTAGGGGTGCCTGGCAAATTTGTCCGCACGTCCCCACAATCACCACCTGCCAATGTTTCTGTGCCCTTGGGTATACCTGCTGGGTACTATCCCTGTGACACTGTGATAACACACTCTCGTGCCCATGTTGGGCCCTCATCAGTTGCCGTCTGGCTGCTGTTCAGTTTCAGCATTCCTAAGTGCCATCTAGGCCTCTGCCTAGTCCGCACTGTGCCCCAGCTGCACCACAGCATGTGCCGCCTGCAGCCCTCTGTATCCCCTTTCCCAGCATCTGTCCAATTGCCCATTCTGACCTGCCCGCCCTGCTGTGGTGGAAATGTACAGTCCATAGGTAACCTGTCCAATGGAGAGGGAAACCCTGATCAGTGCTATTTCACTGTGGGATCATTCACCTTGTATGGGGACGGAGCGTAGACCCTTCTAAAATTCATAATTTATTTTTTCGGCTTTCTTGGGAGTGTTTTTTGATGTTTCCTATTACTATCACTATTGCCCCAGCTTGATTATAATTTTTTTAGATTTTGTTGGGGTCATTTTCAATGTGTTATTTCACTTTTGTACCGTGCACATGTATCAAACTTATCACTGTTTTGTAGGTTTCCCTGGTTTTGCTGTACATTGCTGACAGAAATGGTTTCTCTTCCCTTTAAATCGTCTCTACCGCGAGATTTTCACTCGCGGTATTTTTTGGCTTGAATTTCAGCCCCACTCGTGTGCGGGGAGCCTCTCCCCTCCACTCTCCACCCAGTGACCCCTTCTCTTCCGCCCCTGGGGAGCCTTCCTCCGCCCTACGGGAGCCTTTCCACGCCTCTATCGCACATCAGAGCGCCGCGCACATGAGCGGGCACTTTAGTGCGGCACGCACATGTGCGGGGCACAAATATGCTCATTAGCGTGCGCTAAGGTACCTTAGCGCACGCTAATGTGCGCCGCGCACATGAGCGCAGTTTAGTAAACATACCCCTTACTTCTATTCGTCTATGAGGAATGTCCATCAACACAAATACAATTCAGGTATATGCCCCAACAACAGCTGCAGAAGAGGAAGAATTTGATGAGTTCTATGAACAGTACAGGCTGAAACTGACAGTAACACCCAAAACAGGCTATCCTGATAGTCATGGGTGATTGGAATGCAAGTTGGCAAAAAGAAGAAAGTTCCAATTGCTTGGAAAATATGGACTTGGCAATAGAAATAAAGCTGGAGAAAGACTGATAGAATTCTGTAAGACCAATGATCTATTCATCTTGAACACCTTCTTGCAGCAATACAAACACCGACTGTACACATGAACTTCACCAAATGGATTGGTACAAAAATCAAATTGACTACATCTGTGGAAGTCAACAATGGAAAAACTCAATAACTTCAACAAAGACAAAACCTGGAGCTGACTGTGATACAGGTCACCCACTAATAGAATGCAAACTGAAGCTAAACATGAAAAAGAGCAAGCCACTCATGAATGTAGCAAAACATGACTTGAGAATATACAACCAGACTTGAAATACTGACTGCAAAATCAAATTGCTGCTTTAGATACAAATGACAGAGCTCCTGAAGAGTTATGGGATGACCTCAAGAATGTTGTTTTGGAAGAAAGCAAGAAGTCTCTACAAAACGTGAAAAAGCAAAAACAGCCAAAACGGATGACTGAAGAAACTCTGACAATTTCCCAGAAACACAGAGAAGCTAACGCCAAAGGAGAAAGAGAGGCAATCACAGAACACAACAGAGATTTCCAATGTGCAGCAATAAAGGAGAAGTACTAAAATGAAACATGCAAGGACATAGAAGCAGAAACTATTAGAGGAAGAATAGATCGGCTTTCCTAAAGCTACAAGAGTTAAAGAAAAAATTCCAGCCTCGAATTGGAATGCTGCAAGATGCTCAAGGATCCATGATAAATGATGCTGAGAAGATCAAGAAAAGGTGGAAAGAATATACAGAGTCATTATTCCATAAAAATCAAGTTAACCAACAGTCATTTCAACCTGCACCTTATGATCCGGAACCATTGGTGATGAAAGAAGAAGTTAAAGCAGCATTGAAAGCCTTATGAAAGAACAAAGCACTGGGCATTGATGGGACTCTCATTGAAGAATTACAGCAATTGGATGAAGCTGTTACTGTACTTACAAGGCTCTTCCAGGAAATTTGGAAGACAAATTTATGGCCAACTGAGAGGAAAAGATTTGTGGTTTTACCAATACTGGAGAAAGGTGATCTGACTAACTGTGGAGATTACAGCACAATCGCTCTGATCCTACATGCCAGCAAGATTCTATTCAAGATCATTCAGCAGAGACTACAACCATATCTGAAATGAGAACTGCCAGAAGTGTAAGCAGGGTTCAGGAAAGGGTGAGGAATGAGAGACATCATCGCGGATGAGAGATGGATCCTTGAAAAGACAAAAGAATACCAAGAGGATATCCATATGTGTTTTCTTGACTACAGCAAAGCTTTTGAATGTGTAAACCATGAGAAATTCTGGGTCATATTAAGAAGCATGGGTACACCAGAACACCTGATAGTTCTCTTGCACAACTTTCACATTGATCAAGAAGCAACAGTTTGAATGGAACAAGGAGTAACAGAATGGTTTAAAATCATCAAAGGTGTACAGCAAGGTTGCATTCTTTCCCCCAACCTCTTTAATTTATATGTAAAACAAATCATCAGAAAAACAGGAGTGTATGAAGACAACTGAGGTGTGAAGATTGGTGGAAGACTCAACAACCTTCGCTATGCTGATGATACCACATTACTGGATGAAAGTGAAGACAATCAGAAACATTTGCATCTCAAGATCAAGGAGTATAGTCTTAAAATGGGCCTGCACTTTTAACATTAAGAAGAATAAAGATCATAACAACTGGCAAAATTGATACATTCATCATTGATGGAGAAGAAATTGAAATAGTTGACAACTTTAAACCTACTGGGATCAACAACCAATAAAGAAAGAACAAGCAGTCAAGAAATCCAATGATGCATTGCTCTTGGCAGAATGGCTATGAAGGACCTAGACAAGATTCTGAAGAGCAGAGATGTCTCTCTTCATACAAAGATTCAACTTGACCAAGCTATGGTATTTGTAATAACATCATATGGATGCAAAAGTTAGACAGTGAAAAGATAGAAAGATAGACAGGAAGAAAATTGATGTCTTTGAATTATGGTGCTGGTGACGAATACTGTGTATAACATGGACTGCCCGAAGAACAAACCAGTCAGTACTAGAGGAGAACAAACTTATGCTTTCCTTAGAAGCTCAGATAAGAAGACTTTGACTTTCATACTTTGGACACATCATGCACAGAGAGAGATCAATTAGAGAAAGACAATGCTTTGCAAGATAGAACACAAAAGAGGGAAAGCCAACAATGAGATGTATTGATACAATAACAGCAGCTATGGGTGCCACTCTGTCAACAATGAGCTGCCTGACTGAAGACAGAACACAGTTTAGGTCAATTATCCATAGGATCACCCTGAGTCGACACCGACTCAACAGCCCTTAACAACAACAACATCCAGCGAAATCACAATTGAGAGCTAAACTTTACACACTCATCACTCTTTCATTCATTATTCTGCATTTGAATCACCATACAGTTTGGTCAGGGTTTCTTAGTTGAGCAGTTTCTTTGCCTCACTGAAGACACTCCGTAGTGCCCCTCTCTCCAGCACTCAAGCTTCAAATCAAGCTACTGTCACACTGAGTTATATTAAGCGGATCAGTGGTTTATTATCAGCTTTTGTTTTATCTGATATGCTCCAGCATAGAGTTCAATGCATTTACAATACTTTCTCCAGTTTACCCATTCAGAGTGGCATAATGTCACAGACAACAGCACTTAGCTTGCTCACATATACACATTAAATAAGGAAAATTCCAAACTTGTCCCTTTTCCCAGCAAAAACCTAATTTCAAACTCTCAGCTCACCAAAACAGATCTGTTCTCACAAAACAGCACCTGGTGATCTCCCCAGCAGTATCAAAGTTTCCAGGCTAACCTAGAGGGTTCCTGAGTGCTGCCATGGTGTCACTATAGTGTTGCATAAATAACCGCACCAGAAGCAGAAGTAAACCAATTACACAACAAAAAAAACAAACTTCTGGACAATATTGAGACCTGGCAATATATTATCTAAGGAAACAAGCACCATAAGGAATTAGTATTAACTTACGTTTATAGAAATACTGAAAGATGTCAGACCAGATCCCAGAGCCATACTGATTATGAAATGTGCCCTGTGCGACTTGCACATCAAGCGCGCCCCCTCCCCCCTGCACCACCATCTAGCCACTTTATGGGGGCAGGAGAGAAGAGGCACGCACCGGATGTGCAAGTCGCCGGCACGCTAAGCAGGTCTGGTCCCTCCTGAAGGGACTAGACCTGCTTTGCATGCTGTGAGAAGGCTTAAGGGGCGCATTTTGGCTTTCTACCGTTGCCTGCCGCCACTGAGAGAAGAAAAAGTGGCGGCGGTAGGCAACGGCAGACAGCCTAAATGCGCCCCCTAAGCCTTTGCGCCCTGTGCGGCCTCACCACTCGCACAGGGCTAGGTACGGTCTTGCCAGATCCAAGAAGGATTTCAAACAACTAATGAGGAGAAAAGACCTCAGTGCATAAGCTCTTATCCCTCTAAGAAGCAGTTACCTGCCAAAGAGGAGTTGCTTTATTGAACATCAGTGGTCTAAAAAACTCCTCAACAAACACAGAGAAACTAAGCTTAGCTTCTCAATCAAAAGATTTCATACTTTCTATGTGTAAGTGTGATCATGAGCATGGACATGTACATGTTCCCGCGACAATGTACATGTACAAACTAGACCATCAGAAGCATGGTATAAGGGCAGGACATAGAAAATCAAACTACACTGAACACAAAGCTGAGGTGACTGCACCAGGGCAATAGATACAAATGAGCATGTTCATTGTGAATGAGGCAGAAAGAGACATGGAGAGAGGCAGCTGTGGAGTAAACCATTGTAAATATGTTGGCAGCAGTGGAACAACCAGTACACAAATGCACACATCATACCCAAAACACAAAAAATACACAAAGATGCCCAACCCAGCCCATCCCACAGACCTGAACCCCCCACAGTTGCACCCATGTGAGACCCTTGATCACAACTCTGCCCATACCATATACCCACATGCCCCCACCGCCCACAAAAGACCACTACCATCCACCCCCACAATCCCCAAACCCAGAAATACCCCAGCAACCCTACCCTAAGCACATATATCAGTACCATATGCAAGGGCAACCTCTGCTCCCCGTGATACTTTGCCCTCCCCTGCCCAGAGGTCACACTGCCTACTCACCCACACCACCCTGTTGTGTGTGTCTCCATGGTCCCTAGTGAGTACAGACATGGAGACCAGTTGGTGAACTGACAGACCTAGCCTTGCAACAAACAAGTGTCTGGAACATCATACATAGACATATGGCATGGATATTCATGGTGCTGCAGTCATGCTACCTTGTCCCTGGTGGGTTACTGAGACCCCCCCCCGCCCCATTGCATGTGGTCCAAGTGAGGATGTAAGGGCCTCAGTGAGGTGGCTCGCCTCCTGGTTTAGGGCCTATAGGTCAACCTGGATGCCTTGCAGGTGCAGTGTAATGAGGTCCAGGGATGCAGGGCCCTGAGACACAGCAGCCTCGGTGCCCTCATTCTACTGCAGACTCATGCGGTGTGCATGTGCACCTGGTGCCTCACTGCACTGCACCATTCCCAGGCCCCCACCACTCAGGCCACTCAAGGCCCCTTTTCTATCTGCCACATGCCCCTGTCCCTCCCAACTCATTTCCATCACCTCCCTCCTCCTCCGGCACACCCCAATCCTCTCCCTCCACTCCCAGCACACTTTTATCCCCTCCCTCCTCCCTCTGCATGCTTCCATCACTCTTCCACCCACAGCATGCTCCCATCATCTCCCTCCCTCGTCCCCCTGCACACTCCCATCCCCTCCTTCCACTTCTGGCATGCTCCCATCCTTGCCACTCTCCCCTAGCACCTCCATGGCTGCTTCCCCCTCCACCAGCCAGTTGGCAGAGCCGGGCGGCATATGCCACATCTTACCCTCCTCCAGGGACTCTGGCCCATCTGCATCCTCATCCTCTGCCTAGTCCTTGATGGCACACCCCAAGCTGTGCCCTGCAGTACCCACCTCAGCCCATGCCATGGCCCCCTCTATCACTTCCCTGGGCCCCCACAGTGCAGTACCCTCCCCAGCCAGCACAGTGCTATCCAGACCCTCCCTTCAGGGGTTGGGGCATCTCCATCAGTGTGAGGGTGACCTCCTCATCTTCCCCACTCCCTTCCAAGTGGGATGAGCTGGATATCACTATGTGACTGGCTGTGCTGGTGGTGCCAGAGATGGCGGAACCTGGCTGCCGGGGCTGCCCATGCTGGGTGACTGCCCCCTGCCACCTTGATGTGACCCTGGTTGCTCCTCCACCTTCTCATTCTCCTCTACTTTCTCTGCCACATCTTCTTCCTCCTCCTCCTCTAGCCCGGGGCTGGGGCAGGTCCTCAACTGGGATAGCTGTGGGTGGGTTGCAAGAGGGTGGGCATTAGAGGGTAGGGTAGTCTGGCTGTCATGTCCCCATCGTCATTCACTGCCTGCATGCTCTGCTTGCTGTTTCCCCTATTCATAGCTCTGCTACCCGGGTCCTGTTTCTGATCAGAGGATGTCCGACCCATCCAGACATCCAACATCTGGATGGGCCAGTTTGTACCCAAACCTTTCCCCTCCCAGGAGTCATGCATTCCTGTGGGTGCTGAATCGGGATTATGGGCCTGGACAGATAGGATGTGCTCTGATTCTGTGCCTCTGGATGCACATATCCCACCCATCTAACCCTCCCCATGATCCTGCATAGGGCCTTGGTGACACGCTCATTAATACAATAGACAATATTAGAAATGGAGTTGCAATGGTCTTCCTAGACATAGCAGCAGCTTTTGACTCCGTTGACCATGACCAACTGCTAGCCCGGCTCCACGAAAAAGGGATACAAGGAACGGCTTGGAACTGGTGCAAATCTTATCTGGAGGACCGATGGCAACAGGTCCGGATCGGTAACATTACATCCCAGCCTTTCCGACAGAAGCAAGGAGTTCCACAGGGTTCCTCCCTCTCGGCCTTGCTATTCAATATCTACATGCAGCCAATCTGCAACATCACCCGTTCATTCGGAATTTCATGCCTTATCTATGCTGACGATGTGCTTATATTCACACCAGTTAATGTGATAAAACCCGACTACACACCTTTAACCACCTGCCTCAATGCAATCTCAGATTGGCTACTCACACAAAATCTCCGAATCAATTAAAAAAAACCAGAAGTCTTGATTGTCACAAGGAATAAAGACTTCTCTCCTCCACCAACAAGAGATGCTGATTTACCAGTCAAAACCACAATACGTTACCTAGGTGTCATACTGGACCAGCGGCTGGATTTCAAAGAACACATAAAAAGTACAGTAAAATCCATCTATCACAAGATCAGGACTCTACGACCCCTCAGACCCATGCTCGAACCAAATGACTTCCGCACAACCTTCCAGGCATTAGTCACCCCTCACTTCGACTATGCAAACATTGTGCTACATGGCCTTCCCAAGAGCACGCTGAACCCACTACAGTTGGCCATGAATACAGCAGCCAGAGTTCTATATGGGGCTTCAAGGAGTCAACATATTACCCCCATCCTGTTTGAACTTCATTGGCTCCCAATAGCATGTAGGATCTTATACAAAACCCTTCTCTTGACCTTTAAAGCATTCCACCAAATCTCACCATCCTCGCTTTCTGACATCCTTCACCACTCTCAAAACACCAGATCTAGAAGATCTGTAACAGAAAACACACTAATGGTCCCAAAAGACCTAACAAAACTCACACAGATGACTACTATGAGAGCATTCTCTTCCTTCGCCCCTAGATGTTGGAACATGCTACCTCCTAACATCAGATCACAGAAAGACCTGTCCCAATTCAGAAAATCTCTAAAAACACACCTCTTCCTTCAATACTTCTCCCAAAGCATTAGCTCCCCACCTCCTCCCCTTCCAACCCAAAACAATGACTATGGTTAGTCAAGTAAGTCCTCTAAACTCCATTGCTCGCCCTAGATTAAAATATCGCAATCCCTAACCTATGAAGCTCAAAACTTATTTTAATTTGATGTAAATAGTTGTGAATATTTGTTATTACCTTATCTTATCGTTAACCCCATTATCCCTGTTTCACTCCCTGTTATCTGTAAACTTGACATATGTTTTATGCTTAAGAACAAGGTTGTTAAAATGTAAACTGCGCTGATGATGAATAGCGTGGTATATAAAAACTGTTAAATAAAATAAATGGCGTCCCGTCACCATGGCACCAGTGTGCTATGCAGGGACCCCGCTGCCCCACACAGCCTCAGATGTGTCATTCCCCACCACCTGACCCCTGGAGAGGCCTGCCAGGGACAGCATCAGAATGTGGGGAACCTCGCACAGCCACTCACCTTGATTGGGGGTCCTCCATTGCCAGTCACCAAAGTCAGGGTGACGTCTTCCACCTCCGATGTAGAATTTCACCCATCTACCTCTTCCAGCCCGGCTATACAGGGCCGTGACCAGACTTGACCCTGTATGTCCGGAATAGGGAGTCCTGCCTCTGCCCCACCCATGTTCCTCCTCCATCCTTCCCCCTCCTACATCTTTACTGTACGTGTGGTCTGCTTTGGGTTTGGTATCAGGCACAATCATTTGGCTAGGGATGTACATCCACTGAGGATATATATCTCCGCAACACACGGGTTGAAATGACCCCATGTGGTCTGGGGCAGGTTTGGTCACATTATCCCAGTCCCGACACTGTGCATGCACACTTACCTTGCTCCTACTGCAGCTGCTGGTGGAACTGGTTCAGAATGCTCAGTCTGGCATGACGGATCGCCCTATAGCATACACTGTGTCTCAGTGTCCCTCACAATTTGGAAGTGACTGTGGACACAATCGTTATTGGACTCATTGTGTGCATGTGTTGTGCCCTTCTAGGTCTGTCCCTACAGCTGCCTGCCTGTCATCCCACTATCTGCGACCACTCAACGCAGTTACATTGTGCAGAGAAATCTCCAGTGACACCTCGCACTGGACAGCAACTTTTCCTGCTCCTCCAGATATCCTTGTTCTTATGTGCCTGCATAGCTTACTGGCAGGGCCATGGGCTAGGGGTTCATGGGGTCAGAGGCTCTCTGCCAAGACTGTCTGCAAGCAATATCATTCAGGTTGACCTTGGCCTTTTACTGCTTGCCCTGAAATGCACATTGTGGGCCTTGCATGCTGTTTTGGGGCCTAGCGGTGTCTTGTCACCTGTCTGGGGCACAAATTTATCCCAGATTTGGGTCACATCATGGCACTGCACTGTGCCATTTTGGCACCTGTCTCATTGGTCATGCCTGAGGTGGGGCTTGCACAGGTGACTCATTGCATATTCACATCAGGCCTGGTGGTTGTTGGGTTAGCATGTGGTGGGGTTGGGTGGTGTGTCCTGGATGTTTGGGTCCTGGCTTAGGAGCCGAGTGCCTGGGGTTTGATTCCTGCCAGTTACCTTTGTTTTGCATGGGCAGCTGGTGTGCCTCCCACACTTTTTCCCCCATTCTGGGTACCCTGGGTCTCTGTGGCTTTCTCTGTGTCTCCTTTCAAGGAACTCTCTAGCAGGTCTGCACACTTATCTGTTTGCACTGCGGGGTTTCTTGTCACACAGGTTTCCTACTGCTTTGCCTCATGTCACTGGGCTGTCACTGCCTTTTGCCACGTGTTTGTGGCTGGGTCTTGCAGCTTATGTGTTGGGGACTGGGGGGGAGGTGTGGCCTAAAGACTTGGGCTCTGGCTCAAGAGCCAAGGGCTTGAGGGTCGATTCCTACCAGCTTCCCTTGCCTCATGCAGGAATATCACTTTACTCTCCATTGCCTGTGATACATTCCAGTTATCAGTGTTGTCTGTGCAATGCTTTGGCTGACATGCTCTTGCAGTGTTGCTACACTGGTACATATGTGTAAGGTGGTAGATGTGTTTCACTGTGTTTGCTATTTCTGTTTATTTCATTGTTCTGCTTCACAGGATTTTGTGTGTGTGTGTGTGTGTGTGTATATGCATGTTTCTCCTTTGGTTCATCTGTTTTTTTGTACCTGCATTGCCTCCATGGTATTCTCTAGGGCAGTCTGTTTCTGGTTGCATGTTATCTGTACTCTGCCTTCAGTGGTCACTGCTCTGTCCACATGTGCTTCAGGTGGAGGTCTGTCTTCCTTGATTTGGGTCCTGTTGTGTGTCTCCATATATTTGGTGGTGTGATCTCACTGTATGTGCACTCTCTGTGTTCACCAGACCCTCCCTCACATTGGCATTTTGCTTTGGGGCTGCACTCCTGACTCTGCACTGTTCTTGTCCCTCTACTTTCATTCATTCTGCCCTTGCCTGGCCTCCCCTCCCCCCCACCCCCCACCTTTCGTGCTCTCTGTCTATCACTCACATTTTGTTTGCATGCTTTCACCAGTGCATATTTACCAGCTTTCCTGCCTTCCTCTTCTTACTGCACTAGGGTGGTCCTGATCCTTTCCCAGCCTCTATGTACTGCATGGGCTGGTGGGCTGTGCCCCATGAGGAGCAGGGCTGTCTCATCTCTGCCTCCAAAACGTTTGGCTGGCGTGTTGCCATTTTCATAACTCTCCTCTCAGGTTTGCTGGGGGGGGGGGGGGGATCACTCGATCCTTTTTCCTGTTGCACATGGACGGCACACAGGGACTTCCATGTGCAAAGTGGTCATAGAATTGTGTGTGTGGACGGTTGGTATGGTTTGCATGGAGAGCAGGGGTGCATGTTATCTGTATTTGTACATGTAGGATGAGGATGTGCAAGGAGTGCTGTTGCACTATACATCCGGAGACGTTCATGTTTGTATTTCATGCACACGTGTACATCAGTTGCCATGCACACAGAATTCAGTCTCAGCATGGGACGTCCACACCTTATACATTTTTGTCGGGCCTGCACATCTTCATCTCAATCAGCCTCCTTGCTAATATGTTCAGAATTAATCATTGTCGGTCGGCAAACAAAGTATCTCGATATCCTGCACACAGTGAAAAAATATTTTCTTTTATTAGTCGTAAATAGTTTGCCCTGTAGCTTCATTGCATGTCCCCTAGTCTTTCTATATTCTGATAACGTAAACAATTGATCTACGTTTACCCGTTCCACTCCGTTCATTAATTTATAGACTTCTATCATATCTCCCCTCAGCCGTCTCTTTTCCAGGTTAAAGAGCCCTAACCTTTTTAGCCTTTCTTCATAGGAGTATCCTTCCATCCCCTTTACCATTTTGGTGGCTCTTCTCTGAACCTTTTCTAATAACGCTATATCCTTTTTAAGATACGGCGACCAGAATTGCACACAATATTCAAGGTGCGATCGCACCATGGAACGATACAGAGGCATTATAATATTCTTTGTTTTATTTTCCATTCCTTTCCTTATGATACCTAGCATTCTATTTGCTCTCTTGGCCACTGCTGCACACTGGGCTGAGGGTTTTAACATCTCTGCTCCTTATCTCTGCACTGACTATGATCAATGGCCCTGGAGAATTTCATTTTTCTTTCATTTTTATTTGAGCATGGCCCTTTTAAAAGATCACCGCTAAGCTGTGCACAGCTCTGCTGGGCTCCAGCATAAGTGTGGCATGTTTCTCTGCTCCCTCAATTTCTCCAGCACCATGAATGTGGCTGTCAGCCTGCCCACATGCTGCTTCTTTCCTGCTACCCATGGCCCCAGCAGAGTCACAAATTAAAATTTTCTAAAAATTAAAACGGAAGTTGCCATAGCAGCCCAGCCCAAAGTTCAGGCTCACTCCCATGGCCTATTGCCACCCCATTCTCAGCCCCCAGCATACTTCCTCATGTCTCATTTCACCAGGCCCTCTGCAGCTATAAACTCCACAGGACTCTAAGTAATAATACTATTTTTATTTATTTTTTTCCACTTGCTTGCAATGATATAATCACAAGTTATATAGGTCTATAACACTGTTCCCTCTAAGCTGTGCACGTGTGCGCGCGCACACACCTCGCCGAGCGAGCGCACATACTTTATAACACAGCGCACAAAAATTACGGTTCTGATTCTGATAGAAAACACAGACGTCTTAAAATTTAAAAGTTGTTGTGTATTTATGTTTTTCACAAGTTCTACAATATTTTCTAGTGCAATCAATGTGGTGTACATACTGTATTCTGACGTGTAGTCAAATTTTAAAGTATATAACTCCGAGTGTAGTTATGTGGCGCACAAAAATTTAACCTTCCTTCAAAAGCTGCACAGCTGATATTTTATGCGCAAACAGCCTACAGAAAATTAGAGGGAACATTGGTCTATAAGAGCTTGAATATCAGCTTGAGAATTTCTGCTTTTCAGTGGTTGATTGTCATCTTCTATTACAACCTACAATATTTAAGTTTTTGTTTTATTACCAATGAATGAATGCTAGAATTTTTAACAGGTCAATGCAGAACTAAGGAAAATTCTACTATACTTCTGCGCAACACAACTTGGATAGACCAAAAGAACTGATTTAAACTTTAGGACAATATTGGACCTTGCCCTACCATTCAGAATGACAACTTTATCAGCCATGCTGTAGCATTTAAGCATGAAATATCATTGTATCCATGCTTACAAGGTATTATTATTATTATTATGAAAAATGAAATTTAGAGCCTACAGTTCAAAATCAATATCCAATTCCTTCCCACATACACATTTTTGAGTTGCCTGCACTGTACAAGCTCTTGACAAATAAGATCAGCAGGAGGACTTATTTAACTAGTAGAAAAACATTGTTACAGCAAAATTTGACCCCCCATGTGACATATGAGTAACATCACAATAAAGTTGGGAACTCCATTTTTCAAGTTGCATTACTAAACTCAAATAAGTTTATAGAGAAACAGTTAAGTAACAGATTTAAGTAGAAAGAAAAAAAAGAAAATTATAATATGTATTAGCAAGTTTTGTTTTTTTCGTATCTTTGTTAATGATATTGTAGAAGGGCTGTCAGTTAAGGTTTGCCTCTTTGCAGATGCTACCAAAATTTGCAATAGAGTAGACACCCAAGAAGGAGTAAACAATACGAGGAGGGATCTAACTAAGCTTGAAGAATTTGGCAGTTGAGATTTAATGCTAAAAAATGCAGGGTCGAGCATTTGGGCTGCAAAAATCCAAAGAATAGTATAGTGTAGGGGGTGAAGTACTTCTGTCCATAAAAGAAGAGCAGAACCTGGGAGCGATTGTTTCTGATGATCTTAAAGTGACTAAACAGGTAGAAAAGGTGACAGCGAAAGCCAGAAGGATGCTTGGATGCATTGGTAGAGGAATGGTCAGCAGAAAAAAGGAGGTGATAATGCCTTTATATAAGTCTCCAGTGTGACCTCATTTGGAGTATTGTGTGCAATTCTGGAAACCACCCCTTCAAAAGGATATAAGCAGGATAGAGTCGGTGCAGAGGGTAGCTGCTAAAATGGTTAGTAGTCTTTATTATAAATCATATGGGGACAGACAACAGTGTTAATATGTATATGTTAGAGGAAAGGTGAGATAGAGGAGATATGATAGAGACGTTTAAATAACTCTGCAACAAGGGGATATAGGATGAGGGTGAAAGGGGATAGACTCAGGAGTAATATCTGAAAATATTTCATTACGGAAAGAGTGGTAGATGCATGGAATAGTCTCCCATTGGAGGTAGTAAAGACGAGGACAGTATCAGAATTCAAGAAAGCATGGGACAAACACAGATGAGCTCTAAAGGAAAACAGGAGACTACTGATATTGAAGGGCAGACTAGATAGGCCATATGGTCTTTTCTGCTGTCATGTTTCATATTTTTCAGTCCAAATCTCAGCTTATTATTGTCATTATGGCTTTGATGTAAGGTACAGTCTTCATTTAAAATAAACCTATATTCACAACTATCTAGCTAGCTAGCTACAGTATCTATGTATTGATAAAGAGAGAGAGACTGGGGAGGAGTGATTTATATATTTTTCCTGGGCCAACTCTGAAATTGCTCCTGCGCACCAACAGAAATGAAAAATCCCCCGCTCAACCAGCTGCAAAACCCTTCATCTCCACTGTCCTGCCAAGCCTTCCCTTCTTCTGAACAGCATGCAGAAATATTAAAACATTCTTTCCTTGGCCATCTCTGGAGAGCTTCCCTCCAACTGGCAGCCAAAAATTAAAAAAAAAATAATAATAAGTCCTATGGCCAGCAAATCCCCAGCCCTCTTCCTCCCACTGACACTCAAGCTATATACAGAAGCTTGGATGCAAGCGATTGAGGGCAAGTTTGTTTAATCTGGGTCCTAAGAATGACTAGAGGTGTATGACTGATCCAGTGCAATCTCTTGCATGACAAACAATGACACCTCTGGAATATTCTAACAGTTTAAAGACAGAAAGAATGCTCTAGAAAATAGAAGCCTAAGAACGGTATTCAGATCACGGGAGGTCACAGAAAAAAACAGAGAAGTCTGACCCAGTCAGCTTTTTTTATTGTGGCTTCTTAGTGCCTTTCTTTGGCACTCTGTTAGGGGAATTAAAAATTGTTCAACTGCATTAGAAACTCACCCTGGTTTCTATTGGTGGTGCTAGACCAGTGGAATTCACTGACAGTCCTCAAAGGCCAAAGACAGGCCAGGTTTTCAGCTTGCCCCTAATGAATATGCATGAGAAAGCATGTATGCAATATATCTCATGCGTATGTATATTAGGAATATCTTGGAAACCTGACACGTTTGGAGTCTTTGAAGACTGGAAGTGAATGCTACCATGTTAGAATGAGGGACAGTCATTATCCATATGAAAAACAACAATGATCAAGCTTGCATCATCAAAAACAAGGAAAATTAAAGAAATCACCTACCGAAGATTTTTGCTTTACATCCTTCAGGGCTTTTCAGAACAAAGCATCAGGAGTTTTTGGAGCAAGGCCAGAGCTGCTTTATCTAGCTAGAATTAAGCAGTCATTTTAGAACTGTTGTCCAGCATCTACATGCACTAATAGAAGCGCTTAGATGTGGCAATAACATACAGTATATATGTAAATACCAATTTTACAATGCTGCTGTTTACATGTGTAGATGCAGCCAGATGTGCAGTATAGATTTTAATGAGGTTTAGCATGGATCCTACATGTGCAGTCTTGTGAAAACCAGGAGTTATACATGTAAGTGCTGTTAAATAGACATGTATGCTGGTGAAATAGACATCCACACATGCATTTACTGGTATTTGCATGTGTACGCATTTCCCATCACTCTTTCTTTGGACATGTAGTTTTGTGAAATTGATGCTGCCACTGTTTATGCTAACAAATAAATTTGTATTTTCCAGTGTTCTTACACTGCCAGCATACAGAAAGCTCCATGTTCAGTAGTGCCTCTTGCAAAATAGTCGGGGATTTGGGAATGTCCCAACCTGGACATCCCGATTCCTATCTAGATGACCTATACAAAAAGGGGCTTTAAAATGATTTCTAAAGGGAAAAGTTAATATCTTTGAATCTTCCACAGACAAGGTATGGTTTATATAAAGGATTACCAGGCAGGCAGAGGGATCTTCGTTTCAACTTATGCGCTGTAGTGTGTCTCCTGCAATATCTGTTTTAAGTTTCTGCAGGATCACCAGTCATTCGAATGATGGCAGGAGCTTCTGTTTCATTGGGGAGTTTTTACTGTTCCTCTTTTTCTTCTGCCTCATTTACTTTTTATAACTGATTGAAATGGAGTGATTCCAGCTTCTATGAGAACTTGCATTTTCTTTCTGTTGGTAAATGCATTATGCCAGGTAGGATGTGGATGACTGTATTTCATTTTCTTCGTAGAGACAATATTGGTTGGGATTTCAATAAATCAAATTCAGAGATTTTCAAAGATATTTTTGAGGGTTAAACTGTGCTTTCCTCATGCAAATTCCCTTTTATAAGATTGCCTACTCTCTAAGAAAGTAAAAGTTTGTGCATGGCGCTATTTTGGAGGAAATTTTACCATCCAAGGAGTGCAGGACCAGCGCAAGAAGAGCTCTATCAATGGCTGCACCTGCAATATGGAACGCCCTCCCTAACGAACTATGATCGTCAGAAGACATTAAGGACTTTTGAAAGCAACTCAAGACTTTGCTGTTTATGGAGCACTACGGTAGGAGCACATAGTGGGGACCATCTGCCAACGGACTAATACCTGACCACCCCCCCCCCCCCCAACACATGCTTCAACACTGTATAGAAGCTCATGCTGTAAATAGCCCAGCCCACTTCAAATCAACGCTGACTTACACACACACGCGTTCACTGTACAATATAACACTGCATGAGAGCTCAAATGTCAATATAATTTGATTGGTTATTGAAGGATTAGGTGGGATATAAATACTATTAAATAAATAAATAAATAACTCTTCAGTAGGAAGTACTGTTGGGGGCAGGGTCGGGGTGGGATTTGAAGTTACGTGCATTCATTGGTCATTTTAAATGAATGTGGAGATCTTTTAAGAAGCATGTAAATGTGCAAATAGCAACATTTATACACACTTCCAAACAGCAATTTTAGAAAGCTGGTATTTGCACGTGCATACCTCAAAGGCTACAGAGATTTAAAGGGGGTAGAGCAGGGGCATGCTTGGGCACGCCTCAAACACAAACATGTACATTTGTATATTTTTTAAAAATCCCCCATTAGCCTCCATGTCTGCCATGGTTAAACATAAATGCCAGCTTCCAGTTTAGTCCAAGAGGTCACTAAGAAGGGACAGGTGTCATAGCTGATGGCACCCCCACCCCCATGGGCCTCCACTGAACCAAACAAACTCCCTTTCTCCTGAAACCCCTGACATTCACCATTTCCCCCTCTCTTATCCCCCAGATCTCCAACTTCCACCATTCTTTCTTCTTCTCAGGAACCCCCCTGACATCCACCATATTCCCAGTCATTTCGGCCATGTTGAGTGCCTGGCATCAAAATAGTTACTCTGAACCCTAGTGATAGTCTTGTATTGCTGCTGATAAAGGTCAAACTGCCAAATAAGGGTGCGATACTCCTGTGAGACTACCACTGGGTATCAGAGCTACCATTTTGATCCTGGATGCCCAGTGGGCTAGGAGTAACAGAGGTTTGCTCTTCCACTTCTACTAGACATCAAGATAAACTCCAATAAGAGCCAGGATGTCCAGGGAGTTGCAGGGAGAGATTGAGAGGGTGTTTTGCTGGGGCGGTTGGGGTATACGTATAGCTTTGTTTGTAAGTGGTCCAGGGGAGTTTGGGATATATGACATTGTTCAGCAGTGGTTCCAGTTTTTCGGAGTATATGGTGGATATCTGAAAAGGGAGAGGAAACGTCATCACACCACTGACCAGGGCTGATTAGAGTCCCACTATTTGATTGCTGCAGCCAGGAATCACATGCAAAGGTGTGAGATAGGGATGCTCTTTTTTCAGTGTCTTCATTTTGTAAGGGCGCTGCTCCCACTGGACATGCCAGCAAATGGACATGCACGCCTCATGTCCTTCTAGGTATTTTATAAAAGGCTCCATGTTCGGCAGAGCCCTTTATAAAATATAGGAGGAACTGAGCACATCCTGATCTGGACATCCCATTTCCTCCTTCAATGTCCTATGCAAAAATAGGGCTTTATATGTATTTTTCTCAGAAAACATATCTGCACAGATCAGCAGGTATAAATACATGTGGGTAGTTTCGGGGATAATATTCAAAGTGACATCACATGAATATTTTTATTTCTAAAATCCTGCAAAGTCTACAGAACTAAAGGAATGTGTTCAGTTTTCACTAACGAAGTTAGTTATAAAATTATCCACTAATTAATCTTTTCACTGATGGCCTTTCTTCTCGTCTTATGTTTATTAATTCTGCTTAGTGCCTATTTCTTTTTTTTTTTGGATGATGAGGAGACTCTGGAGATTCTGTGGGTTATGCAAAAACCTGTCTGTTCCTGTGGGTGATGCTGATGAGGGATGTCATGATGTGCTTGCTTTATAGTGCACATAGCTGGGTCACTGTGAAGGGGGCGATGTTGCATGTGGGGTCCAGTAAACATGTATCTCTCTTGCTTGTTACTTCATTTTCATGTTCTCAGTAAGTAATTAAAATAGGGAACATATGGAATGGGTGAATTGGGTGGGTGGCTTAGAAGAGGCTTGGGGGTTACTGACAGTACTAATTTTGTTCTCAACAGTATGTTTGTATGTATGGTTTTACTCTTTTTATGTAAATAAAACTGAGCTAAAGGAATATCCCATGGCACCCTGCACTGCAGAAATCTGTTTTGCGAAAAAAATATATGATAGAGTAACTCCAGCTCTTATAGTGGAGCATTGGCTACCTGTAAGTTATAGTGCAGGTGTAAATGCGGATGGATACATTTTAAAAAATATATATGTATATTCCTGTTATAAAATGTAAAATACATGCATATGTTTTGGACCATCCAAACCATGGCCAGAACATGCAACCTTTAAATCTAAGCATCCTATGGAATCCACATGTATAAATAATGTTGTGTTGTCTGTCTTGACTGGATTGTAAGCTCTGATGAGCAGGGACCATCTTTTATTTATTTATTTATTTATTTAGACAGTTTTGTATTCCGCCTTATCCTTCAATCAAAGCGGTCACAACACAGTTGGGGGATACATTTAACACGCGGGGATATGAGACACATACACTAATACTTACAGGGAACGTGGGCAATGGAGGGTTAAGTGGCTTGCCCAAGACCACAAGGAGCATCTGTGGGACTAGAAACCCCAGTCCTTCCAGCCCAAGGTTGCTGTCCTCTAGTGGGATTTGAACTCCCGACCTTCCGGCCTGAAGTACCTTGCCCCAACCACTAGGCTACTCCTCCCCGCATATGTCTGTACAGTGCTGCTTACACATTGCAGCGCTATACAAATGATCACTACTATAGTGGCATTTTAACATCAACATTCACATGTATAAATGCTGCTATTTCACATATAGATGCTGCACAACCCTTCTAAAAATGATCTCCTATAAACTGATATGTAAAAATTAAACAAACAAACAAAAAATAAACAAGAAAACAAAACAAAAAATTCCCTGGGTACTAAGTTTGTGGAGACTTTAGCATCTGTTTTTCTGTGATTAAATTCATACTATATGGAAAATAAGGCTCATGGATCTGGAAAATGGAAGCTACAAAATGTATGCTCCCAGAATATTTCCATTCAGTCAAGCTAAAATACATATTTCTCTTTGGCTTCCTCAGCTAATATAATGACCTTCGCAGTTTTCCAGGTCATGCGGCATCTCAGTAAGTGGAACTGAGGTTTCAGCCTTCAGGGAGAAGAAAGCCATGGTACAATGGCTTACTAAACATTAGTGAGTGCTATCTGCCACCATGCCTATAGGAATAACATGAATGCTGCAGCAGATAGTGCATGCTAACATTTAGCCCTAAGATGTGGCATGACGAAAAAACTGCAAAGATCATTAAAGTACCTGTGCAAGGAATCCAGCATACAACTCTTCCATGGTGCCCTGAAAACAACTTCCATACAGCCATTTTACTGATGTGAATAATTTATCTAAATAAATAGCTTGGAAAGTTGTCCTCAGGGTGTGTAACTATGTGGTGATCTCCAGCAAAATATTTTCAATCCAGACGGTTGTACTGGGTTGTACTTATTATCTGATATATAACAAGAAAATTAAAAATAAACTAAATTGTGCTAATCTATAGAAACACATGAATTTGTTTATTTTTTCGTATGATTTATTGTCAGTCACCAAACTCAATACCTAAGAAACAAACAGCAAAACGAAACAAAACAAAAAGCAGCACAAAATAACAATGTTAATTCATCACCTATTGAAAACCAGGAAACTGGAATCTTCGAGACATGTTTACTAAAAAGAGGTAGTTTACTACTCATTAAGCCCTGAAATTTAGCACAAGAGTGGCGATGGACGTGCACTAACACATAGAGGCATGCCTGGCAAATCGACATGCAGTTAATACAAGTCCAGCGCCACCTACGCACTAAGTAGTTTGCTGCAATTAACACAGTGGCACTTAACGCTACCCATTGAGAAGGAGGTAAGTGCAGCTACACTACTACAACATTGCTGGCTAGCGAACTCTAAGGACACCTGTGCATACTGCTATGTGCATGCTTCACCTCTGAACTTCCCAGCACTCCCCCAACCCATGATAAGTAATCAGCAAGGAAATGTTACCAAGCCCCACGGCTGCATTATTGGCTCAGGGTAACAGTTACTACAGCATGATCAGTGTGCAGCAAACCCCAAGTTCTTAGCATGCTATAGTAAATATGTCCTCTTGTAAACATTTAAACTAGGATCACAGTGCGGTGGGTACACTCCTAAACAAAGGCATGGGGAGAGGTGACCTGCACGGAGCAACAGGTGTGCCTATTCTTGCCACCTTGCTGGGCAGACTAGATGGACCATACTGGTCTTTATCTGCCGTCATATACTATGTTACTGTAAATTTATTCACATAGAGCCCCATTCCAAGCGGGGCACGGGACAGGTCAAATGTGTACCTAATTTTGCATCCGTGGGAGCTAGACATTCCCACAGCTGCAGAATAGAGCATCTAGATGGCCTGGCCATACCCCGATTCCACAGCGCGGGATTTCGACTTATCTCCTTGTACAGTTCTGCCTATGATCCTGCTGGAGTGCTCGTGTCGTGGTGTCCCATTGCCATGACACTTGGACGGCCAGCAGGAACACAGGCACCCCGGTGCCATTCTTCTTTCTCCATTGCCTGGCCCTCTGCAAGGGCAGCCACAGACAGGGTCAGATGGTGGGGATCCTCAGGCAGCTGCTCCTCCATTGTTGCAGGTCCACCCAGGCCGATTCCCTCCGTTGATGGGACTTATTCTATTTCCAAGATGAAATAAGTCCCATTTCTGACCTTCCCCTGAGAAGTACAGGGTTGTGACCTGAATCAGCCCTGTACGTCCGGGTTGTGTGCCTCACCCCTGCTCTGCCTAGTCTCCACCCTGTCACTGCCCCCTCCTACCCCTGTCCAGAGCTCCCCACACAGAGGCCTTGTACATGTGGGGAGCTTTGGATACAGAATCAGGTTTTTGTGAATAGCGGGGATTGGATGTCCAAATCGGACATCCATCTCGCTATCTGTGTCTCTGCATGACTTCCATAAGGTACACAACTGTCAGCAAAAAGAGGGCATAACATAACACTATAGTTCCACACAAAAATAAAAACAAAACCTGGATACAGATATACCATGCAAAGATTTGCCTGATATCTAATGAGATATGCCAGTTTTCTATTCAGCTACTTGAGCTCGGTAGAAAACTAGCAGTCAATGGAGTTTTGAAAGGGCTGCCTAACTTGAAACCTATTCCGACCTTCCTGTGAATGTAATCACTGGTGGTTCTAGGTGTCAACTTGGGTGACCTCCCCTACTCCTCCTTTGGTGAATTTGGCTAAAAAATACTCCAAACACCAATCTCTCACCTTAGTGGCCCCAACCAATTATCTCACAAACATCCCCAAGAGTTCAAATTTCCCTCCTTCCCTTCCCCTCTCAAGAATTTAATCTATCATTGCTTGGATCTGAGAAGGGGCAGAAACAATTCATAGCCACATTTGTCCCTTCAGCATCATTTTCCAAAATGGCACCAGATGATCCTGAGGCCTCAATTACTCCTATCATTTGATGGAGTAAGCTGGCACCATTTTGAAAAAAGGCATTGACAAAGTAGAGATTCTGGGAATCACTCCATTCCCTTTTCAAACGCCCACCAATGATGATGATATTTGCAGGGGAAATGAGCATGACAACTAAGCTTCACAGACAGTTTTCACCCTCAGGTGGTTAGAGAGGATTCCTTCTGAGCCCACATGAACCATTATGGATTGCTTCCATAGGGAGGTAGGGGTAGCTTCTAAGCCAAGTGATCCCTTTAAAAAAAAGTACTTATTAATGTGAAGGAAATAACACATGCAAAGAATGGATGAACAAAACATTAAAGAACAGTATAGAAAAGTTAAGGGGGGATGGGAGGGTAATGGGGATGGAGAACAGGATTCATCAATGTGTAAAATTGGAAGAAAAATAAGAGGGTAAAACTATAAATGTTAAAAATGTGAAATGTAATGTTAGGTTGTTGAAGGTTGAAAACAAGTTGTGAGATTTTGTTGTGAAAGAAAAAGAAATAAACTATAAATTACTAAAAAAAAGGGGCAACATCTGGAGAGTTAATGAAAAAAAAGCTGCTTGGATTTAGTGACACTATACAAATGAAAATCCTCACAAGGAGCCAGATGTTATTATAAATATTCAAAAAAACCCTTACTTAGGCTAATGTCCATACAAAAGTCTATCAACAATTATTCAAGCCCCCATGGAGATATCCTAAAACAAGAGGAAAAGACCTCAGTAGCCCTCGGAACCAGAACAGACTCATAACAGAGGGAGAGTCAGCTACTCAAACAACATCCAACTGGTGAACTCCAAACATCAACTGCAGTTTACAAGAGGCTTTTCTGACTGCTATGGCTTTGTCCTCTGGGGAAGACAATACTGGACTTGGAGCTTAATGTTGTAGTTGGAAAAGCATAGGATTGTTGACTGTATTTTTTTTTCTTTTGCTTTCTTTTTTCTTTTCCAGTTTGTATTTTTGTTGGGAATTGCTCTGCTGTTCTTTCAATTAAGAGTATTATGTTGTTGTTGTTAAGTGCCGTCGAGTCGGAGTCGACTCATGGCGACCCTCTGGATAGCTATCCTAAATTGTGTTCAGTCTTCAGTCAGGCGGCTCATTGTTGACAGACTGGTACCCGTAGCTGCTGTTATTGTATCGATCCATCTCATTGCTGGCCTTCCTCTTTTGCGTTGACCTATCTTGCCAAGCATAATGTCTTTCTCTAATGATCTCTCTCTTCGCATGATGTGTCCAAAGTATGAAAGTCGAAGTCTTGTCATCTGAGCTTCTAAAGAAAGCTTAGGTTTGATCTCCTCTAGTACCGACTGGTTTGTTCTTCGGGTTGTCCATGGTATACACAGTATTCGCCGCCAGCACCATAATTCAAAGGCATCAATTTTCTTCCTGTCTATCTTTTTCACTGTCCAGCTTTCACATCCATATGATGTTATTGAAAATACCATGGCTTGAACAAGTCGAATCTTTGTATGGAGAGAGACATCTCTGCTCTTGAAAATCTTATCTAGGTCTTTCATAGCCATTCTGCCAAGAGTAATGCATCGTCTGATTTCTTGACTGCTTGTTGCTTCTTTATTGATAGTTGATCCAAGTAGGTTAAAGTTGTTCACAATTTCAATTTCTTCTCCTTCAATGATGAACCTGTTGATTATGCCAGTTGTCATGATCTTTGTCTTCTTTACATTAAGGTGCAGGCCCATTTTGAGACTATGGGGTATGTTTACTAAACCGCGCACACATGCGCGGCGCACAAGAGCGTACGCTAATGATGCACTTAAGTGCCGCGCACGCGTGCGCGTCACATTAACGGGCCGGCGCACGTGTGCGGGGCGCTGATGTGCGATAGAGGCGGGGAAAGGCTAACGGAGAGCGGAGGAAGGCCCCCGAGGGGCGGAGGGACGGGGTCAATGGTTGGAGAGTGGGAGGGGAGAGGCTCCCTGCACAGGAGCGGGGCTGAATTTCTGCATTAAAAATACCGCGAGTGAAACCCTCGCGTTAGAGCAGATTTAAAGGGAAGAGAAACCATTTCCGTCAGCAATGTACAGCAAAACCGGGGAAACCTGAAAAACGTGAGCAGTGTGATACATGTGCACAGAACAAAATAGCAAATATAAATTGAAAATGACCACAACAAATTTCAAATAAATTATAATACAGCTGGGCAACAGTGATATTAATGGGCAACCATAAAAAACACTCCCAGGAAAGCTCCAAAAAAAAGAAATGATTTTTGGAAGGGTCTACGCTCTGTAGACTCGTTCAAAAATCACTGCATTTTAATGGAGCTTTCCTGGGAGTGTTTTTCATGTTGCCCAATGATTTCACTGTTGCCCAGCTTGGTTTTGGGTTTTTTCCCCTTTTTTGGAGGTCATTTTTGAGGTTTAATTGCACCCCTGTCCCCATACAAGGTAAACGAGCCCACAGTAAAATTGTGCAGAGCAGGGTGTCTGACTCGTGCGGCCAGGTTTCCTATCTCCAGAGACTGCACTGTCTCTGTGGCCACAGTGTGGTGCAGCAGACACAGCCAGTGCCTGTAGGACCAGAGGGTCACAGGTTCAAAGCCCAGCTGGGGCTCCTGCCAACCCAGTCCACATATTTTTCCTACAACTAAACCGTGATAGTAAGGAGAAACCTTTATTGCTGAGAACATACGCATGGTTCACACGCCTATATTTTACCACACCAAGCACAGACACCATAAACAGCCGCATTACCCAAAGCAGAGTCTCCCAAATGCAGTCCTGGAGGGCCCCACACCATTCAGGATCCATGCTGCCTCTACTAAAGATGCCTGTGCTGCATAACTATGCACCACCCCCATGGTATGCTGATGTAGCTCATGCATATTTATGAGGGACAGCATGAAAACCCGAACAGTGGTTGGAACAGCAGGACTGGAGTTGGGACACTCTGCCGTAAAGCAGCAGCCAACAGGGCCAGACACACCCACACCCCCCCCCCCCCCGGCCCCATTGGCCAATGCCTCCTAGAGAGGCAGGACATTGGGCCCTGCCTGTATCCCCCAATACTAGCAGTTGCATACCTTAGCACTGCCACCCTACACCTGGGTATAAGGTACACAGCTACCAAACGTTGCCCATGATAACTGGCAGATATCAATTCCTACGTTAAACACATGTTGCTCATTGATCTCCACCATAACAATCATTGTGATGTCTGCGGTGTGCGCTGCAGGTCTGGTCTCTGACAGTGTTTACCACCCTGGGGAGTGACCCCCAACTATAGTGCGTACCATATCCATGCCTGTATTGTGCCCAGGACTGGTGTGTTGGGTATGGCTGCTGGACTCCTCTATAGTAGCACAATGCTGCATAGGTGTGGGGGTGGCTGTCTGCCTATCCAGTGTGTGGTGGCTGCAAACACCTTCCACAGCCCACACTGCCAGCAATGTTGCCAGTATTGGGCTGCCAATGTGCATAATGAGGAGCAAGGTACCATGGGTATAGGCCAGACAGGGTGGCCTGGCCAGGGTGCATCTGCACAAGGCATAGGGCACTGACTGGGACATATTAGTGCCTGGCCACCACCTACACAGACAGGGTGACCTCAGTATGCCCTGCTGAGAGATCACTCTCACCCTGACTGTGCAGTGACCACAGCATGGCTAGGCAGCCCCATAGTGCTAGATAGTATTTCTCTCATGTGATAGATATGGGTTTCCTTTTGGGGCCCAGTCACTGATTTAACTGCTTGCTGTGTATGGTGACATCCCAGTTCTGGGTGCATGCATCTCCACTGGGAACATGCACTGTGGACTAACTAGCACACTGTTTGCAGCTGGTATGTGTCTTGATGGAGCAGCTTGTTGGGTGCAGTGGCTGATGACTTGCTGCAGAAGAATATCAGATAGTGGTGAGTTGCAGCTCACCATATCCTAGGCCTAATGTCTGTCTGCTATTGTGGTTATGGATATGTATAGAGCTGCATTGGCTGCCCTGGGGGGTGTCTGTTCCTCAGCAGGACCTGGGTTGATGGTCCTCTCTACTGCCACCTTTGCAGGGAGGGAGAATGTGGATCTATTGATAGGAGACCCTGTTTGCCACCCTTGGCCCTGTGGGGTGGGGGTGGTGGTGCATGGCCCAACTGGGGGCTATGCCTGACTGAAACAGACAGAGATATCCAAGGTGTTTGTGCAGAAACTACCTCGCTCACACATTAACACTGCTATGGACCTCTGGCATGGCCTTTTTCAGCCAAGGAAGGTGTTGTGGACCTGGTCCTGGGCGCCTCATTGCAACCTCAGGGTGAGCACAGTACCCGCACAATGTGACGGTGTGTAGCTACTCTGTGCCAGTAAAACACACGGTCAGTACCCCCTACCAGGCCGAGGTGGTGTGTGGGTGCACATGGTCACTTCCCTCTACCGGGCCGAGGTGCTGTGGGGATGCATTGCCCATCTTGTGTTAATCTGTGGACAGCTGATTTGCATGTGCAGTGCATCATGGGTATGGGTAGGCTAACCCTATCCTGGTGACCACAGCAGACTGTCTGTGTGGTGACGTGCATGCTCTCTGCAACCAGCCAGGGGCTTGCTAGCAGCTATAGAGCTATAGCCCAATGGTTACTGCACTGCCTATGAAGCCAGAAGTCATGGGTTCAAACCCACAGTGGGGTTATTTGATAGGGTTGTCCAATGCATTATCTTTTTTTAATGTACATATTTTGATGCCAGCAAAAACACCCTCAGCGTACTGTACCCATAAGGTACCTCTGAGGGTGCTTTATAGGGCGCCCTATAGGACACCTTATGCTTCCCGTCCATATAAGGTGCACTATACATTCTCCTGTGACGCAACCTATAGGGTTCCCTATAGGGGACATTTTACGGTGCTGTGGCGGACAGTGCAATTTATAATGTGCCCTATGGAGTGCCTTATAGGGTGCCTTATACGGCACCTTCAATTATGGCACGTGAGGGCGTGTTTGCTGGCAGCAATTAATAACATAAATATAAAGTGCTGCAGGACAAAATATGTACAATGCAAAGCTGATGCCACAGCCAGCCTTATGTATTAGGCACACTGGGGAGCAAACTCATGACCCCTGTATCAGCAGTCAGTGCCTTAACCATTGTGCTCCACTGCTGCTCCTCCTTGCCTGTCAGCGCACCTATGTATGCTTTTCATTCCTTACACTGCACAGTGCTGCCATAAAAAACAGTACACTGACCTTGCGGTACCTCATACGGCACCCTCTAAAGCGCCCTATAAGCAACATTCTAGGGTGCCTTGGCTGACAGTGCACTTTAAAATGTGCCTTATAGGGCACCTGATGTTAACATGCTTTTGAAGTGCGTTTGCTAGTAGTGGTAATTAAAATATGAATAAAATGCCTCCTAAAGCAATCTTCCCCATAATATGCAATGCCTCAGCTGGCCTTATTTATTGGGCATCTTGGGGGATTGAACTCCTGATCCCTGCACCATTGGTCAGTGCCTTAACCATTGTGCGGTGGTTCTGTTCCTGTGCTTGTACCTCAGCGCACCGCCATATGCCTGCCAACATTAACATGCCTCCAAAATCATTAGCGCACCACCTTATGGTGCCCAATATTACACTGGCTCCTAAAGTAATGCCTCAGCTAGCTGTCTTAATTGGGCACTGTGGGGTATTGAACCTCTGATCCCTGCACTGTTGGTCAGTGTCTTAACCATTGTGCTGTGACTCTGCCCTCTTTTCTGCACATCAGTGCGCCACTTATACCATCCAGTATTATACTGCCTCCATAGACAGCGTGCCGCCTTATGCCGCCCAGTATTAATATGCCGCCAAAAACATCAGCGTGCTGCCTTAGGCCGCCCAGTATTAATATTCCGCCAAAAACATCAGTGTTCCACCTTATGATGCCCAGTATTTCTGCACCTCATAAATTACTGCCTCAGCCAGCTGTCTACATTGGGCACTGTGGGGGATTGAACCCCTGATCCCTGCACTGTTGGTCAGTGTCTTAACCATTGTGCTGTGGCTCTGCTCTTTTTCTTGCTCTTCAGCGCGCCACTTATGCCTCTCGCGCATGGGCGCTGCGCACCTGGGCGCCACTTATGCCTCTCGCACATGGGCGCTGCGCACCTTAGCGCATATGTAAATTCCGCCTTTCCTTTTTAGGACGGAACGCCCACTCCTTATATGGCACCCGCACACTACCGGGGCCCGCACTTTACCGGGGTTTTAGTAAACATACCCCTATGTTCTTTGATTGTGAGAAGCCAATGTTTCAGATCATCTTCATTTTCAGCCAGTAATGTGGTATCATCAGCATAGCGAAGGTTGTTGATGAGTCTTCCACCAATATTCACACCTCTGTTGTCTTCATACAATCCTGCTTCTCTGATGATTTGTTCTGCATATAAATTAAACAGGTAGGGGGAAAGTATGCAGCCTTGTCTTACACCTTTGCTTATTTTAAACCATTCTGTTTCTCCTTGTTCCATTCGAACTGTTGCTTCTTGATCAATGTACAGATTGCGCAAGAGAACGATCAGGTGTTCTGGTATACCCATGCTTCTTAATGTGGCCCAGAGTTTCTCATGGTTTACACAGTCAAAAGCCTTGCTATAGTCGATAAAGCACAAATAGATATCCTTTTGGTATTCTTTAGTCTTTTCAAGGATCCATCTCACATCCGCAATGATGTCTCTCGTTCCTCGCCCTTTCCTGAACCCTGCTTGCACTTCAGGTAGTTCTTGTTCCAGGTATGGTTGTAGTCTCTTTTGAATAATCTTCAGTAGAATCTTGCTGGCATGTGGGATCAGAGCGATTGTGCGATAATTTCCACAGTCAGTTGGATCACCTTTCTTTAGTATTGGTATAAACACAGGTCTTTTCCAGTCAGTTGGCCATGATGTTGTCTTCCATATTTCTTGGCAGAGCCTTGTGAGTACGGTAACAGCTGCATCAGATTGCTTCAATACTTCTATGGGAATGCTATCAATGCCTGGTGCTTTGTTCTTTGATAAGGCTTTCAATGCTGCTTCAACTTCTTCTTTCATCACCAATGGTTCCTGATCATAAGGTACAGGTTGAAACGGCTGTTGGTCCACTTGATCTTTATCATATAAAAACTCTGTATATTCCTTCCACCTTTTCTTGATCTTCTCAGCATCATTCAACATAGAACCTTGACCATCTTGTAACATTCCAATTCGAGGCTGGAACTTTTTCTTTAACTCTCGTAGCTTTAGGAAAGCCGATCGTGTTCTTCCTCTAATACATGCAGAGTATTATATCAAATGTAAATGTAATATAATGTGATCATCTGGCATCCACTGGTCACCAGATGGCATGATTCAGTATTAGAACATAGGTGGAGGTGGTATATTCAAAAGCAAGGGCCCTTGACATCAGGAAAACTAACTTTTTCAAGATTTGGGATTATCTTGAAGAGTCATTAGCCGGATAGAAGCATCTGGAGAAGTAGAAAAACAGTGGGCAAAACCAAAAGGAAATATTTTAAGGGCAACAAAGATTTTTGTTAGGAAAGCAAACAAGAGGAAAAGGAAGCCTCTATGGCTTTTAAAAGATGTAGCTGACAAAGTAAGGAAAAAGAAGTAAGCCTTCATAAACTATAAGAGCACAGAAAGAGGAAGATAAACAACAATTGGACTTGGATTTAGTTCACTCCTTTCTCAGAAGTTTAAGGTGAGTTACATTCTGGTATTGTATGTATTTTCCTGTCTCCAGAGGGCTTATAATCCAAGTTTGTGCCAAGATCAGAAGGAGCAGCAGTGGGATTTGAACATGGGAAGCTAGTAGAGTAGTCAGGAAAACAAAGACGCAAATGAAAGTAGAAATAACCAATACAGAGGAAGTGACATCATGAAGATGATGGTAGCTTAATTGCTGAGCTCCATGTTGGACCAGACCATTTCTAAGCATTAAAACGTAGAAAAATCACCCCTGTTAGTGCTGATTAATCCTACAGCCTCTCTGATGCAATATCAGTGAAGAAAAAGCTTGAGAAGTTTAAATTTGATAGAGATGTAGTGGTCCAAGGTCCAAGTTTGGCTTCCTGAATGCTGTAGCATGGTAAAATGGTGGAGCTAGGTTCCGATTCAGAAAGTGAAAGCAGTGCAGAGGACTAGGAAGATATTGGGCCATTCTCCAGAAGTAAGCTGAAGTGCTGGTTCCTCAAACTGAAATCTGACCTCAAAAAATAACTTTGTGCAGTTAAAAAACAGCTGCTGGGAGTGGTTATGATGGTTAAGGAGGTCATAGAAATGGAGAAGCATCTGGACAACCTTGATGATAGAGTGGATGAGCAGGTTGAGACTATGGGGCATGTTTACTAAACACCGTTGCTGTGCGGGTTCCCGTTAGTGTGCTGGTGCCATATAAGGAGTGGGCGGGCCAGGCAGAAAAAAGAAAAAAACCGGACCGTACGTGTGTGCGTCGCGCTAATGTGCGGGGCCCACATTAGCGCGTGGGAAGGCTAAGTGGGGCGCTGCTGCGTAACCAAACAACAGAGCCGTAGTAAAACCGTGAAGACACTGACCTATGGTGCAGGGGCCAGGGGTTCAAACCCCCATTGTGCTCAATGAAACAAACCAGCTGAGGCATCAACTTTTATGGGCAAAAGTGGTGTAGGAGGTATATTGATTATGGGCGGCAGAAGGCGGCGCACTCTTTTTTTATACGGTACTGTTCATTGTGGGCGCGCTGATAAAATGGGGCAACAGAAGGCGGCAAGCCTGTGGGCAGAAGGCGTCGCGCTGATGTGTGAGGGGGCAGCCCAATAGTGGGAGGGATAAGTGGCGCTGCTGATGTGCAAATAGCAGGAATGGAGCCATAGCAAAATGGTTAAGACACTGACCACTCGTGCAGGCATCATGGGTTCAATTCCCCACAGTGCCCATTAAAAAGACTAGCAGAGGCAGTATGTTTTATGTTGTGGAGTGCTGTAGGAGGCCCACTAATTTTATTTTGTGATAACAACTAGAAAACGCACGCTCACAGCATGTTAAGATAAGGCAGCCCATAAGGCACATGTGACAGTGCACCGTCCGCCAAGGCACCCTAGAATGTCCCCTATAGGGCAGCATGTATGTTGCGACACAGGATAATGTATAGTGCACCCTATATGGATGGCAACCATAAAGTGCCCTATACGGCGCCCCATAAAGCGCCCTCAGAGGCACCTTATGGGTACAGTACGCTCAGGGTGTTATTGCTGGCAGCAACATATGTACAGTAAATTAAAAAGATGCTGTGGACAACCCTATCACAGAACCCCACTGTGGGTTTGAACCCATGACCTCTGGCTGCACAGGGAGTGATGCAACCATTGGGCTACAACTCCATAGCTGTAAGCAAGCCCCTGGCTGGCTGCAGATAGCCTGCACGTCACCTCACAGACAGTCTGACGGTATAAACAGGATAGGGTTAGGCCACACGTACCCATGATGCACTGCACATGCAAATTAGCTGTCCACAGATGGACACAAGATGGGTAATTCACCTCCACAGCACCTCGGCCCTGTTGGGGGGAGTGACCGGGTGCACCCACACAGCACCTCGGCCTGGTAGGGGGCACTGACCGGTTGTTTTACTGGCACAGAGTAGCTACAACCATTACATCGTGCGGGTTCTGTGCTCACCCTGAGTGTGCAATGAGGCGCCCAGGACCAGGTCCACAACACCTTCCATGGCTGATGGAGGCCAAGCGGGAGTTTCAAAGCAGTGTTAATGTGTAAGATAGCTAGTTTCTGCACAAACACCATGGATATCCCAGTCAGGCTCAGCACACCCTGGGAACCCCCACCAGGGCCCCTCCTCCCCCCAGCAAACATGGTCCCCCATCAAGAGATCCACACTGTACCTACCTGCAAAGGTGGCAGTGGAGGGCAACAGCAACCCCAGTCCTGCTGAGGAATGAACCCCACCCCACCCCACAGCCACAACACAATAGCAGACAGACATAGGACCAGGATAAGGTAAGCTGCACCCCACCACCAGATATTCCCCTGCAGCAAGCCAACAGCCACTGCACCCTACAAGCCATTCCAGCAAGACACATACCAGCTACAAACAGTCTGCTGGCTAGTCCATAGTGCATGTTCCCAATGGAGACACATGCACCCAGAACTGGTCTGCCAGCATACACAGCAAGCAGATAAATCAGTGACTGGGCCCCAAATAGAAACCCATATCCATCACATGAGAAAAATACTGTATAGCACTATGGGGGAGCCTAGCCATGCTGTGGTCACTGCACAGTCAGGGTGAGCGTGATCTCCCAGAAGGACATGCTTTGGCCACCCTGTCTGTGTAGGTGGTGGCCGGACACTACAATGTCCCTGCCAGTGCCCTATGCCCGGTGCAGATGCATCCTGGCCAGGCTATCCTGTCCTGGCGATACCCATGGTACCTTGCACCTCATTATGCACATTGGCAGGCCAATACTGGCAACAGTGCTGGCAGTGTGGGCTGTGAAAGGGGCTTGCAGCCAACACCCACTGTATAGCCAGACACACACTTCCACACCTATGCCATCATGGTGCTACTATTGAGGAAGTAATTAGCCTTTCCCACCAAACCGGTCCTGAGCATGGCAAGGCATGGATATGGTACGCAGTACAGCTGGGGTCACTCCCCAGGGTGGTAAACACCATCAGAGGCCAGGCCTGGAGCACGCACCGCAAACACCTAACAGATTGTTCGGATGGGGTCAACTAGCAGTATGTGTGTAACGTATGGATATCTAGCTGCCTGTGCTCCTAGCAAACGTCTCAGAGCTGTGTACCGTATACATCAGGTGTAGGGTGACATTGGTAAGTTATGAAAGTGCTAGGTTTGGGAGATGCATGCAGGGTCCAATGGTCTGCCTCTCCAGGAGACATTGGCCAATGAGGCCTGTGGGTGTGGGTGTGTCTGCCCTTGATGGCTGCTGCCTTACGGCACAGATTCCCAACTCCAGTCCAGGTTTGCATCACACTGTTCTGGTTTTCCTGCTGTCCCTCATGGATATGCATGAGCTACATCTACATACCATGGGTGTGGTGCATAGATATACAGCACAGGCATTTGTATGAGTGGCATCATGGAACCTGACTGGTGTGTGCCCCACCAGGACTGCATTTGGGTGGTTCTGCTCTGGGTACTGGCCCTGTTCATGGTGTCTTTGCTCAGTGGGGTAAAAGATAGACGTATTGCCATTGCATATGTCCTCGCCAGGAAAGGTGTGCCCTTACTATCACTGTTTACTTGGGGGAAAAATATGTGGGTAAGATTGGCAGTTGCCCCAGTTGGGCTTTGAACCTGTGATCTTCTGCTCTTGCATGCAGTGTCTGCGTGCACTGCACCACTGTGTAGCCACAGATTGGATGGATTCCCTGGCATGTCCATGACTGTGGATCCGGCAGGGCCTGTCTGTTGCAGTCTGTTGCAGTGGACGGTGGCAGCCTGCACATGTCTTCTGTCGCTAGCAGTCACTGCCCCCTGCACCACATGTACTCGTCCGCCAACATGCTGGCATGAGCTCCTCCCATAAAAAGCAGGTGACCTGATTGGAATGTGGCAGTACAGGACTGCATTTGGGGTACTTGGCTGTGGGTAATGCCCATTGTTGTGGTGTGTGTGCGTTGTTGGGTAAAATATGGGTGTTTTTCCCCATGCTTATGTCCCCTGCAATACAGGGGTGTCTGTGCTATCTGTGTTTAGTGGTGGGTAACATATAGGGACTGGGCTGGCAAGTGCCCCAGCTGGGCTTTGAACCTCTGACCTTCTGGTCTTAGAGGTACTGACTCTGTCCACTGCACCACACTATGGCCACAGAGATGGTGCAGCCCCTGGAGGTAGTGAGCCTGGCAGGATGGAGTCACAATCCCTGCACTACGCTGTGGGCATATGCACCCTGTCTGGTGACAAACGTGCACATAAACCACGGAAATGACCACGGGAACTGGGGGAAACAATATCACCACGCTGGGCAACAGTGATATTAATGGGCAACCATAGCAAACACTCCCAGGACAGCTCCACAACAGGAAATGTTGTTTGGAAGAGTCTCCGCTCCGTAAACCCTTCCAAAATTCATTTCTTTTTTCTGGAGCTTTGTTGGGTGTGTTTTCTGTATTTGCCCATCACTATAACTGTTCCCCAGCTGAATTACTATTTTTAATAGTTCTGTTGTGGTCATTTCCTATTTTTATGTGCACTTTTGTGCTGTGCACATGTATCACACTGCTCACGTTTTGATGGTTTCCCCGGTTTTCCTGTACATTGCTGACGGAAATGGTTTCTCTTCCCTTTAAATGCTTTCTACCGCGAGTGTTTCACTCGCGGTAGTTTTTACATGCAAATTCGGGCCCGATACTGTGCGGGGACCCTCTCCCCTCCCACTCTCCACCCATTGACCCCGTCCCTCCGCCCCTCCGGAGCCTTCCTCCGCCGTCCTTTAGCCGTTCCACACCTCTATCGGACATTTGCGGGCCCGCACTTGTACGGGGCCCGTTGGTGTGCCGCGTACCTGTGCGGGGGTGACACGCACGTGTGCGGGGCATTTAAACGCGTTTATGCGCGTTTCAGTGGCGCGTTGCCGTGCGCTATTTTGCGGCGTGCAAATTTGCAGACTTTAGTAAACATGCCCCTATGTCTGACTTGCAGAGGCAAATACAGCAACTGAAGGAAGCACATGCAGAAAGTATGGATAAATTGGAGGACTTGCCGAACAGATCTCACCAGCGCAACATTCAAGTGCATGGAGTACCTTAAAAGGAAGATTTTGCTGATGCTACCACTGTGGTACAAGAGATTTACAGCCTTCCTTTTGGGTGACACGCATGCAAATAGAATGGACCATAGCCAGATTAAGATTGATTGGGCTTATTGGAACATTGTGCTGTGAAGAACCAACCAGCTCTAGGACATGGTGACCTGCCTGCACGATTTCAAATCAAGGAGAGCATGATGCAATGAGCAAAGAAGAGGGAGCACTTTGAATGGCACAGATTTTCCAGGAGTTGTCAGCAACAACACTCCAGAAATGATGCAACCTTAGAGAGGTCACATAGTTTTTGCATTGTGAAAATATCTAGTGCCAACTGCAATTTCCTTTTGCCCTGCAGTTCTCAGTGAAGGAGGCTTCAAGTAGGGTGAAAACAACAGCATAAGCATGGCAGATTCTCTCAGAGATGGGTGTGCACAACTTTCCAGGAAGCGTCAAGAAACAGGCCCCTCAAGACAAGGAGACCACTCTATGGTGTCAGGAGGTGGGATACAACTGATGAGACCTTCTCTCAACTAACTGGACTTCACTGAAGATGGTGAAGACCGATGGGGGGGGGGGGGCAATGCAAACCCTACATGAGAAGGAACAATGAAGGACTTGTGACCTGGATTCCTTCTAATGGCTGGAGGTCGTGTGGCCTAAGGGCAGATAGCATGAATGGTATGGATGTGGGTGTGAATGGTGGGGAGGGGGGTGAGTGAGGGGTTGTGGAATGATGAAGAATGATGGGTAAAACATGAGTATGACTGTGGTGGTGACAAGAGATAGGGGGCAAGAGTGAGTTTTGTGCCTGATGGGCCCAGTGGGCACTTCCTATCTTGACAGCAATATGACATTCCAACAAGGAGAGAGGAAAGGGAGTTGGGTGGGAAGGGGTGGGGGGCTTGGAGGGGAGAAGGTAGGGATAGTTATAGGGAGTGAGACGCACTTTTGCATTAGGTTAAAAATGTTTTTTAGGGAATGGGTTGGGTAATGCTGATGTGGGAATGATCCAGGAGACAAATCTATAGAAAAGAGATGAGAGATTAATGAAGGTAAAACAATTCCCTGGGCAATACTTTGCCTCAACTAGCCAGGGGAGGAAGATTGTGGGGGTAGGTATAGTGTTTTCTAAGAATATGAGAGCCCAGGTGGACCAAGTGGTGCAGGATGTTCATGGGAGATATCTTATGGTAAAAGCTTGAATATCCCAAGAGGATTTTAACCTGATGAATATATATGTCCTCAAGAGGCTCCAAAGGAACTTCTTTAAGGAGGTGTGAGAGCCAGAGGAGAAGGAGTTAACACAGTAACACAAAGAAAAATCATTGAAATGTGCTGAATGCTGGACTTGTACTGAGGTGTGTACGTGAAGCTTACAGAGGTATGTGACATCATATGGAAAAGATGTGAAAACACATTTATCAGTAAATGGTGGACCTTGAGAGAGGGTAGAAAGGCAACCATGAGAGATAAACATGCCAGCTTAGCATGAAGAATAACATATGGCCCCCAGCATAGTTGTCAGAACACGTTAAAGAGATATATTTTTTGGGAGCTGAGGGGTGGGAGAGAACCAAGCAAGAAAACCAGGTAAAGGACTGAGTGAGGGGGGCAGAGGTCAAATAACAATATAAATCTGACAAGGCCCAGACTGATAATTGCAGACATGGGCCCAAGAAAGGTCAACAGAGAGGGGTACAGACATGAGTAGAATAACATGGCAAATCACACAATTGGGGCCCTAGACAGCTGGAACAAGAATGAGGTAGAGAAGAATGCCCCAATAGTAAGTATGGTCCTGAGCAAGGGTATATAATGTGACAAGACCAGATACAAAATGAATCCTTCTGCTTCGCAGTTGAGGCTGTGTGGAAGTATGGATTTCCTGGGTTTTCTATGGCCCCAGTATCCCTGTTGTCGTGTCTGAGAGTTTTGTGTGCATGTTTTGTCTTGTGTGTATTTGTCTGTTACACTGATCTCTTGTGTCCAAGAAAGCCTGTTATACTCGCTGTTGAGTCAGGAAGTAAGACAGAATCATGCAGGCAGGACCAGACATTCTGGATTGTAATGGTTTAGAAATCTGCATCTGAGATAAGACAGAATGACCCTGTTTGCCTGCAGTGAGAGGTGGCAAGATCTGTAATTCCACTGGACTGTTTTCCTTTGTTCTTAGTTTTCTGTTTCTGTAAGATAGGGAATAATAAAAGAACCTTTTGGAATAAAAATCTGTGAGATAGTTATTACCCTGTACGAGTGTGTTGTCCTGCATAAGGTGAGAAGGTGAGATGTTGTTCTGCATAAGGTGGAGATTTTATTGGGACGTGTAAGTCCTCTTTGTGATGTTTCTTTTATTGGGAAGTGATATGTCCTCCCTGAGTGGTTCCCCTTCTGGTGTCTTCTTGGGAACTGTCTGGCCCACAGTCCAGCTGACCCTTCGCCCCGTACATTAGTTCCCTAACCGGGAAACCTGCCACCTCAGTGCTGAGTGCAGCTACGAAGGACGTCATCGTAAGAGTATGAGAGGAACCCTTTCCTGGCCAGGGTGAGTCCCAGATTTTTCATGTAGCTTAGTTTGTGTTTTAAGGTAGGGCTGGAGAACGACCGCTATTACCAGTCATGAACGTGAAGTGTCCAACGTCGTGGGTCTTCAAGGGATCCTCTACAGGATAAGGTAAGCTTCAAATATTCTTGTACTTTCATTTGGTGTGTGTTTTTTATATTGTTATTAATGTCAGATAGGAATAACCAGAGAAAAACATTTTAATAAATAGCTGGGGTTCCATGGGAGATAGAGGTATGGTGCAGGCTTTTAAAACTAGTGGTGTTAAAAAAAAAAGTTGCAGGGAACAGTCAGAAGCAGCCACATGGATTTGTTTTGAAAATGAAATCTGAGTTCAAACTGAGTTTTCTCTCTGCTCTGAGGCTTCAAGAGTGCTCCGAGAGGGGTGGGGGGTATAGACTTCTGAAAGGTATACTTGTAGGAGAAATTAGGGTGCAGGTATGGTGTCAGAACTATCCCTGATTTAGTTATGGAGCTGTTTTGAGCTGAGTGTCCTCATTTTTTATATCTCCCCGGGAGCTCTGCAGGCTTTTGTAGGAAGCCAGCCTTAAAGAGACACTGCATGTTTAAGGTGGAAAAAAAACCTTGCTGATTTTAAAAGTTAAAATTTTAAAGTTTCAAGTATAAGAAAGTGTTAAGGGGAAGTTAGAGAACCAAAATATGTAATTTCATTGATGAAAGTTATTTAGTTTGGTTTAAATTTGATCCATTTTTTTGTAGGGGGGGTAGTTCCATCAAAATTAAAAGTTGATGATTTTGCATTTTGATGGTTGGGTTCAAGTGCAGGAGATCTAGGGACTTGAAAAAATGGATTTTTTATAATTTTTGGAAGTATAGTTTAGCTGTCATTTGATCCCTGGAGAAAGAATTGTGCGGTTGTGATTTTAAAAAGGTCACTGAAGTGTGGGGAATAAGTATAAATATTAGTATACCACTTTTGACCTTTGCACAAATTATTTTTATGGTTAAAAACAGTTTTTATATGTTCAGTTACGAGGATGTAAAGTGGGTGAAGGGGGATTTCCCTAGGGGATTATGGTAATGAAGTCCAGGCATAATGACAGTTAAGTATGACGCAGATAACTATTTTAATGCTGCACTGCTTTATTCTTTAAAGAAACGGCTTATTTTTTTTTACTACAGGGTTGGAGGGTACAACATTCTTTTGCTTGTGCTTGCAAAGTTCAGGCAAATGGATTAGTGGAGCGGGTGAACGATATTCTGAATAAGAAGTTATGTAAGATCTGGTGCAGCACAAAATTGAACTGGCACTTCAGCGATGTTAGCTGTTCCTGCGGACAACAGCGGCCCCTACTGGACAGCTCTCCAGGGCCATACGTGTACCGACAGAACTGTAACTGGTCTCACTGAACTGAGTCGTTCTTTGTCAGCCCTTACAGAGTGACATGAGTTAACTCCTTGAAGTTCCAGGCAGAAGAATCTTTGCAGTGCCATCACATCATCAGAGTGCATCTGGCTCCTTACACCGAAACAGCATAATGTGGACTTTTGTGTGACTTTTTGGACCGGTTCAAGCGTGTTGTAATTTAATTGGTGGTATAAAACTAAGACTATGTAGAATAGTACAAACAGTATTGTGTGTTTTCCCCTTCTGCTCTCTCTAGAGAGTGGTTGGTGGCTGATGCATTATTCTTTAATGCTATCATGTATCCCAGAATATCAGAATCTCACTACTGTTGAACTTAATCCTTATCCTTGGTGTTAGGCCTTTCTGTCTCTTGTTTTTCTCCCTTTTTCTTCCGCTGCCAACTCCATGCATCAATCTTTTTGCTTTGCTGCTTTTTATGCTTGCAACAAACTGTTTGAGACAGTGCATCAGGCTCTATTTCCGCTCCTTTTTCTAAGCCATGCTTAAGGCTCACCTCTTTGAGGCTGCTTTTAAATGGGTGATTCCCACATTGTTTATTTGATCTGGCTAATTACACTAGTGAGGTTAGATCAGAGCCTCTACGATTTGCCCTGAGAGCTCTGGCTAACTTTACATATTGTTGCAAGGGTTTAGGGAGTGGGGGTACCTAAACATTTCATACTATAGTGTTATTTTGGGTATTTCTACCTCATGTTAGTGTTATTTGCCTTTTCTAATTCTTCTCCCCTTTCATGGATGTGTATTATTTAGGTGGATCTCATGTATATACTTATCTGCCTGTCAAATTTTCCAGAGTCTGTGAACTCTCGCACTTTCACTGTTTGCTAGCTGGTTTTTCTCCTCAAGGGTCACATACCATCTCTGAGGATTGCTTAGCTGTACTACTGCCATTACAGTTACTGTGTCCATGTTGTTAAATAGGAACCAAATTCTTAGACAGATGCAGAAGGTTAGGTATGATCCTATGAGAGTTTAAAATTTCACTTTTTTAGACTTTCAAGTACTGTCTGAAGAGATATGCAATGTTTCTTTAATGTCTTATCAAAATCATTTAGCTCTGGACTGTCTGTTGGCTCCCACAGTTTGAGTTTTATTTGGTCTCTCATGTTGCACCTACATTTACTCCTGACCCATCACATGATAAAATTATAGAAGTCATTACTTTATAGGAGCTTGCTGATGAAATGAGAAAGGAGGGTGACTGGTTTGCTTGGGCCTTTAGCTGGTTTTCTGGTTTAGGTCACGGCATCAGGAACTCTCATTGTTATAATACTGAAGTATTGTTCTCCTCATGCTATACTGTACTTGATGTCTACCTCTCTTGTGCTCCCAGCGTAAGTCCACCATGATCCATGTTCCTATCCTCATGAGCCACGGTGCAATCAGGCTTTGCCCATTTATGACAGTGTTGGACCCAGTGTCTCCCATGAGCCTTTCCAAATCAGGAGGGTGAATGTGCTGGGGGGCGGGGGTGAGAGCCAGAGGGGAAGGAATTAACACAGTAACACAAACAATGCTGGAATTGTATTGAGGTGCGTACGTGAAGCTTTCAGAGGTATGTGACATCATATGGAAAAGATGTGAAAACATACTTATCAGTAAATGGTGGACCTTGAGAGAGGGTAGAAAGGCAACCATGAGAGATAAACATGCCAGCTTAGCATGAAGAAGAACATATGGTCCCCGGTATAGTTGTCAGAACACGGAGAGTTAAAGAGATATATTTCTTGGGAACTGAGGGTTGGGAGAGAACCAAGCAAGAGAACCAGGTAAAGAACTGAGTGAGGGGGGAAGAGGTCAGATAACAATATAAATCTGACAAGGCCCAGACTGATAACTGAAGACATGGGCGCAAGAAAGTTCAACGGAGAGGGGTACAGACATGAGTAGAATAACATGGCAAATCACACAAGTGGGGCCCTAGACAGCTGGAACAAGAATGAGCTATTTAGAGAAGAATGCCCCGATAGTAAGTATGGTCCTGAGCAAGGGTATATAATGTGACAGGACCAGATACACGATGAATCCGTCTGCTTTGCAGTGGAGGCTGTGGGGAAGTATGGATTTCCTGGGTTCTCTATGGCCCCAGTATCCCTGTTGTCATGTCTGAGAGTTTTGTGTGCATGTAGTCTGTCTTGTGTATATGTCTGTTACACTGATCTCTTGTGTCCAGGAAAGCCTGTCATACTCGCTGTTGACTCAGGAAGTAAGACAGAATCATGCAGGCAGGACCAGACATTCTGGCTTGTAATTGTTTAGAAATCTGCATCTGAGATAAGACAGAATAGGCTTTCCTAACAGTGGCTCTACAGATCAACCAACAGTAAGGATTTGAGGGTTTATTTTATTAAATTGCTAGCTCTCTGACTGGGAGCCCTTAAAAGGGGTTTTGTATATTTTTAAAGCAAGGTTACTTTATTTTTGGTGCTTTAGTGGAACTTTCCTTGAGCAGAGTAGGTTGTTGAACTCTGGTAACCTCCTCAGCTTTGGGAACTGTTAACACTTAATTAGGAGTTAGTGGGCCTGATTACCTGAGAGGAGCTGAGGCTTGCATAAAAGGCTCCAGTGCCCTGCCCTGTTGAGGCTTTCCTAACAGGGGCTCTACAGATCAACCAACAGTAAGGATTTCAGGGTTTATTTTATTAAATTGCTAGCTCTCTGACTGGGAGACCTTGAAAGGGTTTTTGTATATTTTTAAAGCAAGGTTACTTTCTTTTTGGTGCTTTAGTGGAATGTTCCCTGAACAGAGTAGGTTGTTGAACTCTGGTAACCTCCTCAGCTTTGGGATCTGCTAACACCTAATCAGGTGTTAGTTCCCTCCCTACCCGCCCCAACTCCCACCCACCCCTAGTGAGCAGTCTTGCTTTATAGGGCACCTCCCCATTTAACAAAGCACAGAGAATTGGACCAGCACATTTTGAATATAATTAAAGAGATTTAATGGCTTTTTCTCTGAAAGGACAGCTGGGAAACCGGCTGGTACTTGGTAGATCTCTCTCTTTTGCTTTAACAGATACCTAAGCTCCACAAACAGAACAATGGCTGGGAAAAATCATATCGCTAAATCTGTTGCCCCAATTACAGCTTCTGCCTCAGTCCAGACAGAGGTCCTAATGCCAGTTGAAGGACCGGTTCCATGTGCAGGTGCCTGCATGCTGAAGCTCTGAGGAAACAAGTGGAGGAACTCAGAGAGGAGGTGGCGAGGCTGAGGAGCATTCAAGTCAGTGAGAAGTACATTGATGAGATTTTTCTTGCAGCAACCAAGCTCTCCAGCAGAGGAGAAGATGAGTGCCAACAGAATGTCAATGGTTCAACACAAGTCACCAGGGCTTGCAAAATCACCAATCCAACTTCTCCAGCCCTTGAATTGAAGAACCATTATGCAGCCCTGGAAGTGGAGGAAGCAAAAGCATCCCTGGAAAGGGAAGAATCAGAGCTCAAGTACCCCAAAGTTGCAGAATCAGTGACCACAAGGAAACGAAGGGTGGTGGTAGTTGGAGACTCTCTTCTGAGGAGTACTGAGGCGTCCATCTGCCGACCAGACTTGATGTCCAGAGAGGTATGCTGTCTGCCTGGTGCCAAAATCCAAGATGTTACAGAGAGTTTGCCGAGACTCATCAAGCCCACTGACTATTACCCAATGTTGCTAATCCATGTTGGAACAAATGATACTGCCAGGTATACCTCAGAACATATCAAAAGTGACTTCATGGCTCTGGGACAGAGGGTGAAGCAGTTAGGTGCACAGGTGGTATTCTCATCAATCCTCGCTGTTGAGGGTAAAGGCCAAGGCAGAGAGGCTCGCATCCTGGAGATGAATGCCTGGCTGCGTGGATGGTGTCATCGAGAGCGTTTTGGTTTCCTAGACCATGGGATGCTGTTCCAAGGGTTGCAGAGCAGAGATGGCATCCATCTGTCCAAGAAAGGTCAACGTGTCTTCAGTAATAGACTGGCTAATCTACTGGAGAGGGCTTTAAACTAGATTTGTTGGGGATGGGTGAGGAAAGCCCCCAGGTAGGTGATACATTAAATACCTTTATGGAAATGGGTAACAGGGGTAACATATAGAAAGCAGTGTGTATAAATGCCCGTAGCATGGGAAATAAGATCCCTGATGTTGAAGCTTTGGTGGGAGTGGCTGACTTGGATTTAGTGGCAGTTACAGAAACATGGTTCACAGAAAACCATGATTGGGAGGTAACTATACCTGGCTACGTCCAACAAAGAGCAAAGAGCCACATCAAAACAAGCACACAGTCAGAGAACATGGTATAAAACCAAGGACAAGGATATATATCAATAATTTTATTAACAATGCCAACAACTACTGCCAACCCCGACAGGCCGTGTTTCGTTAATACTTCCTCAGGGGTGAAGGCAACAGTAAACAATGAACACCTCTCACTAAAATTACCAGCGGTTTTTACTATCGGCATGCGGTGTGTTTGGTGAAGACTCCGAAAATATCGCCACTGGAAACAACTTTCAAACAGAGAAAGAACACTGCCGAGCTCAGCGAGCTCAGCTCGCTGTGTTCTTTCTCTGTTTGAAAGTTGTTTTCAGTGGCTATACTTTCGGAGTCTTCACCAAACACACCGCATGCTGATACTAAAAACCGCTGGTAATTTTAGTGAAAGGTGTTCATTGTTTACTGTTGCCTTCACCCCTGAGGAAGTATTAACGAAACACGGTCTGTGTCGGGGTTGGCAGTAGTTGTTGGCATTGTTAATAAAGTTATTGACTATACCTGGCTATACTTTATTCAGAAAGGACAGGGTAGGAAGAAGGGGAGGAGAAGTGGCACTATATGTAAAAACTACTACTAAAGCTTTGGAATTACAGAGCTTAAAAGGGTTAAACTAGAAAGAGGGAAAGAGAAATCTATTTACATTGGTGTGATATACAGACCTCCCTCACAAGTGGAAGAGGTGGACAGAGAGTTAATTGAAGACATACGCAGCATTGCTAGGAAAGGGGAAGTGCTACTGATAGGAGATTTCAATATGCCAGATGTTGATTGGCACATTCCTGCTGCAGTATCATCTAGAAGTAAGGAGAACCTGGATTCTCTACAGGGAGAATTATTCAGGCAATTGGTAACAACCCCACACGTGAAGGGGTCATACTGGACTTGGTGCTTACCAATGGTGAAAGTGTTTCTGATGTTGTAGTGGGAGATCATTTTGCATCCAGTGATCACCAGATGGTGTGGTTCAGTATTAGGACTAGGGCTGTTAGAATCCATTCAAAGGTGAGGATCTTAGACATTAAGAAGACTAACTTTGCCTAGATGGGCCAATACCTCAGGGAGTCATTAGTGGAATGGGAACAGCTGGGGGATGTAGAAAAACAGTGGGCAAAACTGAAAGGGGATATTTTAAGGGCAACCAACCTTTTTGTTAAAATGGTAAATAAAGGTAAAAGGAAAAGGAGACCGCTATGGTTTTCGAAAGAAGTAGCTGAAAAGGTGAAGAAAAAGAGGGAGGCCTTCATGAAATATAAGAGATCACAGAGAGAGGAAGACAGGCATCTGTATTTGGAAAAGCTTAGAGAAGCTAGCAAAGTAGTCAGGAAGGCAAAGATTCAAAAGGAGGAAGAAATAGCCAATGCAATAAAATGGGGGGATAAGACATTTTTCAGATATATTAGTGAGAAGAGGAAGGGCAAAAGTGGTATTGTCAGACTCAAGGGTGCAGGGGAGGAATATGTAGAAGCTGATAAGGATAAAGCGGAATTGCTTAACAAATATTTCTGTTCTGTGTTCACAGATGAAGAACCAGGAGCAGGACCTCAGAAAACACCCACAAACAGGAACAGAAGTGAGGGACATCTTGAACAATTTTCAGAAGACTGTGTTCGTGAGAAACTAGCTCAACTTAAAGTTGCCAAAGCGATGGGACTGGATGGGATACACCGTAGAATACTGAGGGAACTTGGAGACGTTCTAGCAGCTCCACTGACTGACCTTTTCAATGCCTCATTGGAGTCGGGAGTAGTGCCAAAGGACTGGAGAGAGGCTCATGTGGTTCCTTTACACAAAAGTGGAAGTAAGGATGTGGTTGAAAACTACAGGCCAGTTAGTTTAACTTGGGTGGTGAGTAAATTATTGGAAACGCTGCTGAAAGAGAAAATAGTGAGGTTTCTGGAGTCCAGTGGATTACAGGATCCGAGGCAGCATGGATTCACCAGAGGCAGGTCTTGTCAGACAAATCTGATTGATTTCTTTGACTGGGTGACCAGGGAGATGGACCGAGGGAGAGCCCTAGATGTGGTGTATTTAGATTTCAGTAAAGCCTTTGACACTGTTCCTCACAGGTGACTTATAAACAAACTGAGCACCCTAGGGATGGACCCTAAAGTTACTGCTTGGGTTAGAAATTGGTTGGGTGGGAGGCGACAAAGAGTACAAGTAAATGGAGCTCACTCTGAGGAGAAGGATGTTACCTGTGGTGTGCCCCAGGGATCTTCCCTTCGTCCGATTCTTTTTAACATCTTTGTTAGTGATATAGCGGAAAGGTTGTCGGGTAAGGTTTGCCTCTTTGAGGATGATACCAAAATCTGCAATAGAGTGGACACCCAGGAAGGTGTAGATAACATGAGGAGGGATCTAGCTAAGCTTGAAGAATGGTCTAGAATTTGGCAGCTGGGATTTAATGTTAAAAAATGTAGGGTCATGCATTTGGGCTGCAGCAATCCAAGGGAGCAATATAGTATAGGGGGTGAAGTACTTTTGTCCACTAAAGAAGAGCGGGACCTAGGCGTGTTGTGTCTGATGATCGTAAAGTAGCTAAACAGGTAGAAAAGGTGACGGCAAAAGCTACAAGGATGCTTGGGTGCATACGGAGAGGAATGGCTAGCAGAAAAAAGGAGGTGATAGTGCCTCTGTATAAGTCTTTGGTGCGACCTCATTTGGAGTATGGTGTGCCATTCTGGAGACCACACCTTCAAAAGGATGTGAACAGGAAGGAGTCAGTGCAGAGGGTGGCTACTAAAATGATTAGTGGTCTTCATTATAAAGCATGCGAGGACAGACTGAAGGATCTTAATATGTACACCTTAGAGGAAAGGCAGGATAGAGGTGATATGATTGAGATGTTTAAATACCTCCGTGGCATAAATGTTCAGGGAGAGAGCCTCTTTCAACTGAAAGCAAATTCTGCTATGAGGGGACATGGGATGAGGATGAAGGGAGATAGATTCAGGAGTGATATGCAGAAATATTTCTTTACGGAAAGAGTACTGGATCCATGGAATAGTCTCCCAGTGGAGGTGGTAGAGATGAGGACAGTAACTGAATTCAAAAAAGCATGGGACAAACACAGAGGATCTCTAAAGGTAAAAAGGGGACTGTTGTAGTTGTTGATATGGAAGGACAGACTAGATAGGCCATGTGGTCTTTTTCTGTCATCATATTTCTATGTTTCTAAGAATGACCCTGTTTGCAGTGAGAGGTGGCAAGATCTGTAATTCCATTGGACTGTTTTCCTTTGTTCTTAGTTTTCTGTTTCTGAAAGAAACTTTGGGAATAAAAATCTGTGAGATACTTATTACCATGTATGAGCATGTTGTCCTGGATAAAGTGAGATGTTGTTCTGCATAAGGTGAGATTTTATTGGGAAGTGTAAGTCCTCTCTGTGATGTTTCTTTTATTTGGAAGTGATATGTCCTCCCTGAGTGATTCCCCTTCTGGATGGAGGAAGGTGTCTTCTTGGGAACTGTCTGGCCCACAGTTCAGCTGACCCTTCGCCCCGTACAGAGGTGACAGACAAGATGATAGAGTTAGGGAGTAGGATATTGGGACATTTATAATAAGGGGAGATTTTGAATATTAGTTTAGACCTTGGAATGAAAGAGAAGGGCAGGGGATTGAAAATAGTCAAAAGTTCTATTAAAAAATGGGGCTTGAGGGATCACTGGCATGAGTTGCACCCTAGAGAGAGAGACTATACTTTCTTCTCGGTACCTCATGGATCCTACTCAAGGAAAGATCTACAAAAGCTGGAAGAATGGTCTAATGTTTGGCAGTTAAGATTTAATGTGAAGAAGTGCAATGTCATGCACTTGGGAAGCATAAATCCAAGGGAAATGTACGCGATAGAGGTTGAGAGGTTGGTGTGCATGGACCAGGAGGAGGATCTTGATGTGATTATTTCTGAGGATCTCAAGGTGGCAAAACAGTGCGACAAGGCGGTGGCAAAAGCCAGGAGGATGTTGGGCTGCATACAAAGAGGTATTACCAGCAGAAAGGAAGAGGTACTAATGCCACTGTATAAATCACTAGTGAGGCCTCACTTGGAATACTGTGTTCAGTTTTGGAGACCATATCTTGCAAAGGATGTAAAAAGATTGGAAAATGTTCAGAGGAAGGCAACCAAAATGATTTGGAGCCTGCGTCAGAAGCCTTATGAGAAGAGACTTGAAGACCTAAATATGTATACTCTGGAGGAGAGGAGGGATAGGGAAGATATGATTCAGACCTTTAAATACTTAAAGAGAAATAATGAACAAACAAACCTCTTCCAAAGATGGGGAAGCTGTAAAACTAGAGGGCATAACATGAAGCTGCAAGGGGGTAAATTGAAAGGCAATGTCAGGAAATACTTTTTCACTGAAAGGGTGGTGGATGCTTGGAATGCCCTCCTGATGGAAGTGGTGGGGCAAATACAGTGACAGAATTCAAAATGGCATGGGACAGACAGAGTGGATACAATTACAGCAACAGCATAAAATCAAAATAAACGTAACTATCTAATTTTTCAACAAACAGGGGTGTCCTACACGGAGCGGTGGGTTCACCCCTAAAACAAAGACATGGGGAGGGGTGACCTGCACAGAACGGCAGGTGCACCTACTCTTGCCATTTTACTGGGCAGACTAGATGGACCATACTGGTCTTTATCTGCCATCATTTACTATGTTACTATGATAGATTATTTTCTGCCACCAACTTCGATCCTTTCAAGGGTAGTGGATGTACAAATTGATTGCATTAGCTGGTCTGATCATTTTCCTGTATATTTAAGTATTCAGAAGAAGGAGGAGGAGGGGGCATACATTTTGGAGCCTGAATGATGTCTTGCTGAACAACTCCAGAGTAGTGGAGGACATGGCCATATGTATTTAGGAGTACTTTGAGATTAATGGCAGGGTGAAGTATTAGAAGGATGAATCTGGAATGGGTGGTGGTTCGAGGATGACTAGTGTCACGGCGACCCTGGGTAGAGCCTCTGTAGACTCAATAGGCCACTGCCTAGGGTATTGTGGTTTTTTACTAACTGGTGCTCTCCTTTGAACAGAGTCAGTCAGTCAAGTGGTTAAAGCAAAATTAGGGTTTTATTCCCTTTCCCGGACAGATAATATTCCTTGCAAAAACACACAGAACGAAACAGCAACTAAACGAAAACAGCTAGAACATCTTTTCTTCTTTCCTTGTTTCTCTCACAAGGTCACATTGGCTGAAGTTCAACACAAAGAGGTTATGTCATCTGATAGACAAATCGTACAGTCCATTGGCTCAGGGTCTGTGCAAATGTTATCACTCTCCCACTGCATTAAGCCTGGACCACTCCCAATACTCTCCGTGTCACATTCCTTACATGTGCTGGAGCATGGCTTGTTCTCTTGTGGCTGGTAAACCCCTTTCCTTCCAAGGTGTTTATCCCAGCCAGGGTTACAGAAATCTGGTACAGGTAATGTCTCTTTCTGGTTTGCCTCTCTTGGCTTTCTTAGTAGGAAGTCTGAGTATCTGTCTGAGTTATAAGACTGTTCAGGGTTGTGCTCATTAAGACGTCTAGCCTCTTCTCTATACAGATAAGGTTTCAAACTTGTTACCTTACTGCAGGCTTTGAAATCAGCTTTGAGCTTCCTCTCCCCTGGCACAGTTCCTTCAGCTTGAGCTAGGTTCCTCCGTGGCTCATGCAATCCCTCAGAGACTCTGCCCCACTTCCTGTTTGTGTGGAAATCCTTCCTGGGACTGTCGTTCCAGAGACCAGCTGCTCTACTGCTCTGAGCTCTCTGCCTTCTCTGACCTCTCTGCTCCTTCTGACCCTGACCACTTCCTGGTTCAGACCAGGAACTTATATACCTCTCCTCTCTGCATGTTACGTCAGATTCTGAGGACAGGTGCTCCTGATGAGTTTCTCTAATTCTACCTGCGTCATTACTAGAGAAGGGAAACTTCATTTTAAACCCTTTCTGCTTTACTTGTGCTGATGGCACTGGCTGCTCAGCTGCCTTCACACATGCTGAGTCTTCATGTCCAGCCAAGTTTAAGGTAAGCTCTTCCTTTTTACTAGCCCCTACAGGCTCTCTATAGTCTACTGTATCACACTAGTTAAGAAAAAAAGAAAGAAATGAAGGTCGGGGAGTTGTGTGATGAGATTAAATGACTAGAATTGATTGATAAGAAATGACACAGCAGGGTAAGAGAATCCAGTGTAAGCTATGAGAGGTGAGAGGACAGCTTAGAGTTGAGCTCATGGATGAGGTGGTGTAGCAGCTATTATAGGGGCAACATCTCTTCTATGAGCATGAAAATAAGGTGGGGCATCTTTAGGTGAATAAATTGCAACAGCATCCTGAACAAGGACAGGTTAGAACAGCTCTGGGGACGCGCGGGGGGGGGGGGGGGGGTGGGGTGATAAGAGCAACACAGACCCTGAGAGAATGCTCCCATTAGTTCTATGCAGATCTCTATGAGATACAAGGAGAGATGGGTAGAGAAATCCTTGACTCTTACCTGGAGTCAATTACACTACAAAAAGTGGCAACAGAGATGAGGGAGATTCTTGACCGGCATATAGATGATCAAATCTATATTGGGGAAATCTCCAGGGCTTGATGGCCTGACTAGTAAGTTTTATAAGACATTTATAGATCTGCTGGTAGGTCACCATGTGAATTTGTTTAATGAGGTGAAAGGGGTAAGATTAATAGAGACCATGGGGCGGGCAGGGATCTTGGTGATCCCTAAGGAATTGAAGGACCTGTGGGAGTATGGGAGTTATTGGCATATCTCATTGTTAAATATAGACATTAAGGGGCTTGTTTACAAAGCCGCGGTAGCGGTTTGCGATCGTAATCGGAGCCGCGGCCCCATTGATTTCAATGGGGCCGCGGTTGCGATCGCGATCGCGAACCACTACCGCGGCTTTGTAAACAAGCCCCTAAGGGCCCAATATTGACATCTAACCCTGGATATTCAATGCCAGGGTCATATGTGGCCCCAGCATTGAATATATGGGCTTGCCCCACATGCCGTGGAGCTGCAGGAGCTAACCAAGTAGCAATGATTTAGCATGGCTGCCTAGTTAGCTCCCGTGGGTAAAAATTGGCCAGCTTTTGCTTCATCTAGTTTTACTCACAGGTCACTAACTGGGTAGTGGTGCAATATTGCTGCTACCTGGTAAGCGACTGTTGCTGCCTCTGCTCGACTCCGGAATGCCCATGACATACTCCGATGCTAAGCAATTAGCATTGGGACATGTAAGGGAGATAATCAGGGATATTCGGTATCACTAACCGTGTTAGTGCCATTGAATATCACATTCAGAGGCATTTACACGGTTACAGGTCTGTAAATTGTATAAATGCCTTTCAAATATTAGGCCCTCAGTTCCTGGCAAAGATTTTGGTACAATGCTTTAATACAGTGATCCCAACCCCAATACATAGCGATCAAGCAGGATTCATGTCCAGTAGGCAGGCAGGTGATAATATCTGCAAACTGCTGAACTTGATCTAGGTGGTGAGGAGGAGGGAAGCTCCCTCCCTCTTATCTACTGATGCAGAGAAGGCATTTGTTCAGGTTAGCTGGAAGTTTATGTGCCGAACCCTGGAGAAGATGGGATTCAGGGAGGCCTTTTAGGATGGGTGAGAGCAATGCATGCCAATCTGAAAGTGTGCATGAAAGTTAATGAGACCTATTTGGACTTTTTAGAACTTCTAGGGGGACGTGGCAGGGGTGTCCTCTTTTGCCCTTGCTGTCTTCCTTATCAATTGGACTGTTAGCTGCATGCATTAGAATGAGTGTGGATATACAAGGGATTCAGATGAGGGTAGTGAGGACTATCAGATTTCCTTCTTTGCAGATAACATCTTCAAGTGTCCCTACCCTTTATTGTATGGGAATTGCAGGAATATGCCTGGCTCTCCAGGTTTAAAATAAATATGCAGAAATCTGAGATTGTTCCTCTTAGTGTTACTCTGGAAATGGAGGAGCAGCTTTGGAGGAGGTTTGATTTCAACTGGTCCAGGAAAAGTATTACCTAGCTAGGGCAAGGCCAGCCCATCCACTAGGTGAACTAGGCGGTCACCTAGGGTGACAAGCCACGGTGGGCAGTATCAGGGCCCCGCTCTCCTTCTTCCTCCTGGTGAAATGGCAGTTCAGCACCATCTGGCCCGCCATGCCCACCGGTATCCATCTTCTCGCCTGAGGGAGGTAGGGCACTGCATCAGGCCTCTCATGGTGCTCTCATGGCATGCAGCTCCTACCCCCTCCAACAGGAAGTTGCATCGGAGGGAAGCAGGAGGGGCAGACCATGACCCTACTAGCATGGGCACATTAAAGCAAAACACAGCAGAGGGATCCAGACGAGAAGATGGATACCAAGGAGGGGCAGCATAGCAGGCAGGGTGGTGCCACAATCCTCAGGGAATGGCATGGGAGGGTTTGTCTAGGGCAGCCGAAACCCTCAGGCCAGCCCCAATCTGTGGATGCAGCTCATGCCAGAGCAATCCAAGCTATATCAAGCAAACTATGAGGGGGCATGGGAGAGTTTGGTGTGGTATTTGGCTAGGTGTGTCCCAAGACTGGGTTGAGAATTCGTAATCTAGAAACTTTACTCCCTAGCTTGTCCTGATGTGCCATTCACCCATTTAATACCAGAGTAATTGAAATCACCTACTATTAATGTTGACCATTTTGTTAGCTTCCCTAATTGCCGTTAGCAGGGCTGTCCCCAGAGTTGGCTCAAGTAGCCCCTTTTGCTAACACTTAGTTCATTATCTGCTACAGGGCCAATTTTATTCCTATGGGCTGAGTGACAGATAGCTCGAGCTAAATGTTAGGGGCCCAAAGTGCTGCTGCCCACGGCAAGCCTTACAATTTACTCACCTTCTGGCTGTCAAAATCTGTTGTTTAGCTTTGAATGCCCTGCACTTTGCTTCCCCCTCCCCCAGAGGTTGCTGCCCTAGGCAGCCGCTTAGTTTACCTAGTAGTTGGGTCGCCCCTGTCTGTTGGTATTTCATCATCTGTCTGTTCATGCTGCCCAGGTGGATGATAGTATACCCCACTACTATTTTCTTCCCCTTCTCAAATGGAATTTCTACCCATAATGATTCTACAGTGCATTTTGTTTCCTGTAAAATTTTGACCCTGTTTGACTTGATGACCTTTTAAACATACAGCACCACCTCTCCACCAATTTGATCTACACTATAATTGCAATATAATTTGTAACCTGACCCCATTAGTTATCCTCCTCCCATATGGTCTCTGAGATTCCAGTTATATCTACCTCTTTTTTCAGTGCAATGTATGCTAATTCACCGATCTTATTTCTTAGACTTATAGCATTTGTATGAAGGTATTTTAAAGTATGTTTTTGTTCATATTGACACCCCGCTTATCAGTTGAAAGGGATAATTTGGAATCGTTCGATTCTGTCTGCTGTATGCTTAAGGTCACCTGGAATACGGGTTACCTTTACTGCAACTTCTTTAATGGGATGTCCTAAGTTCCCTGTTTTGGTAGTATCCTTCAAAGATACATTATTAGAAACCATACACTCCTGGGTGACTGTTGACTTTCTTCTCAACATCTGGTTATAAGCTGCTCTATCCTTTTTAAAAATTAATGCTAGCAGCCAACTGGTAAAGTTGAAGCCCATCCTTCTGGAAAAGGCCCCCTCTTCTCGAAAATGTTGCCTAGTTCCAGATAAATCTAAAGCCTTCTTCCTTGCACCATTATCTTGTCCATGCATTGACCTCTTGGGTCCTGCAGATGGAACAGGGAACATTTCTGAGAATGCTACCCTGGAAGTCCTGGATTTAATTTTTCTATCTAAAAATTTACATTTGACTTCCAGAACTTCTCTTCCACACTTTCCTATGGTGCCCACATGTACCTTTACACATAGAAACATGTCAGCAGAAAAAGACCATATGGCCTATCTAGTCTGCCCTTCCATATCAAATACTATAGTCCCTTTTTTTCCTTTAGAGATTTTCTATGTTTGTCCCATGTTTTCTTGAATTCAGATACTGTCCTCATCTCTACAGCCTCCACTGGGAGACTATTCCAAACATCTTTCCGTAAAGAAATATTTCTGCATCTTACTCCTGAGTCTATCCCCCTTTTACCCTCATCCCCTGCCCCCTCATTGCTTCTCATTGCAGAGCTTACTTTCAATCAAAAGAAGCTCTCCTCTTGTGCATTTATGCCATGGAGGTATTTAAATGTCTCTATCATATCTCCTCTATCCCGCCTTTCCTCTAACGTATATATATTAAGATCTTTAAGTCTGTCCCCATATTGTTTATAATGACGACCACTGACCATTTTAGTAGCCACCCTCTGCACCAACTCCATTCTGTTTATATACACATAATTATATGTGTGGCACTGCTGGGAGATGCTGTCTGCTTGCATTAGTGAGTTTAGTTGTTTAGAGCTGTTAAAGGAGTAGGGAGCCCTAAACTAATTTAAAAGTCTTTAGGATTATTTGTATATTTTATGCTATTATTTGGTTTGCTCCATTGAACTGCTAACTATCTGATAAGGGGTAATCACGTCTTGATGAACATAGACTGTGATGTCAAATTTCAGTCTCTCTTAATTGGGATAACTAACTATGAATTAATGAATATGCCAGGGGTGGGCAGGAAAAAGAATAACTACCTGTTTTTTTTTCTTTTAAGACTATAAGGGCCTACTTAAATCAAAGTTCATTTAAAACTTCTAAAGCAAGCAGCTATTTGCTTGCTTAGAGCTCACCTAAATCTAATAGAAATTAATTTAAAAAATCCCTACAGCAAGCTCCTATTTGCCTGCTTTCTTTTAAGACCATAAGGGTCTACCTAAATCTAATAGAAGTTAATTAAAAACCTATAAAGCAAGCTGAGGACTAGTTTAGCTTTTTAATGAAATAAAAAAACAGACTTTTCCAAATAAATCCACAAGCTCCCCCTTTCTCCCAAGCTTTAAGTCGCCAAGTTTGTCAGCAAAATAATGATCATTTACCCACAGAAGCTTTGTCTTCTCTCAGCTTTCCCTCAGAAATTACCCTCTTATATTCTCTGTTATGCCAGATCTCTGTCAAAGAGACAGACTCTAACTGTTAATATTTTGCGCCCTGCTTCCTTTATCTTTTATTTCTGTACTTTACAATTTTATGAACTTTGTTTCTCACATGCAGTATAGAGAGAGAAAAAAAATGAGATAAGATAACATAGCTATATAATTTTATGCTTCTGGCATTGAGATGAATCAAAACATGTCCGCACACACACGCCCATACAGAAAATACCAGTGTTTTGCAGAAAATTACAGACTCACCAATTTAAATTTGTTTTGGATTCTTTTGGCATCTGTACGTCAGAGCGCTCTAGGAGAACAATAAACACGATAGAATGAGGCATTCTAAATAAGATACAGGCAAGGAGAGGCCAAGAAATTAAAGTAATGAGATTTCTGCCTTGGAATTGTCTCCTAAGCAATTTGGCACATCTCTGCTACACAGAACGAGAACATTGATCCTGAAGACTCAAGACCTGCATAATCAGTGTCTTTATATATTAAAGCAAAAACATTCAGATTTATCAGGTACCAGTTGTGACACAAGAAAGACAATTTTGAGCAAAGGCAGGAAGCTCATAGGCCCAGCTACAAGGTGAATTAAAAAAGGAAACTCCCTGTGGTGTTTCTCTTTGAAAGTCTGCTCACGGCCCGTGCAACAGCAATCGTGTTTCCACTTAATTTGCAGGTGCCAAGTATGCCGGGAAAAGAATATGGCTTAGCAATTTTGAAAGAAAGTTGACATTTTCAGATGTATATGAGGGTAGAAATGTAGTATTATCTCACGTCCTTTCTTATTGTTACTGTATATGTGCTCATTTATTAAAAAAAGGTAAATATTTATTGTGATTAACAAAAATTATTAATAGGTGTGTATGGTATTCAGACAATACTACCTATTGTTGAGGGTCAGTCCGTCTCTGTCTCTTTCCATTCATCTGTACGCATCTGCTTGTGCATGCACAAACAAACAAGGGTGTTATAAGCACATTAGACTGAAGTGCCAGTTTCCCAGCTCCCACCAGTAAAGATCAAGGCTGAGCCATGAGGGCACAGTGTGCAGGACGTCTGATCCCTAGTTGTCCAGTGGGCCTGATCTCCATCTCTAGCCCTGCAGAGGTGCTAAAATGTAGAAAGGTTCCCCTTCAGTCCCCAACCAAAGCCCTGCCCCTGCTGAAGCCCTGTCCCAGGGTTGAGTCAGCTCCTCTCACCTTCTCTCTGGGACCTTGACTCAGTCCTCCCATCAGCTGCTTACATGCACAAATATGTTGCTGGCTAACCATTAGCTGTAGTCTCAGATGCTTTATTCCTGCTTTGGCATCCTATGAGCAGTTTATGGAATATCATGTGTGGTCTTGAAGGTATGTCCACTTTTCTCCACACCAGATTGAGAGTTCCTTATATGAGAGCATTCCCCAGATCCTCTGGAAGCTTTTTTGAAAGGTCACCATGTCATTTTGCCTCAGTAAGATGTGTAGCTGAGTATAATGCAACTCCAAGGGGAGGTGGGAGGGTTGAGAGGACTTATCCTGCTATCCACAGAGAACATCTCCTATAAGTCAGTAACTTTGTTTTCTCTGGGGACAAGAAGGATGAAGTCCTCACATATGGGAATCACTAGCTACAGGTTGTCATTAAACAAAAAGGTGAATGAACTCTGTGCCTGAACAGAAGGCACATAAGAAATGCATGTTTTTGGTGGCAACAGGCCTTTTGAAACTTTTTTATGCATTTATTATTTTTTGAGGCATCCTGAACAAAAAGAAATGGACCTAGGGGGAATGGAGTTGGATTCTAATCCCCAAAAAGTGAATATGCATGAGATACATTTGAATACAATGGGGACAGTGCATGCAAATGCATCTCATACATATTTATTAGGGACAGCCTGAAAACCTGAAAGGTGTTTGGCCCTCCAGGACTGGAGTTGGGAACCTCTGCCTTAGAGTATTCACTATTGCACCCAGCTAAACAATAAATACATAAATAAATAAATAAGAGAGGCAAAGAAAATATACCGTGGCAGGCTGAGTATCAGAACACACCAAAAACAAAAGGGAAAAACTGTACAAAGAGACAAAGAGAGTAATGAATACCTCAAAATAGTAGAAGAGGGCACAGCAGCATTACAATTGGTGGAAGCACACCAAAGCACTTTGAGAGGAATAAAATGGCAAGAAGACTAGTGCAGCATCCAGACTGGGTGAATGACTCTAAATTATGCCAGGAGGACCAGTACAACACAACACCCAGTTTGGCTGGAAGGCTCTAAAACTGAAGAGACAATACAACAACAGAAGAGGTGGCACTAGCTCAATCCACAGGAGTAGGTGAATTCAGCTAAGGAGTGTGCCCATAAGTTAGAATCCTGGCACTGAGTACTTGGTCCCAGCATAGGAACCTTGAGTACAGAGGAAGAACCATTGGGGTGGAAGCAGCTGTCATGGACTGCCTAGATGACAAGCTGAGGGATGTAAAGAAGACTAAGAGGATGCACTATGGTGAAGGTCTCAAAAGCAGTGGGAGTAAGCCTGTAGTACTGGCTGCACAGCTCAGAAGAGCTGAGCAAGACCAACTCAGCAGCAAAATTTGTTCCTTTTTTTCTGAACATGCTTCCTTATCCACTCTCTAGTAACCTAGATTATGACAGTTATGCGATGCTATGGTGCATAGCCATCTGTGCCGACCCTTAACCACGGATATTCAATGCTGAGATCATATGCAGCCCCGCATTGAATATCCAGGTTTGCCATACAGCATCCCAGCCACAGTAGCTAAGCAGGCAGCGGCAATACTGCATGCTACCCAGTTAACCCCTGCGGCTAAAAGATAGGCAGGCTTTTGCTATGTCTATCTTTTAGCCGCAGATTGCTAAACAGGTGGCATGAAATATTGGCAATGCCCGATTAGCGACTGTCGCCACCTCTGCTCCTCCCCAGAATGCCCATGACATGCACCAATGCTAAACGGTTAGCATCGGAGCGTGTAGGGTAAATGAATGGGGATATTCGGCGGCGGCACTAACCATGTTAGTGCCTTTTTATGTCCCTCTGAGTGGCATTTATATGATTTACAGGGCTGTAAACTATGTAAATACCTTTCGAATATTGGACCCCTTATGTTTAGACAGTTGGAAGCTGTTCCTCACTAGTCTTCCCAAGAATCATTTCTCTCCCCTTCAATGCATTCAAAACTCAGCCCTATGGCTAATCTGCACATGACCCCTCATCTCAAGTCACATCATAACAACATAAGAAACACCATCCTTGTTCAAACCAAAGGTCCATCAAGCCCAGTGTCCTGTTTCCAACAGTAGGCAATCTAGGTCACAGCTGCCTGAAATAACTCAGACATAGCTAGCTCCATGCTATATATCCTCAGTGATAAGCAATAGTTTTCTCTTGGTCTACCTTAATAATGATTCATGGACTTTTCTTTCAGGAATTTGTTCAAACCTTTTTTTAAACCCAGCTACACTGCCTGCTTTTACCACATTCTCCGGCAATGAGTTCCAAAGTTTAATTATATATTGAAAGAAAAAATATTTTCTCCTCTCTGTTTTAAATATTCTATTTTGTAGCTTCATGGTATGTCCCCTGGTCCTAATTTTTAAAAGAGTAAACAATCGATTCTGTTTACCCATTCCACTCCACTCAGTAATTTATAGACCTCTATCATATGTCCCTCAGCCATCTCTTCTCCAAACTGAAAATCCTAACCTCTTTAGCCTTTCCTCTTTGGAGAGTTGTTCCATCCTCTTTATAATTTTGATTGCCCTTTTCTATACCTTTTCTAATGTGGCTATATCTTTTTTAAGATGTAGAGACCAGAAATGCACACAATGATCAAAATATGGAAGAACCATGGAGGAATATAGAGGCATTATTATATCTTTTGTTTTATTCTCTATTCTTTTCTAATCATTCCTAACATTCTGCTTGTTTTGTTGGCCACTATCACACACTAAACAGAGGATTTTGAACGTATTGTCTATGATCACACACAGATCCTTTCCCTGGGCAGTGACTCCTAGGGGCATATTTACTAAGCTGCGGTACCTGTTAGCACTGCAGATAGCACATGCTATTGAGCTGTGTTAACAGAATGCAGTGATTTTCTATGCTACAGTATCTGCACATCCCATGGTAAATGGAAGAATGGGCAGGATTGGGATGGAGAGAGGACATAGCTGCCAGTGAAAGCTGGCAAGTGGGATATTGCCACATACTGGCTTTCATGGCTGCTGATAGTGGTAAGTACAACTGTGTTACTGGAAACCTGGCAGCCTGGCAATGCAACTGCTGGAAATTGCATAGGCTTTAGGGCATTGGCAACAGCCTTCCCCTGGCCCCCTGGTAGGGGCCAAAAGACCAATTCCATGGATATTAGGACCCCATAGAGCCACCCCTGCTGATTCCCCCCCTCCGCACACACATCTTCAGAACTAACCTCCCAAACAACACCAAAAGCATGAAGCTCTAGTAACTCTCCTTCCTTGGAGAACAAGAGCATGAAGCCAGCCTTGACCCCCTTGCCAACTTCCCCGTGCAATATCAGGGGCTCCTTGATAGTCTAGTGGCAACTGGAGCAGGAACAATCTCCCTTAGCTCCTGCCTTGTCTCCGGCAGCATGCAAACTGGTGGTAGTCTCATAGTGTTGAGCCCTAGTGGTAAGATATCTTACTGCCAGGGGTCAGCACTACAAGACTGATGCCATTTTGCATGCCACTGGAGAGGGGGAAGGAACTAAAGGTTGTTGCTCTTGCCCTGATCACCACTGGACCATCAGGGATCCCCGGTAAGATAGGAAGGGTTGAGGGGTGAAGGGGAGGCAGGCCTCATGCTCTTGTTTTCCAAGGCAGGATTGGAAGGAGGTGTTACTGATGGCTTCATGCTGTGAGTGCTGTCTGTGGAGTTGGTTCTAAAGGTGAGAGAGATCAGAATGGTTGGGGTGGTCAGGGGAGTCCTCAGGGGAGTCAACCACCTGGAGGGCCTTCTGGAATGTGAGTTGGATGATCAAGTAGCAGTAGATCCTGTGGTACTGAGCATTTAGATGCAGTGCGCTTGACCAACACAGAGGAGAGTGCTGAGGAATAAGGGGCAGAGTCTGCCAGGGAGAAGTGTGTCTGTGAGGGGAGTTACAGTAGGCAGTCTACTTTTGCTTCAGGTTTGTAGCTCCACATACAGGAGTGAGCGGGAGTGGGCACCCAGGGCACTGATGTGAGGTTAGGGCAAGGCATGATAAGAGGGGGAGGTGGGCAGCAGCAGCAGCAGTATTTTTTCTGCCACTTTTGGAAATACTTCCACTGCCTGCCTCCCCTGTCAAATGAAATTGGTGGCAGCTGGGGGGGGGGGGCAGCATGGCCATCTAGCACACCTAGTGGATGGGCCAGCATTGCCTATCATACATATAGTGGCTGGGCTTGATTGACTTATGATGAGCAGTTTCACAAGCGTTTGGCTCAGGACAGGTCTAAAGCATGAGGGTATCGAGATGCTGATTTGTGGATGGCTGAGATGACACCTGGCAAACAGAATTTTGGTAGAGCTTCTGTTACATGGCCAAGTGGGCCAGTGGGAAAGTTTCCTAGTATTTTCAGGCAGTATTTGTGGGGAGGGAATGGTGGTGGGAGGTCTGGTACTGCTGGATCTGCCAGCCTATGGTTGACATTTCTTAATCCAGGGGGAGTTTGGAAGTTCCAGACCAGACAATGCATGCTTCCAGTTTAATAAAGGCACATATGAGTGTCCAGCCTGTTGATTCCAGCACCAGTGCTCGATCTGTGGTGGGGTGCACTCAGCTTTTCGATGTTCAGTGCACAGGGAAAACCTTGTTAGGGGTGGGTTCTCTTGGACTTTAGATTCTTCCTCCACACTGGTCCCTGGTCAAGGTGCCATCCACCATCAACTGTGAGACTTCAAAGTTTTGGCTGCAGGGTTACCCAAATTGCCCTGTGGCATGGTTATTATGGGAGAGGTTTCATGAGGACTTTATTATTCTTTTCAGTGGGCCTCAGTAACATCATAGATGTCATAATATTAAGTCAGTTCAGCTGTTACAGGGCATTGTAGTGAAAAAACTGGAAAGAATTGGAGCTTGGTAGAATTGCAGGCCCTTTTGATTTTCCTCCTATGCCCATTTTAGTGGCCTTGCTTCTTGGTGTGGTGCCGAAAACGGAGTCTGGGAAATTTAGGTTAATTCCCAATGGGAGTAGTGTGAATGCTTTGATCAACCTGGCTCTATTCTGATCAGTATGCATCATTTGATTCGGAAGTGGATCGCCTGCATGGAGCAGGTCGGGGGACGTTCATGGCAAAGACTGATGTTGAGTCAGCCTTTCATCTGCTTCCCATTCACCCTACTTCTTTTCACCTGTTGGAGTTTCAATTTCAGGAAAAATTCTATGTGGACAAGTGTATGCCAATGGGTTGCTCTGTGGCTTGTGCATGTTTTGAGACTTTTTCTACATTTTTGCTCTGGGCGATTCAGCAAGCGGCGGGTTCCATTTCCGTTGTATATTACTTGGATGATTTTGTATTCGTGGCCCCAGCGAGCTCAGGTGAATATGTCTAATTGCAGAAGGGATTTCAGTAGTTGGCTGCAGTTTTTGGTTTTCAGCTAGCAAAGAAAAAGAAGAAGGGCCTGAGTGCATCCCTCACATTTTTAGGCACTGAGCTTGATTCAATGCTCATGGAGTTGCGCCTGCCGGCTGCCAAGGTTCAGAAACTGGTACAGCTGATTCAGAGGGTGTTAGCTCATCCAGAGCTTACATTGGGCCAAGTGCAGGAGTTCCTGGCTCATTTTAATTTTGCCTGCCAAGTCATTCCCATGGGAAGAGTTTTTACCAGGAAACGGGCTTTCTGACGAGAGTTGTTCAGAAAAAACATCACTTTATTCAGGTAAATAGTGGGATGAAAGTTGATTTGATAATTTGGCAAGTTTTCGTGAAGGACCTCAATGGGTTTGTGTTTCGCAGTCCCCCTTGGTGTCTATTCAGGATTTGGGAGCTGTATATAGATGCTTCTGGGGGTTGGGGGTTTAGTGTCTATTTTGGGGGGAGGGGGCCTGGTGTGCTGAGCCTTGGCCTGATGCTTGATATGACAGGGGTTGGTGTAGGAACATTTCCTTTTTGGAGCTTTTTCCAGTGTGGGTGTCTTTCTCTATTTGGGGGGAGCGCCTTTGGCACTGTCGGGTAGTTTTGTGCTCTGATAATATGGCGGTAGTCCAGGTTGTGAATAGGCAGTCTGCAAGTTCTCCTTTACTACTGGAGCTACTGTGCTTGCTGGTCCTTCAGTGTTTGCAATTGCTTGCAGCACGGCATGTTCTGGCAGTGGATAATGCAATTGCAGACTCTTTATCTCATTTTCAGTGGGCCTGGTTCCAGGCACTGGCTCCTGGAGCAGACAACTTACCTTCGAGGATGCCAGGATACTTTTGGGACATAATTCCAGCACTGTAGTGAGATTGCTGAAGCCTCCCCTGGCAGGGAACACTTGGAAGGCATATGTACAATAGCTGGTTGGTGCCACTTTTTGAGCATGTTGCCAACACAGTCTATTGTTCCTAGAAATGCCATCAGGCAGCAGGCAATTTTGGAGTTCCTCAAATGAGTTGTGGATTGCAGACTTTCCCTTCATGCTCTGTCAGGATCCCTGACCAGTGTTGCCTTTGTGGCTAAGGTGCAAGGCAGAAAGATCCCACAGCTTCATTTATGATGCGCAAGCTGGTGCAGGGCTTTATGAGGTCCATAATGACTTCTAGAGTGAGAACTCCACATCAACCTACCGTATTTTGCACCATATACTATGTGCTTTATTGAATGCGCTGCCTTCGGTCCGTGCTTCTTCTTTTGAAGTGCACTTACTTAGGGGAGTATTTTCATTTGCCTGTTTCATTGCTTTAAGGTTTAGTATATTGGTGGCTGGTGCAAAGACCTCTAGTGGTGAGCAGGTTTGTTATGGGATGATGTAATGATGCTTGCAAAGTAGGTGCACTTACGCATTAGGCACAGTAAAATTGATCAATTTAGTCGAGGTGCTTGGGTATATCTCCGACAAGTGCCCAGCCTCAGTCTGGTTCTTTGTGCTCAGACATATCTCGGAGGTCTTTTTTAGCTGTGCCATGAGAGCCTGGATCCCTTAACTAGGTATCAGTTTATGACTGTACTTAAACGCAGCTTAGCATCTATGGGTTTTCCCCTGGAGCAATTCGGTACACATTCATTCTCACATGGTGCGCCGACTTTTGGGGTTTCACAAGGTCTATCTACGCAGGTGAGTCAGTGCATGGGTCACTGGCATTCAAATGCTTACAAGCTTTATGTCCAGAGGATGTACTAAAAGCTGTTAGAGTAGCTGAGTTTACAAAAGGTTTAGACAAGACCCTGGAGGAAAAGTCCATAAACCATTATTAAAGAAGACCATGGAAATACACTGCTTAACCCGGGATTTGTATGGTGGAATCTGTGTACCTTTTTGGGAACCTGACAGGTACTTGTGACCTGGATTGGCCACTGTTGGAAACAGGATACTGGACTTTGGTCTGACCCAGTATGGCATTTCTTATGTTCTTAACTGGGGGCTGTGTTGGGCTTCTTCACATTTTGTTTTTTGTTTCTGCAGTTGGTGCTGCCACCTTGAAGAGGCAAGAATACTTGTTTTGGATTTGCGGTCATTCCTTCATCTTTTAGACTCAGAAAAAAGTTTGGTGGCAAGCAGGGTCCTACTGCAATGGATGGACCTTCAGGGCAAGTGCTGGTCTCAGCTCCTTCCTGTGTTGTTGGAGGCTTGCCAAGATAATCAACCTCAATGTAATTTTATTCACTTAGATGGCAAATCTTTGGAAAACTAAGGGAGTTGATAAATGAAGCATGATTTGTTTTCTTAATGCATTGCTATTTCCCTTCAGCAGCCTTTGATTTGGTCACGGTTGCCAGTGACATTGGTAAGATGCTATCAAGCTGAAGGCTGTGGAATGTTTATGTAAATGGGTTAATGCTGAGGTATTCAAATTTCTTGTGCTTATGAAAGGGCTGATGTTGGATCATGATTTGATTTCAACTGACTGTCCAGGCTTATATAGCTTGGATGGTGTACATTTGTCATATATAGATCATGATATTTTTATGAGCAGTGTCCAGGATGTGATAGAGGGGTGTTGCAAGGCATTCATGACTGCAGCTTGGGTTGGCGGAGGCAGTGACATGCAAGTTGCAGTCTCCGCTAGTGGTGGAAAGGAAGATTAGAAATCTCCCCCTACAGTTATTTCATTTTTGAAGGGGGTGTTGAGAGATCTAGGGGAGGAATGGACTGTAACCTCCCGTAACATGGGCATCACTTCCATGAGTGGCACAAGTCCCAGGGGAAATGCTGCAAATAGGCCTTAGCTTGGTGCCATTGCAGGCTGGGGGAGGGTAGATGACGCTTGCTTTATTGGCATACAAATTGGGCTAAGACGTTACCATCTAGCCTGAATGTTGGTAATTTTGATCTAAGTACAGTTGTAATGCTTTCAAGTTATAGATTGCATTTGATGAATAAAGCTGTGGCCATGCATTTGGCCAGAGCATCTTGCCTGTCATGGTTGGTTATACTATTTCAGTTGTGATTGAATGGCTGTGATTGAATGGATGGTAGTGATGGGGATGCCGATGTTAGGGAGTAGCAGGGCAGAAGGCTAGTTTGGCCTATGATTAGGGAACTCCCAGATTCAGAAAGGGGAGGATCAGCTCCAAAGAGGAAGGCTGAGTCAGCTCCTACTTGAACTGTCAGAAACAATAACAAAATAACCCTACTCTATCCAATTAAACCCTAAACAAAAATAGAGTGAAAATTATGTGAGCAAACTTGAAGTGTAATTTTTTGTCGGAAGATCAGCCCCGAGGATCACATTAGCCTCTCGAAGCTGTAACTTCCATTTTAATCGGTTTTATTTAAACCACTCAATAAACCCAACAAGGGGTTAATATTAAGGTAAAAACACCACAATTAGATGTCACCTACACCAAAAACAAAAAAGTAAATTTTTAAAAACATTTTTGATATATACAACCAAAAAGTGGTACTTATCTACACCGCTAACTCCCCGTCTTTAATACATCTTCATGGGAGAACAGCCAGTGACCAAAATGGTAAAACGTCCATTTCCACTTCTCATGAAATAATCCACAGCAGCAGTTGCTAAAAAGTACACAGCACTGTGTTTCGGATGAATATTCAATTTCCACGCCCTGTATCAACGCTTGAATGGACTGCCAAGAAATGTGTAGTACAGCCTCTCCACCTTTCTGAGACGCTGACGCATGCCCATTAGTGATCCAAGCCAGATAGCAAGTCCTAAAGATTAAATAGCAGCATGGGCCAATAGCTGTGAAGAAAACGAAGGGAGGTCAAAGGATGCTACTCCAGTCCAGTTCTTTGTTTAGACCCGCTGGTTCAACAGTGTCCCAAATGAAAATCCATTTTTGCTCGAGCCTTTTGAGTGATTGTTCACGATCACCACCCTGAGGATGCACAGGAACCATGTCCAATACTCTCCAAGTAAAATCCGTAAATGTATGGCCAAATTCCAAACAATGCTGCACCAGCGGAGCTGTAAGTACAGAATTTTTAAGTCGAGAGGCATGTTCACTCAACCGGACACGCACTGGACGAATTGTCCGTCCAATGTATAAAAGACCACAAGGGCAAACCAGCACATACACCACAAACGATGTTGAACAAGTGGTGTGCCAATGAGCTGTATGAACTATAGTGGAATTAGGCACCAGCCAGTCTTTGCCCGTTATAGCTTGAGAGCAAAATTTACAGGAAGCACACACAAAATGACCCAACTCCAAAGAGGTTACTGGTATATGTCTGTCCAAAGGGGATGATGTAAGTCCCACAAGATCATGGAGATTAGAGCCCCTAGAGTATGCAATCCGTAATTGTCCCTGAAAACACGGGTGCAATTGTAACACATGCCAATGCTTGAACAAAATCTTTCTTATGGAGTCAGTATGTGACATGTATGGAAGAATTGCTACCACCCCTTCAAAATGAGTAGCAGTATGTTGATCACCTGAATGCTCCAGAGTGAATGGGGGAAACAACCAATCTCTATGGATATATTTGGCTCTCAAAAATGCTTGTTTGATGACCTCCTTAGGGTAACCACGCTGAGCCAGTCGAACCAAAAGATCATGAGCATGTCTAAGAAACTCATCAAAATCAGAACAAATCCGCCGGATCCTAAGAAATTGGCCAAAAGGAAGACCTTTCTTCAAGGGCAGGGGATGAAAACTAGTAAAATTAAGCAATGTATTCCGTTGCACTGGTTTCCTGAATAACGTAGTGTGGAATGAATCTTGACCCTTAAACACCAAAACATCAAGAAATTCCAATTGACGTAAATGATGGTGCATGGTAAATGATAAATTTGATTGTAGAGAATTTAACCATTGTAAAAACAACTGTAAAGAATCCTCAGTGTCATTCCATAGAAAAAAAATATCATCCAGAAACCAAACCCATAAAGGGATATTCCCAAACCATGATGATGAATAAATCTGAGACTCTTCAAAATCAGCCATATATAAGGTGGCCACAGATGGAGCCACTGTGGCCCCCATTGCAATACCCCGAATTTGATGGTAGAACTGTTGCTCAAATTGGAAATAATTCCTAGTGAGTGCTAAAGTCAACAATTCCATAAAAAAAGAACGAGGAAAGCGGTCCGGCAAAGAAAGATTCAAACGGGAAACAACCAAAAGGGCTTGTTCTTGATCTATGTTGGTATACATCGCTGTAGCAAGGAGACCAACCACCATGAACTGACATCACCATGAATCTGTTGAAGTTTCGTAATAAATGCAGTAGAATCTCTCAAAAACGACGGCACAAGCTGAGCACATGGCTGTAAAAATTTATCACAAAACTTGGAAAGAGGTTCCAACATCGATCCCCGACACGACACTATAGGTCTACCCGGAGGTGTCGCAAGCGATTTATGTATTTTGGGGACGGCGGCAAGAAAAGAGCAAGCCAGCTACAAAAGACCTTGCTGCACACAAAAGAGCTCTTCGGGGGAAGCTGCTTTTTGGCTCCACCCCTCCAGCAGCGCGTCTCAGAGCATCTCTACCCAATCGGGGCACAGCTCTCCATTTAAAAGGAGAAGCCACAGGCACAGCATCCTCTCTTGCTCTGCTTAGCTCCAGGAGGAGCTGAGCCATCTACCCGAGTCGAAGCCTCATCGAAGGGAGCCTGCCCTGCTCCAGAAGATCGGCGGCAAGAAAAGAGCAAGCCAGCTACAAAAGACCTTGCTGCACACAAAAGAGCTCTTCGGGGGAAGCTGCTTTTTGGCTCCACCCCTCCAGCAGCGTGCCTCAGAGCATCTCTACCCAATCGGGGCACAGCTCTCCATTTAAAAGGAGAAGCCACAGGCACAGCATCCTCTCTTGCTCTGCTTAGCTCCAGGAGGAGCTGAGCCATCTACCCGAGTCGAAGCCTCATCGAAGGGAGCCTGCCCTGCTCCAGAAGATCGGCGGCAAGAAAAGAGCAAGCCAGCTACAAAAGACCTTGCTGCACACAAAAGAGCTCTTCGGGGGAAGCTGCTTTTTGGCTCCACCCCTCCAGCAGTGTGTCTCAGAGCATCTCTACCCAATCGGGGCACAGCTCTCCATTTAAAAGGAGAAGCCACAGGCACAGCATCCTCTCTTGCTCTGCTTAGCTCCAGGAGGAGCTGAGCCATCTACCCGAGTCGAAGCCTCATCGAAGGGAGCCTGCCCTGCTCCAGAAGATCGGCGGCAAGAAAAGAGCAAGCCAGCTACAAAAGACCTTGCTGCACACAAAAGAGCTCTTCGGGGGAAGCTGCTTTTTGGCTCCACCCCTCCAGCAGCGTGTCTCAGAGCATCTCTACCCAATCGGGGCACAGCTCTCCATTTAAAAGGAGAAGCCACAGGCACAGCATCCTCTCTTGCTCTGCTTAGCTCCAGGAGGAGCTGAGCCATCTACCCGAGTCGAAGCCTCATCGAAGGGAGCCTGCCCTGCTCCAGAAGATCGGCGGCAAGAAAAGAGCAAGCCAGCTACAAAAGACCTTGCTGCACACAAAAGAGCTCTTCGGGGGAAGCTGCTTTTTGGCTCCACCCCTCCAGCAGCGTGTCTCAGAGCATCTCTACCCAATCGGGGCACAGCTCTCCATTTAAAAGGAGAAGCCACAGGCACAGCATCCTCTCTTGCTCTGCTTAGCTCCAGGAGGAGCTGAGCCATCTACCCGAGTCGAAGCCTCATCGAAGGGAGCCTGCCCTGCTCCAGAAGATCGGCGGCAAGAAAAGAGCAAGCCAGCTACAAAAGACCTTGCTGCACACAAAAGAGCTCTTCGGGGGAAGCTGCTTTTTGGCTCCACCCCTCCAGCAGCGTGTCTCAGAGCATCTCTACCCAATCGGGGCACAGCTCTCCATTTAAAAGGAGAACGCCACAGGCGCACCCGCGCCTTGCGGGCCCGCGCCTGAGGGCCGCGCAAGAGGGCCCTTTGGCACGGCCCTTAGGCAAAGGCACCCCCAAGATCGTCACAGAAACATAACAGAAAAAACGACGCTGAGACTACACCTCCCTCTTGGTACAGCTGAGCTCCCTCGGGGTCGAGCTCGCGTACAATCAAGGAACTGACAATCCACCAACTCACAGTGGAAACGCAGAATACCAACTCCGAAGACGCCGAACTGCCTAAAGAGCTGAAACTCTGGGGCACGTAAGTCACACTCATTTGAGTGATTTTTAAACTATCAACACTGCTTCATTACTTATATGAATTAACTGCACTCCTAACAATAATTGAATGTATAGTTCTGTTTAAATCATCTGATTGCAGCAGCACCACTCTCTACAGCTAGGATTATCCTCCTGCCTCTCATAAAATACTAATTTAAAGGGTAGAAATTCATGTTTGGGACTAGAATCCAAGATCAGTGTTGGGCACTCTAGTGACTAGTTCCCTCTGGATACTGTTGTTAGCTTCCAGCGTTTACAGGCCATATTAGGTATTACCATGTTTGTCCAGATCGATACTGTAAACCCAGGGATATGCCAGTGTTGTTAACTACCATCGTTTATAGGCCATATTTGGTATTACCATGTTTGTCCAGATTGATACCTTAAACCCAGAGATATGCCAGTACTGATGCTATGTTAGAGCAATGTCATCTTTAGCTAGATAAGAACATAGGGACTTGGGATGTACCATAGTGGGTCAGACCAAGAGTTCATCAACAGATCCAGCTGCACACACACAAAACAGGCTCCCTCCACGGGACAGGCTCCCGCACCGCGACAAACCCAGCTCCACATCCACGGGACAGACCCCCGCAACAGGGCGACCACCACAGATCCGGCTCCACCTCCACGGGACAGGCTCCCTCCACGCGACAGGCTTCCGCACCGCGACAGATCCAGCGTCACATCCACGGGACAGGCCCCCGCACCAAGACGACCGCCACAGATCCAGCTCCACATCCACGGGACAGGCTCCCTCCACGGGACAGGCTCCCGCACCGCGACAGACCCAGCTCCACATCCACGGGACAGGCCCCCGCACCAAGGCGACCAACACAGATCCAGCTCCACACACACGGGACAGGCTCCCTCCACGGGACAGGCTCCCGCACCAAGGCGTCCGCCACAGATCCAACTCCACATCCACGGGACAGGCTCCCTCCACGGGACAGGCTCCCGCACCGCATCAGATCCAGCTCCACATCCAAGGGACAGGCTCCCTCCACGGGACAGGCTCCCGCACCGCAACAGATACAGCTTCACATCCAAGGGACAGGCTCCCTCCACGGGACAGGCTCCCGCACCGCAACAGATACAACTTCACATCCCCAGGACAAGCCCCTGCAACAAGTACAGCTCTCCTCAAAAAAGCAAACAACAGACGAAAACCTAAGGACACAGGCGTCGCCCTATCAGAACATAACAAGCTATCAACATGCACACCACATACTTCCTCCCACTATACCTACTAGTCACACAACTCCTCCCACCAACTACACACCCCCACTACCCCCAAACAAACACACCATGGTACCCACCAACTGCACTGCCATATCTCGGTCCACAACACACACACAAAGAGACACTCGCAACCTCCCAAACAAAGAGACAAAACAGACACAAATCAAACCCCAACACCGGCCCTAAGGAAGCACACGTCGCAACAACCTCTTCCACAAAGAAAACATCAATTGAGCTCATAAACGCCAGATCCATCTGCAACAAGATACACACTCTGGTAGACCACATTGAAGAGCGACAGCCAGACATAATATGCATCACAGAGACATGGCTCAACCCTACCGATAGTGTACTACTCAACCAACTAGTACCGAACAACTACTCAGCATACAACTGCCCACGCATCCACAAGCGTGGAGGAGGAGTCCTAATAATAGCAAAAACAGAACTCAAGTTCAAGACACTGAATCTCACAGATACAAAGCAGTGTAACACAATTAGCATCAAGAACAAGAATATTGCAATCTGCCTAACCTACAGAGCACCCCGTGCTCCACCCGACGAACTAGCCTTCATACTCGAAGAAGCCTGTGCCATAACGTCAAACAACAAACCAGCACTACTAATCGGAGACTTCAACCTCAAGTCCGCCAATACAAAAGATGCAGAGGCCTTCCTTCAGGCAATGTCATCACTTCAATTCACACAGATAGTCAATGCACCAACACACAGACTAGGATCATCCCCAGACCTCATCTTCGCATCAAACTACCTAACTTCAAGAGACCTAATCTCTACACCCACCATCACCCCAGTACCATGGTCTGACCATTACTTAATCGAGACAAATCTGCAATCACAAGAAGACTGGACAAGCGAAAGAGCGAACTTCCCACACACACAAAGACGATTCAAGTCCTTTGACAAGGACGAATTCATCCAGGACACAATACAACACTTGAACATTGACTCAGAGGACCTGGAGGAACAAGTTTCCAACTGGAACAATGTCCTAGCTAACGCCGCCAAACCATCCGTTGACAGGACCAAGAAACAACACCACAACAAGAGACAAAACAAACCATGGTACTCAGCAAAAATACGACAGGAAAAGAGGGAGCTCAGGAAAATTGAACGGAGATGGAGAAAAAAACAAAACTACTTCCGACCAACATCTTTACCTAACAAAGCAAAAACAATACAATGAACACATCAACCAATCAAAGAGAGAATTCCACACAAACCTGATAAATTCTTCCATCAACAAACCCAGAGAACTTTTCGAAATAGTAAAAACCCTGACAAAAGAGCAAGCAGCAGAAAGAGAAATACAAGTGGATCCACAGATATTCGCCGACCACATCAAAGACAAATTTCACTCCACAGAGCGCTCAACACCCAGTAGAACCAACAGAACGAACGTCCACCCCAAAACCTGGGGCACATTCCACTCACCCTCAAAAGAGCAGATATCAGACATCATCTCCACAATCAACACAAGCACTGCTCCTACAGACCCTTGCCCAGTGTCATGGGTCAAAGCCACCAAAGCAAGCCTCATACCAAACATTCATAAAATGGTACACAACTCACTCACTCAAGGACTCATGCCACAGCAATTAAAGCTTGCCTCAGTAAGACCAATCACAAAGAAAACTTCTCTCGACAAAAAGGACCCAGCAGCATACCGACCAATCTCCAGCATACCCTTCCTCGCAAAAATAATCGAAAAGACGGTTCAACTACAACTTCAGGAACACATTGACGAACACGGAACTCTCGACGACAACCAACACGGATTTCGTCCCAACCATGGAGTCGAAACTCTCCTGATCTACCTCTTCGACAGCATCATAAGAATAATTGACGACATCAGGAATGGAATTATAATGATCTTCATCGACATCTCCTCAGCGTTCGACACAGTTGATCACAATATACTCCTGGAGAGACTGAAGAACACTGGTATACACGGTACCACTCTAAAATGGTTCCACTCGTACCTAACAGAAAGACAGCTACAGGTCAAGGTGGGACAGGACACCTCCCGACCCATAAACGTCCAACAAGGAGTACCACAAGGATCCGCACTCTCAGCACTCCTTTTTAACATCTACATCCAACCAATATGCAACATTATGAAAGAGAACAACATCCAATACACAATATACGCAGACGATATAATGGTATACTCCCCGATATCAATCGAAAACCCGGACTTCTCTAAGATAGCAGACTGCCTTACCCAAATGGCGAAGTGGTGCCAAAACAACAATCTAGCTATAAACTACAACAAGACTGAAGCTTTAATCATCACTCGAAACCAAAGCTTCACACACCCACCAAACATAAAGATACAAAGCACCACGATACCGATAAGATCGGAGGTGAGATACCTTGGGGTTACTCTGGACAGTAAACTCAACCTCAAACCACACATAGACAAAACAATCCAAAAAGCATATTACAGGATGCGAATCATCAGGAGACTGAAACCACTCCTCGCTCCAGAACACTTCCGTACAGTCTGTCAAGCACTGATAACCCCAATACTGGACTTCTGCAATCCGATATACCTCGGACTACCAAAACAAGCTCTCAAACCACTACAGCTGGCACAAAACACTGCAGCTCGAATCATATCCGGAGCCGCAAGGCAGGAGCACATCACACCTACACTAAAGGACTTACACTGGCTCCCAATCATTGCTCGCATCAGATACAAGACTATCATAAACCTATTTAAGATAAAAGAACACACATCAGCCAACAGCCTCCACCTGCTCATACAACCGGAAACCAGCGCACGTCCCAGAAGAAGTCAAACACGCAACCGAGTCAGCACCCCAAATGAGTACAAGCACACACGCAAGGACACAACAGACAGAGCTCTCTCCATGGCTGCTCCAACAATATGGAACAATCTACCGGACGATCTAAGGGCAACTCCAGACCTCAAAGACTTCAGAAAACAACTGAAAACCATGCTGTTCATAGAGCACTATGGTCACATCACATAACCCAAGAGAATGGATAACAGCACTCCAATCCTCCCAAACAACTGAATATATATAAAATATGATTCTAGCACCACTGTAAATAGCCCACCCTGTATATAGCTCAAACAAATCAAGCACCCAACACATCCCTCACACAACTAAGTTTTATCCTCACTGCATGTACAACACACACACTTTACCTGATTGCTTGCTGTGATACCACCTTGATTATTAAGATAAGGCGGTTTAGAAATACTGTTAAATAAATAAATAAATAAATTGGAATAACTGGATGCTTGGTTACCAAAAAATTAAACTCCCGCTTCGTGATCCAGTTGACGGCTAATGCCCGTCGCATAACAGCTTGAATGTCAGATTGCAAAGCAACAAATGGATTTTCAGAAATGATTGCATAAAAGTCACCATTACTTAGTTGGTCCAAAAGATGTGATCTATATTGGTCATAAGATTGTACCACCGTCGCTCCACCCTTATCGGCCCTTCGGATGACCAATTCCTGATTGGCACATAACTCCTGCATAGCTTGCCATTGGGTGTTGGACAAATTATGGTAACAGAACTTCAGACCCGACCCTTCGAAAACCTTTAAATCCTGAAGGACTAAATTTTGATACGTCTGAATAAAAGGATCCACAGCACCCGATGGCATCCATTTGGAAGGTGCACGAACCACTGAAATGTCAACCCCCATATTATGGGTGGCACAAAAATGAGTGACCAACAATTTCCTAAAAAATCGATGTAAAGCCACACGCATTGTGGTCACCGGCTGTTCTCCCGTGAAGATGTATTAAAGACGGGGAGTTAGCGGTGTAGATAAGTACCACTTTTTGCTTGTATACATCAAAAAAAAATTTAAAAACTGACTTTTTTGTTTTTGGTGTAGGTGACATCTAATTGTGGTGTTTTTACCTTAATGTTAGCCCCTTGTTGGGTTTATTGAGTGGTTTAAATAAACCCGATTAAAATGGAAGTTACAGCTTCGAGAGGCTAATGTGATCCTCAGGGCTGATCTTCTGACAAAAAATTACACTTCACGTTTGCTCACATAATTTTCACTCTGAACTGTCAGAAATGCAAAACATGCAAGAGCAACTCTCCCCTCCAAATAACAGGGAGATAGACCTGCCACCAGTAACTGTAGAAGAAGAGGTGGAAGAAATGGTCTTTAGTTCTACCAAAGTAAGGTAGAAATCTCTGAGAGTGACTGTGAGTAAAGCCTGATTAAAGCTGACCAAGACAGCAAGGGAGGGCACAGAAATGCTACCTGATTTTAAGCACTGAACTGCATAGGGAGGGACTGTCTGCCCTGGCTTCACACCCAGAGCAGTGCTGTAGAAAACCCAGGGGCAATACAGGCCAGTTGAACAGAGACTGTGTGGAGTTTAACTTGGAGCAAATGGTTCTGATAAACCTGTTTGAACTGCGGACTGAGAACTTCAGTTTTCTGTTGCTGAGAGAGTGGAATGGGACTTTGACCTAATTAGCTAATAGCTGCTGCTAAAGTGCTTGCCATAGATGTTGCAGCCCTGGCCACAAAACTGTAGCTAATTAAGTTGTGCTTGAGCTGGAGAGCAGGGACTATAAAACCACGGTGCTCACAAAACGCTGCTCTCAAGAAGGACTTTTGGTTAAACATTGCGTGCCTCCTTCAGGAGATTTTATTGTCATAATTTTATTCAGGTGTTTTATTGTCACTGCCGCCGCAGCAGGTTCCAGAGAGGTATAGCAGCAGTGGTCGTGATGGGAAGAGGCCACCTTTAAAGTCTGGTGCACTAAGTGACCGCTTTGTTCACCTAAAGGTAGCGCCGGCTCTGATTGAGTTAGTGAAGACAAGAATAGTTTTGTTTCATGTGCTGATATTTTTGTTTAAGCCGCTGTGTTAAAGCTCCTGTTCGAAGCCATCCTTACAAGGTTTTAAATGGAGAAGGTTGTGTGCAGAATTCCAGCAGGAATATACTGTATGTATGCACAGCCCTCACCGGGCCACATATTTTTAAATGGAAGCTCCACTTTGGGAGGTTGAAAAAATGTCCTCATAAAATGAGACATCACCAGATTTCGTGATACGCAGATTTTTTCCAGCGAAACAGTACAATAGACATTACTCAATTTGGTTTTAAACCGCTGCCTACTAAAGAGAATCTGTTGCTGTAGCAACTTTTGCAACACCATCAAAATCAATGCAAGATACACCCTGTGGGTAGTCACAAGGCGTGAGAGAATGATGGTGGCTTTCAGCTGTGATCACCATTTATGTTTTCATGGTGTAACGTTCTTTGCTATATTCTGGCTCCGTACCGGCAGATTTTACCTTTGTTAAACTCAGACCAATGTCTCCTTAGTAACTGCGCTTGCTTGTGTAGTAGTAGAAACAAAAACCTTCTAGAGCAGCAGTCGTATGAATTATTTAGAGGATGGCCTGAACTAATTACTGCAATCTGTTAACTCCTTAATCTAATATATTATTTGTATTGTCATTGCTTAAATTAACTAGCTCTGTGTATCTGCCATGAAGATTCATGGCACTTTTTGCTCCTTCTGGTGTACTATTTGAAAGAAATTAATTGTGTTTATTTATTCATGTTTCCTTTTGTTCTGCTTTAAAAAAAGACAGTACCATTAAATTGCTATCTTATTTTTGTCAATCAAACTATTTTAGCCAACATTCAATCCCAGGGTTTTTTTCAAGTCTTGACTCATTTTTTTTCATATTTAGGGGTATGCTTACTGAAGGGTACCATGCAATAACCTTTAATAAGTTTGCCCCTTAGTAAAGAAAGGACACCTTGTTTATTAACTATCCTGGTGTCAACATTCAGCGGTGGTGACCATTCACTGGAGCTTATCCAGCATCCGGCGCTGAATTAATTTATTTAACAGGTTTTATATACCGCTCTATCCTTCAATCAGAGCGGTTTGCAAGATATATAGTCTTACATCTAAACATTGGTATAACTAATGCTTAATTTCAATAAACATTGGATTGAATAGGTTATAAGGGAGCGCTTAGGGAGGGGAGGGAGCACTAGCGAAGGGAGCTTCTAGATTGGGAGTATGAGGGGAGCTATTTACAGTGGAAGCTATTTGCAGAGGGAAGAATGCTGGTTGGGGTGCTGAGGGGGTTCAAGGGACCTTATTTACAAATAAGTGAGCTATATACAGCGAGGGAGTAAGTTGGGGTCAGGGCTTTTTACAGAAGGTAGGAGGAAGATAGGATAGACTATGTGATGGCCCCATAGTAGTCGGTGAATAGGAAGGTCTTTAGCCTTGTCTTGAAGTCCTTGGCATCTGTAGTAGTCCTGATGTCCTGGGGGAGGGAGTTCCAAAGGGAGGGTGCTGCAAGGGACAGTGCCCTCCTGGATGTTTAGTTCATAGTTTTGCAATATGAGGCCGGTGTCTGGATGATGTCCATCAATGGTCTTCGTCTGGGTCTAGTGACAGTTTTAATATTGATCAAGTCATTGAGGGTGTTAGGTACCAGATTTTGCTGGATTTTGAAAAGGATGAGAGCTGTTTTGAATTTGATTCTTAGTGTGATTGGGAGCCAGTGTAATTGGCTCAGGATAGGGGTGATGTGGTGGTGTCTTGCAGATCCTGTGAGGATGCGTGCTGCCATATTTTGTACCATCTGTAGGGGACGAATAGTTGACGCGGGCAGTCCAAGGAGAATGGAGTTGCAGTAATCTAGTATGGATGTTATTATTGCTTAACAGACTGTCCTGAAGTGGTCTTGGCTTAATATGGGCTTTAACCTTCGTATGATTGCCAATTTGTGGTATGCATTCTTAGTAGTTCTGGCGAAGTGGGAGTGGAAGTTCAGGTTCTTATCTAAAATTATTCCCATGTACTTTATCTCCTCTTTGACTGGAATGGATTCGTTGACAAGATCAATGTGCTGAGGAAGTTGTTGTTGTGTGTGACAAATAGAGCTTCAGTTTTTTTGTAGTTGATCTTGAGTTTGTTGCTGGATAGCCATCGGGATAAATCGTGGAATTTGTTTTCACTGGACAGAGGAATTGCTTTCTGGTCAGTAGGAATATTCAGCTGTTAATCGGATAGCAAAACCCACATAAAGTTAGGACAGCCATTTAGCTATCCACCCATAGACTGACTCATGTTTAACTGGGCAGCTTTTCTCTGGTCTGGGAGATTGCCATGGTTTTTCTAGTTAGCAGGTCCTACTAACCAGTTAAACTCTTTTCAATACCTCCCTATGTTTTGTTTTTTGCTTTTTTTTTTTGGTAATTTTGCTATCATTCTATATAGTTGTTATACATATGTTATTTTCCCATATTGAGAAATAGGGGTCTTTACATAATATAAAAGAGACGGTTTATATATGTAACAACATCAGGCATCCCACAGAGAGCATCATGATATTCAATTCTGCTGAATATTCTTACAGACGGCTTCGGCACTGTCTAGCTAATGCCAGAGTGCTCCAGGGCGGAACATGGATGATGCTGGGAGTTATCTGGACAGCAGCAATTTTCTGTGTTTCTATCCACATAACCTAAGATAGCATAAATGCTGTCCTAAATGCTATGCAAATAGCCTCTCTGAACAGGAGCTATCACTGCTATGTGGATAGTGCCTGCTACTGAACATTAAATTTGTATATACAGCACCGGCAAATATTGGGACATATCAGAGCTTAATATCTGTATATATATACCGCCTTGACCCGGTGAAAGGTGGTATATAAATAAAGCTAAATAAATAAATATTTAAACACAGTGACTGGCTTTAAAAAAAATAAATCCACTGACCAGTGAATGTAAACAAAAAAAGATGACAGCCGTGGTTAAATATCAGCCCAACCATTTACACATGTAAATCAGCATATGCATATTAATAGAGAGTTTTGGAGAAAAAACTACTTGTATGAATTCAGCATGCACAGATTTCAAAGGGGCCTTTACTGGGCAGACCTTAAAATTATACATGCATTTCATATTTTGTAATGGAGATACAGGTATACTGCTAAATATTTCCACAGCAGCATTTATACCTGTGTGCGTAACTGACAGCTGATTGCTCGCTTGGACCTGGGGTTTGAAGCTGTTACTGAAGAGGGATTTCTCTTGTCCTTTCTAGGATCCAAAACCACTTCAAGCAGCAGAAAAACTGATTTTTGAAGCTCAGGCCTTTAATCGGCTCCCCTTGAATGTGCTGCTTTGCAAAATACTTAACCCAATGATTGCCTCAGGTACAACCTCAGATTCTTAGCCCTTCAGAGACAGAATTATACCTAGGATGGAAGATAGTATTCTAGGATAGTTTTATCAGGAGACACCTAGCTTTAAGCATCAGCAACAGTCTTAATATCAGTAGTTTAGTCATTTATGCATGTAGGTGTCCATTTATGCACATACATGATCTCTTATAAAGTACTTTCTGGTATGTTTATTAAAGGTCAATGTGCATTAATAAAGTCAATGCTCATTAAGTGCCATTGCACCTATAGAAATAAAATTGTTCTGCCAGTTAACACACATTAAATCCCTTTAGCAGACATGCCTCTGTGTGTTCTTTCACTGTGAGCATACACATGGATGAAGTTAGGGTGAAGCATGCGTGGCATGAACAAGCATGCATGCTGATTATAGAATGATGAAGTACACATGCATAACCTTTTTGAATTATGAATTATGAATTACACATACATAACCTTTTTGTTTAGAAATAATTTTTTGGCTATTGTAAATAGAACAGGGCCCATGAAAACATTCTAACATGGCCATTTAACAAAATTAGAGGCCCTTTTACTAAAGAGTGCTAAGCAGTTAATACATGCTTTTGTGCATGATACCTGTTCACGAGGAACCACGGTAATTGTTACTGCAGGGGCATGACTGTTACCATGCACTGATTGAATGGGGTAAGGGCAGAGAGTGGGTGTGGTCCACACATTACAATTAGCACTTCTTTTATATATTTTTTTTGAGGTCATACTTCTGACGAAGGCCTTAACCAAAACATAGCCCGTGTAGGGTACAACAAATAAAGATTTGCTTTCCTCACCTTTCTCCTGGTTATGCTGTTCCACTAAAAGAGAAAAGCGGAAGAATTAACCACGGCCTACCAGATGATGATTAAAATCCTTTATTGAGGATCTTTAATCATCATCTGGTAGGCCGTGGTTAATTCTTCCGCTTTTCTCTTTTGGTTGTCCAATTTGCGGAAGACTTTCTTCTTTTCTTCTCCTCCCTATGCTGCTCCACTGACAATTACCACAGAAGCTTTGCACTTAACATAAAATAGTTTTTGTACTAAACAAGTTTTAGGTGCAAAAACCTAACACACTTTAGTAAAAGTGCTGCTTAGTCACTATGTAAAAAAAAAAAAAAAAACACCTAGCCTCTGCTGCTGAAAGTAAAACTGGATATTCAGTGCTGGAGTCTATCCGGCATCCAGCACTGAAAATTCGGTTTCATCAGTGATCATGATAGCTATCTGGTCAGTGGCAATATTGAGCCACTAACCAATAGCTAAACTGCCTAAGATTAGGACAGCCATTGACCTGTCCTAAGTTAAAGTGGTTTAGGAATCTGGTTAATGGCTCAATATTGGTGCTGAAAGGATAACTACCTTGATCGCTGTAGTGCTGGTACCTGTGGCTTGCTCACACCCAAAAGCATGAACCAAACAAAATGGATTCTTGCTACAAAGGGCTCTGATGTGTTCTAAGCCTCAGATCTGCCAGCCTCCAAGCTACTGCCTGCCAAATGTGTATACAGAAGACTATTATTGCTTGATTAGCCTACGTGCAAGAGAACACAGACTGCTCTTGCTAACATTGGAAACTTTTAAAATTGTATACAACTGCACACCATCTACTACATTTTGTCTCTCATCATGGGCTCTACCATGCACAAGACCATCACATGACGACTGCCTCCTGATTCATCGAGAGACCCCGAAGTATCTCATGCCAACCAACTGCCAAACTATGATAAGGATTCAGCACAAAGAAGAAGAATATGTGCACAGAAGAACTTTGGCGCCATTGTGCCTTTCCTTGCTGCTTGCAGAGCACAAAAAAATTGTGTCATCCCAAGTTTTTCACTAGCTCAGTGAGACAAACTAAGAGTCCCACAGACACCTACTGCATACTGAGCTACCCCTCGTGGCTCACTTGCCACAGATAGAGCCTGCACTGCTAGTTCATCTGCCTCTTGAACTTCTTGCTGTTCCAAAAACTGCCTCAGACCCCAGTTGTGTTTGTCCATCTGGCAGAGCTACAGGTATCAATTGCAATTTTTCACTCACTAGTAGGAATTAGCCAGATAGCCTTATCCTGTACTTTTCTAACCTGTTAACCTTTAATTGTTAGATGGTGATATATTGCTGTTACATAATCATTATTAATGTTGTCTCCAAACCTGAGAACCCCATACTGTAGTGTTAGCCATATGATCTCTATTTTTTATACCCTAATAAAAGCCTAATATATATATGAGCAGAGGACTTGCCTCTGTTGCCACGCTTTGCCAGAGAGTCATGAAAAAGAATTGATGGGTCAACAGCAGACTCCCTAGGCATAATAAAGCATATCTTATTTATCTGCAGATAGCCCTACGCTACCCCTATTCTGTCCACAGACCCTTCTGGATTTAACCAGTAGTCTTTCCTGCGGTCTATGAGAATATTCAGTGCCACTATCTGACCCTGAATATTGGGTTTGTTAAGGTTTAGCCGGTGAGAAACATAGAAATATTACAGCAGAAAAAGACCATACAGCCCATCTAGTCTGCCCTTCCATATTAACTACTATAGCCCCCCTTTTTTTCCTTTAGAGATCTTCTGTGTTTCTCCCATGCTTTCTTGAATTCAGATACTGTCCTCGTCTCTACTACCTCCACTGGGAGACTATTCCACACATCTATCACTCTTAACATAAAGAAATTTTTCTGCATATTACTCCTGAATCTATCCCCTTTCACCCTCATCCTATGTCCTCTCATTGCAGAGCTTTCTTTCAATCTAAAGAGATTTTCCTCTTTTGTATTTACATAGTAACTTAGCATATGATGGCAGATAAAGACCAGTACAGTCCATCTAGTCTGTCCAGTAAGATGTATATGTAGGACCGTGATTGATCTTAAGCAACTCTGAAGTGCAAGATCGTTTGGAGCAGTGGCTCAATAGGTACAGGGTAAACACAAGATGGAAGGCTATAAGCACTTTTGATTAAATGGACTGCAGAGAGAATACTCTTAAGAACAGAGTGTGACTTCTTTAGATCAGTCATAATCTAACATATGCATATAATAACATCATGCTTTATATAATTGGTAATTATAGAGTTAAGCAGCTAGATTAGTGCTTTCCAATCCGGTCCTGAAGATCCTATAGAGCAGGGGTGGCCAACTCTGGTCCTGGTGCACCACAATCCAGCCTATTTTTCAGGATGCTCCTAATGAATATTCATGAGATATATTTGCATACAATGGGAGGCAATGGATGCAAATGTACCTCATGCATATTCATTAGGGACGTCCTGAAAACCAGTCTGGATTGGTTTGCAGCTTGTCATGCTGTGAGGGCTTGTGTGCATCAGTGATGCTGAGGGCTAAGCTATTGGTAGTTTAACTACTGGCAGGGTCTCCCAAGATGGACAGGACTCAGCTAAGGTGCCAGACCAAGACAAACCATCCATATGGGCAGCAGCAGAATGGGACAGTGTTGGCGGTGGAGGATCACATTTCTATGACAACGGCAACAACACTAAACTTAAACTGCGTGGAAGAAAGGCCTGGCAATCTACTTCATATCTTGCCATGAAAACCCAATGGACAGTCACAACAGAACAAATTGCACTATAGTGCTGGAAGATGAGACCCCCTAGTTGGAAGGCACTCAACTGGCTACTAAAGAGGAACTGAAGATTTTCATAGTAAAGCCAGCATTTATGATGTGGTTGGATCAAAGCCCTTGGGACATCTGACTGCTGATGTAGCTGCACCTGAAATGAGAGTCAGAAGTTGCAAAAATGTCTTATATTTTGCGACATCAAACATATGAAGCATGAACTGAGGGAAGATGGAGGTGGTCAAGAATGAAATGGAATGTGTACAACTTAATTTGTTGGGTGTCAGCGAACTGAAATGGACTGGCATCGGGCACTTTGGATCAGATGATCACATGGTCTACTATGCTAGAAATGAAAGACAAAGAAGAAATGATGTTGCATTTATAATTAAGAAGAAACTTGCAAGAACTGTAATAAAATACAGTGCAGTCAGTGAATGCTTAATTTCTATTTGTCTTCGAGGAATGCCTATCAACACAAGTATAATTCAAGTATATACCCCAACAGCAGCTGCAGAAGAGGATGGAATTGAAGAGTTCTATGAACAAGTACAAGCTGAAATTGACAGAACATGCAGACAGAATATCCTCATAGTTATGGGTGACTGGAACACAAAAGTTGACAACAAAGAAGAAGGCAAAGTGGTTGGAAAATATGGACTTGGCAACAGAAATGAAGCTGGAGAAAGACTGATAGATTCTGCAAGACCAACGATCTATTCATCTCAAACACTTTCTTCCAGCAACACAAGCGGCAACTGTACACATGGACTTCACCCAATGGATTATACAAAAATCAAATTGACTACATCTATGGAAGTCAACAATAGAAAAGCTCTAAAATATCAACAAATACAAAACCTGAAGCTGACTATGGTACATCACCAACTACTAGTATGCAAGCTCAAGCCAAAGTTGAAAAAGAGCAAGCCACTAATGAATGTAGCAAAATATGACCTTGAGAATATACTACTGGAATTTAAAGACTGCTTGCAAAATCGATTTGCTGCTTTAGATACAAATGACAGAGCTCCAGAAGAGTTAGGGAATGAACTCAAGAAGGTTGTGTTGGAAGAAAGTAGGAAGTTTATATAAATGTGAAAAAGCTAAAACGGCCAAAATTGATGATCAAAGAAACTGAAAATTGCCCAGAAACACAGAGAAGCTAAAGCCAGAGGAGAAAGAGAGACAATCACAGAACTCAGCAGACACTTCCAATGGGCAGCAAGACAAGTACTACAATGATGCATGCAAGGAAATAGAATCAGAAAATAACTGAATATGTCATTGTTTAATGGGAGAAAGCCAACATGGATTTAGCCAAAGAAAGTCTTGTCATACTAATCTATTATATTTTTTGAAAGTGCAAATAAACAGGTCGACTAAGGTGTGCCAGTTGATTTAGTGTAGCTGGATTTTCAGAAAGCCTTTGCAAGGTTCTTCATGAGAGTCTCTTGGCAAAATTAAAAAGTCATGGGATTGGAGGCAGTGTACTATTGTGGATCAGAAAATGCTGATAAAAGAGAGAATAGTGAGGTTTCTGAAGCCCAATAGATTGCATGATCCGAAGAAGCATGGGTTTACCAGAGGCAGGTCTTGTCAGATAAATACAATTGTTCTCTTTGATTCAGTAACCAGGGAGTTCAACTGAGTAAGAGCCCTAGATGTGGTATAGTTTGATTTCAGTAAAGCCTTGGACATTTTTCTGCACAGATGACTTATAAACAAACTGTGCACCCTAGGGATGGACCCTAAACTGGGTACAAAATTGGTGGTGTGATCTCCAGAACAATACATAGTACTCAAAATAAGGTTTCACTAGAGACTTGAACAAAGACACTATTACCTCTTATTTCCTGCAGGTCTTCCTCTCTCTAAGTATCTAAGCATCATTCTGGATTTTGCCATCACCTTTCCTACCTCTTTGGCCACTTTAAGATCATTGTTGTTGTAGAGCCTTTTGAAGACTCAGTTGTGGTAAGAGAGCCAAATACTTGTTCCAGTAGTTTGTTCAGATAGTTGAATATCATTTTTTGCTATTAATTGCTAAGATTTATCTATAACATTTTCAGTCTTGCTTAGAGCTTGCAGAATGTCTTACTGGCTTCTCTTAGTGCTTGACTAGGTGTTATACCTCCTGATGATATCACTGAATGATGCTCGTCTGCCTCCATTCGCTGGCAAGAGAGCATAACCTACTCATTTGAACTGGTCTAGCAGGATTCAAGAAAATTAAATTATCAGGAATTAAAATTCCTCCTTCCTTCATATTGATAGATCTGACTCTCAAAGTGTGTTGTTAAGTATTTTTAAATGTGTTTAATCTTCCTTCAGGTGACTAATTGTTTATAGAATAGAATCCATAGCTACTGTTATTGTATTGATCCATCACATTGTTGGCATTCCTCTTTTGTGCTGATCTTCAACTTTTCAAGCATGATATCTTTCTCTAATGATCTCTCTCTTCACAAGTTATGTCTAGAATATGAAAGTCAAAGTCTTATCATCTGAGCTTCTAAAGAAAACTTAGGTTTTATCTCTTCTGGTATGTGCAATATTCTTCACCAGCATTATAATTCACAGCATCAATTTTCTTCTTGTCAGTCTCTTTTACTGTCCAATTTTTGCATCCATATGACATTATTAAAAATACCACAGCTTGGATAAGTCAAATCTTTGTGTGGAGAGATACATCTCTGCTCTTGAAAATCTAGTCAAGGTGCATTATAGCTATTCTGCCAAGAGGAATGTGTCACCAGATTGTCATTTCTTTAATCATTATCGATCCAAGCAGGTTAAAGTTGTCCACCATTTCTATTTCTTCTCCATCAACGATGAATTTACAAATTTTGCTAGTTGTCATGATCTTTGTCATCTTCACATTAAGGTGTAGGCCCATTTTAAGACTATATTCCTTGAACTTGAGAAGCAAATGTTTCAAATTGTCTTTACTTTCAGCCAGTAATATCATCAGCATGACAAATGTTATTAATGAGTCTTCCCTAATTTTCATATCTCGGTGGTCTTCATATACACCCGATTCTCTGATGATTTGTTATGCACTTAAATTAAATAGGTTGGGGGGGGGAGTATGCAGCTTTGTCATATGCTTTTGCTGATTTTAAACCATTCTGTTTCCTCTTGTTTTAGTCAAACTGTTGCTTCTTGATCAATGTAAAGGTTGTGCATGAGAGCTATCAAGTGTTCTGGTATACCCATGTTTCTTAATGTGGCCCAGAGTTTCTCATGCTGTAGTCAGTAAAACACATATAGATATCCTTTTGTCTTTTCAAGGATCCATCTCACATCTGCAATGAACCCTGCTTGCATTTAAGGCAGTTTTTGTTCCAGGTATGGTTGTAGTCATCATTGAATGAGTTTGAGTAGAATCTTGCTGGCATGTGGAATCAGAGCAATTGTGGAATAATTTCCAGAGTCAGTTGGATCACCTTTCTTCAGTATTGGCATGAGCACGTATCTTTTCCAGTCAGTTGGCCATGATGTTGTCTTCTAAATTTCCAGGCAGAGCCTTGTAAGATTGGTATCAGCTGCATCAGATTGCTGTAATACTTCAATGGAAAAGCCACCAATGCTTTCAATGCTGCTTTGACTTCTTCTTTTATCACCAATTGCTCCTGATCATACGGTATGGGTAGAAAAAGCTGTTGGTCCACTAGATCTTCATGATATAATAACTCTGGGTATTCTTTCCACCTTTCCTTGATCTTCTCAGCATCATTCAACATGGATCTTTGAGCATCTTTTAGCATTCCAGTTTAAGGCTAGAATTTTCTCAAACTCTCACAGCTTCAGGAAAGCTGATCTTGTTCTTCCTCTGATAGTTTCTGATTCTGTTTCCTTGAATGCATCATTGTAGTAGTTCTCCTTATCTCATATTGCAGTATGTTGGAAATCTTTGTTAAATTCTTTCTCCTCTGGCTTTAGCTTCTCTGCATTTCTGGGCAAGTTTCATTTTTTCATTCATTTATTTTGGCCATTTTTGCTTTTTCATCTAGTAGGGAATTCTCACTTACTTTGAGTGCAACTTTCTTCATGTCATCCCATAATTCTTCTGGTGATCTGTCATTTGTATCCAAAGCACTGAATCTATTTTGAAGGCAGTCTTTAAATTCCGGTGGGCTACATTCATGAGTGGCTTGCTCTTTTTCAGCTTTAGCTTGAGTTTGCAAACCAGTAGCTGATGATCTGTACCACAGTCACCTCCAGATTTTGACTTTGTTGATGCTATTGAGCTTTTCCATCATTGAGTTCCACAGATGTAGTCAATTTGATTTTTGTACAATCTATTGAGCGAAGTCCATGTGTAAAGTTGCCACTTGTGTTGCTGGAAGAAGGTGTTTGAAACGAATAGATTGTTGGTCTTGCAGAATTCTTTCTCCAGCTTCATTTTTGTTGCCAAGTCCATATTTTCCAATCACTTTGCCTTCTTCTTTGTTGCCAACTTTTGGATTCCAGAAACCCATCACTATCTTGTTTGCATGTTCTTTGAATTTCAAATTGTACTTGTTCCTAGAACTGATCAACCTATTCCTCTTCTGCAGCAGCTGTTGTTACGGCATATACTTAAATGATAGTTGTGTCGATGGACATTCCTCCTAGATGAATAGAAATTAAGGGTTCATTTATTGCATTGTATGTCATTACAAGTCTTGCAAGTATTTTCTTAATTATAATTGCAGCACATTTCTTCTTTGTCTTTGTTTTATGGTCTAGTGGTTAGACACTGCCTTGGTAACCACGAGACTCCTTGTGGCCTTGGACAGGTCACTTAACCCTCCATTGCCTTGGAAGAAAGGCCTGGCAATCTACTTCTGATTACACTGCCAAGAAAATCTAAGAGCTGCTGGTCACCAGAAGTCAGCATCGACATGAAGGTACACATTGTATTGCAATGCCAGTCCTTTTTAGTTCATTGACACCCAAGAAATCAAGTTGTAGCTGTCCCATTTCATTCTTGACCACCTCCAACGTCCTTTGATTCGTGCTTCATTCTTTACATGTCCCAGTATGTAAGACATATATGCAGCTTCTGACTCTCATTTAATGTGCAGCTACATCAGCAGTCAGAAGTCTTAAGGGCTTGTTCCAAACCACATCATAAATGCTGGATTTACTCTGAGAAGTCTTCAGTTATTCCCCAGTAGCTTGTTGAGCATCTTCCAACCTGGGGTTCTGATCTTCCAGCACTATATCTCAATTTGCTTTGTTGTAATTATCTATTGGGTTTTCATGGCAAAATATGTAAGCAGATTTCTAAGCCCTTCTTCTATGCAGATAATGCTAGTGTTGCCATTGACACATAAATGTGATCCTCCACTGCCCACACCATCCCATTCTGCTGCTGCCCAGATGGGTGGTTTGTCTTAGTCTGGCACCTCAGTTGAGATCTGTCCATTTTGGGGGACCCTACCAGTAATTAAGCTACTGATAGCATAGTTCTCAGCATCAGTGATACATACAAGCCCTCGCAGCAAGACAAGCTGAAAACCAAGTGAAGATTTCAAAGTGTGACCACTCTGATATTATAATCAAGAAAATCTTCACTTATAGCTCATATTGTCTAATAAAAACGTACATGCTAGTGGTGGTAGTAACTACTGTAGCAGATTCTGCATCTAGCTTTGCTTACTTCAGGCATGATTTAGGAATTCTTTTTATCTCTTCATGTGTAAGAGATCAGCCTATAGTCCTGAACATTTTCATCTGCAGCCCACAAAATTTTATTGTAGTGGACATTTGATGAGTAATTGTAGAGGACAGCTGGCAACTAAAAGCAGGATCTTAGGGAGTGATATTCTAAAGAACAGATTATACCTTCCAAAGTAGCAGCAGTGCCAGCATCAGACCAAGGCAGAGAGGGGGATAACTTTTATGAAGTAGCAGTTACAACCCTAAATAAAGGGAAAGAGGGGGTAACCTGAACAAAGCAGAAATTACAACCTTAAACAAAAGCATAGAGGGTACTAACCTGCATGGAGTAGCAGTTACAATCCTAGATGATGCAAGATTCCATGTTTGGAGAATATATGCAACATAGAAACATGATAACAGATGAGGAACATATGGTCAATCCAATCTGCCCTTCCATACCAACTACTATAGTACCTTTTTTTACTTTAGAGATCTTCTGTGTTTATCCCATGCGTTCTTGAATTAAGATACTCTCCTTGTATCTACTACCTCCACTGGGAGACTATTCCATGCATCTGCCACTCTTTCCAAAAAAGAAATATTTCTGCATATTACTCTTGAGTCTTTCACCTTCATTCTATATCCTCTCATTGCAGAACTTTCTTTCAATTGAAAGAGACTCTTCTCCTCTGCATTTATGCCATTGAGGTATTTAAACATCTCTATCACATCTCCTCTTGTCCACCTTTTCTCTAAAGTATATATATTGAGATATTTAAGTCTGTCCCCATATGATTTATGACGAATCCCACTGACCATTCTGGTAGTCACTCTTTGCACTGACTTCATCCTGCTTATATCCTTTTGAAGGTGTGGTCTCCAGAATTTCACACGTGCCCAACATATTCTCTGTAGTTACCACACTGAAAGTCCCTTACCGTGCGTTAAGGTCATTCACAATTAATTACTATGGGCGCACTTAATGTCAACTATTGAAATTTAAAGTCATCTCAGTAGTCATTAAGTGCACTATTCCTTAGTTCTCTTTAACCATCCCTGGTTCTTGTTAATTGCTATGTTAATTTAACCGCTATGTTAATTTGTACTTTTATGTTATCCCATATGACAGACCGCATGCTCCATGTGCTGTCTATGTTTCCTAGTTCCTTTTTTAACCATTCCTCGTAAACCATTCTTTGTCAACTGCTTTGACCTCTACAAAAGTGGTATAGAAAAAATGGTTAAATAAATATAGCACACTAATTACAACATTGACAGAGAATGGTAAGTCTAGTGCACTAACTGCAATGTACAATCCATGCCCACTCTCTGCCCATAACTTGCCCATTCCTCACTCTGCTGCATGATGAGCAATTAATGCAGGAATTAGTGAACAGTAACTATCATGCCGGCACAGTAACAGTTTCTGCGTCCCATGCTAATACTTACTATACACTAAACTGCATGGTAGCTGCTTAGTGAACTTTAGCAAACAAGCCCCTCAGTTCAATATGCTGTAACCTATAAATGAGTATATGTGCATGCATGAACAATTTTTATTAGACTGAATGTGTGAAAGGAACTAACAAAATCCAAAAATTGAGAAAATATCCAAAAATTCCAAAAATGAACCAATTTATTTTTTTCTGTGCATATTCTTACCTGCAACTGGTTAAAGTTATCTGGAAAATGTTTCCTTCTTCTCTGGTTGGCAGTGTATGTATGCTTAATTTTGAGATTGGTGCAGTACATTCCTTATTTGGTAGCTTGACCCCCTCGTGATAGCACCAGAAGACTATCTCATGGGGTCAATCTGCACTATTTTGAACCTAGCATACAGTGAGGCAGAAGCAACTGGGGATCACTCCTTCACCATCTGCTAGATACCAGGGAAACCCCCAGTGAGTCGCAGGTGGGATATTTAAGGTTGTGAGAAGTCTAGAGTTACCTTTGGCAGGGGCTTCTTGCTAGAGGAAAGAAGGGTTCATGGAGCATCAATGGTGTTATTTTTCCATGTATAATGCAGCTTGTGAAGCTCATTTCATTTATTAAAATTTATATACAATTTGGCTCAATGTAAATCATAAAAATATTAAAAAATAAAACTCATACACTAACATAAAACTTATAACCGATAGATATCCTAATCACATAGCCAGACTGTTGAAAACTATCACAATCAAGATATAAAACATTAAACCAAGAGAATTAATTAATTGGAAAAAGCAAACTCTTAAGCTGCTTTATTCAATTTGCATAATAATAAGAGGGGTATTCCGAGCTGCAAATAGCGACCTTGGACACGCACTCAGCTTCCCAGCCCTATTCCGCCACCAGTGCTCCCAGCATGTACATAGTGTTTGTGTGGGGAGCGCTGGATGTGGGCAGGAGGGGGCGGTGCTGGGGCAGAGCAGGGGCAGAGTTTGGAAATAGTCAGCTGCTGGAATATACAGAGCCGATTCAGGTCAGGCCTCTGTACGTTCCCCAGCACCCTCTAGGATGCCCAGGCCGTTCCATCGTGATGGTAGAATAAGTCCAGGGGGACTTGGAGATTGCACACTGCACACCCCCTTACCCCAGGTCCCTGGCCTCGCTGTGACCCTGTAGTCCTGATCTGGACAATGGGGACACCAGTGCCGGCAGGACCATGCTCTGCAGAAGTGGCTATGGACGATAGCATTCTGAGCCATCATATGGACGGCTTATTGTCATGTTGCTGGAACTCCAGCCCCAGCAGTGGTGTTCTGGCATTGGGATGGGCAGATCCCCATATGTCTATCTCCTTGGCATACAGGGAATGCCCGGACATCTATTTCCCAGATTCTGACATCGTTGGTATGTTCAGGCCTCGCGGAGGCAAAATTGGGTATATCTCTGGAACGTCCAGGTTTAGGCCAGGCATTGTGGGCAGATGTGTGGAGACCTGAATTGCCCTCCACAGGTATCAAATTATTGCTATTACTAGAATTTAATTTGACTATCTCCAAGTATCTCTCTCTGTTCTATTATGCTGATAATATATGGTCTTTTTTGCTATTGCTAAGCTGTTACTACAATGTAAGTTGTCTATGTCAAACGATACCTGTTTATACCATCTTGAATAAATCTCTTCATAAAAGTGATTAATAAATCCTGATAAATAAATAAATAACATGGTGTGGGAGAGTCGGTGTGCTTGCTGGTGGAGTGCTGGCTGTCACATCCTGCTTCCAGCTGCCAGTGGAGAGCCATCCAACCAGAAAGGAGAGTTGCCTAGTGTGTCATCTAATGGCAACTTTCAGGAGGCCATTTAACAGCATGAAGCCCTTTCGTGGCTGCGGACATGGCCTGCAGTCACGTGCCCAAAGGGGTGAGTGACCAAAGGGGCTTGTTCCCCTTTGGTGTCTCTTCGGTGCCAATTTGGGGCAAGAAGGGTTCTGTGTTGTGCTGCTAGTGATGCCTCACAGATAGGGGAAAAGGAAGATCACATTTAAGAAGGTGGCATTGTCAGTTGTTGCATCTACCCCAGCGGTCTCAACTGGACCAATGGATAAGCACGTCCTTCCTTTATTAACGCTAAATGTGTCACAATCTGCTTGTACTGACTCTTCATCTACGGATCCTTTGGGGGCATATTTAAGCCCTATAGCAAGAACTCTACCCCCTAATCCAGTCTCCCTGCTGACTAAGAAGGATAGGTGTGATATTCCCTTAACAGACTCTGGTGGGGTCCACCGCAACTCTTGTCTGGTTTTACTACTTTGCTACTCCAACCTGTTAAGAGGCATGTAGCTTCTCCAAATATTGGAAGTGCCTCTACCAGTGATATGACTTTGGTGGACATTTGGCAGGATATTTCTAAAACAAATTCCCTTCATTTTATCTATCAAACTGTTACTGTTTCTGAAAAAGTGATTGAGAAATCTTGTTTAGTAGATGAATCCTTGACTGTGGCCAACCAATGGTTCGATAGGTTGGAGGGCCAGATTGGGACCCTCCAGTCTGCCGGGGCTTCAGAATTCCCTTATTTTATATAAGCACATTGAATTATTACGTAGAAAATACTATGAGGGCTCAGAATCTTAGATGCCTGAGTTTTTCTCAGATAGGCTTATTATCACCCTTGATACTTCTAAAGAAGTGTTACTAATTTCTGAACCTGAAAAGACTGTAATTTAAAAATGGCATTATATCCCGTTCTGTTCATCTATACAGGATGTTCAGCTAGCGCTAATGGATGAGGCATCGGCTTCTATTGATTTGACGGATTTCTTAGAAATATCGGTTGATGTGATCTCCACTTGTACCACTTTAATTGTTTCTTTTGCCACAGAGGCAGATAAAATGTCTATTCTGCATTTGTATTTTCAGAAGGAAGGTTCCTTATTCTGTGATCAAAAAGTAACTGTGTTTCTGGATGCTTCCTGTGTCACTCAAGCACGGAGAAGGTCCTTCATCCAGCTGAAACTTTGTATGCTCGTTGCAGGAGGGACCTTCTTCCTGTGTCTTCCTTGCAGGAAGTGCAAAGTGTTTGATATCAATGAATAATGTTAAATATATTTATACAGAGCCTATACAGTTTATTATTTTTTGGACAGCAGGTAGGCTCTGTAGTTGGCAGGTACCTGTTTCCTTACTTATATAGTCTTGGTTGTAGTATTGTAATGGGGAGAGGGGGGCTCTTTTGCTATAATTGATTGTTACTTCACTCTTTAAACCTAGTATATTGATTCTCGGTACCATGGACTAATAAGGGATTCTGGGAGTTTCCTTATTGTTGAGTAATTATTTTTATTTATGCTTCTGCTTTTCTTGGCTTTTGTTGTACAAATAGCATTACATTTAATAAAAAAAATGTAAATAAAAATATAAATAATGTGGTTTGCATTGCCTTAAATTAATATGCGGAAGGACTTTCAGGAAAGGTTTGCTTGTTTGCGGATGATACCAAAATCTGCAATAGAGTAGATACCCAGGAAGGAGTAGATAACATGAGGAGGCACCTAGCTAAGCTTGAAGAATGGTCTAGAGTTTGGCAGCTGAAATTTAATGCTAAAAAATGCAGGGCCATACATTTAGGCTGCAAAAATACAAAGGAGTTATACAGTGTAACGAGCGAGGTCCTTCTGTCCACAAAAGAGCGGGACCTGGATGTAATTGTGTCTGATAATCTTAAAGTAGCTAACAGGTAGAAAATGTGAGTGCAAAAGCCGGAATGATGCTTGGGTGTATAGAGAGAAGAATGGTCAGCAGAAAAAAAAAAGAGGTAATATTGCCTCTGTATAAGTCTCTGGTGCAACCTCATTTGAAGTATTGTGTGCAATTCTGGAAACCACACCTTCAAAAGGATATAAGCAGGTTGAAGTCGATGCAAAGGGTGGCTACTAAAATTGTTAGTGGTCTTCATTATGAAACAAATGAAGACAGACTTAAAGATCTTTAGAGGAAAGGCAGGATAGGGGTGATATGATAGAGACATTTAAATACCTCTGTGGCATAAATGCATAGGAGGGTCTCTTTCAATTGAAAGCATGTTTGGCTATGAGGAGATATAGGATGAGAGAGAAAAGGGATAGACTCAGGAGTAATATGCAGAAATATTTCTTTACGGAAAGAGTGGTGGAAGTGTGGAATAGTCTCCCAGTGGAAGTGGTGGACATGAAGACAGTATCTAAATTCAAAAAAGCATGGGAAAAACACAGAGGATCTCTAAAGGTAAAAAGGGGACTATTGTTGATATGGAAGGGTAGACTAGATAGGCCATATGGTATTTTTCTGCCATCATGTTTCTATGTTTCTAAATAATGTATGATTTTGCTATTTAATGCACATTAATGCAAGTAGTTATTAAGATGTTTTAAGGTGTATTTGCCCTTATCTGTCAGCTTGACCCCTAGTGGTAGTATCAGAAGAATACTTCTAGTGGTCATGGGTGCCATTTTGAAACCAGTTCCTGCCTCAGCAGGAGTGAGAGGTGATCACCTCTGCTGGATTTTCCTAGACCACCATAGAAACATTAAGGCAAATCCTAGGTTGTCTACTGAGACTGGTAGGGGGAATTGCTAATTGGGGTTCAAGGCATGGTGGTGTCTTTGGGGGAGATCGCTTTTCACTTTTTCTTCAGAGTGCAGGTGTCAGTCTTTTCTGAAATCCAAGTACACCATATCTAGGGCTCTCCCTTGGTCCAAGTCTCTGGTCACCAGTCAAAGAAATTAATTAGATTTGTCTGACAAGACTTGCTCCTAGTGAAACCATGCTGCCTCAGATCCTGCAATCCATTGGACTCCAGAAACCTCACTTTCCTCTGTTTCAGCAGCATTTCCATTCATTTACTTACCACAGAGGTTATACTAACCAGCCTGTAGTTCTCAACCTCATTCTTACTTCCACTTTTATGTAAAGGGACCACATGTGCTTTTCTCCAGTCCCCTGGGACCACTTCAGACTCTAATGTCCCCAAGTTCATTCAATATTCATGGATGTGTCCCATCCGGACCCAATGCTTTGTCTACTTTTTGTTTAGTTAATTCCTTACAAACTCAGTCTTCTGAAAATTATTCAAGATTCCTTTCACTTTTTTTCCTAGTTGTGGGTGTTTTCTGAGGTCCTAGTCTTGGCCCTTCATCTCTGAACACAGAACGAAAATATTTGTTAAGCAATTCCACTTTATCCTCATCAGCTTCTACATATTCCTCCCCTTCACCTTTGCGTCTGACGATACAACTTTTTCACTTCCTCCTCTCATTAACATACCTGAAAAAGTCTTGTCTCCCCCCCCCCCCCCCATTTTACTACATTGGCTATGTTTTCTTCTATTTGCATCTTTGCTTTCCTAACTATTTTCCTAGTTTTTCTTCCAAATATTGATGCCTGTCTTTCTCTTTCTGTGATCTCTAATATTTTCTGAAGGCTACCCTCTTTGTCTTTACCTTTTCAACTACTTGGTAGCCAGGTTCTCTTGATATGAAAAAAGCTTTTAAAGGAACTTGAAGCCTCTGTGAATTTTTGAGGAAAAGCAATTTATGTGTACAGACCACTGAGGTTTTGCAGCTATAAGCAGCAGAAACCTCCAGCAGTCTTATGTATGTAAGGAGAAATTAAATTTAGCTCACTCCTTTCTCAGAGTTCACAGTGAGTTGCATTCAGATACAGCAGCTATTTTCCTGTTCCCAGAAGGACTTGCAATCTAACTGTCCAATGCAGAAAACCAGCGTAGCCTTTAAGAACAGATAAAACCACTTTTAGGTACAGTTACCACTACAGCCAAATGCAGAAAAAAGATGGACGTGCACATAAACAGCAAAGGAAAAGCTAATGCACAATTAATGCAAAGTATTTAAATTATGGGCAAATGATTAGCGCATGTTTAAATGGAATGCTAATATTGTCTGATGCAGAGAAATGTGTAGAAGATTTTGTAACCAGACATAGCGCCAATATCTCTACACTTGGTCTTGAGGTTGCTTAAACATCTAGACCATGCCCTCCGAAAGTAATTTGATGGCATCGGGGGCTTTCCCTGATGCTTGGATCATCTGAGGGGAAGTATCAAACTTCCCCTAAGATGATCCGGGTATCAGGAAAATCTCCCAACTGTGGCGGGGCCGGTGCCCCCAAGAAAAAGCAAATCCCTGGTGGCACAACAGCCCCGATCCTCCCACCTGCCCAACTAAAGAAGAACTATGGTGGCCCAGCAGCCCCAATTCCCCCATCCACCCAACTAACAATAAGCTGGTGGCCCAGTATCCCAGATCCTCCCACCCACCCAACTAAAAATAAGCCTGGTGGCCCAGCAGCCATGAAACCCTAACTCCCTTTCCGATACTTTCACAAAGGAGAGGGAGTGCTGCCCATGCGCTTCTACTCCTGCACCATCATCTTAAAAAATGCCAGTGCCTGACCCCATGTGGTGCATCCTGGGATGCACCAGGTGAGGTCAGACTGCCATATAAGGCATTTTCTACTGACCCCGCCCAGTGCATCCCAGGAAGCACTGTACAGGGCCAGGTGATACCATTTTTCATGATGGTGGTGAAAGAATGGGAGTACGTGGGCAGTGTTCCTGCTCTTTCGTGATAGCACTGCGGGGGTGGGGGTGCAGGGCCACTGTGCCCCCATGTTTATTTTTAGTTGGGCAGGTGGGGGGATTGGGGCTGCTAGGCCACCAGGGTTTTTTTAGTTGGGCAGGTGTGGGATTGGGGATGCTGGGCCACTAGGGATTTGCTTTCTGTCAGGGGAACTGGCCCCCAACAGTATTATGAAGGCACCAGTGGCTTTCTCTGATGCCTAGATCATCTCAGGGGAAGTTTGACACTTCCCGTCAGATTATCCAGACATTGGGGAAAGCCCCTGATGGCATCAAAATACTGTCATGGCACATATGCAAATTAGCCACATGGTGCCCCTGTTTCTCTGGGAGAGCATGCCAAACTTGCGCCAACTTCTGTGTGCATCTGTTTGGCATGCTCTCCCAGTTTAACGCTGCCATTTGAGCATAGTTTAACATGTGACTAATTTGCATATGCATCCCTTTCTGTATGCTGGTGCTGAAGTTACATGCTATTGATGCGCTGCAAAAATGCATACAGAGCTGACAGCATGCGACTTCAGTGTCAGCTTTGTACATCTTCCCGTAAGTTTGTACTAGAAGCAATAGAGAATAAAGTCATTTAACTAATGTTATGAGGATTAGCAATGGGATTTGAATTCAACTTACCTGGTTGTTAACCCATTGCTCTAACCATTAGGTAACTCCCCAGAACTGGGGAGTTTGCTCTCTCTCAGTATCATCATGCTTGGAGGAGACTTCTTTATACAGGAAAATTCAACTACTATATAAACTGTTCCCAAGGCAGACCTCTGTCTTTGGCTGGTCTGGCATTCATACTATCAAAATAGATCCACCTGATTAGGGCAAACATTTGTAGAGAGCAGGGGGATTGGAGGGTGACATCCTCTGCTAACCTCATGCACTCACTATCCACTGGGTCCTGGTTCAACACCAACATTCCTCCTGCTCATAAGGAGAGGAGGCAGCCCTACCAGTGAAAAAGAGGATCAATGCAACAGAACATCTGGAAACTGCTGATGGAAAGCGTCCAAAGAAGATCCAGAGAAACATTCCTGAAACCAGGTGACACCAGAACCAGAAGCTTCCAGAGTGCTGCACAGGGTACCTATATCTCCAGCTCAGAGGTACGCTGAAAAAATATATAGAAGAGTATTTCCCTATCAGTGATAACCACAGAGCAAGGAGAAAAGATTGATATTACTTGTCTAATCTCTGTCAAAGCTATTATTTGTTATTGTTATCAGTGACCCATGAGTAGTTTTAGATAAATCTTTTGGTTCAGAATACCACATTTCTGGCCTGGATTCTATTACTGATAGAAAGGGAATTAGAGTGAGTGGAGAGTAGATGCCAAAGGCCTCCCAATATTTATTGGTCCTGTGTAAGGAACCCTAATAATCCCCAAGAGTTGAGACTGAAAGGGCAGTATTTGATCTTGAAAGTTGTGCCCTTGGTCTTCTAGTCAGTGTGGTTAGCCACTGAAAGGGGTACCTAGACTGGCAGGTATTCAATATGCTTTTGGCATCATGTAGAAAAGTCAGAGAAGAAAAATAAAAATGAAAGTTTATGGCTGACAGTCTTTCACAGCTTGACATCATTTTCTCCCCTTGATTTGCTTTGTTGATATCTTGTGGGAACTTCACGATTTCTTAAGAGTTCTCCATCCCATATTTTGCACTAAACACACATTTATATAGCACAACATGAATTAAATAATGAGATGTAAAACAAGCAAATACATGTAAAGTATATCATTATCAATGCAAACTGAATAATTCAGCTTGCGTTTAACCTTGCAAGCTGTTATTCTTGAAAAGATAATGCAAGCTTCTAGCTGCTGTTCTATCTCCTCCTTGGAAACCTCAAGCCACGAGTGAGTTTTCTAATGCACCTGGGGAGTCTCTTAAGTAGGCTTCTGACTTAAAAATCTACTCCTCCTACCAGTGGCAGGATTTGATCTGAACAGGAACCAGTTCGGATTGATCCCACGACTGACAGGACCGAGTGGGCGGCAGCACAGCATGAGTTTGCGTTGCCGGCGCTGCACGTTCAGGATGCTGGCAGTCTCCACAGGACAGCAGCTCCTGGTGGCCCAGTGGCTCGATTCCCCTGCCCGCACATGGTTTGATGGCATCGGGGGCTTTCCACTATGGCATGGTCCCCGATGCCATCAAACCATTGGTGGGAAGGGGGGTTCCACCAGTGCAGCGCTGGCATCGGGATGCTGTAACTGGCCACGTTTGCTGAGCACAGCCCATGGCAGGAACCAGTTTGCGTGAAATGGGCCAAACTGGCCGGATCCCACTACTGTTCTCTATCCCCCCACACATGATCCTCCCTGGTAGGAGCACTTCTTGACCCCCTTGGCAGGAACACCTCCATCCTGCAGTACTCCCTGGCACCTTTGATCTCCTAGCACTATTGTTGTTCAGTGGCTGAGCAGAAGAAATCCCCCGTTACTCCTGGCCTACCAGCAGCCAACTTCAAATGGCACCTCTTGACCTCTTGCTGTGTTAGTATAAGATCAATAACCCAGGCAACTATAGTATAATTAGAAAATCATTGAATGCCTATTTTACTTAAACAGGCATTCAGCCTGACTTAGGCAGTTAACAGACTGATTGTTTAAACATGTGATATGAATTTATGTTCATTGTTCTACATTGTTCTACTCTTTTTGGATGCTTGTACATTTAATTTGAAGTAGATAATCAACATTTCTATCTATTTCACAGGTTTTATATTTTAATTTTTGAGCATATGATTATGTTTTTACATTTTTTATTTTGTTTTATGCTTACAATTTTTATCCCTCCCAGCCAGCACCAGAGAGATATGATTATTATAGTATGTTTTATTAGATGTCTATTGTATGTTTTACTGGATTTTATTTCATTGCTATATAGACAATAACAACAGAGAAAATAAAGCCATAAATTATTTAAAATCATCAGTATAAAACAGTGATTTCAATTTATTTTGAAAAATAAGATTATTTGGTTCCTGTTGCATATATTGAGGAAGTGAGTTCTGGAGCTTTGGGACAGCTATTGAAAAACAACCTGCTTTATCGTCATCTCAGAAGCATTAATGGAAGGATGATCAATAAACATTGCTCATTTGATGCAATTCCCTACTTGACACATTGGGGTATGTTTACTAAACTGCGGTAAATGGGAATAACGCACGTTGTACGATGTTAACGATCGTTAGCGCGTGATACCGCGCGCTGTAGCGCTTTAACGATCATAAACGTGCTACAGTGCGCGGTATCACTCGCTAACGCGCGTGATGCTCCGCGGCGTGGTAAAACAACGCAGAAGGCGAAGAGAGGGCGGAGAGAAGGGGTCAATGGGCGGAGAGTGGGCGGGGAGAGGCTCCCATTACACTAATGCCCTGAATTTCAGAGCTGAATTCCAACGCGAATGAAAACCTGCCGTTAAATGCACTTTAAAGGGGAGAGAAACCATTTAACTGTCAGCAATTACAGCCCAGGCAGGGAAACCAAAAAAAAGGTGATAAGTGTGATACATGTGCACAGAACAAAAGGGCACAGAAACACTGAAAATGACCCCAACAAACTGGAAAAAAACAACAACCAAGAGCTGTCCAATAGTGGTAGCAATGAGAAACATCAACCCCCCCCCCCCCCCCGAGTAAGCTCCATTGAACAGATATTTATTTAGTTATTTATGTTATTTATTTATTTATAAATCGCGGAAGGGTCCATACCCCGTCCCCATACAAGGTGCATGCGCCCACAGTGAAATAGCACTGCCCAGGGACCTCCCCACCATCGGACAGAGTTCTTATGGTGTGCACATGTCCCGCAACATCAGGGCAGGCATGTCGGAACGGGCAACCGGTCAGATACTGGAGAAGGGGATACAGAGGGCTGCAGCTCGGCCACAGTGGGGGCTAGGGTGATGCCTAGCTGACCCATAGGAATGCCGAAGCAGTAGAGCAGCCAGACAGCAACTGCTCAGGGCCCAACATGTGCAAGGTGTGCTTCCCACAGTGTCACAGGGAATAGTACCCAGCAGGTACCCCCAATGGTACGGAACAGTGGCAGGCGGTGCTGGGGGAAAGCGTGGGCAGCTATGCGGGCACCCCCACCCCAGAACACGCACCATAGGCAGCCGCCTACCTGCACACTGGATGGCCTGAGACTGCGCACCACCAGCTCCACCAGCAGAAGGGCATGTCAGCATGGTGGCTGAGGGATACTGGTGGTGGAGGGGGCAGTGGCAGCTGCCCAGAGCAGACCGTGGCCTAGCCCCCCTCACGTGGGTGCAGTGCGCTCCAACAGACAGGCCCTGGCTGACCAACAGTCATGGTACCACCAGGCAACACACCACCTCTGTGAGAACATGGTGGTGCAATGCACAGAACCATTGTATTCAGAAGCAGAGGGTCACAGGTTCAAAGCCCAGCTGTGGTGTTTGCCAAACCAGTCCTCATATTTTACCCACTACTATAACGGGCTAATATAGACAGAACCGGTCTTGCAGATGATGTAAATATGCTCAAAACACCTACATTTTACCCTACAGGGCACAGACACCATAAACATGCACATTACCTCCTAGAGCAAAGCCTCCCAAATGCAGTCCTGGAGGGCCAAACACCATTCAGGTTCCATGCTGCCTCTGATAAAGATGCCTGTGCTGCATTTCTATGTGCCACCCCCACGGTATGCAGATGTATCTCATGCATAGTCATGAGGGACAGCATGAAAACCCGGACAGTGTTTTGCACCACAGGAATGGAGTTGGGAACCTCTGCCGTAAAGCAGCAGCCAACAGGGGCAGACACACCCGCACCCACAGGCCCCATTATCCAAAGCCTCCTGGAGAGGCAGGACCTTGGGCTCTGCATGCATCTCCCAATACTAGCACTTGCATACCTTAGTAATGCCACCCTAAACCTGGGAATATGGTACACATCTATCAAAAGATTGCTATGATTACTGGCAGATAGCAATTCCTAGGTTACGTACAATTTTCAGAGTGAGCTGCATCATAGCAACCTTTCTGATGTCTGTGGAGTGTGCTACAGGTCTTGTGTCTGACAGTGTTTACCAATCTGGGGAGTGACTCCTACAGTATTGCATACCATAGCCATGCCTGCACTGTGCCCAGGACTGGTGTGGTGGCCTGGGCTGCCCAACACCTCTATAGTTGCACAATGCTGGCATAGGTGTGGGGAGTGTGTGTCTGTCCATCCAGTGTGTGGTGACTTCCAACACCCTCCACAGCCCACACTGCTAGCACTGTTGCCAGTATTGGCCTGCCGATGTGCATAATGAGGAGCAAGGTACTGTGGGAATAGCGTGGATAGGGTGGCCTGGCCCGTCCGCCTCTGCACAGGGCATAGGGCAATGGCCGGACATTGTAGTGCCCGGTACCACCTGCACGGACAGGGTGGCCATAGCATGTCCTGCTGGGAGGTCACTCTCACCCTGACTAAGCAGTGACCATGGCATGGCTAGGTTCCACCATAGTGCTATATAGCATGTTTTTTTTGTGATGTCTTTAGGTTTCCTTTTGGTGTCCACTCACTGACTTATCTGCTTGGTGTGTATGCTGATATCCCCGTTCTGAGTGCATGTATCTTCTCCAGGATCATGCACTATGGACTAGCTGGTGGACTGTCTGCAGCTGGTATGTGTCTTGCTGGAACACCATGCATGGTGAAGTGGCTGGAGGCTTGCTGCTGGAGAATGTCAGATAATGGTGGGGGGCAGCTGAGCATTTCCAGACCTGCTTTCTGTCTGCTCATGCTATATGGGTGTGTATTGCTCTGCATTGCCTGCCCTGTATGGTGTTTGATCCTAAGTGGGACTGGGGTGATGGTCTTCTCTACTGCCACCATTGCAGGGGGTTGAAGGTGGATCTGTGGGCGGGAGATCCTGTCCTCCACCCTGAGCTCTAGAGGGTGCGTTGGGTGGTGGTATGTAATCTCCCTGGTAACCACAGCTGAATGTGAGTGTGGGGCCATGCAGTCCTCCTGTAGCCAGCCATGTGTTTATTAGCAGCTCTGGCCCACTGATTACTTTACTGCCCACGGAGCCAGTGGTGATAGGTTCACAACCCACAGTGGGGTTCATTGATAGGGCTGTCTTAGGCATTGTCTATGTTTACTGTATATTAGTGCTGACAGCATAACCACCCTCAGGGTACTGTCGCCTTAGGGTAGCTCAAGGGGCGCCCTATAGGGCGCGATTTACACGGCGCACATTACACTTCGCCTATATTATATGCATTATATGCCATTTGAAAGGAATATTTAGGCGCTCCCTATAGGGCGAGCCTTACACTTCGCCTTATAGGGAGTGCTACATATTCCTGTCGACAGGTATATAATATATAATATATACTACATAATATATAGTACCATGTCAGAGCGAACGTCACTATTGGCACATATTTCATAGGAAGGATACACTTTTCCTGACATATGCAAACTGTAGCCCGCCTGCAGATTAAAATATTATAGTCGGCTTTCAAAGAGTTACACAGGATACCTCAGTCGGCCTTGCTCTTTAGGCACACTGGGGATTTGAACCCCTGACTTGTGTACCATCAGTCTGTGTGGTAACCATTGTGCTACAGCTTTGTTTCTGATTTTGGTTGTCTGCGTGCTGTCTTACGCTTGCGCGCACTGTAACGATCGTTGCTGCACCGCGCGTAATACCACGCGCAACCGCGCGTTATCAGATAAGATGTCCCGCACATGTCCTTTTTTGGCTTTCCTTCCACTAACGCGGCTCCTAACGCGAATTGCACTAACGCAGTTTAGTAAACATACCCCATAAGGGTCTCAAAGGAAAGTGCAACACATGCGATCACGTTTGCAGCATCTGATGAACTAGACGAAGAATCTTAAATTTGATATGATATTTAACTGGAATCCTGCGTAATTCAGCCAGAACCAGAGAGATATGATCATACCACCACATTCTGGCTACTAATAATAGTAATTTAGTATATGATGGCAGATAAAAACCAGAATAGTCCATCTAGTCTACCCAGTAAGGTGGCTAGAGTGGTTGTAACCACTGCCCCATGCAAGTCACCCCTCCTCCATGCATTTGTTTAGGTTGAACCCACTGCTCCATGCAGGTCACTGCCCCCCACCTCCTCTATTTATTGAAGTAAAAGATATTTAAGTTTCCTTTGATTTTACCCTCTTGCTATAAAGGGATCCACAGTGTCTGTCCCAGGCCATTTTGAATTCTGTCACTGTATTTACCCCCACCAACTCCATTGGGAGGGCTTTCCAAGCATCTGCCACCTTTTCAGTAAAAAAGTATTTCCTGGTGTTGCTTTTAAGTTTACCACCTTGCAACTTCATCGTATGCCCTCTAGTTTTACAGATTCCCCTTCTTTGAAAAAGGTTTGTTTGTTCATTAATAACCTTTAACCCTGGAATTACTGAGATTTTTTGCACACGCTGAATACCGTTGGGGTCATAAATGACCCCACGACGAATTTTAATTGTTAACCATGAAAATTTTAAACTAAACTGACAAAATATTATTCTGAATTATTTATTATATGAAGGTTAAATGTTTTGAAATTTAATGTTTTATCATAAAATTACATGAAGAAGAGTTGCCATGAAAGCAGTTTTTGCATACACTTGATGAACACAGTAAAGTACTATAGTCATTTGCATGAGACACAGACAATTTCTGAATGTTCTTTGCAAACATTGCACTTGCAGGAGGTGCAAACTATATTGCTTTTCTTGTCTTTTTCTCTGGAACAGCAGTGACACCTTGCCCTTTTCTTTGGTATCCCGACATTGCAAACAGCATCAGTGGCTTCTTCAATGCTGGAAGAAGTCCCGATGCAATTACTCTGAAGCAGCTGCTTTCCTAATTCCAAGAGGAATAGACGATGTCTGTGCTTTGACTTGGACTGCCATTCTGGATTTAGTGACATCCAAACAATGAAGGCGTTCAAAGTACTGATGTCCAACATGTTATAGAAGCTTGTCACTGGCCAGCGTCTTGTCATTCATTTTGTGGTATACGTGCGCAACATTTGATCTGCCAGTATCTACTCCACCTTTACTAGAATTATAGTCCAAGATCAAGCGTGGCTTTTTGTCTGGACGTGTGTTATCTACTTCTTCTTGAACATGCAAACTGCTCAGAAGAACAACCACTTTTCCTTTCTTCGGGCAATAGGAAACCAGAGTGGTGTCATCGCGAAAGGCAAACAGTGAAGTGAATACCTCTCGGCCCTTTGCTGTTACAAATTCTGGAGGTAATTCTTTTCTGTTCTTTCGAATTGTCCCCAAAAGTGTCATTTGTTTTTCTAGCAATTTCCGTGACAGGGATAAACTGCAGAAGAAATTGTCAACAGTAACATTTCTGCCAGATTGCGTCAATCCTTCAGTGAGTTGCAGCACAACCCTTTCACCCCGATTCTGTTCCCTGTTTTGTCCGAGTTCCCTTCCTGTATACACTTGAAGACGCAGAACATATGACATTGCACTGTCACACAACATCCATAGCTTTATGCCATATTTCCCAGCTTTGCTGGGAATATATTGTCTGAACGGAACACGTCCACGAAATGTAAGCAGTTACTCATCCACGGTAACATTTTCACCAGGAACAAAGGCGTCACTTAGAGTTGCTTCCCAGGTATCAAAAACGTGTCTGATTGGAGCAAGCTTATCCATGCCTCATTGTTCATGTCTGTTGGTTGCATCATCAAACATGAGAGCACAAGAAATTTGCTAAAAACGGTTACGGGCCATATTTTTGCCGAAAACAGAATGACCATTTTCAAGGTTCCACAACTGAACTATGGATTCATTTCGTGACTTGTACACACCTGAGAGGATCAGAAGTCCAAGAAAATGTTGAAATTCTCCGTCTGTCAAATCTTTCCGGGTGTTGTCATAAATGTGTCTTCCTTGTTTGCTCGTCCACATCATGATTTCATTCAATAAGTTCTTCCTCATGAACAAGTGGAATGCTGCGAGAGGGCCATCAACATTTCATACAGCATACCTTGTAGGACCTTGTTGTACGGGCATGACATTAGCTCTGGCATATCTTCCAACAGCTTGCTTTATAGGTTTCCTGTTCCATGATGTGGCATCCTTAGATACATAGGCTTCAATGGCAACATTTGTGCTTATAGTTGATGACCTCTTAGCTCCTCTACAACCACAACTAAGATTCCTCACAGATGATACTGACACCGAAGACTCCTGCCTTCTTCCCCGTCCAGCACAGCCTCGACCTTTGCCTCGACCTGTAACTTGACTGTTTGCTGCATGCGATGTTACTGGCTCAACATCAGTCTCACATTCACTTGGCGACCAACTGCTGTCGCCATCTGAATCATGACTGTCATCATCAGATTTATTGCCCGAACTTGGCTGATATGCTTCTTCGCTTGCTGAATATGCTGCATCATCAGACGACTCAGAGCCGTCACTGTCAGCATCTCGTTGCAATATTTTTCTTACTTGGGCAGCTGAATACTTTCATTTTGACATCATAAACAATAACCTAAAATAAATAAACAAAGATAAAGTTGAATAAAACGCAAAGCAGTTTTACTATAGGTGTACAATAATCATGATGAATGAGCTGAAAGCCTTTAGATTTCATCGGAAATAATGAGAGAACATATGATATCAATTACAGAAAATGTGTAATTTTCATAAAATAAGAGTACAAAAAATAAATGATACATAATTAATGATAAATACCTTTGTCAGATCAAAAAATTCACAAAACTGCAAATTGTATCACGATCCAAACCGGACGTAAGCAACTGGGGTCAAAAATGACCCCACTGGTACTCTGTACTGCAATTCATCACTAGCGTCACCTAGCAGATGAAAATTATTCCTCTCATGGTGCAATATAAAGAGAATATTGACATGTGAAAAGTCATAAAAAGATGGCATTCTTGAACAACTAGTTTCCGAGATACGCGTTGTGAAACTTGCAATAGGGTCACTTTTGACCCCATCGGTACTCCCAGGGTTAAGTATTTAAAGGTCTGTATCATATCTCCCCTGTCCTTTCTCTTCTATAGGGTATACATATTTAGGTCTTCAAGTTCTTTCTCATATGTCTGCTGGCGAAGGCTCTAAATCATTTTGGCCTCCTTCCTCTGAACTGTTCTAAGTCCTTTTTTATCCTTTGTGAGATATGGTCTCCAAAACTGAACATAATACTCCAAGTGAGGCCTTACCAATCACTTGTACATGGGGCATTAATACATTTTCTTTTCTGCTGGTTGTTTCTCTCTGTATGCAACCCAGCATCCTTCTGACTTTGGCTACCACTCTTGTGGCATTCTTTCGCCACCTTGAGATCCTCGGACACTTACACTCTGAGTTCCTTCTCCTGGTCTATGCACACCAACCTCTCCCTATCATATACAATTCCATTGGATTTCTGCATTCCAAGTGCATGATTTAATGTTTATAATTTAAAGCAAAATCAAATAAATATTTAAATTACAAAAGGGTTAACTGCAAAGTTTCAGTGCTTCCTGAACCCATCTTACCAGCAGCAGCTTATTTTGCTCCAAAAAATCATCCACTTATGGCACACCATTGATTTTACTAGCTTGCCTAAAAATGACAAGTTGGAAATAGGATGGTACTGTAGCTCTCACAGTCGGTAAGTGAACTATTTACCTTTATGAATACTAGCTGCACTGATGCATGCTTTAATTCACTAGGCAGTATGCCATCCTGAAATGATATATGGACAAAGGTAGTCAAAAACATGCCAATAAATTCATGTACTGTCTTAATTGTAGACATAAAAGCTTTATACAAGGGATAAGTAGCAGCATTAGCATTCTCTATTATTTTACAAATTGCTGATTGACTAGATAGGTCAAACGTTTGCCAGACAATAGTTCTGGAGTAAATGACAGATAAAAATACATCTTCTGAGATTTTCATCTGAACCATATATGCCTGCCTGCTTACTTTCCTCAACTTTCCATTTCCTCACCATCCTACATAATAGCCGCTTCGAGAAATAAAGTTCTTTGGTATACCATGGAATACTACAGAGGCTGTCCTTTCAAAAAGAGTAACCACACTAGGATTATCAACTTCTCTTTTGAATATTTTAAGGAAAGAATCAATATTTCAGTTCCCTGGAACAGGAAAGCCATTTGGTCACTTCAATTGGAAGACTCGTATATCAAACATTTGCCACTGAAATGGGCATTAGGGAAATGATGCTACAATTTGTGGTCAGTCCAATACTCAATCTGCAAAGGTTCTTTGGGAGGGAAAAAAGCAAATCATTGATGTGCCCCTTATTATGCTATATGCCCCTTATTATTTCATCAGTGGTTGTCATCATTAAATTCCCTATGGCTGTATTGCCATCATAAAATTCTAGAAGTTGTCATCCAACCACCTCTAAGAATTTCATCAAAATGTAAATTAAAGCCATCAATTAAAACAAAAGATGGCAAGTAATGCCACAGTACTACAAACCAATCAATAAACAGGGAATATCCTCTCTGACTCTATGCTAACATACCAACAGAGCAATTTTCCACAAAATAAAGGTCATTCAACCCCTACGCAACATCTTAGAACACTCAGACTTCAGAACTGTGGCACAAACCTTACTCATCCCACACTTCGATTACTGCAACTCCATCTTTCAAGGTCTACCTAAAAAAAACCTAAAGATCCTTCAAATGGCTCAAAACATCTCCGCCAGAGTGATTATGAAGAAGAAAATCTCTGAACACATCACTCCAATATTAGCTGACCTACAGTGGCTCCCTATAACCGCCCGTATAAAATACAAACTACTAGTTACAATTTTCAAACTCTTTCATAACATAGCACCATCCTATCTAAACAATCTCATAAACAATCAGCCACCATCCAGAAACAGAAGAAGCTGCAATACAAACACCCTACTCATACCCAACAGTATCAGAACAACTAAAGCCTACACAAGTAAAAGAGCCTTCACTTTCATAGCACCAACTTTATGGAATCAACTACCAGCAGAAGTAAGGTCAGTCGAAGACTTAAAAGACTTCAGAAAAAAACTAAAAACACACTTATTCAATGAAGCATACGATCCAACTTAAACATAATGAACACTCCCAATCAGTAGTATGAATCACTCTGTCATGCACCACTATAACCACAGCCTCGACTTTTCATGTAAACTCGACTTTCACATTTAAACTTATATTTATTCATCATACATTATATATATGTACGACCCAATATTGTATATATGTTACCCCGATCAATTGCATTTGTTATACCTTTATGTTAATCACCTATTACACAGGTACACTACCAAAAAACTGCCTCCAGTTTTGCAACTGATTCCTATAGATTTTGGGGTGCTGAATCCAGGAAAAATAGCCAAAATGTTCCATCACGTCACGTTTTCTTGCAAAATTAGATTTCTTACCCATATAAGGAATGTTCACATAATTTCTTTTTAGCCGACTGCAGTTTATTTTCTTGGCCCAAAATAGAGGTTGTAATGGTTAACTAACTAGAAAAACACTCCCTCATGATATTTTAGAGTGTTTTGTATTCATTTTATACATTAACAGGACAATTGGGAGGCGGGGGGCTAAATCCAGTACTCCGCGCTGGCGCATGTTCTTTCCCTCTCTTCGCCTCGCCTCGTTCGCTCGCTCAAACACGGGTGGTTGCGACATGAACGTTCCTGTCAAATTTCAGTTTCTTGCAAGTTCATTATTACCTTTTGTTTGCTCAGTCGTAATCCAGCTTTATTCCGAAGTGGTTCACTACAGTTGTAGTTTCCAGTGCTGTATTTGTGATGGCTCACAGAGCCAGAGGTTGCGTCAACTCTCCGGACAGTTTTTTGTTTTATTTGTGGGGAATATACCGTGAAAAAGCGGCAGAGGAACATTTCCGCATTTATTGAAAAAGTATATTTCGCCTATTTCGGTTTGAAGTTAGGCGATCAAGACAAACCGTGGGATTCCTCACACAGTGTGCAAGACATGTGAGGAAGATCTACGCTTATGGATGAAAGGTAAAAAAACAAGCATTTCGTTTCGGAATACCTATGATGTGGCGTGAACAAAGAGACCACAGCAGTGACTGCTATTTTTGCTCTTGCATTGTGAAGGGATACAACTTAAAAAATAAGAACGTAATAAGTTACCCCAACCTTCCCTCAGCAATTAGGCCTATGCATCATAGCAACGAATACCTGTGCCTGAACCACCAAAATCTTTGGATCATATTTGTGTGGACGGTTCTGATCATGATGAGACTCATCAGATGGCTTTTCCCGATGAGTCCAGTACTTCCTAGTTTGAAACTGAACCAGATCCGAAACCTGAACTTTTCTCTCAAGCTGAATTGAATGATTTAGTCCGGGATTTAGGACTCCCAAAAGATGCTGCCCAACTGCTAGGTTCTCGGCTTAAACAGAAAAATCTATTGTCACCAGGAACAACTTTTATGGTACCGCAACCGCGAGACACAATTTTTGAAGTATTTCAGCAAAGAGGAAGATTTGGTATTTTGCAACGATATATACGGAGTGATGGAAAAGTTTAAAAACTCAAGTATGATCCTGCTGAATGGCGGCTGTTCATTGATTCGTCAAAAGACAGCATAAAAGGTGTTCTTCTTCATAATGGCAAACACATTCGCTTCAGTTCCTATTGCTCACTCTGTTATTCTCCAAGAAAAATACGAGAATTTGGCCCTGATTCTTCAGAAGATTCGTTATGATGAGCATAAGTGGATGATTTGCGGAGACTTTAAAATTCTATCCATGCTATTAGGGCAGCAATCCGGTTTCACCAAATATCCCTGCTTCCTTTGCTTGTGGGATAGCCGGGTCTGTGACCTACATTGGGGGAAAAAAGACTGGCCAATTTGGGAGTATTTGAGACCCGGTGAGAAAAATGTTCTTCATGAGAGCTTGGTACCTCGTGATAAAATTCTATTACCACCTCTCCACATTAAGTTGGGTCTCATTAAGCAATTCATCAAGTCCCTTCCAAAAGATGGTGAGTGCTTTTGGTACCTTTGCTCAAAGTTCCCCCGACTTTCTGAAGCAAAGATAAAGGAAGGAATGTTTGTTGGCCCTGATATAAGGAAACTCATTTCAGATGGAGCATTCGCTGAAACGATGTCCGAGAAGGAAAAAGAAGCCTGGGATTCCTTCAAGGATGTTGTTCTCAAATTCTTGGGGAACAGGCGGGATGAGAACTATAAGGATATTGTTGCCAGGATGCTCAATGCCTTCAAGAACAAGGCTGTAACATGAGCCCTGAAAGTCCAATTCTTGCACTCCCATGTGAACTACTTTCCCGAAAACTTGGGGGCGTACAGTGAAGAACAAGGTGAAAGGTTTCACCAGGACATCAAGGACGCAGAGAGAAGGTACCAAGGAAGATGGAACACCACTATGATGGCTGCGGGAAACCCCAGATGAAAAATACGCCAAGCAGCGCACCAAGAGAAGCATTCGGGGGAAGAAGAAACGGGCCCACCAGGAGATTGATTGACCCAAGAATGACTTTAAAATCTAAACTGTGTTGACATATATCGTGTTTTTACTAAACTTTGAAATAAAAATTTGCTAGTTATTACCACAGTGTCGGATCTCATTTATTAGAATTTTATTTTCACACCATCGGGTGTTTGTCTTCATGTATTGCAATGGTGCGGTTTGCGTTTTCTATTCTTACATACATACCTGTACAACATTTTTTGCACATTTCTTTGCTTTGCTTTGCTTTGTGTCTAACCTCGCTCTTATATGCTCAATGTTTGTGCACATGTATGTGGCTGTTTTAAGTGCAGACAATTTTGCTACCATCACAGTGTGTTTTGTGACATTACTCTATTCCTTATGTGCTGCCTTGTTACAATTTTCTTATTCTTATTTGAATAACTACTAAATCAATTAGTATAAAGAATTCATCCAAGAAACTTTTATCTCGATCACACTCAATCTGAAACGTTCACCTCAAACTGCTAACCCAATGTAGCAAAAAATCTGTACGTGATGGAGCAAATTGGTTACCAGATTTGGATTCAGCGCACCAAAAAACGTAAAAATCAATCGAAACATTAGAGGCAGTTTAAAAAAATTTTTTTTTAGTGTACCTGTGTTATCTAACGATATCACCTACCATTCTATTGTTAAATTTGTTTCAACGTAGTTGTAAAATCGTTATGTTTAACCTTTAAGTTATCCGCTTCTGATCGTTGGAAGTAGCGGTATATAAATGATTGATAAATAAAATAAATAAATGCTCTCATGCTGTAACAATAAGTATTCAGATTGATCTATTTGAAATGCTTCTAACACTTTAAATGTGAGGGAGGAATGCTCAACATAATCACTTCTCCCCCTTTCTCATCCAATAAATAGTCTGAAGTCTATCATACCCTGCAGAGTATAATTCTTGTATACTAAGGGGTATGTTTACTAAACTGCGTTAGTGCAATTCGCGTTAGGAGCCGCGTTAGTGGAAGGAAAGCCAAAAAAGGACATGGGTGGTACATCGTAACCAATAACGTGCAGTTGCACGCGGTATTGCGTGCCGCGCAGCAACGATCGCTACAGCGCACGCGCTACTGCGCGCAAGCTTAAGACAGCGCGCAGACACCCAAATATAGAAACAGAGCTGTAGCACAATGGTTACTACACAAACTGGTACAAGGGTCATGGGTTTGATTCCCCAGTGTGCCTAATGAAGAAGGCTGGCTGAGGCATCATGTGCAACCCTTTGAAGGCCTACTATAATATTCTATCCACAATCTGCAGCTGGGTTAATGTTTGCACATCTCAGGAAAATTGTACCCGTCGTATCCAATATGTTCCAATAGTGACGTTCCCTCTGGCATGGTCATGTATGCTATACCATTTGATAGGAATATATAGGCAGAGGTTTGGATCCCGAAAGTACTGGGCTTGGCCTGGAAAGGGTTAAGTAGTGGGCTGTGAGGAAGGTTACATGTACCTGAATAGTGCTGCCAGCAAACACACCCTCACAGTGGCGTAACCTAAGGTGCCACATAAGGCACCCTAGAGGGCACTCCATAGGGCACATTATAAAGTGCGCTGTCTGCCAAGGCACCCTATAATGTCCCCTATAGGACACCATATAAGGCGCTTTATAGGGTGCCGAATAAGGCGCCCTATAGGGTGCCTTATGAGCCACCCTAAGGGGACAGTACCCTGAGGGTGGTCCTGCTGGCAGAACTAATATACAATAAAAACAGACAATGCCTAAGACAGCCCTATTGATGAACCCCACTGTGGGTTTAGGACCCATGACCTCTGGCTCCACAGGCAGTGTAGTAACCAGTGGGCTAGAGCTGCTAACAAAGAACTGGCTGGCTACAGGAGGACTGCACGGCACCACACCCACATTCTGCTGTGGTTACCAGGATAGGGTTAACCCACCCGTACCCATGATGCACTGCACATGCAAATCAGCAGTCGAGAGATGGGCACAAGAGCGGGTATGCACCCCCACAGCACCTCGGCCCTGTAGGGGGGACAGACCGTGTGTGGCACTGCCACAGAGTAGCCACAAACACACACATTGTGCGGGTACAGTGCCCACCCTGAGGTTGAGGTGGGGCCCCCAGCACCAGGTCCACAGCACCTTTCATGGCTGAGATACGCTATGCTGCAGGTCCCCATCAGTGTGTGATAGGTAGCTCTGTTAGACACACCTAGGATACATCTGTGCCCAGCTGTATGTCTCGGTCATGTCTAGTCCTTATGGGCAATGATGCACTCAGAATAGTGCATATCCGGTGTTGGTGCCAAGGTTACCTGCGGTAGGTGAAGGGGGGGTGTATGGACCCATGGGCAGATCATCTACCACTACACAACCCACCCTCTGGGGCTTAGGGAGGGAAACAGGGTCACCCATCAATAGAGCCACAGTCTACCCCCCTGCAATGACAGCGGTAGAGGGGACCAGCAACAGCAGTCCTGCTGGGGAACAGACAGAGCAGTACACATCCATAACACAATAGCAGACAGACAGCAGTCCTGGACATGCTCAGCTGCCCCCCACCATTATCTGACATTCCCCTGCAGCAGGCCTCCAGCCGCTGCCCCCTGCAAGGTGTTCCAGCAAGACACATACTAGCTGCAGATAGTCCGCCAGCTAGTCCATAGTGCATGGTCCTGGAGAAAATGCAAGTACCCAGGGGATGTCAGCAAACACACCAAGCAGATAAGTCAGTGATTGGGCCACAAAAGGAAACCCATATATATCACATGAGCAAAATGCTTATAGAGCACTATGGGGGAACCTAGCCATGCCATGGTCACTACTCAGTCAGGGCAAGAGTGACCTCCCAGCAGGACATGCTGTGGTCACTCTGTCTGTGCAGGTGGTACCGGGCACTACAATGTCCGAGCCATTGCCCTATGCCCAGCGCAGATGTGGCCAGGCCAGGCCACCCTATCTAGGCTATTCCCACAATACCTTGCTCCTCATTATGCACATTGGCAGGCCAATACTGGGAACAGTGCTAGCAGTGTGGGCTGTGGAGGGTGTTGGAAGCCACCACACACTGGATAGACAGACACACACTCCCCACACCTATGCCAGCATTGTGCAACTATAGAGCTGTTGGGCAGCCCAGGCCACCACACAAGTCCTGAGCACAGTGCAGGCATGGCTATGGTACGCAATACTGTAGGAGTCACTCCCCAGGTTGGTAAACACTGTCAGACACATGACCTGTAGCACACTCCACATACATCAGAAAGGTTGCTATGATGCAGCTCACTCAGACACTTGTACCTAACCTAGGAATTGCTATCTGCCAGTAATCCTAGCAACCTTTTGATAGATGTGTACCATATTCCCCGGTTTAGGGTGGCATTACTAAGGTATGCAAGTGCTAGTATTGGGAGATGCACGAAGAGCCCACAGTCCTGCCGCTCCAGAAGGCTGTGGATAATGGGGCCTGTGGGTGCGGGTGTGTCTGCCCCTGTTGGCTGCTGCTTTACGGCAGAGGTTCCCAACTCCAGTCCTGCGGTGCCAAACACTGTTCGGGTTTTCATGCTGTCCCTCATGAATATGCATGAGATACATCTGCATACCATGGGGGTGGCGCATAGAAATGCAGCACAGGCATCTTTATCAGAGGCAGCATGGAACTGGAATGGTGTTTGGCCCTCCAGGACTGCATTTGGGAGGCTCTGCTCTAGGTAATGTGCATGTTTATGGTGTCTGTGCTCTGTAGGGTAAAATGTTGGTGTTTTGGGTATGTCTACGTCATCTGCAAGAACGGTTCTGCCTGTATTAGCACGTTATAGTAGTGGGTAAAATATGAGGACTGGGTTGGCGGAAACCACAGCTGGGACTTGAACCTGTGACCTTCTGCTTCTGAATACAGTGGTTCTGTGCACTGCACCACCATGTTCTCACAGAGATGGTGCATTCCCTGGTGATATCATGACTGTTGGTCAGACAGGGCCTGTCTGTTGCAGTGCATGGCACCCACCTACACAGGGCTAGGCCATGGTCTGCTCTGGGCAGCTGCCACTGCCCCCTCCACCACCAGTATCCGTCAGCCACCATGCTGACATGCCCTTCTGCTGGTGGAGCTGGTGGTGCACGGTCTCAGGCCATCCAGTGTACAGGTAGGCGGCCACCTATGGTGTGTGTTCTGGGGTAGGGGTGCCTGCATAGATGTCCACGCTCCCCCCCAGCCCCGCCTGCCAGTGTTCCGTGCCCTTGGGGGTTGCTGTTGGGTACTTTCCCCTTTGACGCTTTGGGAGACACACTCGTGCCCATGTTGGGCCCTCATCAGTTGCTGTCTGGCTCTACTGTTTACGCATTCCTATGGGCCAACTGAGCATCACCCTAGTCCCCACTGTGGCCCAGCTGCGCCACTGCATGTGCCGCCTGCAGCCCTCTGTATCCCCTTTTCAAGCATCTGCCCGGTTTCCCATTCCGACATGCCCGCCCTGATGTTGCGGGATATGTGCACGCCATAGGAGCCCTGTCCGATGGTGGGGAAATCCCTGAGCAGCGCTATTTCACTGTGGGCCCATGCACCTTGTATGGGGACGGAGTATGTAACCTTCCATGCATTGTATATGGTCTCTGGATCTTACTCGGGGGGGGGGTTGATGTTTCTCATTGCTACCACTATTGGCCAGCTTGGTTGTTGTTTTTTTCCAGTTTGTTGGGGTCATTTTCGGTGTTTCTGTGCCCTTTTGGTCTATGCACATGTATCACACTTATTACCTTTTTTTGGTTTCCCTGCCTAGGCTGTCCATTGCTGACACGAAAATGGTTTCTCTCCCCTTTAAAGTGCTTTTACCGGTAGGTTTTCATTGGCGTTGGAATTCAGCTCTGAAAATCAGCGCGCTAGCCTCTCCCCGCCCACTCTCCGCCCATTGACCCCTTCTCTCCGCCCTCTCTCCACCCTCTCTCCACCTTCTGCGGTGTTTTACCGCGCCGCGGAGCATTACGTTCGTTAGCACGTGATAGCGCACGCTATAGCGCGTTTACGATCGTTAATGTGCTATAGCGCACGCTATAGCACGCTAATGATCGTTAACGTCGTACAACGCGCGTTATTCACGTTTACCGCAGTTTAGTAAACAAACCCCTAAATGTTTAATAGTAGTAGTAGTAACATTATCTGCCACAGTGAGCCACAGTTTAATATTTCCAAAGAAGGAAATCAGATTATTAATTACAGGACTATAAGTTGACTATGGAGAGGAGAAGTAGCCTTGTGGTTAGAGCAACCACTTACTACGCGAGAGATCAGTTTTTGATTCCCACTGTCACTCCTTGTGACTGTGGGCAAGTCTATTTACCTCCATTGCCTTGGAAGAAAAGGCCTGGCAATCTACTTCAGTCATGCCTTGCCAAGATATCCCAGGGGCTGCTGGGTCACCAGGAGTCAGCATTGACTTTAAGTTACTTTAAAAAAAATGACTATGGGCACACCACCCTGAATGAGTCCAATCTCAGCAACTGAGCAGGGTCAGAGCTGGTTAATACTTGGATGGTAGACCACATTGGAATACCAAATGCTGTAGCCTTATGGCATGAAAGAAAGGTCTAGCAATCTATTTCCAGTTGCAAGAAAACCCAGGGGCTGGGTCACACCAGGAGTCAGCATCAACTCAACAGCATGCAAAAATAAGTATCGTAAATTAATGCAACTTTCTTTTTCACAAAGTGTGTATAACGAAAAGCTAAACTCATTTTAACTATATTATTTTGACTCTGTAACATACTCCTGGCTATTGGGAGGGCCACTCCCCCCCCCCCCACCTCCGTTGATTTTTATAATGCAATTCACCATATTTCCACTGCCCAGAAATGCATGGAAAATAATTAAATGAAACACCATTGAAATCAAAATTGCCCTGTCAACTAGTAGCTGATCCTGAAAATCTTGATGGCAACAGGCATATAAAAACACCAAATTAATATATAAACTGCCTAACATAAATAATGTAATACATGTCTTAAAATTCATACTCACATCATATTCACATAGAGCCCAGTTCTGGTAGTGGCACGTCAGGGCCGTCCAGATAGCCCCAAGCAAGACAGGCCCATTTGGACCTAGTTCTGGACCATGGGAACAAAACGTTTCCACTGTAACCAGAATCGGGCCCGAGGATGGTCCTGCATGCCCTTGCTGCCTGCAAGGACATCCTTGCCATAGGCGCCCCCAACTCCCGCGGCTGCGACCCCTCTTTTCCCCACCACCCAATGCATGGCTGGCCTGCTGTGGCCTGGATCAAGCGGCAGGGACCCCACTGCACCTGGCCCCAGCCCCGGCCCCGGGGGGGGATCCATGGGCCCTATCACCATTTTTTGCTGCTTATTCCACCTTTGAAGTGGAATAAGCAGCACGTCCCCATAGGACCAGCAGGACGTATAGGGCCGTGAACTGAATCAACCCTGTACATCCTGCCGTGCTGGCCTGCCCTTTATCTGCCCTGATTACTAGGAGTCAAGCTGTCAAATATAAGAATGGGAACAGTGGGGTACTCTGGGGTCGATGCTTCTGCCAGGAGATCAGGGATGTCAGATGGGTGATGGGGTACTGGTATTGAGTATTGAGCAGGTATTGGGTTGTAGGGAAAGCTAATTTAATCACCATGGTTTCTTTCAAAGATAGCAGGCCTGCCTTAGGGCCCATTAACTTTGCATTGCTGCAGCCATGAATCCACAATGTTCCTGGCTGCAGCAAAAAGAAATTTAATGTGTGGTAAATTTTGTAGAGATAAAATACAATATTGTAAGCTCCACAAGGACAGGAAATACGGACTTTACCGAATTCATCTTGAACTACTATTTGAAAAGAAAGAGCAGAATTCAGATAAAGCAGTTTATGTAAAATCTGGGCCAATGATAGAAAAAAAAATCTTAAAGGGAATTTCAGATATTTTCAACCTTTTATTTTTTTAAATTTTTTTATAGATTTTTTAAAAATTAATTTATGGACTACATGATATATTCTTATGCAATCTGACTGTTGAGGATTGAGAGAGATGAATTCTTTACTATATTTGTACAGCACACAACTCTATATAGAGGTTACTAAGGGGTATGTTTACTAAACCGCGTTAGTGCAGTTCGCATTAGGAGCCGCGGTAATAATCAAAACCCCCAAATAAGGAGATGGGCGGGACATCGTAACACCTAATGCGCGTTCCAAAAACTAACGAGCGTTACAGGGCGCCATGGCGCATCCCCGCGCGTTAAGCATAAGAAGCCACCCAGACATACATCACCGATACAGAGCTGTAGCACAATGGTTACTGCAGTGACTGCTGATACAGGCATAATGGGTTCGAGTCACCAGGGTGCCAGATGCATAAGGCTGGCTGACGCAGCATCCTGTACATTATATAGTGAGTGAGGGGGCATGTATATGTTTTGTATGGTTGCCAGCAAACACCCCCACACAGTGGCGTACCCGAAGGTGCCGCAGAAGGCACCCCATAACGCACACCATAGGCTACATTATAAAGTGGAGTGTCCGCTGAGGCACATCAAAATGTCCCCCATAGAGCATCCTATAAGGGAACGTAAAGGGAGCCAGATAAGGTGACACATGGTGTGCCCTATGAGGCTCAGTAAGGTTATATTACGCTGAGGGGCTGTCGCTAGTAGCAGTCATGTGTATTAAAAATATATAATGCAGCAGACAGCCCTATAAAAGGAGTCCACTGTGGGTCTGAACCCATGACTACTGGCCCCACAGGCAATGAAGGAACCACTGGCCTGCAGCCCCATAGCTGCTAACAACCCCCTGGCTGGCTACTGAAGGGCAGCAGGACACCACCCTAACTGCCTGATATGTTGGCTAGGATCTGTACCAATGCAGGCATACCCATGGTGCACTGCACATGCAGACCAGCAGTCCAGAGATGAACACAAGAAGGGGTACGTACCCACATAGCCCCCTGGTATGGAAAGGTGAAATGACTGTGTGTGCCACTGTCACATAGTAGCTACAGACAGTATCCCAACAGGGTGCCCCATAAGTAGCTAGAAAAGGTGCTCTTTAAGGCAGCCTGATCCATAGCACAATGGGTAAGACACTGTCAGGTGGTGCAAGGTCTGTGAGTTCAATTCCCCCTGTGTGCCCAAGGACCAAAGCTGCCTGCAACAGTACCCTCCACAAACAGTAGTCACTCATATGTAGAACCAGTCACCACTCTGTTTAAACCATAGATAACCCCATATTTTTGTCGGACACAAACAACCTGAGAGGTGGGAAAAAATGCCCACCTCCTCTCGTTGGGAGTGGCCGTTTAATCAAGAGAGCCTCAGCCCCCAAAGGTAGAAAACCGTGTGAATCTGCAGCCAGAACCGGGTGTGTGAAACGTACAAAGTCAAATATATACACAAATCATTTAATAAAGGAAAGACAACGTCAAACTGTGCTTGAAACAAGGCAGGGGACAACCCAATTGTCCTGCCATTGTAAGCCAGCAGCAAACACCACCAGGACATGCTTTGTTTGGCACAACTATGGGCCCTGTACTAAGTGAATGTGTCCCTGCCAGGTGGGCGTATCTGTGGATGAGTGTGCGTTATGACCCCCACACTAGATCAGTAATGTCATAGGTAGTCTGTTTTGTACGTCCAACAAGTTCTGCTGGCAAACACCCACTCACAGGGATATAACCCGAAGGTGTCATATAGGGCACCCTAAAAGCCACACCAGAGGGCAAAGGCTAATGTGCACTGTCTGCCAGAGCACCCTACAGGGCGTGTCACAAAGCGCCCCATAGGGCATGTTATAGGGTCCCTGATGAGTCACTGTGAGGAGTCTGCAGTGTGAGGGTGTTGCTGCTGTCAGCACCAATGTAAAGCAAGATAAGAAAATGCCCCCCAAGGGGCGCCAAATGATCCACTGTGTGCTAAAACCCATGACCTAGGGGCCCCCCCAGGCATGGAAGTAACTATTTGCTCATATTGCTAGTGCAAATAACACAGTCCCAATAATGAGGTGGCCAGCTACTGGAGCAGAACTGTCAAATGACCCAAACACCCACACCAGAACCACAGAAGTTGCACTATGTACATACAAGGGATGCCTGACAAGGAAACAAAGCAAGGTCTCAGCAAACAAGGGCATATGGCAAACACAATCAAGACCAAGGCCATGATCATTACCAAATATATAAGGCCCAATAACATCACAGACCCCTTTCCAAAACTGAATGTCACTGGCAAAAGCAAAAGCAAAAACAAACATACTATGGTTAGTGTGCGCAAGAAAATGCAGATGTCTGTAACTCCTGAACCACAACCCCCTGACTGTGCACCGAGGGGCGCCATGTCTTCACCCAAGGTGCCTGCTGGGGTGCTAAGGATATGGGTGTATGCAACAGTACCCATGGTGCACTGCACATGCACAGCAGCAGTCCCGAGATGACCATAGGAGGGGGTAGGCACCCCCACAGCGCCTGGCCCGGAAGGGAGAAATGAATATGTGCGCCACTGCCATAGAGCAGCAAAAGACAGTAGCCCAACAGTGTGCCCAAGAAGAAGCCTGAAAAGGTGTACCAGTACGGTGTCAAGACAGGTGTCCAAAGCTAAGTGCAATATGAGGTACATAGGGATAGGAGAGTGCTGATGGAACCGTGGCCCATAGAACAATATGGCACGGTGCTCCAAAAATGGTATGTTTGCCAAGGTCATTGTGCCCTAGGGCTGCAAGGTGTACCTGGAGGGCCTGCAGGACCTGCGTGGAACAGAGACAGATGTAGTACAAACACCACCTAGAACCCACAGTAAAGACAATGAACAGGCGACAGATGGAGGGCGAGTAGGGAGTTAACGGACCCTCATCCCTGACAGCATCACATGTGTCTGGCAGCAGCGCAGACAAACATGGCGGTGGCAACAGCATCACAGCAAAGGGTGTTGGCACCCTGGAGTACCGGAAAAACAGTGTGTGGCAGGTGAGGAGAATATGTGTCCCCCAGTGGAGGGTGAGGTGGCCAGAGGAGTGAGTCTAAAATGCAGAACAGGCACGGGACCACCAAGCAAAAAGAGATGCTATGCAGACAAGGGTAGCAGGGTAGGATACGGGCAACAGTCCACAGCAACATAAAGGACATCTCACACCACAATGATGCAGATAGATGGACCAAAGGATGGACAGCAAATGTGATTAGGATAATATGAGCGGCCAGGACGTAGAAGCCAAGAAATGAGTGTTACAGCGACCACAGGTACCAGTGCAGGAAAGGCAGAAAAACAGGGGAACAGAGAGAGTGCAAAGCTATGACCACTAGGATGGAAAGCACTGCAGAAAAAAAATGACCACAACAACACCCTGAGGCACACAGAAATGGATGCAGACAGGATCACAGCATGTCAACATCCAAAACTACAGCTACGTGTCAGGCGATGGAACCACAGAGCGTAGCCAAGATGCAGTACACATGTGGAGGAGGGGTCCACAGCCAACAACACAGTCCACAGGTGGGATGGAAGACACATATGAACAGGTCCACACACACACACACCAGGAAATATAATGCAGTGTAAACAACATGCAACTGATTAGGGGAGTGACACATGAGGGGTGGAAGGGGATAGGCCAATGGAGGGCCATGTGGATGGGCTGTGGAAAGGGCAATGGACTGAAAGAGGAGCATGTTAATGACCAACAAGATCAGGGATGAGGCCCAGGCCAACCAACATCAGCAGCACCAATACACAGGTAGCCCAGCACATGCACCACTCCAGGAGGAGAACTACAATTAGTCCAGACAATGTGGCACAGGGGCAGCAAACATGCCACACGGACATGAACAGCTCAACCATGGATGGGTGGGCGGAGATGTGATGTGGCTGCACACATCATATGGCCAAGTAAGCAGCAAACAAGGAAGGAAAAGACAACTGCCAGGTGTCACCCAAAACGTCAAGCACACGAGTGGCAATGAAATGGGGTGACCAAACCCCCAAATATCCAAAACAACGAAGGTGCAAACATCTGTCCCCAACAGTCAATCACCAGACCAAAGCAGAAAGCATATTCTGCATTCCGGTGCACCATATGACGTGAAGAACGACATGGGGCCTGTGTGGCAGCCAACGTCGCAAGGACAAACCCAACCCACGTTGCGACGCCACCCACCTGTTTCTGCCCGTGGAGCCTACACACCCTGACCATCCCCCGCTGGTGCCACCCAAAATCCAAAGCCATAACTCAGCAGACGTTGCAAACAGACAGTAATATGTGAGGTGGAGGGTCTCACCATGACATGTCCGCACAGTGTAGGCACTCACTGTATGCACAGCAGACACCATCCCCAGCAAACAAAAGACTCTGGTGAAAGCATGCAGAGTGACAAGGCCACATGCCATGCCAACAGTGACGGTTCAAAAATCACCAACCCATGTACAGCTCATCACCCCCCTACTGCAAAAAAAGAAACACCCAAACAGGTCATGGCAGCAACGGCAGGCAAGTCACCGCAGGAACAGTAACAATAGGCCAGCAATGAGTAAGAGAAAAAGGCCTGTGTCCAAAGTGCAGAGGACTATCTCCCTGTGTCACCAACATCCAGGAACACGCTCACATGGGTGCTGTGGCCAAGCACATATGGATGACGGGATCACCAGATGCAGTGGAGCACATGTGTCAACATTTTTGTCAGTGTCCTGTGTGAAAAGATGCAGATATCAGGTAAGGGAATGGCACACCCACCCACGACCCCTGGAGGACAGAAAGGAGACACACACATAAAAACAGCAACACCCAGAATGCATAGATAGCACCACATGACATGGCCACAACACTGAGCACAGTGCACATGGACCACTGCAGGAGATGTCCCTGAAGACCAGGACACCATCCCAATATGTTCATGTAAATGCACATGACACGCATACACCCCAGGGGTCCAGAGCATGTGCAGCAGTGGTGGCACACAGATAACAACGAAGGACATCCTGATAGCAATAGGCCAAATGCAGCATCAGCACGTGGTGTATTTCCCAGAGGATGGAAGGTGAGGCCCACCTGAAAGGTATACCAGTGGCCTGACTGGGAATGTCCGTGTCAGGCAAGAGCACAAAGAGCCCCAATAGCGGATGCAGACACCAATGGACGGCGGACATCACCACGTCTGCATGAGTAGCTGTGAGTGGAACATGTCCACGGTGCATTGTGTTTTGTGGAAACACAATGTTGATGTACATTGGACCACCAGCAAAACTGTGACACATCTGAGAAAAATATATGACACATGTGCACAATGTACATTAGCCCACAAGCAGAAGGTAACAGAGGGATGAGGGAACATAATTGGAGAGGTGGCCAAACACATCCCTACAACACAGATAGGCAGGGTAGCGCAGAATGACCGGTCATGTAGACAGGTCAATCAGAAACAGTAACATACACTGTGTGACAAGGTATGCATGCCAGAAGGTTCAGATGGCAGGACCCCCAACACTGAACGACAAATGGAGACACACATCACAGTACATGCATGAGTGGCACAAATCTGTCAAATGACTCAATGGAAGTGGCTGTTCAACATACCCTCCAACAATACAATGTCCTGTGTCCGAGTACACACACAGCCTCACAATATGTGTCTAAGATACACCATGAAGACTCCCAAGATGTGAACAGGTAATGGCCACATGTGTGACAGATGGAAGCTAAGGGTGATGGAGCAGTGGTCCAAAGACATGTGCATCACCATAGGAGCAGTGGAGAGAAAACAACATATATGTGTCTAACCGTGACGACAGCAATGCAATCCTCACTATCTGACAACTCACCCGAGTCAACAGGAATGGTGCATATATGAACACACACTCCCCACATGCAGCACAGCTTCGGGCAGCATAGTCAGCTAATCCGTGTGGGCCTGGAACACAGAAGCTCATCCTGTGTAGCCAAGAACATGACAGAGATATGGAGACATGAGATGGCAGTGCTGCACAATCCGTACACCAGCTAACACATGGCTAACCCAGAGACACGTCCCCAGCACACCCATAACTTACAGGAAAAGAGCTCCTCGATCAGATGTTGCCTGGCTGCCATCCCCGCACGTGTGTCACCATGGCCAGGTGCAGGAGGGCACACAGAATCCACCCCGAGATCCTCATTAATATCGACTGGAACATTGTGCCTGAGAGCAATGTTGTGGAGGATGCAACAGGCTATGATGATCTTTGCCACAGTCAGTGGTCCGTACTGTAAGGCCCTGCCAGTCCTATCCAGACACCTGAAGCGACTTTTGAGAACGCCAAAGGTGCGCTCAATCACTGAGCGACTGGAGGCATGGGCCTCATTGTACCGTATCTCTGCACCTGGCCGAGGGAGACGCACAGGGGTAAGCAGCCAAGTGCGACACCCATATCCTGCATCACCTGCAGAAAACAATGGTGCAAGGTTACATGCGTGCTGAGGCACCAATGGAATGACAGACGTAGTAATACAGAACTGGACAGCTGAGAGGCCGTGCACACAGATATGAGTCAAAAGCAGTGCACACAGTGGTAGTGCATCAGAGGCTGTCGAGGCCAGAGGCAAATGACCATGACATGTCGATAGGGGCAGTGCACACCCATGTAACCATGTCACAGGACATGTGCCAAAACTGTGCCGAAAGAGAGCAGTGGTGGGAGCTGTGAGCCAAGATGTCCGACAGTGGCAAAACACACCCGGGGGTGCAGGGATGCACAGGTGTGCAAGTAGGTGGCTGGCCTGATCTGGCGCACACACAGCATAGGCCACTGGGATACATTGCGGGAGTGGGGTGGGGGAAGCAACAGGCGGTGGTGGCAGGGGACACCGAAGAAGGTGCCCAGACATGCAGCAGACATGTGTCATAGCTGAAGCGCCCACAGCACATTTCACGTGTAGCCCCCAGCATGGCCAGAGAGAGAAGGTCGCGCATACAGAATGACCACCATGAGGATGTGTCTGTGACCCCATTCCCCCCCCACAGGATGGCACACGTACAACCATGCAACATATGGGCTGCCCAAGTGACTGACCCCACTGGGAGACATGTGTGCAACTGCCAGTGCAGTATGCCCGTGCCAAGATGTGGAGGCCATGGGCATGTTGCAGGTGTAGCTCACAGGCATGGAGGGGACACATCATATGCAGCACGGGTGCCCCTGGACACAGTAACTCAGAATAAAAAAGGGCAAGGCCACAGAAAAGGCAACACCACATGGCCGCTGGGACACACATGTGAGAGCAAAAAAACACACATGGTAGACAGAGAGATGGGTGTCATTACACATATGTCTGTGACCAAAACACCAGTGACACAGCATGAGGTAGTGTGCCACACCCAATAGTCTGCACCCAGAAATAACACCGCAATGTCAGGCATGCAGTGGACAATGGTGACAATGGTGTATAGACACCCACCTACAGTAGGTGCATGTCATACACGTTGAATACCCACCCAGCAGGACGTAGTCCTCATATTGACCAGCCTCAAACTGGCCAAACACTGCCGAGTTCTGCAGGATATAGGAGTCATGGGCAGACCCTGGAAACCGCGGGACCACATTCAGGATACGCATACTTGCATCACAAACAACCTGCACATTGAGGGAATGGAAGTGTTTGCGGTTGCGGTACACAACCTCCCTGTCGCGTGGCGGGACAAGGGCAACATGTGTGCAATCTATAGCGCCCATCACGTGTGGTATCCCAGCAATCCTATGGAATGCCTGTGCCAGGGCCGCCCAATGTTGCCTCCCGTTGGGAATTGCAATGTAATTCCCAACCCAGCTGACCATGGCACGCAGTACCTGGTGGAGACAGCGGGAGAAGGTCGGCCTACTCATCCCACCCACTGCTGCCACCGAGGATTGGAAACAGCCAGAGGCAAAGAAATGTAGGGCAGCCAGGAGCTTGGTCATACCCGGTATAGCATGTGACTGGGCAGTCAGGGGCTCAAGATCAAGTCTGAGTTCCTGATAGAGCTCCCTAATGGCCCCTGTGTCCAGCCGGTAGAGGGAGATTACCTGGCCCTCTCTCAGGTCCTGGAGCAAGGCCCTGGGCCTGTAGAGACGTTCCAGGCGGGGTTGTGCTTCAGCACGCCTATGGCGCCGTTGGTCACCCACACCCGCCTGTGCAGCCCCCACAGCTGCAGGCCTGAGTTGCAGTGGCATTGCACCCATGCCCAGGGCCGCAGCCCCAGGAAAAACATCTCCCTCCTCCGGAAAAAGCAGCCCAGCCAGTTCGACCAATGCAACCACTGCACCACCTGCATGCGCAGTCTGAGCCATGACAGACACAGGTTGGAGGATAGCTGGGTTAGAAATAGTGGTCGGGGTGGGGATGGACATCACATGATCGCCACACACCTGGTGGAATAGAAAGATCCAGAATACAGCAAACATAAAACCTACCTGTTTGAAATGGCACCGCGCGCTGTGTCGCGCGTTCCCATAATGCACCCGCGGCCAATCATCTACGTTTCACAATCATCTACGTGAGTCCCTGAGATGTAGCAGGGTGTAAAGAAACTGCGTATCACACTAGAAACCACACCCAGATGCCAATATAGGAGTGACAGACAATGAACATGCCCATGAGCAGGGAACGGAAGAGGCGTTGTAACACACGTAACGAAGCGTGCAACGTCTGAGTGATGTCACGTACGCGTCACGTAGTGCTGCAGCGTCCAGCGCTACTACTAAGGTGCAGATAAACATAGCAATATATCAAACGTGGGAATATGTGGGCCAGCAGTACACACAACGAAACTGTTATAAAGGCACGTGTAAGATGGATCCCTGAAATGGCACCTGCTGCCTACACGAACACATATGATGTCACTTCCTGTGCGTAGCACCACGCATCGCAACGCACCTTGCGGCGCACGTGGTTGTGCGCATGGCTGTGCGCGTAGCCAACGCCCCGCGACCCACGCCCCATGAAAACCTATATCTATGATTGGCTGTGTATGGCAAACCCCCGAGCACAACCATACGCGACAGTATGGAGCGCAGGGAGGCAGAGGAGCAGCAGCATGCAGTGGACCAGCCCACCCACCCATCAGCACAAACCACATCTGGCGAAGATGAGGTGCCAGGGCCATCTGGGGTTGGGCAAGCACCAAGTGCACATGCAAGTGCAGCTGGGAGACCAAGGCAGCCCAGGGTCCCAGTCCCAGCAGAGATACGGCGGAGGGCCGTATGCTTCAGCCAGCAGGAAAATGATCTCCTCCTGGCAAACATCTTGGAGAGATATGACCTTTTGTTTGGGCGCCAGAGCTCAATCCTCACAATAGCCACTCGCAACAGGGCATGGTCTGAGGTCCAGGCAGCAGTGGCAGCAGCAGGGGGACCCCACCGCGACATTGAGAACTTGCGAAAACGCTATTGTGACATCAAAAGAAACATACGGACTGAGCTTGTGAGGGAGCAACATGGGGCCCAAGGCACTGGAGGGGACCCAGCTCAGGTGGCAAACCTCTCAGACCTTGAACGTCGCCTGGCCGAGAGACTTGGGCCAATATATGTACATGGCCTACCCGCTGCATTGGACACAGCGCACCCACAAGCAGGTAAGGGGGGAGTGCGGACCAACTGTGGGATATAGCACAGACACATGGTGTGCGCCACAACAGAGGGGGGGGCAGTACGTGGCTGTTTGGGAATTGGGGGGCAACTGAGACACAGAGGCAGCATCCATTCAAGAGCCACGGTGGGGGGCCTGTCTATGGGTGGCAGTGGGCGGCAAAAGTAAGTGAATGGGAGACTGTGCAGGGGTGGCAGGCCCACAGTGACAGCAGAGGGTGCCGACATGTTGCATGGCTCACGGTGCAGGTCTGGCAGGGGCAGTAGGTCCACACGGGTAGGGAGACGGCCAACCGGAAGGCACACTGCACCTGCTTAGGACAGGCTGGGTGGTGGCAGGATGAGGGTGGTGATGCCATGCATGGGGTGTGCGGCAGCACCCAGGGGTGTGGGGGGCCTGGGGAAGCAGGACACAGGGGATACTTGCATGGGGAGTGCACAAACATAGTGGGCTGCCACTAGAGCCATGGGCCAGACACACGCGGATCAACAACCCACAGATGCCTGAGGGGGTATGTGATGGGGTGGGGAGGCAGCCAGACCCCCATCTGACCTATGTAACCTTGTGGCACCCAGGTGATGTCAGCGCCATCGACGCCCAGGAGGAGGCACAGGGCGAGTCAGCCGCGGGACCATCCAGCCCAGTGGACACTGTGTCTGAGGTGGCCCATGTGGGAGCAGAGAGGCAGGCTGCACCCCTGGGGGATGGGGACATGCAGGTCCCAGGAACTGCAGACGGGGACACAACACCCACCACTGCAGGCACTGGGGACGGGCCTGCGGATGAGGTGGAGCGACACCGGAACGAGGCGCTGGCTGCTGTGGCAGATGTCATCGGGGAGATGCAGGCGCACTCTGCAGCAGCCCACAGAGATGCAGAGGGTGAGTGTCCTAATGTGCTATGGTTGATATGCCTCCGAACAGGTGTTGCTTTTACCCCTGTCTCACATTGCACTATGGCCTCTCCCCACAGGTATACGGCATGTACTGCGTTCGGTGGCCCGGGCACAGCGGCGCCAACTGCGGCTGGCACGCCGCCTGCAGCGGTCCATGTCTGGGGTCCTTGCTCGTGTCGACCGCATGACCATGGCGTGTGAAAGGATGGCTGATGCCCAGGAGCGGATAGCGGCAGGCAGGGGAGCAGTCACTGTCCATCTGCAGCAGCCAGAGCCAACACCACCACATACACCTGCAGCAGCAACAGCACCGGCAGCGGCAGCAGGGGGCGACAAACACCAAGGGTTGGGCGGGGCTGCCCAAGGGGTGGCAGAGGGAGGGGAAAATAAAGGGCTACACAGGTGGCCAGTGAAGGTGACATGTGTTCATTGTCTCATTTGGGGCCCGACAATCACACACCCCCACCCCACCCCCTGGCCCGTGACCAGGGCACGACACGGTGCCACTGATGTCATCAGCCATTGCCCCCCCCCTTCAGCCATGTCCACCATGGGTACGCAGCCAATCACATAAGCTGCAATGCTGGAGCACCACTCCCATGTCGTGGTGGCTTACATTGTGTCGTGGGGGCTCACGGACCCCGTGGACAAATACCCTGTTGAGCCCTCACCCACCATTAGTCTCTGTGTTGGTGTAGGTGCACTGTATGTCCTGCAAGGGGAGCCACATTGGCCGCTCCCATCACGCTAAACCTAAACAGTATGTGCACTGCACATGTCACGTACTCCGGTTCACATGCTCCCACAGCCATCCACCTTGGCGCACCCGTGACAGATGTCCACTGTGGTCCCCTGAGCACACCCTTGCAGCTTCCAACACCTTAGGGTGACCCCCCGGGAAGGCCTACCCATCACCCTGTGCACCAGTGGCCGCAATATACACCTACACCCCCTTGCCCCCCATCAGGCACATCCCAATACCACATTTGGCTCCATAAGCTACATCCATTAACTGTCACCTGTCGCACCATCCACACTGCGCTCCACCCAAGCCACAGCCACGCCGCACTGTGCCACTCCTCTGGGCATTATCCCGCTAAGCCCCCATCCCCACCCTCTGCTGTGCCCACCCCCAGACCCCCACACCCCTGTGGGTGCCACCACCGATGGGCCAATGCACTCCACTGACAGTATGCTCTTGCACCCCCTAGGGCCAGCCATTACACCCATCACACCATACAGCAAGGTGGTCATGCATCTCCCAGCGGATCATTGGACCATCCTGTACCATCCCCCTTTCCCACCCTGCATGCTGGTATACGTGCTTGCCATCTAGCCAGCTGTTGCTGGGCCCTACACAGTCACAGCTGGCAACACCGCTCACTCCCCCCCCCCTCAGGCACCAGCTGCACCACCTCCTGAGGTGCACCCTCTGTGTTCTAACCCTAACCCCACCCCTATGCATACACCTCAGCCGTCCTACCTTTGCCACCACAGCCTAACACTATGGGGTCATGCTGGATAGGCTACACAGGCCGTCCACCCTCCCCCGCCATATGTCCCATTGTCACTCTGTGCTGCGCGCCCTGCACCTTCATACACATCTGCTGTTGCACGTCACTCATGCATGCCACTCTCCCCCCTGCTCGTTGCCCCACCCTCTCAGCAACGTAGCTGTGACATGTCTTTGGAGGTGCTCTCACCGCAGCCCTTACCTGTTCCACGTCCTCCCTTGCCTCTCAGAGTGAACAGTGACACACCCATCACTCGCACAGCACTGTCACCTAGCAATGAGGGACATCTGACCACCAGGTTCATATATGAAACGTAGAACATTTAAAACATATTTATATTTAAAACATATTTACAACATTTGAACTGGGACACACATATTCCAACATTGTTACATAGTATATGATGCCAGATAAAGACCAGCATGGTCCAACTAGGCCTCCTAGCCACACAGCATTGGGCACTCCCATCCCTGTGGACGTTGTGATGGAGAGGCCATGGCATGGGCTGTCACAGGGCGGGTGTGTACTGCGTATCCATGCGCTACACACCCCGGGGACCCCTGGCACATGGTGGCTGTTCCGGTGCGCCCCCAGCTACGCGCTCCTCCAGCAAGCGTAGCCGGTCAGCCACCATGGTCAGGGTCGCAAGGACCTGCCCCATGATAAGGGCGTTCTGCCTCTGGGCGTGTGCATGCACACGCACAGCCGTGGCCACGTGCAGCCCGCACATGCAGCCACACAGACACAGGTCTCCCCGTGTCTGTGTGGCTGCATCCACGGTGCGCATGTCCTCGGCTATGTGTTGCATGCCCACGTCCAGTGGGTGTGCGTCGCCATCACCATGGTGCAGGTCGCTTGTGCCCCCGTAGCCCTGTGACAGCTCATGTTGCTGGGCACCCACCACACATGCCCCCCCAACCCCCCAACCCCCCCACCCAACACATCCCCCACCAGCGCAACGTTGGGCAGGTCACCCACTTCAGGCCCCTGTCCCACCACAGCAGGGCCCCTACCCGCCCGGGCCACCTGCACCCGCCCCTCCTCCCCCTGCACCCCCAACACCTCTGCCCTCCCCCCCCAACCTCCTCCCCCACCGTCTCCGCACGGGGCAGCTGCATGTCCTCCTCAGCCGGCCCCCCACCCTCCCCCACATCCTCCTCCTCCCCCTCTGCATCCGAGGGTTGTTCGGCCCCATGAGGTGGTGTGTGGCGCTCCACCACCATTTCCGCCGGGTCAGGCATCACATCCATGTCATCTTCTCCTTGCGGATCACCGTGGCCCGGATCCTGCACCACCTGTTCCTCCGCAGCGTGTGCATCCACTGTGGGAGAGGGGGACACGTGTCATTCCCATGGTCACACATGTGCCACAGCAGTAACATACATCCTGTGGTCATGTCAGCCACTGGGCCACAGGGCCATGTCACATCACTCACCGTCCTGTTGTACCAGCTGCTCCCTCTGCACTCGGCGCACAAAACGGGGATATCGTGCCCTCAGCTCCCGTGCCTTTTTGCGGAGATCCTCGACCTATTGGGGTGCAAACACATATTGACATTAGGGGTCAGACACCCTTTGGTGGCCTCTGCCGCTACACATATACAATTAACAGTGTGCAATATGGTTTGACCTAATGGGTCACGAACCGAGGCATTTCCCAGACCACCAGGATGAGGGGTAGGGCCCTGAGGTGAGGCCTACTGCATCCTGGGGATCTGGATTGCCTCTTGTGTTGACTGTCTGGGGCATTCACCACACCACCAGGATGAGGGGTAGGGCTCTGAGGTGAGGCCTACTGCATCCTGGGGATCTGGTCTGTTCCTGTTGACTGTCTGGGGACAGATACCATAGCACAAGGGCTGCAGATGGGCTCATTTGAGGTGAGGCCTGCAGCATCCTGGGGATCTGGATTGCCCTGTGTTGACAGACAGGGGCATTCACCATAGCACCAGGATGCAGGGGTAGGGCCCTCATTTGAGGCCTGCAGCATCCTGGGGATCTGGATTGCCTCTTGTGTTGACTGTCTGGGGCATTCACCATGCACAGACAGGGACAGATACCATAGCACAAGGCCTGCAGATGGGCCCTCATTTGGGGCCTGCAGCATCCTTGGGATATGGTTATGTCTTTTACTCACAGACAGGGACAGATACCATAGCACAAGGACTGAAGATAGACCCTCATTTGGGGCCTGCAGCATCCTTGGGCTATAGCTGAACCCTGTATGCACAAACAGGGTCACATACCATCGCACAAGGGCTGCAGATGGGCCCTCATTTGGAGCCTGCAGCATCCTTGGGCTATAGCTGAACCCTGTATGCACATACAGGGACAGATACCATAGCACAGGGACTGAAGATAGACCCTCATTTGGGGCCTGCAGCATCCTTGGGCTATAGTTATGTCTTTTACCCCCTAACAGGGACATATACCATTGCACCAGGACGGGGGATGGCCCCTGAGGTGGGGCCTGCTGTCTCCTGGGATGTGTGTTGGCCTTATGATCACAGACAGGGCCAGGTGACAGACCCCTGTGTGTCTCTTGGCATTTGTGATGTGCCTATGGTCCTCTGTGGATAGGGCACATCATTGAGACTACAACAGCGGCACATACCATAAGAATGTGTTCTGTAATTCACCTGCACGATGTTTGCAGGCACCCCCTGTAGCCAGGGGGAGTCTGTTTTGGGGGGGTGGGACAGACCTCACTCACAGCTGGATGCGGAGACACCTTGCAGTCCCTATTTGTGCATAGTTGATTTTTGACTTGGTTGCATGGTGTTCCTCTTCACATCCTGGGTTGGGGTGCCTGTTCCCATGAACTTACCTCACGTGGGTAGTCTGAGCTGCGGTTGTACCGAACAGTGAGGCGCTCCCATGCCCTTCTCACCCTCACCAGATTCTGCCTTCTCGATGGCCCAGGGAATAGGCGCCTCTGTCTGAGGCAGAATAGCTCTGTGAGCAGGTAGAGCTCCCTTTGTGTGAATGCTGGCTTTCTAGACATTGCAGCCATGTCTTCAGAAAGAAATGTGCGTTGCCACGTGCGTTGTTATGGGCGTAGCCACGTGCGTTGTTACGGGCGTAGCCACGTGTGTTGTTACGGGCGTGGCTACGTGCCTTGGTGCAGGCGTAATAGCGTGCGTGGGTACGTGTGTTCTTACCTGTGTGGGCACTTAATATTTAACCCCCAGGTTTTAGTACTGCTGCTACATCTCCTAGGTAAAGTCGTTTGGACTCTGCTCATTACCGGGTCTGCTTTATGTTTCCTAGCCCCTTCTGCTGCACACATCTCACATTTGCATACATTTACCTTCCTTTGCCTAGAGGTGACCATGACGTAGAGCTGTATCAGACATATCTGATGTACCTTTTGTTTAGATGTATTGAGGGGAATGTGTGGAGACAGGGCCACAGAGGGAGTCCCAGATTAATTAGCTGTAAGGTTGACATTGGGAACAATGTGGAGGTGTTGTTGAGGTTTACTTTCTGGGAATGTATAGCATGGATTTGCTCCTTTTCATGTGTTTTCTTTCACATTTGGACTATTTCCTCTCTGGCCTTTGGGCATAGAACATTGGCTTTGATTCTCTATAGCACCTCAGATAATGTTTTTTTTCAGACAACACTGCTCCGAGTGGAATTGCATCTGACAGCCCTGCTACGTATCAGCAGACTGGGTTCGTACCCATAACCTCTGGCTCCACAGTCGGTGCATTTGACAGTGGGTTGCAGTTATGTCTGTATCTGTATCTCCTTCTCTATGACTGGCTGACTACAGAGGGACGTCAGTTCACCACACAGTCCATCCACAGTAGTTCTCAGAGTTTGATTGGCCCAGTCACACCCATGATGCACTTGACATGCAAATCAGCTGTTCACAGATACACACCATGGGGAAAGCACCCCCACAGCACCTTGGCCTGGTGGGGTAACTGAACATGTGCACCCCCACAGCACCTAGGCATGGTAGGGGTTTCTGAGCGTGTGTTTTACTGGCACAGTGTAGCTACACACCGTCACATTGTGCGGGTACTGCGCTCACCGTGAGGGTGCAGTGATGCGTACAGCAGCAGGTCCACAGCAACATCCATAGGCCATGCTGGACATCCACAGCAGTGTTGATGTGTGGGATAGGTAGTTTCTACACAAACACCTTGGATATATCTGTCTGGATCAGTCAGGTGTAGTCCTTAGGGGGATTCTGGTGGTAAACACATTCTCCCTCCCTGCACTGATGGCAGTGGAAGGGACCATCACCCCCAGTTCTGCTGTGGGTCAGACACCCCTCAGGGCAGTTACTGCAGCTCTCTACATATCCATAGCACAATAGCAGACAGACATTAGGCCTGTATATGCTAGGCTGGACCCCACCACTATATGATATTGTCCTGCAGCAGGCCCTCAGCCAATGCACCCTGCAAGGCTCTCCATCAGGACATATATCAGCTGCAAACAGTCTGCTAGTTGGTCCATGAGGCATGTTCCTGTTGGAAATGCATGCACCCAGAACTGGACTGGCAACATACACAACAAGCAGATAAGTCAGTGGCTGGCCCCCATAGGGAAACACATACATATCACATGACAGAACTACAATATAGCACTATGGGGATGCCTAGCCATGCTGTGGTCACTGCACAGTCAGGGTGAGACTGAGCTCCCTGCAGGACATACAGCGGTCACCCTGTCTGTGTAGGTGGTGGCGGGGCACTAATATGCCGCAGTCAGTGCCCTATGCGCTGTGCAGATGCAGCCTGCCCATGCCACCATGTCTGGGCTCTACCCATGGTACCTTGCTCCTCATTATGCACAGTTGCCGGCCAATACTGGCAACAGTGCTGGCCGTGTGGCCTGTGGAAGGTGTTTGCAGCCACCACACACTGTAGAGACAGACACACACTCCAACACCTATGCCAGCATTCTGCTACTGTAGAGGGGGTTCAGCAGCCCTGCCCACCACACCAGTCCTGGACACAGTCCAGGCATGGATATGGTCCGCAATACTGTTGGCCATTACTCCCCAGGGTGGTAAACACTGTCAGTGACCTGACCTGTAGCACACCCCGCAGACATCAGAATGATTGTTCTGATGGAGCTAAATGAGCAAACTGTGCTTGACGTAGGACTTGATATCTACCAGTAATCATAGGAAATGTTTGATAGGTGCGTACCGTTTACCCAGGTGTAGGGTGCCATTGCTAGGGTATGCCTGTGCTAGTATTGGGAGATGCACAATGAGCCCAATGTCCTGCCTCTCCAGGGGGCATTTGCCACTGGCACCTGTGGGTGTGGGTGTGGGTGTGTCTGCCCCTGTTGGCTGGTGCTTTACAGCAGAGGTTCCCAACTCAGGCCTGGTGTGCCAAACACTGTTCGGGTTTTCCTGCTGTCCCATATAAATATGCATGGCCTACATCTGCATACCATGGGGGTGGTGCATAGCTATGCAGCACAGGCATCTTCATTAGAGGCAGCATGGAACCTGAATGGTGTGTGGCACTCCAGGGCTGCATTTGGGGGACTCTGCTCTAGGTAATGCGGCTGTTTCTGGTGTCTGTGCTTGGTGTGGTAATATATAGGCGTAATAACCATGTGTATGTTCGCAGCAATACAGGTTTGTCATTACAGTCATGGTACAGTTGGGGGAAAAATATGTGGACTGGAATGGACATTGACACAGCTGGGCTTTGAACCTGTGACCGTCTGTTCTTACACACACTGTCTGTGTGCACTGCACCACTGTGTTGCCACAGATATGTTGCATTCCCTGGGTAGTCCACGACTATACATCCAACAGGGCCTGTGTTGCTGTGGATGTGGCAGCCTGCACATGGCTAAGCCACTGTTTGCTGGGACTAGCAGCCACTGCCCTCTACATCACCTGTACCCTTCTGCCAACATGCTGACATGTCCTTATCTTGGAAAATGAATATGACCTGATTGAGGTGTGGCACTCCAGGACTGCATTTGGGGACTCGGCTGTTGGTAATGGTCATTGTTATGGTGTGTGTGCGGTGTAGGGTAACATATTGGTGTTTGAACGATGCCTCTGTTCTCTGCAATAAAGGGGTGTCTTTACTATTTCTGTTTAGTGGTGGGTAAAATATGGAGACTGAGTTGGCAGAGGCCCCAGCTGGGATTTGAACCTGTGACCCTCTGGTCCTACAGGTACTGGCTGTGTCTTCTGCACCACACAGTAGCCACAGTGACAATGCAGTCCCTGGTGATAGGACACCTGGCCAGAAGAGTTTGAACTCTGCACATTTTTACTGTGGGCTCATTCACCTTGTATGGTGACATAGGTGCACATAAACCCCAAATATGACCTCGGCATGAGAGGATAGGAACATAACCAAGCTGGCCAATAGTGATATTAATGGGCAACCCTGGAACACACTCACAGGAGCGCTCATAATTAGGATTAGGAAATGATTTTTGGAGGGGTCTACACTCCGCGGCCAAGACTCATTTCTTTTTTTGGAGCTTTCCTGGCAGTGTTTTTAGTGGTTGCCCATTAATATCACTGTTGGCCAGCTTGATTATAGTTTTTTAGGATTTTGTTGTGGTCTTTTTCCATTCCTATTTGCTATTTTGTTCAGTGCACATATATCACACTGCTCACGTTTTCTAGGTTTCCCCGGTTTTGCTGTACATTGCTGACGGAAATGGTTTCTCTTCCCTTTAATATGCCTTTAACGGCAGGTTTTCATTCGTGTTGGAATTGTGCTCTGCAATTCAGCACGTTAGTATGAGGGGAGCCTCTCCCCGCCCACTCTCCACCCATTGACCCCTTCTCTCCGCCCACTCGCGCCTTCTGCGCTGTTTTAACGCGCCGCGGAGCTTTACGATCGTTAACTACGGTTAACGCGCGTAGTATGACGTTAACGGTCGTTGGCGTGTGATTACGCGCGTTCTACTGCACTTACGATCGTTAACGTCATACAACGCGCGTTATTCACGTTTACCGCATTTTAGTAAACATACCCCTAAATCTTTATCATTTTGGAGACCATATCTCGCAAAGGATGGAAAAAGACTGGAAACGGTTCAGAGGAAGGCAACCAAAATGATTTGAAGCCTGTGTCAGAAGCCTTATGAGAAGAGACTTGAAGACCTAAATATGTACACTCTGGAGGAGAGGAGGGATAGGGCAGATATGATTCAGACCTTTAAATACTTAAAGGGGTATGTTTACTAAACTGCGTTAGTGCAATTCGCGTTAGGAGCCACGGTAGTGACAGAAACCCAAATAAGGACATGGGCGGTACATCATCACCACCAACGCGCGTTAAAAAAATTAACGAGCGTTATTGGGCGCCGTGGCACGTTACTGCGCGTTAATCGTAAGAAGACGTACAGACACAAAGCACTGAAACAGAGCTGTAGCACAATGGTTACAGTACTGACCGCTGTTACAGGCAGCATGGGTTCGAGTCCCCAGTGTGCCTAACGTAGAAGGCTGTCCCAGGCATCACCCTGTACATTACAGAGGGAATGAGGAGGCATGTTTTTCGTTACGTTGACTATTGGTGTCAGAAACACACCCTCGGAGTGTGCCTAGCCATGTACGTTGGTGCGTGCAAGGCTGCGTGCGTTGGTACAGGCGTAGCCCCGTGCGTGGCTGCGCACGTACAATCGTGCGTGGGTACGTGTGTTTTTACCAGTGTGGGCATCTTATATTACAGACTCTGTAGGGTGTCTTGCACCTATGCATTATGCTAGCAGATGTACGTGTGATGGCCTATGGTTTATCAGAGCCTGTGAGCAGGTGCTGGAGTTTCACAGGGTTGGATTGTGCCAGTCACACCCATGATGCACTGCACATGCAAATCAGCTGTCCACAGATACACACCATGGGGAATGCACCCCCACAGCACCTCGGCCTGATAGGGGGAACTGACCGTGTGTTGTACTGGCACAGAGTAGCTACACACCGTCACATTGTGCGGGTACTGTGCTCACCCTTGGGGTGCAGTGAGGCGCCCAGCACTAGGTCCACAGCACCGTCCATCGCTGAAAGAAGCCATGGCGCAGGTCCAAAGCAGTATTACTGTGTGAGATAGGTAGTTTCTGCAGGACCACCTTGGACATCTCTGTCTGTTTCAGTCAGGTGTAGCACCCATGCACCACCACCCCCCTCCCCCAGGGCCAAGGGTGGCAAACAGGGTCTCCTATCAAAAGATTCACAGTCTACCTCCCTGCAAAGGTGGCAGTAGAGGGGAACATTAACCCTAGTCCTGCTGAGGAACAGACATCCCACAGGGCAGTCAATGCAGCTCTGTACACAGCCATAACACAATAGCAAACAGACATTAGGCCTGGATATGGTATGTTGCACCCCACCACTATATGATATTCCCCTGGTGCAAGCCATCAGCCACTGCACCCTACAAGCCACTCCATCACAACACCTACCAGCTGCAAACAGTCTGCTAGTGCCCAGTGGAGATGCCTGCACACAGAATTAGGATGTCAGCATACACAGCAAGCAGATACATCAATGACTGGGCCCCAAAAGGAAACCCATATTTATCACATGAGAGAAATACTAGATAGCACCATGGGAGTGCCTAGCCATGCTGTGGTCACTGCACAGTCAGGGTGAGAGTGATCTCTCAGCAGGATATACTGAGGTCACCCTGTCTGTGTAGGTGGTGGCCGGGCACTACAATGTGCCTGTCACTGCCCTATGCCCTGTGTAGATGCACCCTGGTCAGGCCACCCTGTCCGGCCTATACCCATGGTACCTTGCTCCTCATTATGCACATTGGCAGCCCAATACTGGCAACATTGCTGGCAGTGTGGACTGTGGAAGGTGTTTGCAGCCACCACACACTGGATAGACAGACAGCCACCCCCACACCTATGCCAGCATTGTGCTACTATAGAGGTGGTCAGCAGCCATACCCACCACACCAGTCATGGGCATAGTACAGGCATGGATATGGTACACAAGGCTTTTGGGGGGTCACTCCCCAGGGTGGTGAACACTGTCAGAGACCAGACCTGCAGCAAACACCGCAGACATCAGAATGATTGCTATGGTGGAGCTCAATGAGCAAAATGTGCTTAACGTAGGAATTGATATCTGCCAGTTATCATAGGGAACTTTTGATAGCTCTGTACCATATACCCAGGTGTAGGGTGGCATTGCTAAGGTATGCAACTGCTAGTATTGGGAGATACAGGCAGGGCCCAATGTCTTGCCTCTCCAGGAGGCATTGGCCAATGGGGCCTGTGGGTGGCCCTGTTGGCTGCTGCTTTACAACAGAGTTCCCCAACTCCAGTCCTGGTGTTCCAAACACTGTTTGGGTTTTCATGCTGTCCCTCATAAATATGCATGAGCTACATCTGCATACCATGGGGGTGGTGCATAGCTATGCAGCACAGGCATCTTTGTTAGAGGCAGCATGAAGCCGGAATGGTGTGGGGCCCTCCAGGACTGCATTTGCGGGACTCTGCTTTAGGTAATGTGCCTGTTTCTGTTGTCTGTGTTTGGTGTGGTAAAATATAGGCCATGTGTATGTTCTCTGCAATAAAGGAGTGTCTTTACTATCACTGTTTGGTGGTGGGTAAAGCTATGGGGACTGGGTTGGCAGGAGCCCCAGCTGGGATTTGAACCTGTGACCCTCTGGTCTTACAGGCACTGGCTGTGTCTGTTGTACCACACTGTGGCCACAGAGACAGTGCAGTCCCTGGAGTTAGTTAAACCGGCCTGACGAGTCAGAAACCTCTGCTCTGCAACAGGTTTACTGTGGCCTCATTTACCTTGTATGCAGACAAAGGTGCACATAAACCTCAGAAAAGACCTCAGAAAAGGGGCACACACCCATAACCAAGCTGGGCAACTATGATATCATTGGGCAACATTACACAACACTCCCAGGACAGCTCCATTACAATGAAATGATCTTTGAAAGGGTCTGCGGAGCGTAGACCCTTCCACACATCATTTCTTTTTTATTTGGTGCTTTCTAGGGAGTGTTGTTCCTTGTTGCCCATTGCTATCACTGTTGCCCAGCTGAATTATGCTTTTTAAAATGTTTCTTGTGGTCATTTTTAACGTTTTATGTGAAATTTTGTTCTGTGCACATGTATCACACTGCTCACGTTTTGTAGGTTTCCCCGGTTTTGCTGTACATTGCTGACGGAAATGGTTTCTCTTCCCTTTAAATGCCTTTAACGACAGGTTTTCATTCGCGTTGGAATTGAGCTCAGAAATTCAGCACGTTAGTATGAGGGGAGCCTCTCCCCGCCCACTCTCTGCCCATTGACCACTTCTCTCCGCCCACTCTCCACCTTCTGCGCTGTTTTAACGCGCCGCGGAGGTTTACGATCGTTAACTGCGGTTAACGCGCGTAAAGTACGTTTAACAATCGTTAGCACGTCAGAACGCACGGTCGGACGTGCTAACAATCGTTAAACGTACTTTACGCGCGTTAATCACGATTACCGCACTTTAGTAAACATCCCCCAAAGAGTATTAATGAACAAACAAACCTCTTCCAAAGATGGGGAAGATGTAAAACTAGAGGGCATAACATGAAAATGCAAGGGGGTAAATTGAAAGGCAATGTGAGGAAATACTTTTTCACTGAAAGGGTGGTGGATGCTTGGAATGCCCTCCCGATGGAAGTGGTGGGGGCAAATACTGTGACAGAATTCAAAATGGCATGGGATAGACACAATGGATCCCTTTACAGTAACAGGATAAAATCAAAATAACCTTAACTTAAAAAATTAAATAAATAATATTAAAGCTTTGGAATTACAGAGCTTAAAAGGGAGAGAGGAGGTACTGTGGGTTAAACTAAAAGAGGGAAAGAGAAATCTATTTGTATTGGCGTGATACACATACCTCCCTCATAAGAGGAAGAGGTGGATGGAGAGTTAATTGAAGACATACGCAGCATTGCTAGGAATGGGGAAGTGCTACTGATTGGGGATTTCAGAATACCAGATGTTGATTGGCACATTCCTGCTGCAGTATCATCTAGAAGTAAGGAGATCCTGAACTCTCTACAGGGAGAACTGTTCAGGCAATTGGTAACAGACCCCACACTTGAAGGGGCCATACTGGACTTGGTGCTTACCAATGGTGAAAGTGTTTCTGATGTTATAGTGGGAGATCATTTTGCATCCAGTGATCACCAGATGGTGTGGTTCTATATAAGGACTAGGGCTGATAGAATCCATTCAAAAGCAAGGGTCTTAAACTTTAGGAAAACTAACTGCCAAGATGGGCCAATACCTCAGGGAGTCGTTAGCGGGATGGGAACAGCTGGGGGATGTAGAAAAACAGTGGGCAAAACTGAAAGGGGATATTTTAAGAGCAACCAACCTTTTTGTTAAAATGGCAAATAAAAGGAAAAGGAGACCGCTATGGTTTTTGAAAGAAGTAGCTGAAAAGGTGACGAAAAAGAGGGAGGCCTTCATGAAATACAAGAGATCAAAGAGAGAGGAAGACAGGCATCTATATTTGGAAAAACTTAGAGAAGCTAGAAAAGTAGTCAGGAAAGCAAAGATTCAAAAAGAGGAGGAAATAGCCAATGCAATAAAATGGGGGGGGGGGGGAATAAGACATTTTTCAGATATGTTAGTGAAAAGAGGAAGGGCAAAAGTGGTATTGTCAGACTCAAGGGTGAAGGGGAGGAATATGTAGAAGCTGATGAGGATAAAGCAGAATTGCTTAACAGATATTTCTGTTTTGTGTTCACAGATGAAGAACCAGGAACAGGACCTCAGAAAACACCCACAAATAGGAACAGAAGCAAGGGGCATCTTGAAGAATTTTCAGAAGACTGTGTTTGTGATAAACTAGCTAAACTTAAAGTAGACAAAGTGATGGGACCTGATGGAATACACCCTAGAATACTAAGGGTACTTGGGGACGTTCTAGCAGCTCCACTGACTGACCTTTTCAATGCGTTTTTGGAGTTGGGAGTGGTGCCAAAGAACTGGAGAGAAGCTCATGAAGTAAGAATGTTGTTGAAAACTACAGGATGGTTAGTTTAACTTCGGTGGTGAGTAAATTATTGGAAATGCTGCTGAAAGAGAAAATAGCAAGGTTTCTGGAGTCCAGCAGATTACAGGATCCGAGGCAGCATGGATTCACCAGAGGCAGGTCTTCTCAGACAAATCTGATTGAATTCTTTGACTGGTTGACCAGGGAGTTGGACTGAGGGAGAGCCCTAGATGTGGTGTATTTAGATTTCAGTAAATCCTTTGACACTGTTTCTCACAGACAACTTATAAACAAACTGAGAACCCTAGGGATGGACCTTAAAGTTACTGCTTGGGTTAGAAATTAGTTGAGTGGGAGGCGACAAAGGGTACAGGTAAATGGAGCTCACTCTGAGGAGAAGGAAGTTACCAGTGGTGTGCCCCAGGGAACTGTACTTGGTCTGATTCTTTTTAACATCTTTGTTAGTGATATAGCGGAAGGACTGTCGGGTAAGGTTTGCCTCTTTACAGATGATACCAAAGAAGGTGTAGATAACATGAGGAGGGATCTAGCTAAACTTGAAGAGTGGTCTAGAATTTGGCAGCTGGGATTTAATATTAAAAAATGCAAGGTCATGCTTTTGGGCTGCAGCAATCCAAGGGAGCAATATAGTATAGGGGGTAAGGTACTTTTGTCCACTAAAGAAGAGTGGGACCTCGGTGTGGTTGTGTCTGATGATCTTAAAGTAGCTAAACAGGTACAAAAGATGACAGCAAAAGCTAGAAGGATGCTTGGGTGCATAGGGAAAGGAATGGCCAGCAGAAGAAAGAAGGCGATAGTGCCTCTGTATAAGTCTTTGGTGCAACCTCATTTGGAGTATTGTGTGCAATTCTGGAGACTGTACCTTCAAAAGGATATAAACAGGATGGAGTCAGTACAGAGGATGGCTACTAAAATGGTTAGTATCTACACCTTAGAGAAAAGACAAAATAGAGGTGATATGATTGAGACGTTTAAATATCTCCATGGCATAAATGCATAGGGGGAGAGCCTCTTTCGATTGAAAGCAAGTTCTGCTATGAGGGGACATGGGATAAGGGTGAAAGGGGATAGATTCAGGAGTGATATGCGGAAATATTTCTTTACAGAAAGAGTTGTGGATCTATGGAATAGTCTCCCAGTGGAGGTGGTAGAGATGAGGACAGAGGGGTATGTTTACTAAACTGCGGTAATCGTGAATAACGCGCGTAATGTAACATTAACGATCGTTTGCGCATCATAATGCGTGTTATGATGTGCGAACGATCGTTACCGTTACATAACGCGCTTTAACCGTAGTTAACGATCGTAAACTCCCGTGGCGCGGTAAAACACCGCAGAAGGTGGAGAGAGGGCGGAGAGAAGGGGTCAATGGGCGGAGAGTGGGCGGGGAGAGGCTCCCTTCACACTAACGTGCTGATCTGAAGAGCTCAATTCCAATGCGAATGAAAACCTGCCGTTAAATGCACATTAAAGGGGAGAGAAACCATTTCAGTGTCAGCAATGTACAGTCCAGGCAGGGAAACCCAAAAAAGGTGATAAGTGTGATACATGTGCACAGAACAAAAGGGCACATAAACACTAAAAATGACCCCAACAAACTGGAAAAAACCATAACCAAGCTGGCCAATAGTGGTATCAATGAGAAACATCAACCCCTCCCCCCCCGAGTAAGCTCCATAGAAAAGATATAAATCGTGGAAGGGTCTATACTCCGTCCCCATACAAGGTGAATGAGCCCACAGTGAAATTGCGCTGCTCAGGGTTTTCCCCACCATTGGACAGGGTTCCTATGGCGTGCACATGTCCCGCAACATCAGGGCGGGCATGTCGGAATGGCAACTGGACAGATGCCGGAGAAGGGGATACAGTGGGCCGCAGGCGGCACATGCTGTGGTGGAGCTGGGCCACAGTGCGGACTAGGGTGATGCCTAGGTGGCCCATACGAATGCTGAAACAGCAGAGCAGCCAGACAGCAACTGCTGAAGACCAACATGGGCACGAGTGTGTTTCCCACAGTATCACAGGGTATAGTACCCAACAGTCACCCCCAAGGGCATGGAACATTGGCAGGCGGGGCTGGGGGAAGCGTTGACGTCTATGCAGGCACCCCTACCCCAGAACCCGCACCATAGGCAGCCACCTACCTGCACACTGGATGGCCTGAGACTGTGTACCACCAGCACCACCAGCAGAAGGGCATGTCAGCAAGGTGGCTGAGGGATACTGGTGGTGGAGGGGGCAGTGGCAGCAGCCCAGAGCAGACCATGGCCTAGCCCTGTGTAGGTGGGTGCCATGTACTGCAACAGACGGGCCCTGTCTGACGAACAGTCATGGTATCACCAAGGAATGTACTGACTCTGTGACAACAAGGTGGTGCAGTGCACAAAACCAGTGTATTTAGAAGCAGAGGGTCACAGGTTCAAGTTCCAGCTGTGGTTCCTCCCAACCCAGTCCCCATATTTTACCCACTACTACAACTTGCTAATACAGACAGCACCTTTATTGCAGATGACATAAACATGCCCAAAACACCTACATTCTACCCTACAGAGCACAGACACCATAAACATGCACATTACCTAGAGCAGGGTCTCCCAAATGCAGTCCTGGAGGTCCAAACACCATTCCGGATCCATGCTGCCTCTGATAAAGATGCCTGTGATGCATTTCTATGTGCCACCCCCATGGTATGCAGATGTATCTCATGCATATTCATGAGGGACAGCATGGAAACCCGAACAGTGTTTGGCACCACAGGACTGGAGTTGGGAACCTCCGCTGTAAAGCAGAAGCCAACAGGGGTAGACACACCCGCACCCACAGGTCCCATTATCCAAAGCCTCCTGGAGAGGGAGGACTTTGGGCTCTGCATGCATCTCCCAATACTAGCACTTGCATACCTTAGTAATGCCACCCTAAACCGGGGAATATGGTACACATCTATCAAAAGGTTGCTATGATTACTGGCAGATAGCAATTCCTAGGTTAAGTACAATTTTCTGAGTGAGCTGCATCATAGCAACCTTTCTGATGTCTGTGGAGTGTGCTACAGGTCTGGTGTCTGACAGTGTTTACCAATCTGGGGAGTGACTCCTACAGTATTGCGTACCATAGCCATGCCTGCACTGTGCCCAGGACTGGTGTGGTGGCCTGGGCTGCCCAACACCTCTATAGTTGCACAATGCTGGCATAGGTGTGGGGAGTGTGTGTCTGTCTATCCAGTGTGTGGTGGCTGCCAACACCCTCCACAGCCCTCACTGCTAGCACTGTTGCCAGTATTGGCCTGCCAATGTGCATAATGAGGAGCAAGGTACCGTGGGAATAGCCTGGATAGGGTGGCCTGACATGGATGCATCTGCACACGGCATAGGGCAATGGCTCGGACATTGTAGTGCCTGGCCACCACCTGCATGGACAGGGTGGCCATAGCATGTCCTGCTGGGAGGTCACTCTCACCCTGACTGAGCAGTGACCATTGCATGGCTAGGTTCCCCCATAGTGCTATATGTTATTTTTCTCATGTAATATTTATGGGTTCTCTTTTGGGGCCCAATCACTGACTTATCTGCTTGGTGTGTATGCATCTCCCCCAGGACCATGCACTATGGACTAGCTGGCAGACTGTCTGCAGCTAGTATGTGTCTTGCTGGAACACCTTGCAGGGTGCAGCAGCTGGAGGCTTGCTGCTGGAGAATGTCAGATAATGGTGGGGGGCAGCTGAGCATTTCCAGGTCTTCTGTCTGCCATTGCGTTATGGATGTGTAGCGCTCTGTCTCTTCCCCAGCAGGGCTGGGGTGGATGGTTTCCTCTACTGCCACCATTGCAGGGAGGTAGACTGTGGATCTATTGGTGGGTGCTCCTGTTTCCCACCCTGAGCCCCAGAGGGTGGGTTGTGTGGTGGTACATAATCTGCCTGTGGGTCCAAACCCTCCCTCCTCCCCCTCCCCCATGTCCTTATTTGGGATTTCTGGCTCTACCGTGGCTCCTAACGCAAATCAAACTAACGCAGTTTAGTAAACATACCCCAGTATCTCAATTCAAAAAAGCATGGGACAAACACAGAAGATCTCTAAAGGTAAAAAGGTGACCGTTGTAGTTGTTGATATGGAAGGACAGACTAGATAGGCCATGTGGTCTTTTTCTGTCTTCATTTTTCTATGTTTCTATGTTAACTATCTAATTTCTCAACAAACAGGAACGGTAGGTACGGTGGGTTCACCCCTAAGCAACGACATGGGGAGTGGTGACCTGCATTGAGCGGCAGGTGCACCTCTTACCACCTTGCTGGGCAGACTAGATGGACCATACTGGTCTTTATCTGCAATTATTTACTATGTTGCTATGTTACTATGTTTAGAAATTCTATAGCAATTTTTCCTGCATTAAAATTGTTGGGCCCGATATTTGAAAGGGATTGTGTGGTTTGCAGTATCTGAAGACTGCATACATTTCCACACTACTGCCTCAAAAAAGTCTGGTTAGTTTCAAGGTAGTTGGTAGGCGGAGCTGGGACAATCCCAGCAATTATTTGGGAAATGGCGACATTCAGCCACTAACCAGATAGGAAAAATGCTAAAGTTAGGACAGGTTAACGGCTGCCTTAATGCTTTGTGGTTATTGTTCTCCAGTTAGCAGTAGAATTTCGCCACGGACCAGAGAGGATATTCAACACCACACTCTGGATAAGCTCCAGTGCTGAATATTCAGTTTTACTTTCTATAGCAGAGGTCAGGCACCTTAAAAATGCAAACCACCACTCTGAATGTGGACCCCATTAATATATATATTTTTAAAAGCTTTATTTATAGTTTTAACAATTGAACATTACAATTGAAATACACTCATAACATAATTAAACCCCCCTCCCCGCCCTTGAGAAGGAAGATGTGAAATTATTGCCAGTCCTATTACCTATTGCTCATACTATGTAAAGGAGTCGTATGGTGTTGAGACCCAACCCATCCAAGTCTTCCACTTAGCCATTGCTGTAGGAATCAGGCCAGCATAAGTTGGTTCATATTTGTAGAAGAGACAGACCATGTTCCACCAGTGTCGACTATCAAGGGTAGTACAGTATTATCCTTACAGTGGACGAGAATTACTTTTAGAGCCACGGTGAACATATAATCAAAAAGGAAACAAACTTCTTTTCTAAGAGAAGGTATGCTGGCCACAGAGCGGTATATCATAATACGCCAAGTAAGGGGTAACAGCAAGTATAAAATAGCTTGTATCCTCTTCCAGAACTGATTCTAAAATAATTAAATGTTTGAACAATTGAAGAGTAGATGAGAGAGGGTACCTATTTCGGTCTGATAGGACCAGAAATGTTTTCCTTGTTCTTTACACTACTTGGATAGTAATACTGGAGTAATCAAAGCCCGATGAGCTTGAAAGTAAGTGGTCTGAGTAATAGAGACTGATTTAGAGAAATGCATGAGCTGGGCTCTGAATTTTTCCCAATGCACCCACGAGGTTAACTGGTCAGGGTCTGATTCCCAAAGTTTTTCCACCCTTAAGAGGGGTAATTTTGATCCTGAATCAGCACATAGAAATAGGAGACTGTCTTATTAGCACCTGCAGCGTGGAAGAAAAGAAGTCATATCCAGTTTTTTGAAGGCAGTGCCGCAATTGGAGCCACTGGAAGTACCAGCTAGTTGGGAGTCCTAACTCCTTGCTGAGGTCTGCAAAGAATATGAAAGACTTGTTAGTAAACACCTGCTTCACCTGCTAGATCTCTTTAGATTCCCAGTGTTGCCAGCAAATGACTTTTTTCTGGATCTTGAACAGACGATTCAGCCAGATTGGGAGCAGGGTGCATGGAGGATTGTCAGCCATTAGTAATCAATCCAACATATTAAATGAGTCTTGAGTCGATAAAATAGTGGAGGGAATCTCACCTATACTAGCATAGGACATCCCTAACATAGGAGTTGGGCTTAACAAGGATTCTTCCAGTTGCAACCAGACAGGGCATCGAGAATCTGGGAGATCTTGTGATCATTGGGAACCTTGTTTGAGGAGGTAAGCTCAATGGTACCAGTGGAAATCAGGGAAATGCATACCCACTGGGGTCTTGTGAAATTTCAGTTTCTGTAGTGCTATCTGTGGCGGCTTCAGCTTCTATAGGAAGGTAGCCAGCAATTGCTCCAGCTTCTTGTAGAAGGGAACATGACAAGTAGCATCCCCAGAACATAGTTAACGTTATGGTTTCTATGTGGCCCCACCACGAAAGATGCAAAGGGGACCAGAGAGTTATAAGAGTCTTCACAAGATCCAAGCACTCAGAAATGTTCCACTGTATTGTGTCGTCCATCATTGGGCAGTAATGCACACTCAGGTACTTGAAGGAGGAAGCCGTTCACTGAAATGGAAAAGACTACAAGTCTGCTTTAGTGACAAACTTAGTTAATGTCATAACTACAGACTTTATCCAGTTGATATTATATCCAGATAGTCAAGAGTAGCCATTGATAACTGAGAGGATTGTAGGTATGGAGGATGGTTCAGTGAAGTATGGCATTGGCATATGCTGATAGCTTTACATGGATTGCCGGGGCTTGCAGACCCATAATTGTTGAAGTTTGCCAAAGTAAGAGTGCCAAGGGTTCCAAGGCCTGATTGAAGATCAAGGGGGATAAAAGACACCCTTGTCTAGTACTTCAATACAATAAAAATGACTTGGAGAGAGTAGAGTGGCAACTATGCAAGCCCTTGGGATAGCATAGAGGACTTTGACCATGTTAAGAAGTTGGTCGTTCATGCCAAACCATTTCAGAGCCTGGAAAAGAAAAAGCCACTCAAGCCTTTCAAAAGCCTTTTTGGAATCTAATGAAAGGCCAACTAGCAGTGTTTTAAGCTCTTGGACAATCTCTAAAATATTACATAACTGTCGAGCATTGTCAGAGGTGGAGCGGCCACCCACAAATCCACATTGATCAGGATGAATGAGATCCAGGATGACTTGATTAAGATGATTAGCCAACACTTTTGCATAGATGTTATAATCTGCATTGAGCAGGGAGATTGGTTGGTAGTTGGTTACTTTCTGCAGATCCCGGCCAGGCTTTCTGAGCGCCACGATGGTAGCATTCACAAAGAATCCTACAGTGAAGTAGGAACACAAGTAAGGTGTCAATTCAGCACTCAAGAGTTGGTAGAACTCCAGTGGGATACCATCTTGACCAGGCGCTTTCCCCACAGATATATGTTTAATGACTATTAGGATCAGAATCTAGTCTAGTGCTTGTACTGATGTTAAAACAGGACAGTCCAGTGAGTCCACCAATCGCTCAAACGAGTCCTCATCTGCCAATAATTCTGAGGCATAGAGCTGGGTGTAATAATCCTGAAAACAACCCAGTATGTCTTTGTCCTGGGTGAGTAGGCAGCCATCCTCCTCTTTTAATGTTGGGACTCAGGTTATCTCCCTTTAAACATTAAGGAAATTGGTGAGTATCCTACCAGACTTCTTGTTCTCCACAAAAAATATGATCCATTTAGGTTATAGACTACATGGGTGACTTCCTCACTGAGCAAGGTGTTCAATTGACCACATAACTGTCATACAGTAAGAAGCCCATTCTCATCGGGGCCTGTCCAGCCCCTCAGATGTCCAGAATCTGGACAGGCTGGATTTGTGCCTGATTCTGATCCCACAGGGGCTGAACATCCCTGTGGGATCAGAATTGGGTGCAACTGGCCTGGATGGGCAGACTGTGTCCCAATTTTGTCAGACTGGATGTCTTGCTGATTCCCCAAATAGCTCAGCCTGGACTCCTGAATGGAGCCAAGGTGCAATGGCATCCCATTGCCATGACACTGCAGCTCCATCCAGGAGCTCTGATCACCTGCACTGCCATCAAATACATGTTCTCCATGCCAAACCCCCAATCGGGCCTTCTAGGGCCAGTATCAGGCTGCGGGGAACCCCCTGCCCCTCGCACCTCCTCTGATGGTCCTGGCATAACTGTCCCCCTCCATCGGGGAGGACTTAGTCCATCTCCAAGGTGGAATAAGTCCCCCCTCCAGGTCCCCCAGCCTGGACATACAGGGCTGTCATTGGAATAGGCCTTGTATGTCTGGGTTGCGGGTCATGTCTCTGGCCTGGCCTCATTCCACTTCTAGCCCACCCCCCCTCCTGCCCTCATACTGATCTCCCCGTACATCTCAGCAGCACTGTTCCCTCTAAGCTGTGCGCATGTGCGCGCGCACACACCTCGCCTAGCGAGCGCACATACTTTACAAAAGAGCACACCAAAATTATGGTTCTGATTCTGATAGAAAACAAGATAGACGTCTTAAAATTTAAAAATTGTGATTGTAATTACTAGAAATTTTCTGCTTCATTTAGTAATCGTCTATTTTCATTTAATTTTATTAAAATCAATGTGGTGTACATACTGTATTCTGATGTGTAGTCAAATTTTAAAGTATATAACTCCGAGTGTCGTTATGTGGCGCACAAAAATTTAACCTTCCTTCAAAAGCTGCACAGCTGATATTTTATGTGCAGAAAACCTACAGAAAATTAGAGGGAACATTGCTCAGCAGTATGTGTGAGGAGCTCTGTTCCCTGAATCGGGTCTAAGGGCATGGCGGGGGCTGGAAATCCATGTCAGGCATTCAGCCCCCACTATTTGGAATCAGAATGACCCCCTAAGTGCAGAAGGATACACAGATCCATTAAGAATTGCAGGATCCTCTTTCTGGCTTTGATTTGTTGTATTACATGCTCCATCTTGTGCTTAAACTTCTGCGCCAATCCTATAGTGTAGCTGATAGCTGTGGCTCTGATGGAGGCCTTAAATGCCTCCCACCAGGCCCAAACGGATGTGTTCTTTGGGTCATCATGCTTGAAATAGGATGCTACAGCTTTCCAAAGAACATCTATAAAAGTTGAGTCTGCAAGAAGATTTTTACTTAAATGCCACGAGGTGGCAGAAGCTCAGCTCGCAGAGATTAGAACATAAGAACATAAGATATGCCATACTGGGTCAGACCAAGGTCCATCAAGCCCAGTATTCTGTTTCCAACAGTGGCCAATCTAGGTCATACGTACCTAGCAGTTTCCCCAAGAGACACAAGTTCCACAATGCTTGTACTGGGTCAAGCATTGATTATCTTCGGTCACTTCTTAATAATGGTTTATGGACCTTTCCTCCAGGAACTTGTCCAAACCTTTTTTAAACCCATCTACACTAACAGCCTTTACTACATCCTCCGGTAACAAATTCCAGAGTTTGATTACACATTGAGTGAAAAAATATTTTCTTTTATTAGTCTTAAATAGTTTACCCTGTAGCTTCATTACATGTCCCCTAGTCTTTCTATATTCTGATAAGGTAAACAATCGAGCTACATTTACCCGTTCCACTACGTTCATTAATTTATAGACTTCTATCATATCTCCCCTCAGCTGTCTCTTTTCCAGGTTAAAGAGCCCTAACCTTTTTAGCCTTTCTTCATAGGAGTATCCTTCCATCCCCTTTACCATTTTGGTGGCTCTTCTCTGTACCTTTTCTAAAATCGCTATATCCTTTTTAAGATACGGCGACCAGAATTGCACACAATATTCAAGGTGCGGTCTCACCATGGAACGATATAGAGGCATTATAATATCTTTTGTTTTATTTTCCATTCCTTTCCTTATCATACCTAGCATTCTATTTGCTCTCTTGGCCGCCGCTGCACACTGGGCCGAGGGTTTTAAAATGGTATCCACAATGACGCCTAAATCTTTTTCCTGGGTGGTGGTTCCTAATGTGGAACCTTGCATCATGTAACCATAGTTTGGGTTGTTCTTCCCTAGGTGCATAACCTTGCATTTGTCCACATTAAATTTCATCTGCCATTTTGATGCCCAGTCTTCCAATTTATCAAGATCCTCTTTCAATTTTTCACAATCCTCTTGGGTTTTAACAACTTTAAATAGTTTTGTGTCATCTGCAAATTTGAGAACCTCACTCGTTATTCCACTTTCCAGATCATTTATGAATATGTCAAAAAGCAGCGGACCCAGCACAGATCCCTGGGGTACACCACTATTCACCTTTCTCCATTGGGAAAATTGGCCATTTAGCCCTACCCTCTGCTTTCTATCTTTTAACCAGTTCCTGATCCACAATAGTACACTGCCTCCTATCCCATGACTCTTTAGTTTTGCCAAAAGTCTCTGATGAGGGACCTTGTCAAAGGCTTTCTGAAAGTCCAGATACACAATATCAACTGACTCACCTTTGTCCACCTGTTTATTCACTCCTTCAAAAAAACATAACAGATTAGTAAGACAAGATCTTCCTTATCTAAAACCCTGCTGGCTGTCTCCCATTAGGTTGTGACTATCTACATGCTGAGTAATTTTATTCTTTATGATGGTTTCTACCATTTTTCCTGGTACTGACGTCAGGCTCACCGGTCTGTAGTTTCCCGGATCACCCCTGGAACCCTTTTTAAAAATTGGTGTTACATTGGCGATCCTCCAATCTTCAGGTATTAGAGATGATTTTAATGATAGTTCACAGATTACTGATAGCAGTTCTGCAATCTCATATTTCAGTTCTTTCAACACCCTTGGATATATACCATCCGGCCCAGGTGATTTGCTACTCTTCAGTTTATCTAATAGTTGTAAGACATCTTCCCGATGTATCGATATTTCCTTCAATTCTTCCGCACCTTTAAATACCACTTCAGTCATGGGTAACCTCCCTACATCTTCCTCAGTAAAGACCGAAGCAAAGAATTCATTCAGTCTCTCCGCTATCGCCTTGTCGCCTCTTAGTGCTCCTTTAACCCCTTTATCATCTAATGGACCAACTGACTCTCTCACAGGTTTTTTGCTACGAATGTACTTGAAAAGGTCTTTATTTCGCGTTTTTGCTTCCGCAGCAAGCTTCTTTTCAAATTCTCTCTTTGCCTGCCTTATCAATGCCTTGAATTTGACTTGCCAGTGCTTGTGCTGTTTCCAGGTTTCATCGTTTGGCTCTTTTTTCCATTTCCTAAAAGATGCTTTTTTGGCAACAACAGCCTCTCTGACCTCACCTTTAAACCATGCTGGCAGTTTTTTGGACTTCCTTCCACTTTTCTTAAAGCATGGAATACAGCTGGTCTGGGCTTCCAAGATAGAATTTTTCAACAACACCCAAGCTTGATGTACGTCTTTAACCTTCGCAACTGCTCCTTTTAGTTTTTTCTTAACTGTTTTCCTCATTTTATCATAGTCTCCCTTTCGAAAGTTAAAAGGTAGTACTGTGGATTTCCTTACTATCCCTCCTCCACTAATTAAATCAAAGGCGATCATGCTATGATCACTATTGCCAAGTGGCCACAACACCCTTATCTCTTGCACTAGATCTGCTGTTCCACTAAGGACTAGGTCTAATATGGCTTCCCCTCTGGTCGGTTCATGAACCAGCTGCTCCAAGAAGCAGTCATTTATTTCATCTAGGAACTTTATCTCCCTAGCATGTCCTGACGTGACACTGACCCAGTCGATACCAGGGTAATTGAAATCACCCATTATTATTACTGCGCTGTAACATTTGTTAGCTTCCTTGATTTCTTTGAGCATTTCATCATCCATTTGGTCATTCTGGCCAGGTGCTCGATAGTACACCCCCACTGCCATTGCCTTCCCCCTTTTATATGGAATTTCAATCCATATAGATTCTACAGCAGATTTTGTTTCCTGCAAAACTTTAATCCTTTCTGAGTCAATGCCCTCTCTAACATAGAGCGCAACCCCTCCACCAATTTGATCAGCTCTATCATTACGATATAGTTTGTACCCAGGTATCACAGTGTCCCACTGGTTGTCCTCCTTCCACCATGTCTCTGATATTCCAATCATATCTAACCTTTCATTTAGTGCTATATATTCTAACTCTCCCATCTTATTCTTTAGACTTCTAGCATTTGCATACAAGCATTTTAGAGAATGTATTTTATTCATGTTAATTTGACTATTGTTAGACATGTGTAAATTGGGATCTTTAAGCTCTGTCTGCTCCATACTCGAGGGCATTTGGGCTACTTTACTCTTTTGTGGAACCTCTCTGCTTTTGGTAGTATCCTTCAAGGATACATTCTTCCGAACCATCTGCTCTTGGGTGACTGTCGGCTTTCCCCTAATATCTAGTTTAAAAGCTGCTCTATCTCCTTTTTAAAGGTTAATGCCAGCAGCCTGGTTCCATCCCGGTTAAGGTGAAGCCCATCCCTTCGGAAGAGCCCCTCCTTTCCCCAGAATGTTCCCCAGTTCCTAACAAATCCAAAACCCTCATCTCTGCACCATTGTCTCATCCATGCATTGAGACTCCGGAGCTCTGCCTGCCTTTTGGGTCCTGCGCGTGGAACAGGAAGCATTTCAGAGAATGCTACCCTGGAAGTTCTGGATTTCAACTTCCTACCTAAAAGCCTAAATTTTGCCTCCAGAACCTCCCTACCACATTTTCCTATGTCATTGGTACCGACAGGTACCAAGACAGCAGACTCCTCCCCAGCACTATCTAAGACCTTATCTAGGTGGCGCGTGAGGTCCGCTACCTTCGCACCAGGCAGGCATGTTACCAGGCGATCCTCACGTCCACCAGCCACCCAGCTATCTACATGCCTAATGATCGAATCACCAACTATAACGGCTGTCCTAACCTTTCCCTCATGGGCACATGGCCCTGGAGAAACTTCCTCGGTGCGAGAGGGTTTTACATCACCTGGAGGACAGGTCCTAGTTACAGGATCACTTCCTGCCACACCAGGGTGATGCTCTCCTGTCACGTGACCTCTCTCCCCCATGGCAACAGGGATGCTGCCAGACTGGAGGTGGGACTTCAGGACTATATCCCTGTAGGTCTCGTCTATGTACCTCTCTGTCTGTCTTATGTTTTCCAAGTCTGCTACTTTAGCTTCTAGAGAACGGACTTGTTCCCTGAGAGAAAAGAGCTCCTTGCACCTAGTGCACACGTAAGACCTCTCACCAACTGGGAGAAAATCATACATGTGACACTCAGTGCAAAAGACTGGAAAGCTCCCATCCCGCTGCTGGACTGCTGTCTGCATCTTAGTTTTAAGTTTGTGTCTAGATCTTTAAGTTCTTACTTACTAGGGGTTGCTATGGGTATTTATACCAATAAAACTGTACCTAATACATTTAATATACCTTGTTCACCTGAAGCTTAATTAATCTCAGGTCCTTAGTGTATGACTGATTTGGGTAATGAGCTTCACCTGAAAGCACCTCCTGTCTTTTAAGATGTGTAAGTACCTATAAAGCTATGATTATCCCAGGGGAGGGTGGGTGTGGGGAGGGAGGGAAATAACACTTATTAAAAGAGGGCTGCTACACAGTACCCTGTCTTGTGCTGCTGAGGTAAGCTAAATTCTGATTTGATTTAAATTATAGCTCTTAGCTGCTGCTAGGCTCTAACTTCTTATGAAATCTAAACTACAAGCTCTCTGCTGGGTACTAAATTTAACCAGAAAGCTCTCTTCTGTGTGTTAAATTTAAACTAAAAGTACTTTGCTGTTACTTGGCCCTGAGTGACTATTAAATCTAAACTACAAGCTCTCTGCTGGGTATGAAATGTAACCAGAAAGCTCTCCTCTGTGTTTTAAATTCAAACTTTAATTGCTGCTACTAGGCCCTAACTGATCCAACAAAAAACAGTGGGTTCACAGATTAAGTAGCTTTAATACAAAGAATTCTTTTTAGAAAATTACCAGAAGTATATACTCACAGTTGCAGATTTCTCTCCAGAAGTAACAGCCCCCCTTTCTAGTCCTTCAAGACTTTGATTTGAAGTGCAAGGGAAATTACAGCATGATCAGAGAGGGCTGTTTCATGGATATCAGATGAAAACACCCAGGACAAAAGCTGTTTTGAGATCAGAAAGAAGTCAATTCTGGAATGGGTCCCATGGAGAAGCGAGTAAAAAGTGTATCACCTTCTGAGGGTGTTGCATTCTCCATAGATCACAAAGGCTGCCATCTTCCATCATCGTGGTGACTACTTTAGTATCTTTTGCAGGTCTGGAATGACATTGAGACTGCCAGTCTAGAAGGGGGTCTATCATCAGGTTAAAATCACCACCAAGTATCACAGAGGTCATTCCAGTGTCCTTTAGCTCTCTTGCCACAGTGTGGAAAAACCCTGGGACAGTCTATATTGGGAGCATAGATGGTGAAAAAGGTAAGTGTCTGATTGTCAATCTGGACATTTGCAGAGGCCCATCTTCCATCCGAATCTGCTCTAGTTTGTAAAACAGAGAGGGTTAAAGCTTTGTGTGCCAAAATGGCTACCCTGGTTTTGTTTGTTGTTGTTTTTTGTTTTTTATACAGTTGGGGAGCAAATAAGTAAGTTGCAATTCCAAGATCTAGATTCTCTTGTAACTAGACAATGTCAACATCCACTCTGCGACAATAAAGCAAAAGTTTGTTGCACTTAATTGCATGGTTTAGCCCTTTGGCAATAAGGGATAGAACTTGCCTAGTGTTAACCATCAACAGAATGAAGACCTAAATATGTATACTCTGAAGGAGAGGAGGGACAGGGGAGATATGATTCAGACCTTCAAGTAGTTAAAGAGTATTAATAAACAAATAAACCTCTTGCAAAGATGGGGAAGCTGTAAAACTAGAGTTGTAAGGGGGTAAACTGAAAGGCAACGGCAGGAAATACTTTTTTATTGAAAGGGTGGTGGATGCTTGGAAGCCCTCCTGATTGAAGTGGTGGGGGCAAATACTGTGACGGAATTCAAAATGGCATGGGACAGACACAGAGGATGTCTTTATAGCAACAGGATAAAATCAAAATAAACATAACTCTCTCTTATATCTCAACAAATAGGAGTGACCTACAGAGAGAGGTGGGTACATGCCTAAACAAAGGCATGGGGAGGGGTGACCTGTATGAAGCGGCAGATGCACCTACTCTTACCGCCTTGCTGGGCAGACTAGATGGACCAAACTGGTCTTTATCTGCAGTCATTTACTATGTTACTATGTAACAGCTAAGAAGAAAGCAGAATGCTGTGGACTAGGGCACTGTAAAAATAAAAAGCAGTCGGATCTCGATAGCATTGCACATCTGAAAATCCCCCAAGGGGGCTGATAAAGATAGGCGAGAACAAAATAGAAGAGGCAATAATTCAAAAGGGCACATATAAACATGGAGTCATGGGCCTTAACTAAATAACCCGAAGGTAAACCTTCAACCTTTGGTGAGCCAGAACAATGCCTTGAGTGGCTTCCCAAGAGGGGAATACCAAGGCATACAAGTACATTATATCATGTCACATCCCTCCCTTCCCCAAAGAATACAGTGATGAAGTAAAACATTTACACACACTTATCCCATCTAGCATTCAGTTCTCCTTCTACAGCATATAACCTTTAAAATAACATAACCAATAGTGAAATTGTCCCTTACAAATTTACCCAGAGTGAGCCCATGAGTTAGGGGATCCCTTGATAATGGCAACAGTGGGGTCTAAGTGATCCACAGTACAATTCGGCAGCCTGACCATGAGTGGACCCTGTAGGAGAAGATAGTGGCAGTATCAGTCCCAAAGTACCTTCTATCTTCTGGGCAGTCCTTATAGCCTATGTCAGCTTCTACCATGCAACTGAGGATTCTTCCACAGGTATTACAATCAATGTCATTGAACTGTCCAGCTCAGCTAGAAAATTTCAAAGTTGCTCTGGGTCCTCAATGTTGTGGGTCTGGTTGTTCAAAGTGACCCTCATCCATGCAGGAAAGAAAAGGCCATACCTGGCCTTTAGTTTCTGGAGCTGTGGGAAAAAGAATAGCTGTTTCCTCTTATTGATCGTAGCTTTGTTCATGTCAGGATATTATTTATTTATTTATTTTATTTACATTCTCTTATATACCGTGCTATTCTGCATCAGTGTGGTTTACATTGACAAACTGAAATTGCATTGAACAGGGCATTATAACTTGGAGATAACTATTTTACAGGGAACATATATATATATATATATATATATCTAGAGAGAGAGAGAGAGAGAGAGATATAACTGAAACTTGTGCCTCTCATACACAATTGGAGAGTATGTCTTAGCAGCCTGGAGGATCTGGAAGGCCTTACTGATTCGAGGCACAGGAGCTTTGGTAAAAAGGATTCCTAGGCGGAGCTAACCGCGACAAGGATGGCTGCCTGAGAATCTTGCTCCCGCCCGAGGCGTAGAATCCTGGCCACCCTCACTTGCTAGAAGCTAGTTGAACTTCCGAATTCAGTGCCTAACAGTGGTGAACGATGACGGCGTTAAAACCTGCAAAGCTTGACTTTGCTCCGGCGGCTGGACATGCGGTAAAGCGCACGAAAGCAGGAGGCGGTCTCCCCGCAAAAGGATGGAGGCCGAGAAAATAAATGCGGCGGGAATACGGGAGATACTTCAAGAGCTCTCCGGACCGTGAAAGAAATGGTTGCCTCCAGCAATGGGGACACTTGCGCAGTTGCAGGAAGATGTCCAAGAAGTGAAAGAGCGTTCTGACGGGAGTTAACGAGAGACTACATACAGTAGAAGAACATGGTCGAGAAGCACGATGAATTACTGGCGCAGATAGGCCCACTGAGCAAGAAATGGCGATGCTGGAGGAACAAATTGAGGATCAGAGCAACAGAGCCCGGGCTAATAATGTGAGGATCATGGCATACCAGAGGGGCGAGAGGGGAGCGAGCCTAGAAGAATACATGACAAAAGCTGATTCCAGAAATATTACATTTAAAATTTGTCTACCCTTTGAGCTTGAACGGGCACATCGTGTCCCATCACAGAGGACTGGGAGATATCAACATCCGCGCCCTATCATCATCAAGGTGTTGCGGTAATCCGCAGGCTAATGCAAATTTTACAAGCACTAAACAGCAGTCTACCAATGCAAATAGACGGATCGAAAATCGCTTCTTTCCAGACTTATGCAAGGGAAACTACGGTGGAGAAGAGGAAAGCTTTGCTGGAATGCAGGCCTGATCTACAGAGGCTGCAGGCACGCTATGGCCTATATTACCAGCCGGATGAAGGTAACACTAGGGAATACTACTCGCACACTCATTCGACTCCGCCGTGAGAGTCTGAGACAATTTCTGCAGGAACATAACCACATGGAAGTGGGGACAGCGCTTATGAAATTGCGTGTCTGCTGGGTATGTACTTGACCTATATAGATAGAGTGGAAACCCAGTGTCCGAACTGTGGGTTAATTATACAGGCACTGACAAAAAACCGATAGCTGAGTAGTAGGCACGTTATGCGCAAGTATATCGCTGTGTTTTAAATATGCTGTGATGATTGTTTTACAATATGCTGTGATGATTGTTTAAATACAATATGGCTTGAGGGTGGTAAGAAATGTTAAATAGGCATAGGATGGGTAGGGGGGGGGTCAAGGGCAGCGGGGTTGTGCGAAGGGCGGGTAGAGCGTCACCATATCTATCATGCAGTTTTGTTCTAGCTATATAGTGTTAAAAATTAAATGTTCTGTTTTGGAAATGTTTGGTATCTAATATAAATCCTGATAAAGCGAACGACGAGTGCCATTCACCATGCGGGCGAGTGCTAACCTCTCATGGCTAATGTAAATATACGAGTGGTGTCCCTTAATGTGCAAGCATCCACAATCCAATTAAGCGAAAAAAAAATTCTGAATATTGCAAACACCAGCGACGCGGAGTAGTTTTTCTACCAGGAATCGCACTTGTCATTGCCCGAGTCCAATAAAGTGAAATGGATCGGGATTCAAATGATACTGGCCGCTCCAGCTCTCAAAAGGAAAAGGCGGAGTAATAATCCTAGCCAGAAAGGCATTAAACTTACACGGTAGTGGAAACAGCCATAGATCCGGGAGGGAGATGGGCTAGGGCAAAAGTCCAGATATCTGAAGCTGGTGATAACCTTCATGGCTGTCTAACGGCCCTACGCAAGATGATCCCAGTTTCTTTGAATCAGTGGCAAAAGAATTGCTGCAGGCTAGTGCCACAAATGTTATCCTAGGTGGAGACTTTAACTTAATACAGGATCCTTTACTGGACCGTACACCTATAAGCAGCAGCATAAGCCGCGGTCTTGGGAAATTGTTCGAAGTGTGATGGAAGAATGGGTTGGTGGACCCGTGGAGACTTCTGCGTCCCGAGAAAGAACATATACTTATTACTCACTACCCCATAATACGCAAACGCGTATTGAGTATTTCCCTCATTTCTAAGACACTAATACCTGCAGTTGCTACTACAGAGGTTCTGGTAAAAGACAGTCTCTGACTCATGCAGCAGTTTTGGTGGAATTCACCTTAGGTCAAACTAAGAGTCCACAACTGAGATGGCATTTGACCGAGCGTGGTTAAACAATAGTGAGATTGTGGAAGCGATACGCCGAGACATCAGAGAATATTCCGTTGCAATCAATTACATGATACTCGACATGGGCATGGGGGGAAGCCTTCAAAAGGCCACTATACGGGGCTGCTTAACAGCGTATAGTGTCCGAGATAGAAAGAGGGCTTACAGCGAAAACTGGAGCTCGAAAAAGAGATACAAGTAGGGTGAGCGACCTCCTAACCAAACGCTCAGAGCGCTCATATTGCTTAGGCTACGTAAACTAAGATATCAATATAACTCTATCCTCAGCGAGGAAGCCATCAAGCAGATAAGGCTCCAGCAAGGAGTATATTACCACGAGAGTAACCGGGCGAGTGCACTGTTGGCTCGTACCTTGCGAGCAAAAAAAAGACGGACTCGCATTGTAGGCTCAAAGATGTTAAGGGTTTTCTGCATACAATGATGAGAACATACTGCAACAGTCGTGAACAGTTTACTCTCAGTTGTACCGATCCGAAGGCAACTTCAATGAAGAGACGTTCAACAAACTTTATGGCAGCCAGATATTGAAGGCCCTAAACTTACTGAAACTCAACAACGTGAGTTATCGCAGGATGTCACCTGTAAAGAAATCCAGCTAGCAATGCGGCAATTAGCTAAGGGAAAGCTAGGGGCCCAGATGGTCTACCCGTGGAGTTGGTTTACGGGGCCTTTTCACAAGAACTGCTCCCTGAGTTATATCTGTACTTTACTGAGCTTAAGAAGGAATGCCCCGAAGTTGGATCCTTGGCGGGCACTACGATTGTAATTCACCCCAAACCGGGGAAGGATGATCAAATGGTAGGGAATTACAGACCCAATATCCATACTCAATGCAGACTATAAAATCTATGCTAAAATCCTGACTAACAGGCTCAGGAAAGTAATGACGAAGCTGATAGGGCCAGATCAATGTGGCTTCATGCCTGGAAGGTCAACAACGGATAATGGTCGCTTGCTGGCGCATCTCTTACTACAAATGCCACACCATGCGGGGCCGATAGTGGGCCTTGCACTTGATGCCGAAAAGGCATTTGATAGAGTGGAACTCCCCTATCTTTTCAGGGTTATGGAATGGTATAACATACCCAGTGCATTTCTTGACAGCGTCAGAATGCTGTACCTACGGCCAAAGGCACGGATAGCCGCGAATGGGGGACTCTCTACTGGAATTTACACTACAAGAAGGAAACGAGGCAAGGCTGTCCTTGTCGCCCTTGTTGTTTAATCTGGCGCTTGAACCATTGATGGCGAAGATACACAAACGGAAGGATATAGAAGGCATACGCATCGCGGAGCTCCAAATCAAACTGTCGGCATATGCTGAGATCTCTTTCTATTCATAAGCCGGCGTCGTACCAGCCACATTAGAGGTTATTGAGGCATACTCCGACATATCCGGATATAAGTTGAACTTATCTAAAACTACAATACTCCCTTTGAAAGGACAGATTCCGCCCATGTCCCTACAAGCTTACCCATTCCAAATGGCAACGACGTTCCTTTAAGTACCTTGGAGTAACTTATGGGCCACTATGCCAGACACACTGCAGCGATGGCATGATGCAATGCGAAATATTGTCAGAGATTGCGTTGGCAGATGGTCCCCATTAAACTTGACCTGGTGGGGCAGACTTGAAACTATTAAAATGGTTATGTGCCAAAAATCCACTACATACTCGCCATGATTCGATGCTATTTGACCGGAAAATTTTATAAAAAAAGTGGGAGAAGCTCTCTGACAACTTTCCTGTGGCGGAAACAAGACACCTAGGATTTGCGGTATGGAAGCTCAAGTCTCCTAACAAGCAGGGAGGAGTCCACTTTCCCGATTTTTACTGGTATCATATAGCTGCACTGTTGAAACAAGGTGCGCAGTGAGTGAGACTGTCCTTGAAGCTGATGACCCAGTTTGGCTTCAGATTGAAGCAACACTGAGTAAAACCATACCTTGTGGCTGCGATTGGGAGCAGAATATACTGCGTCTAGTTTTGGCAATGAAATAATGCGGGATACTCAATGGCATACCAAGTGCTGGCGACCTGTGCTCCCGAACGACGAGAATACTCTGACAGTACTATTATATGGGCATAACGCTAAGTTTCGGATTGATGGTAATAGTTTTATATGGATTCCCTGGATGTTGAAAGGAATATACAGCTTGGGCCAACTAGTACAAAATAAGACATTTAAGTCCTTTCCGGCAATGCAACAGGAATTTGGATTGCCCCAGAACAGTATGTACCAATGGTACCAGCTACGACACTGCTTAAGTAAAGCGGGAGTAATGGCGGCTGCGATTGACTCAGAGTCCCCCTTTCATCAGATAGTTCAAGAGATCAAGACGGGAGGTAAAACTCCTCCCGTTTTGTTACTATCCTGCGTACAGTAAAGGACGGAACTGCACGAAACTGCAGTCGCATGGGAGATTGAGGCAGGGAGCATTAACAACACCGGAATTGTGGGGCACACTGTGGCAAGCACAGATAAGAATAACGAGAGCGGCTTCACTTACTCAGACACTGTACTTTCTAGCCCACCGTGCCCCATCTGACGCCTGTGAGTTATTGCCAAGTGTCTACGAATAAAGAAGAAAGCAACGTGTTGGTCATGCAACAATGCAGTTGGCACGCTACCCCACATGGCTGTACTACTGTTCGTTACTACAGGGATACTGGCAGAGAGTTTGGTCACAAATTACGCAAAATGCTGGATATTAGTGCACCTTGACATACCGCATTATAGTTTCCAAAATAAATCGCTGGCAGAGATTCCGGACTTAAAAAAGCTGGATTATCCAGTGTTTGACTTGTTTACTAAGTCCTGGCGCTTAAAGCTATACTGTGTATTGGAAGAATTTTGCCAATTGACAGTTAGAGTACTGGTGGAACCTAGTCTGTTTCCATCATCTGTTGAAAAGCTTACGTAAGCCATAATTTAGGCTTTCCCAACTGCGCTAAAGAAATGGGGACGCCCTCGATCAACTGCTAACACCATTGAGATTGAACGGCATGAGTTTTTTTAATGGGGTGGCACTTGTCGAAAAAGGATTAAACGTTAAGTGATAATAGAGATCTTATAGTACCAGTTGTAAGAATGGTTAGGATGTGTTTCCTTTTGAATATGAGCAAGAATTTTAAATATTTTTTGTTTTTTTTTTTTTTCTTTGGCCATGTGTAAAGTATAAAAAATATAAATTAAAAAAAAAAAAAAAAAAAAAAAAAAAAAAAGGATTCCAAAAACGCTATCATGTCACTCCCTTCCGCTCTCTCAGGGATCCCCAGTATGCAGAGTTTGTTCTTCCTAGTAAGGTTGTTAGCTCTTCTAATTGCCACTCCAACATAGCAATGCATTTTGTGTTCTTGGGCATCTGCTTTAATTGATCATTGTGAGCAGTGATAATGGTGTCCATTTTGTCCAAGCGAAGGGACAAGGCAGAGAGCTGGGTAGTGACCTCTCCAAATTCCAATCGAACAGAGTTAAGTGCTGCACCATTGCTGCTGACTAGCTATTGAACAAGACGGATCTCTTTGAGTCCGTCATCCTGATCTTTAGCACCGGCCATTTTGAGAGGAGAAGAGAGTTTGGGCTTAGAGCATTTTACGCCCTGGTTATGCCCCAGTGAATAATCCAGTTTCCCTGGTTTACAGTGGTCATATTGGTTGTGGATGCTACTAACAGTTGGCACTGGAAACGGGGATTAAAGGAGGGAAGGATGAAGATTCATGGCAAGCCTTGGAAGCTTCTCTCCTATGCAGTCATCTCACCCTGTGGTTGGCTCCACTCTGGGCCCCATTATTTTGAACACTTTAATAAATATGCTGTGCCTCTATATTAAGAAAACTAAACATTCACAAAAATTCAAGTCATTTGAAAATCAATGTTGTTACTTAACATCTGTGATTCTCATTCCGCTCCTGGAAACACACATAACCTGCCGGCTTTCCAGGATTCCTATAAAAAACATGCACAAGATAAATTTGCATACACTGAGTCTCCAATCTATGCAAATCAATTTCATGCATATTAATTTTTAATATCCTGAAAACCCAGCTGATTAGATGTGCTTCTAGGAGAGCTGGCAAACATTGCTTTATAGCTAGGGCAAGCTTTAAGGATTTCTTTTTTTTTCTATATTTTTCAAACTTCAGATAAGTTAAGGAAGGCACGTATTTCTAACATATTCCGATAGCTTGCAATGCTGTAACTTCACAATTAGTGATGCCCATTGAGCCTTCTGATGAGTACAGCACACTTGGGAAGCCACAAAATGGATTTTCACTTTCACAGGTTATATCTCTTGACTTTCTCTCAATTCAGCATATTCAAACGGCACATGATGTAAACAGCAACATCGTGCATCGTCTGAGGCCAAGCAAGAAGTGCAGTCAGCTCCCAAATGATAAGGAAGCAGTGTTAGGCCACCAGTATCTAATTTACTGTTTAAGCTATTTTAGCATGGAGGAAAAAATGTACAGCAATGCACTTGCTATCACATTTATACAGTTTCTTGGATTCCATATTGAACTGGAAGGATATACTGAGCAGACCATTAATCAAGAAATCTATTTCATTAATTAAATCTGATTAGACTAATAAAATGCATATAAAAAGAAGCATGAAGATTATTGATTGGGAATAATTCAATACCAGAGAACTTTTCCTAAACAAATCTGTTCAGGTCACCAAATAAACCCTTTTTGATTACTAACAGCTAGATTTTGCTCATGGAATGTCCCATTATCTTATTTCAGTGTGACTTGCTTTCTACATAAATGAGCATTGACTTTCTAAATGAGCATGTAATCAGGAAAACTGGGCACTCACCTTATGCAGCAACAGAACATATAAGTATTCTTTCAGTTTTTGCTGTGATTTCCAACAATAGCCTACCAGCAAAATGTTAGTGATCAGACTATTTGAGAGCACCAGTTTCAGTAAACAGTATATTGAATTCTGGCATTCAGATTTTCTCCTATTTCTTAAGGATCCGATATTCTAAAGGCATTTACACAGTTTACTGACCTGTAAACCGTATAAATGCTGCTGAACGGGATATTCAGCACTGAATATCCCCAACTAACACCGCTATACACCTTACCACTGCTTAGCATTGAGGCATGTCATGGGCCTTCCAGGAAGTGTCATGGTTGGCGACAGTCGCTAACCAGGTAGTTGCAACATTGCACCTCTACCCAGTTAGTGACCTGCGGGTAAAATTAGGAGAAGCAAAAACTGGCCTAATTTAACTCGCTGAAGCTAATCGGGTAGCGGTGCAATATTGCCACTACCTGGCTAGCTTCTGCGGCATCGGAGGCTGTGCAATGAACCTGGATATTAAATGCCGGGGCTGCATATGACACCAGCATTGAATATCTGGGATTAGAGGTCAGTAGCGATGACTATGCGCTATAGCAGCGCATAGCCATCGCAGTTGAATATTGGGCTCTAATATTTTATTGTGATTCCACTATTTAGCTGTTTTTATTTTTTGCATTGATAGTTCATGTATTTTAGGGACATGTTTACTAACGTGCGCTAAAGTTTTACAGGTATCATGTACTGAGGTTCGAAAACAATATACGGTACATGCAAAAGTTGTACAGTTCCTTTCACCTATTGGGGTCATGTACAGCATGGCCGCAGAAGATATTGTACTGATTCAGATCTTAATGTGTGCCAGCAACAATGCAAATGCACTTAATGCTACCTAATGAGGTGGCATTTACTGCACCTATGTTAACTGCAACATTGATGGTGAATGAGCGTTGTCAACCCCCAGGCTAACCACAATGTATAGACATGCCCATGCTTTGCCACTACTAAGTCCATTTACCTCTCCATCGCGCACTAAGCAGATAGTGCAGAATTAACCCCACATTGTTTGTTTAGCACATCAGGACATAAGTACATAAGATATGTCAGACCAAAGGTCAAACAAGCCCAATATCCTGTTTCCAACATTGGACAATCCAGGTCACTAGTACCTGTCAGGTTCTCCAAAGGTAGACAGATTCCATGCTGCTCATCCTATGGGTAAGGAGCAGATTTCCCCATTCTGCTTTAATAATGGTTTATGGACTTTTCCTCTAGGAACTCATCCAAATATCTTTTCAACCCAGCTACACTAGCAGCTTTTACTACATCCTCCAGCAAAAAAATCCAGAGTTTGATTATCATTGAGTAAAAAAATATTTTCTCTGATTATATGTAACCTGTGTCTGGTAGCGTCTACCAGGCACTATATGTTTAATGTTTTAAAATCCTCTGTATGCCTAGTGCCCATCAATATATTATTATTGAAATGTAAGTGTTTAAGTTACAATATAAACCACTTTGATTGAAGGATAAGGTGGTATAACCCCCCCTGTTAAATAAATAAATACATTGTTGCTTCATTATATGTCCCATGGGGGCATGTTTACTAAACACCGTTGCTGTGCGGGTTCCCGTTAGTGTGCTGGTGCCATATAAGGAGTGGGCGGGCCAGGCAGAAAAAAGAAAAAAAACGGACCGTACGTGTGTGCGTCGCGCAAATGTGCGGGGCCCACATTAGCGCGTGGGAAGGCTAAGTGGGGCGCTGCTGCATCAGCAGAGCTGTAGTACAACGGTGAAGAAGGCGTCGCGCTGATGTGTGAGGGGGCAGCCCAATAGTGGGAGGGATAAGTGGCGCACTGATGTGCAAATAGCAGGAATGGAGCTATAGCACAATGGTTAAGACACTGACCACTCGTGCAGGCATCATGGGTTCAATTCCCCACAGTGCCCATTGAAGACAGCTAGCTGAGGCATTATTTAAAGGGCGGCATAAGGCAGGGCGCTGTTAATGGAAGGCGGCGCACTGCTAATTTTGTGCACCACAAGACGGCGCGCCGATGGCTACAAGGCTGCGCGCTGCTGCTCAAGCACAGGAACAGAGCCACAGCACAATGGTTGTGACACTCACCAATGGTGCAGGGACCAGGGGTTCAATCCCTCACAATGCCCATTGAAAAAGACTAGCAGAGGCAGTATGTTTTATGTTGTGGAGTGCTGTAGTAGGCCCACTAATTTTATTTTGTGATAACACTAGAAAACGCACGCACAAAGCATGTTAACATTAGGCAGCCCATAAGGCACATGTGACAGTGCACCGTCCGCCAAGGCACCCTAGAATGTCACCTATAGGGCAGCATGTATGTTGCGACACAGGATAATGTTTAGTGCACCCTATATGGATGCAACCATAAAGTGCTGTATACGGCGCCCCATAAAGCGCCCTCAGAGGCACCTTATGGGTACAGTACGCTCAGGGTGTTATTGCTGGCAGCAACATATGTACAGTAAATTAAAAAGATGCTGTGGACACCCCTATCACAGAACCCCACTGTGGGTTTGAACCCATGGCTTCTGGCTGCACAGTGAGTGATATAACCATTGGGCTACAACTCCATAGCTGTAAGCAAGCCCCTGGCTGGCTGCAGATAGCCTGCACGTCACCTCACAGACAGTAAACAGGATAGGGTTAGGCCACACGTACCCATGATGCACTGCACATGCAAATTAGCTGTCCACAGATGGACACAAGATGGGTAATGCACCCCCACAGCACCTCGGCCCTGTTGGGGGGAGTGACCGGATGCACCCACACAGCACCTCGGCTTGGTAGGGGGCACTGACTGGGTGTTTTACTGGCACAGAGTAGCTACACACCGTTACATCGTGTGGGTTCTGTGCTCACCCTGAGTGTGCAATGAGGCGCCCAGGACCAGGTCCACAACACCTTCCATGGCTGATGGAGGCCAAGCGGGAGTTTCAAAGCAGTGTTAATGTGTAAGATAGCTAGTTTCTGCACAAACACCATGGATATCCTAGTCAGGCTCAGCACCCCCTGGGAACCCCCACCAGGGTCCCCCATCAAGAGATCCACACTGTACCTCCTTGCAAAGGCAGCAGTAGAGGGCAGCATCAACCCCAGTCCTGCTGAGGCATGAACACCACAACACAATAGCAGACAGACATAGGACCAGGATAAGGTAAGCTGCACCCCACCACCAGATATTCCCCTGCAGCAAGCCAACAGCCACAGCACACTGCAAGCCATTCCAGCAAGACACATACCAGCTACAAACAGTCTGCTGGTTAGTCCATAGTGCATGTTCCCAATGGAGACACATGCACCCAGAACTGGTCTGCCAGCATACACAGCAAACAGATAAATCAGTGACTGGGCCCCCAAATAGAAACCCATATCTATCACATGAGAGAAATATTGCATAGCACTATGGGGGTGCCTAGCCATGCTGTGGTCACTGCACAGTCAGGGTGAGCGTGATCTCCCAGAAGGACATGCTTTGGCCACCCTGTCTGTGTAGGTGGTGGCCGGACACTACAATGTCCCTGCCAGTGCCCTGTGCCCGGTGCAGATGCATCCTGGCCAGGCTACCCTGTCCTGGCTATTCCCATGGTACCTTGCACCTCATTATGCACATTGGCAGGCCAATACTGGCAACAGTGCTGGCAGTGTGGGCTGTGGAAGGGGCTTGCAGCCAAACACCCACTGTATAGCCAGACACACACTTCCACACCTATGCCATCATGGTGCTACTATTGAGAGTAATTAGCCTTGCCCACCAAACCGGTCCTGAGCACGGCAAGGCATGGATATGGTACGCAGTACAGCTGGGGGTCACTCCCCAGGGTGGTAAACACCGTCAGAGGCCAGGCCTGGAGCACGCACCGCAAACACCTAACAGATTGTTCGGATGGGGTCAACTAGCAGTATGTGCGTAACGTATGGATATCTAGCTGCCTGTGCTCCTAGCAAACGTCTCAGAGCTGTGTACCATATACCTCAGGTGTAGGGTGACATTGGTAAGTTATGCAAGTGCTAGTTTTGGGAGATGCATGCAGGGTCCAATGGTCTGCCTCTCCAGGAGACATTGGCCAATGAGGCCTGTGGGTGTGGGTGTGTCTGCCCTTGATGGCTGCTGCTTTACGGCACAGATTCCCAACTCCAGTCCAGGTTTGCATCACACTGTTCTGGTTTTCCTGCTGTCCCTCATGGATATGCATGAGCTACATCTACATACCATGGGTGTGGTGCATAGATATACAGCACAGGCATTTGTATGAGTGGCATCATGGAACCTGACTGGTGTGTGCCCCACCAGGACTGCATTTGGGTGATTCTGCTCTTGGTACTGGCCCTGTTCATGGTGTCTTTGCTCAGTGGGGTAAAAGATAGACGTATTGCCATTGCATATGTCCAAGCCAGGAAAGGTGTGCCCTTACTATCACTGTTTACTTGGGGGAAAAATATGTGGGCAAGATTGGCAGTTGCCCCAGTTGGGCTTTGAACCTGTGACCTTCTGCTCCTGCATGCAGTGTCTGCGTGCACTGCACCACTGTGTAGCCACAGATTGGGTGGATTCCCTGGCATGTCCATGACTGTGGATCCGGCTGTTGCAGTCTGTTGCAGTGGACGGTGGCAGCCTGCACTTGGCTAGGCTCTGTCTTCTGTCGCTAGCAGCCACTGCCCCATGCACCACATGTACTCGTCCGCCAAAATGCTGGCATGAGCTCCTCCCATAAAAAGCAGGTGACCTGATTGGAATGTGGCAGTACGGGACTGCATTTGGGGTACTTGGCTGTGGGTAATGCCCATTGTTGTGGTGTGTGTGCGTTGTTGGGTAAAATATGGGTGTTTTCTCCATGCTTATGTCCCCTGCAATACAGGGGTGTCTGCGCTATCTGTGTTTAGTGGTGGGTAATATAGGGACGGGTTGGCAAGTGCCCCAGTGGGCTTTTAACCTCTGACTCTATTGTCCTAGATGTACTGACTCTGTCCTCTGCACCACACTATGGTCACAGAGACAGTGCAGCCACTGGATTTAGTGATCCTGGCAGGATGGATTAACAAACCCTTCTCTACGCTGTGGGAATATGCACCCTGTCTGGTGACAAACGTGCACATAAACCACGGAAATGACCACGGGAACTGGGGGAAACAATATCACCACGCTGGGCAACAGTGATATTAATGGGCAACCATAGCAAACACTCCCAGGACAGCTTCACAACAGGAGATGTTGTTTGGAAGAGTCTCCGCTCCGTAAACCCTTCCAAAATTCATTTCTTTTTTCTGGAGCTTTGTTGGGTGTGTTTTCTGTATTTGCCCATCACTATAACTGTTCCCCAGCTGAATTACTATTTTTAATAGTTCTGTTGTGGTTATTTCCTATTTTTATGTGCACTTTTGTGCTGTGCACATGTATCACACTGCTCACGTGTTGGTGGTTTCCCCGGTTTTCCTGTACATTGCTGACGGAAATGGTTTCTCTTCCCTTTAAATGCTTTAAATGGTAGTTTTTACATGCAAATTCGGGCCCGATACTGTGCGGGGACCCTCTCCCCTCCCACTCTCCACCCATTGACCCCGTCCCTCCGCCCCTCCGGAGCCTTCCTCCGCCTCCTTTAGCCGTTCCACGCCTCTATCGGACATTTGCGGGCCCGCACTTGTACGGGGCCCGTTGGTGTGCCACGTACCTGTGCGGGGGTGACACGCACGTGTGCGGGGCGTTTAAACGCGTTTATGCGCGTTTCAGTGGCGCGTTGCCTTGCGCTATTTTGCGGCGTGCAAATTTGCGGACTTTAGTAAACATGCCCCTTAGTCTTTTTATTTCTTCAAGGAGGAAACAACCAATTTCCATTTACCTATTCCACTCCATTCCTTATTTTATAAACCTCTATCATATCTCGCCTCAAACATCTCTTTCCCAAACTGAAAAGCCCTAACCTTTTAAACCTTTCTTGTAGGGTTATCCTTCCATCCCCTTTATCAAGTTGGTTGTTCTTCTCTGCACCTTTTCTAATTCCATGATATCTTTTTTCAGATATGGCAACTAGAACTGCATACAATACTCAAGGTGCAGTTGCTTTCTTGATCACCACTGCACACTGAGCAGAGGGTTTCAACATATTATCCACTACGACGTCTTTTCCTGGATAGTGAGTCCTAATGCAAAACTTTGCATTGTTGTTCTTCCCTAAGTGCATAACTTTGCACTAGTCCACATTAAATGTCATCTGGCATTTGGACACCCAGTCTTCAAATTTCTCAAATTTAATAACTTTGAATAATTTTTTATCAGCTGCAAACTTGATCACCTCACTCATTGTTCCCATTTCTTGGTCATTTAAGAATGTGATAAAAAGCAGTGGGCCCAGCACAGATCCCCAAGGTACTCTACTATTCACCTTTCTCCACTGAGAAAATTGACCATTTAGCCCTACTCTCTATTTTCTATCTTTTAACCAGTTCCAATTCCATAATTGTACACTGGCTCCTATCCCATGGATTTTAAATTTTTTCAAGAGTCTCTCATGAAGGACTTTGTCAAAGACTTTCTGAAAATCCAGAAATACTCTTTATCAACTGGCACAGCCCCTTAGCGTATGTTCAAGAGTAAATGAGCAGCCCCTTGATGTCATGTTATGGCATCAAAATGTTTGCAGGTAGTGATTCACAAATCACAAATTTAGGAATATATAGCTCTGAGTTTTGTTATAATAATAGTCTCAAGGAACACTATCACCTTGGTGTTCAGGTAGAGTGGGATTTGCAAGAAATGCTCAACCATAATAATAAAAATGACCATAATTCTACTAGCTAAGCAGCCCAAAATGGGAGAAAGGACAGTCAATCTAAAACCAACAAAGGAGATAAAAACAAACCAGAAGGAAACACAAATAATCTACATGTGTACAGGGTAGGAATAACGTATAGATAAAATAGACACTAGGCTGTCAATATTCAAAAGCCCTTATCTGGATAACCACAGAGGTTATTTATTTATTTATTTATTTGAACAACTTTTATATACCGCTGCTTCCAAGGATCAGCAGCGGTTTACATTATAACAAACAGAACAGGTACATTGAACTTTAAGAACTAGGAACATTTTACATTATAACAAGTCAAATAAGTCAGATAAGGGGGCCGAGAGACATATGGAGCTGCATAATCTATATAGTCACGCTGAAAATTTTCACAGATTGCTTCAGTGCTATCCGGATAGTGCTGGAGCACTCAGGGGTGGAACTGAGGCAGAAATCAAATTTATCTGGATAGAAGTGACTTTCAGCCACTATCTGGACAAGTTTTGCAGATAAACTTAGGGCAACAGAGAGACTGTCCTAGCTTTATCCACAAAAGCATATCCAGTTAGCGGCTGAATATCACCGCAGTCCAGATACGTTGGGTGCTGACAGCTCTATCTGGATACTCAGCACCAGCCAGTATCCGGATACTAGCACTAAGTATCCAGTCGGTGCATAGCCAGGAGGCCAATGAGCTGCCAGGCTACCAGAGTAGAAATGATTGCAAACTAGGATCATAGTAGAAATGATTGCAAAGCAGAGGTTTAAATTAAGGGGCGGGGGGTGGGGGGAGGAGGGGTGTCACTGACTGGCAAAACATTCAATAGAATTATCATCTATTGCAGATTCTAAACAAATTCCAGCATGATACTGTTTTTACCTAGTCATTTGTTATTGGATAATAGGGAAGGAGAAATGAAAAGGAAAGCTAGTTTAATGCCCAGACTACACTTCAAGATTAGGTTTTATTTGCTTACTATCCATCTGTTCTCACCCTTCTTGTATCCTCAATATTTGTCTCTCAATTAGATTGTAAGTTCAGCTTTAAAATACTGTGAACACCTTGTAGTGCTATATATATTTTTAACAGTAGACATGCCCCACTCCCCTTTCACCTGCCCCCCACAAAGACTCCTTGAATCCCTCTTCACTCCCTCTCTACATGCCTCTACTCCTTTCCCTCCCTATTTGTTTGGCCTCCTCCCCTTACTCATTACTCCAAACTAGCCCTGGGAGCTGCAGAGTCTGGCCCCAAATATGACAGCAGTGTGTAAATGAAGACAAGGATTAAGTCAACATGCACTCACAGGGACCACAGCAGCCCCTCCTACTCTTAGTTCTGCACAGGAGGTGCAATTCTGACCATTTAGTTTGGAATCTAACTACTCACTTTTGCAAATACAAACTCTTAAGTAAGTTATAAATCCAGGTGAAATTGGTAAGTACGTTCCTCATAGGACTTACAGTCATGGAGGATAGCATTATATAGGTCATCTATTTCAAACAATAGACATTTAGGTCCACGTATTCAAAAACAGTTGCCAACTCTGCTTACTACCCTGGTATTTAAAATGCCCTTAAAACAGTTAAAAACTGTTTTTAGGAACTTGACTTCTTAACTGGCTGCTCTTAAAAGGGGAATTCTGTAGAATATGGCACTGTGATGGGGGTCTATAGAGTATTATCTGTCCCTTTTCAGAGGAATTATCAACAGGCTTCTTTAAGAGAGTCTGCAACCCAGTTTTCAGGGAGAGGTTAAGAAACCAGTAAGCTGCAGGAGGGAAAGAGGCCCATGGAGCCAGAGGGCCTTTCCAGGCAGGCTGTGCAAAGGTAGGAACTTTAACGGGCTAGAGGAAGGACCCAGAGAACCAGGCTGTGAAGGTTTAACAGCTGGGATAGAATAAAGCTGACAGTTTTCTTGACTGCTGCTTGTTCTGTCTTTTAAATGAAACCCCTTTCCACCACGTCACACTACCACAGGCACCAATATATGTAAATGCCGCTACTTACACATGTTGGCAGAAAAAAAATACTATCTACATGTATAAGCAGCAGTGCTTAACATATATAAGGCATTGAGTTTGCTCTTTATGAAAATGTATATTTTCATAGAATGCTTCCTCCCATTGCACGTTTAGGAAAATGCAGGTGAATTTCCTTGCTGCCCTATATGTATTTTACAAAAGGCTCTGCATTCAGAAGGTCTTTTGTAAAAAAACTGGATTCATAAACATCTTGACTTGAATATCCCAGTTCTGATCTAGACACCCTAGGCAAAATTGATATGTCGTGATTTATAAAAGACAGCTATGATAAATGTGGGAAAAATGTCAAACAGCCACTTCAAAATGGTCACTTGAAGTTAGACAAAGTTATTAAAATATTTATTGTATTGTAGTGAGATGGATAGATACAATAACAGCAGCTATGAATTCCACTCTGTCAACAATGAGCTGACTGACTGAAGACTGAAGACAGTTTAGGACATCTATCCAGAGGGTCGCCATGAGTCAACATCAACTTGACGACACTTAACAACAACAACAACAACAGATGAATTATTTGTTTATTTAGAATTTTTTTATACCAACTTTCACATAATTAAAGCAAATTACAATGAACAGTTATCAAGTACATTACAACAGTAGTAAATATTGAACAGTTAACAAATAACAATTATAACAATAGTAAGTATTACAGAGTGGAGGAGTAGCCTAGTGGTTGGGGCAAGGTACTTCAGGTCGGGGGTTCAAATCCCACTAGAGGACAGCAACCTTGGGCTAGAAGGACTGGGGTTTCTAGTCCCACAGGTGCTCCTTGTGGTCTTGGGCAAGCCACTTAACCCTCCATAGCCCATGTTCCCTGTAAAATAGTTATCTCCAAGTTATAATGCCCTGTTCAATGTAATTTCAGTTTGTTCAATGTAAACCGCACTGATGCAGAATAGCGCGGTATATAAGAGAATGCAAATAAATAAAATAAATAATAAATAAATAAATAAATAAAACATGACAGAAGGGTTTTGATACAATGAAGATCAATGAAATTACCAATGATTAATTTAGGGGATAACATTAATTTCAGGTCAACTTTCTACAATCAACTTTCTACAATCTAATCATTTTGAAGACAGGAATTTATATATAGTGTTGTGGTAACGGAAACATATTATATAATAAGAAACATGCTTGCTGAAGTGCAGTAAGCACTTAGTAGAGGTTTTACCATGCGCTGTTAGCATAAGCTACTGCTAACAGTAATTGCATACTAAAAACAGGAATGGGGAAGGTTTGGGGTGGAGAATGGGCATAGTGGATGGTGACAGTAGTGCCAATGGTACTGCTGCAGTTAATGACACCTGAAGAGGGGCTCAAGTCCGGTAGTGCGGCCACTGCCCAATACAAATTACAAGCAAAGAAATCCCCGATGAGGTCACATCAGAACCCCCCATTCCAATCTGATTCTTCTAAGATAACACTAACTTTCCCCTTCAGCACAAAGGTGAGACTCCGGTTCGCAGCACTCGACATCATCGCAAAACGCTAAGCTCCGCCTGCAGGCCTCTTCACCCGGCGCCACCGAGCTCTATTTAAACTGAGCACTGCAGGCAGGAACTCTCTTACTCTCCATACACCCAGCACCAACATCGGACATTCGACAGACCCGCTAGGTAAACGGACAGCACCTGGAAAAGCTAACACACTGCATAACTCACCAGTAGGAGTTCTAAGGGCAGCAGCACAAAGGTGAGACTCCCAATCACAGTACTCTACATCATCGCAAAGCATCAAGCTCTGCCCGCAGGCATCATCACTCGGCACCACTGAACACTATTTAAAGTCACTACTTCAGGCACACCTCGTGCATAAGGGCCAAGCCAAAGGCCCTTTGATATGGCCCTTAGGAGTGGCCCAAAAGCAAAAAAAGGACACACAAGAAGAAAGAAGGCAGAGGGAAAGAACAAACATCATCACCAATCCCCCCCCCCCCCACTTTGACGAAAGCACAAACTCGTGTAAGGTCAGTAACTGCTAATATGTATGCCAACTTCCACCACCTCACAGTTTGCTTCATACTGCTGCACACCCTAACACCCCAAATGTATGGCAACCGGGCCAATGCACTATTCCCAGTATGTCCACGCTTGCCCATTCCACCAATACCAATGCTTCTGCCTATACAATGTTACCAACAACCCAAGTACACAGCATGCAAAACACATAACATCATTCACACACTGCCCACAGATCTCCCTCAAACCCCATCATTGAATCTGCTAGCAAATGTGCCCTGGTAAATGTTAGGTCAGTCAGAAACAAGCCGAACACAGTCTACGATTACATTCAGACGCAAAAATTGTACATCATATGCATCACTGAGACCTAGCTTACTGACATGGACCAGGTCATCATAAACCAAATCACACCAGACTACTCAGCTTTCAACTGTCTCAGAACACACAAGAGAGGAGGTGTAGCCCTAATACTGGCCAGAAAAAACTACAAATTTAAAGCAATCTCCACAAACAACTCAATGGATACTAGCACAATCATCATATCCAATAAATACCTCAGCATATGCCTTACCTATAGGCCCCCTAATGCAAAAGCTGAAGAGTTTTCAACAATACTTGAATCAATATGCGCACACAGCGTCCACCACAAACCACTCATTGCCTTAAGTGACTATAATTTAAGCTCTACACCCACCAAAGAGGCTAGAGCATTCATCAAAGCCATGGAATCACTACAATACATCCAGAAAGTCAACACACCAACACACCTGATCTAGTTTTCATACCAAAGCACCTAATAGAACAAGACCAAGTCATAACTCCAACAATCATGCCAATGCCTTGGTTGGACCACCATATACTCACTTTCACCATGCTGCTGGATGATCCCGCCAACCACACAAAAGAAGAGACCAAAAACAGAAGATTCAGAGCCTACCACAAAGAAGCATTCCTGAAGGAAATAATGCCACAAATCCAGCATGATTATGACAACTTGGACAAATCCATAGAGGAATGGAACCTCATAATATCATAAGAACATAAGATATGCCATACTGGGTCAGACAAAGGTCCATCAAGCCCAGTATCCTGTTTCCAACAGTGGCCAATCTAGGTCATACGTACCTGGCAGTTTCCCCAAAAGACAAAGGTTCCACAATGCTTGTACTGGGTCAAGCATTGATATCCTGTGTCCCTTTTTGATAATGGTTTATGGACCTTTCCTCCAGGAACTTGTCCAAACCTTTTTTAAACCCAGCTACACTATCAGCTCTTACTACATCCTCCGGTAACAAATTCCAGAGTTTGATTACACGTTGAGTGAAAAAATATTTTCTCTTATTTGTCTTAAATAGTTTACCCTGTAGCTTCATTGCATGTCCCCTAGTCTTTCTATATTCTGATAGCGTAAACAATTGATCTATGTTTACCCGTTCCACTCCATTCATTAATTTATAGACCTCTATCATATCTCCCCTCAGCCGTCTCTTTTCCAGGTTGAAGAGCCCTAAGCTTTGTAGCCTCTCTTCATAGGAGTAGCCTTCCATCCCCTTTACCATTTTGGTGGCTCTTTTCTGTACCTTTTCTAATAACGCTATATCCTTTTTAAGATACGGTGACCAGAATTGCACACAATATTCAAGGTGCGGTCGTACCATGGAACGATACAGAGGCATTATAATATCCTTTGTTTTATTTTCCATTCCTTTCCTTATGATACCTAGCATTCTATTTGCTTTCTTAGCTGCCGCTGCACACTGGGCGGAGGGTTTTAACATGTTATCCACGATGACTCCTAAATCTTTTTCCTGGGTGGTGGTTCCCAATGTGGAACCTTGCATCGTGTAACCATAGTGTGGGTTGTTCTTTCCTAGGTGCATAACTTTGCACTTGTCCACATTCAATTTCATCTGCCATTTGGATGCCCAGTCTTCCAATTTATCCAGATCCTCCTGCAGTTTTCCACAGTCCTCTTGGGTTTTAACAACTTTAAACAGTTTTGTGTCGTCTGCAAATTTGATAACCTCACTCGTTATTCCCTTTTCCAGGTCATTTATGAATATGTCAAAAAGTAGCGGACCCAGTACGGATCCCTGGGGTACTCCACTAGTCACCTTTTTCCATTGGGAAAATTGGCCATTTAGCCCTACCCTCTGCTTTCTATCTTTTAACCAGTCCCGAGCCACAATAGTACACTGCCTCCTATCCCATGACTTTTTAGTTTTGCCAAAAGTCTCTGGTGAGGGACCTTGTCAAAGGCTTTCTGAAAGTCCAGATACACTATATCAACTGACTCACCTTTGTCTACCTGTTTATTCACACCTTCAAAAAAACATATCAGATTAATGAGACAAGATCTTTCTTGCCTAAAGTCATGTTGGCTGTCTCCCATTAGGCCATGACTATCCACATGCTGTGTAATTTTGTTCTTTATGATGGTTTCCACCATTTTCCCCGGTACTGATGTCAGGCTCACTGGTCTGTAATTTCCTGGATCACTCCTAGAGCAGCATCAGCTCCAAGCAAGGAAAAGCTGCGCACACACAGGAAATCCATTGCTCCCTGGTACTCCAATACAGAGAAGCAAAGCATGCACTTAGGAAATTGGAAAGGAAATGGAGACATGACTAGTCACAGGACACCATGCTCCAATACAGAGCCAAACAACAAGAATACAATAACCTGATCAATGACTGCAAGCAACAACACCATTCCAATCTAATCATGAAATCAGTTAACAAACCAAGAGAACTATTTAACATTATGCAAAAACTCACCAGAGACACTAAACATCAGAATGTACAGCAAATACACCCACAGGAATTTGTAAATTACTTAATGAACAAATACTCCAGACACACACAGATCCCACCCCCCTCAATAAACAACATGTCAATGCCAGAGGCCCAACAAACTGGGGAAGACTTTACCATGTCTACAATTCAGCAAATAGAAAAAATTGTGGCCACCCTGAATACAACAACCTCACCAGTCTGGTGGCGTGGATCAAATCCACTAAGGACCACTTCAGTCAATACCTCCACAAGATTGTAAAGGAGTCTCTCCAAAGAGGACACATGCCACAGGCACTCAAACAGGCAATAATATGCCCAATCCTCAAAAATACCATGCTAGACCCATTAGACCCAAAATCCTACCGCCCTATCTCAAGCCTGCCATTCATCTCAAAGATCATCGAAAAAGCAGTGCAAAAACAGCTACAGGACCATGTCGACTTGAACGCTCCACTGGACACCCACCAGTATGGTTGCAAGCCTCAACACAATGTGGAAACCCTGTTAACCTCTTTCTTCGACAACCTCTTAAAAGGCATAAACAACATAAAGAATGGATTCCTATTAGTTTTCGATACGGTATCCCACACCATATTGCTACAATGCTTACAAGAAATCGGGCTATGCAACAACACCCTAAAATTGTTTAGCTCATACCTGAGCAACCAAACACAGCAAGTCAAATGCGGTGAGAAGAAATCAACACAGTTTCTCACCACTCAAGGAATCCCTCAAGGATCTGCATTTTCATCCATACTCTTTAACATATATATATATATATATATATATATATATTGTCACGGGCCTCGTGGTAAGAGACTCCGTAGTCCCTCTAGGCGACTGCCTAGGGGTATTGTGGTTATGATTGATCTGCCTTCTCTTCTGTATACAGAGTCAGTCAGTCAAAGTGGTAAAGCAAAATAGGGTTTTATTCCCGTTCCCTGGCGGATATCATTTCTTTGCAAAAGCACACAGAACAATAAACAAAACTAAACGAAAACAGCTGGAATGTTATTTCTTTCTTCCTTGTTCCTTTCACAAGTTACATCAGCATAAAGATGTTATTTCATCTGATAAACAGATTGTACAATCCATCGGCTCCGGCTCTGAGTAAGTGTTACTGCTTTCCCACTGTGTTAAGCCTGGGCTGCATCTATCACTCCCCGGGTCACATTCACTGCATGTGCTGGAGCTGGGTTCATTTGCTGTGGGAAGATAAGCTCTCTTCTCTCCCAGACACTTGTCTAAATCAGGATTATAAAAACCTGCTGTAGAGAAAGTCTCTTTATGGTAAGCCTCCCTTGGCTCCCTTACTTGGAAGTCTGCATGCCTTCCTATATTAAAACTCTGCCCAGAGCAATGCTTGTTAAAACTCCCAGCTTCTCTTCTCTCCCAAACACAAGGCTTTAAACTTGTTACCTTACAGGAGGTTCTGTAGTTAGCTGTGGGGTTTCTTTCTCCTGGCAAAGCTTTTCTGGCTTGAGGAAAGTTTCTCCGTGACTTGGGTAATTCCCCCAAGGTAGTGTCCCACTTCCTGTTTGAGTGGAAAACCTCTCCGGTACTATCTCTCCAGAGATCAGTTTCTCTACTGCTCCACTGCCCTTTCCTGGAGCTTCCCTTGAGAGCTCTTGGTCCTCCCAGACCTCCAAAGTCTCTCCTGGAATTGGAACGTCTCCTGGGACTCTGTGTCTCTCTCTGTCTCTGAATCTGGCTTGTCTGATGCTGGATCTCCACCTGCATCTGACTGCCACTCTCCTCCTCAGAGTCAGTCTGGCTCTCCTTCTTGCATTCGCTCCTGCTTCTGCACTCTCTCGGACACGCCCTCTTGCTTCCCTTCTTGCTTCCCCTTCCTGGTTCTAACCAGGGCTTTTTGTACCTCCCCCCTCTGCACATTACGTCAGCTTCTGGGGACAGGTGTTTCTGATGAGATTCCTCAATTCTATCTGTGTCACTGCTAAGGAAAGGAAACCTCATTTTAAACCTCTTCTGTTCTACTTGTGCTGACGGCACCGGCTGCTCAGCCATTCTTAGACATGCTGAATCCTCCTGCCCAGCCAAGTTTGAGGTGAGTTCTTCACTCCCACTAACCTCCATTGGTTCCACTGTATCACAATATATATAGCCCATGTGCAACATCATTAAGCAACACAAGATACATTACCATATATATGCCGATGATATCATGGTTTATGTCCCAGTAGACCTGCTTGCACACAACTTAATCCCAATAACCAAATGCCTAGAAGACATTAACAGCTGGCTCACCAACAATAACCTGATGGTCAATTTTGATAAGACAGAGGCGCTATTCATCTCTTCCTAATGGAATAAGAGCCCTAAAAGACATCAAAGACTTCCAAAAAGCACTCAAGACACTTCTGTTTATGGAACACTACAAGCAGCAGAATACCGCCCCAAATAGCCCTTGGCAACATACGCAATCATATAAGAATTAATTGTATATAGTTTGTATATATGTTCATGACCTTACCCCCACCCCCCACCCCACATGTTAAATGTATACCATCACGTTATGCTGTAAACCATTTTGATTGAAGGATCAGGTGGTATATAAAACTGGTTAAATAAATAAATCTTCTCTGGACAGTCAAACCCCCAGTAGACATTTTTCAGTTCCCTCCAACTCCAAATTCACCCCCCACCCCAATGCAAAACTTCTCCAAGAGAATAGCCTAGGAACTCCCACCCCCAAACAGAAGCAACTATCCCCCAAAGAGGTAACCATGTCCCTCCTCCATCCCCTTGGTCCCCCAGGATTTACATGGGGTGCTCCTCAATTGCCTGACTGGGTGGGGCATGAGTGATCTCCTTCATTCATGCCCTGGTTGCCACAGAGCTTCCAAAATGGCAATGACAACCCCTAGCAGTAGTCTTGCTCTTTGAGAAGTGTTTACTCTTTGAAAAGTGCTTCTATTTGGGGCAGGGGTTTCTGGGGGAGTTTTCTATAAGGGGTTGCATTTTAAGGGAGTCTTCATAGTTGGGGAGAACTCAAAGGGCTCTACTTGGGCGGGGGGGTCTGGTTGTCAAGGTGGGAAATTAAGGGGTTGAGCTGATAAAGGGAGCAGTTACGTGGGAGGGATCAGATAGGGGGTGCTGAGTTGTGAGAAGCAGATTGCAGAGTTTTGTATGGGGGTGGCTCTGAGTAGTGCGGCCATGGCAGGAACTATTTTTGCCAATTACATACCTCGGTATCTTCCAAGACATGCAACACTGCCCATGTTGTAAATGTCTACCCCCCCCCCCCCACACACACACACACATGCACACACTTTAAACTATTGCAGTTAAAGGATGGTAAATACAAAATCTTACTGCATTTTAGTAAAGAGGCCTCTAAGTATATTGCTCTTTTTATTTGCCTTGTATAAGAAAATGGATCACATTCTTTCTGGTCTACCAAAACCAAACTCCTGTGCAGAGCAAAGAAAAAGACAAAGGTTAACTACCCAAGCTTTCTTCTGTTTCACTATGGGATTTACTTAAGATTTTAGTCAGGGCAATTTTACCTGTTCAAATCTTATTAAATAAACCTTACTGGGCTTTATTTATTTGGTTATGCTTCTATACCGCTTTTCAACATGTCAAAGCAGTGTACATTCATCAAAAACACATCAATTACATGGAACATGAACTTATTTACAATAAACTTAACTTATACGCATGGAATGTGTGTAGTGTATGTATGCATAGGGAGGTTAAATTATTTACTTGGTTAGGAATACAGTGAGCCTTGTGAGTGACTGAAGAATATGTGTTATTAAGTACTAGGGCCAAAGTGTTCGAGGAAGAGATGGGTTTTCAGTTGCTTGAGGAAAGCATGAAGTTCAGTGGTGCTCCTGAGTTTTTCAGGGAGTGAGTTCCATATTGTTGGTGCATAAAGTTCTAAAGATCTTGTACAGGTTTGCTGGTTTCTCTTTGTTTTTGTGTTGGGGATGACAAGAGCATTTCTGGAGGTTTGTCTGCTGGCCCTCATAGACTGGAAGGTCTAGAGTAGTGTTTGGAGGTGAGAAGAGGAGTGTCCATTTAAGGCTTTGTGGGTCATCAGGAGGGTCTTGTATTTGATATGACTGTTTAGCGGGAGCCAGTGAAGTATCTTGAGGATGGGTGTAATGTGTTCACGTTTCAGAGCTGCTAATAGTGTACATGCTATTGTATGTAGGGCTGTGCATAGTGGTAGGATGCTTGTTTGTGGAAGTCCTTGGTATATGGTGTTGCAGTAGCCAAAGTGTGGAAGAGTTGTTATTTGGAGTGCTGATCTGTAGTCAGGGGGACTTAAGATTGGATGTAGGTATTGTAGAGTTTGGATTTTGTAATAGATCACTCTGATGGTATTCTTGATTTGTTGCTTGAGTGTGAGGTTCTGCTCCAGGGTGACGTTGAGATATTTTACTTCTGTTTAAACCTTGATTTGTATGTCATTTAGGGTTATGGAGGTGAGAACATGCCATCTTTGGTGATGAACAGTGCTTCTCTCTTTTTGTAGTTGATGGTAAATTGATTTGTGGTAAGCCATTGAGAGATTTCACTGAAGCACAGTTGCAGTTTCATGTAGTTGGGATATATGGTGTCGAAGGATGTGTAGAGAATAATATTGTCTGCATAGATATGGTAGAAGAGGTCATTAGACTTGATGAGTATGCATAGTGGTTGAAGATAGTGGGGGGGAGGAGTGGCTTAGTGGTTGGGACAGGTTATCTCAGGCCAGAGGGCCAAGGGCTCAATTCCCACATGGGGACAAGCAACCTCAGGCCAGAGGGACTGGGTCTCTAGTCCCATGGCCACTCCTTGTGGCCTTGGGCAAGTCACTTAACCCTCCATTGCCTCAGGTACACTTAGATTGTGAGCCCTTCAGGGACAAGGGAATAAAAATAAAGTACCTCTTAGTATACATGTAAACCACACTGATTCTAAAGAGCACAGTATAAAAAATAAATAAATAAAAATGAAAGATAAATGTTCAACTGCAGTACTGAGAGGGTGGAACCTTGTGGGACAATTTGTGTCTGTGTGTAGGAAGTGGAGGTGATCTCACCCATTTTGATTTGTTGTTGGTGGTTGGTTAAGTAGGACTGAAACCATCCTAGTACGGTGTCTTGAATTCCTGTAGGTGTCTGTAGGTGATGGAGGACATATGGATGGGGTGGGACATATGGATGATGTCTTTAGGCTGTCTGGCATGTGACCATGGGCTAGGGACATTTGGGTGATCTTTGTGAGGATGGGGCTGAGTTATCATTTGGATGCCTTTATGCAGGTAACTGGACATGGGTCGAGGGGGGATGTCATGGCATTGAGGGCATGATGATGGATTCAATGTTATTACTGTTGATGGAATCGAAGGAAGACCATGTAGTGGTGGTTGAGGATTAGGTAGGAAGGGAGATGCTTAGACTGGGTGGAGGTTGAAGATGTTTGCAGTAATTGGCTAGATGCTGAGGATTGATGGATGTGTTTGGAGTGGTCTTGGTGGGGGAATTTGTTAGTTGTCCAGGTCGAAGAGTTCCCTTGGTCAGTTGAGGGGTCGGTTGATAAGCTTTGTGTGATAATTCAGTTTGGTTTTGTCAGTTGTTATCTGATATTCGCCTAGGAGGTTCATGTAAAGGTTGCAATCCATGCAATGTCTGGATTTCCTCCATTTCTGTTCAAGCTTTTATAGATGAATTTTGGTTTTCCAGAGTTCAGTTGTGTACTGGGGGTTTTGAGTAGTTTGTTGTTTCTGTGGGATGTAATAGTTGATGTGGCTGAGGCTTTATTGATAGTGTTGTCCATTTGGTTATATAGGTTTCTAGGTCATTCGTATCTTCATCAAGGTGAGGGAGGATATGACTGAGGAATTCTTCTTTCTTGAACTGTTTGGATTGTCTTCTAATTTGCTGAGGTGTTGGGTGATTTGTCTGGGTGTTGAGTGGTAGTGAGAAGCTCTGAGACTGTGATCTGACCATGGCACTGGAAGGATATGTATAGAGTGAGGAGGGCTTGTATGTATTTTGTGCTTATTCTGGAAGATCAGATTGAGTGTGTTGCCTTTGTCATGAGTGGGGGTTTGGATGATTTCAGAGAGGTTCATGGAGTTGGCGTGTTTGGGTTAGATGGAAGAGAGGTTGAAGTCACCTAGAAGGAGAATGTCTTTGCTTGTTTTGGCGATCTCGTGTCTGTTTTCCAGTATTTTTGTTAAGTCCATGGCAGCAGTGTATGGTGATCTGTAGGTCAGGCATATTATGATCTGTTTGTTTGAGATCATGAGGGTATCCATTCTGTTTGTGCTCTCAGTAGAGTAGATGTGGAAGTTGTGTTGGGATTTGGCTAGTATAAGAACCCCTCCATCTCTTCAGTGGGATCTTGGGCAGTGAAAGCGATTGTATCCATGTGGTTGGTTCATTAATACTGTGTCTGTTTTGGATAGCCAGGATTCAATTATACAGATTGTGTTGAGGTCAGTGCATGTGAGGAGGTCTCCAATGATTTAGATTCTTGATTAAACATGTATTTATTAGTGTGTATTTGAGTGTGTATATGGGTTTAGTAGGTTGTGGGGTTATGTCTATAGGTGAGGTGAAGATGGGTGCATGTATTAGGTGGTGAGCATTTCTATGCCTGGTATGGATATGGGGGTTGAGTGAGAGGTTGTAGGTGTGAGCTGTGCATGCTGTGTACGGGTTTGTGGGTAGGTAGACATTGGAGGTAGAGGCTAGGATTAGGAGTGCAAGCAGTGTATACAGAGTTTAGTAAATAGGAAGCATTGTCTTTTTAGTTGTGGACAAAGTGAATTTGAATTTCTTTTGCTCCTGTTATGGGCTGTGGTGAAACGTTTATTAGTTGTGGCTGTGAAGGGGGGTTGCAGTCTTTCTTGTTGAGGGTGGATGTAGAGAGGATTCTAGAGCAGTGGTTCTGAACCAGTCCTCCTTGAACCCCTAGGCCAGTCGGGTGTTCAGGATAGCCCTAATGAATATGCAAGAGATATATATGCATTAGAGATATCCTGCCAACCTGACTGGTTTGTGGCCCTCTAGGGCTGGATTTGGAGACCCCTGCCTTACACCTCTGTCATTTAAGAATGTGAGTGGGCAAGGTGCAGATCTCCAAGACATCAAAAAGATTAGATAGAATGTGTCACATACCTCTTTGCTTCTCACCACCACCAAAATATTGTCTATTAGACAACTTTTTGGTGGTGGTGAGAAATGAGGAGGCATGTGGCACATTCTATCTACCCTTTTGATGTCTAGGGCATCTGCACCTTGCCCACTCACAATCTTAAATGACAGAGGTGTAAGGCAGGGGTCTCCAAATCCAGCCCTAGAGGGCCACAAACCAGTCAGGTTGGCAGGATATCTCTAATGCATATATATCTCAGTCATATTCATTAGGGCTATCCTGAACACCCGACTGGCCTAGGGGTTCAAGGAGGACTGGTTCAGAACCACTGTTCTAGAGGATTGCGTTGCAGGAGTGCTGTATTCTTGATTGAAGGAGAAGCCTCAGGGGAGATGGAGCTTACCAGTGTCCGTGGGCCTTACTGATATCAGTGATTGGCAGTTGGAGTGACAAATGAGTGACTTTTGTGCAGATTGGGTGGTGTGCACTTAGTAGATGATGACATATGGTGATATATGGTGATGGTGTCTCTGAGGAGGTAAAACTTCCTGGTGAATGTGGGGCCTGTTGGCTGCTGGCGAGCCAAGTAAATCATACCTTTTATCCTGCTAAGTTGTATGTGGAAATTATTCTCATAAGTTTAGCAGAGAACGTAAAGGGTTAGGTTGCGGTTTCCCCAGGGCAAACATTTTGAATATAGCTGAGTAGCACAATATCCATCCCTATTTGGCTAAAATAGTATGGGAGATCCACATACACAAAGGGTCCATTTAGTAAAGCACATTAGTTGCTAATACAGTAGATAGAGCATACTATCCAGATATGGTGGAAGTTAACATGGGGCAATCATAGATAATGCAGCACCTTTCCGTGCTACTTGAAGAAAGTGTGTTATCTGAAGGAGTGGGTGAGATTAGGGAGGAGAGGGGCATATCTGCAATACATGGTTACCATGGGCCTCAACAGCATGTGGTAACTGTTGGATTTGCAGAAAGCAGGGGTGCAACTAATGCCACCTCAATGGTTGACATTAGCTGTTTCCATGATGCTGTCTGACCTTGTTCTCTACACTTTTGATGCATTATCTGCTGGGGAACGGCCATGCACTCCCCCAACAGATAGCACATGGCTTTTGCAGCTAATGTGACGCTATTTGCAATTTTTTGGTACATTAGCTGCAAAGGCCTAATATAGTTTAGTAAACCAGCCCTATAATTGTCATTTATTCAGTTTATTTAGACAGTTTTGTATACCGCCTTATCCTTCAATCAAGGTGGTCACAACACAATTGAGGGATATGTTTAACATGGGGATATGAGACACATACACTAATACTTACAGGGAACATGGGCAATGGAGGGTTAAGTGGCTTGCCCAAGACCACAAGGAGCATCTGTGGGACTAGAAACCCCAGTCCTTCCAGCCCAAGGTTGCTGTCCTCTAGTGGGATTTGAACCCCTGACCTTCTGGCCTGAAGTACCTTGCCCCAACCACTAGGCTACTCCTCCCTCCTCCCTCTGGTTTCTGATGAGGCTCTCTGCATTAAGAAGGAGCAGGAGAAGATCTTTGAAACTTTTGAGTATGCACTGACAGCATGCTAAAAAAAATGTCCACTAAAACTTAGTGCATATTTTTAGTGCAGTTGTTTAATCAAAGTAATGATATGTAGAAGCCCTATAAAGTGCTTATTAAATACTAGGGATGTGCTGGCCAAACATTTTCAGTTTGCTTAGTTTTCCATGACTTTTGTGGGATTTTTTGTTTCATTTTGTTTGTTTTTTATAATTGTTCTGAGAAAAAGTGGTTAGTGGTGTGCACTATTGCTCGATAGTGCATACTATTGAGCAATAGTACTGTCTATTAATCACTGATGGAAAGTAAAATTTGAGGGAGGGGGAGATTTCCTTCCATTTTCATCCAAAAATAACATAAAATGGTATAGGAAATGTCATTGACATATCTTATGTCATTTCAAATGACAGCACCTTACTATTAAACACAGCCGGAGAGTGCTATGCATACAGCCATCACCAGATTCAGGCACAGTAACTGCCTAGGGCACCATTTATACCTGGCTAAACTGGAGCCTGATTCCATTTTCTTAAGGAGAGTGTTTTGTGATCTCTGGGAAATAAACCTCCTCTCCCCACCATTCTCGCTGGTCCTGCCTATAGTAACCAACATTTTAAATCCAGCCTTGCATATGACAAAATGCAGGATAGACATAGGTTCTGTATGAAGAGTACAATTTACCATCAAACAAACAAACAAACCTGATTCCCCCTTTAATCACCTGATTTTAAGCATATGAATCTCTGTCTGATATGAACCCTCTCTCTTATTCCCCTCCAGTTCCTAAATTGCAATAAAAAAGTACCTACCTCTATCAGCTCCCCTCCACTCTCACACACACAAAGTGATGCCATCTCAAGCACTAGGTAAAGAATAGAATAGAAACATAACACTAGTGCATCTCAGTCCTCTAAAGACAGTAGAGAATCGCTAGATATTGACTTGGGCTGTTTGTAAAAATCAGACAATTGATCTGAGTCAAGAAACATATAAGTATTCTGACCAAACATGATTTTACACTTACAGGGATAGTAAAATAAAAAGAGGCATTGTAGCTGTTACATCCTGTCAAAAAGGCAAGATTCATTATCTACACAATGGTTTGCCTTAGGAAAATCAGAGAAAAATCATTTTGTTTGGTCTAGACGCTTTTTTTTCTCTCCCTAGAGAAAATCAATTTCTGGGAGTTTCCATTTGAAAATGTGCTTGTACAGATCTGTAAGACTGCTGCATGATTGTAAAACTGTCCCATTGGAGAACATCAGAAGAAGTTTCAATGCCAGTTATGCAGGTAAAGAGTGAATTGTGCACAGAAATATTTTTAGTTTGCTTGGTTTTTGGATGAATCATCTATTTGGTTCATTTTTGGATTCTGAATCATTCATGTTATTCATTTCCATTAAAGTCAATGCAGCAAACCATTTTGTATTCAAACAGTGGGGATTTCCATCTGTTTTCATTGAAACTTAATGAAAACTTGCTGGTAAGGATCTGCCTGAAAGGCAATAGCACTACAAGACTATCATGAAGACCCAAAGACCAAAAGAGGAAAAAGGAGCACTAATAGTGATGTGAAGACTCTGAGTCACCATAAAAAGGGCAAAATGAAATGTGCACCGTCAAGTCAGTGCTGACTTCTGGCAACCCACTCCCTGTGTTTTCTTGGCAAGGTGCAACCGGAAGTAGATTGCCAGGCCTTTCTTCCACACAGTGAGTTTACAGACCCTGGTAATCCAAGGTGGTCACCCATCCTAGTACTAGCCAGGTCCAGCCCTATGTAGTTTCAGAGATTAACCAAGAGTAGGGCAAGGTAGCACAAACAGTGGAATGAAAAGCCCAAGGCATAGCAACATCAACAATGGAACGGATTTCACAAAGCACCAGAAGAAGAGTAAAATGGTGCCAACACTGGTATGAACACTCTAAATCATCTATATATACCCAGGGCTGATGCAAGAATCGGAGTCACCCTAGTAGGGTCCATCTCTGTTGCCCCATGCCTCTAATGCCTCTGCTGTTGCCCCTCTCCAGCGCCTGCAGCATCCAAAATGGCTTGTAAACTGCAACACAATGCTTTCCTAAACTCTCCAGTGCTGTATCACGTTTTCTGCCTTTTATTATCAGCTGCTTCTGCCCCCCTCTGACTCAGATTTCCAGAAGCTACAGATAACAGAAGGAAAGAATCGCAATGTAGCGCCAGAGAGTTTAGGTAACCACTGTGTCATGGTTTCCAAGCCATTGCTCCCACTGTAGGCCCTAAAGAGAGGCAGTAGTGGTGGCAATGGGCATCCCTGGAGGGCCAGCGCTCTAGGCAGTTGCCTAGTTCTCCTAATGGTAGTGCTGTTCTAGCACACACCATGCCCAGTATTAGAGTAGAGAGACCGTGGATAAGTTAATTCATGTTTTAATATGCATATTTCATGTTTATTTTCTAAAGTAAGATACACACATACTTGACTTCATAAAATAAGGCATAAGAGCAAAGGCACAGGCATTAATTTAAGCTGCGAGCACTTGCACCATCCCTATGGCTGGTGGAGATGTCAATGCCTAATTTTTTCGAGAATTCACATAAATTGTATGCACGTATGTGTTAATGACTAAAATAACCCAGAATTAAGCATGTTCTTGGTGCCTAAAAAGTACACACACACACATAAAATTAACCCCTAAATTTCAAGATAAATTATACACATACATTCTCCTAGTCATGTCTTATAAAATTATCCTCATAGGGCATTTACACAGTTTACAGCCCTGTAAAACACATAAATGCTCTAAATTGGGATATTCAACTGCACTTACATGGTTAGTGCCACTGAATATCCCTTTCAAAGCATGCTACATGCCCCAATGTTCTGCAGTTAGCATCGGGGCTTTTTGGGGATTTTCCAGGGTGGAGGAGAGAGGGAGACTGCCACTAACCGGGTAGCGGCGATATTGCACCACTACCCGGTTAGGGATCAGTGGGTAAAACTAGGCCAGCTTTTGACTTGCCTAGTTTTAGCCGTGGATGCTAACTGGGTAGCGGTGCAATATCACTGCTACCCAGTTAGCCTCGGTAGCTCTGGGGCATTTGCGGCGACGCTGGATGTTCAATGCCATTGCCGCAGCAATGTGTGCATTGAATATCTGGTGTTAAGGGTCGGCAGGTAGGGCTATGTGCCATTGTGGCGCATAGCCTGCCCAATACATTATCGGGCACATAGGGGCTTGTTTACAAAGCCGCGGTAGCAGTTTCCGATCGTTATCGGAGCCGCTGCCCCATTGAAATCAATGGGGCCGCGACTCCAATAACGATCGGAAACCGCTACTGCGGCTTTGTAAACAAGCCCCATAGTGTCCATGAAGTCACCAATGCCTTTTTAGGTGCATTTTGCTTATGTGATAGCAGTCTGTTTGTTCATCTATTAGTCTATCCATCTGCATGCATCAGTTTGTCTGCACTTGAACAGACAAGACTTTGCATATAGATAAATAAAAAAAGGAGGTTTGAAAAACAGCTGTTCAGGGTAGTGTGAAGAAAAAAAAGTTGGTGCAGCAAGAATCGTAAACTTTCTGACACCAAAAGAATAAAAAATCTTATTGGCACCATTGCCAGTATGCCACAGTGGAACAAATCACCAGCAGCGTAGGAAGAAGTGGAGCAGCAGCATTGGCAAAGGAAGGGGCAGGCTACCACCAGGGACCCAAGGCCTAGCAACAGAAGAAAATGTTCTGCCTCAACTGCGATGATGGAAAGCCCAGATTGAAGTAGCAGAAGAAGAGAAGAGGGGATCCAGCAGAATAAGGAGTAGAGGGGGGGGGGGGGGTAGGGGCAAGGAAGTGCATGGGAAGATGGGAGGGAAGAGCAATACAAGGTGGAAACAGTGCAAGGGGGAGGTTTGATGGTAGGGTGATGCAAAGAGGGAAAGTGCAAGGGGAATTAGGAGGGTGAGTACAAGGAGAAGGAAGGTCTGGCAGAGAATGCAAAGAAGAAGAGAGTGAGGGATATAAGAGAGTGAAATGGAGGGGGAAATATGGAAGGGTATGTGTAAAGAAGGAGAATGTGCAAGGAGAGGGCAGGGATGGAAAGTTGAATGCAAGGAATGGAAGAGATTAAGGAGGAAGGGAGGGAGGAATGGAATGGTAATTGTAATAGGGCAGGAACATAGTGGAATGGATGGAAGGCTGAGCACAGAAAAAATGAAGTACAAGGAAAGACAAAGTGTAAGAAGGAGGGGGATGGGAGAGAATACAGGGCAAGAGTGGGGAATGGGAAGTTGAAAAAGTTAACATATGATGGAAAGGGAGAAAATGCCTAGAGCCAGAACCACATATTGGCTGATAAAGTAATCAGGAAAGAAAAGATGCTATTATTAGCTTTCTTTATATTCTCCAATATCTCTGGTGAGACCTCATTAGGAGTATTGTGTGCAATTCTGGAGACCAGACCTTCCAAAGGATATAAACAGGATGGAGTCAGTCCAGAGGGTAGCTACTAAAATGGTCAGTGGTCTTCATCATAAGGCATATGGGAATAGTCTTTAAGGGCCTGATATTTACAAGGCATTTACATAGTTTACAGCCCTTTAAACTGTGTAAATGCTACTATCCAGGATATTCAATGGCACTAAAATGGTTAGTGCTGCTGAATATCCCCTCTCTTCTTCCTTACATCCCCTCTCTTCTTCCTTACATGCCCTGATGCTAACCGCTTAGAATCAGGGTGAGTCTGGAGCATTCCAAGGAGGAGCATAGGTGGCAGCAATCGATAACCAGGTAGTAGCAGTATTGAATGCTGCCCGGTTAGCGACCTGTGCCTAAAAGATAAGCGAGGCCCTATTTTCAAAGCCCTAGGCACGTGCTACACGTGTAAAAGCCAGCCTTACCCTGTAAAACTGCCATAACCTTTAAATCAGATATTCAATAAGGCAGCTTGAATCGTTGAGGCCCAGCTACCAGCACAGCACCAGGCGCCAGGGGCTGGGGTGGAACAAGAGCGTGTCGCCGTGAAACTCACATAAAGTGGATTTCCGAAAGCTGTGCGCACCAACATTGGATGTCACTAACCGAGTAAGCTTAAACAACGTTTCCCGGTGCAGATGAACACAGATGGTGAGCGGTGAACCAATGTAGTGGCATTACAATGCATAGTAGAGTGAGGAGAGCATGTGCAGGCCTCTACCTAAACCATGCAGAAGTAAAGCATTGCTGTACAGGCAGAGAAGGCATGTGTGCACATGGTGTTCCAGAGGAGGAGACATGCCCACCATGTCCAGTCAAAGCAGAGGATGCGGCAGACAGTGTGTAACCATCAGCAGGCAGTAGCCCAGCACCTGAGACGCAGGTACCATGCCTCACATGTACACAGGCCCAAGGTGAGCTATCTGCAACTGACAGAGGAGGAGGTCTACCAGAGATACAGACTGGATGGGGCAACGATGTGCAGCGTTCTCAGTATGGACCTGGAGACATCCACATCCAGAAGCCAGACCCTGTCAGTGGCCAGGATGATGACCACTGCCCTGGGATATCTGGCAACTTGAAGCTTCCAGCATGTGATAGGGGCAACTGTCAGAATCGCGCAGTCCACTGCCGGTCACTGTATAAGTACCTTCACTGGGGCTCTGCTGCAGAGGATGCACCACCTCATAGCCTTCTCCTGGACACAGCAGATGCAGCAGAAGACCATGCAGGCATTCTACAATGTCAATGGGCTCTCATCGGTGCTTGGAAGTATAGACTGCACCCACTTTGCACTGCAGGCACCATAACTGGAGCAGAGGGCATACCAGAACAGGCATGGGTACACATTGATGAACATGCAGGTCATCGTGGATGCCAACATGACCTTCACGGATATGTGTGTCTGCTACCTGGGGTCCTGCCACGATGCATTTGTCCTTGTCCAGTCCAGCCTGGGACAGGCAGCAGCTGGGGGTCAGCTCGGAAATGTGTGGCTGCTAGGTGAGTGTACACATGTATGAGCCCCAGGACAGGCCCAGAACAAATGGTTGCTAAAGTACGATGCTATGTGTAATGCAAACAGTTGGGAATATATGTTATGTATATCTTGCAACACATGAGGACCACTGTGTGCTCATGCGCTGCTATTCCGCAGATCCATGCGCACTGCAGGCCATGACGCACAATGTGGAGACAACGAGGGAAAGCCCCTTGGCCGAAAGCAGGCAGCACGTACCAACATGTAGCATACGGAAGAGCAGGTGCTGGTGCCATGTAGTGCAGCCATATGGCAGCAGTTCGTGTAGGGCACATCAATGTCTGCCCCCATCCCAGCCAGCAGACCCCCCCTAACCTCATCTCCATGCCATGCGCCTGCCCCCGTCCAAACAGGCCAGCCCATGTCATCGTCCCCCATTGGCCCGCTCTAAATGCCTGACTACCACACAAGCCATATGTTGGTGTCTGCTCACTGCCACAGTGCCGTCGACTGTTAATTGCACCCTGCCCTGCTAGTAGATGGTGTGTTGTCTGCTGTCCATAGCAGCTCATAGACTGTAACCAATGCATGTCCCATGCTCATGTGCACATCTCACATTGCCCTCACAGGTGACCGTGGATATCCTCTGAGGACCTGGCTGCTAACCCCAGTGTGCCACCCCATGAGTCAGCAGGAGGAGCGGTACAATGCCACCCATCAGCTGTCTCAGGCGGTTGTGAAGTGAGCAATAGGGTTGCTGAAGAGCCACTTCTGGTGCCTCGACAGGAACAGTGGGGAGCACCTCTACAGCCCGGAGGGTGTATGCCTGATCTTCACATCATACTGCATACTCCACAACCTTGCTTGGGGATTGCTTGACCCAGAGCTAGCAGCTGCAGAGAAGTGGGAGGCTGCAGAGGCAGCAGATGGTGATGTGGTATTTTTTTTTTTAATTTACATTCTCTTATATACCGCGCTATTCTGCATCAGTGGCCCGTGAACAAACTGAAATTACATTGAACAGGGCATTATAACTTGGAGATAACTATTTTACAGGGAACATGGGCTATGGAGGGTTAAGTGGCTTGCCCAAGACCACAAGGAGCACCTGTGGGACTAGAAACCCCAGTCCTTCCGGCCCAAGGTTGCTGTCCTCTAGTGGGATTTGAACCCCCGACCTTTTGGCCTGAAGTACCTTGCCCCAACCACTAGGCCACTCCTCCACAGGGTAGAGGCTGGGAGCCAGCAGCAGGCCCAAGCAGTGGGCCACTGTGTGCGGCTGATATGTGACAGTTTCTGAGGTGACTGCCCCACATAATCACTAATAAAGTGCCCAATACTATGCTATGTGTACAGAGTGATCATCTATTTCCCTCCATGTGTGTCCCCTGCCCCCAGACTCCCCACCAGCCATGGGTGCTTGTCGACACTGACACCTGTTCTGCATATAATGGGGCTGCCACCAGCATGTGGCTTGGCACCACAGCCCTGTCACCCTGTGCAGATACACAGCTGTGCCTTTCAGGGTGAGTGTGGTCTAGTATGGTGCCCAGTCGTCCCCCCCCCCACACCCATTGAGGCCTCTTACCTGTGCAGGCGGTGTTGGATGCCCCTCCATATGGCCATGGCCAGCCACAGGTTTAGCTGCTGGCCCACCCTGGGGTATAGCACCCCCTTGTACTGCAGCATGGATCGGGAAAGGATCTCAGATTCATCCAGTCTGAAGTTTGCTGTCCTCCTTGCTGCCGTGCCACTGGTGTCTATCCACCTAGTCACAGGGAACTCTTGCACAGGCAGTCCACAGAGCCTGCATGACAGCGTCATCTCTGCACAGATACACCGGACGGGTGATACACAGGTTCATGCATTCTTGCCATCCTGCTTCTCTGGTTGCTGGTTTAGACACATACACGGCCTTAGACACTGAGCCCAGGTTTCGGACTCTAAGACTACCTGTCTATGCCATGCTTGGTGCCTACCGCTGTGCTTGGTTTGTGCTGCATTTTTGATGCTTGCCCATTTTGGAGGCACATGACTCAAGATTCAAGCACTTTTTCTGAGCAGATATGTTTCTGTGGGTATGGCATGCCTTGGCACCTTGTTGAAAATCAGGCCCCTAGAGTTCAGGAAAACTAAATTTTGCAAAGATAGGGGAATACATCAAGAAGACGTTAGCTGGATGGGAACATCTGAGGGAAGAGCAAAATTGAAAGAAGATAGTTTAAGAGCAATGAATCTTTTTATTAGGAAAGTAAATAAAACTAAGAGGAAAAGGAGACCACTGTGGTTTTCAAAAGATATAGCTGAAAAAGTAAGAAAATGAAATTTGTCTTCAGAACTATAACCTCATCACAGAAAGAGGAAGGTAAACAACAATGGAGAAGCTAAGGGAAACTGATAACTCAGGAAAGCAAAGATGCTAATGGAATTAAAAATAGCCCATATAGTAAAACATGGGGACAAGACTTTTTAGGTGTATTAGTGAAGGAGGCGGTGCAAAGCTGACATCATGAGGATCAAGGGTGAAAGGAAGGAATTCAGAGAGGCTAATGAGGATAAAGTGTAATTGCTTAACAAATATTTCTGTTCTGTGTTCACAGATGAAGGGCTGATAATGGTACCTGGTAACCCAGAAGTTACATGCAGGAACCTCTGGGTTGGTTCAGCCTGCCTAGGCCCCTGTGGCTGTTGCAGGGTCAGCTGTCAGGGGTACCTGGACTGGAGGTTGTTCACAAAGTCTCCCACTGGGAGAAAGCATTTAGAGCAGTGGCCAGTGAGCTCTGGAATACTCTTCCCTTGGACTTAAGGGCCCAGACCTCATTGTTGGCTATCCATAAGCTCTTGAAGACATGGGGCCCAATATTGAAGTAGGCAGGCTATGTGCCGCTAGGGCTTACGCCCTTCCCCAGATATTCAATACCGCAGTGACGGCATTGAACATACAGGTTCGGTGCTGCGTGGTATCCTCCTCAGAGGCTAACCGTGTAGCAGTGATATTGGATCGCTATATGGTTAGCAATCCGCGGCTAGAATTAGGTGAGCCAAAAGCTGGTAGCAGTCCAATATCACCACTACCTGGTTAGCGATACTCTTTGCCTCCACTCTGACCCAGAATGCCCCCGACACACCCTGATTCTATCCAGATAGCATCAGGGTGCATAGAGCACATAGACGGGGATATTCAACAGCACTAACCATGTAGATGCAGTTGAATATTCCCATTTAAGGCATTTACTCAGTTTACTGGGATGTAAACCATGTAAATGCCTTTTGAATATCTGGCCCATGGTTGTTTTCTAGGGGTTGAGGTAGTTTACTGCATGGTGGGGCTGGGGTTTTCTCTTTTTGGTCTTTTCTACTGTGGTTCTTACTTCTGTACACCCTTTTGATTGATATATAGGTGGTTTAAATTGCTGAAAATAAATAAAGGCTATGAAAGAGCATACACTCAAGGATGTATATACAGCATCTCTAAAAACCACATGGAGCCTGATCTCAGATGGGGCATGTCCAGGCTATCTGGATGGCCCTGAACAGCATGGGTCTGTTACTGCCTGATTTTGCACCGCAGGAGCAAGATGGTGCAGAATCGGGCAGTGACATATTCAGCCCTCCCTGCAGCAAATCCAGCAGCATAGCAAACTTCTCAACCAGCTCCCTGTCACAGTAGAAAGACATATCTCACAACCAGGTGAGGACTTGGACCCTTTGGGTGGAGCTACAAGCTACCTCAAGGAGCTCCCGGTGAGATATGCCAGAACTCCCAATACCCTGGTGACTCAGAGAGAGTGGCTGCAACACAAAGGATAGCCCTGGCTGTACATCACCTGCCCTTCACTCCTGGACAGCGCTCGGAGGACACAGGACTGAATGTGACACACACACATCCCAGTTTGCCCAACTGTGAACTCTGGCGAGGATCCTCCAGCGTATCTTCCTACTGCATGTGATACTAGTGGATCAGGACATCAGCACGACACGGTTCAATGATCGCCTGACCCACCCCTCGGATGAGTCCTCATTTGCACGGCACCCATTTCCCTTGGGCATCCAGACAGCAACATCGACACACCAGCACACCCCGGTCACCTCCCAGGTGGAGAAGGAGATGCCACTGTACATCCTTGAGTGCAAGCAGCCACACTCGGAGCTTGTCAAGCTCTGCACAGAACCGGTGCTGCCGCAGATCGTCACGCAGGCGGAGTCACCACCCTATCACCGACACCATAGGAGAGGACAATATTCCCTGCACAGCAGTTCTTTGAAACAATCTGCCTCCATCAGCGCATGATGATGAAGACACCATCACCATCACCTGCTCCAAAAGGGGATGATCTCCTTCAACACAAGCCACCAACAGCCTGCATTGGAACAATGGTCACGCACCAACATCCTGCCAGCACATCTGATGAACAGCCTCCAGACCATGCAGTCACAGCGATCTGTGCACAGAGAGCATCTGTGACAGCTTTGATGGGGCCAGCAAGACCCATGGCACCTGAGGCATCAAGTGAGACAATTTCTGTTAATACCCACTCTATTCCCCTGGTGAGTGCCTCTGTTGCCCAGCCTGCCTCCATGGCACTGACCCCCAAACCCTCACACAAACAGAAAAAGAGGCACAGACATTTATGATCATCTTCTTTTTCCAGTTCCTCGTCTTCATCATTTTCCTCCTCCTCTACCTCCCTTGAGGCAGAGAGAGCAAGGACTGCCAGCACCCATGTTGCCTTGCCACCCAGTGTAACAGAATTGTAGGAGACCGTCCCATGGTCACTCAGGAAGAAGGTCATCTGGAGGGAATATTTTGACATTTTCAAGCTCCTAGAAGGGAAGCGGTGGTGCAATGCCAAAAAAAGGGCTAAGACAGGTGATCTGTTGTACCCATGGGAATGACACATCTCGCATAACATCCTCAACTGGACCATCACATGTGCCCGCATGATCAGTATTACTTGCCGCAAGGACCCCTCCCAGCTCAGATACATATTATCATATATGGACACTATCATCAATGATGCAAAGAAGTATGAGGTGTAGGCTTGGCTATCATATTTATTTATTTATTTATTATTTATTACAATTTCTTATATACCGAACTATTGTCAGCGCGGTTTACATACAACAAAATGACCATAACAAACTGTTTGGCTTCACATAGAACAGGAGAAAACAACTTGGACAACATGCTTATGCTTTACATAGAACAGGAGTAATAACTTGGATAACATGCTTATGCTTTACATATGACAAACATTTCCACAACAAGATGGAGTTGTGTCTCAACATGTCATAGAGTGCGGATGATGTGGGAATTTGTCTGCGGAGAATGAACTCAAAGTACGGGAAAAATTTTCAAAGGAGAACCATGGCTACCACAAGCAAATCCATGATAAACAATACATAATCAAACTCTGGACTTCGTTACCGGAGGATGTAGTATATGCTGTTAGTGTAGCTGAATTTAAAAAAGGTTTGGACAAATTCCTGGAGGAAAGGTCCATAAACCATTGTTAAAGAGGGCCCGGGAAATCTACTGCTTGCCCCAATACAAGCACTGTGGAATCTGTGTGTCTCTTTGGGAAACTGCCAGGTACTTGTGGTCTGGATTGGCTACTGTTGGAAACAGGATACTGAGTGATGGACCTTGGTCTGGCCCAGTATGCCATTTCTTATGTTCTTATCTGCATGCACTACAACAAAGGCACATGTTTCTTTCGTGATTGCAGATATCAACATGCCTGCCTCCACTGCGCTGTCCCCCCCGCCCCCCCACCCCACATCTCATTGCACTGGGAGACTGCAGACAAAGAACATTCAGCAGCAGAAGTAGTGAACCTGTGTTTCAATGAGCTCCCACACCAGTTTCCATCATAGCCATGGTCCCCTGGCTAGACATTTACCCAAAAAGAACTGATGCAAGATGCCTCAGGGATGGCTTCCGCTTTGATTTAATCATTCTATTTCACAGGGACATCCAAGATCCCATTGCTCATCCGACACAACCACCACAATATCTTTGGCACATTGTGCAGGAGAAGATTGACTCTGAGGTGCACTTACAATGCATGGCCAGCTCCTTCATTTTCTGATTTTTGAATCTCCCCCCTGAGAGTGGTCCCCAAAAATGACCACAGGAAGTTCAGGTTAATAAGCTTTAAGAGTTAAAGGAAGCCTAGGAGTGCCCGTGCCTGGCGGGCATGTGCCTGAGGGCCTCACCAGAGGGCCCTTTGGCGTGGCACTTAGGCGGGGTCATAAGGCATCAACTTCAGTAGTTGGATCAGGAAATATCCAACTACTGAAGCACTACTGAGGATATATCTGCAACTCTGAATCAACGATCGACCCCTAACAGAAACATTACTTTGGACGGATACATCCTAACAAATTAACCTCAATCTAAGAGTAAGTACTCGAACAGCTCACCTTTAAGCCCAAACTTCCACCACTTCCTAACTAGACAAACTCCAATAGAATACTGTGCAGCTCTGCACCCAAACAGCACCAAAAGAAGACTACAGGACGCCAGCACAACAATACAACCCCTCCAAACATCCCATAACATTAAGCTTAGACACATCAATCGAACATGATTCCTCAAATCCTCACCCTCTACGCAATGATACTACTCGCTTCAATCCTACTAATAACATCAGCCCAAATATGTAATCATCAAAAGAGCAACATACCAATTATTCACAAACCAAACCTTTTGAACTTTATACAATATCACAGAATACCATTCACTAAGACAACTCACAGACTTATACAGATCAATACAGTATCCCTACCACAACTATAACTCATAAACAACAAGCAATTCCAATCAAATGTTTGCTTATCAACGCTCGCTCTGTCCGTAATAAAATTCAAACCATTATAGACCATATACAATGTGCAGATTCTGACCTGATGTGCATCACGGAAAGCTGGATCACAGACTCTGACAACATTCTACTCAACCAGATATCTAGCTCACAATACACTATATTTAATTGCCCCAGATTATAAAACAGAGATGGAGGAGTCTTAATCCTTGCTAAAAAAAAACATCTGAACTTCTTCCTAACCAACTCTCAGTCACTACAAATGCTAGATTGCCTAACCATATCCAGTGCTGAACATACAATATGTTTTACCTACAGAAAACCCACCAATAACACCGAAGATCTATCTGCTATCCTAAACGAAGTATGTACTCACTCGAGCAAGAAAAACTGCTGCATTCTCATGGGAGACCTGAATCTACCCTCTACTTCAACAAAACACTCCAGCGCCTTTCTAGATGCTATGGAATCTTTACTACTGACACAGAGATGCCCCAACCCAAGACAAAGGATCCTCTCTAGATCTTATATTCATACCCAACACATTGAACAAAAAAGAAATAAACCTACAAATTGAATCAATATCATGGTCTGATCATGCCATGATATCCCTTACTATTCCAACCTACTATACTCAACCTGATATCCCCAGTCAACATCATAGACGGCGTTTAAAAGGCTTCAACCAAGACTACGTCTTAGATAAGACCTCTATACTATTAAACTCTGAAATGCATGAGCTAGACACATTTATCAGCTTGTGGAACCATACAATAAATAATGTCACTACGTTCAAAGCACCACATTCAACAAAGCACTTTGAATCTACCCCCCCCCCTCCCCCATGGTTCACTAAAAAACTGGAACAGTCCAGACAGAACCTCAGAAGATTGGAAGACATTGGAAAAGGTTCTGAGACAACTCTATCAAGACACTGCTTCTGAACAATCATAAAGAATATAACAGCCAATGCAATAAAGCTCAAAAAGAGTACATTACAACCATACTCACAAAATCACTTAACCGGCCTAGAGAAATATTCACAATTGTGTCCCAGATGACTGATGAATCAAACTCATCCAACTAAACAAACCGGACAATACAGGTTAACCCCCAAGCCATGGCCGACTTTCTCTACAGCAAACAAAACACAACTAAGACACAACAGTATGACCAAAAGCAGCAACAGAAGAGCAACCAAAAGTACCAACCCTGGAACAAATTCAACTCAATAACAAAGAGAGATCTTCTCAACATCATCAACAATATAAATACTACCATATCACCTCTGGACCCATGCCCCGTAACCTGGCTAAAACTCCTGTGCAATCAGTTTGCTCAGACCATCCTAAGAATAGTACAAACCTCCCTCATGCAAGAATACCTTCCACCTATATTTAAACAAGCTTCAATATGCCCCATTTTAAAAAAGGCCTCATCTGACCTAACAAGCCCCAGCTCATACCGACAGATTGTCAGTATTCCCTTCCTTGCCAAAATAATAGAATAAGTCATACAGAGGCAACTTCAAGATCACATCGACCTACACGCCCCACAAGATTCACAACAGCATGGCTTCCGTCCTCAACATGGCAGTGAAACACTTTTAACTGAACTCTTCAACAGACTCATTCTTGGTTTAGACAAACCCCGACATGGATTTGTGCTAATCTTCCTCGATATTAGTGCTGCATTTGATTCAGTAGCTCATCATATCATGTTAAATAGACTCTCCTGCATTGGATTAACAGATGACACATTAAAATGGTTTACATCTTACCTCCAGGACAAAACAATGCAAGTAAAGGTCAGTACCACAGAGTCAAAACCCTTTAATCTAACACAAGGCATCCCTCAAGGTTCAGCCCTGTCTGGTCTATTATTCAATTTATACATTCAGCCAATTTGTGACCTACTAAGAAGCTTGAACATGTATTTTCATCTCTACGCAGATGATATTGTGTTTTACATGCCATTCAATACCACCAAACCAGACTTTACGATCATATCCAATGCCTTCACCGCCGTAACAAACTTCTTTGCAGACATAAATCTAATAGTAAATAAAAATAAAATGGAAGCCTTACTCATATTCAGAGACCAAGAATTCAAGCCACCAAAAACGATTATAACACAAACATCAGAAATAGCTATTAAGAAATAAATCAAATACCTAGGCATAACCATTGACAACCTCAACATGTGCAGACACATCAAAAACACAGCAAGAGTAGCCTTCTAGAAGTTGAAGCTCCTCAAGCCACTTCATCAACTGTTACAACACAATGATTTCAGATCCGTAGTGCAAGACATTATCACACCGCACCTGGACTATGGAAATATCATCTACCAAGGTTTACCTAAACATGCACTATATCTACTTCAATTAGTGCAAAATACTGCTGCTAGAATTCTAACAGTCAGTTCTACCCGACAACACATAACACCAATACCAAAAAGTCTACAATGGCTGCCAATCTCGCAAAGGGCAAAACACAAAGCCATCACCACTACATTCAAAATCCTCCAAACCCGATCAGCACCTTGTCAATCTGATCTGCTCACAACTTCATCCTCAACAAGACCAAAAAGAGCTGCCAACCAAAATCTCCTGATCATCCCACATCTCAAGACTAAGACCACTCAACAAACAAGCAACAGAGCATACACTTTGTATGCCCCCACAATCTGGAACTCCATGCCTGAAGCAATCAGAACTGCACAATCACTCAAAGACCTTAAAAAACTAGTAAAAACACACCTCTTCAAAGAACACTATGGACCAGAAGACAATACCTAGCTATTGCCACTAGTCACTATCATGTATGGACAGCCTTAGCCCCACACCCCCCTATTCAACCCTGCTCACCCAAATTGCTCCTCCTCTAACTATTCCGCTATCTAACAAGAACCCCCCCCCCCCCCTGTTTTTGTTGTTGTTAAACCCCATGTTCTCCAAGTTACTTTTCCCTGTTCATTGTAAAACAATTCTACCAAGATTGTTATAATGTTTGCTGTAAACTGCTTTGGACAAAGGCGGTATAAACAAACTGTTAAATAAATACATAACCTCTACATCCTGCAGGGGGACTCTGTGAATGATTGCATGCCTGGTGATGCTTGTGTAGTACAGTATGCCTCTTTTGACCAGGCTCTGGACATTGTTAGACCCTCTGGCAGGGGCTCGTTCCTGGCAAAGGTTGACATAGAGTCTGCCTTTAGGCTTCTTCCTATCCACCCCACTTGCTTCCCCCTGCTTGGATTCCTCTTCAAGGGCATGTACTACTTTGACAGATCCATGCCGATGGGTTGTTCACTGTCCTGCTCGGTCTTCAAGACATTCATCAGCTTCCTTCACTGGATGGTGCAGCAGCGTACTGGGCTGCAATCCATGGTGCACTACCTTGATGACTTCTTTTTGTCAGACTGGAACATTCCCTTACCTGTACGACACTTTTGGAAACCTTCCAGGACATGGCAAGGGAGTTTGGCATCCCGCTGGCATAGGACAAGATGGTTGGACCCATTCAGATGTTGTTCCTGGGCATTGAGATAGACACAAAGCAAGACATCCCCCAGCTCTCCCATGACAAGCTGGAAGACCTCATGACTGCCATGCGAGGACAATGGACGATCATCCTCCGGATGGCTCAGTCCATTATCAGTTCATTGAACTTTGCATGCAGGGGTCTTGGTGAGCTCGTTGGAGGAGTGTTGGCTGAGCATCTCTGAGTGTGCAGTGCTGCTGATGGAGAGACGACCAATTGGAAGAGTACTGACCAGTGCGTCATCAGGCTGTGACTATCAGGATGCCATTTAATAGCATGCAACCACTTTGGGGCCATGGACGTGACCTGCGGTCACATACCCAAAGTGGAGTGTGACCAAAGGGGCTCTTCCCCTTTGGTGTCCCTTCGGTGCCAATTCAGGGCCTGAGTGGGCCTTCTGTGCCGCAAGAGATGCTACACAGCACTGGGAAAAGGAAGGGTGAAATAAAAATGAAGAATTTGTCAACAACTGTGTCTATACATACAGTCATGAAAGGCCCTATGGATAAGCACGTTCAGTCTTCATCTAAGGTAACTGTGTTATGTTCACAATCTCCTGATTCCTCTTCGTCTGATCCATTGGGGGTATCCCTAAGTCCTATAGCACGGTCTCCTCTTCCAAATCCTAGATCTCTGATGGCTGATAAGGAAGGGGCATTCCCCTTAATGGACATGGGTGGGGTTTTGTGTACTACGCCCACTGGAAGTTCACTGCAGCCTGTATCTGACTCTGTTGTCTACAAATGGTATCTCTTAAGAGACCTGTTTTGTCCTCGAGTGCTGGTGATGTAACTTTAGATGATATATGGCATGCAATGTTTAGAATGAATTCCCTTTTACAGGGTTTTATAGATCAAATGGTTGCTTTTTTGATAGGGTGGTTGAAAAATCTCATCTTGTTGATGAGTCTTTGGTGGCCATCAACCAGCGGCTTGACAGCTTGGAGGGCCATGTTGGGACACGATGGGCAAATGGATCATTGGGGCTCAAGATGCTTTTATTTTATATAAACAAGTGGAAGTTTTGGAGAATGCAATGAGAGCTCAGAATCTCTGACTCCTACATTTTCCTCAGCTACGTTTAATGTCTCATTTGATACTGTTATTAATTTGTGATGGAACCAACCAGGGAAAGCTCAACACTGGATCTGGTGCTCACCAACGGCAATAGCATGTCAAATGTCTGCGTGAGTGCCCCTGTGAGCAGCAGCGATCATCACAAGGTGCGGTTTGAGATAAAAGCCATGGTACAGGCCAAACATAGCAAGCTCAAAGTCCTAAACTTCAAAAACACTGACTTCAATAAAATGGCCGAGTACCTAAAGGATGAGCTGACAGGGTGGAAGGAGATAAGGGAAGTGAAATTGCAATGGGCTAAACTAAAGGTGGCAATAAAAGGGGCAACAGATAAATAAGTAACAAAAGTAAACAAAAACAAGAGGAGAAGAAAACCTATTTGGTTTTCCAAAGAAGTGGCTGCTCAAATAAAGGCAAAAAACAAAACTTTCACAAAATTCAAAAGCTTGCAAACAGAGGAACACAGAAATGAATACAGGATCAAACTCAAAGAGACAAAGAGAGAAATAAAGATAGCAAAATCAAAGGCAGAGGAAAAGAGGGCTAAAGATGTGAAGTGTGGTAACAAAACCTTCTTCAGGTATATTCGGGAAAGGAAGAAGATCAGAGGTGGAATTGCAGGACTCAGAAGTGCTGTGAACGATCTCGAGGAAAGTGACATTGAAAAAGTGAAATTGCTAAATGAATACTTCTGCTCTGTTTTTACTAAAGAAAGTCCTGGAGAAGGACCACCTGTGACTCCCAAATATAAAAATGGGAAAGAAGTATGTTTATGTTTATGATTATTTAGAATTTGATATACTGCTCAGGCCAGAGGCATTAAAGCGGTTTACAATGCTATATCATTCGAGGAAATAGGAAAAGAACGCCATTTATATGACAGGACAGAATAGAGGACAGAGACAGTCAAATAGATTAGAGAAGGAGAGGAACATGGAACAGCAAATTACCATGAAATAGAAGCACGTCAACCCAGTCCATGTCACCAGTGCAACCCTCAGCAGCAGACGCCACGGACCAACGCCTAAGGGCCACGCCAAAGGGCCCTCTAGTGAGGCCCTCAGGCGCGGGCCCGCAAGGCGCAGGCCCGCAAGGCGCGGGCGTGCCTCAGAAACGGCAGTTTTTGTGCCGTTGAAGAGGGCCGCTGATAGGCAGGTAAAGGAGGTGAGGAGGAGCTCCCGCTCACTCCCTCCGAAGATGGCTGCTGCTCCCCGATCTGTCCACGCGCCTCAGAAGCGGCGGTTTTTGTGCTGTTGAAGAGGGCCGCTGATAGGCAGGTAAGGGAGGTGAGGAGGAGCTCCCGCTCACTCCCTCCAAAGATGGCTGCTGCTCCCCGATCTGTCCGCGCGCCTCAGAAGCGGCGGTTTTTGTGCCGTTGAAGAGGGCCGCTGATAGGCAGGTAAGGGAGGTGAGGAGGAGCTCCCGCTCACTCCCTCAGAAGATGGCTGCTGCTCCCCGATCTGTCCGCGCGCCTCAGAAGCGGCATTTTTTTTCACAGAAGATGAGGTGCTAGAACAACTTGCAAAACTGAAAGTGGACAAGGCCATGGGACCAAATGGGATACATCCCAGGATACTGAAAGAGCTCAGAGAGGTTCTTACAGGGCTGTTAAAGGATGTTTTCAACAGATCCTTGGAAACAGGAGAGGTTCCTCAGGACTGGAGAATGGCTGATGTCGTACCTATACACAAAAGTGGTGACAGGATGAAGTGTCAAACTACAGGCCTGTGAGCCTTACCTCGGTGGTGGGAAAAGTCATGGAGGCGCTCCTTAAAGAGCGAATAGTGAACTTTCTCAAAACCAACAGGTTGCAAGATCCGAGGCAACATGGTTTTACTGAAGGACGATCTTGCCAAACAATTCTGATTGAGTTCTTTGACTGGGAGACCAGGGAGCTAGATCATGGGCATGCGATGGATGTCATCTACCTGGATTTCAGCAAAGCCTTCGATACTCTTCCTCATAGGAGGCTTATCAATAAACTCGGTAGTTTGGGGATGGATCCTAAGATGGTAAATTGGATCAGAAATTGGTTGACTGACAGACGACAGAGGGTGATGGTAAATGGAGCTCACTCGGATGAAGGGAAGGTGATTAGCGGGGTGCCCCAGGGGTCGGTCCTGGGCCCGGCACTGTTCAATATATTTGTGAGTGATATTGCTGAAGGACTGAATGGAAAAGTCTGTCTTTTTGCAGATGACATGAACATTTGCAACAGAGTGGACTCCCCCGAGGGAGTGGTTAAGATGAGGAAAGGCCTACAAAAGCTGGAAGAATGGTCTAATGCTTGGCAATTAAGATTTAATGCAAAGAAGTGCAGAGTCATGCACTTGGGTAGCAGAATCCAAGGGAATTGTACATGATAGGGGGCGAGATGTTGGTGTACACGGATCAGGAGAAAGACCTTGGTATGATTATTTCTGAAGATCTCAAGGTGGCAAAACAGTGCGACAAGGCAGTGGCAAAAGCCAGGAGTATGCTGGGCTGCATACAAAGAGGAATCACCAGCAGAAAGGAAGAGGTACTTATGCCACTGTACAAGTCACTGGTGAGGCCTCACTTGGAATACTGTGTTCAGTTTTGGAGACCGTATCTTGCAAAGGATGTAAAAAGACTGGAAACTTTTCAGAGGAAGGCGACCAAAATGATTTGGAGCCTGTGTCAGAAGCCTTATGAGAAGAGACTTGAAGACCTAAACATGTACACTTTGGAGGAGAGGAGGGACAGGGGAGATATGATTCAGACCTTTAAATACTTAAAGGGAAATAATGAACAAACAAACCTCTTCCAAATACGGGGAAGCTGTAAAACTAGAGGGCATAACAGGAAGCTGCAAGGTGGTAAATTGAAAGGCAATGTCAGGAAATACTTTTTCAGAGAAAGGGTGGTGGATGCTTGGAATGCCCTCCCGATGGAAGTGGTGGGGGCAAACACAGTGGCGGAATTTACAGACACAGTGAATCCCTTTACAGCAAAAGGGTAAAATCAAAATAAACTGAACCATCTAATTTCTCAACAAATAGGGATGTCCTGCATGGAGTGGTGGGTTCATCCCTAAACAGGAACATGGGGAGGGGTGGCCTGCATGGAGCGGCAGGTGCAACTACTCTTGCCATCGTTCTGGGCTGACTAGATGGACCATGCTGGTCTTTATCTGCCGTCATTTACTATGTTACTATGTTCTGAACCTGAAAAGATTATTTTGTCTAAACTGTATTATCTTCCAATTCATTCAGCTCCATTGGATGCTCAAAGTTCTCAGGGGGACAAGTTCTCCACCTCCGTGGATTTGATGGTCTTTTTAGAGACATCGGTGGATGTGGCTTCTACATGTGCTACTTTAATTGTTACCTTTGCCACGGAGATGGATAAACTCTCCATCCTGCTTTTATATTTTCAGAAGAAGGGGGCTTTATTTTGTGGTAAAAAAATAACTGCATTTCCTGATCTTTTGCAGGCTACACAAGTACAGAGGAGGTCCTTCTTCCATCTAAAACCTCGCGTTGTTGCTGCTGGAGAGACCTTCTTCTTGTGGTTTCCTTGTTAGTGCTTGGTCTCTTAATAATGTTAAATATGTTTACTTAGACCCTGCACATTTAATTTATTTATTAGATAATATATAGATGCTGTAGCCAGCTTAGATGGTTTTTGTATTATATTGGTGGGTTCATATTGTTGGGAGAAGGGCCATGATGCTATAATTTGGAATGTTTTTCACTTTTCAGCCTGGCTTATCATCTCTCCGTTCCATGATCTAATCTATAATAGATTGTTTTTCTTTTTCTTTTTTTTAGTTACCCAAATGTTATTGTTTTGTTATTTAGTGTATTTTTTTTTTGCTTTTTGTTTTGTAAAAATAGCATTATTTATTTATTTGGTTTTATACTGCACTATTTATAATCAGCATGGTTTACAATAGAACCACTATAACATGGAACAGTTTACAATGAACATGTGAACATGGTATAATACAATTAACAAATTTATATTAAAAAATCATACAACAGTGGCACGGAGCGATGGGTTCACCCCTAAACAAAGACATGGGGAGGGTGACCTGCACAGAGTGGCAGGTGCACCTACTCTTGCCATCTTACTGGGCAGACTAGATGGACCATACTGGTCTTTATATGCCATCATTTACTGTAACCTAGTCTGCCCAGTAAGATGGCAAGAGTAGGTGCACCTGCCACTCTGTGCAGGTCACCCTCCCCATGTCTTTGTTAGGGGTGAACCCATCGCTCCGTGCTATAATTTGGAATGTTTTTCACTTTTCAGCCTGGCTTATCATCTCTCCGTTCCATGATCTAATCTATAATAGATTGTTTTTCTTTTTCTTTTTTTTAGTTACCCAAATGTTATTGTTTTGTTATTTAGTGTATTTTTTTTTGCTTTTTGTTTTGTAAGAATAGTGAACTATTTACAGTCAGACAGAATCCAGAGTATGATATTGACAGATAAAGCTTTAAGTTATGTGGTCAAAAGCAAGATGGAATAGGTGTGTTTTGATTGCTTTGCGAAAGGTGGCCAAATCTGAAATGAGATGAATAGGAGCAGGTAGAGTTCCATAGTAGAGGGGCGAAGAGGGAGAAGGCTCTGTTTGTGGCGAATTGGGTGTTTTTTCTAGCTTTGGTTGGGATGGTAAGAGTCTTTGCCATATTTGTTCTTCTTGCTCTGTTGTCAGGAGTCCAATGTAAGAGATCTTCCAGAGAGGAAGTGGATAGGTGATGGAGAATTTTAAATGTTATCAGGAGAGTTTTGTACTTAAGTTGACTGTTTATTGGGAGCCAGTGAAGATTAATTAGAACTGGAGTTACATGTTCATATCTGGAAGATCCGTAAATGGTTTGTGCAGCAGTATTCAATGCCAGTTGTAAAGGATGGAGAGTATATTCAGGAAGACCATGTAGGATGATGTTGGCATAGTCTAAGAGTGGAGTAATAAGGGCTTCAAAGACTGTGTGGAAGTCAGTAGGCTCCAGTAAGGGTCGGAGATGACAGAGGGAACGTATTTTATGATAGACATAGTCACCAATAATCGGCCATTTCTTCCGAATGGATCTTGCATTTATAAGCATGCATTTTAGTGTTTTTTCATCTGTGGACTTACAATTGAGAGGTTTTCCTGATGGCATACAATATGGATAAGATATTGGTGTCTTATCAGACGTGGTTGTCTCATCGTGTCGAACACATCTTCTTGTTTGTTTCGGCCAAAGCCATGTATCGTGGAAATTATGCCACGATGGTGTGAAAATGATTCAACAGAAATGAAGGATAGGGCAAGACCATAAAGGCAAAGAATGAAGGGCATATATTAGGCATTATTATGGCAAGGCCAGCGGGAATGTAGTTAGACAGTTGACAGTAGGTGTAGGTTCGCAAAGGTGTAGCAGGGAGTGGGAGACAGCAACAATGATCTAAAGGGAGGTCTGCAGTCTAATAATTAAGGTATCAGTCATAGAAATGATATGAGCAGCACTATATAATCAAGACTGATACAATTATGCTCAAGGAGGACACTGTGAGTAACTGTAGGAGGGGAATAATGCATAGAAATAAATGTAAACTTCATTTACAACAATTATCCAGTAGCGGAGATAATCAGCTGCTAGGCATCAACAAATGTAAGGTGAAGTTGGCTGTAAAGTTTTATTGATCTTTTTACCCGCCTATGTTCCACTCCTAAGGGCCATACCAAAAATCCTGTGAGAGAGTCAGTTGGTTCATTAGATGATAGAGGGGTTAAAGGAGCACTAAGAGGCAACAAGGCGATAGCGGAGAGACTGAATGAATTCTTTGCTTCGGTCTTTACTGAGGAAGATGTAGGGATGTTACCCATGACTGAAGTGGTATTTAAAGGTGCGGAAGAATTGAAGGAAATATCGATACATCGGGAAGATGTCTTAAAACTATTAGATAAACTGAAGAGTAGCAAATCACCTGGGCCGGATGGTATACATCCAAGGGTGTTGAAAGAACTGAAATATAAGATTGCAGAACTGCTATCAGTAATCTGTGAACTATCATTAAAATCATCTCTAATACCTGAAGATTGGAGGATCGCCAATGTAACACCAATTTTTAAAAAGGGTTCCAGGGGTGATCCGGGAAACTACAGACCGGTGAGCCTGACGTCAGTACCGGGAAAAATGCTAGAAACCATCATAAAGAATAAAATTACTCAGCATGTAGATAGTCACAACCTAATGGGAGACAGCCAACATGGCTTTAGACAAGGAAGATCTTGTCTTACTAATCTGTTATGTTTTTTTGAAGGAGTGAATAAACAGGTGGAGAAAGGTGAGTTGTTGATATTGTGTATCTGGACTTTCAGAAAGCCTTTGACAAGGTCCCTCATCAGAGACTTTTGGCAAAACTAAAGAGTCATGGGATAGGAGGCAGTGTACTATTGTGGATCAGGAACTGGTTAAAAGATAGAAAGCAGAGGGTAGGGCTAAATGGCCAATTTTCCCAATGGAGAAAGGTGAATAGTGGTGTACCCCAGGGATCTGTGCTGGGTCCGCTGCTTTTTGACATATTCATAAATGACTTGGAAAGTGGAATAACGAGTGAGGTTATCAAATTTTCAGATGACACAAAACTATTTAAAGTTGTTAAAACCCAAGAGGATTGTGAAAAATTGCAAGAGGATCTTGATAAATTGGAAGACTGGGCATCAAAATGGCAGATGAAATTTAATGTGGACAAGTGCAAGGTTATGCACCTAGGGAAGAACAACCCAAACTATAGTTACACGTTGCAAGGTTCCACATTAGGAACCACTACCCAGGAAAAAGATTTAGGCGTCATTATGGATACCATGTTAAAACCCTCGGCCCAGTGTGCAGCGGCGGCCAAGAGAGCAAATAGAATGCTAGGTATGATAAGGAAAGGAATGGAAAATAAAACAAAAGATATTATAATGCCTCTATATTGTTCCATGGTGAGACCGCACCTTGAATATTGTGTGCAATTCTGGTCGCCGTATCTTAAAAAGGATATATAGCGATTTTAGAAAAGGTACAGAGAAGAGCCACCAAAATGGTAAAGGGGATGGAAGGATACTCCTATGAAGAAAGGCTAAAAAGGTTAGGGCTCTTTAACCTGGAAAAGAGACGGCTGAGGGGAGATATGATAGAAGTCTATAAATTAATGACCGGAGTGGAACGGGTAAACATAGAGCAATTGTTTACCTTATCAGAATATAGAAAGACTAGGGGACATGCAATGAAGCTACAGGGTAAACTATTTAAGACTAATAAAAGAAAATATTTTTTCACTCAACGTGTAATCAAACTCTGGAATTTGTTACCGGAGGATGTAGTAAAGGCTGTTAGTGTAGCTGGGTTTAAAAAAGGTTTGGACAAGTTCCTGGAGGAAAGGTCCATAAACCATTATTAAGAAGTGACCGAAGATATCTATGCTTGACCCAGTACAAGCATTGTGGAACTTGTGTCTCTTGGGGAAACTGCTAGGTACTGTCACAGAGCAGACTCTCTAGAGCCCCCTGTGGAGCTAAAAAACACTACTCCTCAAGTAAACAGTGACGTGTGGAGAGAGCACATGACACAAGGGTATCAGAATAGGTATAAGGGAGTGAGGTCACAAGCCTGGAATTATCACCCAGCCAGTAGGGAGGCAAGGAAGGTCCCACCTGACCCCAATAGGCTAGGGTGTGGTGCAGCTGGGGATTACGTAAATAATCAGCACAGCTCACAGAAGGAAGCAGAGAGAGCTGAGGAAGCTGGGAGACCTGAGAGACGAAGGAGATTAAGAGAATCAAGGCAACCAAGAGAGTTGAAAGACCCAAGGAGAAAGGATATTCCCAGGCAGAGGAGATATCCAGAGTGGGAAGGACACAGACATCCCAGGTCTCTACAGCAAGGCAGAAGGCACTGGCTGAATGAAAGTCTGAGTGAGTCTGATGAACAATTAAGTGAAAGAGATGAGCAACTGAATTCAGACAGGGACAGTGTATGCAGCAGCCTTGATAGAAGCTATGCCCTAAGGCACAAGTTACAAGCTAGGAAAAGCTATTCTGAGCCAGAGAGGAGAAATGCTAAGCTGAGCTATGAGAAGGCATTTGTATGAGAAACAAAAGCCCTATAATGCTAACTTAATGAAAGCAGGAAAACTCCAGAGTCTGGGCTACAGACAGAATATAGAACAAAGCTTGTTACCTGTGAGAGAGAACCCTTCAGAGGGATATAACTGGCATAAGCCTTCTCAGAAACTGCCGTTGGAGACAACAGCTGTTTGTAAAGCTCTTGTTAAAACAAAACCCCGAACAAAGGTTCCACTTTCTAATAGCTGGGCAGCTAACTGCTTTACTCTGCCTGATAACCAGAGGCAGAGGAAAGGCTCCTGGTTGAGCAACTCCAGAGAATATGGTAAAGCCAAACAGGTACATTCTGTAGAGAGTCAAGTACGTCACAAGCTGGAAAGTTTGTTGAACAAACTACCTCAGGAGAGAAGTGACGAAGCATCTGTACATGACAGTGTTCCCATGCAGTATGAGCCTTATGCAATAGAGGATAACATTGAATTGCCTGTTGAACAGATGGACTGTAGTTTGATACTAGCTGACCAAATAGAGTCTCTCAGATAGAAGGCTGAACGGCTCCAGAGAAGCCTTTATCTGGAAACCTGACAAGCTGTATTTCTGCTTCCATTCATATTTTGTTTGCTGAAAGGAAAGCTATTTTTGTTATAGTTCTTTTTGTTTACCCGAGAAGGGTTATGTTGATTTGATTGTTATACTTTTGAAAGAATCCTACGGGACGGGGAATAAAACCCAGTTAAACCGATTTCGGTGTCACAACTTATTTGTGTACTGGCAAGGACTATAAATATTGAAAAGGCCAGTACTTTACACCCGGGTGCAGTACCAGCTGTGACCAGCAGGAGGTGCTGCACGACGAAGGGGTGACAGTACATATGACCTAGATTGGCCACTGTTGGAAACAGAATACTGGGCTTGATGGACCTTGGTCTGACCCAGTATGGCATATCTTATGTTCTTATGTACAACTATTTGATAAACTGAAGAGTAGCAAATCACCTGGACCAGATGATATACATCCAAGGGTGTTGAAAGAACTGAAATATGAGATTGCAGACCTGCTATTAGTAATCTGTGAACTATCATTAAAATCATCTGTAATACCTGAAGATTGGAGGATGGTGAACGTAACACCAATTTTTAACCCTTTCATGGCTGTTGTTGCCATATGGCAACCTTCACATTTTCCCCAAATTTTTCACCGGATTCTATATTTCCAAAAAATCCGCACACTGTGTGCGAAATGTGATGTGTATCTGTGCTTGACATCTGAAAAAAACTGTTATTTAAACTATCACACAGCAGTAAATGAAACTGATGCCAAGACTGTTTTTAATTTTCAGCCATTCAGGAACATAGTTGCCATATGGCAACAGTAAATATTGTTTCTTAGAAATATTTTTTTTTCAAAAAAACTTTATATTCTGCATCATTTAGCTCAAATCTTAATTTAAAAAAAAAACAGAAAAAATTGTTTCAGTTACAAAATAATTATGTGGACGCGAAAGGGTTAAAAAGGTTTCCAGGGGTGATCGGGGAAACTGCAGACCGGTGAGCCTGACATCAGTACCGGGAAAAATGGTAGAAACCATCATAAAGAACAAAATTGCTGAACATGTAGATAGTCACAGCTTAATTGGTGACAGCCAACATGGCTTTAGACAAGGATGATCTTGTCTTACTAATCTGCTATGTTTTTTTGAAGGTGTGAATAAACAGGTGGAAAAAGGTGAGTCAGTTGATATAGTGTATCTGGACTTTCAGAAAGCCTTTGACAAGGTCCCTCATTAGAGACTTTTGGCAAAACTAAAGAGTCATGGGATAGGAGGCAGTGTACTACTGTGTATCAAGAACTGGTTAAAAGATAGAAATGGCCAATTTTCCCAATGGAGAAAGGTGAATAGTGGTGTACCCCAGGGATCTGTGCTGGGTCCGCTGCTTTTTGGCATATTCATAAATGACCTGGAAAAGGGAATAACAAGTGAGGTTATCAAATTTGAAGTTGACACAAAACTATTTAAAGTTGTTAAAACCCAAGAGGATTGTGGAAAATTGCAAGAGAATCTTGATGAATTAGAAGACTGGGCATCAAAATGGCAGATGAAATTCCACGTGGACAAGTGCAAAGTTATGCACGTAGGGAAGAACAACCCAAACTATGGTTACACGATGCAAGGTTCCACATTAGGAACCACCACGCAGATAAAAGATTTAGGCGTCATTGTGGATAACATGTTAAAACCCTCTGCCCAGTGTGCAGCGGTGCTTAATGCACTCAACAATCACCAAACGCAGTGGATCTTGCTTCTCCTCAGCAGGATAATCTAATCTTCTCAAGATACGCTATACCGCTCGTTTATAGAAACAAAGGTCTCAGACTCACCAGCGCTTCTGAACTGTTAGGCTCAAGCGCTTCGTTAGCATCAATGACCTTATAATTACTTTTTTTGTTTTTTTGTATATTTCTTATGCTTCAGGGTGCATACGTTTTCAAAATCAAAACATTTGCTTTGCTGATAAAATGAAAGAATAAAATTGCTCTTATCTTAGTATCCAGCAGAAAAAATTGATCTGGCAATAAAGCTGCAGCCACGTTTTACCCACAATCACTGAGGTGTTCATTGTGGCCTAGGGAGAAGTGGGAAGTGGGCTAAGAACTTATGTTTGGGTGCGGGGCGGATGTGTGTCCCACCTGCCTATGTTAATACAAAGGGCCAGAGTGTGTGTACGATGGGCCCGCTGCTTAACATGGCATGGTCCTGTCTATCCCCTCCCCATGCTTCTCAAAGGGGGCTGTGGTCTTGCAGGGGTCATGGTGAGAAAACTCCCACCACAGTGATGACCATTACGGCAATTGTCACATCCTGCGTCTCCTGGGCGAGATCTCAGCCCCCAATATAAGCAGGCAGAGCAGAGCGATCCTCTTTTTTTGGATCATCTGTTCTCCACCCTACCCACCCTTCATGTCCTTGTCACAGCTGGATAGGCTGCTGGCGGTTACCCAAGGCAGGCCACAAGCGCACACAGAGCATGAGCAAGAGGGTAGGTTGCTGTTGCTGCCAGCAAGGTGGGGCACCCCATTGAGTCCCCATACACGACGACCGTCCAGCACAGGCAGTCTCTGAGGCAGCACAGCAAGGCAGGGGTGGCCCCAGCTCAGTTTGGCAAGACGGGGCCGGCTTGGCAGTAAGAGAGGAGGACATGTTGTATACTGACTGAGGTGATCAGGAACCATGCCCCGCTGTACATTTATTGCACAGTATATATAACTGTATTAATATGTTGATCTGGCAATAAAGCTGCAGCCAAGCTTTCCCCACAATTATTGAGTAAGGTATTCATTGTGTTCTTTGGGGCCTAGGAAAAGGTGGGCAAAGAGCTTATGTTTGGGGGAGGGGCGGACGTGACTATGTTATTAGATTTCAGCATGACCTTTGACACCATGCCATATCAGTGACTTATAAATAATCTGGTTTGGGATGGATCCTGACTGGGTTAGAAACTGGTTGAGTGGGAGGCGACAGAGGGTAGTAGTAAAAGCGGTGTGCCACAGGGATAGATCCTTTGTCCTGTCCTTTTTAATGTTTTTCAAGAGATATTGCAGAAGGTCTGTCAGGAAAGGTATTGTTCTTTGTGGATAATAGCAAAATCTGCAACAGGGTAGACACCCTGGAAGGTGCGGATAATATAAGGAGGGATTTAGGATAGTTTGAAGAATAGTCATAAATTTGGCAGCTAAGATTTAATGCAAAAAAAATGGAAGGCCACGCATATGGGCTGATAAACACAAGGTAGCAGTCCCCACCTGCCCACCTGCAAACCACACGCTCATCCGCTTTCTTCTTTCTCGGTCCTGCACTATGGAACTCCCTCCCCACCTCTCTCAGACTCGAACAGCAATTTACCACATTTTAAAAAGACCTGAAAACCCACCTTTTCTCCATTGCTTTTGACCTCCCTTTTTCCTCCTGTGTGAAATAACCTTTCTCCTCCTCTTTCTCACCTCCTTTCCTCTTAGTCACATGTGTTACATGTCTCGCGTGCTTTCCTGTCGTATTGTAATTTCCTTTCCTTTTCTGGCCTATTGGCCTCCTTTTTGTATTTTACTTTGTAAACCGCTATGTTATAATTTGAATGGCGGTATATCAAAACTAGTAAACATAAACACATAAACATAAACATTATAAGGGGTGAAGAGCATAATCCTAAAGTGGCCGAACAGGGGGAAAATAGTGATGACAAAAGCCAGAAAGCTGCTTGGGTGAATATGAAGAGAAATGGCTAGCAGGAAGCAATGGTGCCGCCTTTGGAGTACTGTGTACAGTTCTGGAGACCACGCCTTCCGTAGGATTATAAACAGGATGGCCCAGACAGCAGTTGCTAGAATGGTGAATGGTTTTCATCATAAGGCAGATGGGGACTGACTTCAAGATCCCAATATATATCTACTTTGGAGGAAAGATGAGAGAAGGGAGAAATGATTATAGACATTTAAATACCTCTGTGGTATAAATGCACAGGAGGCGACCCTCTTCCAATTGAAAGGAAGCTCTGGAATGAAGAGTCACAGGATGAAGATGAGACTCATCATTAATCTGAGGAAATATTTCTTCATGGAAAGGGTGGCGGAACAGCTTCCCAGTGGAAATTTTGGAGAGAACTGTCTGAATTAAAAAAAGCATAGGACAAGTACAGAGGATCTCTGATGGCTTAGTGGGGGAGCAGCCTAATGGTTAGTAAAAGTGAGCTAGAAGTAGGGCATCTGGGGTTCAAATCCCACTGCAGCTCCCTGTGATCTTGGGAAAGTCACTTCACCTTCAATTGCTTCACATACAAAAAGATTATAAACCCTTAGGTTTTCAACCCAGTCCTCAGGGAACCCTAGGCCAGTCAGGTTTTCAGGATTCCCAGAATGAACATGCATAAGATAGATTTGCATACAATGACAGCAGAACATGCAAATCTTTTTCATGCATATTCATTCTCGGAATCTTGAAAACCTGACTGGCCTAGGGTTCCCCAAGGACTGGGTTGAACACCGCTGAGGGGATGGGAGAATACCTACTGCACCTGAATATAATTTGCCTGAACTGAGAAAAGGTGCAAGCTAAATCCAGTTCCCTTTATCTGCCATAATTTTCTGTGTTTCTCATTTTTCTATCGTCTATTGGACTATTTGGACCCCAGCCAAATCCCACATGATAAATGTATCCATTTCTAATTTATGATGGTCCTGTAAAACTGATATTGGCACTTTAAATCATTCCTCTTTGAAAATGCACAAGACTTCTGGCAAAAGATATTGTCAGTTATCCAAAAAATACTTGGGTCAATATTCAAAAGCACTTACCCACATAGAGGCCATTGATAATGCCACTGAAAATTGTTTCAGACCACCCTGCTGGGGCAGAGCAAGGATAGAAGTTGGTATTCCATCTAACTATATGGAGAGTCCAATTATTCAGTCTGCTAGCCATATAGCTATGTGGATAAATTTAGGCTAGCGAAAAGGCTATCCATGTTTTTTTAAAAATATTTTTAAACAAATCCAACAACTCAGAGGTCACATTACCCTCAACAGCCAATGTCATACAGTACCGTAAATATTTCCAACAACCACAAACCAACTTGCTCTTAACATGCTGCTCCACCCATCTTTGTTTTTACAATTTCCCCCCTCACAGCCACCCCCTTCTCCCCTACCCCTATCTCCCCCCACCCCCCACCCCCCTACCCCTTCCTTCAGCCCCTTTCCCCTTTTCCTCATCTTCTCCCCCGACCCCCCTACCCCCTCCTCCCCCACCTTCACCCCCCTCCACAGACCCCCCTCCCCCCTTACGCCTTCATTTCTGTTCTCAGATACCCCAGCACCTTGCTCCATTGCTTCTCAAATCGGTCTATCTTTTGTCGCCTTACAGCTGTTAATTTTTCCATTAAATATACCTGCCTAAGTCTTTCCACACAATGTTCCACCTGTGGGGCTTCCTTCTGCTTCCATCTATATGCCAACTCACAACAAGCTGCACTGAGGCATTCCATTATCTGCCTCTTGTCTTGCTCCGGGCCCTCCTCACTCCAACACCCCATCAAATACCCACTGGGGTTGAGTGCCACCTCTCTTCCTCCAACCACCTCCTTAATCCATTTCTGAATCTCCCTCCAGAAACCCTGTATCTTAGGGCATTTCCACCATATGTGAAAGAAGGTTCCCTCCCCCTCACAGTCCCTCCAGCACCGATTGGACACTCTGGGAAACATCTTATGCAGGCGTGTTGGCGTGTAGTACCATCGCATCACCACCTTATACCAATTCTCCCAGATAGCTACTGACAGTGGCAAATATTGTACCTGATCCAGGAGACTTCTCCACTGCCCCTCCTCCAGCTCCCTCCCTAGGTCCCTTTCCCACTCACACATGTACCTATGCTTACTAACCCGTGGCCCCTGTATCGCCTTATATAACGCCGAGGTTAGGCCCGCCGAGAGTTTGTTTCCCATACCACACTATCTCCAGTGGTGTATAATCTTGCTCCAGACCTACCCGCCCTAATTTCTTCCGAAGAAAATGCACCACCTGCCCATAGTAAAACCTATCCACTTCCCGCAGACCAAACGTCTCCCTCAACTCTTCAAATGGGACCCATTCCCCCCATCCACAAACTGATAGAAATATTTCAACCCCCCCCCCACGCCCACCTGCTATAACCCCCCCCCCCTCCTGGCCCCGGCAAAACTCCTCCGTGTGGCACAGCTCCCTCATCAGCGAAAACTGGGTCCCCCCCCCTTCCACTCCTGGCTCCTAATTTTGTCCCACTCTCGTAAGACATGCAAGACAAGGATTATCCTCCTCCTTTACTCCCCACTCCCCCTTCCCCATCCAAGGAAAACAGGCCAACGGTCGCCCCTCTCCACACCCCTTTTCCATCTCCACATAATTTTTCTTCTCCCTCCCTTCCCGCCAATCCATCACATGGCGTGCCTTCGCCACCCAAAAGTACCCCTGTAGGTTTTGTACCCCCAGCCCTCCATCCTCCCTTCCCCTGTACATCACCGCTCGTGCTATCCGGGGCGGTCTCTTCCTCCAGATATACTGGTTGACCTTCCTCTGTATCCCTCTTAAATGCGCCCCCGGGATAGGCACCAGCAATGCCTGAAAATAATACAGTAGTCGAGGGAGCACATTCATTTTAATCGCTGCTATTCTGCCCAGCCATGAAATCTCTGATCACTCCCAGCGTTGCAAGTCCTGCCCGATCTCCCTCCATAGAGCACAATAGTTTGCCTCATACAATCCCTGTGGCTTGGCCGTAATATTGACCCCCAGATACCTAATAGCTTTCACCGCCCATTTAAAGGGGTACCCTGCCCTCAGCCTCTCCGCCATCAGCTTAGGCAAATTAATGTCCAGGGCCTCAGTTTTGTCTGGGTTCATTTTGAACCCAGAGACGTCTCCATACCTTCCCAGATGTTCCATAAGCTCCGGTAATGACTCTTCCGGCCTCGTCACTACCAGTAATACATCGTCCGCAAACAATGAAATCTTATGGTGGTGCCCCCCCCCCTCTGCAACCCCCATAACTTCCCATTGCACCGAATTGCCTGGGCTAGTGTCTCGATAGCTATAGCGAACAATAATGGCGACAGTGAGCACCCCTGCCGCGTCCCCCTCTCCAGCTCTAGGGCCGCCGTATACCTATCTCATATACTTGGGGCCCACCCCCATCTTTCTCATTACCATGAATAAAAACTCCCAATCCACCCTATCAAACGCCTTCTCAGCGTCTATAGACAGCAACATTGCCTGCTCCCCCTGCTCCCTTGCCCCCCAAATTGCCTCCAACACCCGTTTTATATTGTCGGAGGTCTGCCTCCCCATTATGAATCCAGTTTGATCCAGCCCTATCAATCCCGGCAGCAACCCAGCCAATCTCATGGCCAACACCTTAGCTATAATTTTCACATCTACATTCAGCAATGAGATTGGGCGGTAGGACCCACACTGCAATGGATCTCGTCCCCCCTTCAATATTACTGTGATCCCTGCCGTAAGCATTTCTGAGGACAAATGTCCCCCTTTCTGCTGTATCACATTAGCTACATTCACCAACCCATCCAGCACCTCCTCCCGAAACGTTTTGTAAAAGGCTCCCGTTAGGCCATCTAACCGCGGGGCCTTCCCCTGCGGTAACTCCCCCAAGGCCTGCTCCACCTCTGCCCTAGTGATGTCTCCCTCCAACCCCTGGATTTCCGGCTCCCCCAACTGAGCCAACTCGATCCCTTCCAAATAGGCCTCCCCCCTCCCTCCTTCCTCTTATATAGCTCCCGGTAGAATTTACAAAATTGCTCCCCAATATCCTTCTCAGACCGTAATATCCCCCCCTTATCCCCCTTTATCCCTTCTATGGCCGTCTGCACCTCTCTTTTCCTTAATGTTTTGGCCAGCATTCTCCCTGCCCGATCCCCCCACTCATAATAGCACTGCTTTACCCTGTCTAGCTTAAACCCAATCTCCTCTACCTGTAATTTATTTAGCTCCATCATGAGCTGATTTAGCTGCTTAAGGTCCTGTTGTTTGCCCCGGGCCTTATACCTCTCCACCACCTATTTTATCTCCCGGTGCAAGGCCTCCTCTCGTGCCAATCTCTGTTTTTTATATCTGGCCGCCCACATCACCAACCGCCCCCTCACCACTGCCTTCATTCCTTCCCAAAGTCCCACTCTCCCCACTTCCCCATTGTCGTTGATCTTCCAGTATTCTTGAAGGCAAAGCTTAACATCCTTCACCACTTCCTCCCTCTTCAATAGGCTTTTGTTGAGCCTCCAAAAATGCACTCCCCCCTCCCCCGAGCTATGACCAATGGTCACCCACGTTGGTGCGTGATCGGACCAGGTGATGTTCCCGATCTCTACCTCCTGTACCAGGTTGCCCCACCGACCATCTATCAGGAGGTAATCGATTCTACTGAAGCTATCGTGGGGAGATGAGTAAAAAGTATACTCCCTACACCCCTCATGGTGCTGCTGCCACACATCCCTCAAATGATATCTCCTCATTATGCGCTTCAACGCCCCTCGGGCCTTGTTCCTTCCATCTCCCCCCTTAGCTTGTCTATCCCACTGCAGGTTGAGGGCCAGGTTGAAGTCGCCCCCTAAAATGAGCCTCCCCTGGGCGTGTTGAGCCAATAGTTTGCTCACCCCACTCCAAAACTGGGCCTGCCTCTCATTTGGCGCATATACGTTGACCAAGGTAACTAGCTCCCCCTGCCACTCCCTGCCCAACAGCAGCATCCTACCATCCTGATCCCGTGCTTCAAATCTCACCCTAAAGGAGCTACCCTGCCGTAGCAGTATGGCCATTCCCCCCTTCTTGCTCGCCTCTGCCCCCCTTATGCTCCCAAAATACTGTTGCGGATACAGCGCGTTTTGCAGCAACCCTTCATTTTTCCTCCGCAAATGAGTCTCCTGCACCAGTACTATCTCCCAACCCAATCTTGTAACCTCCCTAAATAACTGGTGCCGTTTGCGTGGATCATTCAGCCCTTTTGAATTAATGGATCCTACCCTCCCCCTACCCCCCATGGAAGTCTCCGTTCCCCCCCCCATTCCCTTCCCTATCATAAGTATGCTGGGCCCCCTCTTCCGCCCTCCCCCCCCAACCCCCATCATTACCACTCCCTCCGGAGCCTTCACCATTGCTCCAGTGACTCCCCGTGGCGTTCGCTCCTATCTCCCTACCCTTACTGCCTCTCTGCCAGCTCCCTCCCCACATCCCCCCTCCCAGCCTAGCCCTCTTTAACTTGTATCAGCAATGCTCATCCTTGCCTTCCCCCTTTCAAAAACATTTCCAATACCCTTCCCCTCCCTCCCTCCAGAACAGCATTCCCACACAAACAATAACCCCCCCCAAACATTCAAACTTATCCCCCCTCCTTCAAAACATCTTCAGTCAGTTAGCAAACAAGCAGAATAGTACAAATTACCAAGAAGCCTAACGCAGATTCCTCCTGCCACGATAGTTTGCACCAGCAGGCCCCCACCCCCTCAGTCTCCAGCTGTCACCTCCACAGGTCGCTGTTGGTCCTGTTCTCTGGACAGTCTAGAGAGCCGCCTGCTCTTATTCTCCATGCGTTGCCACTTCGTCCCCACACTTCTGGGCTGCACACGCTGCTCCCGCGGTCGTCCTCTCAGCTGGCTCTCTGGGATATTCTTCACCCCCAGCTCTTTCAGCACCTGCCAAGCCCCCTCTGCCTTCTGGATTTTGCGCGAGATACCCTGCACTGTTACCACAAGTCCAAAGGGATACAGCCATTTGTACCGCCATCCCTCTCTGCGGAGCAACGCTGTTACTCCTCTCAGCTCCCACCTCCGCTGCAGCGTACCGGCGGATAAGTCCTGGTACGGTTCAATCGTGGCACCCTCCCACTCAAAGGGCCCAATCTTCCTCGCCGCTGCCAACAACTTCTCCTTCACTTTAAAGGAGCTCAAACATGCAATCATGTCCCTGGGCTTATTATCTCGCGCGGGGCCAAGGCTTCGGTGGGCCCTTTCTTTGGTCAGCCGCACACTCTCCCCCTCTCCCGTGGGATCCGCCTCCTTCAAAATTGCTCCAAACAGCTTTACTAACGTCTCCTCACAGTTCTTAAATCTTTGCTCCTCTGGCACTCCTCTCACCCGCACATTACTCCGCCACGATCTGTTCTCCAGATCTTCGGTCTTCGCCTTCAGGAGTTCCTGTGCTTGAGCCAGTTCCGACCATCCTGCTCGCAGATCTCCCACCGTGCCCGCTTGATGGTCCAGCATCTCTTCCACTCCTTCCACTCTGGCCCCCAGCTCCTTCACCTCCTGCCGCAACGTACCCAGAGTCTCCTTCAGCTCCTTTTGGTACCGGCTCATTTCAGCCTTCAGCTCCTCCTTGAAATCGGTCAGCCATTCCTTTAGGCCCCCTATAGAAGCGGGGCCCAGGCCCTGCTTGCCCTCGGAATCGGATCGCTCCACTCCCTCCTCCGCCATCTTGTCCGCATGGTCTGCACTCTCCGTGTCCCCCAGCGTCGCGTATGAGGAGCGGTATTCCGCAAGGCGCTTCTTCACCGACATGCTCTCTGACACCTTAGTCATCTGCCTGCTCCGTCTGTCCCTTCAATCACCGGGGTAAGGTCGTTCATTTTTAGCTTCCTCTCCGAACGCCCCGGAGCTCACTCAGAAAGCTGCCATCTCGCTTCCTGACGTCACCGGACGTCAAAGGCTATCCATATTAAGGTGGTTCTCACTGCTGTCTGCATATATCCACCGCTGCTCTCTATCCAGATAGTGGTGCCGAATACACACACACACAGATATATATATATATATAAAAACAGCATGGCTGGCATAACAAAAAAAAAGCTGCCCGTGGCATTTCAATATGCCATTATCATATGCCACTGTCATCCTTAAATTGATACATCATACTGGAAGGCCAACAGATGATAATGGAATACTACTGAATATTTTTATTTCATTTGCCATACCAAATATCTTAGAATGATGGAAAACCTCTACGCTGTTGAATGAAACACTTCTGGTGGAGTTAGGTGATATTAAACTGTGATAGCAGAAAAGCAAGGCTACTTGAACCATTTTATAAAAATATGGTCTCCTTTCTGAAGATATGCAGAAGACCAAAACGATTCTTATTACCAGTTTGGATTATACCAATATAATATATTGCATATACTGTGGAATAACTTATTATCTTATTTATTTTTATATCATAGTCACCATACTACTATACTGTTATATGCAAACTGTTATGTATTTTTTTTTCTGTTTGCTTTATAAATCAATTTATAAATAAGTGATCCAAAACTGACTGACCACTAACTCTAAACCACCCTTCAGCAACAACAACCATTCTTCACACCAGAGAGAAGGTTTGCTAAAGTTCAGTAAGTGATCTTGCAGCTACCATGTGACATGCAAAAATGCCATGTGGTAACTGCAAAACCTGTGTGGTATATGCATGGGGAGTGACCGGCACAACCCTGCAAATACCATATAGGGCTAGTACTTACTGCACTGTCCTGTGATCCCTGCATTGGCAGGTAACATGGGTCGTCCCATGCTGCCTGACAATGTAGAGATCACGGGATCAAGGCTGGGAGAAAAGGGAGGGCAGAGCAAGCAGTTGTTCTGTCCTCCCCGACTGAGGTGGCACTAGCACAATCCCCTTTCTGTGCCCCCCCTACTAATAAATGGATGCCAGGGGCTTGGATCTTCCAATTCAGCACACCAGCACCAGTAATGTTCTTGATCCTTCCCCTCTTCAGCACCACCACCCTCCAGACACTCCAGACAGCATCCAATCCCTTAGTGCTGCAATTTAGGGGGGGGGGGGCTTTGGGGTACCCCATTCCCCCCGATTGAAAAAAAAAACACCCTGGCTACTCAGTCATCAGCACCCCTTCCCCCAAGCCCCCTTAAAAAAATATTCCAGTCTGCCCCCTCTTCCCCCTCATCCCCTTTAAACAAATCATAGCTAGTCAGTTGCTCTGACTCTGCTTATACCTCCTAATGCCACGTCCCTTAACTCAATTTTCCCTGGTGGTCTAGTGCCCAAGGAGGCAAGAGCAATCCTCCCTGCTCCTGCCCGCATCACCATTGCTAGCTAAAATGGCACCAGTCTCGCGGTGCTACCCCCTAGTGAGAAGATGTTGAAGTAATGGCTAGGAGGTAAAGGGGGTCAGAGCGACTAACTAGCTAAAAATTGTTTTTAAGGGGGTGAGGTAGAAGTGGGGCTGACTGAGTAGCTGAGATTTTTTTTAAGGGTGGGGGTGGGGGGAAGGGAGGCCAAATGAGTAGCCAGGATGTTTTTTTTACAGTAGGGGGAATGGAGAAACACTAAGGACCCTATTCTGATCCCTATGTCCATCTCCTTTGTACATCCAGGCTGAGGCAGACGTACAAAGGATATTGCGATTCTGATCCCGCGGGACACGTCTAGCACCTCGGGATCAGAATCGCAAACAGGCCTGTATGTGCAGGCTGGGATTGCGATTCAGCCATATCCCGGCTAACTCAGCCAGGGCATTTAAATGGAGCCACGGCACCATGGCGTCCTGTTGTCATGGCACCGTGGCTCCATTTAAAAGCCACGATGCCGGCCGCAGCTAAAAAAAGATAATTCCCTGCAGCCCAACCCCCAATCCGGCCTCCTAAGGCCAGGGTTGGGCTGCGGGGTATTAACTTCACCCCTTTCCCCAGCCCCTTCCGCACCCTGAGTCTGCCAAAAAGAAACATCCAGTGAAGTTATTCTATCCCGGGGGTGGAATAAGTTATTCCAGGGGTGAAATTATTTCCCCAGCCATTTCACCTGCCCAGGATGTACAGGGCCAATATTAGAATAGGCCCTGTACATCCATGGCCAGTGACCACCCACTGCCTGCCTACTCTCCACCCCTGAGCCGCCTCTTCCCTACTCCCGACTAACTTCCCCGCACAACAAGTGGGGAAGTTAGTCGGGGCATACAGCGAGCATGAATACTCCCTTACTGACTGGGTGTAGTCCAGGGGTTTGGTGCTGAGGGGGATTGGGAGGATGAATGTGACTGGTTCCCTTGCCTTGGATCGACAGATCAGGTATACCGACATCCATTTACTGGTGGAAGGCTGGGGAGGCCATAGAGGGGGGATTGGACTGGTGCTGCTGCCACTGCTGCTAATTGGCAGCAGCCACGAAGCAGCATTGAAGGCCTGAACATATTGCAGTGATTTGAGCAGCCATCACACAACAACTGTTCACGTGGTGTTTACTTCTAATCACCCCTAATCTCACTTTCCCCTTCTACAATTTGAAATGCAGCTATCACAGAAAATTGCCTGTGATAGCTGCATTTGACAGTGTTAGATGTCATCGTGGTACAATCTTTCTCGCATTAGTGCGGCAATGACAGCTAACGCCATTTAGTAAACATGCCTCTATGTCTCAAAAGATGCTTCTGCATCAGGTATCATTTATTGCAAGTATAGAAGCATGCACACATGTTCCTATTCAAGCATCCAATCAATCATTTGACCTGACAGGGATAAATAAAGGAAGATACCATGTGCAGCTATAAACCATCAGATTAACTAAATGTTTAATCCACTGTATCTGTCCAGCACATGTTGTAATCAGCTGGCTATCAATAAACTCTATTATTTGTAACTTTCCTGGGCCTATTATTGAAAATATTTTGCATTTCCTGTTTAGGAAATGTTAATGTACATGGCTATTTGATCATTTGATTATGCAGCATTTCTTTAAAACCAACATCAATAATTCATAATTTAACTTATATGACAGCGCCAATCATTTTTTTTTTGTTTACAGAGCAGAACATTTTACCTTGGTGACCAATTACATTAATTTGTTGCATTCTATTCAAGTCTCCTAATTAATTTTTCACAAGAAATAAAATAATTGAAAAAAAAAATAACACAGAGACTAATGACACCTTATAGACTAACAGATTTATTGAGGCATAACTAAGATAATAACTATACTTCATAAAGGTGTAGCTATCTTTTTGCAAAATCTTTTTCCAATAATTCATAATTACTGAGCTGCTTTGCATGATGTCGCAGCCAGTGATTAATTCTGAATTTCAATATAATTTGGCATTTAGTACTACATGTGAAATTTTACTCTTTGCAAAATGGCAAGCTTGCATATAATTTTTGCAACCTATCTTATGTGTAAAAAAGCCGTGCAAACCTCTGAAATGCTGTTTTTGCATATTTTGGGGTGCTTTTTTGCATGATGCCTTCTTTATAAAGGAAAAACGTCACAAGTTACTACTTAAGGAGGTAATTTTATATGGAGCCATATGACGTTATGCACCATCCATATCCCTCCTTCCCTTTGCTTCTAAACACTTTAACCCTGGGAGTACCGATGCAAGTTTCACAACGCGTATCTCGGAAACTAGTTGTTCAAGAATGCAATCTTTTTATGACTTTTCACATGTCAATATTCTCTTTATATTGCGCCATGAGAGGAATAATTTTCATCCGCTAGGTGACGCTAGGGATGAATTGCAGCACAGAGTACCAGTGGGGTCATTTTTGACCCCAGTTGCTTACGTATGGTTTGGATCGTGATACAATTTGCAGTTTTGTGAATTTTTTGATCTGACAAAGGTATTTATCATTAATTATGTATCATTTATTTTTTGTACTCTTATGAAAATTACACATTTTCTGTAATTGATATCATACGTTCTCTCATTATTTCCGATGAAATCTAAAGGCTTTCAGCTCGTTCATCATGATTATTGTAAACCTATAGTAAAACTGCTTTGCGTTTTATTCAACTTTATCTTTGTTTATTTATTTTAAGTTATTGTTTATGATGTCAAAACGAAAGTATTCAGCTGCCCAAGTAAGAGAAATATTGCAATGAGATGCTGACAGTGACGGCTCTGAGTCGTCTGATGATGCAGCATATTCAGCAAGCGAAGAAGCATATCAGCCATGTTTGGGCAATAAATCTGATGATGACAGTCATGATTCAGATGGTGACAGCAGTTGGTCGCCAAGTAAATGTGAGACTGATGTTGAGCCGGTAACATCGCCTGCAGCAAAGAGTCCAGTTACAGGTTGAGGCAAAGGTCGAGGCTGTGCTGGACGGGGAAGAAGGCAGGAGTCCTCGGTGTCAGTATCATCTCTGAGGAATCTTAGTTGTGGTCGCAGAGGAGCTAAGAGGTCATCAACTATAAGCACAAATGTTGCCATTGAAGCCTATGTATCTAAAGATGCCACATCATGGAACAGGAAACCTATAAAGCAAGCTTCTGGAAGATACGCCAAAGCTAATGTCATGCCCGTAGAACAAGGTCCTACAAGGTATGCTGTACGAAATGTTGATGGCCCTCTCACAGCATTCCACTTGTTCATGAGGAAGAACTTATTGAATGAAATCATGATGTGGACGAGCAAACAAGGAAGACACATTTATGATGACACCTGGAATGATTTGACAGACGGAGAATTTCAACATTTTCTTGGACTTCTGATCCTCTCAGGCATGTACAAGTCACGAAATGAATCCATAGTTCAGTTGTGGAACCTTGAAAATGGTTGTTCTGTTTTCGGCAAAAATATGGCCTGTAATCGTTTTCAGCAAATTTCTTGTGCTCTCAGATTTGATGATGTAACCAACAGATGTAAACAATGAGGCGTGGATAAGCTTGCTCCAATCAGACACTTTTTTGATACCTGGGAAGCAACTCTAAGTGACGCCTTTGTTCCTGGTGAAAATGTTACCGTGGATGAGCAACTTCTTACATTTTGTGGCCATGTTCTGTCCAGACAATATATTCCCAGCAAACCTGGGAAATATGGCATAAAGCTATAGATGTTGTGTGACAGTGCAACGCCATATGTTCTGCGTCTTCAAGTATATACAGGAAGGGAACTCGGACAAAACAGAGAACAGAATCAGGGTGAAAGGATTGTGCTGCAACTCACTGAAGGATTGACGCGATCTGGCAGAAATGTTACTGTTGACAATTTCTTCTGCAGTTTATCCCTGTCACGGAAATTGCTAGAAAAACAAATGACAATTTTGGGGACAATTCGAAAGAACAGAAAAGAATTACCTCCAGAATTTGTAACAGCAAAGGGCCAAGAGGTATTCACTTCACTGTTTGCCTTTCGCGATGACGCCACTCTGGTTTCCTATTGCCCGAAGAAAGGAAAAGTGGTTGTTCTTCTGAGCAGTTTGCATGATCAAGAAGAAGTAGATAACACACGTCCAGACAAAAAACCACGCATGATCTTGGACTATAATTCTAGTAAAGGTGGAGTAGATACTGGCAGATCAAATGTTGCGCACGTATACCACAAAACGAATGACAAGACGCTGGCCAGTGACAATCTTCTGCAACATGTTGGACATCAGAGCTTTGAATGCCTTCATTGTTTGGATGTCACTAAATCCAGAATGGCAGTCCAAGTCAAAGCACAGACGTCGTCTATTCCTCTTGGAATTAGGAAAGCAGCTGCTTCAGAGTAATTGCAGCGAGACTTCTTCCAGCATTGAAGAAGCCACTGATGCTGTTTGCAATGACGGGATCCCAAAGAAAAGGGCAAAGTGTCACTGCTGTTCCCTAGAAAAAGACAAGAAAAGCAACATCGTTTGCACCTCCTGCAAGCGCAGTGTTTGCAAAGAACATTCAGAAATTGTCTGTGTCTCATGCAAATGACTGTAGTACATAAGAACATAAGAACATAAGATATGCCATACTGGGTCAGACCAAGGTCCATCAAGCCCAGTATTCTGTTTCCAACAGTGGCCAATCTAGGTCATACGTACCTAGCAGTTTCCCCAAGGGACACAGGTTTCACAATGCTTGTATTGGTTCAAGCATTGATATCCTGGGTCCCTTCTTAATAATGGTTTATGGACCTTTCCTCCAGGAACTTGTCCAAACCTTTTTTAAACCCAGCTACACTAACAGCCTTTACTACATCCTCCGGTAACAAATTCCAGAGTTTGATTACACGTTGAGTGAAAAAATATTTTTTTTTATTAGTCTTAAATAGTTTACCCTGTAGCTTCATTGCATGTCCCCTAGTCTTTCTATATTCTGATAAGGTAAACAATCGATCTACGTTTACCCGTTCCACTCCGTTCATTAATTTATAGACTTCTATCATATCTCCCCTCAGCCGTCTCTTTTCCAGGTTAAAGAGCCCTAACCTTTTTAGCCTTTCTTCATAGGAGTATCCTTCCATCCCCTTTACCATTTTGATGGCTCTTCTCTGAATCTTTTCAAAAATCGCTATATCCTTTTTAAGATACGGCGACCAGAATTGCACACAATATTCAAGGTGCGGTCTCACCATGGAACGATATAGAGGCATTATAATATCTTTTGTTTTATTTTCCATTCCTTTCCTTATCATACCTAGCATTCTATTTGCTCTCTTGGCCGCTGCTGCACACTGGGCCGAGGGTTTTAACATGGTATCCACAATGACGCCTAAATCTTTTTCCTGGGTGGTGGTTCCTAATGTGGAACCTTGCATCGTGTAACCATAGTTTGGGTTGTTCTTCCCTAGGTGCATAACCTTGCACTTGTCCACATTAAATTTCATCTGCCATTTTGATGCCCAGTCTTCCAATTTATCAAGATCCTCTTGCAATTTTCCACAATCCTCTTGGGTTTTAACAACTTTAAATAGTTTTGTGTCATCTGCAAATTTGATAACCTCACTCGTTATTCCACTTTCCAGGTCATTTATGAATATGTCAAAAAGCAGCGGACCCAGCACAGATCCCTGGGGTACACCACTATTCACCTTTCTCCATTGGGAAAATTGGCCATTTAGCCCTACCCTCTGCTTTCTATCTTTTAACCAGTTCCTCATCCACAATAGTACACTGCCTCCTATCCCATGACTCTTTAGTTTTGCCAAAGGTCTCTGATGAGGGACCTTGTCAAAGGCTTTCTGAAAGTCCAGATACACAATATCAACCAACTCACCTTTGTCCACCTGATTATTCACTCCTTCAAAAAAACATAACAGATTAGTAAGACAAGATCTTCCTTGTCTAAAGCCATGTTGGCTGTCTCCCATTAGGTCATGACTATCTACATGCTGAGTAATTTTATTCTTTATGATGGTTTCTACCATTTTTTCCGGTACTGATGTCAGGCTCACCGGTCTGTAGTTTCCCGGATCACCTCTGGAACCCTTTTTAAAAATTGGTGTTACATTGGCGATCCTCCAATCTTCAGGTATTAGAGATGATTTTAATGATAGTTCACAGATTACTAATAGCAAGTCTGCAATCTCGTATTTCAGTTCTTTCAACACCCTTTGATGTATACCATCCGGCCCAGGTGATTTGCTACTCTTCAGTTTATCTAATAGTTGTAATACATCTTCCCAATGTATCGATATTTCCTTCAATTCTTCCGCACCTTTAAATACCACTTCAGTCATGGGTAACATCCCTACATCTTCCTCAGTAAAGACTGAAGCAAAGAATTCATTCAATCTCTCCGCTATCGCCTTGTCGCCTCTTAGTGCTCCTTTAACCCCTTTATCATCTAATGGACCAACTGACTCTCTCACAGGTTTTGTGCTATGAATGTACTTGAAAAGGTCTTTACTTCGTGTTTTTGCTTCCGCAGCAAGCTTCTTCTCAAATTCTCCCTTTGCCTGCCTTATCAATGCCTTGCAATTGACTTAACAGTGCTTGTGCTGTTTCCAGGTTTCGTCGTTTGGCTCTTTTTTCCATTTCCTGAAAGATGCTCTGACCTCACCTTTAAACCATGCTGGCAGTTTTTTGGACTTCCTTCCACTTTTCTTAAAGCATGGAATACAGCTGGTCTGGGCTTCCAAGATAGTATTTTTCTCTTTTTTTTTTATTATTAAGCATTTACAGTGAAATATACACCAAATTAAAAAAGGAAAATAATAAGAATAATACAAAATACATGAGTAATAAGAAACATAATACAATATATAGTCCACATCAAATGGTGCTGCCAAATTTAACTAAAAAAGAAAATTAAGTTTATGCGGAAAACCAGGCTAAAAAGCCTACAATATTGGAGAACCTACCATCTAATTACCAGACCTATCTCCAGAACCTACACCTGAACGGTCAATCACAAATTTCTCAAGATGAGTTATATCCATAAAACATAAGAGGCCTCCTCAAACCCAATCAAACATTTACATGGAAAACGAAGGAAAAATGTGGCCCCTAAGGCCAACACCTTGGACTAGAGGGCCAAAAATTGCCTCCTACAAAGCTGAGTCTTGCGGGATACGTCAGGAAAAATGTTAAGAGACTGTCCACAAAAGGGGACAGATTTCTTCTTAACGCGGAAGATTGGGGCAGAACAACAGCTCCTAGGCTGCCTGGACCGCTGTAGCCGCTGCTCGGCTTCAGCATTGTTTTTTCTCCTGCTGGTACGAATCCCCGACGCCACCACATAGGTACCGCTTTTGCGTTTCGAATGCTTCTTCAGGTTGTTTTGCAGATCGTGCTGTTAAATAAAATTCCCCCCTGAAGAAGCATTCGAAACGCAAAAGTGGTACCTATGTGGTGGCGTCGGGGATTTGTACCAGCATCAATAAGATAAGCTAAAATAAGCTAAGCACAATCTTCAGCATACAAAATGAGTTTGTTGAAATGAGTTTATAAATTACGGAAAGGTCTGATGTATGGAAAAAGTACAATACCTGTGAAACATCAGTGAATATTTATGGTCGTTGATGCGATAAGGCATACAGCTTTGGAGAACTCTAAGCATTGCCGATGTGAGTCTGAGACCTTTATTCACAGTGGATTCACATGTTAAAATGTTTAAAAAATATATTAAAAAAAGGAAAAGTGGTACAGCATTCATCAGCGGTGTTCTGGATATTTGTAGAGGGTACTCTGATTGTTTGGTAGTAACTACCCTCTGGTATTTGACCTGAATCGTAGTGTTGACACACAGACATGGAAGGTCATACTTCGTGGAAGGAAGTATATAGTTGCAATGCAAATCATATTGCGGATATCTGTAAAGAAACAACACCTTTTGCCTTAGACGATATGGAGACTGCTGATCAATTTACCACAGATTGGGACACCCTTCTAAAAGCACAAAAACGTAAAGTACGGATGGAATTACATCGACTATCATTAATTGAATACATACGTCGCCAGCACATCCCGCGGGGTCTTAGGGTATATAAAGAACCTAAATTGTTTTTGGATAACCCCGGGTTTATTGAGAAGTGGAACAGCATTCTTAATAAATGCTCTTTAGACATAATGGTGCTGATAACCGAGACCACTGCTGCTAGTTTGGAGACTTTAAAACAAGAAATTGACACTATGACTGCGAGTTTGAAAAAAGATGTGACGGCAATTCAATTCGGGAGCAAAATGAAGGAGAATGAATCACAAGTGCAAACTGTGCATGAAGAAGTTAAACAGCTTAAAATGCGGAAGTTGAAACGTGATTATGGGGACTACACGTCTGGGTATGTAAACCCATGGATGAATCCAAGGAGGAAGTTACGGAAATTTCAAAAGCGTGTTGATTTTGATGCGACCGCGGGAGATCTGAGCTCATCTGATTCTAGCAAATTGTCAAAAGAGGATTTTCAGGAGGACGAGGACGCAAAGATAAAGAAGAAAGATTCCACCAGAGGAAGGCAACGGGGGAGAGGAGGGGGTCGTCAACGAACATGATGGGGTGTAAATCGTATCAACGAGACCCCGTAGTGCTGGCTCATGCCCGAGCCCCACGAGAATCATTGGTTATTAATATTTTGAAGGTGCATCTCTCTATGGATCATGTGAACACTGTTCCCTCTAAGCTGTGCGCGTATGCGCGCACACACACCTCACCGAGCGAGCGCACATACTTTACAACAGAGCGCACAAAAATTAGGGCTCTGATTCTGATAGGAAACAACACGTCTTAAAATTTAAAAGTTATGATTGTAATTACTAGAAATTTCCCGCTTCATTTAGTAATCGTCTATTTTCATTTAATTTGATTAAAATCAATGTGGTGTACATACTGTATTCTGACGTGTAGTCAAATTTTAAAGTATATAACTCCGAGTGTCGTTATGTGGCGCACAAAAATTTAACCTTCCTTCAAAAGCTGCACACAGCTGATATTTTATGCGCACACAGCCTACAGAAAATTAGAGGGAACATTGCATGTGAATTTATTGAACAGGGGGCTGACAATTGTTCCAGATGCGTATTTTGATAGTTTCCAATTTCGAGTTGATTTAGAGAACTTAATGCGAAAGCTGCATTTAAAGGTGTATTTTGCAGCTCATACATTGGGAGTTCCACATGAGGGATCCATCCAAGATCTCAGTAGGATTCCATTACCTATGCGCTCCACCTGGATAGCTCCTGAGCCTCCGCCTATGGCGCTTACCCTGTTTAAAGAATTAGTTCTGGCAGATGTCCTTAATCTAGAACGGCGACGATCTTTGAAATCCCAGACACTCACGTTAGCGGAATGGAATGCCATGAAAGAGTTGAAAGCCAGGACGGATCTGGTAATTAGGCGTGCCAATAAGGGGGGCACGACGATAGTGATGGATAGAGACAAATATTTAGAAGAAGCGCATCGACAATTGTCTCAACCTGATGTCTATAACATTTTGACGCAAGATCCTACAAAAGATTTGCAGCAAAAAATAAAGAATCTTACATCACAGGCTCTGGAGCTTGCTGTTATTAATAGAAAAGAATGGAAATTTTTGAATGAGTCTTCACCAACTTTAGCGCTTCTGTATTTAGTTCCTAAAATACATAAGGACGCCTGGAACCCTCCAGGTAGGCCGGTTGTTTCCACCAAGGGATCAGTTTTGGAGCCCCATTCAATTTATGTGGATTCATATTTGAGGCCTTTGATGTCTACAATTCCCTCGTATATTAGAGATACCTCCCATTTTTTGACCATTTTGGAGGAACACTTTGAATGGGCTTCAAAGGAAAATGTACTTTTAGCAACATTGGATGTGGTGGCCCTGTATACCAGTATCCCGCAAACAGCAGCACACACAGTAATAATTACATCTTTACGTGAAAAAGCGAATTTGTCTCCTAGTCTTTTGGAGTTTATTTCCAGTTTGGCAGAACTTACAATTTTTCACAACCATTTTGAGTTTGAAGGGATGATTTATCAGCAGTTGTCCGGGGTAGCCATGGGTGCTACCTGTGCCCCCTCAGTGGCTAACCTCTACATGCACAGTTTTGAGCGTCAATGGTTGGCAGGATCACCGTATCAGTCACATCTACTCTTATGGAAGAGATTTATTGACGATGTTTTCCTATTATGGAATGGTTCTTGTCTGGAATTTCAACAGTTTGTAGAATGGCTGAATCAAGTTGACCCGAATATACAGTTCACCTCTACGAGTCACGCTCAGAAAATTGTTTTTCTAGACGTGATAGTTCAAAAAAGTCATGAAGGATGGTTTACTTCTGTTTATAAAAAGCCAACTGACAGAAACACAATTTTACACTACAATAGTAACCATCCGAAACAACTGCGTGATAGCTTGCCTCTATCTCAATATATAAGATATAGAAGGAATTGTTCAAGTGTAGGGGAATATAAGTCACAAGCTAAAAATTTGATGAGGGATTTTTATGAGAGGGGGTATCCCCAATCTATCATCAGAACAGCATACAAAAGGGCACTTTATAACAACAGAGCTTTATTGCTACAATCCAGGCACAGGGGCCCGATAATAGATGATGGCAACATCAATTTTATCACCAAATTTTCTCCACTCAGTGGGGAAATTAAGCGCATTATAAAGAAACATTGGAATGTACTCAGTACTTTACCTGGGCTACAGGACAAGGCAATAAGATGTGTATGGACTCGGCATTTAAATTTAAAGGATAACTTGAGTCCGGCGAAATTGTGGGTGCCTCAGGAAGAAAACCCACAGGAGACACCTGGACACAGATCTTGTGGAAACTGCAATATTTGTGCAGTGATGGAAGAGCTCACACAATTTGAATACCATGGTAGGAATTATGTTTTGAAATACTCCACGACTTGTGCCTCAGATTATGTGGTGTATGCCATTAAGTGCCCCTGTGGCCTCTTTTATATTGGAAAGACTGAGAGACAACTGAAAATCAGGATTAGTGAGCACCGCAGCAGGTTAAAATGCAAGCTATTAGAAGCCTCAATAGTGGCGCATTGTATGGATAACCATCATAAGTTTGGAGACTTACGGTGCTTTGCGATCGAAAAGGTACTTGCTGGTAGAAATGGCAAGTCCCGAGCTCAAACATTAGTGATCCAGGAACAAAAATGGATTTTTTCGATTGGACACAGTGGGTACAACTGGTTTGAATAATTCCATTGAATGGCGGGCGTGTGTTTAGCATCAGTAAAGGTTGCGGTCCATTCATGCAAGCAACGTCTGTTGTGGAATAAAAGTGTTGCCAGCTGATTGGATGGTAAAACAGCGTCACAGCCATTTAAATCGGGACTTGAACATCTCTCTGCATGTGCGGCGTTTTTCTGCACACTGTGAAAGTTTGACGGTTCAAGAGATCTGGTGAACGGGAGTGCTTGGTCTAGCCGCAGGTTGAAAGGTGGGTGTGCGGTTTCCTCATAAGCTACATTTTCGGATACCCGCGGTAATTTTGATATTGTTTTACTACAACTTCCTGGTTGTTTTGCAGATCGTGCTGATAAATAAAATTCCCCCCTGAAGAAGCATTCGAAACGCAAAAGCGGTACCTATGTGGTGGCGTCGGGGATTCGTACCAGCATCAATAAGATAAGCTAAAATAAGCTAAGCACAATCTTGAGCATACAAAATGAGTTTGTTAAAATGAGTTTATAAATTACGGAAAGGTCTGATGTATGGAAAAAGTACAATACCTGTGAAACATCAGTGAATATTTATGGTCGTTGATGCGATAAGGCATACAGCTTTGGAGAACTCTAAGCGTTGCCGATGTGAGTCTGAGACCTTTATTCACAGTGGATTCACATGTTAAAATGTTTTAAAAAAATATAAAAAAAGGAAAAGTGGTACAGCATTCATTAGCAGTGTTCTGGATATTTGTAGAGGGTACTCTGATTGTTTGGTAGTAACCACCCTCTGGTATTTGACCTGAATCGTAGGTCTAAATTTGTGGCCGGTTGAAATCACTGAGAGTTCTGGATGTGAATGGTAGTCTGTGGAGCATTCTGAATTTTTTCCTGGGACCCCTTGAAAAAGCGCTATGCGAAATACTTAGTCGACAGGATTGTTGGCGTCAGGGTGTTGTTTGGAATCGTGGATATCTAAAAGTGACCGTGAGACTGCCTTAGATAAGTTTCTGAATGATATGCTTAGAAGAGAGCTTAAGAGAGCATGATTAATCTAATTTGTTCAATTGATAATATGCTTATGAAAATTGAAAATACTGAAATATTATAAATACTTTTAGAGAAGAGGGTTTTTTTGGCCGCTGATGTTTTGGATGACGGCATAAGGTTGCTTTGATGCTGTAGCCTGAATCTGTGTATTCTGAGGCCTTTTTCTCCTCTTCTAATACCCATGTAGGAAATGTTGTTTGCATTTGCAGTTTAGCCAAACTAATACTTACAGTAGAGTGAATTTTTCTGGGTTTTGAGGTCTAAATTTGGGGCTCCTTTTACCACACAAAAGAATAAAATGGGCCATGCAGCAGATAGCTCCAGCTAAGTATTAGTAAAAGGGGGTCATTAGGAAGACAGATGTTTAGGCAAGAGCTTTGTTTGACAAAAAAGGGAAGAGTATTTAGTGTGAAGATATGGTTTGTATATTTGCCAAAGATGGTTGAGTATTGGGGAGGAAGATATCAAATATCATCCTGTATAAGAAGTAATATCTCACAGTGATCATGAAGTATGGCTGGTAGCTGGGATGTAGACTTCAGAACATAAAAAAACTTAAACATAAAAATTGCCATACTGGTTGACATGAAAGATCTATCAAGTCCAGTATCCTATTTCCAACAGTGGCCAAGCCAGGTAACAAGTACTTTCCAAAAAAGACCCCAAACAGTGACAAATACAATCCAAAACACCCAAAGTCACCAGATAGAATTGGTTCCCTCTCCAATTTTTCAAATTTTTTTGTCAGACAAACTGATAGAGGGGCACATAAGTCTCACACCCGTATAATGGCTATGTCCATTTTAATCAATAAAGGTTCTTAAAACCACTAGGAAAAGTACTCATCTTAAGGCAGAAAACATTGAGCAGTAAATGTAATTGGAACAGGACATTACACGACGTGCACGTTTCGGGTCTGACAACGACCCTGTTTCAAGTGCTGTTTGATGTGCCGTTCCTCCATCTATTTGATCTACCCTTTCATTGAGATATAGTTTGTACCCGGTTATCACAGTATCCTATTGATTGTCTTCTTTACTCCAGGTCTCTGAGATGCTATATATTCTAGCTCTCTCATCTTATTTTTTAGATTTCTAGCATTTGCATACTGGCATTTTAGAGGTTGTATTTTTTTGAAATTAACAATCTATCAGTTGACAAGGGTAATTTGGAATCTATCAGCTCTGTCTGCTCTGTACTTAAAGGTATCTAGATTACTTTTATCTTTATTGGAACATCCCTATCAGGATGCCCTAACTTCTCGCTTTTGCTAGTATCCTTCAAGGATACATCCTTCCAAATCATGTGCTCTTCCCTGACTCTCGGTCTTCCCTTATTATCTAGTTTAAAAGCTGCTCTATTTCCTTTTTAAGGGTTAATGCCAGCAGCCTGGTTCCACCCTGGTTAAGGTGGAACCTCTCTTCCCCAGAATGTTGCTCAATTCTTAACAAATCCAAACCCTCTTCCTTGCACCATTGTCTCTTCCATGCATTTCCGGAGCTCTGCCTGCCTTTCGAGTCCTGTGAATGGAATGGGAAGCATTTCTGAGAATGCTACCCTAGACATTCTGGATTTCAACTTCCTACCTAAAATCCTAAATTTAGCCTTCAGAACCTCCCTCCCACATTTTCCTATGTCATTGGTACCATATGTACCAACACAGCAGGCTCCTCTTCAGCAGTATCTAAAACCTTGTCTAGGTGGCACTTGAGATCCAGTACCTTCGCATCAGGCAGGCATGTTACCAGATGATCTTCATGTCCACCAGCCACCCAGCTATCTACATGCCTAATGATATAATTGCCAATTATAATGGCCATCCTAATTCTTCCCTCTTGGGCAGATAGCCATGGAGAAGCCACATCAGTGTGAGAGGGTTTTACATCACCTAGACAGGTCCTAGCTACAGGATCACTTCCTGCCACACCAAGGTGATACTCTCCTTTCACATGACCTCCCTCCTCCATGTCAACAGAGAGGCCGCCAGACTGGTGGTAGGACTTCAGTATTACATCCATGTAAGTCTCGTCTATATACTTCAATGTCTTCCTTAGTTCCTCCAAGCATGCTACTCTAACTTCCAGAAATTGAACATGTTCCCAGAGAGAAAAGAGCTCCTTGTACCTAGTGCACACGTAAAACCTCTCACCAACTCGGAGAAAATCATACATGTGACACTCAATGCAAAAAGACTGGATGGTGCCCATCTCACTGCTGAACTGCTGTCTGCATCTTAGCTATAAGGATTTGTTTAGATATTTAAGATGTTTACTTACTTAAAGTTGTTAGGGATACTTATACAAATATTTAGTACATTTAAGGAACTTAGTTCACCTCAAGATTAATTAATTTCAGGGTCTTACTTAATTAATCTATTCTTGATGAAAATAACCAGCTGAACCTGAAAGTGAATTTGATCACCTCTTTCCCTTTAATAGGTTTAAGAGCCTATACATCTAATATTTTGCCTGGGTTAGGTGGGAGTCGGGGTTGGTGGGAGTGAAAGAAACACTTAGGGGTCTGTTTACTAAACATTCCTAATGTGCGGGGCCGTGGTAGTGTGCCTGTGCCATATAAGGAGTGGGCGGTTCAGGCAGAGAAAAGAAAAAAAACGGGGTAAGCGATCGCACATTTGCGCGGGGCACAATAGTGCGTGGGAAGGCTAAGTGGCGCCTGATGTGCACACACAAAGGAGCAGAGCCATAGTACAATGGTTAAAACACTGACTGTGGGTGCAGCTGCCATGGGTTCAATTCCCCATTGTGCACACAAAAAGGGTCTGGCTGAGGCATTAACTGTAATGGGTAAAAGTGCTTTAGGAGGCATATTAATTTGGGCGGCATAAGGCGGTGCACTGTTAATTTTGGGTGGCATAAGGCGGTGCACTGTTAGGTTGGGCGGCATAAGGCGGTGCGCAGATGCCAAGCATAGGAACAGAGAGCCACAGCGCAATGGTTAAGACCTGACCAATGGTGCAGAGATCAGGGGTTCAATCTCCCCACAGTGCCCAATGAAGAAGGCTCACTGAGGCAGTGTGTATTATGTGATGAGTGCTGTAGGGCAAGCTATTTTATTTCAGTTATCACTACTAGCAAACGCACTCACAAAGCGTGTTAACATAAGGCGGCCCATAAGGGCACATGTTAAAGTTCACTGTCCGCCAAGGCAACCACTTGAATGTCCCCTATAGGGCACCATATATGTTGCGTCACAGGATATGTATAGTGCACCTTATATGGACGGCAACCATAAGGTGCCCTATAGGGTGCCCTATAAAGCACCCTCAGAGGCACCTTATGGGTACAGTACACTGAGGGTGTGTTTGATGGCAGCAACATATGTACATTAAATCTAAAAAAAAAGCTTTGGACAACCCTACCAAAGAACCCCACTGTGGGCTTGAACCCATTACCGCTGGCTCCACAGGCAGTGAAGTAACCATTGGGCTACAGCTATATAGTTGCCAGCAAGCCCCTAGCTGGCTGCAGAGAGCCTGCATGTCACCACACAGACAGTCTGCTGTGGGAACCAGGATAGGGTTAGGCCACCCATACCCATGATGCACTGCACATGCAATCAGCTGTCCACAGATGAACACAAGATGGGGAATGCACCCCAACAGCTCCCCGGCCTGGTAGGGGGACGTGTCCGTGTGCACCCACACAGCACCTTGGCCTGGTAGGAGGTACTGACCGGGTGTTGTTTAATTTTGCACAGAGTAGCTACACAGTCACACTGTGCGGGAACTGTGCTCACCCTGAGTGTGCGATGAGGCGCCCTGGACCAGGTCCACAGCTGAGAGAGGCCATGGCAGAGCTCCAAAACAGTCATAATCTGTGAGTTTCTGCAGGAACACCTTGGATATCTCTGTCTGTCTCAGTCAGGGGAACCCCCCCCGACCCCGCGGGGGGCCATGTACCACCACCCCCCCCCCCCCCCCCCCCCCAGCTGAGGGTGGCCAAAACAGGCAGGGTCTCCTATCAACAGATCCCCATTATACACCCCCCCCCCCCCCAGCAATGATGGCAGTAGAGTGGACCATCAACCCCAGTCCTGTTGGGGAACAGACACCCTACAGGGCAGTCCAAGCAGCCCCACACACACCAGACCACATATCAGACAGACAGTAGGCCTGGATATGCTAAGATGCACCCCCACCAATATCTGATATTCCCCTGCATCAAGCCATCAGCCACTGCACCCTGCAAGGCACTCCAGCAGGGCACATACCAGCTGTGAACAGTCTGCTGGTTAGTCCCACTGGAAATGCATGCACCCACAACTGGGATGGCAGCACACACAAGCAGATACATCAGTGACTAGGCCCCAACAGGTGACCCATATATATCACATGAGGAAAGTGCTATGAAGCACTATGGGGGTGCCTAGCCATGCTGCCATCACTGCACAGTCAGGGTGGAGTTGAAAGCCCAGCAGCAACAGACAGAGGTCACCCTGTCTGTGGAGGTGGTGGACGGCCACTACAATGTCCCTGCCAGTGCCCTATGCCCTGTGCAGATGCATCCTGGCCAGCCCACCCTGTCTGAGCTATACCCATGGTACCATGCTGCTCATTATGCACATCATCAGGCCAAAACTGTGGACAGTGTTTGCAGCCAACACACACTGTATAGACAGACACACACTCCCACACGTATGCCAGCATTGTGCTACTATAGAGGGGTTCAGAATCCTTGCCCACCACACCAGTCCTGGGCACAGTACAGGCATGGGTATGGTATGCAATACCATTGGGGGTCCCTCCCTAGGGTGGTAACACTGTCAGGGGCCAGACCTGACGCACACCACCGCAGACCTCAGATAGATTATTATGATGGAGCTCATAGAGCAGACTGTGCGTAACGTAGGGAGATATATCTGCCAGTACTCATAGCAACCGTTTGCGAGCTTTGTACAATATACCCTGGTGTAGGGTGACATTGCTAAGGTATGCAAGGGCTGGTATTGGGAGATGCACGCAGGGCCCAATGTCCTGCCTCACCAGGAGGCATTGGCCAATGGGCCTGTGGGTGTGGGTGTGGGTGTGTCTGTCCCTGTTGGCTTGCTGCTGTGACGGCAGAGGTTCCACAAATCCAGTCCAGGTTTGCAATAACCTGGTTGGGGTTTCCAGCAGTCACTCATGAATATGCAAGAGCAACATCTACAGTCCAAGGGGGTGGTGCATAGATCTACAGCACAGTTCTTTGTCTGTGTGGCAGCATGGAACCTGAATGGTGTGTGGTCCTCCAGGACTGCATTTGTGAGACTCTGCTCTAGGTACTGCCCTGGTCATGGTTGTCTGTGCTTGGTGGTGTAAAAGAATAGGCGTATGACCAATGCGTATATCCCCAGCAATAAAGGATTGCCCTTACTAAACATGGTTTAGTTGTGGGGAAAATATGTGGACAGGATTGGCAGTAGCCCAGCTGGGCTTTGAACCTGTGACCTTTTGCTCCTGCACACACTGTCTGTGTGCACTGCACCACTGTGTTACCACAGATGTGCTGAATTCCCTGGGAAGTCCATGACTGTACATCTGACAGGGCCTATGTTGCAGGGACGTGCCAGCCTGCACATGGCTCGGCCACTGTCTTCTGTGGCTAGCAGCCACTGCCCCCCTCCACCACCTGTACCCTACCGCCAACATGCTGGCAGTCCGTATCTTGGGAAAAGCATATGACCTGATTGAGTTGTGGCACTCCAGGCCTGCATTTGGGGGACTCGGCTGTCGGTAATGCCCATTGTTATGGTGTGTGTGTGCGGTGTTGGTACAAACATGGGTGTGTGAACCATGCTTATGTTCTCTGCAATAAAGGAGTGTCTTTACTATCTCTGTTTAGTGGTGGGTAAAATATGGGACTGGGGTTGGCAGGAGCCCTAGCTTGGATTTGAACCTGTGACCCTCTGGTCCTAGAGGTACTGCCTCTGTCTGCTGCACCACACTGTGCCACAGTGATGGTGCAGTCCCTGGGGGTGGGAAACCTGACCAAATGAGTCACAAACCCTGCTCTGCACATTTTACTGTGGGCTCAGTCACCTTGTCTGGTGACAAACGTGCAAATAACCCCCTCAACCGACCACGACGAACTGGGGATAAATATATCCAAGCTGGGCAACAGTGATATGAATGGGCAACCATAGCAAACACTCCCGGAAGGCTCAGAAAAAAGGAAATGGTTTTTGGAAGGGTCTCCGCTCCGTAGCCCCTTCCATACTTCATTTCATTTTTTTGGAGCTTTCCTGGGTGTGTTTTCTTATGTTTGCCCATTAATATCGGGTTCCCCAGCTGACTTCCTATTTTTAATATGTTTGTTTGGGTCTTTTTCAATCTTTATTTGCACTTTTGTTCTGTGCACATGTATCACACTGCTCACGTTTTGCAGGTTTCCCCGGTTTCCCTGTACATTGCTGACGGAAATGGTTTCTCTTCCCTTTAAATGCCCTCTACCGAGAGTGTTTAACTCGCGCTATTTTTAACCTGCAATCGTCCACGATACTGTGCGGGGAGCCTCTCCCCTCCCCTTCCCCGCCCATTGACCCCGTCTCTCCGCCCCTCGGGAGCCTTCCTCCGCCCTCAGAATGCCTTTCCACGCCTCTATCGGACATTTGCGGGCCGGGTACTTTTTGCGGGGCACGTTAGTGCGGCGCGCAATTGTGCGGGGCCCAAGCGCACTTGTGCGGGGCGTTTAAGAGCGTTTCTGAGCGTTTGAGTGCCGCGTTTCCGTGCGCTATTGTGCGGCACGCAATTGTACGGCTTTTAGTAAACATGCCCCTTAGTAAAAGCTGATTTGCTACACAGTGCCCTGACCTGTGCTTCTAAAATAATCTTTTTCCTGGGTGATTCACAAAGCCCTTGGTTTGATAGAGGGAGCCTTTCAAATCGCTCCTTTGATCTGTCACTTGACTTTAACACCGATTTAAAACAATTTCATAGGTCTCTTGCCTCCTAACTGGAAAATCTCTTTGTAAAGGTCTCTAGAAACAATTTCTTCCTTTATATTAAAAGAATATTTACCTTATTCTACTTTCTGTGCTAAGCTAAACTCTGATTTTGATTTAAATGTAAAAGTTTTCTGGTTGTACTAAGCACTGACTGACTTAACATAATCACTGAATTCTAAAATACAGAGATTTATCAGCTTTAACCCAAAGAATTCCATTTACCCCAAGATTTAGAGAATTTCCCAGAAGTCCTTCAATTCTTAAAGTCAGGCAGTAGCAAACCATAGTAACTGGAGAATTGAGGGCCAAGGACATATCAGACATCTGTGGTGACCAGGATTAACCCTGATGAAGGAAAAATAACTTGGGACAGAATAAGTGTGCACTTGCAACAACAACCTGATCAGTGGTAAAATAATTTGAAAGTAAACAGACATTTTGGAGGAGAAGAGAGACTGTGTTTTGGACAGATATTTTTTGTTGTTGTGTTTTTTTGACTGAATGGTTTGAGACGTGTGAGGGAAGCACACACAGGGAAACTCAGAAATACTCACATACAAAATGGACATAAAACATACTCAACTGATCCTGCAGAGGTAAAAAGATTTGAGTTTGAGTAGAGGAAAATAAAAAAACCCCAAAGTATTAATATAAGCACTTAAGTAGCAAAGGGGCTCTTTAACTAAATCCCGGTAGCTGGTTAACATGTGTTTTAATGCATTGCAATTGGCAGTTGGGAATGCTAATGTGAGGACATGCCAGCAACTACACGTAAAGCAGAAATGAGCAGATGAAGAACATAAGAGCACAAGGAATGCCATATAGGGTCAGACCAAGGTCCATCAAGCCCAGTATCCTTTTTCCAACAGTAGCCAGTCCAGGTCACAAGCACCTGGCAGGTTCCCAAAAAGGCACACAGATTCCACAATGCTCATCCCGGGACAAGCAGTGGATTTTCCAGGTCCTTTTTAATAATGGTTTATAAACCTTTCCCCCAGGAAATTGTCCAAACCTTTTTAACCCAGCTACAGTAACAGCTTTTACTATATCTTCCAGTAAGAAATTCCAGAGTTTGATTACACGTTGAGGGAAAAAATATTTGCTCTTATTAGTCTTAAATGGGTTACATTGTTGCTTCATCAAACGCTAAGAATATCTTCGAGCACACAACATGCTTCTCATTACCATATTCCCAGCGTCTGATGTCAGCTGTTTTTAAACCAAAACTACCACCAATAGAATCATTCACGAAAAGACTGACGTCATCTATTCAACTAACTTTACTCACATCCCTACATACTACAAACAACACACAGTTACAATTTTTTTTCTTTTTTTCTTTTTAAATAATAAAGAGAAGGAGATCGGAACATCAGAGATACCCAACTCAGCCTTACATAAATAATATCCAATCAATTTTATCATTCAACCCATGCGGGTCTAAAGTATTTAATTCAAAAATCCATTTCTGCTCTTTTTGTAATAATAAATGTCCTCTGTCTCCTCTTAGAGTATTTAAAGGGACATACTCTAGTACTGTACATCGTAGATCTTCAAAAAATGTGATGAGACAATATGCAGTGCTGCACCAAAGGCGTCTCAATTTTTGCTTTATTAATACTGTATTTATGTTCAGCTAAACATGTCCGTAAAGGACGTGTAGTTTTCCCAACGTAGAGCTTAAGGCATAGGGGTATGTTTACTAAACCGTCCTAATATTACTGGCGCTAGTTGCAGCGTTAACATGAAGAATTCCATATAAGGAAGTGGGAGTTCCAGCGTCAAGGCAACAATAGCTGGTTATCTCACGATAGATAGCGCCTTGTTGTCATCGTGCAATAGTGTGTGAGCCATGGCTTGTTAGCGCCCGGTAACCTTAATTATGTAGCAGCGCCACAAAGCCAGCTAAAGAGGTGTAGCCCACTGGATACTACAATGACTGTGGAGGCAGAGGTCATGAGTTGAATCCCACAGTGGTGTTCCTTAGTAAGGCTGTCTGAGGGTTTTCCTTTTAATTTAAATCAGTGCTGCCAGCAAAAACACCCTCACAGTGCCGTAACCTAAGGTGCCCTATAGGGCGCTCCATAGGGCACATTATAAAGTGCCCTGTCTGCCAAGGCACCTTATAATGTGCTTTATAGGGCACCCTACAGGGCGCTTTATGAGGCACCTTAGGTTACGGCACTGTGAGGGTGTTCTTGCTGGCAGCACTGATTTAAATTAAAAGGAAATCCCTCAGACAGCCTGCTACATAATTAAGGTTACCACGTGCTAACAAGGCATGGCGCGTGCACTTGCACGATGACGGCAAAGCACTCTCTGTAGCGCGATAACCAGCTATTGTTGCCTTGACGCCGGAACGCCCACTTCCTTATATGGAATTCTTCACGTTAACGCTGCGACTAGCACCGGTAACATTAGGACAGTTTAGTAAACATACCCCTATGCCTTAAGCTCTACGTTGGGAAAACTACACGTCCTTTACGGACATGTTTAGTTGAAAATACAGTATTAATAAAGCAAAAATTGAGATGCCTTTGGTGCAGCACTGCATATCGTCTCATCACATTTTTTGAAGATCTACGATGTACAGTACTAGAGTATGTCCCTTTAAATACTCTAAGAGGAGACAGAGGACATTTATTATTACAAAAAGAGCAGAAATGGATTTTTGAATTAAATACTTTAGACCCACATGGGTTGAATGATAAAATTGATTGGATATTATTTATGTAAGGCTGAGTTGGGTATCTCTGAAGTTCCGATCTCCTTCTCTTTATTATTTAAAAAGAAAAAAAAAGTTAACTGTGTGTTGTTTGTAGTATGTAGGGATGTGAGTAAACTTAGTTGAATAGATGACGTCAGACTTTTCGTGAATGATTCTATTGGTGGTAGTTTGGTTTAAAAACAGCTGACATCAGACGTTGGTAATATGGTAATGAGAAGCATGTTGTGTGCTCGGAAGATATTCTTAGTGTTTGATGAAGCTTGTAGTTCTAATCCCTGAAGAAGCCGATTTGGCAAAACAAAAACTTTTGTTGGCTAGCTTGCCATGGAGACCGACAGCTTGGGCTTAGGCTTGAGATGTCCGTTTACCGGGGTTGTGTGAATAAGCAGTGCTCAACTATCGATATGTGCTGGACTCAGAAGATGCTCAGATAAGTGAATATATATCATTATTGAATGTATTGAGTTTTGAAAATTCTCCTTTAACTTGATATAGGTAAAGTGGATTGCATCTTGTGAGTTCCGGTATTGGGTATATATTTCATATACCACGTAGAAATTATAGGCGCTTTCTTTTAATTTTGTTTGTGTGTTGTTTAGACTTGAAGGATCCTAAAAAGTACTTTTGTGGATATATAATAATTGAATTGAGGTGAATTTGAATTGAATTAAAGAATATTTCTAATTAGTAAACATAATAAGGCTTTAGACCTATGATGTGAGCGTCTGCCATCTCCCTATGGTGACTAGTTTCGCCAAATGTAGGGGTAAGGCCATGCTGAGGTCGCTATTGTCATATTGAATAGATTTTATGATACTTTTAAGTTTATAATAGTAATAGTAGTAATTTTGAAGTTAGTGGTGTATATTTAGTGGTTACTAAATATTATTTGTTACAGCTCTATAAACCATGTAAATGCCTTGGAATATTGGGCCCATAATGTCTGGCAAATTATGGGTCCAATATTCAGAACAGTAAGCCAGAGGACCAATAGGAGGCTGTCTGGATAAGGTGCTGACTGTGATATTCTTTAATACTATCCAGATAGTGCTGCTGAATATCTCCACAGACTGCCCCTCCACTCTCTAGTTAGTGCATGGGCAGTCCATTGGCAGAGCAAGAATAGTACCACTCCTATCTGGATAAATGTTGACTTATCCAGATAGCGACTATTTTCAGTTGGCACTTATCTGGATAACTTAAGCTACATGCAAAGGCATCCTGAGTTTCTATTCAGATAAATGCCAACTGAAAATCTCCACTTATCCAGATAGCGGCATTCAGTCTGGATTTTCAGCAGCAATCACTATCTGGATTCTGCTGCTGAATATCCAGATAATTCGGAAAGCACAGCAGTCACTGGGCAGCCCATTGAATATCGGGCTTTTTGAAAATCAACCTCTATGGTTCTTGGACAAGGAATCATTGCATCTCCAAGGTTGGGGAGTCTTTAGAGCTCGGCTAGGGATTTCAGGGGCTGGAGTGAGATATTATAATAGGTCCATATCTGAGGGTTTTCTCCCTAAATGCAAAATAGCTCGATAATACTATTAAATGGAAGATATTGTCCACCTATTTGAGGAGGCAAGATGCTGTCATCATTTTAGTTCAGGATATTCATCTGCCTTATAAAGAATCATGTAAATTAAAGGACAAATGTGCTGAGGGCTTAGCTTTCTCAGCAGCTGAGCAGAAGAATGGGTTGGCATTTCTTATAAAGAAAGACCCAGGGGTTGTATTAATGTTACAGTGTTCTGACACTGAAAGAAAGTGGATGAAATGAAGCTGGGATATCAGGCTCATACCTACTGTAATGTCAATATTTATGTTCCTAACAGTGATTTCCACAAGCTTTTTTCATGCATTAACTTCCTAGATATCAGAAGAAGAGAATATTCCTGTGAAGCTGGCAAGTGATTTTAACCTTGTTTTTGAGATGCATCTGGATAGGACAGCCATCTAAAGGAGTGAGAAGACTGGATCAGCTATTGTGCTCCAGTCTTTAATCCAGGAAGGGGGTTTATTAGATCCATGGCACTTTTATTTATTTATTTAGCTGCATTTATATCCTGCTTTTCAATGGGTTAAGGTGGTTGGGGGATACATTTAACATGAGGGGATATGAGACACATATACTAATACTTTCAGGGAACATGGGCAATGGAGGGTTAAGTGGCTTGCCCACGACTACAAGGAGAACCTGTGGGACTAGAAACCCCAGTCCTTCTGGCCCAAGGTTGCTGTCCTCTAGTGGGATTTGAACCACTGACCTGGCCTGTGGTACCTTGCCCCAACCACTAGGCCACTCCTCCCTTCCATTTTGCACCCAGATGGTTAAGGCCACATATATTATTCATCCTACATTGTTCTTCTTTTAGAATAGATTATTTTCTAATATATATTAGTTTAATATCACATGACCTTTATGCTAATATTGGTAACATTGTGCTGTTGGACTTTGAGGGCATATCTTTGACCCTTCACAGTACATCTTTAGAAAGTAGTTATGCTTCCTGGAGATCAAATCCTAGGTTGCTTGAGAATCTTTTCTTTTTTTTTAATTGTATATTTAACATAAACACAACTACATCACTACAATACACAGTTAATAAACAACAACCTCATACTTACAAATCAAAACAGAAAAGAAGAAACTCTCCTATTCCCCCCCCCCTTCCCACTCTCTCCCTTGTTCGTCTCCCTGGGTCCAACTTTCCTAATTAATAATAATAATAATAATAGTAATACCAGATCAACAACCACATATCAGCATTTCTTTCAGGAAATGTTATTTCTGGGAATATTTTGACTTTGCTACATAAGCTTTCAAATAATACCACTCATCGGATGTCCCGGTCTCTCCTTCCTCTTCACACTGCCTCTGCTTTCATCTCATGCCCCCTTGTGGGATTTCCTTATCATGCGCTTTTTCATGTCTAGAATATTGACACACCAGACTCCACCACATGTGACTATCTAATTTGTCTATTTCTTTCCAATAGGTTGCTCTCAGCTTCAGCACAATGGCCATCATGAAATTAAACAGAAAAACCTTCTTTTTTTGTAGTTCCAACCCACTTGCGCATGACCTGAGAACAACTATTTCCCATGTCAAAGGGGCCTTGATATCCAGTATTATTGTAATCCTGCTCCATATTTGCCTCCAATATCTCTGAACGTGTAGACCAGTGGTCCTCAACCCAGTCCTCTGGGGCCCACAGGCCAGTCAGGTTTTCAGGGTATCCACAATGAATATGCATGAGATATATATGCATTAGAGATATCCTGCCAACCTGACTGGTTTGTGGCCCTCCAGGGCTGGATTTGGAGACCCCTGCCTTACACCTCTGTCATTTAAGATCGTGAGTGGGCAAGGTACAGATGTCCTAGACATCGAAAGGGTATATAGAATTTGTCACATTCCTTCTCGCTTCTCACCACCACCAAAATGTTGTCTATTAGACAACTTTTTGGTGGTGGTGAGAATTGAGGAGGAATGTGACAAATTCTATCTACCCTTTTTGATATCTAGGATATCTGCACCTTGCCCACTCACAATCTTAATTGACAGAGGTGTAAAGCAGGGATCTCCAAATCCAGTCCTGGAGGGCCACAAACCAGTCAGGTTGGCAGGATATCTCTAATGCATATATATCTCATGCATATTTATTAGGGCTATCCCAAAAACCTGCCAGGATTGTGGCCCTCCAGGACAGGGTTGGACACCCCTGGTGTAGACAGTCGAACCACATATGCTTGAATGTACCCAATGTTTCTGAACAAGACCAACAACCACCTTGGGAGTTGCGGTCCCACTTGGCCACCCTGACTGGAGTCAGGTAAGCCCTGTGAAGAAAAAAATACATAGTCTGTGTGAGAGCCGCCGCCCGCGCTACTCTATTTGTTTTCCCTCATAATTATTCCCAGCAATTTGCAGTGAGAGATTGTCCCAATTCCGACTCCCAAGTTTTTTCCAAGCCGAGGAGAGACGATTTTACACTATCTCTCATTACTGCATAAAATTTGGATATTACCACCTTTACACTTTGACAGATCTCCACAGTCTTCAATAGATCCCACTCTTCCCCCACTTCCTTAGGGTCTTTTATAAATTCAGCGAGACAGTGTTTCAATTGTACCCATTGAAAGTAGCAGGACCAGGGGATATCAAACTCCTGCTGGAGATCTGCAAAACACTTCCATGTGTTATTCTTAATTAGCTGTCCCACCATCCATATACCCCTATCTTGCCACATCTTCCACGCAAAGGTCTTTCGCACAATCTTAAACTTGGAATTATACCATATTGGGAAACAAGCCGGGATTTTCCCAATAGATCCCGTTACTTCTATCAAAAACTGGTACGCTTCTTGGGTGGCTTGAATAATCTCAAGATTCTTACCCCGTCTCGGTAAATACATACCTATTAATATTGAAATTGGTATTGGTGCTTTTAATTCTTCCTCTACTACCAACCATATCTCCCTTTCCCTCTCATTTCTAGGAGAGTACCACTCTGCTCCCTGCTTCAATAGGGAAGCAGTGTGATACCACCTGAAATTGGTAAACTGGACTCCCCCTGATAACTTATTTCCCTTCAACTTCTTTGTCGCTATTCGCGGTGGCTTCCCCTACCATAAAAATTCAATCAACAATCTTTCTAAGGCTTTATAAAATTTATCCGGGAAGAATACCGGTATCATATCTAATATATAATTTACTTTGGGTACCAACATCATTTTTATGGAGTCCAGTCTACCCCACCAAGACAAATGGAGGGAGGGATCACTTTGCCGTAAATGCTTGAACCATATCCATTAACATTTTTGTATTTGATTCTATCGTTTCTTCCAAAGAGAAACTATATTGGACTCCTAAATACTTTATTGCATTTTTCTCCCAGAGAAAGGGGAGCTGCTCTATTACCGATGGGAAAGTTAATTTATTCATTTGTAAAGCCAATGATTTACTCCAATTTATCTTATACCCAGACAATCTGGAGGACACTTCAATCACCTCCATGACCTCTACAGCTGACTGGGGGTGGATAAACAACAAAAGATCATCGGCATAAGACGAAAGCTTGACCTGAGTGCTCCCAACCTCTATTCCCTGGATTTTATCAGATTGTCTTATCATTATGGCCAAGGGTTCTAAGGCAATATTAAATAATAAAGGGGATAGGGGGCACCCCTGTCTCATGCCTCTCATATGCGGAAAAGGAGAAGAAAGGATCCCATTAATCAGGATACGCGCCTTGGGATTAGAATATAATATCTGGATCAGGCGGATAGTTTTACTTCCAAATCCAAACCACCTTAACACATTAATTAGAAAGCTCCATTCCACCCGGTCAAATGTTTTTTTCATCATCAACTGAGAGCCCTACTACTGGCTCGTGGAGATGGTCTGCCATCATAAAAAAATTTAACAGAAGTCTAGCGTTGTCTGTGGTGGAGCACCCAGCTATAAAGCCACACTGGTCCAGGTGTATTACGGAAGAAATAACTTTTGCTATTCTACTCACCAGAATTGAAGAGAACAATTTATAATCTGCGTTCAAAAGGGAGATAGGGCGGTAGTTTTCTACTTTTTGCGGGTCCCTCCCTGCCTTTTCCAATACCACTACAGTTGCTTCACTGAAAGTCCCCGTCGCTGGTGATTAGTCTGAGAGTAGTTGAAAATACTTCAAAATGAAGGGGGCCAACTCCTCCACAAACGTCTGGTAAAATTCTACAGGGATCGCATCTGGCCCAGTTGCTTTACCTCGGCTCATACCCCTAAGAGTCTCTGTCAACTCTTTTATAGAAAAAGGGCTCTCAAGTTCCTCTATCTGAGAACACGATAGCATAGGGTGCTGTATCTGTCCTAGCAGGTCCTGAAAAGCCCTGGGGTTCTCATCTACTTCAGAAGAATATAGGCCCTCATAAAACGTCCTAAAAACTTCCGCTATCTGTGTATCCTTCAGGGTTAATTCTCCACTCTCATCCCTTAGAGCTTCAATTTTATTTTTAGAAGGCCAAGGTTTGAGAGTACTTGCTAGTAGATTCCCCACTATTACTCTCCCTGTAATACTTTCCTTGTTGCACACCTAATAGGTGCTCAACCTGAGTACTAATAATGCTGTTATATTGGTATCTCAGTCTTTGCAGACGGATAAGTATACAGGGGTCCGTCCTAGATCTCAGAATCCTCTCATCTGCCTGTATTTGTGATTCCAGCTCTCTTAGCCTACTTTTCTGCTGGCGATCTAACTTGATTTTACAGCTTGTACATTCAGCCCGAATACAGGCCTTGAATGCCTCCCACCATGTCCATCCTGGCATTTCCTCAGGAAGATTCTGATCAAAGTAATTTTTAATCGCCAGTTTAATAGCTGTACAGAATTCTGAGTCAGCAAATAAATCCCTCGGGAAGAACCATGCTGACCCAGTGCGAGTATTTTCACCATCTCCCAAGGATAAGGATATGGCTGCATGGTCAGAGATATGCGCACCACAAATTTCAGTTTGCAAAACCGATGGGATTAGCGATTTTGAGATTAAAAAATAGTCCATGCGAGAGTGTGAGTTACGGGGGTATTGAATAAAATGTAAACTGTCTCTCCTTTGGATGATGTAATCTCCATATATCAGATAACCCATTTAATTGGATAATGGAGAGAAGAGCGGTACCCGCCTTTGATTTTTTTCTGGGGCCTATAGGGTTGGCGATCTACTAAGTGATCTAATGTTAAATTAAAATCTCCTCCTAGAACCAAATCATATGAGGTCCACTCATGAACTTCCTCTGCTAAATCTTGAAAGAACCTTAGATCATCCTTATTTGGTCCATAGATGTTTATGATCACAATCTTACAATTCCCTATCTGGACCAAAACTTTAGACCATCTCCCCTCAGTATCTGCTTTGGCTTGCAAGATAGTAGGCGCATGAACTTTTTTATTAAGATAGCCACTCCATTTTTGTTTTTCTGTGCTGGGGAATGCCCTACAAGGAGATGTTTCCCAAGACCAAGTTTCCTCGACTCCACCGTGGATAGATGAGTCTTGAAGGAGAATTATGTCTGCTCTTGCATTATTGCAGTATACCAGTATTTTTTTCCTCTTAATTGGATTAATTATCCCCTTGAAGTTCAGAGACAAGAATTTAATAGGCATCATATAGCAGTCTTATTACAATACAAGAGAACCAGGAGGCACATTCAAAATAGTCTACTACAAAATCACAGAACAACTGTAACATGGGAATCCCAGGGAGAGACTTTCTTCTTTTCAACCCCACCAATTACGGGTGAAGAAGCAGAGAGCAAAAAAGAAGGCTGCCCAAATCCCACCTCTTACCAGGATCTTTGTCCCCATTTCAGTAACCATTCCCAAATTATTCCCAATCTCTCCCTTACCTTCCACTAGCGATCCTTGACCAACATCAACAGGGCGTTGTGTCAGGAAAAATCCAACAAAAACTATGATTCCATATCTCCCCTCTCCCCACACCCGCAAACATCATTATACCCATTTACTCTCCTCATCCAATTATCCCTTCATTCACAATCAGAACATTCAGAAATACAATTTAATAAACTACCCTGAGGCCAATTCTTATCATATTATGAGAGCGATCTGCCAGTCCTTAACTGGTCCTGGAGGCCATCTTTGCACTGACCACATTATTAGTATTAAAACTAAAATGTCTCACTGCATCGCTTCAGATTCCCTTTCTTACAGAAAAGCCTGTAAACTACAGGATCATCAAAATTTCTCGTTTGATTATGCAATGTGATCCTCATCACTGCCAGGAAAAACAGCCTGTATCTAGCCTGGAGCCTCTGCAACCTGGGCCGCAAGGCCAGCAGCTGTTTGCGCCTCTCTACTGTTGTTTTGTTAAAATCTAGGTAGGATGCGATCTTGTGCTTTTGAAACTTTACCGGAGATGTTACTTTAGCTGCGGCCATAATTTGCACAACCTGAGGGTATCTCAAGACTCGTAGGATCATTGGTCGAGGATATCTTGCGCATGGTCCGGAATGTGTGGGCACCCAGTGAGCTCTTTCTATTTCAAATTGTTGGGCAAAGTTAATTTACAGAATTGCAGCAGAGTTTTTTCCAGAAAGCCCACAGGATCCGTGCCTTCCGCCCCCTCTGGGAGCTCCACAAGTCTTATAGCAAAAGCTGATAAGGATAAAGTGGAATTGCTTAACAAATATTTCTGTTCTGTGTTCACAGATGAAGAACCAGGAGCAGGACCTCAGAAAACACCCACAAACAGGAACAGAAGCGAGGGACATCTTGAACAATTTTCAGAAGACTGTGTTCGTGAGACTCTAACTCAACTTAAAGAAGACAAAGCGATGGGACCGGATGGGATACACCCTAGAATACTGAGGGAACTTGGAGACGTTCTAGCAGCTCCACTGACTGACCTTTTCAATGCCTCATTGGAGTCGAGAGTGATGCCAAAGGACTGGAGAGAGGCTCATGTGATGCCTTTACACAAAAGCGGAAGTAAGGATGTGGTTGAAAACTACAGGCCGGCTAGTTTAAATTTGGTGGTGAGTAAATTATTGGAAACGCTACTGAAAGAGAAAATAGTGAGGTTTCTGGAGTCTAGCGGATTACAGGATCCGAGGCAGCATGGATTCACCAGAGGCAGGTCTTGTCAGACAAATCTGATTTCTTTGACTGGGTGACCAGGGAGTTGGACCAAGGGAGAGCTCTAGATGTGGTGTGTTTAGATTTCAGTAAAGCCTTTGACACCGTTCCTCACAGGCAACTTATAAACAAACTGAGCACCCCAGGGATGGACCCTAAAGTTACTGCTTGGATTAGAAATTGGTTGGGTGGGAGGCGACAAAGAGTACAAGTAAATGGAGCTCACTCTGAGGAGAAGGATGTTACCAGTGGTGTGCCCCAGGGATCTGTCCTTGGTCCGATTCTTTTTAACATCTTTGTTAGTGATATAGCGGAAGGGCTGTCAGGTAAGGTTTGCCTCTTTGTGGATGACACCAAAATCTGCAATAGAGTAGACACCCAGGAAGGTGTAGATAACATGAGGAGGGATCTAGCTAAGTTTGAAGAATGGTCTGGAATCTGGAAGCTGGGATTTAATGTTAAAAAATGTAAGGTCATGCATTTGGGCTGCAGCAATCCAAGGGAGCAATATAGTATAGGGGGTGAAGTACTTTTGTCCTTTAAAGAAGAGTGGGACCTAGGTGTGGTTGTGTCTGATGATCTTAAAGTAGCTAAACAGGTAGAAAAGGCGACGGCAAAAGCTAGAAGGATGCTTGGGTGCATACAGAGAGGAATGGCTAGCAGGAATAAGGAGGTGATAATGCCTCTGCATAAGTCTTTGGTGCGACCTCATTTGGAGTATAGTGTGCAATTCTGGAGACCGCACCTTCAAAAGGATGTGAACAGGATGGAGTCAGTGCAGAGGGTGGCTACTAAAATGATTAGTGGTCTTCATTATAAAGCATATGAGGACAGACTTAAGGATCTTAATATGTACACCTTAGAGGAAAGGCGGGATAGAGGTGATATGATTGAGATGTTTAAATACCTCCGTGGCATAAATGTTCAGGGAGAGAGCCTCTTTCAATTGAAAGCAAGTTCTGCTACGAGGGGACATGAGATGAGGGTGAAGGGAGATAGATTCAGGAGTGATATGCGGAAATATTTCTTTACGGAAAGAGTGGTGGATCCGTGGAATAGTCTCCCAGTGGAGGTGGTATAGATGAGGACAGTAACTGAATTCAAAAAAGCATGGGACAAACACAGAGGATCTCTAAAGGTAAAAAGGGGACTGTTTTAGTTGTTGATATGGAAGGACAGATTAGATAGGCCATGTGGTCTTTTTCTGTCGTCATATTTCTATGTTTCTATGTTTCTATATTGTTCCTTCTGGAACGATTATTTAGCTCCTCTAAGCTCCGTTCTAAAGCTGTGACCCTTTTGCTGTTGCTTTTAACCAAATGCAAACATTCCTCTTGAGCTGCCATTTTGATCTCAACGTCTTCAACTTTCTCTTTGAGTGACGATATCCGCACCTTTAATTCTTTCAGTTCCAGGATGTCTGCTTGGACCTCATTTAAATTTTCACCATTTGTCGCCACCATTTCTCTGACCACGCGGATCTCCAACAACACCTCCTGTAGACCTTCCACGCTATCCCTCAAGATTGTTGTTTTCTGCGGGGAAAGGGGGGTCTGGCTTCTGTCGCTTTACTCCGGTATTTGCCACTGCCCCATACTCTAATCTTGTCGGTTTGCTCGCCACCATCTCAGAGATCACTTCTACTATTACTGCAGGGGAAGTAAGCGTGGAAACTCCTCCTGAAAGGCAGGATTTATGTAGGATTAGGCAGAGGGCAAGAATTAGGCTGTGATCTTGCTCCGATGCAGGCTCCGCCCCCCTCCAGGAAAACTAGGTTGCTTGAGAATCTGAAATTCCAGGAGCTTATGAAGCAGAAAACTGAGGAATATTTTCAGCTTGCCATGAAAGGCTAGTATGAGACGGGAGGCTTTCAAGGCCACAAAGAGGGGTCTAATAATTAATAACTTGGCAGGTATTAAGAAAGAGAGAGAGAGAGAGAGAAGGAATGAGCTTAAAATCCTAAAATCTTAAATGAACAGATTGCCTGGCTAGAAAAATAGTATGATTTGTTTAAGCAGTATGAGAGGTTATTTCAATTACAGCAGGTTACATTTGATTATAATAAGATTTTGAATCACCAGGCAAAGGCGGCAATTCATGAATTTAATAAGAATTGACACTCATTTGCTCAGTATCTGAAAAATAGGATGAACAGGGAAAGAACTAAAACAATTGTTGGATCTAGTGGGTGACAAGTGTTTCTAGATGGGGACATTCCGAGTGAAGTTTTAAGTATAAAAGGGGCTTATATTCATCACAAATACAACTAAATAAGCCAACAGTTCTTGAATTTTTTCTTGAATTCTCCCCTTGGCAGAAGAGGATAGGGGTGGGAGTTGGATTCAGAGATTAAGGAGGCAAAGATAGATTATGCTATCAAGAAGTTGCAGCTTTGTGAAGTCCTCAGGAAAAGATGTTTCCCCAGTGAGTTGTATTGGGCCTTTCAGTTATATTTACTGTAACAAACAAGCTGGGGGGTATGTTTACTAAGATGGCCTAATGGTCAGAACATGCTATTTGTAACTAGGTCTCATTAAATAACTAGTTACAAATACTGTGTGCTAACCATTAGTTCAGCTTAGTAAATATGCCCCAAGAGAACTTTTTCTGGAATTTATTCAATCAGGAGAAGTAGCAAGAAAGTTTCTATAATGGTGTTAAAAAAGCTAGGCAAGGTCCCTTTGCAAGTGTAGAATTAGCAGCCTATTTCTTTGATTTATGTAGCTGCGAAAATCTATGCCAATGTTTTAGTGTTGCTTCTGCAAAGGATTTTGGGTAAACTCATTCTTTAAAACCAATCTGGATTTATTATGGGTAGGGCATCAATGGATAATATGCATCTGCTTTGCAACTTTATACAGGCTGCAAAAAAGCTTGACTTCCCATTCATGGATCTTTGATTAGAAGTAGAGAAAGCCTTCAACTGGATTGAATAGGAGTATCTGTTTCAGGTTATTGAATGGAAGGGATTTGGCTCCACTTTCTAGAGTATGATTCGGGTCCTGAATAGTTCCCCCAAAGCTAACTTGCTTATTAATGGCTGTACCTCAGAAAATTTCTTATTAACAAGAATATGAGACAAGGATGCCTGCTTTCACCATTATTATTTAATATAGTGTTAAAGTCGCTGGCCATGACAATTAGATAAAATGCTGGTGTAGTGGAATTTCCCCTTAGATTGGGAGGCAGCAAGTTGTCTACAGTATTTATGCCAAGGAAATTCTTGTTTATATTGCTGTAGATCAGTGTTTTTCAAATGTTTATCCTGTATGACCCCATTTTAACAACTAAACATTTATGTGACCCCAGATTATGATGAATCAAACTAGCAGATCTCCAGCCTCCTTCCCCAACCTGCACTCATCTAAAGAAGGAAGGCAGTAACAGCAATCAGCACAGGGTTCCTTGTGCTAGTGTGTGCTTTCAGACCCCACTACTTGTTTCCAGTCTGACAGTAAACTCACCCAGGAGGGGACAAGAGCCTATGAATGTTCACTGGCTCACAGGCCACATGCTGACTAGTGACTGCATAGGTCCACAGTGAAAATCCCAGAGAGATGGGAAATGGCCATGTTTCCATGACTCCATTCATTGATGATGTGACCCCCATTTGGGGTCCCAACGCCAAGATGGGGAGCCACTGCTGTAGATTCTATGAAAAAAATTAATATTTTCCCCTACTATTGGGCTATAAGGTGAGCTGGACCAAAGTAGACATTTTACTTCTTAATTACCTAGGATATAGGGAGGAAGTGGCTAATTTCTCTCTTCATTGGGTCCTGTAGTGCTTTAAATATCTAGGGGTGTCCTTTGTTGGTGGATACACTGAAATATAATGAAAAAAGAATGATGCTGTTAGTTTCAGAGTTGAAGGCTAGATGGGTTCCATTATATTACGTGAGGTGATAAAAATGGTTTTAAGGATTTGTTTTACAGGCCGATTGAACATTAGTTTAATTTTTCTGGAGGGATAGAATACCAAGGATTGCATTACATAAGCTGAATTTGTGTAGACATTGGGGAGGGGCTGATTTTCCAAGTATGCATACGTACTACTGTACATGTCCTACTTAGTTAGGGGAATTGATATTAAGAGGGGACTCCCCAAACTGATTGGAGCTTGAGCAAGAGCAGGCAGCCCTTTTACCCTGGGTTCATGTTAGGTATGACATTACCAGATGTACTGGTGGCCACCCTATTCTATCTTCTGAACATAATACACTGAGAACAACGGATTTCAAATGCAAGACCCCTGGAATAAATCTTTACCTATTTCTTTATGGCATAATAAAATGTTTCAGATTCTGAATAAAACTATACTTTGGAAAAAAGGGCAGAGGGAAGGTTAATGGATACTCAGTCAGAGGAGAACGGAGGAGTGATGTCTTTCGCTCTCCTAGAGGAGAAATATAGATTATTGGGGCAGTATTTCTACTAGTGGCCCCAATTACATCATTGTATTTTCTCATGAAATCTGCGGTTGGGGAAATGCAAATACCAACTATTTTCTCTGTTACTGATAAGATGCTGTTGGCCCAAGATGGTTTCCTATTTGTATTTTCTTTTTAAACAAGGGGGTGTAGATGTAGAAAGGGGAAGGGAAAAGCCTATAGTTGGGCATATTTCTGGGAGAAGTCAATGAGCATCTCTATGTACCTCAACAACCCAAACCCTAGATTTTGTAGCACATCAGGTAATCTGGACCCCATTCAAAATGGCAAAGTTTTCAGTAGAAAGATTGTTCACAAATTGAATATAATGTGTAGTAGAATACAATTAGAGCAAATTATTAGTATGAGTCAGTTTCAGCTAGGGGTGAGCAATCTCTGCCTATATTTGGCCACTACAGCAATGTAAGAAAATCTTGAAATGTTGGATGTCTTGGTGAAAAGAGGAATATTGTTCCAGCTTTAGTAATTGGTGCAATGCAGATGTATGCAATTTATGCACCATTTGTTGGTTATATTGTTGGTTAAGTTGTAAAATATTCATTGAATAAACAGATGTGAACTTTAAAAAATAGTCAAGGAAAGTCAAATAAACGTTGTAAATATATACTATATTAGATCAGATGTTTATTGCAAACATTGAAATACTGTATACTGTGTTTTTTGTTTTGTAATTAGGGACAAACACACAATTTTTCCCAGTTCCAACTCCCAAGCATGCTACTTAAGCTAATCATGAGAAAAGCAAGGAGTTCCTAGGTTAATATCTTCTACCCTTAGAGCTTGTCCTTGAGCTTCATTGATGAAGAGTTAAAGAGAAAGTTAGTACCTTTGTTTCTCTGAGAGAATGCACATTTATCAGAGTGAGATAAAGAAAGAGACAGAGTAAAAGAGGGAGAGTGTGTGTGTTTCTCAGAAAGAGAGAGAAGAGAGAATCTTTTTTTGAAGGCTCTAATTCAGAGAAGACTGAACAAAAAGCAGCCCTTGACTTTCCTCTGGATGAAAAAGTATAACTTCCTACGTTCCACCTTTGAAAGCATTTAATTGAATGTGCAAACCTTTCAAAGACTGAATTTTCATGAGACAATTACTTTATAATGCTAAGACACTAGGAATAGCCTAGTGGTTAGAACCACCTGGAAAATCAAAGGTTCAAGTCCCACTGACACTCCTTGAGACCTTAGACAAGTCACTTAACCCTCCATTGCCTCAGAAGAAAAGGCCTGGCAATCTACTTCCAATGATGCATTGCCAAGAAAATCCAGAGGCAGCTGGGTTGCCAGGAGTCAGCATTGACTTGAGAGCACTAAAAAAAAAAATACTTACTCCAAGCACTAAAATATATGCTCCTGGAAACAGAAGTGAAAAGATTGCTTTTAATGTGAATGCACATTTCAGAAAGGCCATTTAGGCAGTTGCGGAGAGGTACAATTCAAAATGTGCAGGGAACCATAGAAATTTCAGAAAGTTTTATGCATGTGCCTCTGGATCACCATGTTTCTATCTTCAAATATACATGTGCCCCCAGTACAAAGGGCTGTACGTGTGTACGATAGAAAATGAATTGGTGGGCTTGTACAGTTCCTTGTGAAAGTATTCATCCCCATGGTGTTTGTCCTGTTTTGTCGCATTACAACCTGGAATTAAAATGGAGATTTGGGGGTTAGCACCATGTGATTTACACAATATGTCTACCACTTTGAAGGTGAAAAATATACTTTATTGTGACATAAACATTAAGATAAAAACAAACAAACCAGAAATTAGGAGTGTGTATATTTATTCCCCCTCCCCCCAAAAAAATCAATACCACCTTTTGCTGCAATTACAGCTGCAAGTCTCTTGGGGTATGTCTCTATTAGCTTAGTACATCTAGCCACTGGGATTTTCACCCATTCCTCAAGGCAAAACTCCTCCTTTAAGTTAGATGGGTTGCGTTGGTATACAGCAATCTTCAAGTCATGCCACCAATTCTCAATTCACTACCTCTGAGCATTCCTGAAGACCACCAACACCTGCAGGACAAAAAGATAAAACAATAAACATGTTAAGAATTCCTCAAGAAAAAAACATAAGCACCAAGTTTGCCTGCAACAGAGCATTCAAACTTTTTGCGCCATCCCTCTGGAACTCTCTACCCAGAACCCTCCGATCGACAAATGAACTATGTTCAGGAAACTTCTCAAACCTCATCTATTCAACAAACATTTTGCTCCCATTACATAACTCCTCCCCCCCCCTGCATCCCCCATAGTACCAAAGAAATAGCAGTCGATTATGTATCTAGCCTATTATGCATCTAATTTATTGCCCCATGGCCTCCCCCATTCAGGTACAACTCATATATATATTATACTGTTCTATGTATCAACTATTGCATATAGTAATAAGTCTTGTAAATAAGTTCCACTGTTCTATGTAATCCAGTTATTGTATGTACACCATTTTGCCCCGGTGAAAAGCGGTATAAAAAAACAGTCAAAATAAATAAATAACTTTGATTGAGGTCGGGGCTTTGACTAGGCCATTCCAAGACATTTAAATGTTTCCCTTTAAACCACTCCAGTGTAGCTTTAGCAGTATGTTTAGGGTCATTGTCCTGCTGGAAGGTGAACCTTCGTCCCAGTCTCAAATCTCTGGCAGACTGAACAGGTTTTCCTCAAGAATTGCCCTGTATTCAGTGCCATCCATCGTTCCTTCAATCCTGATCAGTTTTCCTGTCCCTGCCGATGAAAAACATCCCTACAGCATGATGCTACTGCCACCATCATGTTTCACTGTGGGAATGGTGTTCTCGGGCTGATGGGAAGTATTGGGTTTGCGCCACACATGGCATTTCCCATGATGATCAAAAAGTCAATTTTCATCTCATCTGACCAGAGAATGGGGGGGAGGGGGGTCCGCCAAATGCTGTTTTGCAAACTCCAAATGTGTTTTCTTAAAGCAATGTTTTTTTTCTGGCCATTGTTCCATAAAGCCCCACTCTGGAGTTTATTTATTTAACATTTCTTCTATACCGCGCTATTATAATCAGTGCGGTGTACATCGAACATAAAACATACTACAATGCATACAGGCAACATTGAGTTTACAGTGAAACAGGATATTAAACATGGAATAAACCGGGAAAACTATGTACAAGCTAACTTTATACTATGTACACTTCTCTAACTCATCTAGTTGTTACATGTGCATTTGTGGGTGGATAGTACACATGTGATGGTTAGCGGTGGGGCTTATGTGTAGACTAACCATTTTCTGTTTGTGTTAGGGTGTTAGGGCGGCTGGGGCATGCGGGTAGGTTGCCAGATGAGTGTTTACCTCAGATGGTTTCCGGGTAGAATTTTGTGAACAGGTGGTGTTTCAAGGCTTTTCTGAATGGGGCTAGACTTTTGATGCCTCGGATTTCATGGGGAAGGGCATTCCAGTTTAAAGGAGCAAATATGGAGAAAGCCCTGTTGGAGGTAGTCTTTGTGCATTTTGTCGTCATCTTGGGGACTACTAAGGTGTTCATTGTTGTAGGTCTCCTGTTTCTATTTTTCGGGGTACTGTGGATTAGCTTGCTGATTGGCGTAGGGGGGTGGTTATTTAGGGCTTTGAATGTAAGGACTATTGACTTGTATTGGAGTCTGGCATGTAATGGTAGCCAATGCAGTTCTTTCATGATTGGCGTTATGTGGTCAGATCTTGATGATCCAGAAAGGACTCTTGCAGCTGCGTTCATAGCTAGGCGGAGCGGATGTAAGGTTGATTGTGAGAGACCGTGGAGGATGATTTTAGCAAAATCCAGATGTGGGAGGACTAATGCCTGGAAGGTTGTTCGGTAGTCGGTGAAATCCAGTAGTGGGCAAAGGTGACGCAGCGTTCTGGTCTTATGATATATTGCCTTTGTGACATTTTTCACATGTGTTGTCATATCCAGGTGCTGATCAAGCGTGATGCCTAGGTAACGGATTGTGGATTTGGATTTCAACTCTACATTGTTGGCATGTAGTGATGGGGGAGGTATGAACTTCCGGTTCCTCATGATGAATAGGACATCAGTTTTGTCATGGTTGATCCATAGATTTTGTGTCAACAGCCAGTCGGCTACAGCTTTGAAGCATCTTATTATTGGGGAGAGCATTGGTTGGTCAACTGTGAATGGCATATAGAGGATGATGTCGTCTGCATAAGCAAGGCATTGTACGTTGAAGAATCGGATCAAATCACATATCGGTTGCATGTAGATATTAAACATCAGTGCCGATAGGGACGAACCTTGAGGCACCCCCTGTGTCTGCAGAAATGGTTCTGAGGATGTGTGGCCTGCCATGACTTGTTGCCACCTATTGGATAGGTAGGATTTGCACCATTCCAGTGCCATGCTTTGAATCCCCTTTTCTTTTAGGCGTTGTAAGAGTATATCATGGTTCACAGAGTCGAAGGCAGCAGAGATGTCCAGAAAGATGAGGACGAATCCTTGTTGGATGTTATTTATTCCTGTGACTAAGTCGTTGAACAGTGTTGTAAGGACAGTGTCGACTCCGTGTGCTTCCCTGAAGCTGTGTTGGGATGGATCTAGCGGTGCTTCAGTATCGATATGATGCTGGATTTGTTGTTGAGCAGCTTTTTCGATGATCTTGGCAAGCTGGGGGATGCTCGAGATTGGTCTAAACGATTCCACTTTGGATGGGTCTAGTCTGCTGTTTTTCAGTAGCGGCCTGATTGAAGTGTGTTTTAGGCTCTGCGGGAACGAACCCGTTAAAAAGGACTGGTTCAGTATTTTGCTCAGGATTTGGCTTAGGTCGTGTCAAAGTTCCCTGATCCAGCTTGCTGGGCAGGGGTCGTTGTGTGCTGTGCTGGGGTTGATAGAGGCTATAATGTTCTCAACCTCTTTATTAGATACCATGGTGAAATTGCATAATGGTGTTGCTTGGGGTGCTTTAGGCGATACGAAGAGGTTACTGACTCTTATGTTTGTGTTGGTCTTAATCATCTTTGATTGTAAGTAGTTTGAGTAGTCCTGTGGTTGAGGCATTGGTGGTTGAGCTGACACCGGCTCCCCTGTTATGGACTTTACAATGTTGAACAGGGCATGTGGTATATTGATGGAGCGTTTTAATATATCTGTGTGGTAAAGTTTCCTTCTCTGCATTATCTTCTCACGGTGAGTAATTAAGTATGAGTTGTATGCAGCGGGTGTCTCGGGGGAGTGGGTTCGGCGCCACCGTCTCTCAAGTTTGCGTAGGTGGTGGAGTGATGTTCGTAGGTCCTTGGAGAACCATGGTGCATGTTCCCAATGTCTTATTTTCTTTTCGGTGTATGATGGACAGGAGGCAGCTCTAAGGTTCTCGTCCCATTTGGATATGAGATCGTCTAAGTTGAGGGTTGTGTTGGTCATAAGGGGTCGGAGATTCTCTAGGACTACACTCTGGTTGAGTGGTCGGAAGCGGGCTGTTGGGATTCTGGTAGTATTTGTTATCTTTTGGCTCTTGTTGCATGTACTTATGGGTATGTGGAATCTGAGTAGATTGTGATCGGACCAGGGCACTGGTGTTATGGAGTGTTTGGCTTAAAGTGATCCTATGGACAGATACTCCCATCTCTGCTGTGGATCATTGCAGCTCCTTCAATGTTATCTTTGGTGTCTGTGTCTTTGGTGTCTGTGTGGCATCTCTGATTAATACCCTCCTTGCCCGGTCTGTGAGTTTTGGTGGGCAGCCTTCTCTTGTTAAGTTTGTAGTGGAGCCATATTCTTTCCATTTTGTTATAATGGATTTAATGGTGCTCTGTGGGATATTCAGAATTTGGGATTTTTTTTTATAACCCAACCCTGATCTATACTTCTCCACAACTTTGTCTCTGACCTGTGTGGAGTGCTCCTTGTTCTTCATATTGCTTGCTTAGTGGTGTTGCAGAGTCAGGGGCCTTTCAGAACAGGTATTTTATGCAGGCATCATGTGACAGATCATGTGACACTGATTGCACACAGGTGGACCCTAATCAACTAATTATGTGACTTCTGAAGTTAATTGGTTGGACCAGATCTTAGTTAGGTGTTTCATTGCAAAAGGGATGAATACATATACACTCACAACTTTCAGTTTTTCTTGTTTTTTAATATATACAAGGTATTTTATTGTTATTCCACTTCACCAATTTGGACTATATTGTTAGGTCCACAACCTAACATCCAAATGCACCTCCATTTTCATTTCTGTTTGTAATGCGACAAAACAAGACAAAAACCAAGAGGATTAATACTTTCACAAGGCACTGTTTAGGTTCCCCACAGAGAATAAGGAAACAGAGTTGTACCAGCATAATGTAAAATAGACATACACATACTTCCGGTGATGCGGTGAGCACAGCAGACGGAATCTGCTTGAGCTCCGGTCTCCTCCGGCCAATAACGGGTCATTAGTGCCGTTCTGAAAACCACTTCTGGGTTGAAATTACTCCCTAGTGTGCCGGGCAGAGCTGAGAGAGTGCCCTTGCTGTTTGGAAAGTGTGGGTGAGATGGCAGCGACTGTTAAAGCCGCGCGGAAAGAAAAAGAACGAGGAGCTCCGACACCTAAAATGGCGGACGCGCTTGCCATGCCGAAGTCGCCAGCCTCTCCGGCTTTCTTGGAAGAGGTTTCGGCAGCAGTAGCAGATGCTCTTGCTCTGCAATTCACGACTTTGCAAGAAAAAATGGACAGTCTGCATTCCTCTTTTGGGGCCTTGGGCAGTCGTCTTCACGAGGCCGAGGAACGCATTGGGAAGACGGAGGATAGCTTGGAATCCCTGACCCATGAGCTGACGACTCTGAAAGCCCAGGTTAATACCCAGGAAGAAAAAATCGATGACCTGGAAAATCGGTCTCGGTGCAATAACTTGCGGCTGATGGGTATTCCAGACTCGGTCTCTGACACCGAATTGAAGCCCTATCTGGAGAAAATGCTTCCCGAGCTGTTTGAAGGCATTGCGGAGGGGGGACGTTATATATCGAGAGAGCACACCATGTGGGGAGTAAACAGCCCCGTGATCAAAGGCCGCGAATAGTGCTCGTTAAATTTTTGCACTTCCCCCAAAAAGAAGCGATCTTACGAGCGGCACGGCAGAGGGGCGAACTAAGCTACCAGAACTTGAAGCTGAGAGTGGCCCAAGACTATTCTGTGGCATTGAGCCAATGGCGGAGGGCCTATGCCCCCCTTTGTCAGCAATTGATTTCCGCCAAAATAAAATTCTCTGTACAATATCCTGCGAGGCTGCATGTCTTCCACGAAGGAACCCGCCGGACCTTTGAGTCTGCTGCAGAGGCCAGACCCTACATCGCGACGCTTATGGGAGAGGATCGGGCGCCCCAGTCACCCCTTCAGAACTCCTGAGAGCCTTCCAGCGATACTTCCCCCGATGCGGGGACTGACTGTGTTACGGGACAGCCTCCGATTGCTGGACAGTGTAGTGGACGTTGAACTCCCTTTTCCAGGCAGAGGAGACTCTGTTCTTTTAACGTGTGAGTTGCGCCCCTTCAAAATCTACGGCCATGTGGGTATCTCTTAGCGGTTCCTGTCCCACGGTCTCTCCTATGATTGATTCAGTTCCTATTCCGTTCGTCTCTTCTTTCCGTTACCTGGGGGTTACTCTCGATTCTACACTCTCCTTTCATGAGCACATTGCTTCTCTTACTCGGTGATCTTTTGTGACCCTTCGGCAGATTCGGGCTACTCGTTCCCTCTTTTCCCCTGATTCCCTGGTCACTTTGGTTCTGGCTCTGGTGGTTAGTAGACTTGATTATTGCAATGTTTTTCTAGCTAACCTTCCTAAATATCAGCTTAAATGATTACAATTTCTTCAAAACACCGCAGCTCGCCTTATCACCTTTTCCCGGTCGTCTGACCATGTCACTCCCCTCCTTTTCCGTTTGCACTGGCTCCCACTTAGTTTTCGCTATCAATATAAGTTTCTGATTCTGCTTTACCGTGCTCTTTATACTGGCCAACCTTTATATCTTGCGGATCTGGTCTTTCTTCACACTCCTTACCGTCAACTTCGGTCACTTCACGCCAACCGTTTATCACTCCCCTCTTCGTCACAAGCCCGGTTAGAGCAGACTCGTCATTCCGCTTTTTTCTTTCTTGGTCCTTTCCTCTGGAATTATTTACCACCTTCCCTCAGATTAGAATCCTCCTACCCTCATTTCAAGTCACTACTCAAAACACATCTGTTCACTCAGGCTTTCGACCTTCCTCCCGGTCCCCCTCCCTGATTAAAGTCGTCCCCCCGTTGTTGTTGTGTGTCTGTGTGTCTGTTGTATGTTCGTTGGTGTTGTTGCCCGTTTTAGTTTTAGCAGGTTATGTTAGATTTATCTAATTGACTATGTATTTTATCTTTATGTGCTTGGCTTTTACTTTCCTTTCATTTTATGGCGTTCTTTTCTATGATTTGCAGTATAAACCTTTTTATTGTACACCGCTCTATGCTTCGGCAGTAGCGGTTGATCAAATGTTTTAATAAAGATAAAGATAAAGATAAAGGAGTAGGATGCTCTGGAGTGGCTGACTTAGGCCACGGCTGGCGATAACCCCTCACCCCCCCCTTTAGTAAGGCCTGGGCGGTGGGGGCTAACGATGAATGCAGGTGTGGGGGGGAGAAGGGGGGTTGAAGGCTAGAGTGCGGATGTATATGGGGAGTGGGGGGTGGGATTCCAGGGCTGGATGCTCGGGGATGGTTTTGGAGTGTGGGGGGAGGAGTGGAATGTTCGGGCCTGGGCTGGAGCGCCATACTATTACCCTCCCTCACTCTAAGCGGTGCCTCTGTATAAGTCTTTGGTGCGACCTCATTTGGAGTATGGTGTGCAATTCTGGAGACCGCACCTTCAAAAGGATGTGAACAGGATGGAGTCGGTGCAGAGGGTTGCTACTAAAATGATTAATGGGCTTCATTATAAAACATATGAGGACAGACTTAAGGATCTTAATATGTACACCTTAGAGGAAAGGCGGGATAGAGGTGATATGATTGAGATGTTTAAATACCTCCGTGGCATAAATGTTCAGGGAGAGAGCCTCTTTCAATTGAAAGCAAGTTCTGCTACGAGGGGACATGGGATGAGGGTGAAGGGAGATAGATTCAGGAGTGATATGCGGAAATATTTCTTTACGGAAAGAGTAGTGGATCCGTGGAATAGTCTCCCAGTGGAGGTGGTGGAGATGAGGACAGTAACTGAATTCAAAAAAGCATGGGACCAACACAGAGGATCTCTAAAGGTAAAAAGTGGACTGTTGTAGTTGTTGTTATGGAAGGACAGACTAGATGGGCCTTGTGGTCTTTTTCTGTCATCATGGTTTCTATGTTTCTATGAGAGTGGGGCGATCCTGATATCATCTGCATTGGGGGGTAGGGGGGGATGTCTGGTTGTGTGGGCAGTATGGATGAGATGGGGTGGGGGATTTGAGGTTGGATGCTTTGGGATTCGCCAGTGTGTTAGGGAGAGTGTGCCCCTTGTATGGATGAATGGGCCTTTAGGGGTCGGCTGCAGGTAGGCCGGATAGGCCTCTGCTCTGGATTGCCTCGCTCTGGGCCTCCTGCGGCTAGATCCCCTTAGCTGGAGACTACGGTGGGTGCTGGGTTGATACCGGTAGGTAGCTGGGTACTGGGACCTTAAGAAAAGTGCGTTGCAAATCCGTTTGTTTAGGTGTTGGGGTGTGATATGAAGATTTACTGAGGGGGAGGGGGAGAGTGAAAGGCGTGATAACTCTGTTGGTCTCAAGGAGGAGTTCGGCCCATACCCTAGAGCCTCTCTGGTTACGGGGGCGGGACGGGTGACCCGCGTGGTAAGCGATACCCTCAGGTAGTCTAATGTTCAGTGAATTAGATATTATTGTATTAGCTCTCTCCCCTCATATTGTGGATGTATAGCAACTGTATTAGGGGATGTCTTCTCAATGGGCTGAATGGAAGGTGCAGGGGTGGTCCTCTACGTTCTAGGAGTCCGGAGGAGACCGCACGCATCACAGATTGGTCTCTATCCAAGGAAAGAGGTAGTGGATGGAGAGACAAATTGGGAGGGGGAGGTGGGGGGGTTGGGGGGGGTGGGGAGAAGGGGTGGGGGTGGGAATATAGTCACATCCAACCAGTAGGCGCTGGGTATTGTGTGCATCATCTGACGACTGCGGGGAGGGGACCCCAGGCTGGGGGGGTTCCTTCCGGGTTATCGCTTTGTATCTTTTTGGGAGTTTGGCAAGATGGCTTACCCCTCTGAAGTTAATTTTCTGGAATGTTTGCGGTCTGGGAAGCCCCATTAAGAGGACCAAAATCTTGCAGGCCCTGGCTAGACAAAGGGCCGACATCGCCCTGCTTCAAGAAACCCACCAGACAGCCGAGGAGCATGCTAAATTGCATAGAGATTGGGTGGGACAGATACGGGGGGCCCCGGCCCTGAATAAGAAGGGTGGGGTGGCTATACTGATCCACAAGCGGCTACGCTTTGAGAACGAAAGGGAAGTAGTGGATTCTACTGGGCGGTTCCTTTTGTTGCAGGGGTGCCTTGAGGGGAGACCAGTTATTCTTGGTAATATATATAGCCCTAATGTGTTGGACCCTGATTTGTATTACCGTTTAGCGTCCCAAGTGGAGCAGCTCCCGGAGCTACCACTAATATTGGGAGGGGATTTTAATGGTGTGATGGATGTGGAGCTTGATACGTCTAGAGGGGAAGGACCAAGGGGGAGAGCACAGACAGCTCGAATGCTTACCCGCCTACGGACGCGGCTGGGACTGGTGGACCCATGGCGATTGCTGCACCCCACCGAAAAGGATTACACCCATCAGTCTCGGGCTCATAGTTCTAGTGCACGAATAGATTACCTGCTGACCTCTCAGGGGTTGTTTGGCAACGTAGATGATGCGCAGATAGGTCCCTCGGAAATTTCCGATCACGCCCTTATTTGGGTGCAGCTGCGCTGGGGTGACTCTAGACCTGGGACAAGGTTCTGGCGGTTCCCCTTGGAATTATATAAGGATTCGCAGTTTCGTCAGTTTTTGAGGAGGCGATGGCAGGAGTTTGAATCGGACCACCGGGGTCACTACGATGATCCCGAGTTGGTTTGGGAGATGGCGAAAGTCGTCCTGCGGGGGGATATTATCGGCTTCATGGCGCGTAAGCGGAGACTTCTGGCGGAGCGTATAATTCGCTTCGAACATCTAGTAACCAGGTTGCGGTGACAGTGTGCTAGTGCTCTGAATATAACCCTTAAGAAACAGGTCTGGGAGACGCAAACGGCATTAAATGGGCTCTTGCATCAGCGTGCAAAGAAGTCCGTACTGTACTACCGTTTTCAACTGTATTGTCATGGGGACAAGCCGGGAAAGCTGTTGGCCCGCTGTTTGCGTGGTCCTCGGAGCTCCCGACTGATACCAGTGCTTAGAGACGATCAGGGGACTCTCCATAGGGAGAGTCCGGCGATAGCTCAGGTGTTTCGCTCTTTCTTCCAAAGATTCTACAAGGCCGAGGTGACCTCTCCTGAGCAGTTGTCTGCCTACTTAGAGGGGCTAGATTTACCTCAATTGAGTGCGCAGCAACGGGCACAGCTAGACCAACCGATCTCGGCACAGGAGGTGCAAATGGTTATCAATCAGGCAAGTTGTTATAAAACACCGGGTTCGGATGGGTTGGGAGCAGAATTCTATAAGATCCTTGGAGAGCTGGTGGCAGTCCATACCAAGCGGTCCGAGCAGAGCGCCTTTCGATGGGGTAGTAATTTTGCCCATGTTATTCTCATTCCTAAACCGGGGAAGGACCCTTTGCGGGCTGAGTCATATAGACCTATTTCGCTTCTTAATTTTGATCTTAAAATATTAGCGAAAATTCTCGCGGAGCGGCTGGCGGGTGTCTTGGGACACTTGGTGCATGACTCGCAGGTCGGTTTCGTGAAAGGGCGCTATGCGGTCCATAACTTACGAAAGATCTTAACTTCTCTGGAGTGGGTGCAGAGTAGACACCTCCAGTCGTTGCTCATCAGCTTTGATGCCGAAAAAGCATTCGATAGGATCGATTGGCAATATTTGTGGCACTTGTTACCCTGCTACGGACTTGGCAACTCCTTTTGTAACCTGGTTCGCAGTCTTTACATAGACCCGATGGCGGCGATCTCCTGTAATGGGGTGCTCTCCGAAACATTCCCTTTGCGTCGAGGGACTAGACAGGGATGTCCTCTTTCTCCCCTGCTTTTTGTTCTTTCGTTAGACCCCTTTATACGTAGGGTTGAGTTATCTCCGAGGATTAGGGGGGTTCGCATTGGTCTCTCTGAGTTTAAGTTGTCGGCCTTTGCCGACGACCTCCTGGTGCATTTGTTGTCTCCCCAACAGTCGCTTCCAGCATTACTGCGGGAATTTACGACCTTTGGCCAATTTGCTGGTTTGTGTATTAATCGCGACAAATCTGAGGCCCTGGATGTATCGGGCTGTGTGCGGAGTGGCTGGCCGGGCGATTTCCCTCTCAAGTGGGCGATGGGCCATTTCAAATATTTAGGTATTCTGTTGCCTAGTCAGCCTTCTCTGATTTACGGGTGTAATTTGAATCGTATTATAACTGGGCTGCGAGCTCAGTTGCAGGCGTGGGGCCCTCTTCCATTGGCCTTGTCTGGGAGAATTGCTGCAATCAAGATGGTTGTTCTACCGAGGATACTTTATTGGATGCAAACGCTGCCGGTATGGCTGTTGCGGACAGATTTACGGTGGATGGAGGTCCTAATTCGTGGGTTTTTGTGGAGGGGGGCGAGAGCACGCATTCCCTATAGCCGGCTAGTAGGGACTTGGGGACAGGGTGGACTGGGGCTTCCGGACCTGGGTGCCTATGCCTTGGCTTGCCAGGCTAGACACCTGGGGGATTGGTTGGGTAGCACAGAGGTGTACACACCCCTGGCCATGGAAGCAGCCTATGCAGCTCCAACTTCTTTACTTGCCCTCTTACATCTTGATGACCGTATGCTCCCAGTTCCTTTAGCTTCTAGTGTGGTGCTGGATTCGGTGCGTCGAACCTGGCGACAGCTAAACATTTATTGGAAGGGGAATTGGAGGGTCTCGAGCTGGTTGCCTATACATGGTAATGTTCTGTTTACCCCGGGTATGGATACTGCGATCTTTCAAGTCTGGGAAAGGAACGGGCTTCATAGTTTAGGTCAGCTGGTGGAACCCTCGGGGAAATGCAAAGGGTTTCTGCCGCTCTGTGCTGAGTATGGACTGGAGCCGGCCCACTTTTTAGCGTACTTACAGATCTCACATTATGTGGCCTCCCTGCCGGCATCGGAGTTACAGACAGACCGCTCGGCGCAGATTTTAGAATTTTTTGGCTTGGGTGGAGAGACCCCGCCGTCCATTCGGGTGTTGAAGTCCCGCTTAGTTTGGTACCAACCCTCTCCGGATTACCGTCCGGTGGAACTGGCGTGGGCTGGGGAGATGGGAAGGGAGATCCCTCCAGGTACCCTTCTTGCAGCCGTGCGAAGAGTGCAGGAGCTGGCAGAGGGAGCACGATGGAGAGAAATGCAATTCAAATGTCTCACTAGGGTTCATTTTTCCCCCCGATGGGCTCTCCGTTCGCATCTAACTTTAGATGGCCGGTGCCCGAGGTGCTGGGAACCTTTAGCAACTTTATTGCATATGTGGTGGGGGTGTCGGTTAATTCGCCCGTACTGGGCAAAAATTAGCTCCTTTATGGAGGGGTTGCTGGGGCAACGGGTGGGTTGGGACGTCTCCTTAGTTATACTGGATCAGTTGCGTCCCACGCAGCCCAAAGGTAAATGGGCGCGGCTGTTGCTCCGTAAGGCTTATCTGGTGGGTAAAGGCCCCCTACTGCGCAGATGGCGGGAGCGGAGTCCGCCCTCTTTTTGGGAGTGGCGTAATGCCTTTCATCAGTTGATGCTTCTGGAGGCCCGGGGTGCCAGGGGGAGCATCAGGTGATGGCCGCTGTTTCAGCTACTATGGGATCCCTATATACAGAATTTGACCCCCCGCAGTCGGAATGAAGTGCTACAATTGGGTGTCTAGGCCTGGGTGCGGCACTGATAGCTTGGTGACTGTATTGGTGTGAGGTTCTTGGGGTGTTCCTGTACGGGATTGGATGTGACTATAGGGAGGGGGTTGGGGGGGTTGGGTGGTTGGGGGAGGGGGAGAGGGGGGACAAACTATACTGGGTTAAAATACACCTGTAAATGTGGTTGCACTCCTGGTTGGGGATAAGAATCCACCCCATTAGGAGTTTGTTACTGTTTACTGTTTTGTTGGCTGTTGTTGATGGTGTGTATTAAATAAAGTACCGTAAAACCTCTAATTGACCGCCATGGCGCTCTATTTTTCAACCCCTCTGCCAAGGTGGTGGTCTATTAGAGGTGGCGTTCAAATAGAGGGTGGCGGTTTATTTTTCAACTATCTGGCCAAACGTTTAAGTGGACAAACTTTACACACAGCCGACTATTGTAACGTGCAGAAAATGCATCTGTGAACTATCACTTTTTGACAGCCAAATCAAGCTAGAACGTTAGCGGTGAGCACTGCTTTTACATTGCGCAATACAGCATAGTACGGTAGAAAACACATGAATTATTGCATCAGAAAAAGGCGCCAACAAGACGTCTACATTAACATTCATAAACTACAAATCTTTTTATCGTTTCGAACAAAGAAAGAAACTCTATGAGAAAATCTTTGTTTCTTTTACACATGAATGTTTAAATGCAGTAAATTTACACAAGGTGAGAGTGGCGCTCTATTAGAGGTGGCGCTCTATTAGAGGGTGGCGCTCTATTTTTCAACCTCTCTGCCGGAGTGGCGGTCTATTAGAGGTGGCGTTCTATTAGAGGTGGCGGTCTATTAGAGGTTTTACGGTATATAAAAAAAAATAGACATACACATGCAGCATCACATGCAGGACCTGTATGTGAACACATGTGCCCTACGCCAAGGAGCTTCAGCACATGCCTATGCACTTTGCACTAACAATTGCAGCATAGCCACCAGACAGAAACGTCTGTAGGGCTGAGACCTTGCTACTCTGGCAGCTTGTCCTTGTGGAGGAGGAGCACTTATCTTTACTCCTCTCCCCTGATGCACAGGCTGCCTTATGCCATAGCAAGAATGATCTTGAAGAGGATCCTCATGGCCTAGAAAGGTAAGTCACCCAAAGACACAGCACACATGGAGGCATATAGCTCCTGGCAAACAATCTGACTGCAAGCAGGGATGTCAGGTAGCTTGGGCTAGATGAAAGAGAGCCAAGACAGGCCAGTTCCCCTGGGTGAAATCCACTAAGCGGCCTGAAAGAACTGCACTAGTCAAAGCAACGGAGGTGAACAGTGCAACCACAGACATACAGACAAGCAGAATCACACTTGGAATAAGGCAAGGAAAGTAGGGGATATATACAAGCAGAGCAGTGGCTAGGGAAAATGAAGCATGAGACTGGTGGGATATACAGTAGCTGGCACATGTGTAGGGTGCTGAGATGTGCGGCTATTGGCAGATGGGCATGTTTACAAATGTCATGTCCCATGGCCATTGAGGGGCAAGGCATGAATGTGGCCCCCTCAAGCTTTGACACATCAGAGCATACTGTGTACATGGGTGCAGGCAGAGCTGGTACACACAGTCACAACAGAAAGCAAGCAGCCACCTTGTGCCAAGATAATGTACAACCACAGATGACAGCCAGCAGCAATGCACTAGTTATATTGGGAACCAGGATGTCTGGATGGAGGGGTGGAAGTTGTGACTTGCATCTGGTATCAGGATGTGCCCACTCACTGCATGCCACAGTCTCTGCATAATCTGACATGGCAGCCCCTCAACCCAGTGGCAAGAAAGTCTAGTAGTAGACAGGGGCAGAACTATGAAAAGGAGTGTATGGCCAAGCATAATGTTCATATCTATCACCAATAGCCGATTACACATCCTGCGTGACACTAAGTCACTGAAGTGCAGGTACAGCACTATACAATGGACAGAATGCTGGGTGACTACAGAGGGAACTACAGCAGCAGTGAGGTAAGTCAAGGCACACATCCAAGTATCCTATTCCCCATCCTTTTTTATCTACAATACAAGTTTGTTTGTCCTCAAGTTGAAGCTGTTGTGCAACTACTCTCCCCATCCTCATGTTTTTCTCTTTTGCTTTCTTGCTTTCTGTCCAGTGCTTTGTTTTTGTCTTCTATGTTTTAGTTTCTTATATGTGCAGTATTTGAACTACTGGCTTCTGTAAACCACTATGATGCCTGCACCATTAGTGATATATAAATCCTGCAAATGAAAAAATAAATAAAAATACATGTGGAATAGATGTGACATGTAGGGAAGGGCCCCTGGATTACTACATGAAATTCACAAGGCCAGTATACGTATACCAACAATATGAATCCACAACATGGATGACCACACTGGAGCACCAGCTACACTGACACAATAGTCATGGTATAAGCTATAAGGGTGACAGGCAACAGATAGCTCTCCATAGCTGCAGACACATGGTATAAAGAGGGCCCAAGAAGGTACAACAGTACATGGTATCTGCAAACATATGGAGTAACAAGGGGTTAGGCCAGAAGCAAAAGCCTAGGGCCCACAGAATTGACAACACAGACAGAGAGCAGCAGTACCACAACAGCTGCCTGTAGTTACAGCCATGACATGTGGAGATGACACCGCCACCATCATCACCACCAAGGCAGAGGCCAGCAACAGCAGGAACATCAGCAACAGTTCTCCAGCATTAATGGTGGTCACATCTGAAGAGAAGGGAAGGGAGAAGAAGAGCTCTATAGGGCCTTGTCGAGGAGCAGGGGTAGGAGAGTCAACAGAAACTCCCTGATTCAGGAAAGTATAGATGTCTGGACAATAATTGAGGGGCCTGAAGAGATCATAGGCCCTGAGCCTGAAGGCAGTGATTAAGAGAGTGGGGAGCAAGAGGGAGAGAGGATGAGTGTGGGGAGGAACAGGAGGAGGGTGGGAGCAGGTGGAGGATGGTTGGAGTGGAGAGAGGTATGTGTGAGAGGAGGAAGTTAGGAGGAGACAGATAGGCTGGTGCAAAAATGCACCGATCGGCTACCCAGCCTGTCCACCTTCCTCCATACTGAGGTAGATGCACCAACATGAGGGATCCTGGCCCTTGGTTGATGTTTAAGTTCCATAGTGCCTCTCAGCCCTTGAATAGATGGTGAAGCAGGGCTTCAATGTGCTTGAATGGTCTTGTACCTGCAAGGCTTGAGATTGAAGGTGCCTGTCATGGTTGTGACTGTCAACCAGCTTGTGGCATGCATCTCCGCTTCAGTCACTCCAGCAATGAGTGGGAAGCATGGAGAATAGGATAACATGAGCAATGTAAAACCCTGCAATGTAAGTCATTTTGACCCAAAAATAAAAAGAAATATTACATTGAAACGTGTTCAGTGTTATACTTTACAGTGCACCTGATTGCCACTGTAGCTCCCGATCATCCCTTGCACATAGCTGGTGCCTGAAGTCACTGCCCAACAACCTATAGCGAACTGTATGCCTGGCATTATGGCCCTTCCTGTGATATCAACCCCTGCCACCCCATGACACCAAGTCAAAGCCCTAGAACCACTATCCCTTGCAACCCATTTCCACAGAGCTGGAGAAGGATGTTACCAGTGGTGTGCCCCAGGGATCTGTCCTTGGTCCGATTCTTTTTAACATCTTCGTTAGTGATATAGCCACAGGGCTGTCGGGTAAGGTTTGCCTCTTTGCAGATGATACCAAAATGTGCAATAGAGTAGACACCCAGGAAGGTGTAGATAACATGAGGAGGGATCTAGCTAAGCTTGAAGAATGGTGTAGAATTTGGCAGCTGGGATTTAATGTTAAAAAATGTAAGGTCATGCATTTGGGCTGCAGCAATCCAAGGGAGCAATATAGTATAGGGGGTGAAGTACTTTTGTCCACTAAAGAAGAGCGGGACCTAGGTGTGGTTGTGTCTGATGATCTTAAAGTAGCTAAACAGGTAGAAAAGGTGACGGCAAAAGCTAGAAGGATGCTTGGGTGCATACAGAGAGGAATGGCTAGCAGAAAAAAGGAGGTGATAATGCCTCTGTGTAAGTCTTTGGTGCGACCTCATTTGGTGTATAGTGTGCAATTCTGGAGACCGCACCTTCAAAAGGATGTGAACAGGATGGAGTCGGTGCAGAGGGTGGCTACTAAAATGATTAATGGCCTTCATTATAAAGCATATGAGGACAGACTTAAGGATCTTAATATGTACACCTTAGAGAAAGGCGGGATAGAGGTGATATGATGAGATGTTTAAATACCTCCGTGGCATAAATGTTCAGGGACAGAGCCTCTTTCAATGAAAGCAAGTTCTGCTACGAGGGGACATGGGATGAGGGTGTGAGGGAGATAGATTCAGGAGTGATATGCGGAAATATTTCTTTACAGAAAGAGTAGTGGATCCATGGAATAGTCTCCCAGTGGAGGTGGTAAAGATGAGGACAATAACTGAATTCAAAAAAGCATGGGACCAACACAGAGGATCTCTAAAGATAAAAAGTGGACTGTTGTAGTTGTTGTTATGGAAGGACAGACTAGATAGGCCATGTGGTCTTTTTCTGTCATCATGTTTCTATGTTGACCCCAAAACTGCCCTCCAGGTGCACAGGACATGTTCCACCCACCATATGGTCACAGCTACCATCCACAGGATAATGCAGGGGAAGAGATGAACCAGAGGGAAATAGCACAGGTATGGAGATATGTCTGATGGGGAGCCAGCAATATCCATGCCAGCATGCATACAGTGTCTGGAGATGCCCACCATGCCTCCACATCTGTGTACTGCACCTACCCACAATACACGCTACAACAGGACTCCTATGGAAGGAGGTATATATAGTCAGTCATGGCTGTTGGCAACCTGAATGGGGGAAGGGGTTCCAAATTACTACACAGGTGTTCTGACATCTGTGAACCACCACTGTCTATGCAGCTGTCAGCCTGAATTAGACCACAGTTCATGCACCCACATTGGGTAGTAGTGTGTCTACTACATATGCATAGGGGGACACTACCACATCAGATCAGGGGGCATGAAATGTACCAGGCACACATGCAAATATATGGAAGTAAGGCAGGAGACAGGTACTCAGTATCAACTGGATCTTTATTAATGCACTGAGCACAGTCCAAGTACATTCTAGACACCAACATATGCACAGCACCAACATGTGTACAGAAGACATGGCAAGTGACTGGCATCTATGAGGACTCTGCAGAATACATATTTACAAAGCTTAAAATACTTAAGAACCCTGGCCCATATCACCCTCCTAATCCCACCCCAGGTGTTCCTGTCCTTTGTATGGATACCACCTACAGGGGAAGTATAGAGAACATTCTTTGCAGCTGTCATCGGGAATTTTCACCTACCACTTCACTCTTCACCCTTAAAGAGACAGCCACACAGTGTGAGGGGGCAGCATCCTGCATCTACTTGCAGATATAGAACATTTATTGTTCTTCCAGACATGTATTATCAGTATACACCCCTCACATATGTGTTGTTCTGCAAGGGCCTGTGCATTGCACTCATGTCAATTAGCTGACTGGGAAAAGAGGGGTCAGAGCTAGACATATACCTGCTGTCACATAGTTATTTTACCTGCAAGTCCGCACCACACATTTTAAAAATGGATTCTGTACAAGCGTATATGCCATAGAGGTATCTGGACATACCCCATTTCAGAAACACATACATGCAAATTGGGGACGTTTGGGTGCTGCCCCTTTGCTTATAGATATAATGGCAAGATAGACATGTGTGTCCCCATTTTGCAAAACTATAATCACTGCTGTATTGCAGAATATGCCATGCCTCCAGGAAGTGCTCACCAGAGAGGATAACTTCTGCAAAGGGGAGGTAGAACCCTTATTGTAAGAGGTGCTTAAACATCAAATGGAGCTCCTGGGCCATGAGGGGGTATGTGTCAGTGCCTACCAGAAACAGAAGCTGACATCTGGCTAGACATCTGCCAGAAGCTCAATGTGATCTACCACTGCAACCATAAGCCAGAGGACCTAAAAAGAAAATGGAGAGAGGTCAAGAGAGAGACCAGGTCCAAGGCCCAGGAGAGGGGACCCAATGGACAGTCTCAGACCCTCACAGTGCTCTTTTCTACAGATGAGGAGACAATAAGGGTAATGGGGAACCTGGATATGATGAGGGACTCCCTGGAATGCAGTGAATATATTAACCATATCCCTCTACTCCCCCTCACAGCATGCCATTCCACCCTTATGTTGCCACCTCCCCTCCACCTACATGCACTATTTGGGGCTCAGAATACCTATCACTAAAGCCCTACTGGCCCACATATAACTGGCATGTGTGCATATTGTTCTGACAGGGGTACATGTAGTGTAGATAATCTGTGTCCCAATCACCAAACATCTGAGGGGCATGCACTATGACTATCCTCACACCATAAGAACATAAGATATGCCATACTGGGTCAGACCAAGGTCCATCAAGCCCAGTATCCTGTTTCCAATAGTGGCCAATCTAGGTCATATGTACCTAGCAGTATCCCCAAAAGACACAGGTTCCACAATGCTTTTTTTTCCCCCCCAAAAGACAGAGGTTCCACAATGCTTGTATTGGGTCAAGCATTGATATCCTGGGTCCCTTTTTAATAATGGTTTATGGACCTTTCCTCCAGGAACTTGTCCAAACCTTTTTTAAACCCAGCTACACTAACAGCTCTTACTACATCCTCTGGTAACAAATTCCAGAGTTTGATTACACGTTGAGTGAAAAATATTTTCTCTTATTTGTCTTAAATAGTCTACCCATTAGCTTCATTACATGTCCCCTAGTCTTTCTATATTCTGATAGCGTAAACAATTGATCTACGTTTACCCGTTCCACTCCATTCATTAATTTGTAGACCTCTATCATATCTCCCCTCAGCCGTCTATTTTCCAGGTTGAAGAGCCCTAACCTTTGTAGCCTCTTTTCATAGGAGTAGCCTTCCATCCCCTTTACCATTTTGGTGGCTCTTCTCTGTACCTTTTCTAATAACGCTATATCCTTTTTAAGATACGGCGACCAGAATTGCACACAATATTCAAGGTGCGGTCTCACCATGGAACGATATAGAGGCATTATAATATCCTTTGTTTTATTTTTCATTCCTTTCCTTATGATACCTAGCATTCTATTTACTCTCTTGGCCGCCGCTGCACACTGGGCGGAGGGTTTTAACATGTTATCCACGATGACTCCTAAATCTTTTTCCTGGGTGGTGGTTCCCAATGTGGAACCTTGCATCGTGTAACCATAGTGTGGGTTGTTCTTTCCTAGGTGCATAACTTTGCACTTGTCCACATTAAATTTCATCTGCCATTTGGATGCCCAGCCTTCTAATTTATCCAGATCCTCCTGCAGTTTTCCACAGTCCTCTTGGGTTTTAACAACTTTAAACAGTTTTGTGTCGTCTGCAAATTTGATAACCTCACTCGTTATTCCCTTTTCCAGGTCATTTATGAATATGTCAAAAAGCAGCGGACCCAGTACAGATCCCTGGGGTACATCACTATTCACCTTTTTCCATTGGGAAAATTGGCCATTTAGCCCTACCCTCTGCTTTCTATCTTTTAACCAGTTCCCGATCCACAATAGTACACTGCCTCCTATCCCATGACTTTTAAGTTTTGCCTGCTGGATACCTGTACTATCAGCCTGGTGCTCTGATGCTCTTATCACCTGTGCATGCTGTGTGTGCAGTGGACAGACACCACATCTCACAGCTTCCCACTACTGCACATGAAAAAAGAGGGCAAATGAAATGGGCCTCCAAGAGATACAAAGCCCACATCCAGACCCCTTTGGTATGGTGGTGTGTGAGCAGCTTTCAACTCTCTCTCCCATCCCTTTGAGCACTGTCACCTAGCATGGCACCATGCTCATCTCCTCCCTCTCTCCAAACTAGCATTGTATCACTTGATAGTACCTGTTTAAATTGCTATAAGTGCCCTGGGTGTGTGTCATTGGGGGGTACAGCATAGGGATCCCAGCTGTATAGCTTCAGATAACAGCCCTGGCCCCCTTATATTTATGATGTTGTGTGCTTTGGCAAGGGCCAATGCAATGGGGCCATGGCTTCCCTGAGTGTGCCATCCAATGTCACACATAATAGTATAACCCATCAGATGGTTTATACATTATGGGCCCCATTCCATTCATCCGGACATCCAAAATGTGGACAGGCTGGATATGCACCAAATTCTGCACCCACAGGAGCTAGAAGTTCTCGCAGCAGCAGAATTGAGGCAAAGGACCTGGATGGGCCAAATGGGCCCCAATTCTGTGCCACCAGATGTACAGCTATGGCCTCGTCCAACCCAGCCAATGCTCCTGCATGGAGCCTCAGTGCCATGGCATCCCATTGCCATGGCATCAGGACCCATGCAGAAGCCCTGATTCCCTGCCTTTGAACAAATCTACTGTTCCCTGCCACCTGACCCCCCGAAAGGGCCTGCCAAGGTTGGGATCAGGCTGGGGGGAAACCACCTGGTGCTCCTCACCATTTGGGGGGGGGGGGCTGCTGGTGCCAATCTCCTTCTTTGGGGAGTCTTATTCCACCTCTGAGGTGGAATAAATCCCCCATCTAAGTCCTTCTCGCTGGACATACAGGGTTGCAACCGGAACTGGCCCTGTACATCCCTATGCCTCTGGACCTCCCTCTGCCCCACCCATGTTCCTCCTCTTGCCCATACTGTCTAGCCCCTATCCAGAACTCCATGCATCTCTCCTCTGTACGTGCAGGGAGCTTTGGATTCGGAATCGGTCCCAAGTGTTTGGTGGGGATGTATGTCAAGACCGGACGCACATCCCTGCTAAACGCTGCACGGAATTAGCCCCTATGTATACATGCAACACTGACATGACAGTTGGATGGGTAGAAAGCTGATACTCTGGGAATGATAGCATTGCATTGTTTACTTACAGGAGATTAGGGATCTACAGATATCCAGGAGGGTTCCACTGATGATCGCATGAGCCAGTCCCCAGGAGAGGGCCCCATGCCACAGGAGATTCCAACCCAGGACAGAATCAAAAAGACACCAAATATGTCATCAATGACACTGAAGGAGGAGTCTGACATGGAGGGGGCCAATCTCCAACTTCTGCCTCTCTCTCTCTCTTTGATGACAACGCAGCTGTGAAAGCGCAGGGAGGGATGGCATCCAGGACCAATGGAACTCTCACCAACAGTCTCTGCAGCTTCTGCACTATGCTGAATAGTTCCTTCAGCAGAATCAGGAACACCAGGCTCAATATACTGAGAAGCTAGAACTGCAGAGAAAGTCTGTTGCCCTCCGCAAGAGATAGCTACAGGCTAAGGAGCACCTGGATCAGTCCATCATGCAGCTGAATTGGTCCCTGCAAAAATACGTGGTCACACAGATAGTGATCTCCCCTTCCACTATCTTCTCCACCACAATAAAACCTGAGGCCCCATCTGAATGGGCACCTAGGAGAAAAATACCTTACCCAGCCATCACTCTATCACCACCACCACCTCCAGCTCTTTCATCTGTATGTCATCCCTTCATCCTACATATTGAGACCTATTTCCTATGGAAAGGAGGACTTCTTCACTTTCCCCCCTTCCAGGAGGGCTCACAATGGTCTTCCATGATGCCTGATGACTCTGACAGGTCCTTGGATTTTGGCGAGTCCACAGTCAGCACACAGCAATATTGCAAGATAGACTGGGTCAGGAGGTTAGGACAAGAGATAAGGTGCAGACAGGCAGGGGTCAGGAACAGGGATGTGGAAAGAAGTAGGCCTATCTTACTGTGGATATCCTTTGGGGCTGATGGGGTATGATGGAGGGGGGAGAAGGGTCAGTTTCTGGAGGGTGCAGGGGTAAAGGGTATTTGGGGGATATTTGTCCAGCATAACATATTTATTTAGTTATTTATTTTTTATACCGCGCTCTTTAGAATCAGTGCGGTTTACATGTATACTAACAGGTACGTTTTATTCCCTTGTCCCCGAAGGGCTCACAATCTAAGTGTACCTGAGGCAATGGAGGGTTAAGTGGCTTGCCCAAGGCCACAAGGAGTGGCCATGGGACTAGAAACCCCAGTCCCTTCCGGCCTGAGGTAACCTGTCCCAACCACTGTCCCAACCATATATGGCAGTAAGAGAACATTTTAGTTGTGCTTGCATTGGTCATCTCTGACAGCAATCTGTACAATGTTATGTATGGACCAGATGATATTAGAAAAGGTCCCCACAGCTAAATGTCAGAGCATATCCCTGACAATAATTAGGAACCCTCAGACTGAGCGCATGCACCAGTGCAAACAACACTATTAAATGCTCAAGAGCACCAGCATCTGCTGCTACAAATGTGCACTTTTGTGAGCTGCTGATGGTGCTGTGTGCCCTGTTGCATGCACTCATTCTGAGGGTCCCTTATTGCTAACAGGGATATGCTGTGATATTTAGCCATAAAGACCCCTTTCTGATTTATCCTGACTGAGCTAACTGGCCAGACATTGACATCCACTCAATATTGTGGTGGAGCACACCAGATCCCTCCATGCTTCCCTCTAACCACACATATACACTCTCACTTGCATCATATAAACATATATTTGCAGTAAAGATGCCCTGCACCTCTAGAGAACAGCTGGTATAACATGATGGCATGGAGTCCCAGGACTACTAATCAGAGCTGTGTTTCTTACCCACATATGAATCCATCCTATACTCACCCACATACAATCCCTACATCAACAGTCCCACTTTTCAGAAGGCAGGAATTGTCAGGGTACCCTAGATTACCTCCTCTAGCTCACATAGCAATTGTCAGCATAGCCAGAATAATCACCATTGCACCTCTGAATATTTCTATAGAGGTGTTTATTAATGTGTCTTTTACCAGACCACCTTCCCCCATCTCTGCATTCTGTTCTTTACAACTGCATCATGTGGTCCACTAGACTGTAGACACACCAGTTCAAAACATCTTTGTCACAGCCATTTATCAATAAGGGACACATTGCAGAGCAGAGCAGAAATGTTTCTAAGTCCTGGCCTTATTCCATATTTCAGCAGGTATAATGTAGATGTCCACCGGAAACATGCAGAATGTACATGGGTCTTTCCTGAATACACATTGTATGTCTCTGCTGCTGACTACACACCCATTCCACGGTCCCCATGTTTGTATGTGCAGAGCCATGGGGGTTTCAGAATATGCTGCACGTCCAAAGCGCTCTGGAATGACCTCCATAGTGAACTACCTTTCTGTTTTGAGTTCACACACTACTTGGTCGGTTCATAGGCCTGTTTTGCTACTGAAAGAAATCAGGCTTCCTTAAGCACTAAAGACATCTTACGTTTGTCTGCTGTATTCCACCCTTCAAATGATTTGAACAATTCTGTTGAGGCTCGACTTCAGAGCATTTCACCCTTATTCATTAAGCATGCTTTGATTGGCAATCATTTTTGCCTCCAGCTACATTTTAAATTAAAAAAAATGAAAGTAAAACATTTTGCTAGCACATATCCCTCATGCTCTTAATTTATCATTTTCTAGTCACTGTTCAGTGGAACTGCTGAAAAAAAAGCATAATTTATGTGCCCTTGTGAAGCATCTGCTAAAATATTCTCCACAGAAATACTTACAAGATTCCTTGTCTCCAATGATTCCCTTCCAATGTCTATTTTCTGCTATTTAATAACTGCAGCATAGGCAATTCATGAAATATTAAGCTTTAGTCAAAAAGGACTTTTCCCCATTCCATGCCTTTAAGAAAAATCTTTATTGAAAGGGCTTATTGTAAGGTATGATACAATTGCACATTTTAAAAGGGAAAAAAAACCCTATAAAGGTGTTGCATATTGACTCCTGAAAAAAGTTATTTTAATGTTTTCACTGTCCAAACGTACAGTGTCCATTATGGATTTTTCTCACTTGATCAATTCCCATACCCATGCTGAAGGTCATAGCATTGACTTGTTTCAACAAACTATGTCTCCTGCTTCATATGGCGTTGAGGGGCTTACTTTAATGTCATTTCCATGGTCAGACCATTTATTGATTACCTTTAGATGCACTATGGACCCAAGCTGTTGGGTCCACCTCAAGCTAGAATTGATCCTCAAAGGAGAAGTAAGATTGATGTAGCCAAATCTATAGAACATTGACTACAGAATGTAGGGAAATTAATGACAGGTGACACTACCTCTAAGGTTGATCCTTGAAATCAAGTTTTCACTAAAACTATGGATACAGTAGCTCCTTTGAGGAAAAGTAAAATTACCTTCTCAAAGAAGTTTGTACAGGGATGTTAATCACAATTAGCTATGTTGACAAGGAGATTAAGATGGGCTGAACATAGCTAGAGAAACACTAGACAGCCAAGTAACATTGACCTCTATTTGTCATTGATTAAAACCTGTAGATCTGATGTGAATCTGGCTAAAAGAAAAATTCTATTTTTCAATTAGAATTCATTCTTTTCTGAATATACAAAGAGAACTGTTGTCATAGTCAAAGAACTTATAACTTGGCCTATCAAATCAACTAAATAATCTAAAATTGATCATGAATAGTTAATAACTTCTTTGTAGATAAATCTGACAAGGTGATTTATTTATGGATAATTTTATAAGCAACATGAGTATGTAAAAAAGCATGTTACATGCTCAAATAGGCTCATAGCAAATTGTCCTTGTTGACACTTGGAAAATATAGCACCTACTAGGGGTGTGCATGGCTAATAAAAAAATTCAGTTTGCGCTCATTTCAAACACATTTTCCAATGCTCACACATTTTTCATGTATGTTCTATTTGTTTTTGTGCACAGAGCTTGTAATACATGCAGAGTGATTGTGCATACATTCTGCGCTTTCTACTTTTTGATGGTATAAACAACCGATCTACATTTACCCGTTCCACTCCCTTCGTTCACTCAGTCTACATACAACCAAGCGATATGAAATATATATGAGGATCCAAAGCAATCACTTATCTTCTTTAGAGTTATTGCCTCAATTCAAATGTTTCCAGTCCACCCCAACACTGTCAGCATTTTGTTAGATGCTGCTTTTTTAAATACATGCATAAGCATTGTTTCTTACAGGTACTTATATGCACATAAGGCCCGATATTGCATGAGGCACTGAAGAAGCCGATAATCGGCTAAAAATCCCCCTCAGAAAAGGACACGAATCGTGAGCCAGGCAGTGTACACACAGGCAAGGATGGAAAATATGTGGCTATGGGAGCTCGTCTCCTGGCAGCCAAATCTGGCTACATGAGTGGAACACAAGTGGAGATATTTGATATACCCACGCAAAGGGACCTACACGAATATCGATCCATAAACCATGCACAGTGCAGATGGGAAGACTTTACTACTCAGTGATGCAAAACGCAGATACGGCAGAATATTCTATGGTGCATGGGTAGAGCCACTGGAAATTGGCCAAAATTGCAATATCCCATTTTATATGGGTATGATGCATACAAGGAAATGTTGCCTGGGTAGGAGGTCAATACCTGGGTTTGCCATTCCTTGCCCATGGACTGTTTCCGTCATGCCCGGTTAAGACCTTTCATGTGCTGTCAGTGCAGGATCCCCCTATGGCTAGGCAGATACACAGCAGCAGCATGGCAGCCAGGCATACAGTGAACTTCAGCACTGCTGAAGCTGAGGCCCTTGCCAAGATGGTGCTGAGGTCCAAGGTGTTGCTATACCCCAGGGGCCACCATAGGGCCATTCTGTGCCTCTCTATGGCCATATGGAGGAGGATCCAGCTCCAGTTGCGGAGAAGAGTAGGCAATGTGTAACGGAGGCCCAGAGTTGAGAGTGGGGGATGAGCAGAGCAGCAAGTCAGAAATAACATACTGCCACAGGCCTATCTGTGGGAGTGTGCATGCAGACAGCGAGGATGGCTCATGGCACATGTTGTGGTCAGCACCATGTGTCAGGTTATTGACTCTGCCAAGTTATGCACTTCTTAATGCAAGTCCCTGCCATCTCAGGTTGCCTACAACAGTATGTAGCTGCAGACATCACAAAGGAGGATGCAATAGTTCCCCCTGGTAGAAGATGTCTTGCAAATGCATGGACAAACAGGTTAATGACCATAGCAGAAGAACTGTATTAACTTTTGGCTGCTGTTTCAGGCTTTGTTGGTTGTGGGAGTGTCACTTTTGTCATTGTAGCTCTTATCCTGTGGCCTGCTACAACTACCCAGCCTCCATGAGAAATCATAGGCGTTGGCTATGAACGTTTGGAGAACATTGACGTAAACAGATGGGAACAGATGTGGATTCCCTAGCATGTCCTCACAGAGGCCCCCTGTTCCCCACATATCACCACATCTTGCACAGCTGGGAGTCATGCTCAGCATCAGAAAGCTGACTCTGCGCAACAATAACATACATGCAACTGAAATATATTAAAAACTGCAAACAATGGCTGAATGCTCCTAGAGTGGTGTCACAAGAGGGAGGTACAAAAAGGGTGGTAATGAGATAGGGCATATAAGGGGTTTAGAGAGAGGGAGAAGGAGGGGAAGGAGGACCTGGGCAGCAGAGTAAGCGGATGGTGTGATCTTGCATGGATGAGACGAGATGGGACAGAGTGGGGTGCGGGGTGGTAAATGGTGAGGAAGTAACAGGGTATCGAAATTGGAGGCATGTAGCAGGGTGTACGGGCCTAGAGGGTGTTTGGTAGGGGCAGTGAGAGGGCAGGTGCAGAAGCAATATGGGCCAATGGGGTCCAGTGGGGAAACACATGTATCTGAGGAAGCATATGCGTGGTCAAGGTGACAGCCATTCTGTACTGATACCCAGAGGACTGGGAAAGGTTAAGGATGATGTGAGAATGCTAATGACATTTATGGGCATAAACTAATGAGATCCACACAGAGCAATGACATATGCCCTGCCAGAGGCCAAGATCTGCACAGCTGTCACAGGTTCTGGAAGCATTCTCTAGCACTTTTACATGGCCTGATCTGTGAGCACTACCATAACACCTCTTTGACACAGGGAACTCTGGTAAAGAGTACACAAAGGTATAACAACTAACAATTATGGTGAATTGCCCATTGAGAATGTACGCACATGCCCCTGCTGCTAGGGTACATAGGTCAACAGCTGTGCATGTGTTTGCACTGTAGGGCAAATGTGGGCACAAAAGGGTGCTAATCTGATCCTTAACCTCTCTTCCACAGTGAATTTGGTGTACGCTGGACACTGAAGTGCCACTTTAGGACCATGCGCCAGCAGAGGCATGAGCTGATGCAGCGCCTCCAGAAGGAGGTCGCAACAGATGCAGGTAATCGAGTCAAATGGCAGTTCCCATGTGCCACCAGGAATGAAAGCTATGATGGGATGTAAGGCCTACACTTGTTCATAACATCAGATATGTAGTTTGCCTAGTACAATAGGCCTGCATCATGCCTCATAGGTCCACCACATGTGTCATCAGCTACATAGTGGTAACTGAGAGCAACAAAATAATCTTAGCATGTACATAGCGCAGAGATCTGTCTGCACAGAGGGCCACACTGTGAAAGCTGTCAGTCTGCGTGCATGCCTTCCACATGGCTCACACACAGACAGCTGGGTCAGATGTCATAGTGGCACATGTATCCCCAGGAGCTGTTGTGATGTTATGGTAGACTGTCTGAAACCCATGTAAACACTTTACTGAGTGGTGCTGAAGGCCCTCTATAATGGTTGAAAGGATGAGGCAGAATTTCAAGCGATAACAACACCCACTGAAGGCCACATGCATATGGTGTACTCAGTGAAATCAGTTTACAGAAGCACACATCCCATGCAGAGAACTGTTATACACTGACCATACCTGGCCACCCATCCAATCATGAGAGATCAGTGAGCATGTGAGGGGACCCACCACTCACACAGCAGCATGTCTGAGGAACATATATGCAGCTCATAGAGGAGTACATATGTGGTCATGCTGGGGGCCCATGCATGCACAGTATCCAGTGTGTGTGTGTGTGTTTGTCCTTGTGTCTGCTCTGTCCATCACCTGTAAGTATGGCATTCCAGCCATGTTATGGGCCATTATGCCTCTCTTCACAGCCAGAGAAGCCAAGGAACAGGGGTAAGGAGAGGCAACCAGGCAGATGCCTCCAGCACCTGCAGGAGTAGCAGTCACAGCCTCAGCCTGCACATCCAGGCCCAGGCCTGGCACAAGCAGAACCACCACAGCTACCACATCTGCCACCACCATTACCTCCAACAGGGAGGGGCAAGATGAGGCCCTGGAGAAGGTCCCAGAGGTGGCAGGGGAAAAGGCTGAAGAGTCTGAGTGAGAGGCAAGAAGAAGGACAGCGAGGAGGAGGAGGAGGCAGAGATAGAGGAGGAGGAGGTCAAGGAGGCAGAGATGGAGGAGGAAGAGGAAGTAATGGAGAAGAAGGAGGAGGAGGAGGCAGAGATGGAGGAGGAGGAGCAGCAGCTAGTGTCCCATGACAGCCAAGGGATGGGGACCTGAATGTAATGCAGGAGGGGCATGATGAGGGGGGTGTCCAAGTCCCAACCAAACCACCAAGTGTGCCAGGGACAAGGAGGCCAGCAATGGTCATCAAAGGGGAGGGACTAGAGGAGCAGGGTGTCTGCAATGCCTCCTACTCCCCAGTTAAGCTCCACTCTCTCACTGTGGCATCCTTCACCCTTAGGGATGGTGACAGCTGTAGTCGGAGACACTGCAGTCAACCAGATCCCCCTGTCCCAGCAGGGGCCAGAAATGGCCCATGAAGACTCAGACCTGGCCCCTCAGCATCCCCCCTTCCAGATCATGGCTAGTGTGGCAGAGGAGCTGCTCCTCCTGAGGGAGGCTGTGGTAGAGTCTGCAGGAGCCATCTGCAGAGGCCTACAGACCATTGTGCAGGCCCTGCAGAGTCACAGGGCAGGTCCCCTTGGCCCAAGGAGGCATGGGTATGGGAGATGAAGTGGCATGTGAGGAATGTTTGGTGGGATTTTGTTGTAAAGGCTAGGTGGTAAGATGTTTATTTATTTATTTATTTGAACGGGGTTTTTTATACCACTCCTTCCAACGATCAGGGGCAGTTTACATGGAACTACAACACAGTGGTACATGGAACATATTTAACTAATACAATTTAAACAAGGAACTTAGAACAATAATTATATATATATATATATACCAGTCCACACTAATTACAGAGGCATAGTGATGGCTGGATTTTCTTAGCTATATACATTGAAATAAGGAAGGGAAATGGGAGGTGTTAGACTGTTGGGGTAGAAGGGGGTGGAGTTATTGGAGGTATTGTTTATTAGGTGAGCATTATAATATTGCGAGAAAAGGTGTGTTTTCAATTCCTTGCGGAAAGTTAGGAGATCTTTGGTAGCTCTGATTTGGTCAGGGAGGGCGTTCCAAAGTATAGGGGCTGTGTATCTGAATGCCCTATTACTTGTGCGCTGTTTAGTTTTGCGTATAAGGGTTGGAGCTTGCAGAAGGTTTTGAGTGTGCTTTCGCTTGTGTCTGGTGTCAGTTTGAGATTTTATTATAGTGGAGAGGTAAGAGGGGGAGATATCGTTATACATTTTAAAAATAGTGAGGATTTGCTTATATTGCATTCTGGAAGTTATTGGGAGCCAGTGAAGGTTATATAATATGGGGGTGATGTGTTCAAATAGGTGGGTCTTAGTTATTATCCTGGCAGATACAATTTGGACAAGCTGGAGGATGTGAATGGACTTCTTTGATAGACCTTGTAAAATACTATTACAATAGTCCAGATGGGGGTTCACTAGCGCTTGAACTATTGTGTGAAAATCGTGTGGGTCTAAGATTGGTCTCAGGTGTTGAATAGTTTTTAGTTTATGGAGTATTGCTGAGCAGTGAGTTTGATATGAGATGCCATGCTTAAGGCCCTGTCAATAATGATCCCTAGATATTTGACTTCTTGTTTGACAGGCAAGATTAAGTTGTGTAATTTGAATGAGGTAGGGGGTGCACTTTTGGTTTCTTGTGGCGATTAATATTTCATTTTTTTGAGGTTGATTTGTAGGTTATTTTTGCTGAGCCAGGATTCAGCTTCATATATGCAGTCCTTAATATTGGTAAATTGCATATTTTTTATATCAACCGGAGAATAGACCATTATATCGTCTGCATATATGTGGAAATTGACTTTGTATTTGGTGAATATGTTGCATATTGGTTGCAGGTATAAATTAAATAAGAGAGCAATAGGGCTGAACCCTGGGGTATTCCTTGTTCTTGGGGGAAGGTGGTGGAAGTATCCTGGTTAATTCTTACATATTGGGAGAGATTGGAGATATAGGATTGGAACCATTTTAGCGCCATTCCTGCAATGCCTATGTGAGCCAATCTTGACAGCAGTACAGTATGGTCGACATTGTTGAATGCTGATGAGATGTCTAGGAAAACCATGATGTAAGCTTGGTTGGGGTTGTCTAGACCACATATGAGGGTGTCAAATAATGCTATGAAGAGGGTTTCCACTCCGTGATAGGGGCGGAAACCGTACTGTTGAGGATCTAGAGGTGCATGGGAGTCTATGTAGTCCTGGAGTTGGAGTTGGATTACTTTTGTTTTTCTGTTTATGTGCTGCAATGTTCCAAATAAAAGTCTTGTGTTTGTACCTCACTGTGTCATCATTGTCACCAGCAGCATAGGTGAGTGTCTGACAAATAGGTGTGGGTGATTGTGGATTGCAGTTACAGGGCATGGCATGTGTGAGGTACAGGGTAATTCTTGGGCCTAGGTCTGCACACATAGTAGGTTGCTGGCACAGGCCAAGGTGGTATACGTGCCTTCACTTACATAGTGGAAATGCTGGGGGAGGAAAAGTGTTGCGGCCAGGTGAGGTGTGGTTATTTTTTTTTTGCTTGAGCCTGGGCATGTGCTGTCACAAGGCACAATGGGTGACATAGGTGGTAAGACTGACCATAATGATGATGATTGCTAATAGTGTGGCAGAGGTGGTGTTGCCTCGTACACTGGGAATGGACCCCCATGCTACCTCTGCTGAGCATCATCCACATTGAGCCTTGCAAAGGCTGTGCATGTTGGACCATGGGGATGGCAGGCAGCACTTACAATGTTATGGAGAGATTGCCAAGGTGTCTTGGATGTGAGGGTATGGCCACTGTGTCAGGAGGGCATGATTTTCTCATCACCATGGTAGTATGCCATGTCAAGTCTAAGAGTCAGGATACCATAGGTACTCTGCATATGTTTATGTTTATGTTTTTCATCTGCAGCAACCTATGAGGTTTACAATAAAATTTAATAACACATAAAGAAAGGAACGCCAAAAATAATGACAGGAAAGAAGACAATAGAAGAGAACATTAAGTGTGACAAATAAAAAGCAGCTGAGATAGCAGAGTGGGCCATCTGAAGACCGAGACCACTTCACATCGGGGCCGAAGTCAACCCGAAAGCAGAATTAAATAAATACGTTTTCAAGGGCTTTAAATTTCTTTAAACTAGTTTAAGTCCATAGAAAGGGCAGGTAAAGTGTTCCATAGAGTAGGAGCAGTGGAAGAAAAGGCAAATATTCAGGACCACCAGCTCAGCAAACTGTGTGTTTTATGAGAGTTGCACTCTCTGGAGAGTAGCAAAAGCAGGGCATTAACAGCACTAGTGCAGACTTTCCAAGCCATAAGGGATCAAGGGAGTGTGGTCTGCCTTGGAGGCCAACACCAAGTAACAACTCCATATACATTTCTGAGCGTACCCAGCCTACAGGCCATATGGCATATTTGCATGGCCTTCTCACTGACCCCCACCTCCTATCCATCCCCACACAGCACTACAGTGCACACTTGTGGTGTACTGTGCTGAGAGTGCACACAGCACTCATCCATCCTATTCTGTCATCTCAGACTGGAGTTCCAGCCATACACTACTGTGCCTCTACCAGCAGCCACGTACCTCATCAGCCACAAATATGTTGCCCTGACAATATGGACCCACTGGCCAGTGTACACCCAACCATACCAGTTTAGCAGAGCATGGTGTAGCTGCTATGTATATGGATCATTCCACAGCAGTGCATACTGTAACCCTGTGGTGGCTGTATTTATGGGCTTGTAGCACGCCATAGACCAGTCCAGTTGCCCATTTAGCCATTAACTACATAGCAAGCATGATATTCCATTTACCCAGCTACATTCGCTAAACAGCTGCAGAAGCTGACTTTCTATTTACCTATTTTGCCTAAAAAATCATTGTAGCAGTGCATATTCAACTTACCCGCATATCATCGCTAACCGGGCAAAATGCCGAATATTGTTGGTTATCATCTTGCATGGATATGGCGGCATCCGGTGCCGCCATTAGTGCCGATATTCAAACTTCCTGTGTGGGAATTTTACATGGGTTTCTCTTATCTTTTGAGTGGGGCATACCCCAGATGAAACCTGGATGAGGCATCATAACTATGTATTTTAAATCCTTATGTGGATAGCCTCCCTTCTCCGTCGCGGTTGGTCATTGGGATATCACAGACAGCACAAAAGGCTATGAAGTGCATTTGCAAAACAAACCTCACACCCTCAGAGTTCTTCATGGCACTGGAGTTCCTCATAAAGGAGCACACTATCCGGTTTTCCTCCAAGGATGCCAACACCCAACAACGTGGCTGGCAGGATATTGCCCAGGTCAATGCAATACACCACTATAATTGTGATGTGGAGGACCTCAAGAAAGAGTGGTGGCTTGTACAGCAAAGTTCCAAAGAGAAGAGGGCAGCAAACAGCAAGCTGCCAGCAGAATGACAGCAGCCATTGAGGCCCCTTGAAGAGCAAGTGCTGCAGTTCATGGATGACATCGTCATCACAGGAATTGCAGGGCATGATAACTCAGCTCCTGCTACACAGAAAGGTGAGAGGTTCCTGCTCCCTGGCTAATGTGTACCAGGCTAGAATGTTCTGACATATGGTACAGGTTGCTGGTTTGTCATCCCTACTGCTGTAGAATGCCTGACATTCTGCTCCCATCACCGCCTTCCGTCTCTCTCACTCCAGGCCTCAGTATGCTATCCTGTGTATCCTCCCATATCCTTTCCAGACTGGCATTGTGCTGCTACAGTTACCCCTGCCCATTCCCCTCCCCCACCCATATTTCAATGAGCAGAGACTCATATGTGTGGGCTAGTGTACCATTGCGGGATATGGTGGTGCTATATTGTAGCATGTGTCTATATCATAAATACATCACTGTGGTTCCTTGTCTGATGATGACATTTCTTCCAGCTGTGTCTGTGACTCTGCTCTGTGCATCTAGAAGCACATCTGGGCACTTCACTCATTGGCCATTCGATTCATACCTGTAGAGTTATAGAGAGTTAAGGTAGAAGGATACCTCCCGCCCAGTAGATATCATGGCATGTTTCTGTATGCACTGGTAAAAGGAACAGCAGAGTTATATATAGTGTCTGCTCACCATGCCCTGGGTACCTGTCATGTACACAGAGGTGATCATGCAGTGTACTTTAGCCCTTTTCACATGTGTCCTGCTCATTGAAGTGTACCTGGTTGATTACTGGCTGCCACCATGGGTCTATGCTGGGGAAATATGGGGCAGGCAGGGACTCTGTTTGCTGATATGCACTTCCACCATTTGTAGCTTTCTGCAGGCCACATTCAAAACATTCAGAAACCCGCAATGAGTGCAGACCTGCTTGACATACTAGTGATGTGTGGCACCTCACTACTGCTTGCAACACACTGAGACTGTACCTCGGATACCTATCTGGTGTTGGGAGACAGATACAGTGACAGGGAGCCTCATTGGGTCCACCTGCCCCTGTCCTCCCCATTTCCTGTGACCACTGCTGAGGCCTGATCTGTGTCAATCTTGCTCTCGTACAAACCAACCAGTAGCCAGACCATTACATCCTGGGAGAGAGGATGCTCCAGCATGTCCAAGTTGCAGCAATGTAGAGCAGAGTACTGTGTCAAGGAAGGATGAGGAGCATAAACTTGCACAGCCTGCAGCAGTGGAACTGGCCTTCCCCATCTAGGATGACCTTTGTGACAGTAGCCCAGATGAGGTGGAACAATAAATGCTTCAGGAGAGGGCACATATGCTTGAGTGCATGGAGGGCATCTACTCAGAGTTGTGTGCCATCTGCCAGGAGCTTCAGGCAAGTAATCAAATGATGCAGGACCACTACATGAAGGAGAAACTGCACAGGGAGGCACAGCTTCAGCTCCTCAGGGAGATGGCAGCCTACATGGCCTCCATTTCCAACATGTTGGCAGTTTTAGCATCCCACTAGGGCCAAGATACTGGTGTCAAGCAAGGATGCCCTCGTTCAGCACCACCAGAAGGTGGAGACCCTCCAGATACAGGTTACATCACAGGGAAGGGAGAGGACACAGCACTGCTCCTTTGAGATGCAGTGCTCATGTGACAAAGCATCCAGGTCCTGACCATGGGCTGTGGTGGTGGGGTAGGAAGAGGGCACCATTTCACTAATATTTGTCTCACTGCTATACAATAAGTTGATTGCTTGCACTAAAAGGTTTCATGGATGAGCTTAGGCCATCTGCTGTTGGTTCCCTCTCTGTGCCCCTTCCTCTTCCACAGCATCTGTCCCCTCTGCCTTGGGAATGGGGATGCCACACTGCATAGCAAGGATATGTATTTATTTATTTATATCCTGCTTTTCACTGGGTCAAAGCAGTCAATTGGGGGATATGAGACACATATGCTAATACTTACAGGGAACATGGGCAATGGAGGGTTAAGTGGCTTGCCCAAGACCACAAGGAGTGCCTATAGGACTAGAAATCCCAGTCCCTCCGGCCTGAGATTGCTGTCCCCAGGTGGGACTTGAACCCCCAGCCCTCCGGCCTGAAGTACCTTGTCCTAACCACTAGACCACACCTCCCTTATAATATAATGTATAATCAAGAAAGCAACTCACACTGGGAATACAATGCTCATTTATAGGATTTGTTTTTATAGCTGATCATGCATACCCTCGCTATATGAATCTCTGAACCAATATTGAGGCTTGATTGTTGAACTCTTCCAAATTTGATCATAAATAGCATAATCTTGAAAACTGCCCAATCAGTAAAAACTTTTCATTGCAAAAGGATGATATTTATTTCAATTTCACAAGGAAGTATTCATAGAGGGGATCATTTAACTTTATTAAATTATGATGTGACGACAACACTAGACAACATGAAATATAACAAAGATCATGAGGATTATGATTGATTCAGGGAAGGCATTTGGGAAGCACTGTAGTGATTAGATGGAAATTTTAAGGAGAGTTCAGGAGCAAAGTCTGATTGAGTTGTATACATTCTCTAATTCAATCTTGACTCAGTTTTTTGTAATATGTTGTATTAAATGTAAACCACCTCTGATCTCTGGAAGGGGCAGTATATAAATAAATACATAAAATATTTAACCATTTTTGACCAATCTACTGATGTTATTGTATGTTTTTATTTAAGAGATGAAAAAGTTACAGTACTTTTTGACCATGTAAAATCAATTTGATCCTTTTTTTCTCTCTTTGCTGTTTAACCTTTGGCCCAGCTGCCTTATGGTTTTGTTTCTTGAAGTCCCTCTATATGGGCTGATATCATCGAATGTATGAAAATTATTTCTGATTATTTGTGATTGTTTAATATGTATATGTTATGTGAATTCAATCTTTCTTTCTTGTCAACGTGATCTTTGCTGTAAAATTTAGAAATTCAAATAAGAAAAAAATGTTAAGAGGTATTCAGAAAGAAAAGGAGAATTAGTATGGCTTAGTGGAATTTATTTATTGCACTGTCTTTCACCAAAGTCGCAAAGAGGTTTAACAAATGAAAAATATATGAGGTATGATAATAGACATGGACTTGAGACAAGAATTCTTGAGGGAGTTACAGCTCATAAATTTAGGTGAGAAGACCTTAATCTTTGAAGTGGAGAGTAAGGCATGTAGGTCTGGCCCAAGAGTATCTGACTGCTTAGATGAACCTTCCACCATGCCCTCCCTCAAATTCCATCATCTCCCCTTACCCTCCCTTCCCTCACAAGATAGCCAGCACCTCCAGTTCCCTACCCCTCCAGGTGCCAGCATCTCCGTTCCCACAGGTGCCAAGCTTCTCTCCTTCCTCTCCCCGTCTACCCCAAGATGGCCAGCATCTCCCCTTTCCTACTTTCACCAAGTGACCAACATTTCATCTCCTCTTCCCTATCCCTTGATATTCGGCATCTTCCTTCCATTTCCTACCTCTTCCCAGGGTGGCCAGCATCTCTCCTTCTCTGTCCCTTCCGCCCTCCTGGTGTCCAACATTTTCCCTTCCCTTCTCTATCCCCCCTAGTCTAAAACTCTCCTTATTTTCCCCTCTCCCCTGGGTCCAGTATCTCTCCCACATTAGCCCCCCCCCCACATTAGCCCCCACCCCACCCACCCACACACACTCTGCTATGGCTACCTCTGCCTGGGCCACCCTGAAGCATTGTAAAGCAGCATGCATGGTATGGGACCTCTGAATGCAGGCATGAATTCAAGCTCTGCTGAACACCATCCAGCAAGAAGTTAGCACTGGATGAGGTAGGACTCAGCAGATCTTGAGTGTGCACCTACACTCAAAGGCCCCACAACATTCATGCCTGTTTACAGGGTAGCCTGAGCAGATATAGGATGGCACTAGCAGCAGCGGAAGAGGGGAGGGAGTAAGCCCTGTCCTGCCATACCGTTGCCCATTAAATTCTGATGCCCTAGGCAGATACCTAGCTTTTCTAGTGGTAGGGTCATCCCTGAAGGCATGAGGAGGTCAGCTAAGTGTTTTGGATGCTCTATTGAGAGAAACTTTAAGACAGGCCCCAATATTTAACCATGGTGGTCAGTGTGTTTTTTTCAATGTCAGCTGGTACAATTAAATATAATCTAGATATTCAGTGCCATTATCTGGATTGTAACTGGTGCTGAATATCCAGATTTTACAGTCAATGCAGTGCCTAACTGGACAGCTATTACATCAAACGTATGACAGTTTTTTTGCTGTCCCAAGTTATGTACATAGTTATCTAGATAGAGGCACTAAAAACTGACACCATCTGGATAACTTCCATCACTATCCAGCCATCCTGGCAGGCATAGGAAATATTCAGCAGCATGGCATGGATCTAGTTATCAGGTGCCTTTCAATATCAGGCCCAAATGTTATAAAGATGAATTTGATCAGAATATTGAAAGCCACAAAAGTGGGGTGAGGCAATGTCATTTTAAATTTAAATTTTGCTTATTTATTTTATATTTTATTTGCATGTGCTTATTATTTATTTATTGTCTTATTTTAGCTTTTTTTTTGTCTTGCTGCTTTTTTTGTTTGTTTTCTTTTGTCTATTGTCTCCAGCACCCCTTTTCTGGCCCTATTAGAGGCTCGCCTTGGGCTGCGAGGTGTGTGTTGCCTTATCAAAGAAATAGTCAGTAGCAGTGTAATTAAGGCAAAAATAACAGTTTGGGTTTTATTCCCCATCCCTCATAGGATTCTTTATATACAGCACAAAATGGAACACAAAAGAAAAACTGTTTCTTCACAGTAAAGAAAATAAAACTCTTCACCAGCACAATGCTTTTGCTTGCTTGGCTAACATAGGGATATAATTTCATCTGACAGACAAAGCGTGCAATCCATGGAATCCGGTTCTACATCACACTCCTGGTTTTCCCATTGCATCTGCTCACAGTCTGTATTCGTAGGCACATAACAAACTTTACAATTGAAATCCTCACAGCTCTTCCCTTGAGTGGCACTGGTTATTCTATGTGGTAAGTGTTCTGTATCAACAGGGTTCAAGAGACCTGTGCTAGGAACTGTATCTCTCAGGTTCCTTCTCCAATAGGGATTCTCCTCCGAACTATTGGGTTTTACTCTGCTGGCAATGCCTGGCTCTTTCCCTCTAGATACAACAGGGTACTTAGCTTTAGTCCCTGGATGATAAGCTTCTCGCTCCGGGCTGTGACAGGCTCCTTTCCAAGACTTCCAGGTTTCTGTAGTCTGGTCTAAGCTGTAATCACTTTCTGAGGAGACTCTGTGTCTGCTGCCTCTTGCTACCGGGACATGTCCTTCACTTCCTGGTTCTAGCAAGGTCTGCTGGTTGAGAGGACTTCCTTCCTCTCGGTTACTCACTCTCCAGTGACCGAGGCCCCCTCTGGCTTGGGAGACTCCCTCGCAACTACAGCCTGCTCCACCCTTTGGCTTCTCCTCCCTTCCCCCTACTGACCTTTCCCTGTAGTTTTTATACTCCTGTTTTCTGCATGTAATACGTGCCCTTCTGCTCAGGTGAGGTTGATTAGCCTTCTGGCTTTCTGCTGCATCACTCTTGGTGAATGGAAAGTTTTCTCTACTATACTTGGGCTCTTTGTAAGCTGGATATGTTTGCTGCTTATGTGTTTGTCAGGTAAGCTCTTCTTCTTTTCCTATTAACATAGGCTCTGCGCTAGTCATTTCATCATATAACCTAGGCTCTGTACTAGTTACCTCATCACACTATCCTTTGCAGGTTTCTGTTCCATGGGTCATATGTTCACAAAATGGTATATATACATGTATATGTTTTTAATGTGTTTAGATGTTTTTAATGTATGATATCTACTCCTGAAGAAGGCTCTGGCCAAAACATTTTGGTTCTGATATTCAGGAGTGGCAGCGTCTAGCCATTGTAAATCGGCTAGCCATTGCTGCTGAACTGAAGACTTGGATATTCAATGCCGGCACCATATTTGGCCATGGGCATTAAATATCTGAGTTGGCTGGATAGTGGCAAAGCTAACCAGGCAACAGCAATATTCAGCCACTGACCAGTTAGCTTCATCAACGAACGTTAGGCCACTTTTTAAGGTGCCTTTCACTGCTTAGCAATAATCGGGCAGCAGCTGAATATAGCTACTTCCCAGTTATCATCAGTGCCACCTCTGATGCTAGCCAGCTAGTATCAGGACATTCAGCGGCATGCCCTGGGGATATTCAGCGACACTAACCACATTCGTGCTGCTGAATATCCTGGTCACTGCAATTAACGCAGTTAGCAGGTCTGATACTGGATACCATCTGCATATACTGTAAATAGCAGCTCGAAACAAGATATTAGATCAAGGCTGCCATTGTTGCAAATAAAGATTAAAGAAGGTAAATGCTAAGATGGATCTGTGCAGGACTCCATAAAAGAAGCAAGTGAGATTTTGATAAAGGCAATTTTCTTATGATGGAAAAAGAGAGGTCTAAAATATCCTGTAAGCAGGTTATCATAAGGATGTGGTTGACCAGGAGGACTAAGAATACTTCTGCTCCAATTTTATTAACCAAAGTCACCAGTGTTGTCTCTGTACTATAACTGAGGCAAAAAACAGACTTTCTTACATGAAGAACATAGATTTTGGTTAGAAAATCATTAAGATAAAGTGATTCCCAACTTTCTGCCACTTTAGATATGAACAGAGGGTTAGAGAGTTGTCTAATTTTAAAATTATGAATATCATAATGCATCAGTATGTATAAATGGTGTAACTTCACCTTTAGCGGGTTATTTCAGAATAGATAAACATGAGCTGGATGCCCCAAAACGCCAACATGGATGTCGTAAATGCTGAGATGTGCTGAAGGCGATTTTAGATCCAGGCAGATGGTTTAGGATTATGGTTTTTAACATACCACCTTTGGAGTACACAGCAAGGCAGTTTACAATAACAAATTATAAATGAAAACAAAAGGAAAATAGAAAAGGAACTACAAAATCAATAAAGAGACCGAAAGAAAGAGAAAGGTGAAGACTGCAGAATATTAGTCACACACTGCAGACTGCAATTTACAAGTTGCCGCCCAACCATCATACTGTGTATGATTCATCATGAAATATCTGATTGAAAAGATGCATTTTTAAAGCTTTTTTGAAAACTTTGCATGATGATTCTATTTGTAGGGCGAGTAGGAGAGCATTCCAAAGGGTAGGGGCGATATAAAAACACTGAGCATCTGGTGCTCTCTAGTTTAGCTTGAGACTGAAGGGACATTGAAACAGTTGTCATTGGCCTTAGCCAGGGAATGAAAAGAAACAATGGAGGATAAGAATGGAATAGTGACAGTATATAGGCCCTTGTGAGTCAAAGTGAGAATTTTATAGTTAATACCATAGCAGAATGGGAACCAGAGATGTTGAAATAGGATTGTAGATAATGTGTTTGAATCTACTTGAGTGGCAGAGAATGCGAACAGCAGTGTTTTAAATGGTTTCTAGTCATTTAATTTCAGACTGAAATACACCTGCATAGGTAGAATTAAGTAATCCATGGGAAATAATCTAGCTAAGTGAGAAGGTATGTTGAGGAGAGGAGTGAAGAAAAGGGCAAAGGGCTCGGAATTTGCAGAGTGCAAGAAAGGAAGCGTGAAGAACATGGCTGACTTGTTTTTAAAAGATAGTTTCATGTCTAAAAAGATACCAAGATATTTAAAGTGGGGGAGAGTGGAATAAATTGACCATCAAAAACGGGGACAGGGTGGGGCCAAGTAGCTGAAGTTTTGGCAATGTTAATTTTCAGCTGGTTCTCTTTCAACCAGTTTGTCACTTTACTCAGACAGCTGTAAAATCGGGGGATCAGGAGTCAGTAAAGGATACTAAGAGTATACAGTGCCTTATGAAAGTATTCATCCCCTCAGCTTTTGTCCTGTTTTATCGCATTACAGTACAACCTGGAATGAAAATGGAGGATCATTTGGATGTTAGGTAATGGACCTAACAATATTGTCCAAATTGGTGAAGTGAAATGACAATAAAATACCTTGTATATATAAAAAAATAAGTAAAAACTGAAAAGTTTGTGAGTGCATATGTATTCATCCCTTTTGTTATGAAACCCCTAAATAAGATCTGGTCCAACCAATTAACCTCAAAAGTCACATAATTAGTTGATTAGGGTACACCTGTGAGCAATCAGTATCACATGATCTATCACATGATGCCTGTAAAAAATACTTGTTCTGAAAGGCCCCTGACTCTGCAACACCACTAAGCAAGCAACGTGAAGACCAAGGAGCACTCCAAATAGGTTAAAGACAAAGTTGTAGAGAAGTATAGATCAGGGTTGGGTTATAAAAAAAATATCCCAAATTCTGAATATCTCACGGAGCACCATTAAATCCATAATAACAAAATAGAAAGAATATGACACCACTACAAACCTGACAAGAGAAGGCTGTCCACCAAAACTCACAGGCCGGGCAAGGAGGGCATTAATCAGAGATGCCACAAAGACACCAAGGGTAACACTGAAGGAGCTGCAAAGATCCACAGTGGAGATTGGAGTATCTGTCCATAGGACCACTTTAAGCCGTACACTCCACAGAGCAGAGCTTTATGAAAGAGTGGCCAGAAAAAAGCCATTGCTCAAAGAAAGAAATAAGAAAATATGTTTGGAGCTTGCACAACAGCATGTGGCAGACACCCCAAACACATGGAAGAAGGTTCTCTGGTCAGAAGAGATGAAAATTGAACTTTTTGGCCATTATGGGAAATGCCATATGTGGCGTAAACCCAGCAGTTCCCATCTCCCAGAGAACACCATTCCCACAGTGAAACATGATGGTGGCAGTAGCATCATGCTGTAGGGATGTTTTTCATCAGCAGGGACAGGAAAACTGGTCAGGATTGAAGGAACGATGGATGGCACTAAATAGAGGGTAATTCTTGAGGAAAACCTGTTTCAGTCTGCCAGAGATTTGAGACTGGGACAAAGGTTCACCTTCCAGCAGGACAATGACCCTAAACATACTGCTAAAGCTACACTGGAGTGATTTAAAGGGAAACATTTAAATGTCTTGGAACGGCCTAGTCAAAGCCCAGACTTCAATCCAATTGAGAATCTGTGGCATGATTTGAAGATTACTGTACACCAATGCAACCCATATAACTTGAAGGAGTTGGAGCGGTTTTGCCTTGAGGAATGGGTGAAAATCCCGGTGACTAGATGTGCTAAGCTAATAGAGACATACCCCAAGAGACTTGCAGTTGTAATTGCAGCAAAAGGTGGTTCTACAAAGTATTAACTTTGGTGGGGTGGGGTGGGGGGAATACCTATGCATACTCCTGATTTCTGGGGGGGGGGTCCTTAATTATTGTTTCCGTCACAATAAAGGATATTGTGCATCTTCAAAGTGGTAGGCATGCCATGTAAATTACATGGTGCTAACCCGAAAACTCCATTTTAATTCCAGGTTTTAATGAGACAAAACAGGACAAACACAGAGGGGATGAATACCTTCACAAGGCAGAGTCTCATTGGCACAATAGTACGCAGTAATAGCTGCCTCATGAATGAGTAATGTAAGTTGGTACAGATAAATGCTAAACAAAAAAGGGACTTATATGGAACCCTGGGGAATCCCACATGTTAGAGGGTAGAAATCAGATGAGCAAGATCCAGCCTACACCATATAGGTACAGTGGGATAGAAAAGAAGAGAACCAAGCAAGAATGGTGTCACAAATACCAATAGCAGCCAGGTGAGAAAGCAAGATGGAGTGGTTAACTAAGTCAAAAGCTGCAGCCATAATTAGAGATATAGCCAAGGTGATTTTGCCATTGTCGAGGGAGCTATGAACTTCACTTAAAAGCAAAGTTAGGATGTTTTCCGTGCTATGACCCGGGGGGAACCCACACTGACAAGTATTAGTTTTTTCCAGATATTTCCAAAGTTGGGTGAAGACAACCTTCTCAGTTATTTTAGATATATAGGAAAATTAGATACAGGATGGCAATTAGCTGGATCAGCAGTGTCAAGTAATTTGTGCTTAAGAAGTGGTTGTACAATGGCCTTCTTCCATGGTAACGGCACTGTCCCATTGGATATGCTGTTATTGATTGTAGGAAGGATGGGTAGAAGACCTAGCAATACTTTTCTTATCCAATGAGAGGGGATGGGATCCAGTGGACAAGAGGTCTTCTGGGCTGAAAAGACACAGAGGCAGGAGTGGCCAAGTTTAAGGCAGACCAAGTATGAGTAAAAGCACCAGCCGCCAAATCATCCGAGACGGTCATTTAGGAGGAGTTTTGTTATAAGACATCGCTGAAGGCTCATGATTTTTGTGATATAGAACCTGGAGAAATGTTCAGGAGATGTCCATCCCAAACATCGGATGTAGCAGCATGTTTCAGATCAGAGAGCTGGGATATAATTGCAAAAAGCTTCTGGAGACTTGCGCTTTTGGGATAAAAAGACAGTAGTAGTTCTTTGCCTGAGTGATACAAAGTCACAGCAGTAGCCACATCCAACTCTGGAAATCCTGGGGTGGGCATGTCTGGGAGTATTTCTGAGAATAGCTGGGGTGGAGCAAGCGGCTGCATGTCCAACATATATTTCACATAGAGGCCAATTCCGTAGTGTGCATGCCTGGGCCCTCTGAATACCTACAGCTTGGATGGGACCAAGTTGGACCTGATTAGGCAACCGTGGAATCTGTGCAGAATCGGGCAGTTAGACGGCCCTGTGTGCACCTATAGAGGGAGACGTTCAGGAGTCAACCCATCCAGACTGCACAACACCTTGGGTGGTGTGCCGGTGCAGTGGCACTTTGTTGCCATGGTACCAGCACGTCCAGCTGGACTTGCAGACTACCCAGAGTGAGAGCAGCCCTGGAACACCACTGTCCAATGCTCATCAGGAGCCTTCAAGGCATGGATCAGGTGGTGGGTGATCTTATCGTGGAAGCATGATGGAGTTGTGGAGACTTGCTACCCGCAAGCACCGAAGTGTTGGCACTTATTCTACCATCAGGGTGGAATAAGCCGGGCGTCTAACTTGATGATGGGGAACATACAGAGGCATGACCAGAATTGCCTCTGTACATCCCGGCAGCTGACCCCTCCCCCATACCACCCCTGTTCTACCCCAGCACCACCCACTTCCTCCTCTGTCCAGCGCTCTCTCCACAAATGCTGTGTTTGTGTGGGGGGAGAGCTGGTGACAGAGTCGGCTTTGGGAGCTGAGCATGGGTTGAACGTCTGGGCAGTATGTGCAACCCCGCTATTCGTGGGACAGAATGCCGGTCATAGTGTTTGGGACGTGCTGGACATGGTGGCAAAACTTCCCGCTCTATACCTGCTATAAGTCACAAATAGGTAACGGACTTTGCTGTCCATCCTGACCACAGTTTGAGATTCTGACTGGAAGAGCTTGTAGTAGAGAGAGACTGGTGTGCCTGTCATCCATGTCTGCTGATCAGTCCTTGTAGCCAATCCCCTCTGTCTCTGCTGTGCATTCCACCCCCCCCCCCCCAGCAGTGCTCACCATACCCTGTAGTTTCCCATTTGCTGACCCTATCCCTCAACCATCCCCATTCCTCTCCTATGCCTGATGGGGACCCCATTCTCTTCAGCTGTGCATGCCCCTGTGTTGTGCCCATAGGTCATGTGTTGCTGTCTGTTTCTATGTGTGCCCATATTGTGACACTGAGTGTGTGTGTATGCTAGCTTATATTGGCATGATGAAAAGGTGGTGTGTGAGTGGCCTGTGGTGTGAGACAGTGAGTGTTTGTTGCCATCTGTCTGTCCATCTGTCAGTGTTTCAGCAGCACACAGAGCACTGTATGGTAGTGGTGATGGCAGCACAAGGGTGTTGATGATGGGTTTTCAAGGATATTTGTGGTGGGATATCCAGAGTGTTGGTGGGTAGAAAGCATGGATTCTGTATCTGCCTGGTTTGTGCTGGTCCTTCAGGATAGGGCCCACAAGGAGCACAGGAGAGAGAGAAGAGGGGATCCTTACCTGAAGATGTACTGGGCACAATGTCAATATCAGGACTTCACAGATGAACAGCGTCTGACCCAGTTCATGTTTGATAAGGCAACTATACACCTGCTACTGTATGTCTGGACTTGGAGCCCCTTCTCTGGTCTGCCACATAGAGATGTCAGCACATATCTGTGCTTCTAAAAGTATCTATAGTCCTAGCATTCATGGCTACTATCCTGCTTGCACTTCCAAGTTACAGCGCAGTAATAATAATGGGTGATTTCAATTACCCCGGTATCGACTGGGTCAGTGTCACAGCAGGACATGCTAGGGAGATAAACTTCCTAGATGACATAAATGACTGCTTCTTGGAGCAGCTGGTTCATGAACTGACCAGAGGGGAAGCCATATTAGACCTAGCCCTTAGTGGAACATCAGATCTAGTGCAAGAGATAAGGGTGTTTGGGGCCACTTGGCAATAGTGATCATAGCATGATCACCTTTGATTTAATTTGTGGAGGAGGGATAGTACGGAAATCCACAGTTCTACCTTTTAACTTTCGAAAGGGAGACTATGGTAAAATGAGGACAATAGTTAATAAAAAACTAAAAGGAGCAGTTGCAAAGGTTAAAGACTTACATCAAGCTTGGGTGTTGTTGAAAAATGCTATCTTGGAAGCCCAGACCAGCTGTATTCCATGCTTTAAGAAAAGTGGAAGGAAGTCCAAAAAACTGCCAGCATGGTTTAAAGGTGAGGTCAGAGAGGCTGTTGTTGCCAAAAAAGCATCTTTCAGGAAATGGAAAAAAAGAGCCAAACAACAAAACCTGGAAACAGCACAAGCACTGGCAAGTCAAACTCAAGGCATTGATAAAGCAGGCAAAGGGAGAATTTGAGAAGCTTGCTGCGGAAGCAAAAACGCGAAATAAAGATTTTTTCAAGTACATTTGTAGCAAAAATCCTGTGAGAGAGTCAGTTGGTCCATTAGATGAAAGAGGAGTTAAAGGGGCACTAAGAGGCGCCAAGGCGATAGCAGAGAGACTGAATGGATTCTTTGCTTCGGTCTTTACTGAGGAAGATGTAGGGATGTTACCCATGACTGAAGTGGTATTTAAAGGTGCGGAAGAATTGAAGGAAATATCGATACATCGGGAAGATGTATTACAACTATTAGATAAACTGAAGAGCAGCAAATCACCTGGGCCAGATGGTATACATCTAAGGGTGTTGAAAGAACTGAAATATGAGAATGCAGACCTGCTATTAGAAATCTGTGAACTATCATTAAAATCATCTCTAATACCTGAAAATTGGAGGATTGCCAATATAACACCAATTTTTAAAAAGGGTTCCAGGGGCGATCCGGGAAACTACAGACCGGTGAGCCTCACATCAGTACTGGGAAAAATGGTAGAAACCATAATAAAGAATAAAATTACTCAGCATGTAGATAGTCATGGCCTAATGGGAGACAGCCAACATGGATTTAGACAAGGAAGATTTTGTCTTACTAATCTGTTATGTTTTTTTGAAGGAGTGAATAAACAGGTGGACAAAGGTGAGTCAGTTGATATAGTATATCTGGACTTTCAGAAAGCCTTTGACAAGGTCCCTCATCAGAGACGTTTGGCAAAACTAAAGAGTCATGGGATAGGAGGCAGTGTACTACTGTGGATCAAGAACTGGTTAAAAGATAGAAAGCAGAGGGTTGGGCTAAATGGCTAATTTTCCCAGTGGAGAAAGGTGAATAGTGATGTACCCCAGGAATTTGTGCTGGGTCCGCTGCTTTTTGACATATTCATAAATGACCTGGAAAGTGGAATAACGAGTGAGGTTATCAAATTTGCAGATGACACAAAACTATTTAAAGTTGTTAAAAACCAAGAGGATTGTGGAAAATTGCAAGAGGATCTTGATAAATTGGAAGACTGAGCATCAAAATGGCAGATGAAATTTAATGTGGACAAGTGCAAAGTTATGCACCTAGGGAAGAACAACCCAAACTATGGTTACATAATGCAAGGTTCCACATTAGGAACCACCACCCAGGAAAAAGATTTAGGCATCATTGTGGATAACATGTTAAAACCCTCGGCCCAGTGTGCAGCGGCGGCCAAGAGAGTAAATAGAATGCTAGGTAACATAAGGAAAGGAATGGAAAATGAAACAAAAGATATTATAATGCCTCTATATCGTTCCATGGTGAGAACGCACCTTGAATATTGTGTGCAATTCTGGTCGCCATATCTTAAAAAGGATATAGCCTTATTAGAAAAGGTTCAGAGAAGAGCCACCAAAATGGTAAAGGGGATGGAAGGATACTCCTATGAAGAAAGGCTAAAAAGGTTAGGGCTCTTTAACCTGGAAAAGAGAAAGCTGAGGGGAGATATGATAAAAGTCTATAAATTAATGAACGGAGTGGAACGGGTAAACGTAGATCGATTGTTTACATTATCAGAATATAGAAAGACTAGGGGACATGCAATGAAGCTGCAAGGTAAACTATTTAATACTAATAAAATAAAATATTTTTTCACTCAACGTATAATCAAACTCTGGAATTTGTTACTGGAGGATGTAGTAAAGGCTGTTAGTGTAGCTGGGTTTAAAAAAGGTTTGGACAAGTTCCTGGAGGAAAGGTCCATAAACCATTATTAAGAAGGGACCCAGGATATCAATGCTTGACCCAGTACAAGCATTGCGGAACCTGTGTCTTTTGGGGAAACTGCTTGGTACGTATGACCTAGATTGGCCACTGTTGGAAACAGGATACTGGGCGTGATGGACCTTGGTCTGACCCAGTATGGCATATCTTACATTCTTATGTTCTTATGTACTAGCATCTTCCAAGTAAAGCTAGCTGCCTTGGCAGGACTCAACCAGTTAGAGGTGTCCCAAAGCACCTCACAATTCTTAGCAGATTTTCTCACCAGAACTGCTTTTTCCACCACTGTGCAGCAGAGACAGCAGACCATGCTGTGGTTCCACTAGGTTATTTGTTTATTTATTTATTTATTTTATTTAACATTTCTTTTATACCGCGCTATTAACATCAGTGCGGTGTACATCCAACAAACATATACATTGCAGGCTAACTGCTATGTATTCACCTTTGAACAGGGATTGAAACTTGGATAAACAAGGGTAAACAACAACAGTTATTACATTGACAATTATCTACAGTTATTTACATGGGGAGTGTATTTCGCTATCAGGTCTACACCGAGAAGTATCTTGTGAATAGGTAGTGTTTTAGGGCCTTCCTGAATTGGGTTAGGTTGGTGATAACTCTCATGTCAGGTGGGAGGGCATTCTCATGTCATGTGGGAAGTTACAAGATTCCCTGCAATGCTGGGTGTCATTGACTGCACACATGTAGCCCTCAATCTCACAAGAGAGAGGGAAACCAACAAATATGTCCCATTTATTACACAATACATTGTCATTATTTGTAAAAAAGCACACCTCCTCTAATTGGAGCCCACCTCCCTGTGTTCAGAGGGAGTAAGGAAAGAGATGCATGCTAGCAGCTGCTGTACAGATTGTGACAGGACATGCATCTCTGTCTTTAGTCCCTCCAGGTGGACTAACATAAGGTCCTGGGCCCAGATGGTCCAGAGATGCAGCAGGACCTCTGACTCAACCAGACCCGGGGGGGAGGGGGGGGCTCATGCTGTTGTACTTGCTGCACAGGCATAGAGAGGTCATGCTGACCCACCAATACTATGTGCGATGGTGCAGCATGGCTCTTTCTGCCATCACTCCCTGCCCTCCCCTTCCCTCTCCCCACACCTAACCCCTTTTCTCCCATCCTTTCCCCTCACCCCATACCCAAGCTCCTCTCTTCCTCCCTTCCTCCCTCCCCCTCACTCATCACATAGCATCCTCCCCATGTTCTCTTCTACCCTAGATAGGTGATGTGGAGTCCAGCATTCCATGTCCCTCAGTCAGCTCAGAGCTAGCCACATAAAGGAGGGGTAGAGGGTTCCCACCATCAACTGCTCCCTCATGTCAAGTTCTGTCACAACCTCTTCCTCCACCTCCACCTCCATTGAAGTATCTACAATGAGGCAATAGCTTCTGCGACTAGAAGAGCTGGGGGTTGCTGGTGTTTTCTCTGCCTCCTCACTGTTTCCTACCTCTACTTTCAGGGGCGGCCCAAGGGGGGTGCGGGGCCATGTGCGGAGACTCGGTGCGGGGCCTCATTTGCATAAGTGGCCTTATTTGCATACATATTTGCATAATGTTACCATACACTAACTTTTAGTAAACATGTCTCTTAATGAGTGTATGGATAAAGAAAGACTAAAAGATTTCTACATTACTATAATCCAGTGCCAACCGCCAGGCACATTAGGAACTACTACAAACGCTGCCCATTTAGAACCCATAGCAAACCCGCCGTATCCTGACAGCATTACCAGGACTCACAAAGCACCATACCCTACCTATCAAAAGGCAACACTGCAAATATTAAACCAATACATTTCAGAGAATACTGGGGAAAGAGAACAAGTGGCAATGTCAAATAAGAATTACATAAATAGAATACCTCAGCTCAGTTACACATGCAGAACACAGACAATCACCAAACAAGGAATTACAATTTAGAAACAGGAAGGCAATAATTAAACTGGGAACCCCAAAAGCCAAACTTGGAATGTACAACAACACTGTAGAAATAAAACTATAAATTAATTTCCTCTTGTACCAAACAAAGCGCAGACGTTAATGATGCACATTTCCCAGAGCTTTCATATTCCAGCTAATAAATTCAAAATAAAGAGATATCTTTCTACCTTTTGTGCATTTTTTTCAGTTGCAATTGCTCCAGCCACTTTCTTCTGGTTTCTTCATGTTTTCTGCTAACTGTCCATTGTCTGCTGTCCATTTGTTCTTTCTTCTCTCTTCTAGTTTTTTTTTCCATTCTCTCTCTCTACATCTGCTTTGACATACTAATCTTTCTCCATTTGCTCTTTCCTCATTCCTATTTCATCCATACAAATTTTACCCCTCCATCCTCAATCCCCACTTACTCTCCCAATACCCGGCCAATTGTAGATTTTTCATCCCTCCCACACAAAATATGTTTCCCCTCTCCATTTTACTCTCCTAGCCCTATCCCATTCTAATCCTCCCCCAACATCAGCTCCCTTCTAGTTCCAGTCTCACCCAGCAGCCATTCCCTTCTAGTCCCTGCATCAGCCCATTTCCAGTCCTAGCCCCCCATCAACCCATTTCCAGTCCTAGCTCCCCCATCCATTTTCAGTCTGAGTCCCTTCATCAGCTCATTTCCAATCCTAGCCCCCATCAGCCTATTTCTAGTCATTTCCTAGCCCCACCATCAGCCCATGTCAAATCCTAGCTCCCCTCCACTCAGCCCAATTCCAGTCCAAGCCCCCCATGAGCCTACTTCCAGTTCTAGCCCCTCCATGAGTCCATTTCAATTCAAGGCCCCACCACAGCCCATTTCCAATCTTAGCTCCCCCCAACAGCCCATTTCCAGTCCTATCCTAGCTGCTCCATCAGCCCATTTCCATTCCAAACTCCCTCCCCATCAGCTATTTGCAGTTCAAGCCTCCCCTTGCACTCAGCCCATTTCCAGTCATAGCAACCCCCCAACCCATTACCAGTCCTAGCCCCCCATCAACCCACTTCCAGTCCTAACCCCCCCATCACCCCATTTTCAGTTTAAGCCCCCCCTACAACCCATTACCAGTCCTAACCCCCATCAGCCCACTTCCAGTCTTAACCCCATCAGCCCATTTCCAGTCAGCCCCCCATAGCTCATTGCTAGTCCTAAACCCCCCTCCCATCAGCCCACAGACCATTACCAGTCCTATCCACATCATATCTCCTCTAGTCCTAACCACTCACAATCAGCCCATTTCCTGTCATAGCCTCCCATAGCCCATTATCAGTCCTAACCCCCCCATAGACCATTAGCAGTCCTAATCCCCCATCAACTCATTTCCATACAGCCCCCATCAGCCCACAGCCCATTACCAGTCTTAACCCCCCCCATAGCCGATTTCCAGTCATTTCCCCCCCAAAAGCCCACAGCCCATTAACAGTCCTAACCCCTCCCCATTAGCCCATTTCCTGTCCTAGCCCCCCCATAGCCCATTATCAGTCCTAACCCCCCCATAGCCCATTACCAGTCCTAACCCCCCCATAGCCCATTACCAGTCCTAGCCCCCATCACCCCATTTCCAGACAGCCCCCATCAGCCCACAGCCCATTACCAGTCTTAACACCCCCCCTATAGCCCATTACCAGTCCTAACCCCTTCCCATCAGCCCATTTCCTGTCCTAGCCCCCCATAGCCCATTACCAGTCCTAACCCCCCATTGCCCCATTTCCAGACAGCCCCCATCAGCCCATAGCCCATTGCCAGTCTTAACCCCCCCCCCCCGCCCATTACCAGTCCTAACCCCCCCCCCCCCATCGGCTTATGGCAAAATTTAAAAAAAAAAAAAGCTGGCTCTGGCTGCTGCTGCTGCCGCCGTCGCGGCAGCTGCAGAATGAAGTGTCCCGCAGGGCCTCCTCTGCTCGCTGAGCCCCTCTGCAAGGGCTTTCAGATTCGCGAAGGGAGAGTGTCTCCCTCACGTCTCTGTTAAGCCCGCAGGGGCTAATGGGAAATTCCCCATCTGCCCCTTTAGATGTGAGGGGCTGTTGGGAAATTTCCCATTAGCCCCTGCGGGCTTAACAGAGACGCGAGGGAGACACTCTCCCTTCGCGAATCTGATAGCCCTTGCAGAGGGGCTCAACGTGCAGAGGAGGCCCCGCGGGACACTTCATTCTGCCGCTGCCGCGGTGGCAGCAGCAGCGGCAGCAGCCAGAGCCAGCTTTTTTTTTTTTTAATGTAATTTTAAAAAAAGCAGAATGTTCTTTGCGCGGGGCCCCCTGAAACGCGGGGCCTTGTGCAAAAAACATTCTTGCTCAATGGACGGGCCGGCCCTGTCTACTTTCTCATCTCCCTCCTCCATCTCTTTGTCATCTCTGTACTCCACATCATCTGTAGCTCTGTCCTCTGCCTCCTTTGTGTCACCCTCCTCATTTTGTAAGGCAGGTGCCAAATGTGTAGCTGCTGCTACCAATAAGAGATCCATGTCAGCTGTGGGATTTGGCAGACATCATATCACTGATAGACTTACTCTGTTGCCCCCTTCACATCATCTGGTTTATGAAACCCACCCATCTTGCTGTTGGCTGCACCCACATATAGATGGGGACAGGCTAACAGGGGCATGTGCTGTGCTTTTTCTAAAATTCAGAGGGATATGTGGACTGCCTTGTTCCTCCGCTGCATCATCTGGCATTTGTGACCTCTTTGACCTGCCCACTGATGTCCTATCCCATTTTCCACTACCACACCCAGCACTTGTGTCACCCTTTTCTTTCTGGCTGCCATCCATTACACATGCTCAACCTGTCCTGCTTGCACTTCCAAGATGTCACCTGAGTGCAGCTTGCACATCCCTCTGCCTCTCACACCTGTGTCCCTGCCATGGCCTCAAAAAGGGGTCCCTGTGCTGCTGCAGGCTTTTCCTTGTGACACAGGATCTTAATCAATGGACATTTCCAACTCCTCCTGAATTCTATGGCCCTCCCATGCTGTTGTCATCCTCCAATGTCTGTTATGCCTTTGAACTCCCTTTCCTGCTGAACTATGTAGAGGTTACCTGGCTCTGGGTCCCTACTTACTCTGGTCTTGTGTACACTGTTTTCACTATGTTGGTGCAATTCTTGGATACCCTGCCCCTTTATGTGCTGTGGCTAGATGAGCTGGGGGTTGCTGGTGTTTTCTTGGTGGTGTCTCTGACTCCTCGCTGTTTCCCACCTCTGCCTCTTCATCTCCTACCCCTTGCAATGCACAGTCCTTACCAGGGACCTCCATCAAACAGTTTAATATTCCAGTGCCTAGACCAAACAAGAAATACAGTATCCTTTGGATAATATTAGTTTCAAATGCTTAAAAAGGGTTGAATGCCGCAATCCTGTCAGGCTCATTCGAGCCAGTAAAATGGCATTAGTTGTTGACTGCAAAGGGAGTTTGTCTATTGAAGACCAATGTCTAGCTCTACCTTTTGATAAAGCAATCAATTCATTCTTTTAGAAAATACCTCACAGCTAAAAAAAAAAACCCTTCAAAACTAGATTAAGAAGGTGTCTTAGATATTGGAACATTGGGAGAGTTCATGATTATGCATGCTGCTAATTAGTTGATGAACACCCAACCTGAACTTTGGAGACAGTTTCAGGATTGGTATCCATTCGTACAACCAGACTTGAAACTTTGTGTCATTGTTTCAATGGTGACAAGATGTAATAAGTAGAAAACTTGTAGGGGTATATTTACTAAAGGTTGGTTGGTGTATGATAATGCATAACATGGGACTTAGTTGCAGATAGCCTGTGTTAACCATTAGCCCACTTTAGTAAACATAGATCTTAGAGTATGCTAATGTTTTTAACAGTCAGGCACTTACCTTTAGTAAATATTCCCCTTAGTCCTAAATAACATTAGTCCCACTTACTGTATATGGGCACCAAATTAGGATCCTGCTCAGCAGATTGAATCTGGATTTAAGTTAGAAAAACTATAACAGAAGAAATAACATAGTCAAGGGAAAAAAGAGGTCCATTATATTCTTATTATAGGTCTCGATGGCATTCATAAAATATATACCCATGCCGAAAAAAATTATGAAGTGGGGGAGCCCTTACTGTCATAATGGCAGCCTTTAACAAATGGCTGGACACATAACTGCTATCTCTCACTGCCAGAATCTTGTCATCAGTATTTTTAACTTGGTATACAAGAGAAATAGGACCAGTGTGTGTGCCTGTAGATAGCATTAGAAAAGCAGATTAGATACCTTAACAGAATTTATTTACATGTCCCTTAGAGCACCACAGGCATTTGTCAAATGTCTTATCTTCATATCAGATATAATGCACTGTATGACCTGAATTTTATGAGAAGGGTTAAATGCATCTAAGCAATTCAAAAGCTCTTGGTGTGTGATTTTTCGGAAAGTCCTTTTTAGCACTGACAAATAAAGAGGAAGGTGCCACAGACGTAAGAGCCATTAGGCGATATAGGAGTCTGTGTGCTAAGCATATTCCCATAAACAAAGGAAAGGACATTTTCACAAGATGTTTACCCAGGTGGATAGCCATAGTTGAAAATTTCCACCTTCACAATGGCTATCAGTTTACATGGGCTTTTACAACAAATATATTTTGTGCCATATTAAAAAGATATAAAGAAGTATTCCTTAAAGGGCTTTTAGGTTAGGGGAGGAAAACAGCAAATGTATGCATGCTGTTTACCCTGCAAATGTATTAATTTATTTGTCCCATCATTATAAAAGGTTCAGGGAAGGTTATAATAAAACACGCACCATAAGTAAATACTAAACAATGTATTCTTACCCAACCCAGCACAGTCTTCAGATTTAACCAATGCCATCCAGTCAAAGCCCAAGCTCCAGCCCAAATAGGTGATAGCTCAATACCACACACCTACCTAGGACTAAATAGCAAGTGCAAAGTATGTGTGCACAGACTTGAATGCTTGCTAATGGGTTGCGATAAGAGCATGCACAATAGCACAAAATTAACCCTGTGCTTTCTGTTTATCTGCTTAGTACTCAAAGGGGAGGGAAATGGGAGGGGGAGAGGTGGAGCATGGGCATGCCTTCTCATCAAGGTTAGTACAGGGGATGGCAATGTTCCACACACCCATCGTCTGGCCCTTCCATCTGTTTCACAGGCTCACCTCGAACACACATGGGAATCTGCCTTCTTTTTCCTGGGTCTTGCTCTTTGGAACTCACCTCCCACACCCTTTGTTCAGAGTCTTCCTTCACCAAGTTCAAGGCTGCCCTAAAAACCCACTTTTTCCAAACAGCCTTTAGCCCTTCTAACCCACTCCCCTAACATTCTCGTCCTACTACTCTTGCCTTTAAACCCTTGCCCCTCTACAATGCCCTCTGTGCTTTCTTTTGTCCTCTTTCCATTTCCTGGTCCTTGCTCTCCCTATCCTCTCTTGTCTGTCCTATATGATAATGGTGCTCCTTTCCCTATACCATTCTGTATGCAGTCCTTTGCACTGTTAACTACTCTGATGCTTCGGCCTGAGCGGTCTATCAAAAAGTTGAATAAAGATAAAGATAATATTGCAGTTAGCACAGGTGCACAATGCTCCTCAGTGAATGGTGTTAAATGCATCAACTTTGCTGCTGCTTTGCCAAATCAGTGTAGTAATGTACTGTATGTGCTGGGGCAATACTGTGCATGCCCCCAACAGGTAGCACATGACTTTTTCATGTACCACATGTAGATTTCTACTCTAAAACGTGCAATACTTGCAAAATCCTAGCACACTTCATTAAATATACCCCTTAGTATTGTTAGTTTGAAAATGTGCGCTGTTGCGTCAATGTTGACTCCTGGTGACCCCTGGGTTTTCATAGCAAGAAGAAGATTGACAGGCCTTTCTTCCTTGTAGTAATTTACAGCACCTGGTATTCCTAGGTGGTCGCCTATCCAATTACAGGCTAGACCAATTCTGCTTAGCTTCTGAGGTCATCTGAGATCTAGCTCCTTTAGGGCAGCATTTTGAATCACCACCAATTCAAACCTAAGCATTACCACAATATGTTGTGAGAAATAAAGTTTTCCTTCCATCACACCACGCTTTAACATTGGGTTTCTCTGTTCACGTGGTTTCGTGCTTTTTTGGTGGACTTCTTCACTCCTCCCTACATGTGTGTGGGTGCCAAATAGGCATCTTTCAGAGCTCTATTCGTGTCGTGCAGCATGTATAGACATGGGCATCACCGATGTCCATATCAAGATGTGTAGGCCAGGCCAATTCTGAAATCAGACAGGAACATGTATCTTTTAGCACTGCCATGAACACGCCTTCACCACACCCATGATCAACATGGACATTATTGCACCAGACACGTAAATTCAGAGGTTTCTAAAACAGTTCTGGGTATGTCTTTGTGATTTGCACATCTGAATGCCTATTTTTTCAGACATCCAAATCACAAATATAGCTTCTAAAATTACCTTCATGTACAATTGGGTGGGGTTTGAGTTGGTTAGGTGTAGAGAATGAATGTTGCCTGCACATTGCAATTAGCATGGATATATTAGCATGTGCTAATCATTGATGTTACACTTAACGTGACAGTACACTTACCGCCACCTCAAAGGATGGCAATAAGTGCACCTACATTAACTGTAGTTACAGGTTTTGTGTAGTGAGGTGCTTCCCACTGCACTAAATGCATGAGGATTTACTAGGAGCACTCTCCAACAGTTAGTGCAGATTGGTCACACCTCCAATGCTGATTTTTGGCACTAAACATACACTAAGATGCTGATTCTTAGCATGGTTTAGTGAATATGCCCCAAAGTTATTCAAAACAATCAATTCTCTTTAATTTTCTCTATTTGACTGTCAGTTTTAAAAAAACAAAAACAATTTAGCCATGGCTCCATTTATGCAGGGGAAGGTCTGAGCTCAGAAGAGTTTACATTATTCCATCCCTTCAAAATACAAAAATGTGTGTAGGGGGAGGGGGAAGGGGGGGTTCTGTCTTAGGTGTGCAGTTTAATGTATTTCCTTTGTAGAAATACCTCAAATAATTGGTAAGATATCATTAATCAAAGTCCCCTAAAATTGTAATAAAATTGTTCTCTTTTAGATGCAAACCAAAATTTCCACTTCCCTTATTTTCCCAACCAATACTAAACATTTCCATCTAAACCAACTAGGGTGAGTGGGTTTAAATAGCAAGATTTGGAAGATGGAGCGGGTGGAGTCGTAGAGCGGAAGGAGAGAATAACACTCTGGAAGTTTACTAACCTACCTCCCCTTTGAGTAAGAGGGTTAAAAAAGGCCCAAAAACAAACAAATGGAGTCCTTAAAAAAAGTAGAAAAATATAACCCCTCAGCTAACCAACTAATATAAAATTGTAATTTTAAAAAATCCCCCTTTTAAAGAAATCAGACAGAGCACTTGATGTAAAAAAAGCCAAATAACCCAAGAGGACAATAATCACAGATCCCCCTGATAAATTTCCCACATGAGCACCCTCAGCAAAAAAAAAATTAATTACAGGATATAGTACAATGTAGGATCACCTTGAACTCCAGAATAAAACAGAAGGGAACAGAGCTCTCTCCTGTTTTCTTCAACTAGGAAACATTTATTGGAAGAGGTAAGCCTTGAAGAGTGGTTAGAGCATTTTTTGAATGACCTTCCAGGGAGGTTTCCAAAGAGATATTTGCCAGGGAACTATCAAGGGGCACCTTTACTAAACACTGCTAGCTGGTTACCATGCATTATAGCATTTGCTACAGTAAGTAGCAGGGACAAGGGCATGTCAGTTACCACATGTGCTGCCATTGGCACGCTGGGGTAATAGGCAATGGTGAATGGATGGATTAATGGTGGGAAGGAGGCATCGAGAGTGCATTGCAATTAGTGCAGGAAGAACATTGTTCGCTGTCAATGTTGCAATCAGTGTGGGTACAATTAACACCACCTTAATAGGTGAAGTTAGCTGCACCCACAGTAATTGGGCTGTGTGTTAGGGTACACATCTGTGCTCTGGCCTCGTCCCTGACAGTTACTGTGTAGGCTTTTCACTTAATCCACATTACTTTTACCGCTAAATGCATTTTACAGTTGTGGGCAACATCATTGCCACCATTGCATTTTAGGTATGTTGTGTATAATATCTTGAGAAATGATTGGAAATATCCCAACTGTATGTCATCATAATATTTTAATAGTATGTTCAAAGGTATATAACAAAAAAAAGATGTCAGTGCAACTTAGATGTAGTAATTTCTGAGAAAAAAGAACAAACAAAAAATGACCTGGATAGGATTAATAGCACCCTTCACGAATATTTGGTTGACAATCCTTAGCAGTGATTACAGCCTTCAAGCGTTTCTTATAGCCATCTATAAGTTTCATACATCAGTTTGCTGGTAGTTTGTCCTACTCTTCAACTGCGATTTGCTCCAGTTCATGAATGTTTCCAGGATTTCTTTTACCAATGGCAGATTTCAACTCTTTCCCAAGGTTCTTGATTGGATTGAGATCAGGACTCATTGCTGGCCAGTTTAAAACAATTCATTTTTTTCTTTTTTAACCATTCTTTTGTACTTTTGGATGTATGATTTGGGTCATTATCCTGCTGGAGGACCCATGACCTTCGACCCAGATCTAGCTTTCTGAAACTAGGTAGCACATTTTGCTCCAAAATACCTTGCTAGTCCTCTGACTTCATGATTCCTAATATGTTCCAGGCCTCCAGTTCCTGACACAGCAAAACAGCCCCACAACATTATGGAACCTCCACCATACTTAACTGTAGGAAGGTTATTTTTTTTCTTATAAGCTTCATTTTGTCACCTGTAAATATATCGCTGGTCTGCATTGCCAAAGAGCTCAGAACATTTTCCCAGAAGGATTGTCCTGTTTCCCATCAGCGCCATGGGCTCAGCTTTAACAGAGCCGTGCGAAAGGGAAACACTCTCCCTTCGCCACGGCTCTGCAAAAGTTGAGCCGGTGCGGAGGAGAAACGGGCACGGCTCTCCGGGGAGGCGAGCAGCCGCGGGGCTCCTCATTCTGCCGCTAGCACTATAAATGAGTTATTAGGACTGCTAATGGGTTGATTGGGGGGCTAGGACTGGAGTGGGCTGATAAAGTGGATAGGACTGGAAATGGGCTGGGACAGGAAATGGGCTAATGGGGGAGGGGAGGAGAGTGTTGCTGGCCCTGGAAGAAAACTAGGGGCTAGGGCTACAAATGGACTGATGCGAGGGGATGGTAGAATAGGACTGGAAGGGAGCAGTTACTGCAAGGGTCTGCCAGGGGAAGGAGGGGGCAGGAAGGGAGCTGACACAGGGGAAGGAGGGGGCTGGAAAGGAGCTGACACCTGGGATGTACTGAAGGGGGACTGGAAGTGAGCTGACACTTGGGGATGGGAGTGGTAGGTGGCTGGGTAATGGGGAGGAGGCTGGAAGGGAGCTGACATATGAATGGCATTGGAAGGGAGATGGATAGAGGGTAGGGCAGCTGGAAGGGAGCTGACTGGGGGTGGCACTAAAAGTGGACCTGAGCTGATACTTGGGATGGTATTTGGACTAGAAGGGGCTGGACAGTGGTGAAGGAAGAGGACTGGAAGGGAATGCACACCAGTTGCAGTCATGGGAATGCAAGGCAGTTGATATTGGAAGATACTGGGAGGGGAGGACTGGAAAGGGGGCTGATACTGGGGAGGGTTACTAGAACTGGAAATGGGCTGATGGAAGGAAGTGAAGAAAACAAGAAGAAGAGATAAGAATTGGCAGATGGACCATGGACCATAGATCACAGAAAGAGAGCTAAGAGAAGTCAGGAAAGCAGAAGCTTCAGATCGGGACCAGCATGATCAGAGAATAAAATGGTCAGACAACAAAGGTAGAAAAAATAATTTTATTTAATTTTAATGATTGGACTTTGTGTTATTTTTATATTTTACACAGTACTGGGGAACTGCATCTCTTGGTCAGGTGTTCTGTTAACATGGCTGTAGTAATTTGAGTTGTTCAGCTTTTCAAATAGGTGTATGGATGTTCCAGGGCCCACTGTAGTATTTACATTGACGCTTTTTTTGGATGGGCTCCTTATGTGAATTTTGGAAGTTTGTGCTGATATGGTACGGTATGGTACGTTTGATCTTTGTTGTAGGGTTTTTTATTAGTTCACAATATGCCTGGTATTGGAGAATAGTGGTTGTTGTTGTTGTTAGTGAGATGATCAGAATCAGATTTTTTATTTTTTAATATTGAGTTCTGTGGGTGAATGTCCTGGTTCTGCTCTGCACCTACTGTGGATGCAAAATATATGTTGAAAAAGAAAAAGCAAGAACTATAACACAGTTTATAACAACACAATAAAAACGAGTTATAATTTAGTTTTATAAACTGTGCTGTTGATTCTTGCTATCTTTTAGTTCCTTGGTGTGCAAACAGGACCATACCTAGCCCTGTGCATGCAGTGCAGACGCACAGGGCACAAAGGCTTGGGGGCGTATTTCGGCTGTCTGCTGTTACTCTGCCACCGCTGGCAGGACAATAGCAGGCAGCCAAATTGCACCCCAAGCCTTTTTGCAGCACTTTAAGCAAGTCTGGTCCCTTCCTCCTCTGACACGATGTCAGAGCAGGGAGGGACAGATCTTCTTAAAGTGCTGGTGCCTTTCAGATCGGGCGCATGCCCCCGCCCCCACCTCCTCCCCATACCTTTGTCCAGCGCTGCCTGCTCTTTCCCTGCTGCCGGCGCTGCCGTGAAAAAACCAGAGGGCGGCAGCATCAGGGAAAGAGCAGGCAGCGCTGGACGGAGGTATTGGGGGGGGGGCGTGCACCCGAGTTGCAAGTCGCACAGGGCGCGATTGCAGCTCAATACCGCCCTGTGTACAAACATCTTGCATTTCCTCCATATAATCTAATCGGCTTTTTGGTTTGGTTCAGTCTCTGATTGGATTTCTGAAAAAGTCCCACCCCCTCTAAGGTAGAGGGGGGGGGACACCATCTCATTCTTTGCCTCAGGCAGCAGATTGCCATCATTAGATTAGATTAGATTAGAGCCATCATTCGTTGGTTGATTCAAGGCATGTGAGTACTGACAATTGATCACAAGTACGTCTAATTTTACTGCAATGAGAATGTGGTTCTTCTGTTCAAACAGATTTGAATTATTTATAAAGGTGCCAATAATCATGCCCTATCTGTGTTCACACAAAACTGTGTTCGGCCACTGAACGATATGTATACTATGACTTTCACAAACTATTGCTCATCTCTCACTTGAGGGGAAACCAACCACTATAACAACTGGCAGATAAGGTCTCAGTTCAAAAGCACACCACTAGAGCTGGGCTTGCACCCAATGCATAGTATAGGTGTTTTATTACATCAATGACCCACTGTCAGTTTGGTATAAAACTTTAAATCCTTATTAGAAGCTTTAAAAGCATTGAAAACATTCGATTTTCTTTTAATGTTGAATAAGTGTGTACTCAGCTTCTAAGCAGGATCTAGATAAGATCTTCTCAATTTTTCTTTTATCTTTTAGGGATAAAAGAAAAATTGAGAAGATCTTATCTAGATCCTGCTTAGAAGCTGAGTACACACTTATTCAACATTAAAAGAAAATCGAATGTTTTCAATGCTTTTAAAGCTTCTAATAAGGATTTAAAGTTTTATACCAAACTGACAGTGGGTCATTGATGTAATAAAACACCTATACTATGCATTGGGTGCAAGCCCAGCTCTAGTGGTGTGCTTTTGAACTGAGACCTTATCTGCCAGTTGTTATAGTGGTTGGTTTCCCCTCAAGTGAGAGATGAGCGATAGTTTGTGAAAGTCATAATAATCATGCCCTGGCAATGTCCCAGTTTTTCTACTATTTCCTTTTTTAATTTGTCTTGTTTCATTTGATTCTTTTATGTGTCAACTATGTGTGCATATATAGTCCAAAGCCATTTCACTGGCTACTTTTTTTTAGGAGATATTGGACATTAAGAGGTTGAACATCAAGGGGTGCCAATAATGTTGACCACAACTGTAAATGAAAAAAACCTAGTGTACTTTAGTAAAAGGACCTCTAGTTGTACAGATGTTTTATAGATGCTATTCCTTAAATGCATTTGCAGGCTTATAATGGAAGGCAATGAAAAAAAGGTTTTAATTAGAGTTTCAATATACAGAAAAAAATGCAGGAATGTGTCACTGCTTCTTGAAAATTGAAGGTGCTACAGAATGTGTAATATCATTTGCTTTGTGAGATATCAATAGTGAAGAATGTTATGTAGCCATGTAGGAGCTAATTTAAAAAAAAAAACGGCACTGTGTGAATTATTCAAAAGGCACCCATTTCATACTTATATGATAAAGGCAATATTAAAGCCCAGGTGAAAACAAATTCTATAGCACAATGTATACCTGCTCTGTAAATGTTTGCACACACACTGTGCATGCCAATTTTTATTTATAAAATACTAGGGAAGTGTAATTGTTTGAAATGACAGAGGAAATGCCAATGACATTTCCTATATCATTTCATGTCATTTTTGAATAAAAATGTAAGGAAGAACCTGGAAATTTCATCAGTTCCCATCCATTGTTAATAGTGTGCAGTCGGTCAATAGTGCACACTATAGAGCAGTAGTGTATGCTTTGTCCAAAGATTATACAACGTTTTTTTCTTGCTCACTCCTTTGTGGGAAGCCTTTGATTTTCTCTGTCGCCTTTGGGAAATGTGCATCTCTGATATACCGGTACTTTGCATAGCGCAAGAGGAAATGCATTTCTTCAGTATTGGATTGCATGCAGAGCCTTGCTTCCTGGGGTGTCCAGTTTAGCTTTGGTCTGCATCTTTCTATTTCTAGTCTGAGGTCATTTATTCTGTATTTGGTGAGGGTTTCTCTGTATTTCATGTGTGTGACTGAAATTAGGTATTCTGCTGGTGTGTAGTTTCTCTGCATGGATCTGTAGCAGTCCAGTTTATTCTATTTACCGATCTGGGCCTCCCAATACTATTGTTCTTGAGAATGCTGCAGTGTTTGGATTGCTTGTTTTTCATAGGCAGAGTTATCGCTGTTTGGACTCTGGTTGTTAAAATTGGTTTGGCAGGGCAAATCTGCTATATATGTATTGAGACTGTTTTTTCCAGGATTTTATGTTTATGTTTATTGCATTTTGTGTTATTTCACAGAGTGCCCAGTAGTGGAGGAAGATTTTGTTGCTGTTATAGAGATGACACCAAAATGGGTATATTCTCTTTTTTATTGTGAATTTTAAAGTGAAGTGTCCTAACTCTGCTGTGTATCTATTATTGGGGGTGTTTCTGCATATGCAAAGTATCTGTTTACAGAACTGGAGGCGCAGGTTTTCTATAAGGGTTTTGTCCCATTCTGTGTAGTCTTGGGTTAATGTCAGACTCCAGTCCTCACTCCCTATATAATAAAATGGGTTGAATGATGTTATCAAATCATTTTAATTATAGTTGTACTTGTGGGGGGAGGGGTTATATTTGTTCAAATGCTTCTTTCCTCATATATGTCTGTGGTAGGACTGGGTGCAAAGAAACATGTTAAATGTCTCTCATTAACTTAACAGTGGATTTGGGCCTGTATGAGGCATCTTGTGCATATATTTGTATCTAACTTGACAGTGTGTGTCTGTGAATGTATGAGTCTGTGTAGTGGAATAGCATGATGCAAGGGTGGCATATAATGAGGGAAGTATGGTAGGAGTGTCAGCTGAGTGCATGTACTATTCATACTACTACTACTACTACTTATCATTTATATAGCGCTACAAGGCATACACAGCACTGTACGCAGCCCCTTCTCCTAAGAGTTTAGGGCCCGATATTCGAAGGGCATTTACACGGTTTACAGTAGTTACAATGGCATATACATGGGTAGTGTTCTATGTTCTATCTGGCCAGCATCGGGCGTGTCGGGGGCCCATACGAATGCTGAAGCAGCAGAGCAGCCAGACAGCAACTGCTGAAGGCCCAACATGGGCACGACTGTGTTTCCCACAGTGTCACAGGGGTTAGAACCCAGCAGCTACACCCAAAGGCACGGAACATTGGCAGGCGGTGCTGGGGGGAAGCATGGACAGCTATGCAGGCACCCCTACCCCAGAACCCGCACCATAGGCAGCCGCCTACCTGCACACTGGATGGCCTAAGACTGCGCACCACCAGCACCACCAGCAGATGGGCATGTCAGCATGGTGGCTGAGGGATACTGGTGGTGGAGGGGGCAGTGGCAGCTGCCCAGAGCAGACCGTGGCCTAGCCCTGTGTAGGTTGGTGCCGTGTACTGCAACAGACGGGCCCTGTCTGGCCGTGTACTGCAACAGACGGGCCCTGTCTGACGAACAGTCATGGTATCACCAAGGAATGTACAGACTCTGTGACAACAAGGTGGTGCAATGCACTAAATCAGTGTATTCAGAAGCAGAGGGTCACAGGTTCAAGTTCCAGCTGTGGTTCCTGCCAACCCAGTCCCCATATTTTACCCACTACTACAACGTGCATGGAGCACCTTTATTGCAGATGATGTAAACATGCCCAAGACACCTACATTTTACCCTACAGAGCACAGACACCATAAACATGCACATTACCTAGAGCAGAGCCTCCCAAGTGTAGTCCTGGAGGGCCAAACACCATCCCGGTTCCATGCTGCCTCTGGTAAAGCTGCCTGTGCTGCATTTCTATGTGCCAGCCCCATGGTATGCAGATGAATCTCATGCATATTCATGAGGGACAGCATGAAAACCCGAACAGTGTTTGGCACCGCAGGACTGGAGTTGGGAACCTCTGCCGTAAAGCAACAGCCAACAGGGGCAGACACACCCGCACCCACAGGCCCCATTATCCAAAGCCTCCTGGAGAGGCAGGACTTTGGGCTCTGTGTGCATCTCCCAATACTAACACTTGCATACCTTAGTAATGCCACCCTAAACCGGGGAATATGGTACACATCTATCAAAAGGTTGCTATGAGAACGGGCAGATAGCAATTCCTAGGTTAAGTACACTTTTCTGAGTGAGCTGCATCATAGCAACTTTTCTGATATCTGTGGAGTGTGCTACAGGACTTGTGTCTGACAGTGTTTACCAACCTGGGGAGTGACTCCTACAGTATTGCATTACCTACGGCAGAATCCCCCAAATGCAGTCCTGGAGGGCCAAACACCATTCAGGTTCCATGCTGCCTCTAATAAAGATGCCTGTGCTGCATATCTATGCACCACCCCCATGGTATGCAGATGTATCCCATGCATATTCATGAGGGACAGCATGAAAACCAGGACTGGAGTTGGGAACCTCGGCCGTAAAGCAGCAGCCAACAGGGCCAGACACACCCATACCCACAGGCCCCATTGGCTAATGCTTCCTGGAGAGGCAGGACATTGGGCCCTGCATGCATCTCCCAAAACTAGCACTTGCATACCTTAGCAATGCCACCCTACACCTGGGTATACGCTACACACCTATCAAACGTTTCCTATGATTACTGGCAGATAGCAAGTCCTACGTTAAGCACAGTTTGCTCATTGAGCTCCATCATAACAATCTTTCTGATGTCTGCGGTGTGTGCTTCAGGTCTGGTCTCTGACAGTGTTTACCACCCTGGGGAGTGACCCCCAACAGTATTGCGTAGCATATCCATGCCTGCACTGTGCCCAGGACTGGTGTGGTGGCCTGGGCTGCCCAACACCTCTATAGTTGCACAATGCTGGCATAGGTGTGGGGAGTGTGTGTGTGTCTGTCTATCCAGTGTGTGGTGGCTGCCAACACCCTCCACAGCCCTCACTGCTAGCACTGTTGCCAGTATTGGCCTGCCAATGTGCATAATGAGGAGCAACGTACCGTGGGAATAGCCTGGATAGGGTGGCATGGCCTGGATGCATCTGCACACGGCATAGGGCAATGGCTCGGGCATTGTAGTGCCTGGCCACCACCTGCATGGCAGGGTGGACATAGCATGTCCTGCTGGGAGGTCACTCTCACCCTGATTGAGCAGTGACCATGGCATGGCTAGGTTCCCCCATAGTGTTATATAGCATTTCTCTCATGTGATATTTATAGGTTTCCTTATTGGGCCCAATCACTGACTTATCTGCTTGGAGTGTATGCTGACATCCCCATTCTGGGTACATGCATCTTCTCCAGGACCATGCTGGGGGACTGTCTGTAGCTAGTATGTGTCTTGCTGGAACACCTTGCAGGGTGCAGCGGCTGGAGACTTGCTGCTGGGGAATGTCAGATTATGGTGGGGGGCAGCTGAGCATTTCCAGGCCTGCCATCTGTCTGCTATTGCGTTATGGATGTGTACTGCTCTGTCTTTTCCCCAGCAGGACTGGGGTTGCTGGTCCCCTCTACTGCTGCCATTGCAGGGAGGTAGACTGCGGATCTATTGGTGGGTGATCCTGTTTCCCACCCTGAGCCCCAGAGGGTGGGTTGAGTGGTGGTACATAATCTGCCTATGGGTCCATACACTCCCCCCCCCTTCATCTACAGCAGGTAACGATGGAACCAACACAGGATATGCACTATTCTGGGTGCAGCATCGCCCATAGGGACTAGACATGACCGAGACATACAGCAGGACACAGATGTATCCTAGGGGGCTTGTTTACAAAGCCGCGGTAGCGGTTTGCGTTCGTAATCGGAGCCGCGGCCCCATTGATTTCAATGGGGCCGCGGCTGCGATCGCGATCGCGACCCACTACCGCGGCTTTGTAAACAAGCCCCTAGGTGTGTCTAACGGAACTACCTATCACACACTGCTGGGGACCTGCAGCATGGCGTATTTCAGCCATGAAAGGTGCTGTGGATCTGGTGCTGGGCCCTCAACCTCAGGGTGGGCACTGTACCCACACAATGTGACTGTCTGTGGCTACTCTGTGGCAGTGCCACACACGGTCTATTCCCCCTACAAGGCCGAGGTGCTGTGGGGGTGCATACCCGATCTTGTGCTCATCTCTCGACTGCTGATTTGCATGTGCAGTGCATCATGGGTACGGGTGGGTTACCCCTATCCTGGTACCCACAGCAGACAGTTTGGGTGGTGACGTGCAGTCCTGCAGCCAGCCAGGGCTTTGTTCACATCCTTATAAGGTGTCCTATAGGGGACATTATAGGGTGCCTTGGCGGACAGTACACTTTATAATGTGCCCTATGGAGTGCCTTATGTGGCACCTTAGGTTATGCCACCGTGAGGGTGTGTTTGCTGGCAGCACTAATTAAAATACACATCAAATGCCTCAACAATCGCTACTTCAATGTAAAGAGTGCTGCCTCAGCCAGCCTTATACATTAGGCCCACTGGGGAATCGAACCCATGACCCCTGTACCATCAGTCAGTGTTGTAACCATTGTGCTACAGCTCTGTTGCTGTGCTTGTATGCCTGCGCCTTCTTAAGATTAACACGTGGTAACGTGCCCTGTAGCGCTCGTTCATTTATTATGCCTTGTAACGCGCATTCTCGGCGCGTTCTCGGAAACGATGTACTGCCCATGTCCTTATTTGGGGTTTCTGTCTCTACCGTGGCTCCTAACGCGAATCGCACTAACACAGTTTAGTAAACATACCCCTTAAAGTTTAATTTTTTTATTATGTTATTTCTTTCCTTTCTTAGTTTCAATTTATTTTTTTACATTTTTATTTTACACTCATAACGTTTTTTAAAGTTATTTTTAAATGTTTTGGTCCTTCGTTCAGCTTGTTTGGTGTTCCTGAACAGTAGACTGTAGACTGGGAACCAGGCTATCATAAACTACTTCCGGTTTAACTTGTAAACACTGAAAGATGCTGGCACCTCACCTGACAGCATAACATTTAATTTAAATAATATTAAATAGTATTACACTACAAAGATGTCTGGAGGTCTGATATGTTATATAATATATGTTTGTTATTCTTTGTAATGTAAATGTAATGTAAACACAAGTTTTGTCACAGTCATCTGCTATTACTAAGTTTTGCTGGTTTAATTTAACCGTGTCTGTGTGGTTAGTTTTACTAGTTACTGTAATATTAACTTGCTTATATATTTTATATTACAGGTTATATAACAAAACTACAGTTAATAGAACGGCATGACTTCAAGGGAGCACGACATAAACCGCAAGTATAAGTCCAGTTGGCAAAAACGCCATGAACAGGCGCAGCGGGATGCTGCCGCTATAACTGGAACGCGGTTGATTATGACGTACTTTGGGCAGACAACTCAGCCCTGCATGACCGCTCCAGCTCAGGAGGCTGAGGTAGGAGTAGATGTCAAAGCTTCAATGACTGCGACTACTAACGTAAATGAGACAGCAGTTAAAACTGAAGAGAAAATGGAAGTGGACTGTCCACCATTCCAGAAGGCAGAAGACGCTGCAACGGACATTACCGAGTTTCTAGAACGTGATGAGGTTCCAGTTCGGTGTCTATCTGCTGTCTGCTACTCTACAGACCTCGGCGAATGGCCCGTCGAGATTGTCGACAACATGCACGAGTACTGGGCGACAGCAGGTAGTGTGCAATGTGCCCACTGGGACTCGGATTACACTCCAACCAGAACTGTCTATGCAGCCGATGGAAAACCAAGGAAATGCTCTCATGACTTGTTCAAAACAACTCATCCACTGTTGAAGGAACCTATCAATTGTGACTGGCTTTGCTATTCACCATCTAAGCTTCGTCTATTTTGCTTTCCATGCAAGCTAATGTCACCAGAAGTTGTAGCCTTCGGCACAAAAGATTTTTGCAACTGGAAGCATAAGAAGCAACAAACATGGAGCATGAGGTCAGTTCTACTCATAGAGCATCCGTGATTAAACTGCTAAAGCGACGTGACACAGCAAAACGTGTTAATCAGGCACTAGTAAAGCAACGTGACAAACAACGTGAGTATTGGCATGTTGTCCTTGAGCGGTTGTTTGAAACTATTTCCTTTTTATCTGAACGTGGCCTGGCCTTTAGAGGTGACAACCAGATCATTGGCTCTGCCCATAATGGCAATTATTTGGGAATCCTTGAACTTATATCAAAATTTGATCCCTTCATGGCGCAACACCTGCAGATGCATGCTAACAAGGGAAAAGGACGCACTTCATACCTGTCTGTCAACATCTGCAATCAACTAATTCAGCTGATTGGCCAGTCAGTTGTCGATCGGATTAAGACCAAAGTTCAGTCTGACAAGTACTTCTTAATCTCAGTTGATTCGATGCCTGATATAACACACCAGGATCAGCTGACAGTGATTATTCATTACGTGTTGCCATCTGGCCCTGTTGAGCGGTTCCTTACATTTCTACCTCAGCAAGGTCACAAAGGTGAACAGCTTGTAGATAGCTTGCTTCAGTTTCTGCACAGCTAGGGGATCAACATTGACAATTGTCGAGGACAGTCGTATGATAATGCCAGCAACATGAGCGGCAAATACAAAGGTATGCAGGCTCTTATATGGCAGGTAAATCCTCATGCTGCCTACATACCCTGTGCAGGCCATTCCTTGAACCTCGTTGGTCAGTGCGCAGCAGCCTGTTGTGCCGATGCCGTATCATTCTTTGACTTTGTCCAACAGCTGTACATGTTTTTTGCTTGTTCGACAGCACGCTGGGCCATCCTCAAGGACAAGCTGGAACAGACTGCAAGCCGGCTAACACTAAAGAGACTGTCTGACACACGGTGGTCAGCACGATTCGATGCAGTAAATGCTCTGGTGAGGGACTATGATGAGATTGTCGAAGCTCTGGAGGACATTATAGATGACAAAATGGGCGAACACAAGGCAGAAATGTGTCAAGAAGCCAGAGGATTGCACGATCGAATGCAGTGCTTTGAGACGGGCATAATGGCTGCTTTCTGGCAGAAGGTTCTCACAAGATTCCAAGCGAACAGCGTGTCGTTGCAGTCAGATGATCAAAACTTGAATTCTGTTGCTGTGATTTATGACTCACTGCAGATGTATGTCCAAAGCCTTCATGAACAGTTTGGCCACTTTGAAGCACACGGCAAAGACCTGTCACACTGTGAAAACTGTCGGGCTGATCTCAGCAAGCGAGTACGCAGATGAAATCGCAGATATGACGAATCCGCAGCAGTCAACACGCTGGTAATCCTGAAAGAAATAGCACGATGCACGCAGGCAACAACAAACAGGGCATTTAGGTTCTATATGCCTAGATGCTGGAACGCCCTACCACCCAACATACGGGCAATCTCTAACTTGGCTCAATTTAGAAAGGCATTGAAGCACCACCTCTTCCTCAAACACTATGCGGATGATAGCGCACAAACAGCCACCTCCCACCACCAGGCCTGCCACATTAACACACACAGCACGCGATGAGGCATCCCCACCCATTGGCGCCAGCATTGACTATGCTTACTTGTAATTAGCAGCATGTATATACCCCTACCCTGGTTGAAGAGGTGCCAGCCTTGATTACCCACACCTTGTAAATAGCAGCTTGTATATACTCTCACACTCTGTAAAGATTTATATATACTCTATAAATAGTTACCCCAGCAATATCCAAGTTATAGTACCTGTTCTTCGTAAATACAGAGCAGCTCTGGCTGCTCTGTATAAGATACTGTTGTATGTAAACCACACTGATACTAAATAGCGTGGTATAGAAGAGACATTAATTAAATAAATAAATAAATAAAATCCAGCGCGGACACTGAGATTCATTTGCAACCACATGATAAATTCTGTACTGACACACTCATCGTTATCATCGACAGCCTTGCTGCTGCACTGTCAAAGCGCAAGGAAGCATATGTTGAATTGGCCAACTGATTTGCTTTCTTGCATAAAATTTCATCACTTTCTGATGCAGAAATTCGAGAAGGTGCAAGCAAATTAGTTAATCGCTATGCCTCCAATCTGCAGCCTGAACTGGCGGAAGAGTTAGTACAATTTAAGACAGCTCTGCAAACAAAGTTGGGCAAGGAAGCATTGCAGGCATCGGAGTCGGACGACTTGGAGGAAGATGAGAATGACGATCCAGATAATGCTACAATCTGCAGCAATATCGAAATTCAGTTGCATCGCTTCATCGTGATAATGGCCTCCATAGCACGTTTGCGAACACAGAGATTGCGCTACGCATTTTCCTCTGCCTCATGGTGATGAACTGCTCAGGTGAGTGGTCATTCAGCAAGCTGAAGCTGATTAAGAATCATCTCAGATCAACGATGTTGCACGAGTGTCTGAACATGCTTAGCTTGTTGAGTATCGAGCAGGACCTTCTGAGAGAAGTTGACTCTGAATGCAATATCCGTGACTTTGCATTAACACATGTTCGAACTTTAACATGTTGATACTTAGCTGTCAGCAGTCAGCACGTGGAATGTGCATTAATGCATTGCAAAGTTAGAATGCTTGAAACTGACAGCTGTTTATGAATTGTGATGTGGACATATGATTGTCAGCATTGTCGGTCAGTTTGTCAGTAATTGATTAAAGTTGATTTCAATGATTTGTAACAAAATGATGTCACGAGTGACTTTAGTGAGGAGTCCATGACATGGGCAACTGGGCTCATCATGTGGGATCCGGCCCATCCGGGGCCCTTGCAGGCTGCCAGGTGCCAGGGGCCTCACACTGGCAAAAGATGGGCCATGATCCAGAAGGGACTGAGAGGAGAGGAAATCAAGACAGCTGTGGTGAACCTCATGTTCAAGTAGTTTAAAAATAAAGAGGAGGAGAGAGATGGGTTGATAATGAGAAGGACAGGTAGGATCAAGGGATGGGTTCTTGAGGAGTGGTGCAACCACAGTATGCTTGAAGACTGCAGGAACAGTCACGGTAAAAATCAATAGGTTGAGGAAATGACAGATGGAAGAGACAACAGTGGAGGAGATGGAGTTTAGTAGGTAGGTGTGAATGGGATCAGAGGAGCAGGTAATAAGTTTAGAGGAAGAGAAAATGAATTGTTTCTTCCTCAGTGATCTTAAAAAAGGATGAAAGGGCAACAGAGATTGAGGGAAGGGTTAGGGAATGAAAAGGGGGAAGGGAGGATGGAGATGACACCAAGGGGAACTCAATAGTAATCTTGTGGACTTCTCCAAGGAAGTAGTCAGCCAAAGTCTGGGCAGAAAGGGAAGGAGGGGTCGAAGCAGAGGCACTTTGAGAGAGAATTGAGAGTTGAAAAGAGATGGTGAGGATCAGAGGTAAGAAAGTTAGTCAGATGGACATAATACTCTTGCTTGGTGAGTGCTATGGCAGACTGGAAAGAGGTTAGCATGAATTTGAAATATAGAAGATCTGCAAGGGTGTGGGATTTAAGCCAAAGGTGCTCAACTGAGCAGGCTCAGGAATGCAGGTAGTGGGTTTTAGAGGACTGCCAGGGTGAGGTACAGAACACCTCACAGGACATGAAGCGGGAGGAGCAAGAGCATCCAGAGCAAAGGAGAGTACATATTATAGAAAGATATAGTCTCATCATCAAACCTAGATGACATATGGAGAAAAGAGCTGGTGAGATAGCAGTGGAGAGAGCTGATGGGTGATAGCAAGAAGATTCCTAAAGATGTTGGAGGAGAATGAGAGAGAGAAAGGTGAGGGTTGGTGAAGAGTGTTACTTAGCAGGTGATGATCAGTTCAGGGAAGAACTGTGCATGTGTGTGTGTAATATATCCAGATCTGTGTGTGTATTGGAGAGGTTATCTGGGGTATGTGCTGTACTGTGAGAGTGGCATGTTTCCACATCTGTGCAGTGGGGGTGTGGCCAGTGTGCATCTGTGGACCAGGGGTATGGGCTGTGCATGTGTACTCCAGGGGTATGTAATGTGAGGGTGGACTACATGTGTGCTGGCATTCACTTGTATGTGGTATGGAGGGGTGTGTGTGTGTATGTGTGCATATTCATGTAGTATGGGATAGGGGTGTGTGAGAGTGCAAATATATGTGGTATGGATGGTATGGGGGTAGGGGTATGTGTGTGTGTGTGTGTTTCTGTAAGTGTGCATGCATGTGGTACGGTGTTAGTAATGAGTGTGGGTGAGCGCATATACATGGTGTGTTGTGGAGGGCATGGACATTTGCATGTATGAGTTGTGGCATAGGGAGGGAGTGTGCATGCATGCACATATATAGGGAGCATGGGAAGGCACGTGTATATGTGCTGTGGGGGTGGGATATGTGTCTGCACATCTATGTGGTGCAGTGATGGGCTATGCCTCTTGGCATATAGACATTCTAGTCCTCTCTCCATGCACTTTTCCCTGCTCTCTCTCTTCAGTGCCTCTCCCATTTCTCTTCTGTTTTCCTTCCCATATTGTTCCCTTCTGTCCTTTTCTCCTTAAACTCTCACCCCTGTTCATCATCCCTCTGTTCCCTGAGTGACCCCCTTCCCATTTATGCTGACCCCCTTGCCATATTTTACTCCCTCTGCCCATCCTCACTCCCCCTCACATGCTCATCTGTTGTCTTCCCCCCTCTAACCTTTTGTGCTCAGTAGGCCTCTCTTCCTCTGCCAATGGTACCTCATTTGTCCACAATCGTGGCCTGCGGCTTCTTCTTCTGCCGGTGGGGGACCAGCTCCCCACTAGAAGCGGCTCTGCATTTAGCTGCAATCATGCCCTTTGACAATTGCTCCACCGGGAGGAGGATAGGTCCCCACTGGTGGTGGCTTTCCTCTTGGCTGGGACTGCAGCCTGAAGCTCTTCTTCCACCAGCAGGGGATGTGGTCCAGCTGGTGGTGGTTCTCAAGGAGTCCAGTTCAAAGGAGAAAGGGGTATAGACTTTTTTTGGTTTGTGCATGAACTAACCCATGTGTACACGCAGACAAATTCAGAAAACAATTTAAAAAATGAATGAATCCTTCACTATAGGTGCTATCGCAAATGCAAAGCATGCCTAATAATAATAGATGAATCACTATCAGGGTTGGTGGTATTTTAGTCCCCCTGCTTTGCTATCTCATATCTATTTACTCTCTTTTGTGCTTTAGATCACCTGAACCAGTTACCCTGCCGAGGAACAATAGCTGGTTCAATGAAACTACTGTATCATGTATTTCAAATAAAAGATATCACAAAATCTAGGCCATCTATTCATACTTTTATAAAGGGAACAGTGTGAGCAGAAATAATGCTCTGCATCCCAATGCCATACTTGATATCAGTCTACAACAGAAGTCAATATAGAGGCAACTTTGTGGTCTTTATTGATCATAGGCGGGATATCAAGTACACATAAATACATAAATAATTGCACCATTCACTCTCAACATGCTGTTTTGCCTATATCTGCTTAAGTATAACAATACATCATCTACCATAGAGCTATAATATTAACAATGAGGGCCAAAATCAATCTGAAACATGGGGGGTAATTTTCAGTTGCAGCAGTCAGGGTGTAATTCAAATGCCAGCTGCTGTGTGCAAATTAATACATAATTTCACCACCACACTATGTGCATAGCCAGCAGCACTGAAGATAAACATAGCGTGCTGATCCAGCAGACCTAAACTTTACAAATAGCTTATCCATATAGCGGCTGAAAATCACCACTATATGGATAATTTTTGGTTGCTGCTCTCGTTCTGTCCCTCCATTATATAGATTCTGTAGCATTGGGGTGGTCAGACATATTTTCAGCTGATACTATCCACATAGGGCAAAAAATTTCCAGGTAAGCTATGGGGGTTATTTTAGAAGGCCTATTCATGACTTAAACATATATAAGCAGCAGAGCTGGTGCAAGGATTGGGGGAACCTTAGGGGGCCTTCCATCCTAATGCTCCCCCTCCGTAGCTACCCTGACCCTATTGCTGCCACTGCCACCCTTCCATGGGGCTTGCAGCAGTGACAATGGCCACCCAACCACAGCACAATGCTTACTAATACACTCCAGCACTGCATCGCGGTTTCCTTCTCTTCCTATGTGCCATTTCTGCCCCCTCCAACCCCACTTCTGGTTTCCACTTCTAGTGGGACAGAAACAGCACATAGGAAGAGAAGGAAACAGCGTTGTGGTGCCAGAGTGTATTCGTAAGCGTTGTGCCATGGTTCGGTAGCCATTGCCGCTGCTGCAGGCCCTGGAGAAGAGCAGTAGCGGCAGCAATGGGCACCCCCAAAGGGCTGGTGCTCTTGGCGACTACCTAGTTCACCTAATGTTAGCACTGGCCCTGATAAGCAGCCATGTACATGTGCAAATTGCAGAACACAAAAAGCTAAAAAGTGTCACTTTTCAGAGCCCGGTGCTATTCAGCAGTATAATGTTAAATGAGCTCTACTTTTTTACCTTCATATATAGATAACTAACTTTCTGAACTTATTCGAGACTATAGCAATCAGGTCTCAGAATTTAGACTGCTTATTCAAGTTGCTCATTAAAGGCAAAACTAAGCGTCTGTTGTACATCAACGACCTGTATAATATTGCTAAATTTAGTCTTCCACTGATACTTAATGGTTTCTTTCTCTCATATCATTTTTTTGACTTTTTTTTGAAGATTTTTTTAATATTATTTTATATAAAGCTATCCATAACTCATATATAAAGCACATGCAAGCAGCCAGTGAAAATAGTGAAAGGTTACTTAGCTTGCTCAATTTTAGAACTCACGATCCCCCTGTAACTTCACGTGAAGGGGGTTGTCGTGACTTTTCATGCAGTTGGTCGAGCCAAGATTTTCACTTTAATTCGATGCCACACTAGTCATGTGTTATTTCAGCTGGAAATTGAAGTTTTCACTCTCATTCGCTGCCACATTGGTCTATTATCATTTCAGCTGAACCTCCATATGGTTATGGGAAAAACTCAAAATGTTCAAATTCCCTGTTCAGACTCCCGATGCTACAACTTGGCGCCGTGGCGTTTCACTCATAATGTTTCGTCAGGGGATTGCGGCTCCTGTCCTTGAAATATGTTCTTCACTCAGAAAAAACGCCGCAAGGACAGGAGCCGCAATCCCCTGACGAAACATTATGAGTGAAACGCCACGGCGCCAAGTTGTAGCGTCGGGAGTCTGAACAGGGAATTTGAACATTTTGAGTTTAAAAGTCACCTTCTTTACTCAGCACAACAAAACGAATGGATTTTTGTACACACTCTTTTCCTATTTGAAATTAGGTCTCTATTTGTAATTAGTCCATGACTGCATTTCATTTTAGAAAACATATTTATTGCTCAAACAATGTCTGCACTGTTCTGGTCTCTTCATGCAGTGCAGATTACGGATATTAGCAGACAGTTTCAAAATAGCCAGTGGTTGCAGGAAGCTACTCCATTTTTATCATCTGTGAAAATTGCAGTAATTTTCCAAATTTCCACTGTCTTCTGGCACATTGTATCATACAGTAATTCACTGTTTTCATAGAGGTTTATAAGCTGCATTTAGTGATAATTTGATTTCTTCTGTCAAACTGAAGATCTTAATGTACCATAGCTGACTTGGGGTTCTACTGCCATTACTTATTAGTTCTATAGTGCAACTGGGTAGGATTTACATTGTGCAGTCTGCAGTGAAAACCAGCAGGCAATTGACTGCCCTCACTGAAGAATAATTTAGCTTTATCAGATAGGGGGTGAGTAGAAAATTAACAAACTTCATACAAAGGCTTTTTGCTATATAGTCACCTATTCAGAAAAACTATGGGGAAGCTGGTGATGACGTAAAGCCCATAGTAATGCAAAAAGAAGGAAACTGGGAGACTAAGAGGCTGATATAAAAAGTGTGAATTTAAGAGAACAACATATGAAAAGCAGTCAAAACACTGGCAAAATGTGAAAATGCCAGTATTTTAGTGTTTTGTGCATTTTGCAGGGATTTTACTTTTTTACAAAGATATTCACAAAATACAAGACATTTCTATAGTAATTTTAGGCAAATAGATGAAGTTCATTATCTATGATATTTCTTTAAGGTATGCAAAATGTTTTTGCAGGCTGGTTTTTCAAAAAAGAGGGCATAGTTGCTAAAGTGCTATGAGCAGCATGGGGCAAATGAATGGTTAGTATGCAAATGTAATGCAGAGGTAGGGCCGGCTGATCCGCTAGGTGAGCTAGGTGGCACACATGAGCAGGCAGTAATAGAGGCACACATGACCGACTGCTCTGCAATGCTCTCCCCCAGCTGTCACCGATTCCATTTGGGGGAATTTTAATTTTAACGCAAAATTTTAATTAGTAGACTAGGTTTTCTGAAGAACTTCAACTCTCCAAAAGTGAGATTCCTCGCATGTAGCACCTCCCTCCTCCAGGATGGTCATGTGCTTAGTCACAGCCATGAACAGGACTCTTACACCAGGAGGCCTGAAGGACTGATCCCATTTGTCTTGGTGCCAGGGGAACAGATGACAGGATCTTAGGATCCTAAGGACCCAGATTGTGGGTTTCCTTCCTAAAACAGTTTGAGCTGCTCCATAGGGTCAAGGAGGAATATGAATGTAGCAGACCACTGGATCCCTCATTTATAAGTGGGTCCATTTGCTAAACTCTCCCGAAAGCTAGCTCTGCAACCTACAGAGTTGCCATAGTATCCTGAAAGTGCATAAACTGTGCCTGTTAGTGGAAAGGTGAATCACAGAGATCCTAACCTTCCCCTAAGAGAACCATCACCCCATCCTCCTCAGATGTACCTTACAGTAACAGGAATTTCTCGTGAGTCCTTCAACCAACCCCTGTAGGGGATAATGTTGGGCTACTGGATGGATGGAGGAGTACAAGGGAAAAGTGGGAGTTGTGATCCTTCAAGTTGCCCATGACAGAAGTGCTCATGACGACAGAAAAAGACCACATGGCCTATCTAGTCTGTCCTTCCATATCAACAACTACAACAGTCCCCTTTTTTCCTTTAGAGAACCTCTGTGTTTGTCCCATGCTTTTTTGAATTCAGATACTGTCCTCATCTGTACCACCTCCACTGGGAGACTATTCCATGGATCCACCACTCTTTCCGTAAAGAAATATTTCCACATATCACTCCTGAATCTATCCCCTTTCACCCTCATCCCATGTTCCCTCATAGCAGATCTTGCTTTCAGTCGAAAGAGGCTCTCCCCCTGTGCATTTATGCCACAGAGGAATTTAAACGTCTCAATCATATCACCTCTATCCCGCCTTTCCTCTAAGGTGTACATATTAAGATCCTTAAGTCTGTCCTCATATGCTTTAAAATGAAGACCACTAACCATTTTAGTAGCCACCCTCTGTACTGACTCCATCCTGTTCATATCCTTTTGAAGGTTAGGTCTCCAGGATTGCACACGATACTCCAAATGAGGTCGCACCAAAGACTTATACAGGGGCACTATCACCTTTTTTATGCTAGCCATTCCTCTCCCTATGTACCCAAGCATCCTTCTAGCTTTTGCTGTCGCCTTTTGTATCTGTTTAGCTACTTCAAGATTATCAGACACAATCACACCGAGGTCCTGCTGTTCTTTAGTGTTCAAAAGTACTTCACCCCCTAACCCAGGAGTTTTCAACTCAGTCCTCGGGGAACCCTAGGCCTGATAGGTTTTCAGGATTCCCAGAATGAATATGCATGAGAAAGATTTGCATGTTCTACCTTCATTGTATGCAAATCTATCTTATGCATATTCATTGTGGGAATCTTGAAAACCTGACTGGCTTAGGGCTCCCTGAGTGAAGAACATATTTCAAGGACAGGAGCCGCAATCCCCTGACGAAACATTATGAGTGAAACGCCACGGCGCCAAGTTGTAGCGTCGGGAGTCTGAACAGGGAATTTGAACATTTTGAGTTTTTCCCATAACCATATGGAGGTTCAGCTGAAATGATAATAGACCAATGTGGCAGCGAGTGAGAGTGAAAACTTCAATTTCCAGCTGAAATAACACATGACTAGTGTGGCATCGAATTAAAGTGAAAATCTTGGCTCGACCAACTGCATGAAAAGTCACGACAACCCCCTTCACGTGAAGTTACAGGGGGATCGTGAGTTCTAAAATTGAGCAAGCTAAGTAACCTTTCACTATTTTCACTGGCTGCTTGCATGTGCTTTATATATGAGTTATGGATAGCTTTATATAAAATAATATTAAAAAAATCTTCAAAAAAAAGTCAAAAAAATGATATGAGAGAAAGAAACCATTAAGTATCAGTGGAAGACTAAATTTAGCAATATTATACAGGTCGTTGATGTACAACAGACGCTTAGTTTTGCCTTTAATGAGCAACTTGAATAAGCAGTCTAAATTCTGAGACCTGATTGCTATAGTCTCGAACAAGTTCAGAAAGTTTGTTATCTATATATGAAGGTAAAAAAGTAGAGCTCATTTAACATTATACTGCATGTGCAAATTGCGGCCATGTGCAAATGATCATTTTAAAAAGGATAACATGTACTCATGGATGATCGTACCATGCTCATAGTAGATGGGGCATGTTGGGAGTATGCCCTGGGTGGGACCTCCATTTGCACGTATACCCCATTTCATATAGGGTATGCACATGTAAGACCAAAATCATCCATGTCCAAATTTACACCTGCTCTCTGGCACGAATAGGGGTTTAAATAGAGCTCCTTTTGGCCATTCCTTTTCAGGATAGATTAAGGAGAGATGATCTCCCTTTTCCCTCCAATGTTTATGCCACCTTCCATATTGAAATAAGGTCAAGAGAGAATCCTCTTTGATTAATAAAGAGCATCTGCATGTCTAACTTTGCAAAATGTCCCAGATACATGTGTAAGTATTGACAATTACATGTATTTGTTGTAAAATGCCTGCACTTTCATGTGTAGCTTGCCGGGTTTCCCTCAATTTTTTTCCACATGTATATTTCAGAAATGGCATCTTCCGCTGTGTGGGGATGTGTATTGCAGCAATGGCTCCCCATTAAGCTGAGCTGTTTCTCAAATACCGACACCATTGTACATGTGGCTACGTGGACGTTGCAAATTTGATCTCCATGTGCTATGTAAATGTGCCTTTATATGTTTACTGACTTTCAGTATTACATAACCTTCTTTGTAAATTGACCTCATGATGATCAGCATGATAGTTTAACACAGAAAGATGGCTGTGTTCACTCAATAAAACACCAAATCTACTTTATTCTGCAGTGCCGTCACGACACTCAAAAATCAGATTCATAATTTTAAAAAATGCAAAGATTTTAATCAGACTGAAAGCCTAATTAACACATATATGAGATTTTATGTTTTTATCTTCTTTTCCTTTTAATGTGTTCTTGATTTTTCTTTCAAAAGCCTTTAAAATTAACCTCTATAATATATTTGGTCAGATTGCAATGAAATTTATGCCTTTGCTTTCACTTTCTTCTCCTTGTGCAGTGGTATTTTTATATCCAATATTCTGCTTTTGAGGTAAAGAGAGATCTCAGCTGTCATGAAGCCTGCATTGCACAGTGCTTTTATTTCTTTACATTTTACCGCCTCAGTCATTCAGTTCTTCCAAAGCAATCTCTGCATCTGTCAAAGGTTAATTTCATCTGTCTTACTAGCTATGGGACTGACAATATAAAAACCGTACTTAACTTTGGATTAGGTGTAAATTGGATTAGAGCAAATATAATTTCCTTAGAACAGTCCAGATGATTGGGTTATGCGCCCTTTCTATCAAATAGAGGCAGACCTGAGCAACGTTCAGTGATGTCATCACATGGTATATACTCTGCTGCAGCACTGAGAGAAGCCAATAATTGCCTTTAGGTGTCAAGGTTTGTGGATTGGTGCAGATAGGCTTGACCCACCTGGCCCACACTAAGGGGCAAGTGGTCATTGATACTGAGTCCTGAAGGGCCCAACATTCCTCGGAGCAAGGGTGTGCCCATGACTCCTAGAGAGTTCAGCTGCCCAGTGTCTAGCGCCATTTCCCACGGATTACTAGCACTTGGTGAATTGAAGAGTAGCAGGAGGATCCTATGCAGCCTAGTGGGGGAAGGGGGGCAGTAAGTTTGGCTCAGACCTCGCTTCACTTTTCTCTCTGTATGCTGTGTAGTTTTGAAAAACAAATTCTGATTTATTTAATTTTTATTTATTTATTTATTTATTTGAAACACTTATGTTTTGCCTATCCAATATTCTAAGCGAGGTACAGTTCACATAAAACACAGTAAATATATATAAACACACAATACAGCACTAAAATAACAAAATCAAATCTAACAGATGCTTTTAAAAATAAAATGCTTTCACCTAGTTTCAGTTATGGTATCTACCCAATTGGTTTCAATTTCAATGGGCATTTTTTGGCTCCCTGCTGCTTTTAAAAAAGCAGCCCAAAATTAAAAAAAAAAAAAACTAACAAGGCCTCCCAGGCCTGTGTGGGTATCTGTGGCTCTCCCACCGATACACCCTAGAATACTGAGGGAACTTGGGGACGTTCTAGCAGTTCTACTGACTGGCCTTTTCAATGCCTTGTTGGAGTCGGGAGTGGTGCCAAAGGACTGGAGAGAGGCTCATGTGGTCCCTTTACACAAAAGCGGAAGTAAGGATGTGTTTGAAAACTACAGGCCGGTTAGTTTAACTTTGGTTCTGAGTAAATTATTGGAAACGCTGCTGTAAGAGAAAATAGTGAGGTTTCTGGAGTCCAGCGGATTACAGGATCCGAGGCAGCATGGATTCACCAGAGGAAGGTCTTGTCAGACAAATCTGATTTCTTTGACTGGGTGACCAGGGAGTTGGACCGAGGGAGAGCTCTAGATGTGGTGTATTTAGATTTCAGTAAAGCCTTTGACACTGTTCCTCACAGGCGACTTATAAACAAACTGAGCACCCTAGGGATGGACCCTAAAGTTACTGCTTGGGTTAGAAATTGGTTGAGTGGGAGATGACAAAGGGTACAGGTAAATGCAGCTCACTCTGAGGAGAAGAAAGTTACCAGTGGTGTGCCCCAGGGATCTGTCCTTGGTCCGATTCTTTTTAACATCTTTGTTAGTGATATGGTGGAAGAGCTATCGGGTAGAGTTTGTCTCTTTGCAGATGATACCAAAATCTGTAATAGAGTAGACACCCAGGAAGGTGTAGATAACATGAGAAGGGATCTAGCTAAGCTTGAAGAATGGTCTAGAATTTGGAAGCTGGGCTTTAATGTTAAAAAATGCAATGTCATGCATTTGGGCTGCAGCAATCCAAGGGAGCAATATAGTACAGGGCATAGGTTTTCAACCCAGTCCTCAGGGAGCCCTAAGCCAGTCAGGTTTTCAAGATTCCCACAATGAATATGCATAAGATAGATTTGCATACAATGAAGGTAGAACATGCAAATCTTTCTCATGCATATTCATTCTGGGAATCCTGAAAACCTATCAGGCCTAGGGTTCCCCGAGGACTGGGTTGAAAACTCCTGGGTTAGGGGGTGAAGTACTTTTGAACACTAAAGAAGAGCGGGACCTCAGTGTGGTTGTGTCTGATAATCTTGAAGTAGCTAAACAGATACAAAAGGCGACAGCAAAAGCTAGAAGGATGCTTGGGTACATAGGGAGAGGAATGGCTAGCAGAAAAAAGGTGATAGTGCCCCTGTATAAGTCTTTGGTGCGACCTCATTTGGAGTATCGTGTGCAATCCTGGAGACCTAACCTTCAAAAGGATATGAACAGGATGGAGTCAGTACAGAGGGTGGCTACTAAAATGGTTAGTGGTCTTCATTTTAAAGCATATGAGGACAGACTTAAGGATCTTAATATGTACATCTTAGAGGAAAGGCGGGATAGAGGTGATATGATTGAGACGTTTAAATTCCTCTGTGGCATAAATGCACAGGGGGAGAGCCTCTTTCGACTGAAAGCAAGATCTGCTATGAGGGAACATGGGATGAGGGTGAAAGGGGATAGATTCAGGAGTGATATGTGGAAATATTTCTTTACGGAAAGAGTGGTGGATCCATGGAATAGTCTCCCAGTGGAGGTGGTACAGATGAGGACAGTATCTGAATTCAAAAAAGCATGGGACAAACACAGAGGTTCTCTAAAGGAAAAAAGGGGACTGTTGTAGTTGTTGATATGGAAGGACAGACTAGATAGGCCATGTGGTCTTTTTCTGTCGTCATGAGCACTTCTGTCATGGGCAACTAGAAGGATCACAACTCCCACTTTTCCCTTGTACTCCTCCATCCATCCAGTAGCCCAACATTATCCCCTACAGGGGTTGGTTGAAGGACTCACGAGAAATTCCTGTTAGTGTAAGGTACATCTGAGGAGGATGGGGTGATGGTTCTCTTAGGGGAAGGTTAGGATCTCTGTGATTCACCTTTCCACTAACAGGCACAGTTTATGCACTTTCAGGATACTATGGCAACTCTGTAGGTTGCAGAGCTAGCTTTCGGGAGAGGTTAGCAAATGGACCCACTTATAAATGAGGGATCCAGTGGTCTGCTACATTCATATTCCTCCTTGACCCTATGGAGCAGCTCAAACTGTTTTAGGAAGGAACCCCACAATCTGGGTCCTTAGGATCCTAAGGTCCTGTCATCTGTTCCCCTGGCACCAAGACAAATGGGATCCGTCCTTCAGGCCTCCTGGTGTAAGAGTCCTGTTCATGGCTGTGACTAAGCACATGACCATCCTGGAGGAGGGAGGTGCTACATGCGAGGAATCTCACTTTTGGAGAGTTGAAGTTCTTCAGAAGACCTTGGCAGTTGCCATAGGCTCTCCTGGAGTATAGCACACTGATGATGGATCTATCCTCTCAGGTAGCCTTGTGGCTCCAGCCATATAGCCATGACTTTTTATTTCTATGGTTGCAAGTTTGTTCCCTGGAACACTTAACATAACCATGCTGGTGGGGCCAAATGGTGATCATACCAAGTCTTCTTCCGGATACTAGGAGACAGTACCATAGTATATAATGGCAGATAAAGGCCAGTATGATCCATCTAGTCTGCCCAGCAACGCGGCAAGAGTAGGTGCATCTGCCGCTCCATGCAGCTCACCCCTCCCCATGCCTTTGTTTAGGGGTATACCCACCGCTCCGTGAAGGTCACCCCTATTTGCTGAGATATAAGAGATAGTTATATTTATTTTGATGTTATCCTGTTGCTATAAAGGGATCCTCTGTGTCTGTCCCATGCCATTTTGAATTCTGTCACTGTATTTTGAATTCTTGCAGTGGATCGCCTAAGTGGCTGCAGCTGTATAAGACTAATTTAGAATCTCTTCCAAATCCATGGTGGTAATGGTATTGGCTAGTTGGCAGTGTTGGCACTACCCTTAGTCAGCAGATACTGGCTCCAATTTGTGGTTGAGCAGTTTCCCTTAAGAGTAACTTGTTCTCGTTAAATTTGGAACCCAGCAGAGAGCTTGTAGTTTAAATTTCATAATAAGTTAGAGCCTAGCAGCAGCAAAGAGTTATAATTTAAATCAAATCAGAATATAGCTTACCGCAGCAGCACAGGACAGGGTACTGTGTAGCAGCCCTCCTTTAATAACATATACACCTGCATGTACTCTGTTGTACTTCAGTCACACACACATGCATTCATCCACCCCCTCCCCACCCCCCAAATCAGGTACATGCACACTAGCACTTTCCAGATAGACAGATTCTATCTCTTGACTCTACTGGTGCTGTGCTGCTTCTGCACTCCTCTACCTCAATGCCCCCAGTTCTTGCTTTTGCTATCAGTTCTTTTTCTCAGCCTGCAATAGCTTCCTCACACTTCACCCCATTCCTTTGTACATTTTTAACCTTTCTCAGCAACCCTACACACCTCTACCAAGAAACCCACTTATTCCACTGACTTTCTCACAGACCCTGTGCAGAAAATCAGCCCACCTTTCCTGTGACTAGTTGCAGTCTTTCTATTGGCTGGAACCTACCACTTACTCTGCACAGTGAGCGGAGAGCACTGGGGAGCTGTAGTGCTAAACGCTAAAAAATACCCAATTTAGACATCATTCTGATTAAGACAGCTACTTTACAAAGTTGTAGAATCCTAAAATGATTTAGATGACTGGCAATCTTAAACTCCTGAGTCCTCGGCACATCTGACAAATCTGGCTCTGCTTCTTCCTCAGGGTCCAGGCAACCATCAGTCAGAAAAAACAAGCCAATAGGCTGCAGCAGACACAGCCAGCCAATAGGAAGCAGGGGGAGGTGGGAGCAGTAGCTAGGATACAGATTCTTTTTTAATGTTTGCCAGGTTTCAATGTTCCAACTGAAAAGTGCTTTTCAATCATGAACAAACTGTGGTCTACAGAAAAAACCCAACTGCATATAAAGACTCTCAAATGCTTAATGATTGAAAAGTACAATTTTGAGTTGAGTTGCCCAGAATTTGTAATTATCTTAGTGGAAATGTTGCTATTTTAAAGAAAATTCACTCTGTAGAGAAGTACAAGCAAGTCTAATTGGCACATTTGTAAGTAAAGTTATAAACCTAGTCTAATTAAAATTTTGCGTTAAAATTAAAATTGTAATTTATAAATATATTTTTTATTTTCCTTAACTTTGAATCCCTCGGCTTCATTGTGTGTCCCGTATTTAAACTTAGAAAAGATGGTCAGGTTAGCTATGCATGGTCTGCACAGGTCCAGCCAAAGGGTTTCTGCCGCCCTAGGCAGAAAACCGGCCTTACTGCCCCCCTTAGCTGCCGCTGTCCCGGCCCCCCCCCCCCCCCCCCCCAGCTGCTGCTGCCGCCTGCTCTCCAGCTGCCGCTGATTCTGGAGGGGGAAGCAGGAAGCGGCAGTGGCAGTATTTCAAAAAGCAGCAGCAAAAAGCAGTCTCGCCTTCCCCCAAATGGAATCGGTGACAGCTGGGGGAGAGCATTGCAGAGCAGTCAGTCATGTGTGCCTCTATTACTGCCTGCTCATGTGTGCCACCTAGCTCACCTAGTGGACCAGCCGGCCCTACCTCTGCATTACATTTGCATACTAACCATTCATTTGCCCCATGCTGCTCATAGCACTTTAGCAACTATGCCCTCTTTTTTGAAAAACCAGCCTGCAAAAACATTTTGCATACTTTAAAGAAATATCATAGATAATGAACTTCATCTATTTGCCTAAAATTACTATAGAAATGTCTTGTATTTTGTGAATATCTTTGTAAAAAAGTAAAATCCCTGCAAAATGCACAAAACACTAAAATACTGGCATTTTCACATTTTGCCAGTGTTTTGACTGCTTTTCATATGTATTCCCTTAAATTCACACTTTTTATATCAGCCTCTTAGTTCCCCAGTTTCCTTCTTTTTGCATTACTATGGGCTTTACGTCATCACCAGCTTCCCCATAGTTTTTCTGAATAGGTGACTATATAGCAAAAAGCCTTTGTATGAAGTTTGTTAATTTTCTACTCACCCCCTATCTGATAAAGCTAAATTATTCTTCAGTGAGGGCAGTCAATTGCCTGCTGGTTTTCACTGCAGACGGCATAATGTAAATCCTACCCAGTTGCACTATAGAACTAATAAGTAATGGCAGTAGAACCCCAAGTCAGCTATGGTACATTAAGATCTTCAGTTTGACAGAAGAAATCAAATTATCACTAAATGCAGCTTATAAACCTCTATGAAAACAGTGAATTACTGTATGATACAATGTGCCAGAAGACAGTGGAAATTTGGAAAATTACTGTAATTTTCACAGATGATAAAAATGGAGTAGCTTCCTGCAACCACTGGCTATTTTGAAACTGTCTGCTAATATCCGTAATCTGCACTGCATGAAGAGACCAGAACAGTGCAGACATTGTTTGAGCAATAAATATGTTTTCTAAAATGAAATGCAGTCATGGACTAATTACAAATAGAGACCTAATTACAAATAGGAAAAGAGTGTGTACAAAAATCCATTTGTTTTGTTGTGCTGAGTAAAGAAGGTGACTTTTAAACTATTGTTCTAGTCATATATTTTTGAGCAACTTTCAGGTGAAGAATAATGTGAAGTATATGGTAAAGCCTATTGTCAAAGCAGATACAGTACAGCTGCAGTTTTTATTGCTTTCATTTTACATGTATAAAATATTGTGGGCATATTTCTGAAACTGGGCATTTTTCTTTAAATAATATTTCACATATTAGCTCATGCCTTTCCAGTAGTAAGTAGTTCAAGGTGAGTTCTAAACAGATACAGTAGGTATTTCACTGCCCCTGAAGGGACAGTAACTAAGTGAGATTAAGGGTTGGTGAGAGCTATCTAAACTTGAAGAATGGTCAAAAATTTGTATAAGTCTCTGGTGCAACTTCATTTTGAGTATTGTGTGTAATTAGGGAGACCACAGCTTCAAAAGGAAATAAACAGGATAGAGTCGGTGTAGAGGGTGGCTGCTTAAATGGTTAGTGGTCTTTGTTTTATAAAGCATATGGGGACGGACTTAAAGATCTTAATATGTATATGTTAGAGGAAAGACCGGATAGAAGAAATTTGATAAAAATGTTTAAATGCCTCCATGACATAAATGCACAAGAGGAGAGCCTCTTTCGATTGAAAACAAGCTCTGCTAAGAGGTGACATAGGATGAGGATGAAAGGAGACAGACTCAGGAGTAATATGTGGAAATATTTCTTAATGGAAAGAGTGGTAGATGCTTGGATTAGTCTCCCAGTGGAGGTGGTAGAGACGAGGACAGTATCTGAATTCAAGAAAGCATGGGATAAACACAGAAGATCTCTAAAGGAAAAAAAGGAACCATAGTAGTTGACATGGAAAGGCAAGCTAGATAGGCCATATAGACTTTTTCTGATGTCATTTTTATGTTTCTATGGGGCTTTTTAGATGCATTTCATATAAGCAATAATGCCTACTGCGGAGAATTATTTTTATTTGCCGATGGCGTTTGGTCTGTCCCTGTGAATCTGTTCGTGCATGTTCAAGCAAATGCCTATGCCCTCTTTCCTACCTCCTGGAAGAGCTCTCATTTGACAGCCAGTCCCTGCAGGGACCACATCCCCCACCATCACAAGAAGAGGTGCAGGCCATGGTTGTGGCGAAGATGAGAACTGAGGCCAACAGGGACTCATCTCCCACCAGATGAAGATAAGCTGTGGCTGTACCTTTCTCCAGTCCTCTAGGAGCACTCCCGACTCCAAAGAAGTATTGAAAAGGTCAAACAGTGGAGCCGCTAGAATGTCCCCATGTTCCTTCAGTATTCTCGGTCTGTTCTGGTTCAATTGTTCTGTCTACTTTTAGTTTAGCTAGTTCTTCATGAACACAATCTTCTGAAAATCATTCAAGATCTGTGAATTAATTCTTGACTTTAACATTTGGCATGTCTCTCCTATGTAGCAATCCATTTCACATTCTTTATAATGAATAATATATACCACATTAGAGGAAGAGCATGGGTGGTGTTCCTTTTCATCTGTGGGTAACTTTGGGGTCCTGTGATATATGTTGGCATAATTTTCAGCTTGTTATATTGCAGGGATTTGTGCCATTCTTTTCTTTCTGGGCTTCTACTGGGAGCCTGCTTCTCATCGATTTTTCTCAGATCCAGTGGTTAAAAGAAGGACAAAATTGTTGAACTAGGAAATATTTTTCTCAATAATTCATCACCCAGACTTGATTTCCCAGGAGGTGTACTGCCTGCCAGGTGCCAGGAGCCGAGATGTTAAGGAGTGTTTGCCAAGACTCATCAAGCCTACTGACTATTATCTGATGCTGCTCATCCATGTTGGCACAAATGATCCTGCTAGGTTTCCCTCTGAGCATATCTAGAGTGATATCATGGCTCTGGGAGAGAGGATAAAACACATAAGTGTGTAGGTTGTGTTCTTCTCAATCCTCCCTGTTGAGGGTAAAAGCCGAGGCAGAGAAGCTTGCATCCTGGAGATGAATGCATGGCTGCATGGATGACATCATCATGAATGTTCTGATTTCCTGGACCATGGGATGATTTTCCAAGGGCTTCTGAACAAAGATGGTATCCACCTATCCAAGAAGGGTCAAAGTGTCTTCCATAGCAGATTGGTTAACCTACTCAAGAGGAACAGTGCATAGTAGCACAAGGGGAGCGTGTGCAGGCCTTTATACAAACAGTGCAGACATAAAGTGATGCAGAACCAGCAGAGAAACTATGTGGGCCATGTACATTGTGTTCCAGAGGTGGAGATGCACCTACTGTGCCCAGGCGCAGCGGAGGATGTAGCAGGCAGTGCATACCCATCAGTAGGCTGTAGCCCAGCACCTGAGACACAGGTACCATGCCCCATATATACACAGGCCCAGGGTGAGCTATCTGCAATTGATGGAGGAGGAGGTCTACCAGAGATATAGACTGGATAGGGCAACGATAACTGAGTTGTGCAGCATTCTCAGTGTGGATCTAGAGCCCTCCACTTCCAGAATCCAGGCCTTGCCAGTGGCCATGACGGTGACCGCTGCCCTGGGATATCTTGCAACTGGCAGTTTCCAGCATGTGATGGGGTGACTTTCGGAATCATGCAGTCTACTGCCAGCCACTGCATAAGTACCTTCACCATGGCCCTGCTGCAGAGAATGCACCACTTCGTAGCCTTCCTCCAGACACAGCAGATGTGGCAGGAGACCATTCAGGAATTCTACAATGTCACTGGGTTCCCATCGGTGCTTGGAGGTGTAGACTGCACCCACATTGCACTGCGGGCACCACGGCTGGAGCAGAGGGCATACCAGAACAGGCCTTGGTTCATATTGATGATCGTGCAGGTCATTGTGGATGCCAACATGACATTCAGTGATGTGTGTGCCTACTACCTGTGGTCCTGCCATGATGCACTTGTCTTCTCCCGGTCCAGCCTGGGACATGCAGTGGCCGGGGGGTTGGCTCGGAGATGCATGGCTGCTAGGTGAGTGTTCACTTGTGTGATCCCCAGGACTGGCCGGAACATACACTTTCTGTAGTATGATGCTAAGTGTAAAGCAAACAGGTGGTGATATATGTGTTACGTACATATTGCAACACATGAGGACTACTGCATGCACATGCTCTGCTGTTCCACAGAGCCATGCGCACTGTGGACCATAATGCACATCGCAGTGAGGACCAGGGGAAGTCCTGTAGCTGAAAGCAGGCAGTGCACAACAACATGTAGAATATGGAAGAGTACAGGCTGGCACCATGTAGCTCAGCCATATGGCAGCAGTCCATGTAGGGCACATCCATGTCTACCTCATCCCAGCCCAAAGACCCCCAAACCGCATCCCCGTGCCATACCCCTGCCTCCTTCCAACAGGCCACTATCACCCATTGTCCCCCTCCAAATGCCTCACTACCACACAAGCCATATGTTGGTGTCATCTCACTGTTACAGTGTCGATGACTGGTAGATATTGCACTCCGCCCTGCTAGAAGATGGTGTGCTGTATGTTGCCCATGGCAGCCCATAGACTATACTCATTGCATGTCCCATGGTCAAGTTCACATCTCACATTGCCCCCGCAGGTGCCCGTGGATATCCCCTGAGGACCTGGTTGCTGACACCAGTGTGGAAATTTTATGAAGTGGGTTTATCACTAGGCTATTTTGGAATCTTTTTTTCCACAGGCAAAAATGACCCGTTGCTCTGTATAGCTACTACAGCATATTTCTTCTCAAATAAAACTTTTTGATCTTCCAAAAAGAAGGAAAAAGCTAGAAAATATAGAACGATGAAGATGTGTACACAGGGAAGAAATAATTAAAGGAAATGGCCTCGATATATCAGAACAAAATGAATAGTGTTAGAGATCAGAAATAATATTCAGCACAGTTTGCAAGTGATGTGAAGATAAATGAATGCATGCTGAATGATGTATGGGATGCATGCTTTATAAGACAAGAAAACAGAAGCGTTAATGAGCAAATTATGTAAGACTGCAACTGTGAGAAACAGCTGTTGATGTCTGAAAACATGATCATTCAGGTTATATAAGTTGAGGCTTGATTGGTATATGCATCAAGCACATAAGAAAACGGTTTCCTTAAAATGAGGCTTCAGTGCCAAAAAGAAATCAAAACATTAAATCAGGGTTCTCTTATATTTCAATTCAAAACTAGTTTTTGTTTACAAAATTCATGCACAGAAAAAGTGCCATATATTCCGTAGCAAAGCGGTGTGAAGAAAACAGTCTCTAAGTAAAGGGTGGGAAACAGTTTGGCTTGAGGACCACAGTGATCCCTCTTGGGGATGCATGCATTCAATCAGGCTTCAATTCTCAATTCATTAAGAGGCCGATTCTACAACGTGCATGTCCAGTTGGCAGAAACATCTAAAATGAAAACGTGCACCTAATATATCTGATTCCGAAACCACGGAGATAAACGTGTCTTCAGTTCCAGAATCCGTGAGATATACGTTCTTGGCACAGCACAACAACACGGGGAAATGCAGCAAATGGCATGTATGTCCCTGTGCTCGCAGTATTCTGAAAAGATAGACGCGTGCGATGCTTCCTGTCTCCGTGCAGCCACGCTTCCACAGGCAAAATGAATATCTCCGAAACTGATGCTCACACTGACAGTGTAGTGCCCATGCAAACAAAACAGTAATACACATCATGATCTACTAGATCAATCGCGGCTGTCAGATCAAAGGAGATGGCTACAGCTACCTGACCCTTATCGAAAAAACTATGGGTAGTACAAAGTAAAGCATTTATAATGGGTTCAATAGTGTGACCCAGGTAAAAGCATGATTGTTTTGGACACAGTACAATGGAACTTCCTACAGAGGTGATTAGCTGATCAAAACCAATTTTCTCAGTAAGTCTGGAAATAAATGGAAGATTGGAGACTGGATGATTTTGATTGGCAGAAACTGATCTAAATTTGTTTTTTTTTTTCAGGACAGGATGTGGTATCACCTCTTTTCAAATAGAAGGGACTACCTCTGTAGTCAGGCTATTTTTATGATTAGAAGTGCAGCTTGGGGGAGGTTAGGAAAGGGTAAAGGAGATGATGGATACCTTGGTGAGGCTATGAGTTGCTGGGCACCTTGAGGAGTGCCACTAGGGAAGATGAGATGAGATGCTGGAAGCTTGGGGGGGGGGGGGTGCTAGGAAAAGGAAGATGAGATGCTGGACACTTGGGGCCAGGGAAAGAGAGATGGAGGTCCAGGACACCTTAAGGGGGCTAAGAAAGGGTAGAGGAAATACTGAACACCTTGGAAGATGGGGCTAGGTAAGGGGAGGTGAGATACTGGACACTTTGAGGGTCATTCTAAAAGGTTTAGTCATGGTTAGGCTGTCTGCAGACATCCATGTGGATGTTGAAATCAGAGAGTTTTCCATAACCATTCCACAAATGCCTCTAGTACGGGGACATTCAAATAGGTACAGGGGTGTAGCATCTCTGGGGAGGGACAATGGATTTACAAGTCCCTGTTTGATCATAGAAGCAGCAGAGTCATCTGTAGGCACGTGCATTTTTATTCCTGTTCCAGGCACGAATACAGTAGGTATCAGGAAAGGGTTTCTTTTCACCTTAAAACATCCAGAGAATTAACTGACTAGCTTTAGATTTCAAAGTTCCAAACTGGGATTTGAACTCTAACCACCCAGATCTTAAGCCATTATTCTAACCAATATGCTATTAGACATTTTGGCTCTAAAACACTCCTGGGGACTTCTTTTTTTTAATGAATTTCAAAAAACATATCCAAGCAAGTAACACTTGTACAGAAACAATGCATGTTCATAAGTAACAAAAAAGGAAATAAAGAAAACAAGGTAAATAAACAAGAACAGCAACACTCCAGCCCTCGATAATAATGATGAGGGAACCAACATAAGAACATAAGATATGCCATACTGGGTCAGACCAAAGTCCATCAGTTCTTCTGAAGCTTCTTTTTCCTTCCGTTCCCGTGGAAGTCCTTTCTCCTTCCTTTTCCCTGGTGGACTCCTCTCCTCCTGTTCCCTGGAGCTTAAATGAGTGTGGCTGCTCTACCGGTTCCAACTCCTCCCCCAGGTGTCTCCCATTACCTCCCCAGCTTGCCTCAGAGCTTGGGCGTGGCCTGCACTCAGCAGCTCTGTGTGTGTGTGTTTTTTTCCCTTGGCTGCAATTTGAAACCTACTGCTTTCTGGGCTATCCCTCTGGTTGAAGGTAAATGTTTGTTTTTCCCCTAGTTCCATGGGTTCAGATGCACTTTCGTCATCACCCCCCTTAAGATATTACGGGCTGGCGTATCTATCCCCGCATAGCCCGTAATTCCTGCTGGGGCGCTAAGGTCCGTCTGCCATTTTTCCGGTTTAGACTCTCTAGCGACCAAACGAGCTAATGCTATTCGCTCGTGCCACGGTCGCAACACGTTGATGTGATATACCTGCCGTCGCCCTCCTCTATTCTCCACGGAATAAGATACTGGACCCTCCTGCTTTATTACTCTATAGGGCCCCTTCCATTTACTTTCAAATTTGGGATTGGCTCCTGCCACCATTACAATTACCTTTTCCCCGACCTCTAGCTGGCGAGGTTTTGTGTGCCGGTCATAATAGGCCTTCTGGCGGTTCTGGCTGGCTGACAAGTTCCCTTCCGCAGCTTGGGACGTATGATGTAACCGTCCTCTCAGATCCCTTAAGAATTGGGGTATCCCTACCTCTTCCAGGGCCGGCTCAACCCACTGCTCCCGCAATATATCTAGGATGCCCCGTGGAGTCCGGCCATACATTAACTCATACGGGGACGTGCCCATAGAGGTCTGCTTCCGCTCCCTACAAGCATAGAGTACGAAAGGGAGCATCATATCCCACTCGGCCATATTACCCTCAAGACTTCTTCTCAACATTTTCTTTAACGTTTGGTTCTGCCTTTCCACTAGGCTATTTGACTGCGGGTGATAGGCGGCCGTTCTAACGTGACGGATATCAAAGGCATCCCAAACTTGGGCAAGGTAGCGGGACATGAAATTACTACCTCTATCGGTTAGGACTTCTCGTGGAAACCCCACCTTGCAGAATAACTTCACTATTTCAGAAGCTATTGTTCTTGCCGATATATTACGAAGTGGAACTGCCCACAGAAATCTTGTGGCTTGATCCACTATCACTAGCATATATTGGAACCCCCGGGGTGTCCTTGTCAGGAGCCCCACTATATCCATGGCCACTTTATGTAGGGGCTCTGATATGACTGGTATGGGCAACAAAGGTACCTCTGGTGGGCGACTTGAGGCAACCCTCTGGCAGGAAGGGCACGATTCGCAAAATCTAGAGGTCTCCTTAAAAACTCCGGGCCAATAGAAGCGAGCTAGAATCTGGTCTAACGTGCCTTGTATTCCTTTATGTCCTCCTATAGGATGGTCGTGCGCTAGTCTTAAAACTATTGTTTTGAAAGTAGCGGGAACTACTAGTTGCTTCCGGGTATCCCCCGTCCGAGAGTCTAGGCTTTCGCGGTACAACACATTGTTGTCTAAAAAAAATCTGGGTATAGTTTCCGAGCCTTTTCGGGCACTCTCAAAAGCCCGTACCAAAGCGGGATCCGCCTGCTGCTCCTTGGGAAAAGAGGGAAACTTCTCGACTAGTTCAGCGGGGACCCAGGGCAACTCTTGTCCTGCTGCTAATTCAGCTCTATTTCGCGACCTAGTCTGCCTCTCCCGGCATTTCTCCGCCCTTCCCTTCTTACGGTTACCCCTCGAGGGCGTTATCAGATCATCATGAGAGGGCAACCCAAGTACTGGGTCATCCGGTGGGTCCTTTTCCCCCTCCAAGGCCTTGGAGCGTGCTCGTGTAGATATCATGCCTGCCTTGTTCTGTAATCCCTCTGCCAACCCTCGCCTGTATTGGGGCCAATCCCTCCCCAATACCAGGGCATGTGGCAGCCTAGGCACGACAGCTACAGGTATTTTCCTCCTTATTCCTAAACCCTTTACCCTCACACTGTGTATTGGGTAATATGATGCTGCCCCATGGATACATCTAATCTTCACGCGGCCTTCAGCTGGCTCTAGGACCTGACTATCCTGAGATTCAATCCTTTTCCAGAGCTTCCGTGAGATCATGGACTGATCCGCTCCGGAGTCCAGCAAGGCTTCCGTGGCGATTCCCTCTACCTCCACCGCCAACAGAAATCCCTCCCCACTCTCCTTAGAATGGGCGGTTATTAGGTCTGTCCTTGCTTTGCAATCTCTTTTTAGATGTCCCTCCTGCCCACATGAAAAGCATTTTCTTTGTGCATAACAGGTTTTATCCATAGGCCTAGCCTTTGTTATTTCACCCATCATTGGCCTGACCTTCCTTTCTGATGATACTACATCTGCCCGTTTAGAAACACCACCTTTCACCTGGCCTACCAATTCGGCTTCCAAAAAGCACTCTGCCAGTGAGGTAGCATCATTGGTGTTTCGGCAGTTCTGTAGGATCAGAAAGGTTTGCAGGTCTTTCGGAACTGCCTCCATAAACTGTTCCAACACAATGCAATCTAGTATGGAATCTATGGTCCTAGCCTCAGGTGTTAGCCACTTCCATGCCAAGCCTTTAATTTGCTGGCAAAGTGCTTGCGGCGTTTCACCAGGTTTTAACTTGCAACTTCTCAAGAGGCGGCGATAGACCATAGGCGTTAGACCTAGGCGATCTCTTATAGCCCTTTTAAGCTCCTCGTAATTGGAGGCTAAGGCAGCGGGCATGGCTCTATATGCAGCCAACGCTTCGCCAGTAAGAGAAGTGGCTAGGCAGACAGCCCATTGGTCTTTAGGCCATCCAGTTAAGAGAGCTACCCTCTCGAAAGCTTCTAAGAAGTCATCTATGTCATCGTCCCTGGTTAATTGTCTAAATGAAAATGTCCCGGTGTTAGGTAATCCCAGCCCTTGTATAGCTCCTAGTGAACTTGATATTGTCTGGATTGACTCTGCAGCTTTTTCTTGCGCCCCCAGCCATGCCGCCATCATCTCTAGGAGCAGCTTCTGCTGTGCTTGCATCATAGCTACCATGTGTTCTTGGGTTCTGGCGGACATCTCCTGTTGCTTTTGAAACTGTTCCGCCATCCACTGGAGAAGCTCGTTGCGCTCCATCTCTGGTCTGTGCTGTAACAAGAAAAAAAGAAGAAAAACCACCAAGTGCGGCACCAAAATATAACCACTCTTTCTTGAACTCCTATTGAGCACTGCTATACCCCTGCACCAGTATCCTTTTATAACCCCTTTTTATTCACGGGTTACCTGATACCGGAGTATACTCGTGTTTGTCAGCAAACAGGTCACAGCTCAGTTTCTCAGCTCCAGTTCCGACTTCCGCTGACACTCTAGTCTTTCAATTCTCAGCAGGGCTCTGTATCTCGTCACTGGTTTCTTGTAGAAGTTTTCTTTTTGCGTAGTTGCAAAAGCTTTGCACATGCGTAGGCAAAGGTAGTATCCTTAAAACTACGCCACCTGTTGCGCCCACCACCGCCCAGGCGGTCGTCTAGGGGCGGGGGCATGCCCTTGTTTTGTCCTTTTCAAGCAGAGGGTCCAGAGCCGAGGCTTCTGGAGGTTGTAGTTGTGTCAAATAATAGTGAATGCCGAGGGTTTTAAAGGCAAGTACAGGAATTTTTATTTACTTCCTTTCCAGTAGAAACTTCTTTGAAGTTCAGCGCATGACAATAAAAGTAGGATGCTTCTCCAACACAAAAACTTCTTCACAAAAAGGATTCTTACAGTGACATAACGTTACAATGGCTTCACTCAGGTTGTTACAAAGATAGGTGCTTCTTCCAGACTTCCTTCAGTCAAGAATATGGCGTTTACTGTTCTTTCCAACTACAAGAACAGGAATCTGCTTTCCCCAAAGTGTCTAACATTCTAAGCAAATCTTAAAAATGTTTCTGTCCATTTTACTCTCATACAGCAGCTTCTTTTCAAAGCCTCAGATATTCAAATTAACCTCTTTAAAATATTTGATCTTAGCTTTAGACATTGGCAACTTTCTCTCTTAAACTTTTCAGCATTCAAGGTATAACTCATTCAGGTACTTGGCTTCTGGGTTTTTCTTTCTCCTTTTTAATTTATTTATTTATTTATTTATTTACTGCACATTTATATACCGCTACTTCCAGCGATCAGCAGCGGTTTGATTCATGTTCTGGGATTGTCAATCAAGACTGGGGGGGGTGGTATGTACAAAACCAATACTTCTCTACCCCGTCTTCTTACAAAGGGAACAATCCATTAAAGACTCTACGGACTCTTGCTCAGAATCACAAACTTCTGTCTGCATATCTTCATAACCAGGGTTTGTTATTTCTGGGGTTGAATCAGCTTGTATAAACGTAGGCTTAATTTCTTCTAACAGCTCTAAAAGTGTTTCCCATCGAGACCTCTCTTTACACTCATGGCTTTTAGTAGGGCTGTAGAGATTCTTATCTTTCATTAGACGGCTCAGAGCCTCTAACTGGCTCACATTATCCTTAGTAACAGGTCTATTCACACACCTTTTCACAGCTGATGATTTTCCTGCAACCTCTTGCACTGCTGCTCTCGTACCTTGCTTAAGGTCAGCAACTCTCTCAGGCCAAACCGTCCTATCTCCAGACTTAGCTGCAATTCCTCTGCAGCCCAGGCTTCTTTCTGGACTGTGGCTTTCTTTGTGCTGGCTGCTTTGGGACTCCCCAGTGAGGCTGTCCCTGGAAAACCTTTCTCCGTCAGTTCTTCTGAAGCTTCTTTTTCCTTCTGTTCCCTTGGAAGTCCTTTCTCCTTACTTTTCCCTGCTGGAATCCCCTCCTCCTGTTCCCTGGAGCTAAAATAAGTGTGGCTGCTCTACCGGTTCCAACTCCTCCCCCGGGTGTCTCCCATTACCTCCCCAGCTTGCCTCAGAGCTTGGGCGTGGCCTGCACTCAGCAGCTCTGTGTGTGTTTTTTTTCCCCTTGACTGTAATTTGAAACCTACTGCTCTCTGGGCTATCCCTCTGGTTGAAGGTAAATGTTTGTTTTTCCCCTAGTTCCATGGGTTCAGATGCACTTTCGTCATCACAGTACCTAGCAGTATCCCCAAAAGACAAAGGTTCCACAATGCTTGTATTGGGTCAAGCATTGTATCCTGGGTCCCTTTTTAATAATGGTTTATGGACCTTTCCTCCAGGAACTTGTCCAAACCTTTTTTAAACCCAGCTACACTAACAGCTCTTACTACATCTTCCGGTAACAAATTCCAGAGTTTGATTACACGTTGAGTGAAAAAATATGTTCTCTTATTTGTCTTAAATAGTTTACCCTGTAGCTTCATTGCATGTCCCCTAGTCTTTCTATATTCTGATAGCGTAAACAATTGATCTACGTTTACCCGTTCCACTCCATTCATTAATTTATAGACCTCTATCATATCTCCCCTCAGCCGTCTCTTTTCCAGGTTGAAGAGCCCTAACCTTTGTAGCATCTCTTCATAGGAGTATCCTTCCATCCCCTTTACCATTTTGGTGGCTCTTCTCTGAACCTTTTCTAATAACGCTATATCCTTTTTAAGATACGGCGACCAGAATTGCACACAATATTCAAGGTGCGGTCGTACCATGGAACGATACAGAGGCATTATAATATCCTTTGTTTTATTTTCCATTCCTTTCCTTATAATACCTAGCATTCTATTTGCTTTCTTGGCCGCCGCTGCACACTGGGCGGAGGGTTTTAAGATGTTATCCACAATGACTCCTAAATCTTTTTCCTGGGTGGTGGTTCCCAATGTGGAACCTTGCATCGTGTAACCATAGTGTGGGTTGTTCTTTCGTAGGTGCATAACTTTGCACTTGTCCACATTAAATTTCATCTGCCAATTGGATGCCCAGTCTTCCACTTTATCCTGATCCTCCTGCAGTTTTCCACAGTCCTTTGGGGTTTTAACAACTTTAAACAGTTTTGTGTCGTCTGCAGATTTGATAACCTCACTCGTTATTCCCTTTTCCAGGTCATTTATGAATATGTCAAAAAGTAGCGGACCCAGTACAGATCCCTGGGGTACTCCACTATTCACCTTTTTCCATTGGGAAAATTGGCCATTTAGCCCTACCCTCTGCTTTCTATCTTTTTAACCAGTTCCCGATCCATAATAGTACACTGCCTCCTATCCCATGACTTTTTAGTTTTGGATCTTGTCAAAGGCTTTCTGAAAGTCCAGATACACTATATCAACCGACTCACCTTTGTCTACCTGTTTATTCACACCTTCAAAAAACATATCAGATTAGTAAGACAAGATCTTCCTTGTCTAAAGCCATGTTGGCTGTCTCCCATTAGGCCATGACTATCTTCATGCTGTGTAATTTTGTTCTTTATGATGGTTTCTACTATTTTCCCTGGTACTGATGTCAGGCTCACCGGTCTGTAATTTCCCGGATCACCCCTGGAACCCTTTTTAAAAATTGGCGTTACATTGGCGATCTTCCAATCTTCAGGTATTACAGATGATTGTAATGAAAGTTCACAGATTACTAATAGCAGGTCTGCAATCTCATATTTGAGTTCTTTCAACACTCTTGGATGTATACCATCTGGTCCAGGTGATTTGCTACTATTCAGTTTATCAAATAGTTGTAATACATCTTCCCGGTGTAGTGATATTTCTCTCAATTCCTCTGCAGTATCACCTTTAAATACCACTTCAGTCTTGGGTAACATCCCTACATCTTCCTCAGTAAAGACTGAAGCAAAGAATTCATTCAGTCTCTCCACTATAGCCTTGTCTCCTTTTACTGCCCCTTTTACCCCTCTGTCATCTAATGGTCCAATTGACTCTCTCACAGGCCTTTTGCTACGAATGTACTTGAAAAAGTCTTTGTTTTGTGTTTTTGCTTCCCTAGCAAGTTCCTTCTCAAATTCTCGCTTTGCCTGCCTTATCAATGCTTTGCATTTAATTTGCCAGTGCTTGTGCTGTTTCCAGTTTTCTTTGTTTGGCTCTTTTTTCCATTTGGCAGCAACAGCCTCTCTGACCTCGCCTTTAAACCATGCTGGCAGTTTTTTGGGCTTTCTTCCACTCTTCTTTATGCATGGAATACAGCTGGTCTGGGCTTCCAGGATAGTATTTTTAAACAACACCCAAGCTTGATGTAAGTCTTTAACCTTTGCAACTGCTCCATTTAGTTTTTTCTTAACTATATTCCTTATTTTATCATAGTCTCCCTTTCGAAAGTTAAAAGGTAGTACTGTGGATTTCTTTACTATCCCTCCTCCACTAATTAAATCAAACACAATCATGCTATGATTACTATTGCCAAGTGGTCCCAACACCCTTATTTCTTGCACCAGATCTGGTGTTCCACTAAGGACTAGATCCAATATGGCTTCCCCTCTGGTTGGTTCATGAACCAGCTGCTCCAAGAAGCAGTCATTTATTTCATCTAGAAACTTTATCTCCCTAGCATGTCCTGCCGTGCCACTGAGCCAGTCGATACCAGGTAATTAAAATCACCCATTATCACTACTCTGCTGTAACTTTTGTTAGCTTCCTTGATCTCTTTAAGCGTTTCTTCATCCATTTGTTCATTCTGGCCAGGTGGTCGATAGTACACCCCCACTGCCATCACCTTCCCCTTCATACATGGAATTTCAATCCATAGAGATTCTACAGCAAATTTTGTTTCCTGCAAAACTTTAATCCTTTCTGACTCAATGCCCTCTCTAACATAGAGCGCAACCCCTCCTCTAATTTGATCAATTCTATCATTACAATATAGTGTGTATCCAGGTATCACAGTGTCCCACTGGTTGTCCTCCTTCCACCATGTCTCTGAGATTGCAATCATATCTAACCTCTCATTTAGTGCTATATATTCTAACTCTCCCATCTTATTGTTTAGACTTCTAGCATTTGCATACAAACATTTCAGAGACTGTATTTTATTAATATTAATCTGGCTATTGGTAGGCATGGGTAATTTGGAATCTTTACGCTCTGTCTGCACCATACTCAAGGGCATTTGGGCTACTTTACTCTTTTTTGGAACCTCACTGCTTTCGGTAGTATCCTTCAAGGATACCTTCTTCCGAACCATGCGCTCTTGGGCGACTGTCGGCTTTCCCTTATTTTCTAGTTTAAAAGCTTCTCTATCTCCTTTTTAAAGGCTAATGCCAGCAGTCTGGTTCCATCCCGGTTAAGGTGAAGCCCATCCCTTCGGAAGAGCCCCTCCTTTCCCCAGAATGTTCCCCAGTTCTTAGCAAATCCAAAACCCTCATCCTTGCACCATTGTCTCATCCACGCATTGAGACTCCGGAGCTCTGCCTGCCTTTTGGATCCTGCACGAGGAACAGGAAGCATGTCGGAGAATGCTACCCTGGATGTTCTGGATTTCAACTTCCTACCTAAAAGCTTAAATTTAGCCTCCAGAACTTCCCTACCACCTTTTCCTATGTCATTGGTACCAACATGTACCAAGACAGCAGACTCCTCCCCAGCACTATCTATGATCCTATCTAGGTGGTGCGTGAGGTCCGCTACCTTCGCACCAGGCAGGCATGTTACCAGGCGATCCCCCCTTCCCCAGCCACCCAGCTATCTACATGCCTAATGATTGAATCACCAACTATAACAGCTGTCCTGACCCTCCCCTCATGGGGACATGGCCCTGGAGAAACGTCCTCGGTGCGAGAGGGTTTTACATCACCTGGAGGACAGGTCCTAGTTACAGGATCACTTCCTGCCACACCAGGGTGATGCTCTCCTGTCACGTGACCTCTCTCCTCCATGGCAACAGGGATGCTGCCAGACTGGAGGTGGGACTTCAGGACTATATCCCTGTAGGTCTCGTCCATGTACTTCTCTGTCTTTCTTATGTCTTCCAGGTCTGCTACTCTAGCCTCTAGAGAACGGACTTGTTCCCTGAGAGCAAAGAGCTCCTTGCACTTAGTGCATACGTAAGACCACTCACCAACTGGGAGAAAATCATACATGTGACACTCAGTGCAAAAGACTGGAAAGCCACCATCTCGCTGCTGGACTGTTGTCTGCATCTTAGTTTAAAGCTTGTGTTTAGGTCTTAAAATTCTGTATTCACTAAGAGTTGGTGTAGGTGCTTATACTAATAAAAGTGTATCTAATACCTCTAATATACCTTGTTCACCTGAAGCTTAATTAATCTCAGGTCCTCAATGTATGACTAATTTGGATAAAGAGCTGCACCTGAGAGCAGCCCCTTTCCTCTAAGATGTGCAAGTACCTATAAAGCAACAATTACCCTAGGGGTGGGAGGGTGTTGGGGAGGGTGGGAGGGAAATAAGACCTATTAAAAGAAGAGGGCTGTTACAAGGTACCCTGTCCTGTACCTTCGGGGGGGGGAGGGGGTAGTCCCTCAGGTAGGCTAGAGCAGGAAAAAACGTTTAACACACAGCAGGTTCTGGGGACAGAGCAGGGAGAGATATTTAATTTAAAGCAACAGTTAACCTGGCTACCACACAAAAGCCAGTTAGTTGAGAGAGGCAAGGTAAGTTATACAGCTGAGAAGCTCAAGTGCAAAACTAAAGGGAACAGGGAGGTGAAGTAGCACACCAATAAGACAATAAATAAATAAATAAATAATCAAATAGACAGCTAGAACTCACAGCAAGTTGTCACAGGAGTTAAATATGCACCTCTCTAGCAGAGCACTGTGAGAGCACTGCTCTTCCCAGAGCAGAGAGAGGCAAACAGAACTATGCACACGTGTGTAGAAGAGACAGGAAGAAGGCTATACAATACCTCAGCAGGGGGGGAGGGGTAGTCCCTCAGGTAGGCTAGAGCAGGAAAAAAAGTTTAACACACAGCAGGTTCTGGGGACAGAGCAGGGAGAGATATTTAATTTAAAGCAACAGTTAACCTGGCTACCACACAAAAGCCAGTTAGTTGAGAGAGGCAAGGTAAGTTATACAGCTGAGAAGCTCAAGTGTAAAACTAAAGGGAACAGGGAGGTGAAGTAGCACACCAATAAGACAATAAATAAATAAATAATCAAATAGACAGCTAGAACTCACAGCAAGTTGTCACAGGAGTTAAATATTCACCTCTCTAGCAGAGCACTGTGAGGGCACTGCTCTTCCCAGAGCAGAGAGAGGCAAACCAAGAAGTCAAATGGAAAAGGAAAGATATAAGATCAACAAATAGGAAACACTAGCAATGCAGGCTAAACTGTCTTCATTATGGAGTTAAATCAGGAAAAATTACAGTATGAGAACTCACAAAAGCGAGTAGCTGAGCAGGCTCATAAAACACATGGGTAGCAGACTGATATTTAATAATACATTTACATGGAAATTTCAAAAAGACAAGAGCACCCATGCATATCACTGCTGGTCTAACATGCAGAAACTCCTTCCTCTTGTTTTGTGTATCACGAGACATATCTGGGAAAATCTGAATATTCTTATCTATAAAGGGGCGCAACCAATTCTTGAAATATAATCTCAGAAACCAATTTCTATCAACAGGCAATGCAAAAGAAACAAGTAAAGTACCAGACTCAGTCTCGGAATCAGATCTTTCCAATAAATCAGTCACATTTAGATGACTAGATTCCAATTGCACTGGAGCATTTTCTTTTGCAGGAGCCTCCTGACAGGGATAAAATACACTTGCTCAAGAGGCGGCATAGTTTCCAGAGGAATTTTCAAAACTTCATCCATACAGTTCTTAAAAGTTTCTTTTGGTGATATCTAACGTAACTTAGGAAAATTCAACACTCAAATATTAGCCGCTCTGGAAAAATTCTCCAAATGCTCCAGCCTGTTTCTCATAATAGTATTATCCTTAATTAAAGCGGAAACAGTACCTTGGTGAGAAACTGCTCTGGTCTCCAAACTGTCGATAGCCACTTGCACAGTGGAAATATCCTGTTGAATCACTTCAAGTAGATCTGCATTTTTTTGGGTCTTAAGGAAAAACTTTGTACCTGTGACTGCAAGGTACTACCAAGCTGAAAAATAGCTTCCCAGATAGCTTCCTAAGAAAACTGCTCCAGTCTTCGCAGTGTAAACGGCACAAAAGAAGCTGGAAGGACTGTTGCATCATAGTTGAGAGAGCTCAAAGCCACCGCTACCACTCCCATATCCTGCTCCAGAGGTTACCCAAGGCCACTCCTACTCACCTCTGCACCTTCTGACGCAGCCAACTCAGCCGGGAAACCCCACTGAGCTCCAAGACCTGGCACATCGGCAACACACCCTCCTGCCCTCACCACACCCAGTTCAACTAGGGGAGAGAGCTTCCGCCTGTTCCGAGTCCGAGGTCAGCAGCAATGACGATGGTTCTGGAAGAAGTCTCCGTAACTCAGGGGAGAACAGCATCTCATTTGCTGAGATTGGTTGCTGAGTCTACTGACACCGGCATGGACTTCACTAGGCTCAACCCTGCTTCTTTTTCCCCAGGATGGACCAGAAACGTATCCATCGTTGACAAAGAGGTAGGCTTTGGAGGATCAGAGGGCTTCTTCCCCGTTTTACCTTTCCTCTTACTCATTAGAGGAAAGCCATCTTAGGGCAGCCTGCATGTTGCAGCCATCTTGATTCCCCCGGGGGCTTCTATATAGACATTTGATACACATACATATTGGGTATGTCCATGTTTCTGGAATTGTGCCTGAACTTGCACGTGCCTTTCTTTTCAGACATTTTGGCTTTTATGTCCTAGATTGCACTTGGATGTCCCATTTGGAATGTGCCTCTTTGGGAGCGGGGGGGCCTAGAGAAAGTAAGTTCAAATGCTGTACACCAAGAGAGCAAAGATGGAGGGCGATGCTGGTTACTTTGGGGGGGGGGTCTAGAGAAGAAGAGGAGAGATGCTGGACACAAAAAGGGGCAGGGAAGGGAAGGTGCAAGACTATGGTGTGTGTTTTGGGGGGAGGTGAAGGGTCTGTAACCTAGGGTGTTGGACACCCTTGGAGTGGCCCTAGTTTCATTTAGGAAACAGTATGAAACTAAATGTGAAATGCTATTACTGGGGAAAAATTAACCTGGATGGATATAGATGGAAATTATTGAGAAAGGGACAACTAAATAAAACTACAAAAAACAAGTCTTCTCTAATATTTAATAGATGCCACATTGCCTATATCCTTATAAAATTTTGAGTAAGGCTATACTCAGGAGACCTCTAACGGAAGCCAGACTGATTAACATTTGCAGCTAGGTTAAATACTGTTCTGCTCTGGTTCTCTTCATTTTTCTTATTTCAGACCTTTGCTGTTTCTGTTGCTCCTACTTTCTCTAGCCTTCAGACTTTATCTTGTCGGGTGCCTCAGGGATCTATTCTTGCATTACTTCTTTTCAGCATCTTCTTGAGTCCTTTAGCTGTACCTTGATCTAAGACACAGGCACTAATTTCTTCAACTATGCAGGTGATACCTTGTTGATTTCTTTCAGATAGCTGTTTTCCCAATCTATCCAATCTCAATAATTGTCTAGAGGAAGTTACTATCTGGCTCCATTCCAATCATTTGAAACTGAATCCCCAAAAGACCACTGGTCGCGTTCCCTGCGCAAAAGCCACCCCATCTCTGAATGGCTCAAAGATTACACTAACTGACCATTTCAAATACCTAGGGAATGTCATTGATTCTAAACTATCGTTTCATTGACAAATTTCTGCTTTGAGCAAAGCTGCTTGTAATGCTCTTTGCCAGTTTTGTTGCATTCGTTCTCTCCTTGACCCCAGCACAACATCTTCTTATTAATGCACTTGTCACCTTAAGACTTGACTATTGTAACACCATTTACTGTGGTATCTTGGCTTCTGAAACTAAAGCATTATAGACACTTCAGAACACAGCTATATGGCTTCTTGTGCACACTTCTAAATTTGATCATGTTTAACCCTCATTTCCCCTTCCATATTCACGTTAAGATTCTATTTCTGGCGAATAAGGCCTTCCACAATAATATGCCTGTTTATCTTGCATCTCTTACTGTTGCGTACATTCCTTCATGTGCATTGTATTCAGCTCATGAGAACTTACAGTATACACAACACCTGCCATATGGAATACTCTTTCATTTTACCTCTGCATTGAATCTTCATGCCATCCTGAAGGCTTATCTTTTTCACTCTGCTTTTGGTGGGCTAGGCTGAGATCAGCAGACCAGAACCTATGCCTCTTTTTCTTTCAATAAGTAATTTCCAATATGTAACTGTAGTGTTCTTTTTCTTTTCTGTATATTCAATTTTGATTTGTAAACCGCTTCACTGGCTCCCTAAAGGCAGTACAGTAAAAACTGAAATAAAGATAAAGAAGATAAAGATAAAAGTCCTATATCTCATCTCCCTTCCCCAAGCCCTTCCCCAAGGTATCTAGAAAACACTGAGCCTTTCAGTTGAAATGGTGTGTAAGTTCTGCCCCTCCCAATGGATCCTTTTGGAGGGGTCAGGGACATGGCAGGGCTTGAGCACTGGTCTATACTAAAGGCCTGCTGACATGCCGAAGAAGCATAAAAGTGCTGTTCTGCCCACAGAAGCCATACTTTTGCTCTCAAATTCTGCATCCCTAGGCAGGCACCTAGTCTACCTAGTTGCCAGCCCTGAATGAAGCAATATGAAAAAGCTGAAATTGTGTTTTTTTTTCTGTGTTGTTTATCGTGCACATGATTTCTTAATGGTACACTTTATTATTGAATAGCACAGCCTATTGATCGATAGCATGACCTACTGTTCAGCAGCATGCACTATTTATCAATAGGTGCAGTATTGTAGAATAGTGTGTGATACTGAGCAATGTTGTTGTTGTTGAGTGCCATTGAGTCAATAATGACTCATGGAAATCCCATGGATAGTTTATTTATTTATAAACATTTATACTACAATTCTGACCATAGTCAATCAAAAGGATGTACAAACAAATTTATAAAAATACAATACAATACAATAGTTGTCCTAAACTGTATTCAATCTTCAGGCAAATGGCTAATTGCCAATAAGTGCCATCTATAGCTGTTGTTATTGTATTGATCCATCACATTGCTGGTCTTCCTCTTATGCATTGACCTTGATGTCTTTCTTTAACGTGTCAAAAGTATGATTCTCAAAGTTGATCACTTGAGCTACTAAGGAAAGCTTAGGTTTGATCTCCTCTATTACCAACTGATTAGTTCTTTTGGCAGTCCATGCTATACACAGTATTCTTTGCCAACACCATAATTTGAAGGCATCAGTTTTCTTCCTGGCTTTCATCTTCACTGTTCAACTTTCACATCCACATGACAGTATTGAAAATACAACTGCATGAACAAGTTGAATCTTTGTGTACAGAGATTCATCTCTGCACTTTTAAATTTTATCTAGGTCCTTCATAGTCATTCTACCAAGGTCAATGTGTCATCAGATTTCTCGATTGTCATTTCATTACAAGCAAGTTAATATTGTCTACTATTTCTTTCTTCTCCATCAGGATGAAATTATTGATTTTGCCAATTATCAGGCTCTCTGTCTTCTTCGCATTAATGTACAAGCACATTTTAAGACCATGTTCCTTGATCTTGATAAGCAATAGCATTGGATAACAGTATAAGCTCTTAATGATTTTGCCCCACAAAATTTAAAATAAAAATAAAATAACAAAACTAAACTAAAAAGCCTGAAAAGGGCATAGGGAAACTAAACAAAATGAAAATTTTGGGCCTGCACACCCCTATTCCCCAGCCCTGTAAATTGTGGCTACTGTTTTGAGCACTGGGATATTTGTACCTTTACAAACTTGTATTCCATCTTCTCAAATCGACAGAATATGCTGAGATTATATCAGCACAATTAAAAATTCTTTATATAAAATCATAGGGGTATGTTTACTAAGCAGTCTTAACGTGCACTCTTCCACGTTATCGCGCGATAAGGTATCTTATCGCACAATAATGGCGCTTTATCGGGCGCAGAGGTACCTTAGCACGCGATAACGTGTGTAGCAGCGCAAATGAGTGTTGAGGGTGGAGAAAGGCTCCCAGAGGGCGGAGGAAGGCTCCCCAGGGGCGGAGAGAGAAGGGGTCAATGGGCGGAGAGTGGGAGGGGAGAGGCTCCCTGCACACTAACGCTGTGAAATTCGAGGCTGAAAACTAACGCCGGTGAAACCCTGGCGTTAGAGCTGATTTAAAGGGAAAAGAAACCATTTCCATCAGCAATGTACAGCAAAACCAGGGAAACCTACAAAAAGTGATAAGTGTGATAAATGTGCACAGAACAAAAGGGCAAATAAACATTGCAAATGACCTGAACAAAATGGGAAAAAAACATAACCAAGCTGGGCAATAGTGATATTAATGGGAAACATCAACCTCCCCCCCCCCCCCCGAGAAAGCTCCAAAAAAAAGATATGAATTTTGGAAGGGTCTATGCTCCATCCCCATACGAGGTGAATGAGCCCACAGTGAAAGAGTGCTGAGCAGGGTTTTCCCTCTCCATTGGGGAGGTGTCCTATGGCGTGCACATGTTCCACAATAGCAGGGCGGGCATGTCGGAATGGGCAACTGGACAGATGCTGGAAAAGGGAACACAGAGGGCTGCAGGCGGCACATGCTGTGCTGCAGCTGGGCCACAGTGCGGACTAGGGTGATGCCTAGGTGGCCCATAGGAATGCTGAAACAGTAGTGCAGCCAGACAGCAACTGATGAGGGCCCAACATGGGCACGAGTGTGCTTCCCACAGTGTCACAGGCGATAGTACCCAGCAGGTACCCCCAAGGGCACAGAACATTGCCAGGCGGTGCTGGGGGGAAGCATGGACAGCTATGCAGACACCCCTACCCCAGAACCTGCACCATAGGCAGCCGCCTACCCACACACAGGATGGCCTGAGACTGAGCTCCACCAGGACCACCAGCAGAAGGGCATGTCAGCAGGGTGGCAGAGGGGTATTGGTGGTGGAGGGGGCAGTGGCAGCTGCCCAGTGAAGACCGTGGCCTAGCCCTGTGTAGGTGAGTGCCGTGCACTGCAACAGACAGGCCCTGTCTGACGAACAGTCATGGTATCCCCAGGGAATGCACTGCCTCTGTGGCAACACAGTGGTGCAGTGCACACAGCCAGTGTGTTCAGGAGCAGAAGGTCACAGGTTGAAGTCCCAGCTGTGGTTCCTGCCAACCCAGCCCCCATATTTTACCCACTACTAAAACATGCTAATACAGACAGAACCTTTATTGCAGATGACGTAGACATGCCCAAAACACCTACATTTTACCCTATAGAGCACAGACACCATAAACATGCGCATTACCTAGAGCAGAGTCTCTCAAATGCAGTCCTGGAGGGCCAAACACCATTCAGGTTCCATGCTGCCTCTAATAAATATGGCTGTGCTGCATTTCTATGCACCGCCCCCATGGTATGCAGATGTATCTCATGCATATTCATTAGGGACAGCATGAAAACCCGAACAGTGTTTGGCCCTCCAGGGCTGGAGTTGGGAACCTCTGCCCTAGAGCAGCGGCCAACAGGGGCAGACACACCCGCACCCACAGGCTACATTATCCCAAGCCTCCTGGAGAGGCAGGATATTGGGCCCTGCGTGCATCTCCCAATACTAGCACTTGCATACCTTAGCAATGCCACCCTAAACATGGGAAACTGTACACAGCTATCAAATGGTTGCTATGATAACTGGCAGATAGCAATTCCTACGTTAAGCACAATTGGCTGATTGAGCTGCATCATCACAACCTTTCTGATGTCTGTGGAGTGTGCCTCAGGTCTGGTGTCTGACAGAGTGACCCCAACAGTATTGCGTACCATAGCCATGCCTGCACTGTGCCCAGGACTGGTGTGGTGGCCAGGGCTGCCAAACACCTCTATAGTTGCACAATGCTGGCATAGGTGTGTGGAGTGTGTGTCTGTCTATCCAGTGTGTGGTGGCTGCCAACACCCTCCACAGCCCACACTGCTAGCACTGTTGCCAGTATTGGCCTGCCAATGTGCATAATGAGGAGCAAGGTACTGTGGGAATAGCCTGGATAGGGTGACCTAGCCTGGCTGCATCTGCACAGGGCATAGGGCAATGGCTCGGACATTGTAGTGCTTGGCCACCACCTGCACGGACAGGGTGGCCACAGCATGTCCTGCTGGGAGGTCACTCTCTCCCTGATGGAGCAGTGACCACGCCATGGCTAGGTTCCTCCATAGTGCTATATGTTATTTCTCACATGTGATCTTTATGGGGGGTTTTTTTGGGGCCCAATCACTGACTTATCTGCTTGGTGTGTCTGCTCACATCCCAGTTCTGGGTACACGCATCTCCTCCAGGAACATGCATTATGGACTAGCTAGCAGACTGTCTGCAGTTAGTATGTGTCTGGCTGGAACACCTTGCAGGGTGCAGCGGCTGGAGGCTTGCTGCTGGAGAATGTCAGATAGTGGTGGGGGGCAGCTGAGTGTTTCCAGGCCTACTGTCTGTCTGCCTTGCCTCATGGATGTGTACAGCTCTGCATTGCCTGACCTGTAGGGTGTCTGTTCCCCAGCAGGACTGGGGTTGATGGTCCCCTCTACTGTCACCATTGCAGGGAGGTAGAATGTGGATCTGTTGTTGGGAGATCCTGTTTCCCATCCTGAGCCACAGAGGGTGGGTTTGGTGGTGGTACATAATCGGACTATGGGTTCAAACACCCCTTTCACCTACATCATGTGACCGTGGCACCAACACAGGATATGCACTTTTCTGGGTGCATCATAGCCCATAAGGGCTAGACATGACTGAGACATACAGATGTATCCTAGGTGTGTCTGCAGAAACTACCTATCATACATACACTAGCACTGATGGGGACCTGCAGCATGGCGTATATCAGCCATGAAAGGTGCTGTGGACCTGGTGCTGGTCGCCCCACCTCACCCTCAGGGTGAGCACAGTACCCGCAGAATGTGACGGTCTGTAGCTACTCTGTGCCAGTAACACACACAGTCTGTACCCCCTACCAGGCTGAGGTGCTGTGGGGGTGCATACCCCATCTTGTGATCATCTGTAGACTCCTGATGTGCATGTGCAGTACATCATGGGTATGGGTGAGTTAACCCTATCCTGGTAACCACAGCAGACAGTTTGTGTAGTGACCTGCAGTCCTTCTGTAGCCAGCCAGGGGCTTGTTAGCAGCTGTAGCCCACTGGATACTTCACTGCCTGTGGAGCCAGAGGTCATGGGTTCACACCTACAGTGGGATTGTTTGATAGGGCTGTCTGAGGCGTTGTCTATTTTTAATGTACATTAGTGCTGTCAGCAGAAACACCTCAGAGTACTGCAGCCATAAGGTGCTTCCTAAGGCGCCCCTATAAGGTGCCTTCTACAGTGCCTTATAAGGTGTCCTATAAAGCACCTTATAGGGTGCCCCATAGGGGACATTATAGGGTACCTTGGCAGACAGTGCACTTTATAATGTGCCCTATGGAGTGCCTTATAGAGTGTCTTATGCGGCACCTTCAGTTACGGCACATGAGGGTGTGTTTGCTGGCAGCACTAATTAAAATATACATAACATGCCTCAAAAAGCAATACTTACACATAACAGCTAATGCCTCAGCCAGCCATATGCATTAAGCACACTGGGGGATCAAACTCATGACCCCTGTACCATCAGTCAGTGTATTAAGCATTGTGCTACACCTCTGTTTCTGTGTTTGCATGTCTGTGCGCCTACTTAAGATTACCGCGCGTTAACGTGCTTAGCGGCGTCTTGCCCGATAATGTGTGCAGCGTGCGTTATCGCGCGATAATCCAGTTTTGCTACATTAAGACCGACACGCCCACTCCTTTTATGGCAGCCTGCACACTATCGCCGGGCGCACGTTAAGACGGTTTAGTAAACATACCCCATAGAGTAAAATGAATGACTGCTATGAAATTTCAGCCTGCCAATGGGAGCTGCTGACCTCTGGGCCAGAAAGATCTTTAGCAGAAAGCAGCGACTGCGGGAGGCAGTACAGTGAACATTTTGAAGTAAGTTTGCTTGCTGACAGTAGGAGGAGCTATCCGTCAGGGGCCTTCAGCAAATTTTGCAATTTACACTACTGACCAGGACCGGTCCAAGGGTTTCTGCCACCCTAGGCAGAAACCTGGGCCTTGCCACCATCCCCCTGCTGATGCCACTTCCCCAATGACACCGCTCCCTCCCAGCTGCCAAACGCCATCCCACTCCAGCTGCCACACCCCCTCCAGTTGTCGCCACTGCTGCCCCCCCTGCTACCACCGATTCTGTCTAAGAAGGGGGAGGAAGGCAGCGGCAGTGGCAATATTTCCAAAAGCGGCGGCTTTTGCAGCTGCATTTGGAAATACTGTCACTGCTCACCTCGATACCCAACAGAATTGGCTGCAGTTGTTGAGGGGAGTAGTGGCAGCTGCTCTTGTGTGCTTTTGATGCCGTCCACCCGGGCCGGCCACCCTAGGTGGCTGCATAGCTCGCCTAGTGGATGGGACAGCACTGCTACCATTCAAGTTCTTTAACTGGTTAGACTAAGCAGCTACAAATGATTATATCACTCTAATTTCCCATTAAAATACAAGGACTCAATCTCATAATAAGCTCTAAATGCTAAGTAATAAAAGCATGAATTTCGCTCACAACTCCACAAGTTACTAATGTAATGCTACTGAGAGCAAGTGACCCTCTCTGTCATGTGATCAATGTTACGCTCTGTATTCTGAATTCTCTGTATCTTGCACACTGTTTTTTAGGGAGCCCAATACAAATTTCTTTACAATAATCAATGTGATTTACCACAACTGCCTGTATCCCCATCAAATTTAGTGTTTCTGCCCTTTTAATCAATGAATCATTTTGTGTTATTTGCAAATTTGATCACCTTGCTTGTTGTTCATTTTTCCAGACCATTTATTTAAACAGCATACATCCTAGCACAGACTCTTGGAGCATTCCACAACTAACCCTTTTCAATTTGGAAAATCGACCATTATTATGCTCTGTTTTGTGATTTTCAAATCCATAAAAAGCATTGTCTCCTCTCCCATGAATTTTTTTTTAATTTCCTGAGGGCTTTCTCATGAGTGACTTCATTAAAAGCCTTCTGAAAATCCAAATGCACTGCCCTAACTTGCTCACCTTTTATCCAGATGTTCACATCTTTTAAAATCTAATCAATTGGTAAGATTCACAATATACTAGCTAGTTTTAATATGAAATTAACTCTGGACATTTCACAATACTCCCTCATAAGGAGCTATGCCATACTCTTTATTTGTCTTTAACCATCTTGTAGGTGGGCTATTTCCCGGCATATGTTCACGGCAGCCTCCTGCGGCCATACACTTCACTTTGTCATTCTTTGCTTCTAAGGTAGATTGATCTGTTTCTTTATCCACATACAAAGCAGCCTGAGGATAACATTTCTACGACCTCTGTTTCTTCCCTGGTCTCTAACACAATTGTGTTAACACTAAAACATAATGATGCAATTTTAATAATAGATTCTTGGTTATTTTTCCTCTGGTACAATCCATGTTATTTGTAATCTTTACTTGTCTGCATCTATCCAGGACTACAAGTGAAGAAAGCAAATTCTTCAGCTGCTAGAGGGTAGCACAAAACTTGAAAATATCTTTGTAGATATGGGGTGGCTGTAAAGGTTTATGCATCTCTCTCCTTATCTCAGGGTTTGACATTATGAGGAATAATATGAAAAATGGATTGCAATCTCTGTATGAGATAATGAACCTCAATATCCGTAATGATTCATTTCTACCATCTTAAACAATCTACTAGAAAAAAGAAGAGAAAAAATGTTAAGATTTCAAGTCAGTGTACCACAAAATGACTGTTAAGACCATAGAATGAAAGCTGCCATGCCTTTTTTCCATCTTTCACACGATTTTGTTTACTTTAGAAAGGAGATAAATACCTCAGTTGTTTTGCACAAATTATTTCATTTAAGGCTTCAGCACAACACATCACAGTTCTTACAAAACTCTTTAGTTTTAACTGTGAAAAAATGTGTACAATTCTGTAAATTATCTCATCAAATTCATCAAGAAATATCATATTCTGGCCAAGTCTGGATTTTTTAAATGGAATACCTCAACCTCTCGGTTGTCAACCTCCTCAACCTCCTCAACCTCTCGGTTGTCAACCTCCTCCTGCAGCTTTGGAGACTGGCACGTCAGAATCATGACATCACTACATATAGCCTGCTGCACTCTCTCCTCAGATCCAGTGTGACCAGTCTCCTTGCAGCAGGAGGACGTTGTGAGCCATGACAGGAGCTCACTGGAGAATCAGATAAGGAGCTTCTAGTATAGTGTAGTGTAGTTGGGAATCCTTTGATTGTTTGGTAAATTTTGGGTACTATCTTTTAAAAAACAAAAAACAACAAACAGAGAAAGGCATTCTTGCTTCCTGCCTGTCTTATAGAGCGCTGGTAGTATATAAAAGGAGTTAAGCGCTGTTGGTGATTTTGCCGGGAGCCGGGAGATCTCTCCCCCCTGACTCTACGGGGGAGAGCCCTTCTGCAGCTGCAATCATCTCCCCGAGCCGCAGAGACTGCATAGACGCGGCTTCGGGGCTCCGGCTAGGCAGCTGAACTTAGCAGAGCGGTTCCCTTTCCAGCACGCTGCTTTTTGGTCCGGTGCTGAAGAGGGCATCGGACGAGCAGAACAGGCCTGGCCGGTAAGCATTCCACCGGTTACAGGCTGTTCTCGCAGGTGGGGGGAGGCTTAGCCAGGCTCTGGGGCAGTTTGGCGCCTTTTCTCTCCTCCCGGTCTGTCGGCGGCCATTTTATGCTGCCGCGTGGCTGCCTGACGCACTGAATCCCTCGGGCTGTGCAGCAGTAGATTCTTTTGGCAGTTTGGGGCTTACTTTCTTTTCTTTCTTTTCCTTGTTTTTTGTTTTTTTTTCTGTTCCTTTCTCTCCTTACTCGCGTTTCAGGTTAATTTTCGATTTTCTTGCATCGTGGCCGCTAAGGGGGAGGGGAGGGGTCTCCTCTGGCGGCTTCGGTGGCAACGGGGCCTGCACAGCCGGACAGTTTCTTAGCATTCAGGATTGTAAGGGGTGCTGAGTAAGAACATATACAAAAAAAAAAAAGGGGGGGAGGAAAACGGTAACAAAAGCACTTATTGATACCATTAGCTCCTTGAGTTGGTGTGTTGCCTTCCTCATGGCGGCCCAACCACAGTGCATTGTCTGTGGCACCCGTAGGGGCATGGTGGCCGATTCAGGTGTATGCCGAGGCTGTGCTACTCTATCTTCTGCGGTGGAGCACCAGATGGAGATTAAAGAAGTTCTGGAGGCGCAGGTGGCGATGCCTGAAGTGGCAGCAGAGTCTCTGCAGCCTTCGGGGCAAGGCCCCGCAGTAGAGGTCGCAGCGGGCCCCTCTGGGGTTCTGTCAACGGAACAGTCAATGGCGCTTGGCGATTTTTGTCCTGATTTCATTCTATTGATGCATCAGGCTTTTTGTTTGCGGCGTCAAGGTCAGATACCGGGAGCTTTGCCGCTTTCCGTCCCCGTTCAGCAGATGGAGGGGCCGGACGGGGTAGGTGTAGCTCCGTCGGCGCCTAAGAGAGCGTGGGCTCAAGCTGTGTCCTCCACGGAAAGCGAGTGGCCAGAAGGCGAGGATCTGGACTGGGAGCGCAAAGAGGGCACACAGGATCTTGAGGAAGGAGAGCTCCCAGAACCCGAAGATCAGGCTAAGATCATTAGGGTTTTTCGTAGAGAGGAGCTTACGGCGTTGATCACAGAATCAATGCAGATATTGAATCTCGCTACCCCGATGCCCTAAGAGGAGGAGATTGAGGATCCGGTTATTCAAGCAGTTCGTCAGCCTCAGGTAGCCTTTCCGGTACATAGAGTAGTTGACAGAATGATACAAGAGGAATGGAACCAACCGGAATCGGGGCTCAGGGGGATACGGACTATGAATCGGCTGTATCCTCTGGTCGATAAGGATAAGGAACGGTTCCGAGCTCCGCGGTTGGACGCCGTGGTGTCGGCGGTTACTAAGAAGACCACCATTCCAGTGGAAGGCAGTGCTGCCTTGAAAGATGCCCAGGACCGTAAGGTGGACGGTTTGCTGAAGCAGACCTTTGAGGTGGATTTGATTTCTTTACAAGCTTCCATCTGTGGAGCTTGGGTGACTCGAGCGTGCTTGCGCTGGGTTCAGCGGCTGCGCCATTCCCCGCACCTGGATCTCGAGGAGCTTAAGGAGCTGGGGCGCCTGGAGTCCAGGGCGGCCTATCTAGCGGACGTTCATTATGATCTGATCAGAGCCCTGGCAAATAGCACGGCTTCCGTGGTGGCTGCTAGCAGGTCGGTGTGGTTGCGAAATTGGGCGGCGGACGATTCTTCTAAGTCCCGGCTCAGCAAGCACCCATTTAAAGGAAAGCTGCTGTTTGGCGAAGACCTCGATATGTTGGTGAAGGACCTCGGGGAGTCCAAGGGTGGCAGGCTTCCGGAGGATAAACCGAAGCATGGAAAGTCCGACCTGGGTGTCCGGGGCCAGTTTTGTGACTTCAGGAGATTTCGGGGATCACGGTTCGGTGGTTTCCAAAGGGGTCATTTTCAGTCGCGGGCCCAGGGATTTTGGGGGTTTCGAGGAGCGAATAGAGGTTTCTCCTCAAGCCCCGCTTCAGCAGCTCGTAAGTCACAATGAGATGAGACGGGTCCCGGCAGAAAGTGCCTCCATAGGAGGGCGGCTTTGGGAGTTTCTTTCTGCTTGAACCCACATCACTTCCAACCAATGGGTGTTGGAAGTAATTTGTCAGGGATACACACTGGAATTTGCTCGTCCCATGCGAGACTCCTTCGTCATGTCCCCCTGCAGGGGTCCGAAGAAGACTCTAGCGGTTCGCAATACTTTGGAACGGCTTCTGCAGTTGGGGGCGGTCGTGGAGGTTCCCAAAGCGGAGAACGGAGTGGGTCGGTACTTCATTTATTTCGTGGTGCCAAAAAAGGACGGAGCATTGCGGCCCATTTTAGATCTCAAAGGCGTAAACCATTGCTGACGAGTACCGCACTTCCGGATGGAAACCTTGCGGTCCGTCATTGTAGCGGTGCGTCAGGGAGAGTTTTTGACGTCCCTGGATCTTACGGAAGCGTACTTGCACATTCCCATCCGAGCAGCTCATCAAAGGTGGCTGCGGTTCACCTTTCCTTGGGGGCACTACCAGTTCCAAGCCTTGCCCTTTGGTCTAGCCACAGCGCCGCGTACCTTCACCAAGGTAATGGTGGTGGTGGCGGCGGCCTTGTGCAGAGAAGGGATTTTAGTTCACCCGTACCTCGACGATTGGTTAATTCGAGCCAAGACGGAGGCGGAGAGCACCCAGGTGACAGGCAGAGTAGTAGAGTTCTTGCAGAGTCTTGGTTGGGTGGTCAATCCGGTCAAAAGCCGTTTGCGACCCTCTCAGGACCTCGAATATTTGGGGGTCCGGTTTGACACGAAGAGGGGTTAGGTGTTTTTGCCTCACAGGAGAGCGCTAGGGCTGCGGGGTCTGGTGCGCAAGTTCAGGGTCACTCCAGCGCCGTCGGCATGGGATTACCTTCGCTTGCTGGGAACGATGGCGGCGACTCTGGAGGCCGTGCCATGGGCCAAAGTGCATATGCGTCCTCTGCAGAGGGCCCTACTACGTCGCTGGTTACATCAGTCCAATCCTTTGAGCAAGCGGCTTCCCTGCCCGTTCCAGGTGCGGCAGTCCCTGCGGTGGTGGCTGCTTCCGTCGTCGCTATCGGCCGGAATGCTGCTGGAACAGCCGGAGTGGATTCCCTTGCTAACGGATGCCAGCCTGGCGGGCTGGGGAGCCCACTGCGGACACTGGTTTGCACAGGGGCTTTGGTCGCCTCTGGAGGCTTCATGGTCGATAAATCATCTCGAACCTCGAGCAGTCTCCCGGGCACTTCTAGCGTTCGAGGAGGCAGTGGTCGGTCGGGCAGTCCGAGTCCTATCCGACAACTCGGCAACAGTCGCCTACATCAATTGCCAGGGCGGCACCGGGAGTGCAGCCATGGAAGAGGAGGCGGACCGGTTGTTTGCCTGGGTAGAGAGTTGATTGACAGCGATCTCGGCGGTGCACATAGCGGGAAAGGATAATGTAACGGCCGACTTTCTCAGCAGGGTTCGAGTAGATGCAGGAGAATGGGAGTTGTATACCGACGTCTTCGCTCAAATAGTGCATCGGTGGGGGACGCCAGTGATGGATTTGATGGCAACCTTTCAGTCGGCAAAAGCCAACCGGTTCTTCAGCAGGAGGTGAGAAAGGATGTAGGAGGGAATAGACGCACTGTTGCACCAGTGGCCGTCCTCAGAACTCCTCTATGTTTTTCCTCCGTGGGCCTTGATCGGCCGAGTCATTCAGCGGATCGAGGCACATCCAGGCAGGGTGCTTCTGGTAGCACCCGACTGGCCGAGACGCCCGTGGTACGCAGACCTGGTGCGGCTGCTGGATGGGTAGTCTTGGCGGCTGCCAGTGCGAGCGGACCTGTTACTGCAGGGGCCTCTCTTCATGCCCCAAGTGGATCGATTCTCGCTTACGGTCTGGCCATTGAAAGGGCCAGGCTAAGGAAGAAAGGCTATTCGGCGTCGGTCATAGCTACGTTACTTAAGGCAAGAATACAGTCAACTTCCTTGGCGTACGTGCGCATTTGGCGTATATTTGAAGATTGGTGTTTGAGGCGTCAGATTCGGGCGTCTAAGGTTTCCATTCCGTCTATATTATGTTTTCTTCAGGACGGTTTTGAGAAAGGTCTTGCAGCTAGTTCTTTGCGTGTTCAAGTGGCAGCTCTTTCCTGTTATCGGGGAAAGATTCAGGGAGTTGCCTTAGGGGCCCATGCTGATGTGTTGAGGTTTCTCAAGGCAGTTTCTCAGTTGCAGCCGTCGCGTAGGGTGCTGATTCCACCTTGGGACCTCAATCTGGTTTTAACGGCATTAACCAGACTGCCCTTCGAGCCGTTGCTCCAGGCTTCGGTGAAGGATCTGACGTTAAAGACGGTCTTTCTGGTAGCTATTTGTTCAGCTAGGCGCATTTCGGAACTTCAAGCCCTGTCGTGTAGGGAACCATTTTTGTCTTTCTCTAGGGAAAAGGTAGTTTTACGTCCGGTTCCATCCTTTTTGCCTAAGGTGGTGTCGCCCTTTCACTTGAGTCAGTCGGTTTCCTTGCCAGTGCTCGGTTCGTTGGAGAGGGGCGACCCGGACCGCAATCTACGCCGTTTGGATGTAAAACGGGTGCTGCAGCGTTACTTAAAGGTTACGGTGCCTTTTCGCAAGTCAGACCGGCTTTTTGTGTTGTTTGGAGGCGTGCGCAAAGGGGAGGCGGAAGCTAAAGCTTCCATCTCCAGGTGGATTCGAGAGGTGATTGCTTCAGCCTATCTACTTCAAGGTCGATCGGTGCCCGCAAGTCTGCGAGCCCATTCTACCAGAGCGCAAGCCTCTTCCTGGGCGGAACACAGTTTGGTCCCGTCGGGAAAAATTTGTAGGGCAGCGACTTGGTCGTCACTGCATACTTTTAGTAAGCATTACCATCTTGACGTGGCAGCGGCTGATGATGCTTGTTTCGGATTGGCCGTGTTACGGGCTGGCTGGAAGGGGCCCTCCCATTGATTACTGCTCTGGTACATCCCAGAGGTTGAGGACTGAACTGGAGGAATCATAAGGAAATGATAATTACACTTACCTGGTAATTGTAGTTCCTTGAGTGACGACAGTTCAGTCCTCCATCCCACCCGGATTTTTTTTTTCAGTCGGAGTTCATAATGGTTCGCAGGAAGAGGTGGTCTGCAGGTGAGTCTGTTTGTTCATTTCTTTCATTTTATGCACCATGTGGCAGTGAAGGGCGTAAGAAAGCCTTGCCTGAACAGTGCACTGGTTCTGGTGATAGTTTAGTCTAGTTTGGGTTACGGTGGCGATTCCAGCTACTTATTTGTTGCTCCTTTGAGTCTGCTTTGTTAATAGTTCACACTGGATATGAGGAGAGAGTGCAGCAGTGATGTCATGATTCTGACGTGCCAGTCTCCAAAGCTGCAGGAGGAGGTTGACAACCCAGAGGTTGAGGACTGAACTGTCGTCACTCAAGGAACTACAATTGCCAGGTAAGTGTAATTATCATTTTCATTCCAAAGGCTTGATGTATAATAATTATTGCCCAACAAGTACATGTGAAAATCCTATATTTATTTATTTAACTACTTTTTTTATACCGCCATATCTACCAGTCAAGGCAGTTTACAAGGAATTAATTGCAAACTTGAATTTTACATGGAACAATATAAATTAAAATAAGTAGCTGTATGAGTTAAACTCTGTATACTAAATTCTATAGTTAGTATTTGGATTGGAGACCACCATGGAATATGGGACCCCACAACAGGGACAGAAGGTCAGTAGCACAAAACACCTTGATAGTCCCAAGATCAATAACTCAATGCACAAAGTCAACATCTAGAAGGGCCTACAAATTCTGTGCACCAATGATCTGGAATAGCCTCCCCCACAACATCCGAGCAATCACAGACATATTCCAATTCAGGAAGGCCTTGAAACACTACCTCTTCCTCCTGCATTACCCGGAAACCAATAGGAGTACTGCACCAACTGCTTAAACCACCCAAATCTCCCTTGACTGAAACCAAAATGAGCACATGACCATGTTGTAATTTGTATATAGTTACCCCTGTTATCCAAGTTATATGTCCTGTTCATCTGTAAACACAAAGTACCATTGGAAATGTGTAATTTCATTGTTTATTGTAAACCGCGCTGATGCTGAATAGCGCGGTATAGAAGAGACTATAAATAAATAAATAAAGAAATAAAATATCAGGTGCAATAGACTTACTGCATGGAAGAAATGACTGACAATCTACTTCCAGTCATACTTTGCCAAGAAAACCCAAGTCTGGATCACTAGGAGTCTGCACTGACTCGACTACACACACTGGGTCTGATATTCACCACCAGCGACTAAAGTTGCTAAAGTGGCTAGATGACAGCACTGAACATTAAACCCAGATATCCAATGCCAGGGTCATATCTGGCCCTGGTATTGGATATCTGGATTTGCCGCTTTGCCAATCACTAACTGGGTAGAGGCAATATTGAGCCACTACCCAGTTAGTGATACACAGTGGAAATTAGGCCAGGGTTGTCTGCACCTGGTTTTTGATGCATATCATTAAATGGATAGTGGCTCAATATCGCCACTGCCTGGTTAGAGACGGGTACCACCTCTGCTCTGCCCTAGAATACCCCTGACATGCTCCAATGGATCAGGAGACAGAAAGCAGAGGGTAGGGCTAAATGGCCAATTTTCTCAATGGAGAAAGGTGAATAGTGAAGTACCTCAGGGACCTGTGCTGGGTCCGCTGCTTTTTAACATATTTATAAATGACCTGGAAATGGGAATAATGAGTGAGGTGATCATATTTGCAGATAAAACAAAATTATTCAAAGTTATTAAAACACAAGACGATCGTGAAAAATTGCAAGAGGACCTTGATAAACTTGAAGACTGGACATCTAAGGGGTATGTTTACTAAACCGTCTTAATGTGCGCTCTGACATGTTAGCGCGTGATAAGGCACCTTATCGCGTGATAATGGCGCTTTACCGTGCGATAAGGTACCTTATCACGTGCTAACGTGCTCAGCGGCACTCAGCGGCGCTCAGTGGTGCAAACGAGCGCTGAAGGCGGAGTAAAGGCTCCCTGAGGGCGGAGGAAGGCTCCCCAGGGGCGGAGAGAAGGGGTCAATGGGTGCAGAGTGGGAGGGAAGAGGCTCCCTGCACACCAACGCTGTGGATTTCGGGGCTGAAAACTAACGCCAGTGAAACCCTGGCGTTAGAGTAGATTTAAAGGGAAGAGAAACCATCTCCGTCAGCAATGTACAGCAAAACCAGGGAAACCTACAAAAGGTGATAAGTGTGATACATGTGCACAGAACAAAAGGGCAGATAAACATGGAAAATGACCTGAAAAAACTGGAAAAAAACATAACCTAGCTGGGCAATAGTGATATCAATGGGAAACATCAAAAAACACTACCGAGAAAGCTCCAAAAAAAGATATCAATTTTGGAAGGGGCTATGCTCTGGAAGGGGCTATGCTCTGTCCCCATACAAGGTGAATGATCACACAGTGAAATAACGCTGATCAGGGCTTTCCCTTGTTACTGGACAGGTTTCCTATGGCATGCACATGACCCACAACAGCAGGGTGGGCATGTCGGAACGGGCAACTGGACAGATGCTGGAAAAGGGGACACAGAGGGCTGCAGGCGGCACATGCTGTGGTGCAGTTGGGCCACAGTGCAGACTAGGGTGATGCCTAGGTGGCCCATACGAATGCTGAAAGAGTAGAGCAGCCAGACAGCAACTGATGAGGGCCCAACACAGGCACGAGTGTGTTTCCCACAGTGTCACAGGGGATAGTACCCAGCAGGTACCCCCAAGGGTACAGAACATTTGCAGGCGGTGCTGGGGGGAAGCGTGGACATCTATGTAGGCACCCCTACCCCAGAACCTGCACCATAGGCAGCCGCCTACCCGTATACTGGATGGCCCGAGACTGAGCACCACCAGCACCACCAGCAGAAGGGCATGTCAGCATGGTGACAGAGGGGTACTGGTGGTGGAGGGGGCAGTGGCTGCTGCCCACAGCAGACCATGGCCTAGCCCTGTTTAGGTGGGTGCCGTGCACTGCAACAGACAGGCTCTGTCTGACAAACAGTCATGGTATCTCCAGGGAATGCACTGTCACTGTGGCAACACGGTGGTGCAGGGCACACAGCCAGTGTATTCAGGAGCAGAAGGTCACAGGTTCAAGTCCCAGCTGTGGTTCCTGCCAACCCAGTCCCCATATTTTACCCACTACTAAAATGCGGTAATACAGACAGAACCTTTAGTGCAGATAACATAAACATGCCCAAAACGCCTACATTTTACCCTACAGAGCACAGACACCATAAACATGTTTGTTACGTAGAGCAGAGTCTCCCAAAAGCAGTCCTGGAGGGCCAAACACCATTCAGGTCCCATGCTGTCTCCAATAACTATGGCTGTGCTGCATTTCTATGCACCGCCCCATGGTATGCAGATGTATCTCATGCATATTCATTAGGGACAGCATGAAAACCCGAACAGGGTTTGGCCCACCAGGACCGGAGTTGGGAACCTCTGCCCTAGAGCAGCGGCCAACAGGGGAAGACTCACCCGCACCCACAGGCTCCATCATCCAAAGCCACCTGGAGAGGCAGGATTTTGGGCCCTGTGTGCATCTCCCAATACTAGCACTTGCATACCTTAGCAATGCCACCCTAAACCTGGGAATATGGTACACATCTATCAAAAGGTTGCTATGATTACTGGCAGATAGCAATTCCTAAGTTAAGCACAATTTGCTGATTGAGCTGCATCATAGCAACCTTTCTGATGTCTGTGGAGTGTGCTACAGGTCTTGTGTCTGACAGTGTTTACCACCCTGGGGAGTGACTCCTACAGTATTGCGTACCATAGCCATGCCTGCACTGTGCCCACAACTGGTGCGGTGGCCAGGGCTGCCAAACACCTCTATAGTCGCACAATGCTGGCATAGGTGTGGGGAGTGTGTGTCTGTCTATCCAGTGTGTGGTGGCTGCCAACACCCTCCTCAACCCACACTGCTAACACTGTTGCCAGTATTGGCCTGCCAATGTGCATAATGAGGAGCAAGATACTGTGGGTATAGCCCGGACAGGGCGGCCTGGCAGGATGCATTTGCACAGGGCATAGGGCCCTGGCTGGGACATTGTAGTGCCCGGCCACCACCTGCACAGACAGGGTGGCTACAGCATGTCCTGCTGGGAGGTCACTCTCACCCTGACTGAGCAGTGACCATGGCATGGCTAGGTTCCCCCATAGTGCTACATAGTATTTTTTTCAAGTGATATGTATGGGTTTTCATTTTGGGGGCCCAATCACTGACTTATTGGCTTGGTGGATGTGCTCACATCCCAGTTTTTGGTGCACACATTTCCAGGAACATGCACTGTGGACTAGCTAGTAGACTGTCTGCAGTTAGTATGTGTATGGCTGGAACACCTTGCAGGGTACAGCAGCTGGAGAATGTCAGACAGTGGTGGGGGGCAGCTGAGCATTTCTAGGCCTACTGTCTGTCTGCTATTGCCTTATGGAATGCTACTGATCTGCACTGACTGCCCTGTAGCGCATCTGTTTCCCAGCAGGACTGGGGTTGTTGGTCCCCTCTACTGCCACCATCGCAGGGCTGTAGAATGTGGATCTGTTGGGGGGAGATCCTGTCCCTCACCCTGATCCCCAGAGAGCAAGTTGGGTGGTACTACATAATCCACCTATGGGTCCAAACACCACCCCCCCTTTGAATCATGTGGCCATGGCACTCAGAGAGAAAATGCACTATTCTGGTGCATCATAGTCCACAAGGGTTAGACGTGACTGGAATATATATATATGAGCACAGATGTATCATAGGCGAATCTGAAAGAACTACCTATCACACACTGGCACTAATGGGGACCTGCAGCATAACCTATCTCAGGGAGGGCAGGTGCTGTGGACCTGGTGCTGGGTTCCCCACCTCACCCTCAGGGTGAGCACAGTACCCGCACAATGTGACGGTCTGTAGCTACTCTGTGCCAGTAACGCGCACGGTCAGTACCCCCTACCAGGCCTAGGTGCTGTGGGGGTGCATACCCCATCTTGTGATCATCTGTAGATTGCTGCTTTGCATGTGCAGTGCATCATGGTTATGAGTGGCTTAACTCTATCCTGGTAACAACAGCAGACAGTTTGTGTGGTGACCTGCAGTCCTTCTGTGGCCAGCCAGAGGCTTGTTTGTTGCTGTAGTCTACTGTTTACTTCACTGCCTGTGAAGTCAGAAGATGTGGGTTTGATCCCACAGTGAGCTTATTTATTGGGGCATTTTCTTTTTTTAATCTAAATTAGTACTGCCAGCAAAAACACCCTCAAAGTGCTATAACCTTAAGGTGCCTTATGGGGCACCTGAGGATTACAGCACTGTGAGGGTGTTTTTGCTGGCAGTACTAATTTAAATTTAAAAAAGAAACTGCCCCAGACAGCTCCAATAAAAAACCCCACTGTGGGATCAAACCCACAACGTTTGGCTTTATAGGCAGTGAAGTAACCAGTGGACTACAGCTCTGAACAAACCCCTGGCTGGCTACAGAAGGACTGCAGGTCACCACATGAACTGTCTGCTGTGGTTACCAGGATAGGGTTAGTCCACTTGTACCCATGATGCACTGCACATGAAGATTACAGCACTGTGAGGGTGTTTTTGCTGGCAGCACTGCTTTAAAGTAAAAAGAAAAATGCCTCCAGCAGCACTGCTTTAAAGTAAAAAGGAAAATGCCTCTAGCAGCACTGCTTTATAGTAAAGGATAATGCCTCAGACAGCCTTACTCATTAACCCCACTGGGGGATTGAACTCATGACCCCTGGTTCAGCAGTTAATGTATTAACCATTGTGCTACCCCTCTCTTGCTGTGTTTGTTGGTCAGCACGCCTACTTCAGGCTAACGTGCATTGACGTGCCACGGCTACCTTTATCGCATGGTAACCAGAAATGCTACGTTAAAACCGACGTGCCCACTCCTTATATGGCATCCTGCACAATAACGCTGGCTGCACATTAAGGGGGATGTTTACTAAACTGCGTTAGTGTGATTCGCGTTAGGATCTGCGGTCCAGGCAGAAATCCCAAATAAGGACATGGGCGGTACATCGTTGCAGATAACGCGTGTTACCAGGCGCCATAGCTTAACGAGCATTAAAAAACATCGTGTAGAGTGCCACACAACGCGCGCCCATAAGGCGTCTGATAAGATGTTTAGCAAGGCATCTAGACCTGTAGCACAATGGTCAATACACTGATTAATGGTGCAGGGGACATGAGTTCAATCCCCCTGTGGCTCTAATGAGTAAAGCTGGCTGAGACAGCACCTTTTACTCTAAATCAGTGCTGTCTGAAGCTTTTTGTTTGTTAAGTTTAATTAGTGCTGCCAGCAAACACACCCTCACAGGGCTGTAACCTAAGGTACCCTATAAGGCACCCCAGAGGGCACATTAAAAAGTGCACTGTCCGCCAAGGCACCTTAGAATGTCCCCTATGGGGCACCCCACAGGTCACAGTATAGGGTCCTGCATTGGGCACTGTATAGGGCCCCTAATGAGGCACCGTAAGGAGACAGCACTGTGAGGGTGATGGAGCTGGCAGCACCAATTCAAATAACAAAAAGGATATGCCTCACGCAGCCCCAACAAATAACCCCACTGTGGGGCCAAAACCATGACATCTGGCTCCACAGGCAGTGACGTAACTAGTGGGCTATATCGCTAGTGTGACTAACAAATCCCTAGTAACGATGCGGTCAACCTATGGAGTATAACTGTCGAATGTTCAAAAGTCGCACACCAGTTCAACAACAGTTTCTCTACGTACCAACACAGAATGCTTGCCAATCAAACAAACCAAGGTCTCAGCAAACAAGGGCATATGGCAAACACGATCAAGACCAAGGTCAGGATCATTACCAAAAACAAAAAGCCCAATAACATCACTGACCTTGTCAAACACTGAAAGCTACTGGCAAAATCCAAGAAAACACTCAACTTACTATGAATATGTGGATATAGACTAGCCAGATGCCTGTTCCCCGAGCACTAACAAATCCCTGGCTGGCAGCTGAAGGACGTCAGGTCACCACTCAAGCCGTCTGCTGTGGTTGCCAGGGTTGGATTGGACCAGCCACACCCATGATGCACTGCACATGCAGATCAGCAGTCTACAGAGGGTCCCGTGTTGCGGGATGCACCCCCCCCCAGCACCTCGGCCTGGTTGTGTGTCCTGACCATGGGCAACCCCACAGCACCTCAGCCTGGTGGGGGTTCTGACCGTGTGTGTTACTGCCACAGAGTGGCTATCATCCATCACAGTGGACGGGTCCTGTGCTCACCCTAAGGGTGAGGTGGGGTGCCCAGCACCATATCCGCTGCACCTGGCATTTCTGTGATGGGCTATGCTACAGGTCCCCATTGGTGCCTCTGTGTGATAGGTGGCCCCTGAAGATACCCTTAGCATTTGTCTGTGTCCATCTGTACATCGCGTCTTGCCTGTGTGGACTATGATGCACCCGGAATAGTTCATGCACTGTGTGGGTGCCATGGTCATATGATGTTGGGGTTGGGGTTGGGGTTGGGGTTGGGGTTGGGGTTGGGGGGCTGGGGTTGGGGTTGGGGTTGGGGGGGCTGGGGTTGGGGTTGGGGGGGCTGGGGTTGGGGCGGGGGCTGGGGCTGGGGCTGGGGTTGGGGCGGGGGCTGGGCTTGGGGTTGGGCTTGGGGTTGGGGTCGGGGGGGGGCTGGGGTCAGGGGGGGGTTTGGGGTTGGGCCCATAGGCAGTTTACGTACCAACACCCAACCCACCCTCTGTGGCTCAGGGTGGGAAACATGGTTTCCAAATAACGGGTCGACATTTTACCCCCCTACACTGATGACAGTAGAGGGGACCATTCACCCCAGTCCTGCTGGGGAATGGACACCCCACCTGAGCAGTCTATGCAGATCTGTATGCCTCGATACATTGGGCAGTGACAGACACACAGTAGACCTGGTACTGTGCAGTTGCCCCACACCACTATCTGATATCCTCCAGCAGCAAGCAAAGTGAGTCACCAGCCACTGAACCCTGCAAAGTGTTCCAGCCACACACATACTAACTGCAGACAGCCTGCTTGCTAGTCCGTAGTGCATGTTCCTGGAGGTGACGTGTGCACCCACACCTGGGATGTGCACACACCCACTCTTACTAATCTGTTATGTTTTTTTTTGAAGGGGTGAATAATCAGGTGGACAAAGGTGAGTCGGTTGATATTGTGTATCTGGACTTTCAGAAAGCCTTTGACAAGGTCCCTCATGAGAGACTTTTGGCAAAACTAAAGAGGCATGGGATAGGAGGCAGTGTACTATTGTGGATCAGGAACTGGTTAAAAGATAGAAAGCAGAGGGTAGGGCTAAATGGCCAATTTTCCCAATGGAGAAAGGTGAATAGTGGTGTACCCCAGGGATCTGTGCTGGGTCCGCTGCTTTTTGACATATTCATAAATGACCTGGAAAGTGGAATAACGAATGAGGTTATCAAATTTGCAGATGACACAAAACTATTTAAAGTTGTTAAAACCCAAGAGGATTGTGGAAAATTGCAAGAGGATCTTGATAAATTGGAAGACTGGGCATCAAAATGGCAGATGAAATTTAATGTGGACAAGTGCAAGGTTATGCACCTAGGGAAGAACAACCCAAACAATGGTTACACGATGCAAGGTTCCACATTAGGAACTACCACCCAGGAAAAAGATTTAGGCGTTATTGTGGATACCATGTTAAAACCCTCGGCCCAGTGTGCAGCAGCGGCCAAGAGAGCAAATAGAATGCTAGGTATGATAAGGAAAGGAATGGAAAATAAAACAAAAGATATTATAATACCTCTATATCGTACCATGGTGAGACCGCACCTTGAATATTGTGTGCAATTCTGGTCGCCGTATCTTAAAAAGGATATAGCGATTTTAGAAAAGGTTCAGAGAAGTGCCACCAAAATGGTAAAGGGGATGGAAGGATGCTCCTATGAAGAAAGGCTAAAAAGGTTAGGGCTCTTTAACCTGGAAAAGAGACGGCTGAGGGGAGATATGATAAAAGTCTGTAAATTAATGAACGGAGTGGAACGGGTAAACGTAGATCGATTGTTTACCTTATTAGAATATAGAAAGACTAGGGGACATGCAATGAAGCTACAGGGTAAACTATTTAAGACTAATAAAAGAAAATATTTTTTCACTCAACGTGTAATCAAACTCTGGAATTTGTTACCGGAGGATGTAGTAAAGGCTGTTAGTGTAGCTGGGTTTAAAAAAGGTTTGGACAAGTTCCTGGAGGAAAGGTCCATAAACCATTATTAAGAAGGGACCCAAGATATCAATGCTTGAACCAATACAAGCATTGTAGAACCTACATCCCTTGGGGAAACTGCTAGGTACATATGACCTAGATTGGCCACTGTTGGAAACAGAATACTGGACTTGATGGACCTTGGTCTGACCCAGTATGGCATATCTTATGTGCTTATGCAGATGGGTCAGTGATAGAACTCCAGAGGACAGAGCCCACATATCTCACTTCAGAAAAACACTATGTAGCACTATGAGGGAACCCAGCCATGCCGTGGTCACTGCACAGTCAGGGTGAGCATGATCACACAGCAGAACATGCCGTGGCCATCCGTGTAGGTGGTGGGTATGCCCTACAATGTCACAGCCATTGCCCTGGGCCCTGTGCAGGTGCATCCTGCCCAGGCCGCTCTCTCCGGCTATACCCACAGTACCTTGCTCCTCATTATGCACATTGGCAGGCCAATACTAGCAACAGTGCTAGCCGTGTGTGCTGCAGAGGGTGTTGGCAAACGCAACAGACTGGATAGACTGATGCACACCCCCACACCTATGCCAGTATAGTGCACCAATATAGGCTTTTGGCAGCCCAGGACACCGCACCAGTCCTGGGCACAGTGCTTGCATGGCTATGGTTTGCTGTACTGTTGGGGTCTCTTCCCAAGGTGGTGGACACTGTCATGTTCCAGACGTGCCACACACTCCACAGACATCACAGAGGTTGGTATGGTACAGCACACTGGGCCGCTTGTGCTAACATTAGGGATTGCTATGTGCCAGTTATCATAGCAACCTTTTGCTATCTGTGTACCGTATTCCCTGGTTTTGGGTGTCATTGCTAGGGTATGCAAGTGCTAGTACTGGGAGATGCACACAGGGTCCAACATCCTGCCTCTCCAGGATGCTGTGGCTAATGGGGCCTGTGGGTGCGGGTGTTTCCGCCCCTGTGGATCAATGCTCTTGGACAGGGGTTCCCAACTCCGGTCCTGGTGGGCCGCACCATGTTCGGGTTTTCATGCTGTTCCTGATGAATATGCATGAGATACATTTGCATACCATGGGGGCGGCGCATCGATATACAGCACAGGCATCTTTATTGCAGACAGCATGGAACCTGAATGTTGTTTGGACCTCCATGACTGCCTTTGGGAGACTCTGCTCTCGGTAATGCACCTGTTTGTGGTGTCTGTGCTCTGTACGGTAAAATGTAGGTGTTCCAAGCATGTTTATTCTATCAGCAATACAAGGTTCCATCTTTCTTACCACGGTTTATTACTGGTAAAACATATGGGAACAGAGTTGGCAGGGACCACAGCTTGGGATTGAACCTGTGACCTTCAGCTCCTGAGTGCACTGGCTGTGCTTACTGTGCCACACTGATGCCACAGGGACAGATCATTCCCTGGAGGTACCATGACTGTTTGTTCTACTGAGCCTGTCTGTTGCAGTGCACAGCACCCACCTACATGGGTCTGGGCCGTGGCCTGCTATGGTCAGATGTCACTGCCCCCTCTGCCACCGGTACCCCTCCGCCACCATGCTGCCATGCCCTTCTGCTGGTGGTGCTGGTGGTGGGCAGTCTCGGGCCATCCAGTGTGCATGTATGCAGCTGCCTATGGTATGGGTGGTGGGGTAGGGGTGCCTGGATGGACTCCCACACTTCCCCCCAGCATCGCCTGCCACTGTTCTGTGCCCTTAGGGGTGGCTGCTGGGTACTGTCCCCTGTGACACTGCGGGGAACACACTCATGCCCATGTTGAGCCCTCAACAGTTGCAGTCTGGTTCTACTGTTTATGCATTCCTATGGGCCAAACTGAGCATCATCCTAGTCCCCACTGTGGCCCAGCTGCACCACAGCATGTGCCGCCTGCAGCCCTCTGTATCCCCTTTTCCAGCATCTGCCCAGTTGCCCATTCTGACTTGCCCACCCTGCTGTTGCAGAACATGTGCACGCCATGGTGAACCTGTTCATTAACAAGGGGAAGCCCTGATCTGCGCTATTTCACTGTGGCATCATTCACCTTCTATGGTGACAGAGCATACGCCCTTCCACAGTTAATATCTTTTTCTGAGGCTTTCTCAGTGGTATTTTTAGCTGTTTCCCATTGATATCACTATTGGCTAGCTTGGTTATGTTATTTTCCTCGTTTCTTATGGTAAGTTTCACTGCTTATTTGCCCTTTTGTTCCGTGCACATGTATCACCCTTATCACGTATTGTGGGTTTCCCTGCCTATGCTGTACATTGCTGACGCTGAAATGGTTTCCCTCCCCTGCAAATGTGCATCTACCGGCAGGTTTTCAATCGCGGTAGGATTCAGCCCTTGAGTTCAGCGTGTTGGTGTGCCTGGAGCCTCTCCCCACCCACACGCCGCCCATTGACCCCTTCTCTCCGCCCTCTCTCCACCTTCTTCGGTGTTTTACCGCGCCGCGGAACTTTACAATCGTTAACTTACGTTAACGCGCGTTATGAGACGTTAACGATCGTTAACGCATCATAACGCACGTTAACGTTACTTAACGATCGTTAACGTTACATTACGTGCATTAGGTACCGTTACCGCAGTTTAGTAAACATCCCCCTAAGACTGCTTAGTAAACATACCCCTAAGTGGCAGATGAAATTTAATGTGAACAAGTGCAAAGTTACGTATGTAACTAGGAAAGAACAACCCAAACTACAGTTACACGGTGCAAGGTTCCACATTAGGAATCACCACCCAGGAAATGGATTTAGGCGTCATTGTGGATGATACGTTTAACCCCCTGCCCAGTGTGCAGTCGCAGCCAAGAAAGCAAATATAATGCTAGGAATCATTAGGAAAGGAATGGAGAATAAAAGCAAGGATATTATAATGCCTCTGTATAGTTCCATGGTACAACTGCATCTTGAATATTGTGTGTAATTCTGGTCGACATATCTTAAAAAGGATATAGTAGAATTAGAAAAGGTACAGAGAAGAGCCACCAAAGTGGTGAAGAGGATGGAAGGATACTCCTATGAGGAAAGATGTAAAAAGTTAGGGCTTTTCAACTTGGAAAAGAGATGGCTGAAGGGAGATATGATTGAGGTCTATAAATTAATGAATGGAGTAGAGCGGGTAAACATAGATAGGTTGTTTACTCCATCAAAAAGTAGAAAAACTAGGGAAGATGCAATGAAGCTACAATGTAACCCATTTAAGAGTAATAAGAAAAAATATTTTTTCAATGAACGCATAATCAAACTTTGAAATTCGTTACCGAAGGATGTAGTAAAAGGTGTTAGTGTAGCGGGGTTTAAAAAAGGTTTGGACAAGTTCCTGGAGAAAGGATCCACAAACCATTTGTGGAGCTGCTGTTGTCTATCGCTCCTCCCTCCCTCTTCAGGAACTCTCTTCCTCCTCTGTCCTCTCCTATCCAGAATCCATACTCCTTCATCTAGGCTCCTCTCCCCTGCTCCATTTTCTCCTTATCTACGCCCCTCCTTCTCTATCGCCCCTACTATGGGACTCCCTTCTGACTACCCTCTTTGAGGCTTCTCTTCTCTTCACCCATCTTTTGATCCTAGGGGACTTTAATGTCCATGCTGACTCTCCTTCTACCTCCAGAGACCTTGCTTTTAGTATTTTCCTATCTGACCTTTCCCTTCGCCAATTTTTCTCCTTTCCCACCCACTCTACTGGTCACTCCCTTGATCTTCTTATTTCCCATACCTCCTCCCCCTTCCCCCTCTTTGCTTTCCTCCCTTTCCCTCCCATGGTCCTACCATCTCTGTATTTTATTTTCCCTCCCCTTTCCCTCTTCTTCCCATCTGTTTCTTCTTCTGTTTTCCCAAACCTATGCATGTCATATCAATGCTAACACCCTTCTCCAGTTTCTCCCCTCAGACACTTTGTTTCCCGCAGATTTCCACTCACTTCCTGTCGATACTCAGGTGCACCTCTGGAACTCCTGTCTCTCCACTACCCTTGATACTGTTGCCCCCCTTCAGCCCTGTCTTTCCTCCCGACGCCGTTCTCATCATCCCTGGTTCCATCCTGGTCTTTTCCTTCACCCTAGGTATCTTCATCGTGCAGAGCGACTTTGGCATATGCACCCCTCTTCATCTAGCTTGCACCACTTTCATCTTTGTCACTGCTCCCTTCTCCATTCTGCCAAATGAAACTATTTTTCCAACCTTATCTCCTCTTCCACTAATTTCTCCCATCAACTCTATTCTGTCCTCTGTTCCATTTCTGCCCCTCACTCTACTCCTTCTCCTTCTCCCCCCTCCTCTAATTCCCCTGACCTTGCTTCCCTGGCTTCTCATTTTATCTCTAAGATCCATTCTCTACGTCTTTCCTTTCCCTCCTGCCCTCCTCCCCCCCCCTCCCGCTTCATCCCCTCTTTCCAGGTCCCCTCCTCCCTTTCCCCTTTCCCCTTTCCTTCCCTACCCCTCCACTCTCACATCTCTGGTCCACCTTCATGCCACTCTCTGCTTCTGTCCTATCAAATGTTTTCTCTTCTACCCAGAAAACCACTTTCCTTGCAGATCCCATTCCCTCCCATTGGCTCTTTGAACCCTCCCTTGCACTTTCCCCTCACATTCTCTCTCTTTTCAACTCAAGCTTATCTTCTGGTACGTTTCCTTCTCCCTGGAAGCATGCCACCTTCCATCCCGTTCTGAAAAAAGGTTCCCTCGACCCCTCTTCCCTTCCAGTTAGCGCCCCATTTCCAATCTTCCATTTCTCTCAAAACTCCTAGAAAAGCTGGTATTCTCTCAACTCTCTTCTCATCTTGAAGACTCCCTTACCCTTCACCCATGACAATCTGGTTTCCGCCCCGGCCACAGTATGGAATCTGTCCTTCTTTCTCTCCTTAACTATCTGCATGCTGCTCATGATCACGGTCTTTTTTCCCTTGCTGTCTCTCTTGATCTATCTGCTGCTTTTGACCTGGTCGATCACCGCACTCTTCTGACATGTCTTCAGGAAGCTGGTCTCACTGGCACAGTTCTTCATTGGTTTCATTCCTTTCTTTCCTGTCAGTCTTTCTCAGTTGTCTCCGGGTCCTTTTCTTCTCCCTCCATCCCCCTCCCCTGCGGCATCCCCCAGGGTTCCGTTCTCGCCCCCCTTCTGTTCAATGTTTTCCTTGCACCCCTTTGTCTCTTGATTCAACAACATGGTGTTTCTGCCTACTACTACTCAGATGATATCTTTCTCTTGCACCACACGGATTCTTCCACGCCTGATATTTCAGTTCTCAACACCTGCCTTTCTGCGGTGGCTTCTTGGCTTTCTTCTAACTTCTTACACATTAATCTTTCTAAGACCTCTGCAATTTGGTTCACCTTTGGAAGCCCCACCCCCCATCTTGTTCTCTCATTTTCTTCTTCACCTATTCCTATCGCAAAATGGATACATCCTGCTGGCAGTAATAAGCCAACTCTTTTTGCAAATTAAAAGTTTTATGCTGATTTTCCTTGTACCATTGTAAAAATTCCTCTTTTTCTTCAGGCAACATGTTATCCACACCGTAATGTTCAACACCCGGCATGGGGCCCACATAATTTTGATTTTCCTGAGTATTAAAAAAGTGCGGCAAGTACCCCTTGCTACCTGTAAAACCCATGACTTGTGGAAGTTTGCTAAGTTTCATAGGCAGGAAATTTAGTCTATAAAACAGATAGCTAAAGGTTCAACGGTAATTTGTAAAAGTTTAGCACCTTGAACCAGCAGTCCTGTATTCATCTTTTCCTTAAGCAGTTGTTTAAGAACAAAATACCCGTCATAACCTTTGGAATTATGGGCTATGAAGGTGTAGCCTTTAAATGTTTTGTCACAAAAATCTGTATAAAGGCAGAAATACATTTGAGACCCTTGAATTCCCAGTTTCTTTCATCATTTAAGTCCGTCGCATATATGTAATTAGGGACATGCCAGCCTGTTTCTTGCATACATTCACAATCATAAAAAAATATATATATACTTTTTAGATGTTTCAGTTTTACCAATAGGGGTCATAAAACATAAGTGGACGCCATCCCCGGTTAGGGGTTCACGACATAGTTTACAATGCCGGCCCCTTGCACTTATGTTTCTTGTCCACATAAGACTCACATTTCTGGCACAGTATCTTAGATAAACACGCCACTTCTTTTTTCAGAGCCAGATACGCGTGTCTATCTAAACACTCTTTAGAATGACAAAAGAGTTTGCAATTAGGGCATCTCTGTTGTACACCAACATTATTCGCAGACGTTAGTGTCAAACAAAGATGGCACCACAATGTGCAATTATGATCGTGACTGTACGGTTTCTGACAGTAACTACAGAAGTTGCGCTCCCCATAGAATTTTTTGACATCAGTTATACCATAGAAATGGTCATCGTGTAGCAACAAGAACACAGTCTTAGGGAACACAGGTCTGTCTGATGTCTTAAAACAAACCCATGAATTTGTGTAAAGCACAACGCGTATGTTTATCTTTAAATGCTGTTCAAATATTGTAACATCATCGAGCATGACTTTTCTATGTACCGGCCACCCCAATTCATTATGTAGTTTTTTAGCACCTTCTAACAATTCGACATCTGTCATTTTTACCTGTGACATGAGGGCTGTGAGGCTACCTGCAAAACACAGGTTATTATCAGTGTTGTTCAAGTCTATCAAATACATCCTTTTCTTATGAATAATATGGCTAAACAGTATAGTCTTTAAGACCCTACGAGCTCCCCCACCCCGATTTCTTATGACAACTATAACAACACGGAATATATCACAAACCTGGATTTCTCTGTGACTCTGAAGGAGTTTAGCGATCTGATTTAAGAAATCGTCAGCGTCTAATGCTTCTGGGTTTAACTTTCCAGAATACAAGGAATTGTGAAAAAGAGATGAGTGTAGATGCACCTGTACATAATCACCAGGTGAAACCCTGCTGTTAACCTCATCCAGACTATGTTGAATACCTTGCCGAATGGCGAATTGAGCCTCAGATAATGATGTTGCCCTGTCTAAATTAATAAACCGAAATTCCTCTGAATAAATTACACCATTAAACTTGTCCAATTTACGATCCCACCTTTTCACAAACTGAACATAACTAACTGGTTCTGATTCTTCAACGGGGCCTAATGCAAGATTATTTGCTCTGTCCTCTGAAACACTGTGATCAAAGACACGGCTTTCACCACCCCCTCCATATTCTGTACCGGCGTGTGCAGATTCACCGGCAGAAAAACTTTTGCTGTGTGATCTTTTCCTGTTAGACTTCTCTCCCATAGCCGTTGGTTTTCTAACATTTTCTCTATCTGAAAAAGAAAAACGTAGGGGCTAATACTTTTTTTTTCTTTTACAGCGGCCTTAAAATTTAGGAGCTGGATAAAACCGGAATACTCACGATTCTGCTTGTCTTTTGGTTTTCTGTAAGGTGCCGTCTGTTGATTAGGCTGGTCATCTTGTTTTGTAGCATCTTCTTGGTCTAAAATAAAAAAGATTAAAGGTTGAGGCTGTCCTCTGAAACACTGTGAGACACATTATAAAGAGCATAGCTGCTGGAAAAATTAAAAACCACCGGACATACCTTTTAACTTTCTTTGTTGCCTTCTTTTTGTAAGAGAGAGTTTATTTGGGCCCTGCGGCTTCTGCTCCTATTTTTAAAAGACAACCATAAGAGACAGAAACATTACATAGCCAACAATATTTTTAAAAAAGTAAGGCACATATCTACCCACCATGTCTGAAGAAGAAGAGTTGCAGATGATACAAGCTGTAGAGAGACTATGGGGGATGTATACTAAAGTGCGGTAAACGTGACTAACGCGCGTTATACGATGTTAACGACCGTAAGTGCCGTATAATGCACGTACTGATGCGCTAATGACCGTTAACGTAATACTACGTGCGTTAAGCATAGTTAACGATCGTAAAGTCCCGCGGCGCGTTAAAACAGCGCAGAAGGTAGAGAGTGGGCGGAGAGAAGGGGTAAATGGGCGGGGAGAGGCTCCCCTCACACTAACGCACTGAATTCCTGAGCTCAATTCCAACGCGAATGAAAACCTGTCGTTAAAGGCATTTAAAGGGAAGAGAAACCATTTCCGTCAGCAATGTACAGAAAAACCGGGGAAACCCACAAAACGTGAGCAGTGTGATACATGTGCACAGAACAAAATTTCACATAAAACGTTAAAAATGACCACAAGAAACATTTTAAAAAGCATAAATCAGCTGGGCAACAGTGATAGCAATGGGCAACAAGGAACAACACTCCCTGGAAAGCACCAAAAACAAAAGAAATGATGTGTGGAAGGGTCTACGCTCCGCAGACCCTTTCAAAGAGCATTTCATTGTAATGGAGCTGTCCTGGGAGTGTTGTGTAATGTTGCCCAATGATATCATTGTTGCCCAGCTTGGTTATGGGTGTGTGCCCCTTTTGTGAGGTCTTTTCTGAAGTTTATGTGCACCTTTGTCTGCATACAAGGTAAATGAGGCCACAGTAAACCTGTTGCAGAGCAGGGTTTCTGACTCGTCAGGCCGGTTTAACTAACTCCAGGGACTGCACTGTCTCTGTGGCCACAGTGTGGTACAACAGACACAGCCAGTGCCTGTAAGACCAGAGGGTCACAGGTTCAAATCCCAGCTGGGGCTCCTGCCATCCCAGTCCCCATAGCTTTACCCACCACTAAACAGTGATAGTAAAGACATTCCTTTATTGCAGAGAACATACGCATGGCCTATATTTTACCACACCAAACACAGACACCAGAAACAGGCACATTACCTAAAGCAGAGTCCCGCAAATGCAGTCCTGGAGGGCCCCACACCATTCCGGTTTCATGCTGCCTCTAATAAAGATGCCTGTGCTGCATAGCTATGCACCACCCCCATGGTATGCAGATGTAGCTCATGCATATTTATGAGGGACAGCATGAAAACCCGAACAGTGTTTGGAACACCAGGACTGGAGTTGGGGAACTCTGCCGTAAAGCAGCAGCCAACAGGGCCACACACCCACCCACAGGCCCCGTTGGCCAATGCCACCTGGAGAGGCAAGACATTGGGCCCTGCCTGTATCTCCCAATACTAGCAGTTGCATACCTTAGCAATGCCACCCTACACCTGGGTATATGGTACACAGCTATCAAACGTTTCCTCTGATAACCGGCAGATATCAATTCCTACGTTAAGCACATTTTGCTCATCGAGCTCCACCATAACAATCATTCTGATGTCTGCGGTGTGTGCTGCAGGTCTGGTCTCTGACAGTGTTCACCACCCTGGGGAGTGACCCCCCAACAGTCTTGTGTACCATATCCATGCCTGTACTATGCCCAGGACTGGTGTGGTGGGTATGGCTGCTGGCCACCTCTATAGTAGCACAATGCTGGCATAGGTGTGGGGGTGGCTGTCTGTCTATCCAGTGTGTGGTGGCTGCAAACACCTTCCACAGCCCACACTGCCAGCAATGTTGCCAGTATTGGGCTGCCAATGTGCATAATGAGGAGCAAGGTACCATGGGTATAGGCCGGACAGGGTGGCCTGGCCAGGGTGCATCTGCACAGGGCATAGGGCAGTGACAGGCACATTGTAGTGCCCGGCCACCACCTACACAGACAGGGTGACCTCAGTATATCCTGCTGAGAGATCACTCTCACCCTGACTGTGCAGTGACCACAGCATGGCTAGGCACTCCCATAGTGCTATCTAGTATTTCTCTCATGTGATAAATATGGGTTTCCTTTTGGGGTCCAGTCACTGATGTATCTGCTTGCTGTGTATGCTGACATCCCATTTCTGGGTGCAGGCATCTCCACTGGGCACTAGCAGACTGTTTGCAGCTGGTAGGTGTTGTGATGGAGTGGCTTGCACCAGGGGAATATCAGATAGTGGTGGGGTGCAGAATACCATATCCAGGCCTAATGTCTGTCTGCTATTGTGTTATGGCTGTGTACAGAGCTGCCTTGACTGCCCTGTGGGATGTCTGTTCCTCAGCAGGACTAGGGTTAATGTCCCCCTCTACTGCCACCTTTGCAGACTGTGGATCTTTTGATAAGAGGCCCTGTTTGCCACCCTTGGCCCTGGGGGAGGGGGGTGGTGGTGCATGGGGGCTACACCTGACTGAAACAGACAGCGATGTCCAAGGTGTTCCTGCAGAAGCTACCTATCTCACACGGTAACACTGCTTTGGACCTGTACCATGGCCTCTTTCAGTCATGGACGGTGCTGTGGACCTAGTGCTGGGTGCCTCACTGCACCCTCAGGGTGAGCACAGTACCCGCACAATGTGACAGTGTGTAGCTACTCTGTGCCAGTACAACACACGGTCGGTACCCCCTATCAGGCCGAGGTGCTGTGGGGGTGCACATGGTCAGTTCCCCCTACCAGGCCGAGGTGCTGTGGGGGTGCATTCCCCATGGTGTGTATCTGTGGACAGCTGATTTGCATGTGCAGTGCATCATGGGTGTGACTGGCACAATCCAACCCTGTGCAACTCCAGCACCTGCTCACAGGCTCTGATAAACCATAGGCGATCACACGTACATCTGTTAGCATAATGCATTGGTGCAAGACACCCTACAGAGTCTGTAATATAAGATGTCCACACTGGTAAAAACACACGTACCCACGCACGTAAAAACACACGTACCCATGCACGTACCAACGTACGTGGTTAGGCACACTCCGAGGGTGTTTTTCTGACACCAATACTCAGCGTAACGAAAAACATGCCTCCTCTTTCTCTCTGTAATGTACAGGGTGATGCCTGGGACAGCCTTCTGCGTTAGGCACACTGGGGACTCGAACCCATGCTGCCTGTAACAGCAGTCAGTACCGTAACCATTGTGCTACAGCTCTGTTTCAGTGCTTTGTGTCTGTATGTCTTCTTACGTTTAACGCGCAGTGACGCGCCACTGCGCCCGGTAACGCTCGTTAATTTTTTTAACGCGCGTTAGTGGTGACGGTGTACCACCCATGTCCTTATTTGGGGTTTTTGTCACTACCGCGGCTCCTAACGCGAATTGCACTAACGCAGTTTAGTAAACATACCCCTATGTGATCTTTTCTAGCTGCTGAAAAGTACTGCACCTTTTTAAATGAAATTCTTTTGATGGGGTTTACAGTCCCCAGACTCTAACTGAAACATCTCTGGATCCCATAATCTTATCATATGACTGGCTAATTCACAATGCCATTTTTTTTTTTTGCAGACAGTACATTGTAATAGATGCTATATATTGTGTATGTGGCTAATACATATACCCCCATCCCCAGATGCCTTAAGTGGATTTTAGTTCTACAATAGAGCTCTGCTCTCCACATTCTTATCATATGGCCTAAATCACAAGGTCCCATTTTTTTCCAGACACCCCATTGTAGGTTTAATTAACTAGGCAATCCTAAAACACACAAAGCTGTAGGTTCAAAATGTTTTATTTCAAATAAAATGTTTTCATCTTGTGAAATGATTCATTTGAGCATTACAAGTTTAAAAAAAAAATATAAAGGCATACATATAATTTTTTTGTTCATCTGTATGTTCGGCTAATAGATTCTGGAAATATATACATTTTCATAAAAAGTCAATTTTTACAGAACTTGGTGTTTTTTTAAAGAACGATCTATAATCTCTGTCACAGATTAAACCTTCTACTAGCTCTATATCACAGTTTGCAGATCTAAGCAAAATATTGAGCAGTTGTCCTGGATTTCTACTGATATTAAAATCTCTGATGAGTTCAAACAAAAAATTCAAATTTTCATAAACTAGGGCAGTTGCTTTCATTTTATGACCAACAATCATGGCAACATTTACAATAGGTCCTAGACACAACCTGTTACAAGTTTTATGGATTTTCTGCTGTATTTCCTTGTGTCCCCACCTTAGGCAATCATGATGTCTTTGCCCTGGAGCATGTATTACACAAGCTGCACAGTCTCTATGCATAACGCCCTGCCAGCATTTCCTGATAATACAGCCCACCGTTGCTTGTATAGCAGATTTAAATGTGTTTATTTCATCAGGTTTTTTTGAGTTGTCCTTTTGGCTGGCTATGACATCAAATGCCTCCCTTTGATATGTACAGAGAAAACACAAACAGCGTAGATTGGTTGCCTGTATGTCCTCTAGCTCTTGTAGGAGCGGAGATTTGTTACAACACTTTTCTACAAAAAAACTTCTCTTACCTCTGCTGATCCTAGTTCTTCCAATAAACAGTTTGTTTCTACATTTGCAGCGGCACAATATAATTCTATATCCTCTGGATCCATTGTATTGTCAGTTGTTAAGTCAATTTCAGTGTCAGAATCGCAGGGTTCTTGAGAATCGAATAATATCTGACCAAATTAATGTTGTGTGCCCTGCTGGAAATTCTGCTTGGTGTTCCAAAAAGAGCCATTTTTTCTTTTTGAATCTCTGTGTTAAAATGTTCCCCTTACACAGGACACACAGCCTTAAACCAGGAGCATGCTCAGAACAGACCTCTTGTTTCAACCATTCACGTGTTACCACACCCTAGAGAGGCATGTTCAGACTTGTCTCTCCGTATTGTTTTTTTCAAAGCCACTAAAAAATAGCTGTATTAGGGGGATTTGAACTCAGCTCTCTCTCTCTCCAAAAAATAGCTGTATTAGGGGGATTTGAACTCAGGTCTCTCCCTCTCTCTGTATTTCAGTCTGAACTACACTGTGTTTGCCAGAATATTTCTCTCTAGCCATATGGTCTTAAAAGCAAAATTCTATCAGATGGACAGCACTGGTTTCTCTAACAAAAGATGTGCTAATTGCATTTGTAAAGAAAGGCTTCTACCCTGTCTGTGCCTCTGTGAAAAGCCCTGTGCTGTGCTAAGAATCTTTTGTGAGAAAAAAGAACTGGGGCAGTGGGAAAGAGAAAAGCATTTTTTGTTTTCCAGGGTTCCTGCTTTTTGCAGATGTAAGCATTAACCAGAAGCAAAACACATTTCTGGAGTCAGTCACTGTGCTTCCGCTGAGGTCATCAGAAAAGTGACACAGCCCTTTTCTGATGACACCCTGTTTCCGGTGATGTCAGCAAAAAGCGACAGTCCATTTCTGATGACACCCTGTTTCCGGTGATGTCATTTCTGATGATGTAGGCAGGGGCGTGGTTGAGAGTGGGAGGCTGTGGGTGTGGCACAGACCTAGACATGGGTGCTGATTGGCTAATGCCAATATTGTGGGGCAGGGCGTGGGCGTGGCACAAACCCAGAAGTGGGCACTGATTGGATGATGTCATCCTTGGGGGTGGGGACAGGGCGTGTCAAGTGGGGGCAGTGGCCACACCTGGGGGTGGGAGTGGGTGGGGCTAACTCGTCATTCACTTCTATGGGGGTGTGGCCTAAGGTGGGACATACACCGGAAGTGAACGCTGATTGGCTCCTGTCATCCTTATCTCACCTGTCAATCAGCTTATCTCACCTGTCAATCAGTTTGACGAGTAGTGTACCCATTATACTACTTTCCAGGATTCCTTTTACCAATGGCAGATTTCAGTTCTTTCCAAAGGTTCTCGATTGGACTAGGACCAGGATTCATTGCTGGCCAGTTTAAAACAGTCCATTTGTTCCTTTTTAACCATGCTTTAGTACTTTTGGATGTATGTTTTGGGTCGTTGTCCTGCTGGAGGACCCATGATCTTCAACCCAGACCTAGCTTTCTGACACTAAGTAACACATTTTGCTACTCAATACCTTGGTAGTCCTCTGACTTCATGATTCCTTTAATATGTTCCAAGCCTCCATTTCCTGAGGCAGCAAAACAGCCCCACAACATTATGGAACCTCCACCATATTTAACTGTAGGAAGGGTGTGTTTTTTCTTATAAGCTTCATTTCTTCAGATTTCATTCTCTCCTACTATCCAGTCTTCAGTCTCCCTCTTTCTACTGCACCTACCTATAATTATCTATTTCTCTTGCCTCCTTTCCATCTGGCATCTTCCCCCCCCTCCCCCCACTCCATCCAGCACTGCCGCTCTGTCTCCCTACCTCTCTTTGATGGGGTCTATAGACTGTTATCCTTCCCTCTCCAAAGAGAGTATCAACAGCCCCCTTTGAGGTTGTCTGAAGATCAGAGTTCAGGGCTGGGAGAGGTTAAGAACCAGCAGGCTACGGGAGGGAGAGAGAGGCCCTTGGAGCAAGAAGTTCTTCCGAGGCAAGCCGTGCAAAGGAATTCTGAGATAGTAACTCTAACTGGGGCTGAAGAAAGGGTTGGGAGAACCAGCCTGTGGAGGTTTAACGAACTGGGACAGAAGTAAAGCTGCTTTTGTTTTTCCTGAATTGCTGTCTGTTCTGGGGTTTTGCTTTGGGGAGGTTTAACAAGCTAAGACAGAATTAAAAGTTGATTTTGTTTTCCCTGAACTGCTGCCTGGCCTGTGTTTTAAAGAAAACCCTTTCCCACCACACACCATATTGCCACACTCTCCCTATGTCCAGCATCTCCCATTTGCCTTTCTACTCCCCCTGTCTATCATTTCTCCTCCATCTTTTGTTTCCAGCATCTCCCTTCTTTTCTTATTCCCCCTGTGTCAAGCATCTCCTGTTATCCTATGCTGCCATGTCCAGCAACTCCCCTGTCACGCTATACACCTGCATGTCGAGAACTCCCTTGTCATCCTATTTCCTCTTTCCATGTCTAGAAGCTCCTCGTCACTCTGTTCAGCCCCTTCATGTCCAGGTGACGCTTTTGACTAATTTTTCTTTCTCCCTCCTCCAATCCATCTGCTGTTTATTCTCTCCTTCCAACACCTCCCTGCCACTGTTGCTGTTTCCTTCCCTCCTCTAGTACTGCTTCATCTTCCCACCTTGTTGCTGCTACCACAGATTCCTCCCCCCGCCACTTCTGTTGCTACTGCCACTCACCAAGACCTGTAGAGGCAGCAGCAAACAACAAAAAAGCCATGGAGATATTCCTTATATGCCACCGATAATGGTTCTGCTGGTCCTGCCCCTTGTGCATAGACTTCCTGTTTCTGAAGGGTGAGGCCAATAGAGCTATCATTAGCTGCATAAAGACAATGACCGGTGGCTTTTTCTTTGTTCTTTGCTGCTGCTGCTGCTGCTGCCTCTTTAAATCCTGGTGACAGCAGCGGAGGGAGGGGAGGAAGATGCTGTGGTGGCTCAGGCACTTTTTGACCAAACTATGAGTCAGACTGGCAGGCAGAGCAGCCTTTCAGTTTAACTGGAAGTCGAGGGGGGAGGAGATTGCAGTTGGGACTAGCATCTCCAAGCCTTTTAATCAGGGCACCTATGCCTGCTTCTTCCTGGTTCCCACTCTTTTGAAGTGAAATTGTCTATGCTTTCCTCCAGTCCCTTGGTGCCTCCCCAGTCTCTAATAACACATTCAGCAAAGCTGAGAAAGGAACATTCTGTCTTTAGCTGAGGATTCTGAGATGCACATTGCCTTATCTTCTGTTATTTTGGTAAGTACTTTAAGTATTTCCTTCTCTGTAAATGGACTTATCATTTCACGATCATTTATGCCCTTGTATCCTGGCTTAGGCACTTTGTCTATATCTACTCCTTTATATACTGAACAAAAGAGTTTAAAATGTCTTTCTTTCACTGGTCTCGCTTCTCACTAAACCTGTGTTTTCCCTTTAGCATTGCTTTTCCTCCTATAGGTTATTTTTTCTCTCTTTTCTTTTATATATTTACAGAAGGTTTTATCATGCCCCTGTGCTGATTGAATAATTTCTCTTGTTTGGACCTTCATTCATACAACTGCCTCCTCTGACCTCCTTTGTTGCTCCTGATAATTCTACCTATTCTTCTCCTTTGTGCTTTTTGTATTTTCTGATTGTTATTCATTTTGCTCTTATGATTTCTGCAATCCCCTCAGGGAACTATACTGATCTCCTTTTCTTCGTGGCCTTGCTGATCTATCTTACATAGAGGTCTGTTTACAAGCCTGCATTCAATTCATGCATTATCATTCTAGCTATTCTTAGGAAATGGACATTTTCTTTCATTTTCAAAATGAACCAAAAAATACATTTTTTTTTGTGTTCATTTCATTTTACAATTTTGAGCAAGCTGCTTCTGGTGCCGCCAAGAAAACAAAAACACCCTGCCAATCCCACTGCCCATTTTAACCAAAATGATTAGCATGCTGAAGGGAAAGTAGGGCTCTGAAGAGCAGGAAGCCAGAAAAACTTGCTTCCAGTTTATCTGAACTTCTGCCACCATTGGCGGCACAGTGTTGAGATAGTTTGTTGCAAATGTAAAGGGGTCTTACTCATTTTTGTTGACATTGCTTTTCAGTCCTATGATGACACTCTAATTAGACATTAGCTAGGAATCATATCATCTATCTGAAATATTGGACCTTCTGAATATGAAGACAAGCAGAAAAAGTCAATTTGCTAACAGGGACAGAGCTCACATGTCACATGCATTAGGTGTGTGACCAGGGCCAGCCCGACTATTGTTCAAGAATGTTCTTCACACAGGACCCCATGCTTCAGGGGATCCTGTGCAAATTTCATTCCTGCACAATGGACGGCTTCAGAGGTGAGCCGGGAAAGGCCGCACAAGGCCCCAGATCATCTCTGCATAGCCGCCAGTGTGAAAAGCGATGTTATCCCTCACGCTGTTGGCTTTGTTACTGTGAAGCACGTGAGTGCCGGGAAATGCCCTTTAACCTTTCCTGGCATTCAGGAGGATGGGACTGAAAATGGCTGATGGGGGCTAGGACTGTAATGGGCTGATGGAGGGGGGGGGAGCTTGGACTGGAAATGGGCTGATGGGGGCTGGAATAGCATTGCAAATGGCTGATGGGAGTGCTAGGATTGGAAATGGGCTGAAGAGGGGCTTGGACTGGAAATCGGCTGATGGGGAGTCTGGAAAACAACTGGAAATGACTGATGGGCAGCTAGGACTGGAAATGGCTGATGGGGTGGGTAGGATGGGAAATGGGCTGATGAGGGGGAGCTTGGATTGGAAATGGATTGAAGGGGGCTGGAATAGGACTGGAGATGGCTGATGAGGGGCTAGGATTGGAAATGGACTGATGGGGATCTTGGACTAGAAATGGGCTGATGGGGGAGGGTGGAATAGGACTGGCAATGACTAATGTGGGGCTAGGATTGGAAATGGGTTGATGGGATGCTAGGACTAGAAATGGGCTGATGTGGGGGATGGGAGAATGGGACTAGAAGGGAGCGGATGCTTGGTGGGGCTGGAACTAGAAGGGAGCTGATGTTGGGGGAGGACTAGAAGAGGATGGGGCTGGAGGAGTGAGGATGAAGAGGGGAAAAGATATTTTGTGTGGGAAGGAAAAAAAATCTACGATTGGCCAGGTATTGGGAGAGTAAGTGGGGACTGAGGATGGAAAGGTGAAATTTGAGTGGACGAAAAAGAAATAAATAAAGAAATGGAGGAAGGAGCAAAAAGGGAAGATCAGTATGTTAAAGCAAATGTAGAGAGAGAATGGGAAAAAACTAGAAGAGAGAAGAAAGGACAAATGGACAGCAGACAATGGAGAGTTAGCTGAAGACACAAAGAAACCAGAAGAAAGTGACTGGAGCAATTGCAACTGAAAAATAAAATGCCCAAACAACAAAAGGTAGAAAAATACTTTTTTATTTTGAATTTATTAATTGGAATATGTCAACTCAGGGAGATGTGTATTGCTAACATCTTTGCATTTTTGTTTAGTACAAGAGGAAATTAATTAATAGTTTTATTTCTCCATTGTTGTTGTATGTTCCAACATTGGCCTTTGGGGTTCACAGTTTAATTATTGTATTTTTATTTCTAAATTGTGATCCCTTGTTCTTTGTTTGGTGACAGTCTATGTTCTGCATGTGTAACCAAGCTAAGGTATTTTGTTTATGTAGTTTCTATTTGACAGTGCCACTTGTTCTCTTTCCCCAGTAGGAGATGTATAGGTATTCTCTGAGTTGTATTGGTTTAATATTTGCAGTGTTGCCTTTTTGATAGGCAGGGTTTGGTGTTTGTGAGTCCTGGTAGTACTGTTATGATACGGCGGGTTTGCTATGGGTTCTAAATGGGCAGTGTTTATAGTATTTTCTAAAGTGCCTGACGGTTGGCACTAGAGTATACAGAGATGCCAAGTCACATGAATTAGGCATGTGACACACATGATTGGCGGAGATCTCACGCACAAATGCAATGATCTCTTTGTCTCACACATTTTGATTCAACCTGCCCTCTCCCCACCCCCTTCCGCTCCCACTGCCATCATCCTACTGCTGTCTGGGGGCTCCCTGCTGTGGGCCTTCTCAGTGAAGGCATGCACTCCGGATCTTCTGTGTCCTACCCTCTCTAGTAGGAAGTTTGTAACAGAGGGGACTGGGACCACAAGAGCTTCAGCACTCAGAGGGCCCATAGCCTGTACAAATGCAATACAGGGAGCCCCCAGGCAGCGGTAGGATGATGTCAGTGAGAATGGAAGGGGGAGGGAGCAGGTTGACTGAAATGTGTGAGACAGGAGGATCTTTGCATGTGTGGTGATTCCCTCGAATCGTGTGTCACACACAGGGGCAGCTCAAGCGGGGTGCGGGGCCATGTGCTAAGACTCATTGTGGGACCTCATTTGCATAAGGGCACATTTGCATACATATTTGCATAATGTTATGATGCACTAACATTTAGTAAACACGCCTCTTAATGAGTGTCTGGATAAAGAAAGACTACCACAGTCCCAAGTTCCCAGTTTGCATGCAGTCCCCTCCACAGCTTGTCATAGCCCTCCACTCTCTGAGAGTGTCCCCCACTTATCCCCTGTTTCAAGCTCCTTTTCCTTACCAGTTTCCATCTTCATCCTCTCATTCTCTCACCTCGAATCCGAGGAAAGTGTTCCCTGATTTGCTGACTATAGTGGAAAATTTTAAAAAGAGCTTACAAATGGAGGTAAAGCAGCATCAAATTAAACTCTAGAAGAGTGTAGGAACAATAGTGGTACAATAGTTGATACAGAGATAGCATGCTGAATACATAAGCAAGCATGACCAATCAACAGAGATCAACCCAGTGGAAAGACACCATAAATGAAATGGTGCAGTGAGGTCATGAATGGCAAATCACAGAACAGGTACTTATCACATATAAAAGTAGATAATCAACTTCATTTTCACACATACGTAGTCACCTACATGAGTAAATTCCAAGCAGGGTAAAAGTATGCGTGTTGACATGATGACATGATACTTTGCAATGGCGCAATATGGGTAGAGCATGGGAAGAGTTCATACGTATGCACCTAGATTATAAAATACATTCATTTCCACACTTACATATGGACATCTACACTTGCTCTATGGCAGATGTAAATGTACACACCTGCTTTCAAGAAACAATTTCTGTCACTTACACTAGTATTTTATAAAGATAAATAGGCACCTATGTGTCTTTGTAAAACGGCTTTAAAATAGGTGCCTGCTAACTCTCTTGACCTAGGTGCCTTGTTATAATATTACATTCAATACGGGTCAAAATGTTGAAAAAAAATATCAACAGTGGAACATCTAGTAAATAAAGTGTCATCATGACAGCAATATTATAACTGAATAAAGAAGCTGAAAAAAATGTGGGCAAAAATATGTTGCTGCAAGGAATAAGGAGGTGTGAAATGGACAGGCTGACAAAGAAAAGGAGCTATGGGAAATGCAAGATCAGGAGAAAGCGAAATGAGAAGCAGTAGAAATAGATTTGAAAAGGAAGGTAGGATTAAAGACCTTTAAAAGATTAAAACTGGTAAGTAAGATGGCGGTAAGATGTAGAGCACTACAAAAAAGTGTGAAAAATAAAGTAAGATGGGGGATGGCCACTTGCTGAGATGGTTAAGGCTGGTGGCTCAAGTAAAATCTATGTACTACATCAAAGCACTGACACCAAAGGGTGATAAAATCTAAGGTGTAAGCAAGCTGTCAGAGAATAAAAGTAAACAATGGAAGGCATTTACCAAAGAATTCTTGGAGCTGCCCGCTCAACTCTAAAGCACAAACTGTGCCAAAGCACAAAGGTACTGTTAGGAATAAGCAGACCATGTTTGCAGATGGCTTGGGAATTGATCCTAAATAAACAATTGGATGCAGTTGGCATGGTGCTCCTGTCTCAGTGCCTCAAAAAGCAGCCAGTTCAGTGCAACTGGCTAAGGGGCTTAAAGCAGCTTCCCAATAACAACAGAAATAAATGAATGGACAGGGATGGCTATGTCAATGCCCTTGAAGCATTCAGTCCAGCATGGCTGGAGAAGGGTCAACGAGTGGATAGCTAGTAATAAAATTATCTTCTTGGTGGTAACTGCTGCATGGTGTGTTATAGATATGGGGGCATGCTTTCAATTGAGATCAAAGCTGTGACCTGTTCTTCCACCTGTCGTTGCTTTATTTTATTTTATGGTATACTCATAAAGAGGCATGGTTACTAAAGTGCACTAATGTTTACTGTGCACTAAAACATACGCATAAACAGTGCAGGATCCTGGTAACTGCTAGTGGTAAAAATAACACCCTGTTTAGCGCATGATGGGGTGGCGACTGGATGAGTTAGGGATGGAGAGTTGGTATTTACTGCAAATTGCAGTTAGTGCAGCATTGAATAAGGCACACTTTAACTCTTGCATTTAAGCTCCTGCCCTTCTCATAGACCCAAACAATGGTGGCCGTGATCTCACAATGCTGCCCATTAGCGAGAGGCTAGAAAGCAGTACCTCATGACAGTGGGTCATTTTGTATTGGCTGCAAGATGGGGCAGGAGGGAGGAGGATCATTCCTACCCTGTTCTCCACTAGACTACCAGGGATGAAGGTATATGCGGGGTGGGGCAGGGGGTGGCAGTGACAGCAGGGCCCCACCTTGCCAGCTGACTAGCCGGGATTTGTTTTTGGAAGGGGTGGTGGAGGGTGAGGGTGGAGTGCCACAGGGTCCCTCCACCCTTGTCATTGTGTTTTTTAGGGGGGGGGGGGAAGGAGGCCGATTGGCTGATCAGGAATCTTTGTCAGGAAACAAAGAGATATCCTCCCTGCAGCGTCAACAGGAACAAAAGAGAAAGCAGGACAACACACTATGGAAGGACAATTATATTTATTTCTGTTGTAGACAGGAGGTCAGCCCGACATGTGTTTAGGCCAGGGGCCTTCTTCAAGGAACAAAAGACATCTAGAAATTAAAACAAAAAAATTAAATAATAAAAATCATAAACCAAATCATAAAATTACATACGTAAATAAATAACATAAGACCAAAGATAGGAACCATTAGCTAATTAAATAATAATGAATGTTTAAAAACAATGATAAATAGTAATAAGTAATTGCATTAAAGAAAACATCAGACTTACAAATAACTCAGTTGTAAGCACATAGGACCCAATATTCAACTGGGAAGGGCTAAGCGCAATAGCCGCTTAGCCCTGCCCACCGACCCCCAAACCCTGGATATTCACTTCCACGGCAAAGGAAGTGAATATCTGGGTCTGGCCACACTGCCCATAAGCCACCGAGGCTAACCATGCAGCATCGATATTGGATGCTACACGGTTAGCCTCGGCCCTCGCCTATCTTATAGGCACCAAGCTCTAACCATGCAGCTTCCAATATCAGTGTTGCATGGTTAGAGTCGGTCCCCGCATCTGCTCCACCCCAGAATGCCCCCAGCAAGCCCTGATGCTAGCCAGCTAGCATCGGGACATGTAGGGGACTTAGTTGGGGATATTCAACAGCACTAACCATGTATGTGCCATCGAATATCCGGTTAGCAGGCACTTACACTGTTAACTGGTTGTTAACCGTTTGAGTGCCTTTTGAATATCGGGCCCATAATAATTAGTAAAATAGAATTAAAAACAGATTGTGATGAGGAGACAGATTAAACAACCACACATTATTGCTGAATAGTAAACATTGTGAACCATTCCCTCATGGCACAACCGCATATTATACATAAGGTAACTCTGTTCAAAATTCTGACTAATGGTAAGACACTAAAAGAGGTATAGAGAATAGGATTAATTGGAAACATGCTGACTAAAAAAAATATAACCATATCGCATGTCATACACATATACACCATATCGCATGTCATACACATATATCAACACATCTGAAGCCAATCTGAGAAACCCAGAAGTGATGTCAGAGTCGCCTAGTTTTTATTTGCAACTCTCACCCAGCGATTTTTGTTATACTCTTGCTGGTTTTTCACTTGTGAGCATTTTTATTCTATACTTGTTCACAGTTTGCTGGTGAACATTCCTGTGATCTATCTGTTTATTTAAAAGTGAGCAGTTTTACTTTTGAAACTGGATGTATACATTTGGATTATCTTTTTAAACTGTCAAGCTAAATTTAAGAGCGCCAAAACATAGGCAAATGAGAATGTTCAGAGATAGGTACCAGCTGATGTTAAATCTATATTAGTCATCTATACTAGTCATTATTTTATTTTTATTTGAATCTTTACTTGTATTTGAGCTGTTATAAGCCCTCTCCACTATAGTGCATGTTATGAGAGTCATTCCGCTCCTTACCCACCCAGTCCCCTTTCTTCTGGGTTTCTCTTATTCATTATTATTTAATTAACCACTGGTTCCTATCTTTAGTTTTATGATATTTATTTATGTATGTAATTTTATGATTTGGTTTATGATTTTTATTATTTGCTTGTTGTTTTAATTTCTAGAGGTCTTTTGTCCACTGAAGAAGGCCCAACACATGTTGGGATGACCTCCTGTCTACAATAGAAATAGATATAATTTCCCTGCCATGGTGTATCTGTTGTCCTGCTTTCTCTTTTGCTCAGGCTGTGTACCTATCCCCCCTCGCGTTAGCAGCCAGGCTTAGTAGATATGCCCCTTAGTGTGTGTCAATTTTACCTGCCACATTAAATTTTGCCTCTTAATTAGATCAGGTGCTGAACCTTAGTGCACTATAGTGCATGTTATGAGAGTCATTCCGCTCCTTACCCGCCCAGTCCCCATCCAATCGTGTACTAAAAGGTTAGCAAGGGATTTTTAGCACAAGACCCCCTGCTGTTAGTGTGATGATCTTACCACATGCTAAACCCTATATTAACAGTTAGTGCACTTTAGTAAACATGCCCCAAAGTTAAAAATGCCATCTTGGACAGCCCAAATTTCCTTTTTTGTAGCATAAAAAAGTGCATCACATATATGACCATTTATAATACATTACTCAAGAATTTTGAAGAAATGAATCCTTAGGATAAGGAAATATATTTTACAGCACAACCTATAAACTTTCAGAACACATCCCCAGCTGAGATCTATGGAAAGATATCAGAATGAGGATTAACCAGTGTCAGGGAGTAAGTGATAATGCATTAGAATAAAAAAAAATATTAACAAGCACTTCGGAAGATAACTTAGGAAACTAGGAGGACATGGATATTCATGTTGCTCTTGTCAGAAGATCATATGAGCCTCACTGATAAGAATATAAAATGTACTCTCTAAGGCAGAAAAAGACTTTAAAATTTCAACTCATTCTAAAAATACTTTCTAAGAAAAAAAGTACTATTTTTTGAAAGCAGAGCAGATAAAATTGTTGCATTTTAGTCACAGGAAAGCGCCTGCAAGAACATAGAACAATTAAGGTAGATCAGAGTTTTTACACAACAGATGTATATCCTGATTGTTTTTTTTAGCCAGAACAAGAACTATTATTGTTGTGACAAAATTTAAGAGATCATTAAACTCCTTGGCAGAATATCTTCATCGGTTTAAAAATTGCTGTCATTTAGGCCGTAAAACTCTCTGATGCAGGCATTAATGAGACAAAGTAACTGACCATTCTGGCAACTGAAATGTTTCAAATGCATTTACTGCAGAAAATTACCTGAGCAGGATGTGTGTATCCAATGATAGTATTGCATTAGTAAACAGTTTTTGTTAAAAAGTGAGAAATATATATATATTTGAATGCATAGCATATTAACAAGAGAACAATGCAGCATACTTTAATTAGTCATATACCTAATTTTTTTAGGCACATAACATGAAACTGCATTAAAAACTGACCAAAACATGATTTTTTTTTCAGATCTGATAGTTTATTCCTACTCCTTTGGGCTTCTTTCTCGATTTAGAGCTATCTGTGACCCCCCCCCCCCCCTTCTCCACTCACCTTAACCAGTTGGTACACATGGATCCTGAGTCTGGCCTCTAGACCCCTGGTGTTAGTCTGTCCCTTCATGTCTAGCAATGGGGGGGGGGGGGGCAGAAGCGATTCCATTCACTCCTTGTCATAGGCTGCCAGCATCAAAATGGTGCCGGTCGACCCCTAGCAGTACTACCACTCCAAGTCAAACTGCCAAATAAGGAGTATGGCCCTTATTTGGCAACTTGACCCTTATCAGTAGCACTACCAAACTGCCACTAAAGGTCAACCAGCAGCATTTTGATTCCAGCAGCTTATGAGGGAGGAGCAACTGCCCTCCATCGCTAGATACCTGGGATAGTCCTACTATGTCTGGGGAGGGGTGGGGGAAGTAAATTCAACTGTGGTAGACTATGATATTTTAGCACAGCTTAGTAACTACCCTCATAATTAGATAGTGAATGCCTCAAGCTGAAATTCTTCAGGTTTTGATCTATTCATGGATAACAAAGGCTCTTTAGAAGGCACAGTGCTGGTTTATTAGACATTAGAATAATTTTTCTCTTCAGTGATTGAGGACAGGGTGTAAATCTCAAAGACAACCCTTATTTGGGTTGGATTTAAGATTCAGGCAAAAATCAGAGACAAAATATTTATATATTTATTTATTTAACTTTTCTTCTATACTGCGCTATTCATATCAGTGCGGTGTACATCAAACAAAATCTTATACCATGCAGTCGGACCGCATAGTATTTACAGTGAACAGGGATTAAAACTTGGATATAACTGGGGTAACTTTCTACAATTTACTTACATTGATGCCTATACTTTCCTGCTGTAGTCTATTCGGGGCTGGCTAACCGTTATCTTGCTGGGTATGTTATTGGGGGCTCTAGGTGACTGGTGAGAGTGCTCACTGACTGGTTTCTACCGCTGGTTTCTGGGTAGTGTCTTATGAACAGGTAATGCTTCAGTGCCTTCCTGAATTGGGTCAGGTTAGTGATGGCACGCATGTCTGTGGGGAGGGCAATCCAGGCTCTGGGTGCGTAGATCGTGAAGGCCCTGTTGGATGTTGCCTTTGTGCACTTTGTCATTTCTTTTGGGATCATCAGGTGTTCTCCGTTGTGGATCTTCTGGTTCTGTTAGGGGGTGTGGTATGGATCTACTTGTTGATGGATGTGGGGGGCTGATTGTTTAAGGCTTTGAAGGTCAGGATTAAGATCTTGTAATGAAGTCTGGCCTGTAACCAGTGGAGTTTCTTCAAAATTGGTGTGATGTGGTCCATCCTTGATACCCCGACTAGGACTCTTGTGGCTGTATTCATTGCAAGCTGGAGCGGGGTTAGCGTTACCTGCAGGAGTCCAAATAGGATTACATTAGCGTAATTGAAGTGTGGGATTACTAGGGCTTGGTAGATTGTTCGGAAATCGCTGGGGTCAAATAGTGATCATAGATGCCAAAGTGTCCTTATTTTGTGGTATATTGTTTTTACTGTGTTTTTTATGCATAATGCCTCCAAGTCATTTGTCAAGAACAATTTGAAAGTGATACATCTTTTGTGCCAATATTTAGATAGTAATCTTTAACCTTTTTTACTCAGTAAATTTGTACCTGGGTGAAAAGCTTGTTTGAAAACTGCTTTCCTCTGTGTTTCCCTTGTGCTGCACACCTCTGCTCATGGGGAAAAAGGCATAGGATAAATTTGGAGAGGCAACGTGTATACAGACGCTTGTCTCACATTACCCAATTGGCCTTAATTTTCAAAGAAAATGCCCTGAACTGCTGAAGATATGAAATTTGTGTCAGCAAGTATCTGTGCAAAGCTGTGTTACTTATCCCGTTGGCACAAATAAAGTACAAAACCTAAGAATATGGTAATGGACCATAGCACTTTGTAGACAATTTTTGGTCTGCATAGTGTTTTTTGTGTAACCTTTTCTCTGCAGTTAACAGCTTTACTTTCTTCCCATAATGACCTCTCCCTTTAATATTAAAAAATTGCAAAGGCAGGCAAAATACAGAGTGATATTCAGACTCCACTGTTAGATTTTTTTAAAGCACTGGCTGCAGAATTTAAAAATGAAACTGGATATTCAGCATCAAAAACCAGATTTTCTCCAGTGCTATCTGGTTTCACTGCTGATCATTGGCACTATCTGGATAGTGGCGATATTCAGCCACTATCCAGATATCAAAAACCGCATAAAGGAGCAGGCTTACTAAAATTTGCTGTGAGTGTGTGATAATTAGCATGGGGGTGGCACAGACCCATGAGAACTGTTGAGGGTGTACCAAGAAGGTACCTCTGCAGTTACCGTGGAGAGATACACTTCACTGCGCTAACCCAGCGAGCACATCAAACTGGGTATACATACCACCAGCCATTGAGGACATGATAAGTGCACCCATGATATAATGGCAGAAATCATGATGCTAATGACGGCTGCACTAATCGTGATACAAATAAGGAGGAATTAAATAAAAACAAAACACAGAGGATTATGTTAAACACAGTACTTTTAAGGGCTTAAGGGAAGGGTCTACAGTCCTGCAAACGTGCGCAGTTCCTGTAAATCCCCTCATCCTCGCTAGGCCAGAGCATCTCATTTATTGAGAGAAAACTGCTACATGGTACAAAATCAGCTCTATGTCAAGCTTTAGCATTACTTTTGTTTATCTACATGTTACAAGTCATGTTATAGGTCAAAGTAATTACAGACATATTGCTTAGCCAAATTAGAAGAAGCAAAAACATTCTATCCCATTCTGCTAAACATGGCCTTGGGTTTGGGTACACCTATCTCTCCAGGCTACTAGTGAATTTCAAACTGCCAGGCTTCAGGCTGTTAGCAAATTCTAAGCCATTCTCCATATTAACCCTTTCAGAGGGCTCTGGTAACCCATTTCAAATCCCTCTCAACACTATAAGGATGGCTTAGTAAACATGCCCTAAAGTTTGGACACCTTTTTTGTGGCCTAACGTTATGTGGTTACTTATCCCGTTGGCAGACTGAAAATTGCCACTAAATGAATAAGCTATATACTACCCTTACTCCATGCACAGATCACAGACTGCCGCAGCAGTTAGAGGGAATATTCAGTGGTACTATCTGGATAGTGCTATTGAAAGTCCCTCTCAGTGGGGTTTATTTGATTGCCAGTTCTGCTAACTAGATAAATTTGAATATTGGGACCATATTATTGTGTAGCTTTGTTAATAGTAATTATCTTGTCAAAAATACAGACCATTTAAAATTGAGACCTGCTAGGAGATTTTCTTCATAAAGTTCTGATAATGCATTTGAGGGGTAATTTTATAACAGGTCATATGGTTTATGAGGACAAGTAAGCCTCTACTTAGGCATTATTCTATAGAAACTTGCGCACCTATGTGTCTTTATAAAAAAAAACTAGCATAAGTCGTAGTGATCATGCCTTCAATTCAAGTGTGCACCAAAGTAGATATAAATGACCATGCATAAAGTACACAAGTAAGCACATAGTTTAAGAAAGAGGAGATGGCACTGTCATCCATACTGCTGTAGTCTACAGACCTCCGACTCAAATTGAAGAGATAGATAACAATTTGATTAAAGATATTGCCAAGATAGCCACAAAGGGGGAAGTAATCATTTTGGGTGACTTTAATCTACCTGATGTGGATTGGATTACTCCTTCTGCACATCTGGAAAGAAGCAAAAAAATTGTAGATGCTCTCCAGGATGCATTCCTTATACAAATGGTCATGGAACCAACCAAGGAAAGCTCAACGCTGGATTTAGTGCTCACCAATGGTGATAGCATATCAAATGTCTGCGTGAGTACCCCTGTGAGCAACAGCGATCATTACACAGTGTGGTTTGACATAAAAGCCAGGGTACAGGACAAACATAGCAAGCTCAAAGTCCTAAACTTCAAAAACACTGACTTCAATAAAATGGCCAAGTACCTAAAGGAGGAGATGACAGGGTGGAAGGAGATAAAGGAAGTGGAATTTCAATGGGATAAACTAAATGTGGCAATAAAAGGGGCAACGGACAAATATGTTAAAAAAGTAAACAAAAACAAGAGGAGAAGGAAACCTATTTGGTTTTCCAAAGAAGTGGCTGCTCAAATAAAGGCAAAAAACACAGCTTTCGCAAAATTCAAAAGCTTGCAAACAGAAGAACACAGAAATGAATACAGGATCAAACTCAAAGAGTCAAAAATAGATAATAAGGATAGCAAACTCAAAGGCAGAGGAAAAGATGGCTAAAGATGTTAAGGGTGGCGACAAAACTTTCTTCAGGTATATTCGGGAAAGGAAGAAGATCAGAGCTGGAATTGCAGGACTCAGAAGTGCTGGGAAAAGACTCGTGGAAAGTGACATAGAAAAAGCGAAATTGCTAAACAAATACTTTTGCTCTGCTTTTACTAAAGAAAATCCTGGAGATGGACCAGCTGGGACTCCCAAATATAAAAATGGGAATGAAGTAGATGCCACACCATTCACAGAAGATGAGGTGTTGGAACAACTTGCTAAACTGAAAGTGGGCAAAGCCATGGGACCGGATGGGATACATCCCAGGATACTGAAAGAGCTCAGAGAAGTTCTATCAGGGCCGTTAAAGGATGTATTCAACAGATCCTTGGAAACAGGAGAGGTTCCTCAGGACTGGAAAATGGCTGATGTCGTACCTCTACACAAAAGTGGTGACAGGGAAGAAGTGTCAAACTACAGACCAGTGAGCCTTACCTCAGTGGCGGGAAAAGTAATGGAGGCACTCCTGAAAGAGCGAATAGTGAACTTTCTCAAAACCAACAGGTTGCAAGATCCGAGGCAACATGGTTTTACCGAAGGACGGTCTTGCCAAACTAATCTGATTGAGTTCTTTGATTGGGTGACCAAAGAACTACATCAGGGGCATGCGATAGATGTCATCTACCTGGATTTCAGCAAAGCCTTTGATACTGTTCCTCATAGGAGGCTTGTCAATAAACTCAGTAGCTTGGGGATGGGTACCAAGATAGTAAACTGGATTAGAAATTGGTTGACTGACAGACGACAGAGGGTGATGGTACAAGGAGCTCACTCGGATGAGGGGAAGGTGATTAGCGGGGTGCCCCAGGGTTCGGTCCTGGGCCCGGCACTGTTCAATGTATTTGTGAGTGATATTGCTGAAGGACTGAATGGAAAAGTCTGTCTTTTTGCAGATGACACAAAAATTTGCAACAGAGTGGACTCCCCCGAGGGAGTGGATAACATGAGGAAAGATCTACAAAAGCTGGAAGAATGGTCTAATGCTTGGCAATTACGATTTAATGTGAAAAAGTGCAGTGTCATGCACTTAGGTAGCAGAAATCTAAGGGAAATGTACGCGATAGTGGGCGAGAGGTTGGTGTGCATGGTTTAGGAAAAAGACCTTGTTGTGAATATCTCTGATGATCTCAAGGTGGCAAAACAGTGCGACAAGGTGGTGGCAAAAGCCAGGAGGATATTTGGGCTGCATACAAAGAGGGATTACCAGCAGAAAGGAAGAGGTACTTATGCCACTGTACAGGTCGCTGATGAAGCCTCACCTGGAATACTGTGTTCAGTTTTGGAGACCATATCTTGCAAAAGATGTAAAAAGACTGGAAACTGTTCAGAGGAAGGCGACCAAAATGATTTGGAGCCTGCGTAAGAAACCTTATGAGAAGAGACTTGAAGACCTAAATATGTACACTTTGGAGGAGAGGAGGGATAAGGGAGATATGATTCAGACCTTTAAATACTTAAAGAGGAACGATGAATAAACAAACCTCTTCCAAAGATGGGGAAGCTGCAAAACTAGAGGGCATAACATGAAGCTGCAAGCTGGAAAATTGATAGGCAATGTCAGGAAATATTTTTTCACTGAAAGGGTGGTGGGTGCTTGGAATGCTCTCCCGATGGAAGTGGTGGGGGCAAACACAGTGACGGAATTCAAAACAGCATGGGACAAGCACAGTGGATCCCTTTACAGCAGCAGGATAAAAACAAAATAAACTGAACCATCTAACTTCTCAACAAATAGGGGTGTCCTACATGGAGTGGTGGGTCCACCCCTAAACAAAGACATGGGGAGGGGTGACCTGCACAGAGCGTCAGGTGCACCTACTCTTGCCGTATTGCTGGGCAGACTGGATGGACCATGCTGGTCTTTATCTGCCGTCATTTACTATGTTACTATGTTACTATATAAGATATTTCATGATCAGTTTGCATACTTGCGAACTCTGCCCACACCCTGTCTGGACCATGCCTCTGGCTATACATATAAGCAAAGTGTATACGTTCATGCCTACAATGTTACTGTGTTTGTTTTAGTATTTCTTATGTGATTTTGTAAGCTGTAGAGATTTTATTAGCTCTGTGGTACAGAAGTGCTGGAAATAAATAAATACAACACACATACTTTTATGCTCTCGGAATTTTATAAGAGGAGTTTACGCACAAATGTGGCCACATACATGCAAAAATAACTTCAGAAAATTGCCCCCTTGGTACACATGGAGACAGTGCATGGGTTGTGTCATTTCTTCATAGATTTCGTTTTATCTACAGTATGGTAAGGGTTGAACAAGTTGCAGCTAACTTCTGGTTTCCTAGTTGCCCTATTGGAGAGATTCGAGTTTAAGGTAGCACTCTTTTTATAATTGTTTTTGACCATGGCCATTATTCTATCTAGAGCAACTTAATATTAGTTTACTGACATGTTAATGTGTAGCAACGGTTCCAGGCACCCATCCTTCTGCTTCCATATTTTGCTCTACCAGATTTTAAAAAAAGACCACGCATCTCAGAGATGACACTCCTTTGAGACCCTGCTGTCCATTCAACAGTGTCATACTCATTATGTCTCTGCCATGTATACTTCTGCCTTTACAAATGCTGTGCTGTGAAATCAGAGCTAATTATTTTCTTTTTAAATTGTTCATGATCCATTACACACATATCCACTCAATTCTTACAGTTATGTCTTGCAGTAATTTCACATTTGTTTGGTTTGGGTTTTATTTCAGCTTTTCTTTGCATTTTCCTCAACATGCAAATTCAAAGGTTAATTGTCAGACTTGTACCACATAGTGCAGGTTTTGTATATATAATAACAAGCTGGCTATAAAAAAAGAAACATTTTTCCAAAAACCTATGTTAGCTGAAGTACTTTTTTGCAATTGCTCTACAGTATGGGCAAATGCAGTAATTTCCGCAGCAATACAGTTACATTAATTTGGATATGTAATTTTGTATGTAATCAGGGATATATAGAAAAAACTAGCTAAAAAATAGAAACATTCATTGATATATTAACTTAAAAATATTAATCTTACCTCTGAAAGAGTCTTGTAATGACTTGTTCTTGTTGCTCAGGATTGCAAAAAGCTGTGACGGGTCATAAAAACATATTTAACAGATTTATAATACATTTGCAAAGAAAATTGAACCAAAAAATTCACTTAGCTATTTCACACAAAGTTGCAGTATCAAAAACTGGCTTTGCTTTTTCTGAGTGGCCTTAGTCACATCAGGACTCTAATCTTACAATTAAAATAGTACCTCTCAATGGCTGAAAAATAATCTAAGAACCCAGTCTCTATTCGGATGTAAGATGAAATTCACAATTAAAGTAGCCAAGGATGACTTTTCATCCTTTGTCTCTAGCATTTAAGTCAAATTGGAAAGTTCCAAAGAACTCATAGATGCCTGCACTCCTTTTCTTCCTTTTCCTTCAAGGGAGGGAAATAAAATACCTTGGAGGCAGAAGGAAAAAACTATTCTAGAATCTTCAGTACTTCATTCAAATACTATACCACCACTGAAAAACACCAACAGCACCGCAATTCACAAGAAGCTGACCAAGAAACAGACCTGCCAGAAAACATACAGCTTGCCATTCCTCCCTGGATAGACAAAAGAACAGCATAAAGACAAGTTCAAAGGACAACACTTTATCCCAGGTAACCTGTCGAGCACAAAGTCCATCATGTTGCCTCAACATCTTCTGCCCTACGCTAGAATGTCACTGATGCTGCTATTTATGCTAATAACCTCACACGTACTATCCCCTTACACCAACAGCATCTCAATTCATTATAGACCAAAGCTCCCCATCCCAAACCCTTGCCTCAAAGCATACCTTACGAAAGCATAATGAAAGCTGTTAGAAATCAATGTAAAACATCAATTGAAGCCATATATCAAAAAGAAGCGCCCAAGCTATCCAATCAAATGTGCCCTCATAAACACACGATCAATACGCAACAAAATCCATATAATTTCAGACTTCATACAACAGAACATCGTCAGCATCATGTGCATTTCTGAGTGCTGAATATCAAGCACTGACAATATGCTACTGAATCAGCTACTACCTCCCCACTACAAGCTCTATAACTGCCCAAGATATGAGAGAAGAGGAGGAGGATTTCTAATCCTGGCAAAAGAGCACCTAAATTTCAACAAGATCAATTCCCAATCATTACAAACACGAGACTTCCTCATAATCACCAATTACTGCCACACAATATGCTTAACATACCATGTACCCTCAACAAAAACAGATGACATATCAGACCTGCTGGAAGAAGCATGTGCACATGTTACACATAATAAACTTCTTCCTCCTCGGTGACCTAACCTTCCCTCCACCACCGCAAAGCAAGCATGTGCCTTTCTCAATGCAAAGGACGCCCTCCAGTATCAACAAATAATTAATATGCCCACCCATGCCAGAGGAATTGCACTAGACCTTATCTTTGCACCTAATCAATGACACAGAGCAGGCCTTAACACCCAGGCAGATCCTGTTCCATGGTCTGATCATGCTATGATATTCTTGTGGAACACAGTGATTAACAAAGCTGCCATCTTTACTCCAAAATGGCCCAAGAACAACCCTTGGCACAAAAATAAAAAAAAAAACCGTTAACAGAAATTTTTTGTTGGAATAATCATGCAGAAGAGGGAGGAACACCCTCCTCTCGCCGTGATCGTTCCGTTTTAATCATTTAAAATAGTGACCAAATATAACCACTTAGCGTCAAAACTTCTTGACGAGCCTTTATATCCGCAGAATTCATGATATACACTACGTGACACATTTTGGGCTAGAAAAACTCCAATAGCCCTGCATCAGGTTGATTGTGTGAATTCCATAGTAATAGCTTCAAGATCAAAAAATGAAAGCCGAACGGTTAGGTTTGTAAGAGTTGGCGTGTGACATAAAATGCAAAAGGAGACTACTAGCCAATCAATGCAAAGGTCACAACAATAACCAATGACTAATGGGGAAGCCCTACTCAACAAGGGAATCCCCTGTCAGCATTGGACAAACCAGAAAAAGGCAATCAGATGTTCTTCAAAGTATAGTACTCCATTCCAAAGAGGCATTTAAGCCCAGAGGCGAAACAGTCTTTAAATCAAATATCCAACGTTGTTCCAGTCGCAGCAGCTTAGCAACCCGATCACCTCCTCTAGGATCTACAGGAACCATATCCAAGACACGCCATTGTAATTGATCAAATTAATATTGACCAAAAAGAAGTGCTTCAATGTCTTTCCACTTTTCTGCTTGAGCTTCCCTCACAAATTCCACGCACTTTTTTGCTCACCCTTTTGGAATTGGTTCTCAGTAATAATTACTTTTTGTACCAGCAATGCTTCTATTTGCAAATATTTGGTATAGCGATGGGGGCCACTGTTGCCCCCTCTATAGCTACCATTTATATGGCTTTTTTTGGAGAAACTTGCATTTACACTTCTCCCTTATTTCAATATGTGACATTTTAGCGTCGGTTTTTGGACGACATCTTTTTCTTATGGTCTGGGACGGCTGAGGACTTAGATTTGTTCTTACTCTCGCTTAATGGTCATTTATCAAATATTCAATTTATGGCAACATTACTCTCCCAATACCCGGCCAATTGAAGATTTTTCTTCCCTCCTACACAAAATATTTTCCCCCTCTCCATTTCACTCTCCCAGCCCCATACCATTCTAAACCTCCCCCAACATCAGTTCCCTTCTAGTTCCAGTCCCACCCAGCATCCGCTCCCTTCTAGCCCCCGCATCAGCCCATTTCCAGTCCTAGCTCCCCATCAGCCCATTTCCAGTCCTATCCTAGCCCCACCATCAGCCCATTTCCAATCCCAGCCCCCCATCAGCCGATTTCTAGTCCTTTCCTAGCCCCACCATCAGCCCATGTCAAATCCTAGCTCCCCTCCACTCAGCCCATTTCCAATCCAAGCCCCCAATGAGCCTACTTCCAGTTCTAGCCCCTCCATGAGTCAATTTCATTCCAAGCCCCCACCACAGCCCATTTCCAATCTTAGCACCCCCCAACAGCCCATTTCCAGTCCTATTCTAGCACCTCCATCAGCCCATTTCCAGTCCTAGCTCCTTCCCCTCGTAGCCCATTTCCAATCTCAGCACCACCCAACAGTCCATTTCCAGTCCTATCCTAGCACCTCCATCAGCCCATTTCCAGTCCTAGCTCCCTCCCCTCACAGCCCATTTCCAGTCCTAGCTCCCTCCCCTCACAGCCCATTTCCATTCCAAGACACCTCCCCATTGGCTATTTGCAGTTCAAGCCCCCCTTCCACTCAGCCCATTTCCATTCCAAGCCCCCATCCCCATCCCCATCAGCTATTTGCAGTTCAAGTCCCCCCTTCCACTCAGCCCATTACCAGTCATAGTCCCCCCATAGTCCATTACCAGTCCTAAGCCCCCCATCAGCCCACTTCCAGTCCTAACCCCCATCACCCCATTTTCAGTCTTAGCATGGCGAGGCTGGCAGAAGATTAGTTGAGCAGCAGTATGTGGATAGATTGAAGGGGAAAGAGATGGTTCATAGGGAGACCAGCAAGGAGTAGGTTGCAGTAGTCGAGGCGAGAGGTGATTAAGGAGTGGATGAGTGTTTTAGTAGTGTGTTCAGAAAAGAAGGGGCGGATTTTGCTGATGTTGTAGAGAAAGAAATGAAAATATATCACAAATCTGTATCATAACTTGAAAGTATCCTGCAGTCTTCGACTGACTTGTTATTCTTATGTAGCACTCAAAACTAGCTCCAAAAGTGGCAAGAGAGGTCTCAGAAAAACCTGGCAACCAGTGACTGTTGAAATACAGTCATTGTAGAATACTGCCCTTCATACATCAATGACCCTCTATAAAGCCACTAACCAGTCTTTTTATCTGGTATAAGCCAGGAAACAGTGGTTTCTCATAGGCTGACTCCTGCCTGTGTCGGCCTTGGTACATGGATCTAGTGAGGCTGTTGACAGCCCCTCCCTGGCGTCTTCTGGACACAGACAATCTGCTAGCACAGGGGCCGGTTATCATGCCACAGGTGGATCAATTCTCACGTCTTAGCTCTCGAGTGGGCAAGGCTGAGTCACAGGGGCTATTCAGCTGCAGGCCTGGCGGAGGGCTATCTCCATAGTCTACTGCAGGGTATGGAGAATCTTTGATGCCTGGTGAGTGGAAAAGGGTCTATGGGCCTTATCGACATCAGTAGCAGATATTTTGGCCTTTTTGCAGGACAGCCTGGAGAAAGGGCAGGCACTAAATTCCCTAAAGGTCCAGATCATCACCTTGGTCTTTTACAGGGGGCAAGTCCAGGGGCACGGTCTGGCAGCTCACCTGGATGTGTCCCACTTTGTGAAAGCAGTGAAGCTGATCCGACCACCTTTGAGGGTGGTGGTGCCTCCCTGGGACTTGAATTTGGTCCTCTCAGTCTTGTCGGAGGCTCCATTTGAGCCTCTAGATAGTGCCTCCATGAAAGATCTCACATTAAAGACCATTTTCTTGGTGGCCATCTGCTCAGCCAGATGGGTTTCAGAGCTTCAGACTCTCTCGTGCAGGGGGCCATTTTTAGTGTTTTCAAAGGAGAAGGTCATTTTATGTCCAGTGCCTTCCTTTCTGCCTAAGGTAGAAACCATATTTCATTTGAACCAGATGGTCTCTCTTCCGGTCTTTGCACGGTCCAGTTTCGCAGTGGAGGAGGGACGTCTGGGGTTGCTCGATGTTCGTTGAGTGCTTAAGAGGTACTTATGTTGCATAGAGGGCTTACAAATGTCAGACAGATTGTTTGTGTTGTTTAGGGGTGCGCAGAAAGGAGAAGCAGTCTCTAAAGCTTTGGTTGCTCACTGGTTAAAGGAAGCAATCATCACAGCTTACTTGCTGAGAGGCAAAGCTATCCCATTGGGATTTCACATGCATTCTACGCAAGCTCAGGCCTCATCCTGGGTAGAACATCGGTTGGTACCCCCAGCAGATATCTGCAGGGCGGCTATGTAGTCAACCTTACACTTATTTATGCGTCATTACCAACTAGATGTGCAGACAAGAGGGGATGCTGGGTTTGGCAACTCAGTGCTTAAGGCTGGACTAGGTGGGCCCTCCCGTGTGTGAGTACTGCTTTGATACATCTCACTTGTAGTAGAATGGACTGGAGAGATGAAGAGGAAGGCAAAATTAGTCCTTACCTGTTAATTGTCTTTCCGTGAGTACCTCCAGTCCAGTTCAGCTCCCTCCCTCCCTGTAAGAGTCTTTGTTTTGATGCTGCTCAGGTGCCAACACAGCTGGACTAAGAGATGGAAGTCTGACTGGTGGAAGGAAACAGCCCAGGTGATGGCTATGGGCTGGGAGGACTTGTCAGAAAAGGTATTCCAAAGGGGGGCAGTGAATCTGGTAAGTTTCAGTCCTGTCTCACTTACTTTAATGCTGTACATAGTTGTGTTCAGTAGGTTAACTGATGTTGTTTTGCCTTATCACTTGTTTGCTACCAGCTCTGTGAGCTTAATTCATGGTTATGCGTGACCTCATCTGCTTTGTCATTAGAATACTGGAGTCCCAGAGCTGAAGGGGTGGCTCTTATCCTGTGAGGTCAGAAATCTGACATGCTAAATTCCCAGCTGCTGGAAGGTGGTGATTACCCACTTGTAGTGGACTGGACTGGAGGCACTCAAGGAAAGACAATTAGCAGGTAAGAACTAATTTCACCTTAGTTCAGCAGATTCCTCCTGTGTTCCTTTTGGATATTTTGATCATTTACTTTCTGGAATAGGGTACTTCTCCCCACCAATATTGTACAGTGAACTGATTTAAAGCAGGATTTAGTTTAAGTTTTACTTTGTCATATGTTTGATGAATACAATTTTTCATCCTTCCTTGAAGTTCTATACAAGATTATTTTTTTGAAATACTTCAAAAAAATAAAGAAAAGGAAGATAATGATAAAATGAAGAAAACAGAAAAAAAACTAAAACTAAAAATAACACTAGCTCGGGTCAAAGATTTGCATAAGGCCTGAACATTATTTAAAAAGACCATTTTGGAAGCCCAGATAAAATATATTCCATGCATCAAAAAAGGTCAACAAAGATCAAACATGCCAGCCAGAATGGTTTCATGATAAGATGGAAAAAAACAATGAAAGCTAAAAGAGCTTCTTTCTGAAAATGGAAAGCAGATCCTAATGAAGAAAACAGTGATGAGCACAAGCACCGGCAAATTAGATGTAAAACAGCAATAAGGCAGACCAAGAGAGGCTTTGTAAAGAAGCTTGCCATAGAGACAAGAACTAATGCTTTCAAAAATTTTAAGTACATTTGAAGCAACCATGAATGAGTTGGATAAAAGAAGTGCTCAAGGAGGATAAAGTAATAGCTGAGGAAACTAAATGATTATTTTGCCTTGATCTTTAGGGCAGGATGTTGGGGTCATACTCACAATAGAAACCATCTTTAATGGTGATTATTTGGCCCATCTAAAGCACATCACTGTAAGTCTTTCCGATGTAATAGAGATAACTGCCAAACTAAAGTGCAACAAATCCTGAGGATTAGATGGTATTCATCTCAGAGTTCTGAAAGAGCGCAACATGAAGTTGCTTACTGTACCTGTTGCTTCTAATCTGTATCTGAGGACTAGAGAGTGGCCAAAGTTACACTATTTTTTCAAAAGGAATCTAAAGGTGATCTGAGAAACAATAGGCTGGTTAATCTAATATTGGAACCAGGCAAAATGGCGGTAGGGTAGCTATTCTAAAAAACAAAATTACTAACCAAATAAATAGACACATCTTAATGGGGCCAAGTCAGCATGATTTCAGCAAAGGTATGCTTTGCTTTGCTAATTTATTAGAATTTTTTAAAGGTGTAAACAAATAATTGGGTAAGTGAGCCAGTTGACAACCTTATAGAAGAGCAACCCCAATATAACTATGTTTCAGACCATAAAAAATGTTGAAATCAGTCCAGCTTCAGGGATATGTCTACTTAGTTGAAGACATTTTTTTATCTTTGATTGAATCTTCTTCTTTAAGATATACTGTGCAACCTTTCCAAATCTCAGTATCCCATGATTGGCAGCTGGTTCCGTAAAAGAGGAATTGAAATGTTTTAGTTTATTTAAGAACTGAAGAGTTTGTGCCTTCTCAGTACAGACCTTAGTTTGCACTCTGTTTGTTTTTATTGAGTTAAATGTTTATATTGAAAATAGAAAAAAAGTACTTAAATGATTCAAAGGGACCATACGTCTGGAATGATTTCCAAGAGCAGAGTTTGAAAAAAAGAAATAAAGGTTTTTTGTTTGTAGTAAGTTTAGAAAAGTTTATTGTGGGTGTTGCTATAGTGAGGCACGTTTAGTAAAGGCATTCCTGTAGATTATATATGTTTGTTATTACCCTGAATTAGCATATTTCTACTTTCCTCTGGGGTGCTGCCCTCCCAAGCCACAATCCCCTCAATTATCTACCCCTTACTAATGCCCTCCCATGGCTCAGATACTCCCCCAATAGCACGCCCCCCTGGCATCCTCACTTCAGCATCTGATGGGACAACAACACCAATCACTTTCAGCAACCTTATGACTCTCCAAAATAAACCCCCTTAACAAGCTTCCAACCCTTACTCTCCCACTATGTAGCACCATTTATTTATTTATTTATTTAGACAGTTTTGTATACCGCCTTATCCTTCAATCAAAGTGGTCACAACACAATTGGGGGATACATTTAACACGTGGGGATATGAGACACATACACTAATACTTACAGGGAACATGGACAATGGAGTGTTAAGTGGCTTGCCCAAGACCACAAGGAGCATCTGTGGGACTAGAAACCCCAGTCCTTCCGGCCCAAGGTTGCTGTCCTCTAGTGGGATTTGAACCCCCGACCTTCTGGCCTGAAGTACTTTGCCCCAACCACTAGGCTACTCCTCCCTCCCACCATGCCTCCTAAGCCTGCCCCGCCCCCCTCCCCTCCCCCCTCCCCTCCCCCAGGACTTACCCAGGGATTCCTGTTGCTCTTAGTGGTTAACAAGGGCGAAAGGAAGGACAACCTTCCACAGTAACCACAAAAACCTTGCAGGTTTTATGCAATAAAGGTTCTTCTGCTTTTAAGTGGTGTGGCCGGATCTTCCCTTCGCTGTCTTTGTGGCTCTTAGTGGTTAACCAGACAGGAATGGTCCCCCATAACTCCTGCCCCAGCTCCAGGAGCTCTAAAAATGGCATCAGTAACTCCTTGTGGTGGTCTGGATAGTGCTAGAGTAGTGCATAGGTAGAGAAAGGATGGAACAGCAAGTTATCCAGTTAGTAGCAATACTGAGACTGCTGTCTGGGTACAGCTGGGACAGCAAAAAAGAGCTTTATACATATTGTTATCCGGATTGCAAGCTCATTATCGCTGCTATCTGGACAGCATCTCATTGAGAACAGTGTATGGATCTTCTGCGCTAGCTGAAATCTAGATACTAATACTGAATATCCATATGTTATTTAGGCACCATATCCACCAGCAGCAGACTGGCTAACTTACTGAAGAGGTAAGTGGTGAAAGCCCCCAGGTAAGTGAAACATTATATACCTCTGTAAAAATGGGTAATAGGAGCAACATCTGGAAAGTGGTGTTTATAAATGCCCGTAGCATGGGAAATAAGATCCCAGATGTTGATGCTTTAATGGAAGAAGCTGACTTGGATTTAAAGGTAGTTACAGAGACATGGTTCTCAGAAACCATGACTGGAATGTAATTATACTGGGCTATACTTTATTTAGGAAGGACAGGGTAGGAAGAAGAGCAGGTGGTTTAGCACTATATGTTAAAAATAATATTAAAACTACAGAATTGCAGGGATGAAAAGGAGGAGAGGAGGCACTGTGGGTTAAACGAGAAAGAAGGAAAGGGAAATCTATTTGCTTTGGAGTTATATCCAAATGCCCTTTACAGTGCGTAGAAGTGGACAATATTGCCATGAAAGGAGAAGTGCTAGTGAAAGGTGATTTCAATATGCCCGATGTGGTTTGACACATCCCTTCTACAGTATCATCCAGAAGTAGGGAGATCCTGAATTCTCTACAGGGAAAACTATTTAGGCAATTAGTAACAGAACCCACACGTGATGGGGCCATACTGGACTTAGTGCTTACCAATGGGGAAAGTGTTTCTGATTTACAGTGGGAGATCAATTTACATCCAGTGATCACCAGATGGTATGGTTCAGTATTAGTACTAGGACTAATAAAATCCATTCAAAAGTGAGGATCTTAGGGGCATGTTTACTAAAACCCCGTTAAAGTGTGGGCCCCGGTAGTGTGCGGGTGCCATATAAGGAGTGGGCGTTCCGTCCTGAAAAAGGAAAGGCGGAATTTACATATGCGCTAAGGTGCGCGGTGCCCATGTGCGCCCCGCACCTTAGCGCATGAGATAGCTGCACGGGAGGCATAAGTGGCGCACTGAAGTGCAAGAAATAGAGCAGAGCCACAGCACAATGGTTAAGACACTGACCAACAATGCAGAAATCAGGGGTTCAATCCCCCACAGTGCCCAATAAAGACAGCTGGCTGAGGCATTAATTTATGAGGCACAGAAATACTGGGCAGCATAAGGAGGCATGCTGATGTTTATGGAGGCATTATAATACTGGGCGGTATAAGTGGCGTGCTGATGTGCACAAAGAAGAGCAGAGCTGTGCCACAGCACAATGGTTAAGACACTGACCAATGGTGCAGGGATCAGGGGTTCAATCCTCCACAGTGCCCAATGAAGACAGCTAGCTGAGGCATTACTTTAGGAGCCAGTGTAATATTGGGTGGCAGAAGGCGGTGGGCTGATGGCCATAAGGCGGCATGCTAATGATTTTGGAGGCATTTTAATGTTGACAGGCATATGTCGGTGCGCTGAAACACACACACAGGAACAGAACCACAGCACAATGGTTAAGGCACTGACCAATGGTGCAGGGATCAGGGGTTCAATCCTCCAAAGTGCCCAATAAACAAGGCTGACTGAGGCATAGCATATTATGGGGAAGATTGCTTTAGGAGGCATTTTATTCATATTTTAATTATCACTACTAGCATACGCACTCTCAAAGCGTGTTAACATAAGGCGCCCTATAAGGCACATTTTAAAGTGCACTGTCAGCCAAGGCACCCTAGAATGTTGCTTATAGGGCGCTTTAGAGGGTGCCATATGAGGTACCGCAAGGTCAGTGTACTGTTTTTTATGGCAGCACTGTGCAGTTCAAGGAATGAAAAGCATAAGTAGGTGCGCTGACAGGTAAGGAGGAGCAGCAGTGGAGCACAATGGTTAAGGCCCTGACTGCTGATACAGGGTTCATGAGTTTGCTCCCCAGTGTGCCTAATACATAAGGCTGGCTGTGGCATCAGCTTTGCATTGTACATATTTTGTCCTGCAGCACTTTATTTTTATTTTATTAATTGCTGCCAGCAAACACGCCCTCACGTGCCGTAATTGAAAGTGCCGTATAAGGCACCCTATAAGGCACTCCATAGGGCACATTAGAAATTGCACTGTCCGCCACAGCACCCTAAAATGTCTCCTATAGGGCACCATATAGGTTGCATCACAGGATATTGTATAGTGCACCTTATATGGACGGGAACCATAAGATGCCCTATAGGGCGCCCTATAAAGCACCCTCAGAGGCACCTTATGGGTACAGTACGCTGAGGGTGTTTTTGCTGGCATCAAAATATGTACATTAAAAAGAATAATGCCTTGGACAACCCTATCAAACAACCCCACTGTGGGTTTGAACCCATGATCTCTGGCTTCCGAGGCAGTGAAGTAACCATTGGGCTACAGCTCCATAGCTGCTAGCAAACCCCTGGCTGGCTGCAGAGAGCATGCATGTCACCACACAGACAGTCTGCTGTGGTCACCAGGATAGGGTTAGCCCACCCATACCCATGATGCACTGCACATGCAAATAAGCTGTCCACAGATCAACACAAGATGGCCAATGCACCCCCACAACACCTCGGCCCGGTAGAGGGAAGTGAACATGTGCACCCACACACCACCTCGCCCTGGTAGGGTGTACTGACCATGTGTTTTACTGGCACAGAGTAGCTACACACCGTCACATTGTGCGGGTACTGTGCTCACCCTGAGGGTGCAATGAGGCGCCCAGGACCAGGTCCACAACACCTTCCATAGCTGGAAGAGGCCATGCTGGAGGTCCAAAGCAGTGTTAATGTGTGAGATAGGTAGTTTCTGTGTAAACACCTTGGATATCCCTGTCTGACTCAGTCAGGCATAGCCCCCATGGACCCCCCCCCCCTCCTCCTCCTCCTCCTCCCCCCCAGGCTGAGGGTGGCAAACAGGGTCTCCCATCACTAGATCCACATACTACCTCCCTGCAAAGGTGGCTGTAGAGGGGTCCATCAACACCAGCCCCGCTGAGGAGCAAACACCCCACAGGGCAGTCAATGCAGCTCTATACACATCCATAACACAATATCAGACAGATATTAGGTCTGGATATAGTGAGCTGCACCCCACCACCATCTGCTATTCTCCTGCAGCAAGTCATCAGCCACTACAGCCTGCAAGCTGCAAACAGCATGCCAGTTAGTCCACAGTGCATGGTCCCAGTGGAGATGCATGCACCCAGAACTGGGATGTCAACATACACAACAAGCAAATAAATCAGTGACTGGGTCCCAAAAGGAAACCCATATCTATCACATGAGAGAAATACTGTATAGCACTATGGGGGTGCCTAGCCATGCTGTGGTCACTGCACAGTCAGGGTGAGAGTGATCTCTCAGCAGGACATACTGAGGTCACCCTGTCTGTGTAGGTGGTGGCCGGGCACTAAAATGTCCCAGTCAGTGCCCTATGCCCTGAGCAGATGCACCCTGGCCAGGCCACCCTGTCCGGCCTATACCCATGGTACCTTGCTCCTCATTATGCACATTGGCAGCCCAATACTGGCAACATTGCTGGCAGTGTGGGCTGTGGAAGGTGTTTGCAGCCACCACACACTGGATAGGCAGACAGCCACCCCCACACCTATGCCAGCATTGTGCTACTGTAGAGGAGTCCAGCAGCCATACCCACCACACGAGTCCTGGGCACAGTACAGGCATGGATATGGTGCGCACTACTGTTGGGGGTCACTCCCCAGGGTGGTAAACACTATCAGAGACCAGACCTGCAGCACACACCGCAGACATCACAATGATTGTTATGGTGGAGATCAATGAGCAAACTGTGCTTAACGTAGGAATTGATATCTGCCAGTTATCATGGGCAACGTTTGATAGCTGTGTACCATATACCCAGGTGTAGGGTGGCAGTGCTAAGGTATGCAACTGCTAGTATTGGGAGATACAGGCAGGGCCCAATCTCCTGCCTCTCCAGGAGGCATTGGCCAATGGGGCCGGTGGGGGGGGGGGGTGTCTGACCCTGTTGGCTGCTGCTTTACGGCAGAGTGTCCGAACTCCAGTCCTGGTGTTCCAACCCCTGTTCGGGTTTTCATGCTGTCCCTCATAGATATGCATGAGCTACATCAGCATACCATGGGGGTGGTGCATAGATATGCAGCACAGGCATCTTTCGTAGAGGCAGCATGGATCCTGAATGGTGTGGGGCCCTCCAGGACTGCATTTTGGAGACTCTGCTCTAGGTAATTCGGCTGTTTATGGTGTCTGTGTTTGGTGTGGTAAAATATAGGCGTAAGAACCATGCGTATGTTCTCAGCAATAAAGGTTTGTCCGCACTATCACAGTTTATTGTAGGAAAAATATGTGGAATGGATTGGCAGTAGCCCCAGCTGGGATTTGAACCTGTGATCTTTGGTCCTGCACACACTGTCTGTGTGCACTGCACCACCGTGTTGCCACAAATATGCTGTGTTCCCTGGGGAGTCCATGACTGTACATCCGACAGAGCCTGTCTGTTGCGGTGGACGTGCCAGCCTGCACAGGCCTAGGCCACTGTCTGCTGTGGTTTGCAGCCACTGCCCTCTCCACCACCTGTATCCTTCCGCCAACATGCAGACATGTCCCTATCTGGGAAAAAGCATATGACCTGATTGAGTTGTAGCACTCCAGGATTGAATTTGGGGGACTCGGCTGTAAGTAATGCCCATTGTTATGTTCTCTGCCATAAAGGAGTGTCTGTACTATCACTGTTTAGTGGTGGGTAAAACTATGGGGACTGGGTTGGCAGTAGCCCCAGCTGGGATTTGAACCTGTGACCCTCTGGTCCTACAGGCACTGGCTGTATCTGCTGCACCACACTGTGGCCACAGAGACAGTACAGTCTCTGGAGATAGGAAACCTGGCCGCACGAGTCAGACACTCTGCACAATTTTACTGTGGGCTCGTTTACCTTGTATGGGGACAAAGGTGCAATTAAACCTCAAAAATGACCTCCAAAAAAGGGGAAAAACCCAAAAACAAGCTGGGCAACAGTGATATCAATGGGCAACATGACAAACACTCCCAGGAAAGCTCCATTAAAATGCAGTGCTTTTTGAACGAGTCTACGGAGCGTAGACCCTTCCAAAAATCATTTCTTTTCTTTGGAGCTTTCATGGGAGTGTTTTTTATGGTTGCCATTAATATCACTGTTGCCCAGCTGGATTATAATTTATTTGGAATTTGTTGTGGTCATTTTCAATTTATATTTGCTATTTTGTTCTGTGCACATTTATCACACTGCTCACGTTTTTCAGGTTTCCCCGGTTTTGCTGTACATTGCTGACGGAAATGTTTTCTCTTCCCTTTAAATCAGCTCTAACGCGAGGGTTTCACGCGCGGTATTTTTATTGCCGAAATTCAGCCTCGCTCCTGTGCGGGGAGCCTCTCCCCTCCCACTCTGCACCCATTGACCCCGTCCCTCCGCCCCTCAGGGGCCTTCCTCCGCCCTCCATACGCCTTTCCCCGCCTCTATCGCACATCAGCGCCCCGCACACGTGCGCCGGCCCGTTAATGTGACGCGCACTCGTGCGCACCACTTAAGAGCACTTAAGTGCATCATTAGCGTACGCTATTGTGCGCCGCGCATGTGTGCGCGGTTTAGTAAACATACCCCTTAGACTTTAGGAAAACTAACTTTGCAAAGATGGGACAATACCTCAGAGAATCGTTAGTGGGATGGGAACAGATGGGGGATGTAGAAAAACAGTGGGCAAAACTGAAAGGGAATATCTTAAAGGCAACAAACCTCTTTGTTAGAAAGGTAAATAAATGTAAAAGGAAAAGGAGGCCGCTATGGTTCTCAAAAGAAGTAGCTGAACATGTGAAGAAAAAGAGGGAGGCCTTCATGAAATACAAGAGATTACAGAGAAAGGAAGACAGTCATCTATATTTGGAGAAACTTAGAGAAGCTAGCAAAGTAGTCAGCAAAGCAAAGGTACAAAAAGAAGAAGAAATAGCCAATGCAATAAAATGCGGGGATAAGACATTTTTCAGATATGCTAGTGAGAGGAGGAAAGGCAAAAGTGGTATTGTCAGATTCAAGGTGCAGGGCAGGAATATGCAGAAAATGATGAGGATAAAGCAGAATTGCTTAACAAATATTTTTTTGTGTGTTCACAGATGAAGGGCCTGGAACAGGACTTCAGAAAACACCCAGAAATAGTAACAAAAGTGACAAGAATCTTGAACAATGTTCAGAAGACTGCATTCGAGAGGAACTAGCTAAACTAAAAGTAGACAAAGCCATTGGTCCATATGGGATACATCCAAGAATACTGAGGGAACTTGGGGACATTCTAGTGGCTCCATTGTCTGACCTTTTCTTTGGAGTCAAGAGTGGTGCCAGAGGACTGGAGAGAGGCACATGTAGTCCCTTCACACAAAAGTGGATGTAAGGATGGCATTGAGAACTGCAGGCCAGTTAGTCTAACTTCTGTGGTTAGTAAATTATTGGAAAGGCTACTGAAGGAGAGAATAGTGAGGTTTCTGGAGTCCAATAGGTTGCAGGATCCGAGGCAGCATGGATTCACCAGGGACAGATCTTGTCAGACAGATCTGATAGATTTCTTTGGGTAACCAGGGAGTTGGATCAATGGAGCACCCTAGATGTGATGTATTTAGATATCAATAAAACCTTTGACACTGTTCCACACAGGTGACTTATAAACAAACTGAGCACCTTAGGGATGGACCCTAAAGTTACTGACTGGGTTAGAAATTGGTTGAGTGGGAGGCAGCAAAGGGTACAGGTAAATGGAGCTCACCCTGAGGAGAAGGAGGCTACCAGTGGTGTGCCGCAGGGATCTGTCCTTGGTCCGATTTGTTTAAAGACTTTGTTAGTGATATTATAGAAGGACTGTCGGGTAAAGATTGCTTGTTTTTAGATGATACCAAAATCTGCAATAGAGTAGATACACAGGACGGAGTATATAACATGAGGAGGGATCTAGCTAAACATGAAGAATGGTCTAGAATATGGCAGCTAAAATTTAATGTTAAAAAATGCAGTGTCATGCATTTAGGCTACAAAAATCCAAAGGAGCTGTACAGTGTAGAGGGTGAAGTACTTCTGTCTACAAAAGAAGAGTGGGACCTGAGCATAATTGTGTCTGACGATCTTAAAGTAGCTAAACAGGTAGAAAAGGTGACTGCAAAAGCCACAAGGATGCTTGGGTATATAGGGAGAGGAATAGCCAGCAGAAAAAAGGAGGTGATAGTGCTTCTGTATAAGTCTCTGGTGTGACCTCATTTGGAGCATTGTGTGCAATTCTGGAGACTGCACCTTTAGAAGGATATAGGCAGGATGGAGTCAGTAAAGAGGGTGGCTACTAAAATGGTTAGTGGTCTTTGTTATGAAGCATATGAGGACAGACTTAAAGATCTTAATATGTATTCTTTAGCGGAAAGGCAGGATAGGGGCAATAAGATAGAGACATTTAAATACCTCCATGGCATAAATGCACAGGAGGGTCTCTTTCAATTGAAGGCAAATTCTACCATGAGGGGACATAGGATGAAAGTGAAAGGGGATAGACTCAGGAGTAATATGCGCAAATATTTATTTACGGAAAGAATGGTACTGTAGGTGTGTGGAATAGTCTCCCAGTGGAGGTGGTGGACACGAGGACAGTATCTGAATTTAAAAAATCATGGGACAAACACAGAGGATCTCTAAAGGTAAAAAGGGGACTATTGTAGTTGATATAGAAGGACAGACTAAATAGGCCGTCTTTTTCTGCCGTCATATTTTCTCTGTTTCTATTTAGAAAAAATGTTGACCACAGTCGCTGAATATTAACCTTTCTGTTACTTTGATATACTTGAACATGTTTTTCTGGAATGGTTTCAGTATTTTACAAAACATCCTAAAGATTTCTTTGCAAAGACAGAACGTTTCAAAGCGCATTCACGTTTACATTTATTTATTTGAGTGTTTTTTATACCGTCTTATCAATAAATCAAGGCGGTTTACAAAGAACTAAAACATGTTACATATAATATAAGAAACATAAGTAACATAAACTAACATCAGTAATACACATAGATAATTAAATAATAAGTAACAACTACAAGCTAGAACAAAGGTGATATGATGTAGGTTGAGAATTCAGAATAGCAATTGAAAAATGATGATTCAAGATGGTGGTATGTGGCGTCTAGGCTCCTGACCTCTGTTTCAGATGGGTCGTAAGGGGAAGGCGAAGCACGGTCTGTTGCCCCAGGCACCCGCGCTTACCTCAACTCCAGTTTCTGGTCCACTTGATTCCTTTTTTCATCGTCAGGAGCCGCAGTCAGTATCGGGGATGGAAGCTTGGCTGGAGGACGATTAAAGCAGGGTAGCTCAGCATCTCCCTCGAGCAGCTACCTTATGCCCCCGGAAGCACATCGTTCCTCGAAGCAGTTGTGCCCGGATCTTGCTTGTGGTAGCGTGGAGGTCTTGGTTTCTTCGGAGTTGGGGGTTCCTCGGTCCCTTCTGGGGTCACTTCTACCGAACATGGCAGAGGTTGATGTCTCTTTGCAGGAGCAGAAATCTGGATCAGTTCTTGAGAGTGGGAGCTCTGCTGCCGTGATCGATAATGACACCGGAAACCCACCTTTGGACCCGCGGACCAGTGGAGCTTTGCTGAGTATGCAGCGTGGGGCTGGTGTTTCTTTTTCTTTACAGCGCCCAGAACACTTCTCCCTGGAAACTATTTGGACTGCCATAAATCATCTTGGAGAATCTTTTAGGTCTCAGATCATGGGAATCCAAGGTCAGGTTGTATTAAACACTACAAATTTGGCACAATTGGTGCAGGATTTGAGCTCAACGAAAGCTAAGGTGGAAGAGGTTTCTGAAAGGACTGTACATTTGGAGACTTTGGGGCATGTTTACTAAACACCGTTGCTGTGCGGGTTCCCGTTAGTGTGCTGGTGCCATATAAGGAGTGGGCGGGCCAGGCAGAAAAAAGAAAAAAACCGGACCGTACGTGTGTGCGTCGCGCAAATGTGCGGGGCCCACATTAGCGCGTGGAAAGGCTAAGTGGGGCGCTGCTGCATAACCAAACAACAGAGCCGTAGTACAACGGTGAAGACACTGACCTATGGTGCAGGGGCCAGGGGTTCAAACCCCCATTGCGCTCAATGAAAAAGACCAGCTGAGGCATCAATTTTTATGGGCAAAAGTGGTGTAGGAGGTATATTGAATATGGGCGGCAGAAGGCGGCGCACTCTTTTTTTATACCGCATGAGGCGGCGCACTGTTCATTGTGGGCGGCAGATGGCGGCGCGCTGATAAAATGGGGCAACAGAAGGAGGCGAGCCTGTGGGCAGAAGGCATCGCGCTGATGTGTGAGGGGGCAGCCCAATAGTCGGAGGGATAAGTGGCGCGCTGATGTGCAAATAGCAGGAATGGAGCCATAGCACAATGGTTAAGACACTGACCACTCATGCAGGCATCATGGGTTCAATTCCCCACAGTGCCCATTGAAGACAGCTGGCTGAGGCATTATTATTATAAGGGGCATGCCCATGTTGGGTGGCATAAGGTGGCGTGCTGTTAATGTTATGTGGCAGAAGGTGGCGCACTGCTAATTTTGTGCGCCGATGGCTACAAGGCTGCGCGCTGCTGCTCTAGCACAGGAACAGAGTCACAGCACAATGGTTGTGACACTGACCAATGGTGCAGGGACCAGGGGTTCAATCCCTCACAATGCCCATTGAAAAAGACTAGCAGAGGCAGTATGTTTTATGTTGTGGAGTGCTGTAGTAGGCCCACTAATTTTATTTTGTGATAACAACTAGAAAACACACGCTCACAGCATGTTAACATAAGGCAGCCCATAAGGCACATGTGACAGTGCACCGTCCGCCAAGGCACCCTAGAATGTCCCCTATAGGGCAGCATGTATGTTGCGACACAGGATAATGTATAGTGCACCCTATATGGATGGCAAACCATAAAGTGCCGTATACGGCGCCCCATAAAGCTCCCTCAGAGGCACCTTATGGGTACAGTACGCTCAGGGTGTTATTGCTGGCAGCAACATATGTACAGTAAATTAAAAAGATGCTGTGGACACCCCTATCACAGAACCACACTGTGGGTTTGAACCCATGACTTCTGGCTGCACAGGAAGTGAGGTAACCATTGGGCTACAACTCCATAGCTGCAAGCAAGTCCCTGGCTGGCTGCAGATAGCCTGCACGTCACCTCACAGACAGTCTGTCGGTGTAAACAGGATAGGGTTAGGCCACATGTACCCATGATGCACTGCACATGCAAATTAGCTGTCCACAGATGGACACAAGATGGGTAATGCACCCCCACAGCACCTCGGCCCTGTTGGGGGGAGTGACCGGGTGCACCCACACAGCACCTCGGCCTGGTAGGGGGCACTGACCGGGTGTTTTACTGGCACAGAGTAGCTACACACCGTTACATTGTGTGGGTTCTGTGCTCACCCTGAGTGTGCAATGAGGCGCCCAGGACCAGGTCCACAACACCTTCCATGGCTGATGGAAGCCAAACGGGAGTTTCAAAGCAGTGTTAATGTGTAAGGTAGCTAGTTTCTGCACAAACACCATGGCTATCCCAGTCAGGCTCAGCAGCCCCCCCCCCCCAAGCAGCAAACATGGTCCCCCATCAAGAGATCCACACTGTACCTTCCTGCAAAGGTGGCAGTAGAGAGAAACATCAACCCCAGTCCTGCTGAGGAATGAACACCACCCCCACAGCCACAACACAATAGCAGACAGACATAGGACCAGGATAAGGTAAACTGCACCCCACCACCAGATATTCCCCTGCAGCAAGCCAACAGCCACTGCACCCTGCAAGCCATTCCAGCAAGACACATACCAGCTACAAACAGTCTGCTGGTTAGTCCATAGTGCATGTTCCCAATGGAGACACATGCACCCAGAACTGGTCTGCCAGCATATAAATCAGTGACTGGGCCCCAAATAGAAACCCATATCTATCACATGAGAGAAATACTGTATAGCACTTATGGGGGTGCCTAGCCATGCTGTGGTCACTGCACAGTCAGGGTGAGTGTGATCTCCCAGAAGGACATGCTTTGGCCACCCTGTCTGTGTAGGTGTTGGCCGGACACTACAATGTCCCTGCCAGTGCCCTATGCCCGGTGCAGATGCATCCTGGCCAGGCTACCCTGTCCTGGCTATACCCATGGTACCTTGCACCTCATTATGCACATTGGCAGGCCAATACTGGCAACAGTGCTGGCAGTGTGGGCTGTGGAAGGGGCTTGCAGCCAACACCCACTGTATAGCCAGACACACACTTCCACACCTATGCCATCATGGTGCTACTATTGAGGAAGTAATTAGCCTTGCCCACCAAACCGGTCCTGAGCACGGCAAGGCATGGATATGGTACGCAGTACAGCTGGGGGTCACTCCCCAGGGTGGTAAACAACGTCAGAGGCCAGGCCTGGAGCACGCACCGCAAACACCTAACAGATTGTTCGGATGGGATCAACTAGCAGTATGTGCGTAACGTATGGATATCTAGCTGCCTGTGCTCCTAGCAAACGTCTCAGAGCTGTGTACCATATACCTCACGTGTAGGGTAACATTGGTAAGTTATGCAAGTGCTAGTTTTGGGAGATGCATGCAGGGTCCAATGGTCTGCCTCTCCAGGAGACATTGGCCAATGAGGCCTGTGGGTGTGGGTGTGTCTGCCCTTGATGGCTGCTGCTTTACGGCACAGATTCCCAACTCCAGTCCAGGTTTGCATCACACTGTTCTGGTTTTCCTGCTGTCCCTCATGGATATGCATGAGCTACATCTACATACCATGGGTGTGGTGCATAGATATACAGCACAGGCATTTGTATGAGTGGCATCATGGAACCTGACTGGTGTGTGCCCCACCAGGACTGCATTTGGGTGATTCTGCTCTGGGTACTGGCCCTGTTCATGGTGTCTTTGCTCAGTGGGGTAAAAGATAGACGTATTGCCATTGCATATGTCCAAGCCAGGAAAGGTGTGCCCTTACTATCACTGTTTACTTGGGGGAAAAATATGTGGGCAAGATTGGCAGTTGCCCCAGTTGGGCTTTGAACCTGTGACCTTCTGCTCTTGTATGCAGTGTCTGCGTGCACTGCACCACTGTGTAGCCACAGATTGGGTGGATTCCCTGGCATGTCCATGACTGTGGATCCGGCAGGGCCTGTCTGTTGCAGTCTGTTGCAGTGGATGGTGGCAGCCTGCACATGGCTAGCTAGGCCTCTGTCTTCTGTCGCTAGCAGCCACTGCCCCCTGCACCACATGTACTCGTCCGCCAACATGCTGGCATGAGCTCCTCCCATAAAAAGCAGGTGACCTGATTGGAATGTGGCAGTACGGGACTGCATTTGGGGTACTTGGCTGTGTGTAATGCCCATTTTTGTGGTGTGTGTGCGTTGTTGGGTAAAATATGGGTGTTTTCCCCATGCTTATGTCACCTGCAATACAGGGGTGTCTGCGCTATCTGTGTTTAGTGGTGGGTAAAATATAGGGACTGGGCTGGCAAGTGGCCCAGCTGGGCTTTGAACCTCTGACCCTCGAGGTACTGACTTTGTACGCTGCACCACACTATGGCCACAGAGACAGTGCAGCCCCTGGAGGTAGTAAGCCTGGCAGGATGGAGTCACAAACCCTGCTCTACGCAATTTTACTGTGGGCATATGCACCCTGTCTGGTGACAAACGTGCACATAAACCACGGAAATGACCACGGGAACTGGGGGAAACAATAACACCACGCTGGGCAACAGTGATATTAATGGGCAACCATAGCAAACACTCCCAGGACAGCTCCACAACAGGAAATGTTGTTTGGAAGAGTCTCAGCTCCGTAAACCCTTCCAAAATTCATTTCTTTTTTCTGGAGCTTTGTTGGGTGTGTTTTCTGTATTTGCCCATCACTATCACTGTTCCCCAGCTAAATTACTATTTTTAATAGTTCTGTAGTGGTCATTTCCTATTTTTATGTGCACTTTTGTGCTGTGCACATGTATCACACTGCTCACGTTTTGCTTGTTTCCCCGGTTTTCCTGTACATTGCTGACGGAAATGGTTTCTCTTCCCTTTAAATGCTTTCTACAGCGAGTGTTTCACTCGCGGTAGTTTTTACATGCAAATTTGGGCCCGATACTGTGCGGGGACCCTCTCCCCTCCCACTCTCCACCCATTGACCCCGTCCCTCCGCCCCTCCGGAGCCTTCCTCCGCCCTCCTTTAGCCGTTCCACGCCTCTATCGGACATTTGCGGGCCCGCACTTGTACGGGGCCCGTTGGTGTGCCGCGTACCTGTGCGGGGGTGACACGCACGTGTGTGGGGCGTTTAAACGCGTTTATGCGCGTTTCAGTGGCGCGTTGCCGTGCGCTATTTTGCGGTGCGCAAATTTGCGGACTTTAGTAAACATGCCCCTTTGTCTGATATGTTTATTAAAGATTCTAACCAGTTGAAGGCTAGGTTGGAGCAGTTGTACAATTATACTAAGCTTGCTAATCTTCATTTGGTTAACTTTCCTTGCTCCCCTGCTTTTTCAGCTAGGGAAATGTTTAAACAATACTTGGTTGAAATTTTGGGAGTCCCTGTGGATTCGTGTCCTCCTATTGTAAAGATTTATTACCTTCCTACAGCCCAGAAGGCCTCGGTTAACACAGAGGCAGCTGGACCTGGGCAATTTGATGCGTTAAATGTTTCAGAGTTGTTAGAAACTTCAGATACAGCTATAGTGAAACCTGCAACCTGTTTAGTTACCTTTGCTTTGGTTTCTGATTGAGAATGGTTGTTAAGACTCTTTTTTAGGAAAAGGAATTTGTTTTTTAAGGGGTGTCTTGTTTTCCGGACTTAGCTAGGGAAACCCGTCATTGCAGGAAGGAGTTTTTAGTCCTGCGCCTGTGGGTTCTTCAGCTTGGGGGATTATATTTTTTAAAGTATCCATGTAAATAGTTGGTAAAGCTGCAAGGTAATTCCTTTATTTTTCTTTATCCTTCTCGATTGATTTCCTTTTTTAATTCTAAGGGTTCAGTGGGGGCGAGTGAGCGGTTCTCCCTGGGTGTGTATTGATTTTCTGGCTGTTGATGCCTGCAAGTTTCCTTCATAGCTTAGTTTAGATTTTCCTTTCTTGGATCCCTCATATTATGGGCTAGTGGAGAGGTTTACTTTTTGACTTATATTTGCTTGCTACTTTTTCTGTATTGTATTTTCTGAAGTGTTCCCCTTTTCCGTTGTAAGTGTGTTAACTTGTAATATTTTGAAAAATTAATAAAATATTAAAATCAAGAAAAGCAATCAGTCAACATAGGGGCATGTTTACTAAACACCATTGCTGTGCGGGTTCCCGTTAGTGTGCTGGTGCCATATAAGGAGTGGGCGGGCCAGGCAGAAAAAAGCAAAAAACTGGACCGTACGTGTGTGCGTCGCGCTAATGTGCGGGGCCCACATTAGCGCGTGGGAAGGCTAAGTGGGGCGCTGCTGCAAAACCAAACAACAGAGCTGTAGTACAACGGTGAAGACACCGACACCGACCAATGGTGCAGGGGCCAGGGGTTCAAACCCCCATCGTGCTCAACAAAAAAGACCAGCTGAGATACCAATATTTATGGGCAAAAGTGGTTAGGAGGCATATTAATTTTGGGCAGCAGAAGGCGGCGCACTGTTATTTTTATTACGGCATGAGGCGGCGCACTGTTTAGTGTGGGCGGCAGATGGCAGCGCATTGTTAAGTTTGGGTGGCAGAAGGCGGTGCGCTGATAAATGTGGGCAACAGAAGGCAGCGAGCCGGTGGGCAGAAGGCGGCGCGCTGATGTGTGAGGGGGCAGTCCAATAGTGGGAGGGATAAGTGGCGCGCTGATGTGCAAATAACAGGAACAGAGCCATAGCACAATGGTTAAGACACTGACCACTCATGCAGGGATCATGGGTTCAATTGCCCATTGAAGACAGCTGGCTGAGGCATTATTTTAGGGGCATTTCCATGTTGTGCCGCATAAGGCAGCGCGCTGTTAATTTAGTGCGCCACAAGATGGCGCGCTGATGGCTACAAGGCTGCGCGCGGATGCACAAACGCAGGAACAGAGCCACAGCACAATGGTTAAGACACTGACCAATGGTGCAGGGGCCAGGGGTTCAACCTCTCACAGTGCCCAGTGAACAAGGCTGGTTGGGGCAGTATGTATCATGGTGAGGAGTGCTGTAGGAGGCCTTCCATTTATATTTTATTTCCCACCACTAGTAAACCCACTCTCACAGTGTGTTAACATACGGATGCCCGTAAGGCACATGTTACAGTACACTGTCCGCCAAGGCACCCTAGAATGTCCCCTATAGGGCACCATGTATGTTGCGACACAGGATAATGTATAGTGCACCCTATATGGATGGCAACCATAAGGTGGCCTATAGGGCGCCCTATAAAGCACCCTCAGAGGCACCTAATGGGTATAGTAAGCTGTGTGTGGTTTTGCCGGCATAGACATATGTACAGTAAATAAAAATAAAGCTGTGGATGGCCCTATCAAAAGGCCCCACTGTGGGTTTGAACCCATGATCTCTGGCTGTACAGGGAGTGACGTAACCATTGGGCTACAGCTCTATAGCTGATAGCAAGCCCCTGGCTGGCTGCAGAGAGCCTGCACGTCACCCCACAGACAGTCTGCTGTTGTAGACAGGATAAGGTTAGGCCACCCGTACCCATGATGCACTGCACATGCAAATCAGCTGTCCACAGATGCACACAAGATGGGGAATGCACCCCAACAGCTACCCGGCCTGGTAGGGGGAATTGTCCATGTGCACCCACACAGCACCTCGGCCTGGTAGGGGGTCCTGAGCAGGTGGACTACCAGCAAAGAGTAGCTACACACCGTCACATTGTGCGGGTACTGTGCTCACCCTGAGGGTGTGATGTGGCGGCCAGGACCAGGTCCACAACACCAGCCATGGCTGGATGAGGCCATGACAGAGCTCCAAAACAGTACTAACCTGTGAGATAGGAAGGTGCTGCAGAAACATGTTGGATATCTCTGTCTGTCTCAGTTAGTGGAAACACCCATGGACCTCCCCCCCCCGGCAGCAGCAAAGAGATCCCCCCACCAACAGATTCCCCATCCCACTCCCCATGGCAGCAGAGTGGACCATCAAACCCCAGTCCTGCTGGGGAACAGACACCCTACAGGGCAGTCCAAGCAGCTCCACACACATCCTTAACACAATATCAGACAGACTTTAGGCCTGGATATCCAAAGATGCACCCCAGCACTATCAGATATTCACCTGCAGCAAGCCATCAACCACTGCACCCTGCAAAGCACTCCATCAAGACACATACCAGCTGTGAACAGTCTGCTGGTTAGCCCTGACAGAAATGCATGCACCCAAAACTGGGGTGGCAACATACACAAGCAGAGAGTTCTATGAGGAGACCCCAACAGAAAACCCATATATATCACAAGAGAGAAACACAATACAGCACTATGGGTGTGCCTAGCCATGCTGTCATCACTGCACACTCAGGGTGAGAGTGCTCCCCCAGCAGCACATACAGAGGTCACCCTGTCTGTGTAGGTGGTGGCCTGGCACTACAATGTCACAGCCAGTGCCCTATGCCCTGTGCAGATGCATCCTGGCCAGCCCACCATGTCTGACCTATACCCATGGTACCTTGCTGCTCATTATGCACATTGGCAGGCCAATACTGGCAGTAGTGCTGGCAGTGTGGGTTGGGGAAGGTGTTTGCAGCCAACACACACTGTATAGACAGACACACACTCCCACACCTATGCCAGCATTGTGCTACTATTGAGGGGGTTATTAGCCTTGGCCACCAAACCGGTCCTGGGCACGGCACAGGCATGGATATGGTACGCAGTACTGCTGGGGGTCACTCCCCAGGGTGGTGAACACCATCAGAGGCCAGGCCTGGAGCATGCACCGCAGACACCAAACAGATTGTTCGGATGGGGTCAACTAGCAGTATGTGCGTAACGTAGGGATATCTATCAGCCTGTACTCTTAGCAAACGTTTCAGAGCTGTGTACCTCAGGTGTAGGGTGACATTGCTAAGGTATGCAGGTGCTGGTATTGGGAGATGCACACAGGGTCCAATGTTCTGCCTCAACAGGAGACATTGGCCAATGGGGCCTGTGGGTGTGGGTGTGGGTGTGTCTGCCCCTGTTGGCTGCTGCTTTACGGCAGCGCTTCCCCACTCCAGCTCAGTTTTGCATCACACTGTTCGGGTCTTCCTGCTGTCCCTCATGAATATGCATGAGCTACATCTACATACCGTGCATAGATATACAGCACAGGCATTTGTATGAGTGGCAGCATGGAACCTGACTGGTGTGTGGCCCACCAGGACTGCATTTGGGGATTCTGCTGTAGGTTCTGCCCCTGTTCATGGTGTCTGTGCTCAGTGGGGTAAAGGATAGATGTATTACCATTGCATATGTCCTCGTCACGAAAGGTGTGTCCTTACTGTCACTGTTTATTTGTGGGGAAAATATGTGGGCAGGATTGCTGGTAGCCCCAGCTGGTCTTTGAACCTGTGACCTTCTGTTCTTGCATGCATTGTCTGTGTGCACTGCACCACCGTGTAACCACAGCTTGGCTGAATTCCCTGGATAGTCCATGACTGTGGATCCGGCAGGGCCTGTCTGTTGTTGTGGACTGTGCCAGCCTGCACATGGCTAGGCCTCTGTCTTCTGTCGCTAGCAGCCACTGCCCCCTGCACCACATGTACTCATCCGCCAACAAGCTGGCATGAGCTTCTCCCATAAAAGGCAGGTGACCTGATTGGAATGTGGCAGTATAGGACTGCATTTGGGGTACTTGGCTGTGGGTAATGCCCATTGTTGTGGTGTGTGTGCGTTGTTGGGTAAAATATGGGTGTTTTCCCCATGCTTATGTCCCCTGCAATACAGGGGTGTCTGGGCAACAGTGATATTAATGGGCAACCATAGCAAACACTCCCAGGAAAGCTCCACAAAAGGAAATGTTTTTTGGAAGAGTCTCCGCTCCGTAAACCCTTCCAAAATTCATTTCTTTTTTCTGGAGCTTTGCTGGGTGTGTTTTCTGTATTTGCCCATCACTATAACTGTTCCCCAGCTGAATTACTATTTTTAATAGTTCTGTTGTGGTCATTTTCTATTTTTATTTGCACTTTTGTGCTGTGCACATGTATCACACTGCTCACGTTTTGCTGGTTTCCCAGGTTTTCCTGTACATTGCTGACGGAAATGGTTTCTCTTCCCTTTAAATGCTTTCTACCGCGAGTTTTTACATGCAAATTCGGGCCTGATACTGTGCGGGGAGCCTCTCCCCTCCCACTCTCCACCCATTGACCCCGTCCCTCCGCCCCTCCGGAGCCTTCCTCCGCCCTCCTTTAGCCATTCCACGCCTCTATCGGACATTTGCGGGCCCGCACTTGTATGGGGCCCGTTAGTGTGCCGCGCACCTTTGCGGGGGTGACACGCACGTGTGCGGGGCATTTAAACGCGTTTATTAGCGTTTCAGTGCCGCGTTTCCGTGTGCTATTTTGCGGCGCGCACATTTCCGGTTTTTAGTAAACATCCCCCATAGTATCAGTAGTATATTGGTTGAAGATGGATTTATGCAGAGATGTACAGTGTCTTGTGAAAGCATCCCCTCGGTTTTTGTTCTGTTTTGTTGCATTACAACCTGGAATGAAAATGGAGGTTCATTTGGATGTTAGGCAATAGACCTAACAATATAGTCCAAATTGATGAAATGGAATGACAATAAAATAACTTGCATATATAAAAAAAAAAGTAAAAACTGAAAAGTTGTGAGTGTATATATATTCTTCCCTTTTGCTATGAAACCCTTAAATAAGATCTGTTCCAACTAATTAACCTCAGAAGTCACAAAATTATTTGATTAGGGTCCAGCTGTGTGCAATCAGTGTCACATGATCTGTCACATGATGCCTATATAAATATACCTGTTCTGAAAGGCCCCTGACTCTGCAACACCACTAAACAAGCAACATGAAGACCAAGGAGCACTCCAAACAGGTCAGAGACAAAGTTGTGGAGAAGTATAGATCAGGTTTTGGTTATAAAAAAAATATCCCAAATTCTGAATATCCCACGGAGCACCATTAAATCCATTGTAACAAAATGGAAAGAATATGGCACCACTACAAACCTGACAAGAGAAGGCAGCATTAAACGACATATGAATGTTTTACATAGCATTGTGGGCCTCGAGAATTCTATGGTTCGGTGTATTTGGAGGAGACAAAGAAACCTCAAGGAAATTTTAAGCCTGACTGTTTTACTGGCCATTACACCTTTTACATCTATAGTAACAACGCGACATTCTAAATGTGGGACTTGCAATATATGCACTATCACTCAGGAGTTATCAGAATTTCAACATGAAGGAAGAACTTATACACTCCGTAGTTCAACCTCTTGTCTCTCCACACATGTCGTTTACTGTGTTCGTTCGTGCGTGTTCGTAATATGTTATATGTTGGAAAAACCGTACGTTCTTTTAAAGTTCGAATGAACAAACATAAAAGTAAGCTAAAATGCTGTAGACAAGAAGCACCTATGGTTGACCATTGCTTAAAATTTCATTATGTTTTTGAAGGCCCTTACATGTTTTTGTATTGAGCAAGTATTAAAGTCCCAGCCTGGTAAAACCCTTGACCAGGCACTAATATATTATGAACAGCGTTGGATACATAAGTTACAAACTGTCATTCCACGGGGTTTAAACATGCGGATTGAATGGGAAGCTTGTTTTTGAAGTATAATCCCTGCTAGGTGGCAGATAGTTTGGAGACTATTTTAACCAGTCCGCATGCGCGGCGTTTTTTATCGTAGTAGACTCAGATGTGGTTAGCAAGGTTGCAAGGTTTATCATCTGATGAATCTAAAGGTTTGGAGATTTTGGCATCGATTCCTCAATTTTTCTAATTATTAATAGGAAAGTTTGTACTAAATGCACTTGTTTTGTTTACAGTGCTGGTTCGCTTTTCCCCTGAAGAAACCATTGGGGTGAAACGCTTTTATAAAGCGCGCTCAATAGCGTCGGGATTGAGGAAGTCACCGGTTGGAATTCCAGAAGCTAAGTATAGTTTCTAATTGAATCATGGAAGTCCATGGTTGAATTCCTTAAATTTAAGCACTAAAGTGTTGAAATTGATTATCAAGTTTCTACACGTCAAATCGTTTCAAAAATATTATGAATAGTGGCATTTTTCTTAAGGTCATTGATGTATATGGGGGCAATGGTGCCATTTGACATGATATTGAAAGTCAGTGGCGGCCCATGATTCTGAGACCTTTTCAGCCACTGAATCTACCAGCTTATTAGTTCAGCTATAGTTTGGAAATACTACAAGTCTGAAAAGAAATACAGCATACTTTCTAGAGTGAATGCAGAGCCTGTTTATTATATTGTTTATACCACTACAAACCTGACAAGAGAAGGCCGCCCACCAAAACTCACAGACTGGGCAAGGAGAGCATTAATCAGAGATGCCACAAAGACACTAAGGATAACACTGAAGGAGCTGCAAAGATCCACAGTGGAGATAGGGGTATCTGTCCATAGGACCACTTTAAGCCAAACACTCCACAGTGCAGGGCTTTATGGAAGAATGGCCAGAAAAAGACATTGCTAAAAGAAAGAAATAATAAAACACATTTGGAGTTTGTACAACAGCATGTGGCAGACCCCCCAGACACATGGAAGAAGGTTCTCTAGTTAGATGAGTCAAAAATTGAACTTTTAGGCCATTATGGGAAACGCCATTATGTGGCACAAACCCAACATTTCCCATCATCCCGAGAACACCAGTCCCGCAGTGAAGCATGGTGGTGGCAGCATCATGCTGTGGGGATATTTTTCATTAGCAGGGGCAGAAAAACTGCTCAGGATTAAAGGAATGATGGATGGCACTAAATACAGGGCAATTCGTGAGGAAAGCCTGTTTCAGTTTGATAGAGATTTGAGACCAGGACACAGGATCACCTTCCAGCAGGACAATGACCCTAAACATACTGTAAAAGCTACAATGGAGTGGTTTAAAGGGAAACATTTAAATGTCTTGGCATGGCCTAGTCAAAGCCCAGACCTCAATCCAGTTGAGAATCTGTGGCATGACTTGAACTTGATCTAACTTGTAGGAGATGGAGCAGTTTTGCCTTGAGGAATGGATGAAAATCCCAGTGGCTAGATGTGCTAAGCTAATAGACATACCCCAAGAGACTTGCAGCTGTAATTGCAGCAAAAGGTGGCTCTACAAAGTATTGACTTTTTTTGGGGGGGGGGGGGCGTTGTGGAATACCTATGCTCACTCATAATTTTTGTTTGTTTGTGTTTTTGTCTTACTTATTGTTTGTGTCACAATAAAAGATATTTTGCACATTCAAAGTGGTAGGCATGTTGTGCAAATCACATGGTGCTAACCCCCATATCTCCATTTTAATTCCAGGTTATAATGCGACAAAACAGGACAAACTCCGAGGGGATGAACACTTTCACAAGGCACTGTAATAATTAGCATTAAATGACTCAGAACAGTAACATAATAAATTAATATAACAAGATTAGAAATGACTGGGAATATTAGGCTATTGTTAGGAGGAGATTGATGATGATGAATGTAGTGAATGTTCATGATTGATATGTTGTTGTTGTTAAGTGCCGTCGAGTCGGAGTCGACTCATGGCGACCCTCTGGATAGCTATCCTAAATTGTGTTCGGTCTTCAGTCAGGCGGCTCATTGTTGACAGACTGGTACCCGTAGCTGCTGTTATTGCATCGATCCATCTCATTGCTGGCCTTCCTCTTTTGCGTTGACCTTCTATCTTGCCAAGCATAATGTCTTTCTCTAATGATCTCGCTCTTCGCATGATGTGTCCAAAGTATGAAAGTCAAAGTCTTGTCATCTGAGCTTCTAAAGAAAGCTTAGGTTTGATCTCCTCTAGTACCGACTGGTTTGTTCTTCGGGCAGTCCATGGTATACACAGTATTCGCCGCCAGCACCATAATTCAAAGGCATCAATTTTCTTCCTGTCTATCTTTTTCACTGTCCAGCTTTCACATCCATATGATGTTATTGAAAATACCATGGCTTGAACAAGTCAAATCTTTGTATGGAGAGAGACATCTCTGCTCTTGAGAATCTTATCTAGGTCTTTCATAGCCATTCTAATTTATGGGATGTGATGTAAGTAGGCTGTTTGTGGTTTATCTTGGGTCACTATTCTGGGAGGGTAGTTGAGTTCCATAATATTCTGTAAATAAATGAGTCTTAAACTGTTTTTGAAAGGTCAAGAGGTCAGGTGTTTTTTTTAGTGTGCCTGGGAGGGAGTTCCATATAATTGGGGTGTAGAATTTGAATGTTCTGCTGCTTGTAGATTTGTTAGTTTTTCTGAATTCTGTGGCTATTTCTAGGGTATTTTATGCACATCCTCTCCTACCCCTGTTGTTTGGTATTCTGCAAATTATGGACTTAAAACACGATGAGGATGAATTATGTAGTGTTTTGTAGGTAATCATTAGGGTTTTGAATTTAATTCTGCTTACTATGGGTAGCCAATGTAGTTGAGTCAAGATTGGTGTGATGTGATCCGATCTTGATATTCTGTGGATAAGCCATGCAGCAGTATGTTGAGCCATCTGAAGATGGTTTATTGCTTGTTTTGATAAGCCTTGGAGGATGCCGTTACAGAAGTCCAAGTCAGGAAAATCATGGCTTGTAGGACTGAGCGGAAGTAGTTGAGTTCTAGAAGTGGTTTTAAGTGGTCTTAGGGGTATGTTTACTAAACTCCGTTGCTGTGCGGGTCCCTGTTAGTGTGCATGTGCCATATAAGGAGTGGGCAGTTCAGGCAGAAAAAAGAAAAAAACCCGACCGTACGTGTGTGCGTCGCGCTAATGTGCGGGGCCCACATTAGCGCATGGGAAGGCTAAGTGGGGCGATGCTACATAACCAAAGAACAGAGCCGTAGTACAACGGTGAAGACACTGACCTATGGTGCAGGGGCCATGGGTTCAAACCCCCATTGCACTCAACGAAAAAGACCAGCTGAGGCATCAACTTTTATGGGCAAAAGTGGTGTAGGAGGTATATTGATTATGGGCGGCAGAAGGCGGCGCACTCTTTTTTTATACGGCATGAGGCGGCGCACTGTTCATTGTGGGCAGCAGATGGCGGCGCGCTGTTAAGGTTGGGCGGCAGAGGGCGGCGTGCTGATAAAATTGGGCAACAGAAGGTGGCGAGCCGGTGGGCAGAAGGCAGCGCGCTGATGTGTGAGGGGGCAGCCCAATAGTGGGTGGGATAAGTGGCGCGCTGATGTGCAAATAACAGGAATGGAGCCATAGCACAATGGTTAAGACACTGACCACTCTTGCAGGCATCATGGGTTCAATTCCCCACAGTGCCCATTGAAGACAGCTGGCTGAGGCATTATTTTAAGGGGCATGCCCATGTTGGGCGGCATAAGGCGGCGTGCTGTTAATTTTGTGCGCCACAAGACGGCGCGCTGATGGCTACAAGGCTGCGCGCTGCTGCTCAAACACAGGACCAGAGCCACAGCACAATGGTGAAGACACTGAGCAATGGTGAAGGGACCAGGGGTTCAATCCCTCACAATGGCCAGTGAAAAAGGCTAGCTGAGGCAGTATGTTATATGTTGTGGAGTGCTGTAGGAGGCTTTTTAATTTTATTTTGTGATAACTACTAGCAAACGCACTCTCACAGCATATTAATATAAGGCGGCCCATAAGGCACATGTTACAGTGCACCGTCCGCCAAGGCACCCTAGAATGTCCCCTATAGGGCAGCATGTATGTTGCGACACAGGATAATGTATAGTGCACCCTATATGGCTCGCAACCGTAACGTGCCCTATAGGGCGCCCCATAAAGCACCCTCAGAGGCACCTTATGGGTACAGTACACTGAGGGTGTCATTGCTGGCAGCAACATATGTACAGTAAATTAAAATAACTCTTTGGACACCCCTATCACAGAACCCCACTGTGGGTTTGAACCCATGTCATCTGGCTGCACAGGCAGTGACGTAACCATTGGGCTAAAGCTCTATAGCTGTAAGCAGCCCCTGGCTGGCTGCAGATAGCCTGTACGTCACCTCACTGACAGTCTGCTGTTGTGAACCACCCGTACCCATGATGCACTGCACATGCAAATCAGCTGTCCACGATTGAACACAGGATGGGAAATGCACCCCTAAAGCTCCCCGGCCTGGTAGGGGGAAGTGTCCGTGTGCACCCACACAGCACCTCGGCCTGGTAGGGTGTCCTGAGTGGGTGGACAAACGGCAAAGAGTAGCTAAACACCATCACATTGTGCAGTTACTGTGCTCACCCTGAGTGCGAGTGTGAGATGTTGCGCCCAGGACCAGGTCCACAACACCAGCCATGGCTGAATGCGGCCATGTCAGAGCTCCAAAGCAGCAATAACCTGTGGAATAGGTAGGTGCTGCATAAACGTTTTGGAGATCTCTGTCTGGCTCAGTTAGTGAGCGCCCCCCTGGACAAAACAGGGCTTCCCCTCAACAGATCCCCACCCTCCCCTGCACTGATGGCAGTACAGTGGACCATCAACCCCAGTCCTGCTAGGGAACAGACACCCTACAGGGCAGTCCAAGCAGCTCCACATACATCCATAACACAATATCAGACAGACATTAGGCCTGGATATTCACAGATGCACCCCACCACTATCTGATATTCACCTGCAGCAAGCCATCAGCCACTGCACCCTGCAAGGCACTCCATCACAACACATACCAGCTGTGAACAGTCTGCTGGCTGGTCCTGATGGACATGCATGCACCCACAACTGGGGTGGCAGCACACAAAGGCAGATAAGTCCATGAAGAGGCCCCCACAGGACACCCATACATATCACATGGGAGAATCACAATATAGCACTATGGGGGTGCCTAGCCATGCTGCCGTCATTGCACACTCAGGGTGAGAGTGATCTCCCAGCAGCACATACAGAGGTCACCCTGTCTGTGTAGGTGTTGGCCGGGCACTACCATGCCCCTGCCAGTGCCCTATGCCCTGTGCAGCTGCATCCTGGTCAGTCCACTCTGTCTGAGATATACCCATGGTCCCTTGCTACTCATTATGCACATTGGCAGGCCAATACTGGCAACAGTGTTGGCAGTGTGGGCTGTGGAAGGGGCTTGCAGCTAACACCCACTGTATAGACAGACACACAAGTCCACACCTATGCCATCATGGTGCTACTATTGAGGAGGTAATTAGCCTTGCCCACCAAACTGGTGCTGGGCACGGCAAGGCATGGATATGCTACGCAGTACTGCTGGGGGTCACTCCCCAGGGTGGTAAACACCATCAGAGGCAAGGGCTGGAGCACGCACCGCAAACACCGAACAGATTGTTCGGATGGGGTCAACTAGCAGTATGTGCGTAACGTATGGATATCTATCTGCCAGTACTCCTAGCAAGCGTCTCAGAGCTGTGTACCGTATACCTCAGGTGTAGGGTGACATTGCTAAGGTATGCAGGTGCTAGTATTGGGAGATGCACGCAGGGTCTAATGTTCTGCCTCTCCAGGAGACATTGGCCAATGGGGCCTGTGGGTGTGGGTGTGGGTGTGGATGTGTCTGGCCCTGTTGGCTGCTGCTTTACGGCAGAGATTCCCAACTCCAGTCCAGGTTTCCATCACACTGTTCGGGTTTTCCTGCTGTTCCTCATGAATATGCATGAGCTACATCTACATGCCATGTGGGTGGTGCATAGATATACAGCACAGGCATTTGTATGAGTGGCAGCATGGAACCTGACTGGTGTGTGGCCCACCAGGACTGCATTTGGGAGATGCTGCTCTAGGTACTGCCCCTGTACATGGTGTCTGTGCTCAGTGGGGTAAAAGATAGACGTAGTACCATTACATATGTCCTCGCCACGAAAGGTTTGTCCTTACTATCACTGTGTAGTTGTGGGAAAAATATGTGGGCAGGATTGGTGGTAGCCCCAGCTGGGCTTTGAACCTGTGACTTTTTGTTCTTGCATGCACTGTCTGTGTGCACTGCACCACCATGTAGCCACAGATTGGCTGGATTCCCTGGAATGTCCATGCCTGTGGATCCGGCAGGGCCTGTCTGTTGCAGTGGACTGTGCCAGCCTGCACATGGCTAGGCCTCTGTCTTCTGTGGCTAGCAGCCACTGCCCCCTGCACCACATGTACTCGTCCGCCAACATGCTGGCATGAGCTTCTCTCAGAAAAAGCAGATGACCTGATTGCAATGTGGCAGTACGGGACTGCATTTGGGGGACTTGGCTGCAGGTAATGCCCATTGTTGTGGTGTGTGTGCGGTGTTGGGTAAAATATGGGTGTTTCCCCCATGCTTATGTTCCCTGCAATACAGGGGTGTCTGCGCTATCTTTGTTTAGTGGTGGGTAAAATATAGGGACTGGGCTGGCAAGTGCCCCAGCTGGGATTTGAACCTCTGGCCCTAGAGGTAATGGCTCTGTCTGCTGCAACACACTATGGCCACAGAGACAGTGCAGCCCCTGGAGGTAGTAAACCTGGCAGGATGGAGTCACAAACCCTGCTCTACGCATTTTTACTGTGGGCACATGCATCCTGTCTGGTGACAAACGTGCACATAAACCCCGGAAATGACCACGGCAAATGGGGGACACAATATCACCACGCTGGGCAACAGTGATATTAATGTGCAGCCATAGAAGACACTCCCAGGAAAGCTCCAACAAAAAGGAAATGTTGTTGGAAGAGTCTCCGCTCCGTACACCTTTCCAGAAAACATTTCTTTTTGCTGGAGCTTTCCTGGGTGTGTTTGTTGGTTTTGCCCATTACTATAACTGTTCCCCAGCTGAATTACTAGTTTTACATGTTTTGTTGTGGCCCTTTTCTATTTTTATTTCCACTTTTGGGCTGTGCACATGTATCACACTGCTCACGTTTTGCAGGTTTCCCCGGTTTTGCTGTACATTGCTGACGGAAATGGTTTCTCTTCTCTTTAAATGCATTATACCGCGAGTGATTCACTCGCGCTATTTTTTTTTGGAAATTCAGCACCAATAATGTGCGGGGCGCCTCTCCCCTCCCCTTCCCCGCCCATTAACCCCTTCTCTCCGCCCCTCCGGGGCCTTCCTCCGCCCTCCGTTAGCCTTTCCACGCCTCTATCGGACATTTGCGGGCCCGTACTTGTGCGGCACCCGTTACTGTGACGCGCAAGTGTGCGGGGCTTCATCGCACGTTTGCGGGGCGTTTAAGCACTCTTAAGTACCGCTTTTAGTGCGCTATTTTGGGGCACGCAAATTAGCGTTTTTTAGTAAACATGCCCCTTAGTGTAAGTGTTGGAGAGTCCTTATTTTGTTGTATTTCGGTCTGGTTGTGTTACTCATATGGGTGGATAGTGTGAGGTTTTTTATCTAGGTTAATTCCTAGGTATCTTTTTTATTATTATTAGGTTTTTAAATCAGTATTTACAAAGAAGTATAAAAGAAACATGACCATAAAAATATACACAAGAAAATGCAAATTAATAGCAAAACTGACCCAAAAATCTATAAATTGTTAACTTAGCCCACATCTAGGGGAGGGAACCATAAAGAAAACATTCCATACCTTACAGAGAAAAAAGTAGGGGACTCCCCCCCCCCCAAAAAAAAAGCAGTCAATTATCTACTAGCTCACTATATCCTTATCACCCCTAATCGGTTTCTCCCTCGCAACCAGGAAACTCTCCAATCAGATGAATCCACAAGCACAAATTTGGAGGCCTGAAAAGTTACTATACATGTACATGGATATCGGAGGAAGCATTCAAGGCTAATACTCTAGGCTTAAGAGCCAAAAATCTTTCCAGCGTAACTGAGTAGCCCTGGATAAATCTGGAAAAAGTTGGATCCTTGGATCACTGAAGCCTTGTTTTTAAAGTAACTTTTAAACACAGAACTTTTATCTTGTGCAGAGATGAAAGTAACAAGCAACATTGCCCTAGTGGGTCTGGTGTCATGGGAATCTTCCAAAAATTGGGTCAAATTAAAATCTACTCCAGACCACAAAACATCTCAGCCCTTAATAGGATTCCCAGAGACCCGACCCACTAGGAGGCAATACACTTTAGAAAGCATAATTGAATCAGAATTGGATATGACTTAGAGCTTCCCTAAAATATTTCCACAGCAAAACCTCAGGAGAAAGTAATGATGTAATAGGAAAATTCAAAAAACGTATATTGTTTACTCGCTGCAAATTATCAAATGTCTCAAGTCTTTTATGATTAATTAAATTATCCTTAATCATTGTGAAATGCACTGATTGAAGAGAGGAACAAGTTTGTTCATATTTGAGTACCATTCCACTTACTGAACTCACTCATTCCTCAACCCCACTCAGCCTTGTAATCGTCTCTTGAGAGAACATACAAAGCCGAGATACGGTCAAGACTAGTGTCTGCTCTGTGCGGGTCACCATTTTCCAGATGTCAACAAGAGACACCTGCCGATCGGGTATCTCCTGGCCAACATCTGAAATTGCTGACCACGTCACTGCCTGATAAGGCATAGTATTAGAAGATGGAGTACTCTGACATAAAGGGCTGAAATTGTCCACTGGAATGAGAGAGACCACTGACCCTGGGGGTGGAGGTGGGGTATGGGCAGAAGAGTTCAAAGACGCCCTTGAATCTTAAATAGTCAAAAAATCAGTACCTGCTAGCGAGTCCAGATCTCCTTTTGAAATTAAGGGGTATGTTTACTAAACCGCGCAATTGTGCGGGGCGCACTGGAGCGTGCGCTAAGGTACCTTAGCGCATGCTAATAGTGCATTTTTGTGCCCCGCACACGTGCGCATCACACTAACGGGCCCGCACAAGTGCGTGGCGCGCTGATGTGCGATAGGGGCGTAGAAAGGCATTCAGAGGGCGGAGGAAGGATCCTGAGGGGCGGAGGGACGGGGTCAATGCGTGGAGAGTGGGAGGGAAGAGGCTCCCTGCAAAGGAGCGGGGCTGAAAATCAACCTAAAAAATACCGCGAGTGAAAACCTCGCGTTAGAGCCGATTTAAAGGGAAGAGAAACCATTTCCGTCAGCAATGTACAGCAAAACCGGGGAAACCTACAAAACGTGAGCAGTGTGATACATGTGCACAGAACAGAATTGCAAATAAAACTTGAAAATGACCACAACAAAAATTCTAAAAATTATAATTCATCTGGGCAACAGTGATAGCAATGGGAAACAATAAAAAACACTCCCAGGAAAGCTCCAAAAAAAAAAAAGAAATGATTTTTGGAAGGGTCTACGCTCCGTAGACCCTTCCAAAAATCATTTCTTTTTATTGGAGCTTTCCTGGGAGTGTTTTTTTAATGTTGCCCATTGATATCACTGTTGCCCAGCTTGGTTATGGGTTTTTTCTCCTTTTTTCGATGTCATTTTTGAGGTTTATTTGCCCTTTTGTCTCCATACAAGGTAAATGAGCCCACAGTAAAATTGGGCAGAGCAGGGTGTCTGACTCGTCTGGCCAGGTTTCCTATCTCCAGGGACTGCACTGCCTCTGTGGCCACAGTGTGGTGCAGCAGACACAACCAGTGCCTGTAGAACCAGAGGATCACAGGTTCAAATCCCAGCTGGGGCTCCTGCCAACCCAGTCCCCATAGCCTTACCCACCACTAAACAGTGATAGTAAAGACACTCCTTTATTGCAGTGAACATAAGCATGGTTCAAACACCTATATTTTCGCCAGGACCAAGCAGGAAGTCAGTCCTCACATATGGGTGACGTCGGCACCGACGGAGCCCTCACGGAGCAATTTTCCCCAGCTTTCAAAGAAAGCCTTTGGGAATTGCAGCGCGCATGCGCGGTCCTCTTCCCGCCCAAGGGTGCCATCTTGCTCAGTCTTCTTTTTTCCGCGGAGCCCTACAGACGTTGCCTGTGAATCCCCGCAGAAAAGTTGATTTTCCTCTATTTTTATCTATTTTTTCTTTGGTTCGACGCCGGTTCTGTTCCCGCCCGGACTCGCGACGCCGGTTGCGAGTCCGTCCGTTATTTTTCGTTTTTTTGTCCTTTGTGACAGTTTTCGCGCTTTTTCCTTTTTTCCCTGGCTGCCCGGTCGTTCGACCTCGCAGGGGCCCTTTTTCCCCCGATGGCAGCCAGTGGTTTCAAAAAGTGTGACCTCTGTAAGAAACTTATGTCTCTTACAGACACTCACGACTTCTGCCTCCGCTGCCTCGGCCCAGATCATGACCCCATGATCTGCACGCCATGCGGCAAGATGTCCTCAAAAGCATTGAGGAGTCGGCAGCACCAGCGGGAGCGTATCTTCTCTGACGGAAGAAGAAACCCGCGAGGGCGGGATCGGTGGACGCTCCTGGTTCCTCGAGGGCCAGGTCACATAGCCCCGATTCCCGTCCTGGGTCCTTGGAGTCGGAAAGGCTGTCAAAACATCCTCGACTCGAGGTGGACTTGCCAGCTCACGTAAGTACGGTTGTCCTCGTGGACTCGCCTCCGAAGGACCCGACGTCGGGCCCGACGCCGTCGGGGCCCGAGTCGGGGGCTGCTGGGTCTCCTGAGCTCGGACTCAGGTTGACGGCCTTGGAGTGCAGTTTGTCTGCCTTCTTGGACCAGCAGCGGGCATTGATCGCTGGCCTCGCTGGCGCTTCTGCCCTGACCGCCGGGACTTCGACTTCCAAGTCGACCCCGGAGACCGAGCCGATCCTCGAGTCCATGAGGGCTCGAGTCGATCCTCGGTCGATGTCTCCTTCGGCCTCCCATTCGGGACTGAGGTCGTCGACGCCGACTCCCTCGGCGTCGGGGCGGATGGCGTCAGTGCCCGCCCGACCGGAGCCGGTCGACTCCTCCTCCGAGGAGTCGGCCTGGGAATCTGAGGACGAAGAGTCACCTGGTTCCTTTCGAACTCGGTGTGTCCCTTCGGACTCCCCCGAGTCCGAACCTCGGAGATGGTCCCCCCCGGAGGATACCCGGTTCACGGACTTTGTGAGGGATATGGCCAAAGCCTTGGCCTTCCCTGCGGACCCCGAGGAGGAGCCTCGAGTTGAGGAACACGATGCCCTCCAATATGACTCTCCCCCGAAGGAGGCCTTTATTGTACCGGTTCCTCCGATGCTGGAACGGCTTCTCTTCCGCATGTGGGAGAGCCCGGCGTCGTCGCCGGTGTTAAGCAAGCGGGTCGATTCCATTTATCGAGTCCGCAAGAGCCCCGGGTTCCAAAAAGCACAACTACCGCACCATTCCATGGTGGTGGAATCGGCCATGCATAGACTGAAGAGTCAAAAAATGCACTCCTCGGTGCCCCCCGGTAGGGAGGCCCGAAGCCTGGATGCCCTCGGTAGGAAGTGCTTCCAGGGCTCTATGCTTGCTTGTCGAGTCCAGACATACCAGCTCTACATGGGCATGTATCTCCGAGACCTGGCTAAGGAAATAGCCGGGTTCTCTGCTGGTCTCTCCGACGAACCTTTGCAGAGGTTCCAATCCTTGTCTACTGGCATTCGGGAGTGCTCCAAGTTTATCTCTCGAGCGGCCTATGATGGTTTTGAGGCTTCGGCTCGAGTAGCCGCGGCCGGCATCGGTGGACGCCGCCAGGCTTGGCTTCAGACGTCCGACCTCGAGCCCTGGGTACAGGACAAGTTGGTCGATGTCCCCTGCCGAGGTGATAACCTCTTTGGCAAGCCCATGGATGAGAAGGCTGCACAAATCGAGACGGAGACTCTCACCAGAACTCGTCTCTCAAGGAAAACCTCTGCCCCTTCTCAAAAGAAGAAGGCCTCGGGGAAAAAGCCCTTTTACCCGAGGAAAGGTGCTGCCTATAAATACTACCCTCAGTATCAGGCCTCACCAGCTTCTTCATTTTCACCAGGTACCTCCCTCCTACTTTCCAGGGGAGCCTTCCAGACTCCCTCTACACAGGGACTTACTCCTTCAGGAGTTAACAAGTCTTATTCAGGAACAAGCCGTGGAACCGGTGCCCCACCACCTGAAGGGTCAAGGGTTTTACTCCAGGTACTTCCTGGTTCCAAAAAGAACAGGAGGCCTCAGACCCATCCTGGACTTGCGAAATCTCAACAAGTTCCTTGCAAAGGAAAAGTTCAAAATGCTTACCCTTGGAATCCTGCTGCCCTACCTCCAGCAGGGAGACTGGCTATGCTCCTTAGATCTGAAGGATGCGTATACTCATATCCTTATTCATCCAGACCACAGACAATACCTCAGGTTTGTGGTGGACGGATGCCATTACCAGTACAGAGTACTGCCTTTCGGCCTATCCTCCGCCCCCAGAGTGTTCACCAAATGCCTAGCGGTGGTGGCGGCCTATCTGAGACTTCAGGGTCTCTTTGTGTTCCCATACCTGGACGACTGGCTCATCAGAGCCCAGTCTGCCCAAGAAGCCACTCAGGCTACTCATCGCACGGTGGCTCTGCTCCAGCACTTGGGATTTGTCATAAACTTCGCAAAGTCCACTTTGCTCCCCTCTCAGGATCTAGAATTCATCGGTGCCAGGTTGGACACTCTTCAGGCGCGGGCCTTCCTGCCTCTGGACAGGGCCCAAAGGCTCATGGATCTCGCCAGCCGTTTTCACAGCAATTCCCTGGTCTCAGCCAGGCAATTTCTGAGACTGCTCGGCCATATGGCTTCCACGGTCCATGTAACCCCCTATGCCCGCCTGAACATGCGACCTGCTCAATGGTGCCTTCGCAAACAATGGCATCAGGCCACTGGGAGCCTAGCGGACTCCGTATAGATCTCCGACCAGCTGGTCTCCTCTCTGAGATGGTGGCTTCACCTGCCAAACCTAGTGCTCGGGGTGACTTTTCAGCCCCCTGCACATTCTCAGGTCCTGACGACCGATGCTTCTCTCCAGGGCTGGGGAACACATTGCCAAGGGACTTGTACTCAGGGTCTCTGGACTCCTTGGGAGTCCGCCCAGCAGATCAACTTCCTGGAGCTCAGAGCCATCCGCCTAGCGCTCAAAGCCTTCTCTCACCTGATTTCTCACCAGTCAGTTCTTGTCCAGACAGACAATCAGGTTGCCATGTTCTACGTGAACAAGCAGGGCGGAACCGGCTCCTTCCTTCTCTGTCAGGAAGCACAGAAGCTCTGCTCTTGGGCCGTCCATCGCAACATCGTCCTCAAAGCTGTCTATCTCCCCGGTCAAGAAAATTACCTGGCAGACAAACTGAGCAGGATCCTCCAACCGTACGAGTGGAGATTGGATCCGCTTGTGGTTCAGCGGATCTTTCTCCGGTTGGGCCTTCCCACCATGGATCTGTTCGCCAGTCCTCTGAACCGGCAGCTTCCCAGATTCTGCTCTCGACAGCCGCATCCTTTCCGGGTAGCGGCGGATGCTTTTCTGATTCCATGGTCCACGGGCCTCTTGTATGCCTTTCCACCCATGCCTCTGGTGTCTCGGACGCTCTTCAAAGTTCTCAGAGACAAGGCATCGATGATCCTAGTGGCTCCCCGGTGGCCGAGGCAACCTTGGTTCCCGCTTCTGATGCAGCTGGCGGTGGACACCCCTCTTCCTCTGGGGTTTCAGCCCGACCTCCTCTCGCAGGATCAGGGGACGCTCCTGCACCCCAACCTCCGGTCCCTTCATCTAATGGCCTGGCTGCTGAAAGGGTAGTCCTTGCTCCTCTCCAGCTACCTCCAGATGTGGAAGAGGTCGTCTTAGCCTCCAGGAGGCCTTCCACCCGGAAGTCCTACGCTCTTAAGTGGCGTCGGTTCTCCGTCTGGTGTACTCAGCAGTCTCAAGACCCCTTCTCCTGTTCGGCATCAGTGGTCTTGCAGTACTTGCTTTCTCTGTCCAATCTTGGCCTTAAGTCCAACTCGGTCAAGGTCCACCTCAGTGCTCTTTCTGCGCATCACGTGCCGGTGGATGGTAGACCTCTTTCCAGCCACCCTCTGGTGGCTCGTTTTCTCAGAGGCCTCCTTCTCCTTAAACCACCTTTGTGCCCGCCAGCCCCGAACTGGGATCTCAATGTGGTTTTACAGCGGCTTACCTGTCCGCCTTTTGAGCCTATGGCTATCTGTCCTCTTCGTTTTCTTTCCTGGAAAACCTTGTTCTTGGTGGCCCTCACTTCTTCTAGACGCGTTAGTGAGCTACAGGCCCTGGTATATGATCCTCCTTACACTAGGTTCTACAAGAACCGGGTAGTCCTACGGACTCACCCTAAGTTTCTTCCTAAAGTGGTTTCCCCTTTTCACATCAACCAGGAGGTGGTACTTCCGACTTACTTTCCCAGGCCACACTCCAGCCTAGCTGAAATGGTCCTGCATACCCTGGACTGTAGAAGGGCGCTGAACTTCTACCTTGACCGTACGCGGGAGCACCGAAGGGCTGTTCAGCTCTTCGTGTCTTATGACCCCAACAAGTTGGAGCTCCCTGTCTCCAAGCGTACTCTGTCCATCTGGATTGCGGACTGCATCGCTTGGGCTTACGAGGCTGTGGGCCTCGTGCTGGAAGGTAGAGTCACCGCTCATCGTGTTCGGGCGAAGGCTACGTCAGTGGCTTACCTCCGCTCTGTTCCGTTGGCAGACATCTGCCGGGCCGCTACTTGGTCTTCAAGCCAGACTTTTGCAGCCCATTACTGCCTGGAGAGGGAGTCCCGCAGGGACAGTGCTTTCGGACAGGCAGTCCTCCATAACCTCTTCGAGGTATAGGCAACTTCTACCCTCCATCCCGGATGTTGGGCTACCGGTTGGAGACGTATTCAGAGAAGATTCCTTCCTTCTGTACTGCTGAGCTAGAGGGAGCTCATTTTTGTGCTTAGGGTCTCCGGTAGCCTTAAGCTTGGGAGTCCCATATGTGAGGACTGACTTCCTGCTTGGTCCTGGAGAAAGCGTAGTTACTCACCTGTAACAGGTGTTCTCCAGGAGCAGCAGGAATCAGTCCTCACAACCCTCCCTCCTCCCCTTGGAGTTGCAGTTTTATGCTTTCGTTTTTTGCTAATTTTTGCTGTCTTTTAGCTATGTCATCTGACTGAGCAAGATGGCACCCTTAGGCGGGAAGAGGACCACGCATGCGCGCTGCAATTCCCAAAGGCTTTCTTTGAAAGCTGGGGAAAATTGCTCCGCGAGGGCTCCGTCGGCGCCGACGTCACCCATATGTGAGGACTGATTCCTGCTGCTCCTGGAGAACACCTGTTACAGGTGAGTAACTACGCTTTACCCTACGCCACACACACACCATAACAATGGGCATTACCTACAGCCGAGTCCCCCAAATTAAAGTCCTGGAGTGCCACAATTCAATCAGGTCATATGCTTTTTCCAAGATAAGCTATGTATTATGGATAAAGCTCCACTTTTTAACCAATCTTAAGACTAACTTACTATAAATGGTTTGAATTAGCGACTGGGTCTCAGAATATAGACTATTCACTCAGCCTCATCAACGGGCATTGTGAAAACGTCGTTTATACATCAATGACCCATACTTTTTTGTCGCTTGTTTTCCAAGATAAGGACATGTCTGCATGTTGGCGGAAGGGTATAGGTGGTGGAGGGGCAGTGGCTGCAATCCACAGCAGACAGTGGCCTAGGCCTGTGCAGGCTGGCTCCGTCCACCGCAACAGACAGGCTCTGTCAGATGTACAGTCATGAACTCCCCAGGGAATGCAGCATATCTGTAGCAACACGGTGGTGCAGTGCACACAGACTGTGTATGCAAGAACAGAAGGTCATAGGTTCAAAGCCCAGCTAGGGCTACTGCCAGTCCAGTGCACATATTTTTCCCACAACTAAACTGTGATAGTAAGGACAAACCTTTATTGCTGAGAACATACGCATGGTTAATACGCCTATATTTTACCACACCAAACACAGACACCATAAACAGGCGCATTACCTAGAGCAGAGTCTCCCAAATGCAGTCCTGGAGGGCCCCACACAATTCAGGTTCCATGCTGCCTCTAATAAAGATGCCTGCATATCTATGCACCACCCCCATGGTATGCAGATGTAGCTCATGCATATTTATGAGGGACAGCATGAAAAACCGAACAGTGTTTGGAACACCAGGACTGGAGTTGGGAAACCTTGCCGTAAAGCAGCAGCCAACAGGGCCAGACACACCAACACCCACACCCACAGGCCCCATTGGCCAATGCCTCCTGGAGAGGCAGGACATTGGGCCCTGTGTGCATCTTCCAATACTAACACTTGCATACCTTAGCAATGCCACCCGACACCTGGGTAGACGGTACACACCTATCAAACGTTTCCTATGATTACTGGCAGATAGCAAGTCCTACGTTAAGCACAGTTTGCTCTTTGAGCTCCATCATAACAATCTTTCTGATGTCTGCGGTGTGTGCTTCAGGTCTGGTCTCTGACAGTGTTGACCACCCTGGGGAGTGACCCCCAACAGTATTGCGTAGCATATCCATGCCTGTACTGTGCCCAGGACTGGTGTGATGGGCAAGGCTGATAAACTCCTCTATAGTAGCACAATGCTGGCATAGGTGTGGGAGTGTGTGTCTGTCTATACCAGGGGTGGGGAACCCTGGTCCTGGAGAGCCGCAGACCAGTCAGGTTTTTGGGGTATCCCTAATGAATATGCATGAGATATATATGCATTAGAGATATCCTGCCAACCTGACTGGTTTGTGGCCCTCCAGGGCTGGATTTGGAGACCCCTGCCTTACACCTCTGTCATTTAAGATTGTGAGTGGGCAAGGTGCAGATGTCCTAGACATCGAAAAGGTATATAGAATGTGTCACATTCCTCCTCGATTCTCACCACCACCAAAAAGTTGTCTAATAGACACTATTTTGGTGGTGGTGAGAAGTGAGGAGGAATGTGACACATTCTATCTAACCTTTATGATGTCTTGGACATCTGCACCTTGCCCACTCACAATCTTAAATGACAGAGGTGTAAGGCAGGGGTCTCCAAATCCAGCCCTGGAGGGCCACAAACCAGTCAGGTTGGCAGGATATCTCTAATGCATATATATCTCATGCATATTCATTAGGGATATCCCGAAAACCTGACTGGCCTGCGGCTCTCCAGGACCAGGGTTCCCCACCCCTGGTCTATACAGTGTGTGGTGGCTGCAAACACCTTCCACAGCCCACACTGCCAGCACTGTTGCCAGTATTGGCCTGCCAATGTGCATAATGAAGAGCAAGGTACCATGGGTATAGCCCGGACAGGGTGGGCTGGCCAGGATGCATCTGCACAGGGCATAGGGCACTGGCTGGGACATTGTAGTGCCCGACCACCACCTACACAGACAGGGTGACCTCTGTATGTCCTGCTGGGGGATCACTCTCACCCTGACTGTGCAGTGACGACAGCATGTCTAGGCACCCCCATAGTGCTATATAGTATTTCTCTTATGTGATATATATGGGTTTCCTTTTGGGGCCCAGTCACTGATTTATCTGCTTGCTGTGTATGCTGATATCCCTGTTCTAGGTGCACGCATCACCACTGGGAACATGCACTATGAACTAACTAGCAGACTGTTTGCAGCTGGTATGTGTCTTGATGGAGCAGCTTGCAGGGTGCAGCGGCTGATGGCTTGCTGCAGGAGAACATCAGATAGTGGTGGGGTGCAGCTTAGCATATTCAAGCTTAATGTCTGTCTGCTATTGTGTTATGGATGTGCATAAAGCTGCATTGACTGCCCTGTGGGGTGTCTGTTTCTCAGCAGGACTGGGGTTGATATTCCCCTCTACTGCCACCTTTGCAGGGAGGTAGAATGTGGATCTGTTGATAGGAGACCCTGTTTGCTTCCCTCAGCCCTAGAGGAGAGGGGTGGTGGTACATAGCCCACCTAGGGGTCCATACCTGACTGAATCAGACACAGATATCCAAGGTGTTTCTGCAGAAACTACCTATCTCACACATTAACACTGCTTTGAACCTCCGGCATGGCTTCTTTCAGCTATGGAAGGTGTTGTGGACCTGGTCCTGGGCGCCTCATCGCACCCTCAGGGTGAGCACAGTACCCGCACAATGTGATGGTGTGTAGCTACTCTGTGCCAGTAAAACACATGGTCAGTACCCCCTACCAGGCCGAGGTGCTGTGTGGGTGCACATGGTCACTTCCCCCTACCAGGCCGAGGTGCTGTGGGGGTGCATTCCCCATCTTGTGTTCATCTGTGGACAGCTGATTTGCATGTGCAGTGCATCATGGGTACGGGTGGGCTAACCCTATCCTGGTGACCACAGCAGACTGTCTGTGTGGTGACATGCAGGCTCTCTGTAGCAAGCCAGGGGCTTGCGAGCAGCTTTAGAGCTGTAGCCCAATGGTTACTTCACTGCCTGTGAAACCAGATGTCATGGGTTCAAACCCATAGTGGGGTTATTTGATAGGGTTGTTCAAAGCATTATCTTTTTTTAACGTACATATTTTGATGCCAGTAAAAACACCCTCAGCGTACTGTACCCATAAGGTGGCTCTGAGGGCGCTTTATAGGGCGCCCTATAGGGCACCTTATGGTTTCCATCCATATAAGGTGCACTATACATTATCCTGTGACGCAACTTATAGGGTGCCCTATAGGGGACAATTTAGGGTGCCATGGCGGACAGTGCACTTTATAATGTGCCCTATGGAGTGCCTTATAGGGTGCCTTATACGGCACCTTCAATTACGGCACGTGAGGGTGTGTTTGCTGGCAGCAATTAATAAAATAAAAATAAAGTGCTGCAGGAAAAAATATGTACATTGCAATGCTGATGCCACAGCCAGCCTTACGTATTAGGCACACTGGGGAGCAAAGTCATGACCCTTGTATCAGCAGTCAGTGCCTTAACCATTGTGCTCCACTCCTGCTCCTCCTTGCATGTCAGCACACCTACTTATGCTTTTCATTCCTTAAACTGCACAGTGCTGCCATCAAAAACAGTACTCTGACCTGGCGGGACCTCATACGGCACCCTCTAAAGCGCCCTATAAGCAACATTCTAGGGTGCCTTGGCGGACAGTGCACTTTAAAATGTGCCTTATAGGGCGACTTATGTTAACACACTTTGAGAGTGCGTTTGCTAGTAGTAGTAATTAAAATAAAAATTAAAATGCCTCCTAAAGCAAACTTACCCATAATAGGTAACACCTCTGCCAGCATTTTTCATTAGGCACAGTGGGGGATTGAACCCCTGATCCCTGCACTATTGGTAAGTGTCTTAACCATTGTGCTGTGGCTCTGTTCCTCTGCTTGCTCATCAGCGCGCCACTTATGCCTCCCGCGCAGCTTTCTCATGCGCTAATGTGCGGGGCACACATGGGCGCCGCGCACCTTAGCGCATATTTAAATCCCGGTTTTGCTTTTTCAGAAAGAAACGCCCACTCCTTATATGGCACCCGCACTCTAGCGGGCCGCGCACATTACCGGGGTTTTAGTAAACATACCCCTTATAGTTTGGTTTCTCTATTCCCTTTATGAATTTATCCAAGAGGGATACAAAGAGGGTTTCCCACTCCATGGCATGATCTGAAGCCATATTGCTAGGGATCAGGTGAAGCTTGTTCATCTATGTAGTCTTCTAGTTGGATTTTGATGATTTTTTTCAATTATTTTTCCTATAAATGGCAGGCTCGAAATCAGCCTGTATAAGCTAGGACATGTTTTGTCCAGGGAGGTATTTTTTAATATTGGACATATGGTTGCTATTTTGAGCTCCTTAGGCATGCGACCATGGCTTCATGATATGTTGGTCCTTTTAAGTATGGTAGATACTAATTTTGTTCTTGTTAATTTAACCCAGCTAACAGGGCATAGGTCAAGTGCAGATGTTGTAGTATTGATATTGGTAATAATTTGTTCCAGGTGTTCTATATTGATTGGTGTGAAAGATTGCCATACATGGAGTTTACTGTTATTGTAGACAGGAGCTGGTATTGCGGAGACTGGTACTGGTGTATTAAGTTTGTTCTTGTAAAGGTCAGCTAATATCTGAGGGCTAACAGAGTTATCATTATCATTATCATTGGTGTTGGAAGCCCGAACTAAATATTTTGCAATTTCAAATACTGTAGTTCTCTGGGACGATTTAGAGATTTCATAATAATATATGTGTGGTAAGCTCTCATACTCTTGTTGATTTTTTCATAATAAGTTTGTAGAATGGTCATGTAGTGTAGCTGGTCTTGGGGGATTTTTGTGATTCTCCATTTGCATTCTGGTCTACATAGAAGTCTTCTCATGGATCTTAGTTCTTGTGTGTACCAGATTTCAGATCACTTCTTCATCCTGTGTGGTGTTGTCTGAGGTGCTGCTGCAGCTCTAGTTATAACTGTATTCCAATTATCTAGTATATCATTTATGTCACTTAGGTCTGGGTTAAGGTAAGATAAAGTATCCTTTAGGAATTCATCGTTATTGAATTATTTTAATCGGCATACTGAAGATGAATTGTTTATCTGCTTCTTAGAATGATAATGTGTAATTGTGAATTTAATTAGATAATGATCAAACCATGGTACAGGATGTATTGGAGTTGTAGGGTGTAATGAATTGTTTGTGAGGTCATAAGGCATAAATATACGGTCTAGGATATTTTTCTTAATATGCGTGGGTTTGCTGACTGTTTGATGAAAGCCAATCACATCCATTGCATTCAGGAATGATTGGACATCACCAGAGGGTGTTGAAGCAAGATTGAAATCCCCCAGGATAATTAAGCTTTTATTAGTTGGTTTGTCAGCACATGTCACTTCTAAAATTGTTGTGAGGTAATTGGCATCAGATGTGGGTGATCTATAGAGAAGACAAAACATGAATGGCTTGTTTTCTACCTTTAGTATGTCTAGATCTTAATTACTTTCAGATGATGTGCATGAAAATTTTAGCTTGTCTTTTGTTACTATTTGAACCCCTCATCCATGTTTGTGTTCTCTGGGACAATAAAAGATGTTTTAGCAATTTAAGTTGGTTGTGTAGAAATGTATCAGTGTTTTGCTGCTCTTGATATAGTCTTTTATAATTGGGAACTTGTTTCTCGCTTACTGAGCATTGATTAAACTACATTTTAATTATAAGCATTTCTTTTGTTTATTTTATATTTATTTATATATTTATTTATTTAACCAGTTTTATATACCACCTTATCCTTCAATCAAATATTGTGCTGTGATTGGTCTATGACAATCTACATTGTGTATGATTGATATCAATTGTGGTTGAGCCGAGAATGCCCAAACTTGCGATGCAAGGAATGTGATGGTTAAGATGTAGCAGATAACTAGGTATTGTTTTAGTTCCATTGTGTGTTGCTGGTGGTAATAACAGTAAATGCTCAGTAGCTAGATCCTTACCATTGTGAAGAGATTTTATGTTCTGGATCTAAGGACATAGTAGGGCAGGCTTAAATAGTGCAAAGCTCATGCTAAGGGCCTCATTTAAGAGCCTTTTGGCAAGGCCCTTAGGCGTGGGCCCACCAGGCATGGGCATGCCTGAAGCGCTGCCTTTAAATGCAGTAAGAAGGGTGCAGGAGAATGACTCCAGCAATGGGTGGTGCCGGAGGCCGCATGGTGATAAAGGAGAAAGCCCCCTACCTGTCCTGATTCAGCATTTGTGGCTGGCTTGATGTCTGTTGCTGTCCCAGTGAGCCATGATTAGCCCCTGCAGTTCCCCTGATGTGTAGCCACAGAGAGATTGTGCACCTCAGGCACTGCCTTTAAATGCAGTAAGAACTGCGCTGGAGAATAATGCCGTGAAAAGGGTGATGCTGGAGGCCACCTGATAATGAAGGAGAAAACTCCTGCCTGTCCTGATTCAGCATTTGTGTTTGGCTTGATGTCCTGTCGCTGTCCCAGTGAGCGCTGATGAGCCCCTGCAGTTCCCCGGATGTATAAGCACAGAGGGAGATTGTGCGCCTGAAATGCTGCCTTTAAATGCAGTAAGAAGGGCGTAGGAGAATGACTCCGGCAATGGGCAGTGCTGGAGGCCATGTGGTGATGAAGGGGAAAGACCCCTACCTGTCCCGATTCAGCATTTGTGGCTGGCTTGATGACCTGTTGCTTTACCAGTGAGCCCCGATGAGCACCTGCAGTTCCTCCGATGTGCAGCAGCAGAGAGATTGTGTGCCTGAAATGCTGCCTTTAAATGCAATAAGAAGGGCGCAGGAGAATGACGACGGTAATGGGCGGTGCTGGAGACCGCATGGTAATGAAGGAGAAAGCCCCTATCTACCCTTATTCAGCGTTTGTGTCTTGCCTGATGTCCTGTCATGTCCCAGTGAGCCCCAATAAGCTCTTGCAGTTCCCCCCGATGCACAGCCATCCTCCATTGAGAGAAATGACCATTCAGTCTTACTCCATGTTTCCTACCTAATAGCCAGTTACTGATTTACAATAGGGCACTGCCTACTATTGCATGCTTTTTTAATTTCCTGAAAAGTCCTGATGGGCTTGCCCATTGCCTTCTGAAAACCCAATTCATCCTTATCCACAGGTTTATTCATCCCTGCCATAGCATGCATTAAGGCACCGCATAACACAAAAAACATGGGGTTTGGATTTAGCTTGTTGATAGCTTGGACAGCTTCCTCTGTTAATTTGATCTCTTGCTCCTATTCATCTTCTCCATTTTCACAGTCACCAATAGACCACGCTTTCATCAGACCAAACTGGGGATCTGCTCCCTGGATGAAGTAGAAAAGGGCTTTCCACTGAGATTCATCATCCTAATGATGTGGGCCAGGCCGAGTTGGATTAATGGTCATTTTAACCTTGCATTTTGGAAGGTGGAAGTAACTGTGGCCCTGGAATTTACAATTGTTGCTACTGAGCTTTTACTGGCAGAGGTGCAGGTGAGATCTTGTGTAGTGACAGAAGAAACTTCACCATTGAGAACCACTCCTGCGCCTGGAGCTCAGCAGCAACCCCGAAAGAGGGTAATGATGGTGGTGGTGGTGCACTTTTCTTTCTTTTCCATCCCACACCAAGCTTCAACTATCCCAGAAAGAGAATGAAGGTGTACTATAGAGAGATAAGTGCACTACCTGCACTGAAGGCAGTCTACGTCCTTTTGCAAGCTCTCGAGAAAATCTCTTGCCCCTTGGCCATCACGTGTTCTGTATGTCCTTATTATCTTCTAGCTATCTCTGATTGTTTCCCTTCCTGATACTTAACACATCAATTTCTTCATTATTTTTCCCAAAGCATTTTGTGTTATCCTCAATATCAACCCAGTTTTTCCCATTCCATAGTGGCAAAAGCATAAATATAATTAGTCTCCAATGATGTCATGCGAAGGTGTCTACTGTAAGAACATTTGAAATATTTGAAGATGTTGCTATGCATTGGCTGATTAGTATTCTAGGGCCCAATATTCACAACGCTTAGCCAGACGACCAATGGAAGGCTGCCCAGATATGGGTGCTGACTATAATATTCAGTGGTACTATCTGGATAATGCCGCTGAATATCTCTACTGACTATCCAGTTAGTACAGGGTCAGTCAATGGGTGGAGCGATGGCAGTACCACTGCTATTTGTATAAATGCCCACTGACCATTGCCATTTATCTAGATAAATCGGCACTTCTCCCAATAGCAGCGCTCCTTCCAGATATTCAAAGGTGATTACTAATCAGACAATGCAGGCAGTGCTGTGGTCACAGGGCAACTCATTGATGCTGTGGAAGAGTAGCCTAATGGTTAAGAGCCCAGGCTTGGAAACCCAGAGACCAGTATTCAATTCCCACTAGCACTCCTTGTGGCTTTGGGCAAGTCACTTAATCCTCCATTGCCTCAGAAAAATCCAAGTTCTCAATATCCCTGTTTAATGTTCATTACTAAGTTTAAGTTACAATGTAATCCAAAATGTAAAACCTCAAAAGTAAACTGATGACACTAACATGCAGCAATAAACAAAACAGTCATCAGTAATTAATGTCCATTGATTCCAAACTCATATTTAAATGTTAGGCAAAACATACTGGAACAGCAAGAATTGTAACTCTTTGCTCAAAAGTATGTGACACCCATTTTTTTAAATTTTATATATATATATATATATATGTATGTATTTAAAAAACTTATCTTATCCCACAACGCTGAAAAGAAACCAACCGTGAAAAACTGGCGTTATATGCACACAACATGCATGTTTCGGGACCCCTGAGGACCCTGTATCAAGTGTTCTATTGCTGTGATAAACATGGAAGTGAAAATGCCGGGTTTTCAAACGCCGGACCAAACAAATGGTTTTATAGCCAGCACGGACATCTATTGGCTGAAACAAATGTGATGTCAATCAAATGAGGAAGCAGCCTGAAACCCTCATGAAGTCATCAGATCCCAAAGTTGTCAACTGTCAGCTGAACTGTGAGACCTCAAAACATTCAAACAAAGGAGATTTTCAAACAAAAGAGATTTAAGTCTCATCATAGAAGGTTCCACCATTCCAATTCTAAATTCATGCCCCGGGGAGACACCGTGTGGAGATCAAAACTCCATCCTTGTTCAAGCCACTGTAGGCGAGCCAAATGGTTGCCTCCCCGGGGGTCCATTGGCACACTATCAATAATCCGCCAATGTAGGTCCCAAAAGGTATGTCCCGCCTTGACACAATGTTCCACTATCGGCGCTGTGAGGGTCAAGGTACGGAGGCGAGAAGCGGGTTCTCCCAACCGGAACTTTACTAGTTGGATGGTACGTCCTACATATAATAGCGGGCATGGGCATTGGAGAACATAGACCACATAACTGGTCGTGCAAGTACTAAACCCCTGCAGGCGATACTCACGTCCAGTACAAGGATCAGTCCATGATGCTCCTTCCAATGTGCTCCGGCAATATTTACAGCGATTGCAAGCCCTATGACCCCAGGGCTGCAAAGGGCTTGGACCAACCACTGACGGAACTGTCGAATGGACCAATCGGTCACGTAAATTCATACCCCTAGCCAGAGTTAAAGCCAGAGTTAAAGGTCTTCAGAAACAAGGATGTAGGTGTAAAATGTAACAATGTCTCTGCAATAATTGAGTGACAGTGGAAATATCATAAATGGTAAAATGCCTAGGATGCGGTCTCCTGATGATTCCTCCAACCTTCTAGCAGTGTTCCCCAATAGCCACTCCCTATGGGAATACCGGGCCTGTATATAGGCTCTCCTGATGATAGTAACCGGATAACCCTGAACCAAAAGTCTTTAAAAGACTAGCTTGTTGTTTAAATCCCCCAAAGTGGAATAAATTCTATGAAGTCGTACAAACTGGCCATAGGGGAGACCCTGGCATAGAGGGAGAGGGTTGTGGCTATGGTAGTGTAGCAAACTATGTTTTTGACTGGGTTTTCAAAAAAGAGTCATGGTTAGGGAAGACCCCTGTTTTTTGACTAAAACATCTAAAAATTCAATCTGTTGTGCTTGTATATTTGCAGTGAATTGGATGTTGGTTTTGATGGTATTCAACCATTGTACAAACTCATGTAAATCTGACAAGGAAGATGTCCAAATGAAAAAAATATCATCTAAAAACCTCAGCCAAAGCGAGACATGTTGAAAAGCTGGGGACGTGTAAATATGTTGTTCCTCCATATGGGCTAAATATAATGTGGCAATGGAAGGAGCCACTGTGGCGCCCATCACTATGCCACATATCTGCTGATAAAACTGGCCCATGAACTGATATTAATTTCTAGTGAGTACTAGGTGGATAAGATCCAAAAGAAAAGATCATGGAATTCACAGAGGTATTGTCGTGAAGGCAGATGCCAAGAGATCCAAAACCTCCCCTGCAAGAGACTATCGGCCGGCCCGGAGGAGACAATGATTTGTGAATCTTAGGAACGGTGTATATCACCGGGCCGGCCAATAGTCTCTTTCAGAGGCTCGGTCTTGGAACCTTTGTCCCAGTTCTGCAATGTATTTCTAAAACAGGAGGCTAAGACTGTTAAATCCTATACACTGGTCAACATTGAAATTGTTACTGACTTTAAAAGGCCCTAATCTGTAGTATCTTGGTGAGCTGAACACGAATATAACATTAAAAAAATTTATTGGCTCTCGTTTTGAAGATATTGCATGTAGTTCATTTTTGACGTTTCACTGTGTAAATTTATCCAGTAGGACATCAACAACATCCCAAATAAGCCTTGAATGATGTAATATTGCATCACATTGCATAATACCAGCATGCACACATCATCCAGAGTTGATTGCATCATTTTCTGATGCAATGCAATACTACTGCCAGACGGCTGCGGAAGCCATTTGACGTCAGCAGTGTACTATACGCAGTCGGTAAGGAAAGTAATCTGGTATTCTGTTCCAATATTGAAAGCCTCAAGAATGCCCTAAAAATCAGTCATGACCCACAAGACTGGAGACTATTTATAGACTCTTCGAAACTGAGTCTGAAGGCTGTGCTTTTGAACAATGGAAACCGTCTTCCAGCTATTCCAGTAGCGCATGCCGTCCACATGAAAGAGATATACGATAACTTAAAGCATCTACTGACTTCCATTAACTATAACAAGTGCATCTGGCACCTCTGTGGTGACTTGAAGGTAGTTGCCCTTTTAATGGGACTGCAGCAGGGATTTATAAAATACATGTGTTTCTTATGTGAGTGGGATAGCCGAGCAAGGGACTGGCACTACTTGCAGAAGGAATGGAATCACAGACAAAATGTAACAGTTGGAGAGAAGAATATCCAGCACCCAGCTCTGGTTGAGGCTCACAAAATCCTGCTACCACCCATTCACCTCAAACTAGGTTGGATGAAAAACTTTGTGAAAGCCATGGACCGCACTTCGCCAGCTTTCCGATACCTGCATAAAAAATTCCTTCGACTCAGCGAAGCAAAGATTAAAGAGGGAGTTTTTGTGGGTCCTCAGATTCGAGAGCTCTTCAAAGATGACCGGTTCAACAACTTGCTGCAGGGTGATGCGAAACAAGCATGGAATGCTTTTCGCCTAGTGTCAACAAACTTTCTCGGGAATGTTAGGCCAGAAAACTACAAGGAACTAGTAGAAGACATGCTGATGCAGTATCAGAAACTTGGCTGCAATATGTCTCTAAAGATCCATTTCCTTGATTCCCATCTCGATTTCTTTCCTGACAACTGTGGTATGGTTAGTGATGAACAAGACAAACATTTTCACCAGGATATCACAACGATGGAGCAAAGATACTAGGGAAAATGGTCCACTACAATGCTGGCTGACTACTGCTGGACACTCCCCAGAGAAGCTCCCGAACAGCTGTATAAGAGACAGGCAAAAAAAATCTAAGAAGTAGTCTATGACTTGTTTTTTTACAGATATTAACTGAAGGCCTATTATATTTACTATTGACATGCATTTTGTGATGTAAACATTAATTCTTGTAGATTTAGAGCCAACTTTGCAATTTCACTGTCATATTTATGTTTAGCATATAAAAATTGATGAGAAATGACTATTTTTATTTCAGTAACATGACGTTTGTAAAAATTTGTTGACCAGTCTATTTACGGGATATGGCTCACTTCTTATAGGTGTTAGCAGATTTTGGGGTCACTTTGGATAGGATGTTTCTTGTTACATTGGATGTTGTGGTGCTTTATGCCAACATCCATCAAGGGGAGGCTTTGGATCTCTTGGCATCCGCCTTCACGACAATACCTCCACGAATTCTACAATCTTTTCTTTTGGATCTTATTCACCTAGTACTCACTAGAAATTAATTTCAATTCATGGGCCAGTTTTATCAGCAGATATGTGGCATAGCGATGGGCGCCACAGTGGCTCCTTCCATTGCCACATTATATTTAGCCCATATGGGGAATAACATATTTACACGTCCCCAGCTTTTCAACATGTCTCGCTCTGGCTGAGGTTTTTAGATGATATTTTTTTCATTTGGACATCTTCCTAGCCCAGAGTTACGCGAGTTTGTACGATGGTTGAATACCATCAAAACCAACATCCAATTCATGGCAAATATACAAGCACAACAGATTGAATTTTTAGATGTTTTAGTCAAAAAAACAGGGGTCTTCCCTAACTACGACTCTTTTTTGAAAACCCAGTCAAAAAAATAGCTTGCTACGCTACCATAGCCACCACCCTCTCCCTCTATGCCGGGGACTCCCCTATGGCCAGTTTTTACGACTTCGTAGAATTTGTTCCACTTTGGGGGATTTTAAACAACAAGCTAGTTTTTTAAAGGCCAGACTTTTGGCTCGGGGTTATCTGGTTACTATCATCAGGAGAGCCTATATACGGGCGAGGTATTCCCATAGGGAGTGGCTATTGGGGAACACTGCTAGAAGGTTGGAGGAATCATCAGGAGACCGCATCCTGGGCATTTTACCATTTATGAGTCATACTTCCACTGTCACTCAATTATTGTGGAGACATTGGCACATTTTACACCTACATCCTTGTTTCCGAAGACCTTTAACTCTGGCTTACACTAGGGTATGAATTTACGTGACCGACTGGTCCATTTGATGGCTCCGTCAGAGGTTGGCTGAACCCTTTGCAGCCCTGGGGTCACTGGGCTTGCAATCGCTGTAAATATTGCCGGTGCACATTGGAAGGAGAATCATGGACTGATCCTTGTACTGGACGTATCGCCTGCAGGGGTTTAGTACTTGCATGACCAGATATGTGGTCTATGTTCTTCAATGCCCATGCCCGATATTATATGTAGGACGTACCATCTGACTGGTAAAGATCTGGTTGGGAGAACACGCTTCTCGCCTACGTACCTTGACCCTCACGGTGCCGATAGTGGAACATTGTGTCGAGGCGGGACATACCTTTTCAGACCTACATTGGCAGATTATTGATAGGTGCCAGTGGACCCCCGGGGAGGCAACCATTTGGCTCACTTACAGTGGCTTGAACAAAGATGGATTTTTGATCTCCACACGGTGTCTCACCCAGGGCATGAATTTAGAACTGGAATGGTGGAGCCTTCTATGATGAGACTTAAATGTCTTTTGTTTGAAAATCTCTTTTGTTTGAATGTTTTGAGGTCTCACAGTTCAGCTGACACTTGACAACTTTGGGATCTGATGACTTCATGAGGGTTTCAGGCTGCTTCCTAATTTGATTGACGTCACATTTCTTTCAGCCAATAGATGTCCGTTCTGGCTATATATTTGTTTGGTCCAATGGTTAAAAACCCGGCATTTTCAGTTCCGTGTTTATCACAGCGATAGAACACTTGATACAGGGTCCTCAGGGGTCCCAAAACATGCATGTTATGTGCATATAACGCCAATTTTTCATGGATGGTTTCTTTTCAGCGCTGAGGGATAAGATAAGTTGTTTAAATACATACATATATATATATACATATATATAAATTTCCAAAAAATGGGTGACACATATTTTTGAGCAGAGAGTTACAATTCTTGCTGTTCCAGTATGTTTTGCCGGACATTTAAATATGAGTTTGGAATCAGTGGACATTGATTTCTGATGACTGTTTTGTTTATTGCTGTAAGTTACAATGTAAGCAGCTTTAACTGAAATGATAAAGCAGTATATAAAACCTGTTAAATAAATATCAGGCTTTTTGAAAACAGGGCTCCTAGTTTTCAAGGAGTGGCAAACCTTTTGAGTTGCACATGCGGATGTAGCAAGATTGATCTATTTTTCTGCTAAATCTTGTGACTGATACCAGTGCATGCTGTTCACCATGCATTTTTTTTCTTTTGCCCAACTCTTCCAGTTGGTTGCCTGGGTTGTAAAAACATTAATTTTCACAGTCAATCTCATTTTCTGTTATCTGACTGGGATTGTTTGTGCAGGTCTGTATAAGGAGTGGGTGTTTTGCGTTTATGCTGAGAGTCATTGTGTGTGATTGTAATGATAGTATTCTATCCAGAGTGGCTCTATATTTAAAAAAGAAGAGGTTTATTTCATCATTGTTGTATTTATCAGTGATTGCATGATCTTGCAGCATGTCAGGCAGAACTGTGTGCAGTCAGCCATTTGCACTTAGAGTGTCAGCATTTTTTATTACTGAGGTATGAGTTACAATCATGTATTTAATTGGTTAGGCTTCTTGAAGAGTGTGAGACCTGCCAGTACAATACAACAAGGTTCAACTTAACAGGCAGATGTACTGAAAGATTTTGCTTTCCTATGTTGTGCCCATGGGGAAAATACATAGTACCAGCCCTCTTAGTAAACCAAACACATTCGCAGAGTAGGGGGGGGGGGGATGGGAGACGGAGGGGAGAACGAAGGTAATGGAAAAGGCTGAGTTAGGAAGAAGGTGAGAAACAGAATAGGGAGAGATGGTTTGGAGGGAGAGTAAAAGGACAGGGCCAGGGAGAATAGCTGAGCAAGAGATACAGCAAGGAAGAATAAGTGCAGGAGGAACTGGAAAAATACTGGCAGGTCAAGTGAGGATAATGAGTATCTCTCTTTTCTGTTTTCCACTTTAAAATAGCCATTGTTGTTTTTCCATATGATTACCCCAATGCCATGTTATACTTCTGTTCAAAATGAGATAGCTTAAAATTTAATTTTTTTATATTCTACCAATTTTTTGTCATATCTGTAAAACTGGCACTTCCAAGCCAGAGCAGGTAGTGGAAGAGTAGCCTAGTGGTTAGAACAGTGGGCTAGGAATGAGGGATGCTAGGGTTTAAATCTCATTGATACTCCTTGTGGTCCTCGTCAAGTCACTAAGTCCTCCACTACTTCAGGTACAAAGAGGTTATAGCCCCCCTGGAACAGGGAAAGACTGTACTTTATCTGACTACCTTGAACTAGCAGTAGAAAGACATAAATAAAAGTAATAACAAAAATAAATTCAAATTAGGAGTTTTCACCATCCCATTTGTACTTTCTGTGTTGATTGGAAATAGTGGAGGATCCTTGAGAATTTGATACATATTCTTAGGAAGTCAAGAGGTCTGTGATTATCTCTTCTGTTTGACATTCTGAGGAAAAACAGCATGTTCAAAACCTTGACTTTGTCAGCTAGGTAAAGTTCATTTTTCAGGGGAGAATCCATTATATTTGTTCTTGTGAATGGTTGATTATAGGCCTCAGAACAGGGAATGTCCCTGACAGAGGTACAGTGAAAAGTTATACTTACGACAGTAGACAAAGTACCACCTGTGCTTATTCATCCCTGGACAAGAAACGAGAATGACAAAAAAAAATCTAGACTGATTTGATTAACTGATAAGTTCTGAAATTACACAGCTATTAAGTCCATTTTACCCAGCTAAATAATACTAGATGTATGTGCTGTAAATGCATTTTTTTTAAAACAAACTTGCTTGCAATTTACAAATATGCACTCTTCAGTATTAGGCTATATGTCAGAGGACAATTTTCCGACTAACTGCAGAATATTTGCAGAGTTTGCAGCTATACCTGCAGGCCTGTGAGCTACTTTTCAGAAAATGTAGGCCAGCAGGGAAGCATGGGTACTTGTAAACTTGTGCATAGTGCACACACTGTCTTAAAAGGAAGTCCCCATCCCCAAGACCTGTAGATAACTGCCAGGTGCAACTCCCCTTCGCTTTTACCACCAAGCTCAGACTCCTTGATATCTCTCACCACATCATTACATTATCTTGGTTTTGTTTTAGACTCTAGCTTAACCTTTCATGATCATAGTGAGAGTTTCCTTCCTTGCTCTCAGGCGCATTCGGACAATCAAGCACTATGTTACTTCACGGGTTCCACCATTGCTTTATGATTGGCTTCCAATGTCCTACCACAGCTATTTCACATTTCTTATGCTCTTAAGCCATAAAAAATGCATACTTTACCTCCCCCAACCTAATCCTGTCCACTTTTTACTAGGGACAAAAGTATATGCACTATCAATCATCATATATGCTTTTATTTGCCCAAAGGGAGAGGGGATACAATTTCCAAACCATGATTCTACTTGAGTAAATATACAGTTACTTTTTTTTAAAATATACAGTACAAGAAACATTAGTTTTTCCCAAGCCTCAAGGATTGTTTTGTAACCCTGCATTCCTTCTATGTATTATATTTCAAGCTCAGTTAGAACCAGGACTGAGATTTCTCAACACAAGCCTTAATTTGTAGTATATGGACATTCCCCCCTATTTGATATTTCCCCTCTCTGCAACATACTTAATTTGGTCATTAGTGATGGGTCAACATACACAGAGCCGAGACAAGCTATGGGACCATATACAGATCTTTATTAGAAACAACCTGACTTAGCCAGGTTTTGGCTGAATAGCCTTCATCGGGAGTCTACAGTGATATACACACTCACCAAGGACCCATCAGGTCAACAAAATGTTAAATTACCACAACACCAAGACTTCACCTCACACTTCCAAAATAAAAACAAACTGACCTTCCATAATACAGAAGACTTCCACATGGCCACTCCTAATAAGGATTGTACCAATATACCTGCTTTCTACCCGTATTCCACTGAGCAAATAGAGAACATAAGAAGTCTCAACTCTACTACCTCTCCTACAGATCCATGCCCTGCTCATTGGATCAAATAAACCTGCTCTGAATTAAGCCCTTATATATCTAGTATTGTGAACCTCTCCTTCACTAAAGGTCTAGTTCCAGAACCATTGAAAATAGCCACCATCAGACCCATTCTAAAAAACCCTAAGCTGGACCCACAAGATTCAAACTCTTATCGTCCTATAATCTAGCCTCCCCTTCTTGGCTAAGATATTAGAGAAGATTGTTCAACAGCAGATCCAGGACCATATTGACTGCTACGCACCATTGGATCACCAACAACATGGCTTCCGGATGCAAAATGGTGTTGAAACCCTGCTCACCTCACTCATGGACAACCTGATAAAGGGCATAAATAAAAAACAAGGCTTCATTTTAATCTTCCTGGATATTGCATCAGCATTCGACACAGTCTCTCACAAAATCCTGCTTGACCATCTACAACTAAAGGGCATTCAGGGCTTAACATTGGACTGGTATCAATCATATCTTACAAACCATCAACAACGAATTAGCATTGACTCCCAATCATCATCAGAATATCAACAAACTCAAGGTGTACCACAGGGCTCTTCCTTGTCTGCCTTGCTATTTAATTTATATATCCAACCAATATGTGAGATCATACGGGCCTTTGGTATTCTTTACCACATTTATGCGGATGTATTACTCTATACACCGTTTATGCGGATGTGTTACTCTATACACCATTCTCCACAATCAACCCTAACTATACTAAAATTATTGGCTGCTTTAATGCAGTTTCTGACTGGCTAAATTCTCACAACTTGAAAGTCAACTCTAATAAAACAGAAGTCTTATTCATCTCAAAGGATCCAACATTTACACCAACAGAGTCCATTCAGGTTAAGGAAGCCAAACTGAAGACTACAATGCGATATCTAGGAATCACATTAGACCAACTATTGAATATGGAAGCACATATAAAGCACATCATCAAGGCTGTTTACTGCAAAATTTGCTCTCTTCATCAACTACGACCTCCATTTGAGCCTACTGACTTCCGCAGCATCGTCCATGCTATCATCATTCCTCATTTTGACTATGCTAACAACATCCTGCACGGTCTACCTGCCTACACCCTCAATCCATTACAAATGGCCATGAATACAGCTGCACGAACCATATTTGGAGTCTCCAAACATGAGCATGTTACACCGCTCCTAATGCAGCTGCATTGGCTTCCGATCACCAGCCACCTTAACCCGTTTTGGACAGCTCGCATATTCTTTCTCTGTTCTGGATGATTTATTAGATTTGTTACACTCAAACAACTATGAAATACCGGCAATAATAAAACATATTAAAACGTTGCAGAAAATAGAAGTTTCATATAGTGTATGTTTTTCATACACTGGTCCAATATAGTATATTGTCCGTCTTCAGAAAAGATAGGATTCAGTTCCAATATTCATTGACATAAACATACTGTATGATACTATTGAAACTGCAGTTTTCATTTAAAACACTTTATTATGATATAATATAGTTTGTCAACAGTCCATTCTGATGGCGGAATATGATACACGTAAAACACTTCTGATGCAGTGCGTCGATATTGCACCATTGAAACACCTAGAACAGAATGCTTGACAGCAATTAGTTTCGACAACATATTAGCCCAGCGTATGAAAAACATACAAGGCCGATATACGCACCAATAACTCTGACACTAAGGTGTATGTTTACTAAGCAGTCTTAATGTGCAGCCGGCGTTAGTGTGCAGGATGCCATATAAGGTAGTGGGTGTTCCGGTCTTAAGGTAGCATTTAGGGTTATCGTGTGATAAAGTACTTTTCATGTGATAGAGGGAGCCGTGGCAAGTTAATGCGCGTTAGCCTTAATTAGGTGCGCTGACCTACAAACACAGCAACAGAGGTGTAGCCCACTGGTTAATACATTGACTGATGAGTTTGATCTCCCAGTGGGCTTGATGAGTGAGGCATTACCCTTTACTTTAAATCAGTGCTGTCTGAGGTATTTTCTTTTTTAATTTAAATTAGTGCTGCCAGCAAACACACCCTCACAGTGCCATAACCTAAGGTGCCACATAAGGCGCCCTATAAGGCACTCCAGAGGGCACATTATGAAGTGCACTGTCCGCCAAGGCACCTTATAATGTTCCTTATAGGGCGCCTTATAAGGCGCCTTATAGGGCGCTTTATAGGGTGCCTTATAGAGCGCTTGAGAGGGTGCCTTATGAGGCACCTTAAGGCTATAGCACTGTGAGAGTGTTTTTGCTGGCAGCACTAATTTAAATTAAAAAAGAAAATGCCTCAGACAGCCCTATCAAATGACCCCACTTTGGCTTCAAACCCATGACCTCTGGCTTCACAGGCAGTGAAGTAACCAGTGGGCTACAACTACTAACAAGCCCCTGGTTGGCTATAGAAGGACTGCAGGTCACCACACAAACTGTCTGCTGTGTTTACCAGGACAGGGTTGACCCACCCGTACCCATGATGCACTGCACATGCAAATCAGCAGTCTACAGATGATCACAAGATGGGGTATGCACCCCTACAGCACCTCAGCCTGGTAAAGGGTACTGACCATGTGTGTTACTGGCACAGAGTAGCTACAGACCGTCACATTATGCAGGTACTGTGCTCACCCTGAGGGTGAGGTGGGGCGCCCAGCACCAGGTCCACAGCACCTTTCATGGCTGAAATACTCCATGCTGCAGGTCCCCATCAGTGCTCATGTGTGTGATAGGTAGTTCTTGCAGACACACCTAGGATGCATCTTCTATCCATCTGTATTTCTCTGTCATGTCTAGCCCTTATGGGCTGTGATGCACCCAGAATAGTGTGTATCCTGTGTTGGTGCTATGGTCAGATGATGTAGGGAAGGAGGGGGGGGTGTTTGGACCCATAGGTGGATTATGTACCACTACCCAACCCACCCTCTGGGGCTCAGGGTGGAAAACAGGATCTCCCACCAACAGATCCACATTCTACCTCCCTGCAAAGGTGGCAGTAGAGGAGACCACCAATCTCAGTCCTGCTGGGGAACAGACATCCTACAGGACAGGCAATGCAGATATGTACACATCTCTAAAGCAATAGCAGACAGACAGTAGGCCTGGAAATGATCAGCTGCCCCCCCACCACTATCTGACATTCTCCAGCAGCAAGCCTCCAGCCACTGCACCCTGCAAGGTGTTCCAGCCAGACACATACTAGCTGCAGACAGTCTGCTAGCTAGTCCATAGTGCATGTTCCTGGAGGAGATGCGTGTACCCAGAACTGGGATGTCAGCATACACACCAAGAAGATAAGTCAGTGAATGGGCCACAAAAGAAAACCCATATAGCACTATGGGGGAACCTAGCCATGCCGTGATCACTGCTCAGTCAGGGTGAGAGTGACCTCCCAGAAGGACATGCTGTGGCCACCCTGTCCGTGCAGGTAGTGGCTGGGCACTACAATGTCCGAGCCATTGCCCTATGCCCTGTGCAGATGCATCCTGGCCAGGCCTCCCTGTCCGGTCTATACCCATGGTACCTTGCTCCTCATTATGCACATTGGCAGGCTGACACTGGCAACAGTGCAAGCAGTGTGGGCTGAGGAAGGTGTTGGCAACCACCACACACTGGGTAGACAGACGCACACTCCCACATCTATGCCAGCATTGTGCAACTATAGAGGCTTTTGGCAGCCCTGGCCACCGCACCAGTCCTGGGCACAGTGCAGGCATGGCTATGGTACGCAATACTGTTGGGGTCACTCCCCAGGGTGGTAAACACTGTCAGACACCAGACCTGAAACACACTCCACAGACATCAGAGAGGTTGCTATGATACAGCTCAATGAGCAGATTGTGCTTAACCTAGGGATTGCTATCTGCCAGTAATCATAGCAACCTTTTGATATATGTGTACCGTATTCCCAGGTTTAGGGTGGCAGTGCTATGGTATGCAAGTGCTAGTATTGGGAGATGGTGCTGCATGCAGGGCCCAACATCCTGCCTCTCCAGGAGGCTTTGGATAATGGCGCCTGTGGGTGCGGGTGTTTCTGCCCCTGTTGGCCGCTGCTCTAGGGCAGAGGTTCCCAACTCCGGTCCTGGTGGGCCAAACACTGTTCGGGTTTTCATGCTGTCCCTAATGAATATGCATGGATATATCTACATGCCATGGGGGTGGCGCATAGAAATGCAGCACAGGCATCTTTATTAGGGACAGCATGACGCCTGAATGGAGTTTGTCCCTCCAGGACTGCATTTGGGAAACTCTGCTCTAGGTATTGCACATGTCTATGGTGTCTGTGCTCTGTAGGGTAAAATATAGGTATTTCAGGCATGTTTATGTTATCTGCAATAAAGGTTCCCTCTTTATTACTGGGTAAAATATGAGGACTGGGTTGGTGGAAGCCACAGCTGGGACATGAACCTGTGACCTTCTGCTTCTGAACACACTGGCTGTGCGTACTGCACCACATTGTTGCCACAAGGACAGTTCATTCCCTGGGGATACCATGACTGTTCATCAGACTGGGCCTGTCTGCTGCAGTGCATGGTACCCACCTAAACAGGGCTAGGCCATGGTCTGCTGTGGGCAGCTGCCACTGCCCCCTCCACCACCAGTCGCCATGCTGACATGCCCTTCTGCTGGTGGTGAGCAGTCTCAGGTCATCCAGTGTGCCAGTAGGCGGCTGCCTATGGTGTGGGTTCTGGGGTAGGGGTGCCTGCATAGACGTCCACGCTTCCTCCCCAGCACCGCCTGCCAATGTTCTGTGCCCTTGGGGGTACCTGCTGGGTACTATCCCCTGTGACACTGTGGGAAACACACTCATGCCCATGTTGGGCCCTCATCAGTTGCTGTCTGGTGGCTCTACTGTTTCAGCATTCCTATGGGCCACCTAGGCATCACCCTAGTCCGCACTGTGGCCCAGCTGCACCACAGCATGTGCCGCCTGCAGCCCTCTGTATCCCCTTTTCCAGCATCTGTCCAGTTGCCTGTTCCGACATGCCCACCCTGCTGTTGCAGGACATGTGCATGCCATAGGAAACCTGTCCAATAGAAAGGGAAAACCCTGATCAGCGCTATTTCACTGTGGGATCATTCACCTTGTATGGGGACAGAGCATAGCCCCTTCCAAAAATGATATCCTTTTTGTGGAGCTTTCCTGGTAGTGTTTGTTGATGTTTCCCATTAATATCACTATTTCTCAGCTTGGTTATGTTTTTTTTCCAGTTTGTTTAGGTCATTTTCAATGTTTATTTGCCCTTTTGTTCCGTGCACCTGTATCACACTTATCACTTTTGTAGGTTTCCCTGGCTTTGCTGTACATTGCTGACGGAAATGGTTTCTCTTCCCTTTAAATCTGTTAGTTTTCAGCCCAGGAATCCACAGCGTTAGTGTGCAGGGAGCCTCTCCCCTCCTACTCTCCACCCATTGACCCTCTCTCTCCACCCCTGGGGAGCCTTCCTCCGCCCTCTGGGAGCCTTTCTCCGCCTTCAGCCTCGTTTGCGCCGCTGCGCACGTTAACGCACGATAAGGCGCCTTATCGCCCGGTAAAGCACCATTATCGCGCGATAAGGCGCCTTATCGTGCGATAATGTGGCAGCAGCGCAAATAGCGCCCTTTAGTAAACATACCCCTAAGTAACTTACAGTTATCTAAACCTATTTTCTAAAGTCTACAAATACTTTTATTTGCAAAATAGTAGCTATTACAGCATTATAAGCTACTTACTATTTTTTATGATCTTTTTATGTTGAGCCGCCAGTACTGTCAAAATCAGCAAACTTCGAATACCTATTAAACTAACTAGATCTCGGATAAAAAATCTGTATATAACGATTTTTGACATAACGATACTAGCTAAACATAGTTCCATTGAATTTATAACCATTAATTAGTAAACATTTGAGTAGTAAGTATGGCAACCTTATGTATGTAAAACATACGCTGGGCAAGGCCCTCCTTGTAACATTTAAAATCCTTCATCATCTTTCTGCTACCTCCCTCAGTAATCTAATAAACTGGACACCTGACAGCAGAGTCAGAAGAATAAACTTGACTAACACACTAGCTATTCCCACAATGGCTAGTAAATGCTCCCAATTTACCAGACACAGAACCTTCTCACTATTTGCCCCTCCGCTCTGGATCTCCCTATCTGCTCCAATCAGACTAATCACCGACCTATCCACCTTTAGAAAAGCAATAAAGACACACCTCTTCCAACTATATTTCGAACATATAACATAGCTCAGTATGATGATCTAACCCAAACTTACCCAATACTGATAGATTGTAAATAGTTGTTATTCTGTAATCCATGATATTTAATATCTTGTTTTATGTATCAAGTTAAAATATTCCATGTCTACATGTTTTATATACCAAGTTCAAATGTTCTATGTATTCTGTTTCATGTACCAAGTTGTTACAATGTAAACCACACTGATTTAAAATAGCGCAGTATATAAAGACAAATAAATAAATAAATAAAACACATACAGATCTACTGCTTACCCCTGGGATAAGCAGCATGGAATTAGTATACCTTTTGGGAATTTGACAGATACTTGTAACCTACTTGGGGCTATTTGGAGTGGAGGAGTGGCCTAGTGGTTGGGGCAATGTACTTCAGGCCAGAAGGTTGGGGATTCTAAATCCCAGCAGAGGACAGCAACCCTGGGCCAGAAGGTCTGGGGTTTCTAGTTCCACAGGTGCTCCTTGTGGTCTTGGGCAAGCCATTTAACCCTCCATAGTCCATGTTCCCTGTAAAATAGTTATCTCCAAGTTATAATGCCCTGTTCAATGTAATTTCAGTTTGTTCAATGTAAACCACACTGATGCAGAATAGCGCGGTATATAAGAGAATGTAAATAAATAAATAAAATAGCCTGGATTGGCCACTGTTGGAAACAGGATATTGGACTTGATGGACCTTTGGTCTGACCCAGTATGTCATTTTTCTGTTTTTCTGTTCTTCTTCTGTCTGAAGCAAAGAATTCATTCAGTGCTATGGCCCTCTCTTCCCTTAGTACCCCTTTTATCCCCATATCATCTATTGTTCTAACCGACTCTCTCACAAGTGTTTTGCTACAAATGTACTTGAAAACAATTTTATTATCAGTTTTAACTTCCATGGCAAGCTTTTTTCAAATTCACTCTTTGCCGGCATTATCAATGCCTTGCATTTAATTTGCCAGTACTTGTGTTGTTTTCAGTTTTTGTCATTTGGTTCCTTTCCCCATTGAATGAAAGATGCTTTTTTTGGGCTATAAACAGCCTCTCTGACCTCACCTTTAAACCATGCCGCCAGTCATTTGGCCTTCCTCTTATCTTTCTTAAAGAATGGCATACATCTGGTCTGGGCTTCTAAGATAATATTTTAAACAACACCCTTGTTTGATGTAAAACTTTAACCTTTGTAGCTTTTAGTTTTTTCTTAACCGTTTTCCTTATTTAAACATAGGGGTATGTTTACTAAACCTTCTTAATGTGCGCCCAGCGTTAGTGTGCAGGATGCCATATAAGGAGTGGGCGTTTCAGTTTAAAGTAGCAAAACGGGATTAGCTCGCGATAACGCGCGCTGCTGTGCACATTATCGGGCAAAGCGCCGCTAAGCGTGTTACCGCACGGTAATCTTAAGTAGGCGCACAGACATCCACACATCGAAACAGAAGTATAGCACAATGGTTAATACACTGACTGCTGATACAGGGGTCATGAGTTCAATCCCCCAGTGTGCATAAGGCTGGTTGAGGCATCAGCTTTGACATGTAAGTATTGTTTCCTGAGGCATTTTGTTTATTGCTGCCAGCAAACACACCCTCACATGCCGTAACCTAAGGTGCCGCATAAGGCACCCTATAAGGCACCCCATAGGGCACATTATAAAGTGCACTGTCCGCCACGGCACCCTATAATGTCCCCTATAGGGCACCCTATAAGGCGCTCCATAGGACACCTTATAAGGCACCTTATACGGACTGTAACCATAAGGGGCCTCAGAAGGCGCTTTATAGGGTGTCCTATAAGGCGCCTTATAGGGCACCTTCTGAGGCACCTTATGGTTACAGTACCCAGAGGGTGTTTTGCTGGCAGCACTAATGTACATTAAAAAAAGACAATGCATTGGACAGCCCTATCAAATAACCCCTACTGTGGGTTTGAACCCATGACCTCTGGCTCCACAAGTAGTGAAGTAACCAGTGGGCTACAGCTCCATACCTACTAGCAAACCCCTGGCTGGCTGCAGAAGGACTGCACATCACCACACAAACAGTCTGCTGTGGTCACCAGGATAGGGTTAACCCACCCATACCCATGATGCACTGCACATGCAAATCAGCAGTCTACAGATGATCACAAGATGGGGTATGCACCCCCACAGCACCTCGGCCTGGTAGGGGGAACTGATCATGTGTGGTACTGGCACAGAGTAGCTACACACCGTCACATTGTGCAGGTACTGCACTCACCCTGAGGGTGAGGTGGGGTGCCCAGCACCAGGTCCACAGCAGAGATAGGCCATGCTGCAGGTCCCCAGCAATGCTAATGTGTGAGATAGGTAGTTTCTGCAGACACACCTTGGCTATATCTGTATGTCTGAGTCAGGTTTAGCCCCTATGGATCCTCTAGGAGGATTATGTACCACCACCCTCCTTTTCCTCCTCCTCCAGGGCTGAGGGTGGTAAACAGGGTCTCCCACCAACAGATCCACATTCTACCTCCCTGCAATGGTGGCAGTAGAGGGGACCATTAACCCCAGTCCTGCTGGGGAACAGACACCCTACAGGGCAGTCAATGCAGCTCTGTACACATCCATAACCCAATAGCAGACAGACATTAGGCCTGGATATGCTAAGCTGCACCCCACCACTATCTGATATTCTCGTGCAGCAAGCCTTCAGCCGCTGCACCCTGCAAGGTGTTCCAGCAAGACACATACCAGCTACAGACAGTCTGCTAGCTAGTCCGTAGTGCATGTTCCTGGTGGAAATGCGTGTATCCAGAACTGGGATATCAGCATACACACCAAGCAGATAAGTCAGTGACTGGACCCCAAAAGAAAACCCATAAACATCACATGAGAAAAAAAACTATACAGCACTAGGGGGGAGCCTAGCCATGCCGTGGTCACTGCTCAGTCAGGGTGAGAGTGATCTCCCAGCAGAACATGCTGTGGCCACCCTGTCTATGCAGGTGGTGGCCGGGCACTACAATGTCCCAGCCAGTGCCCTATGCCATGTGCAGATGCATCCTGGCCAGGCCACCCTGTCTGGTCTATACCCATGGTACCTTGCTCCTCATTATGCACATTGGCAGGCCAATACTGGCAACAGTGCTGGCAGTGTGGGCTGTGAAGGGTGTTTGCAGCCACCACACACTGGATAGACAGACACACACTCCCACACTTATGCCAGCATTGTGCTACTATAGAGATGTTTAGCAGCCCTGGCCACCACACCAGTCCTGGGCACAGTGCAGGCATGGATATGGTACACAATACTGTTGGGGGTCACTCCCCAGGGTGGTAAACACTGTCAGAGACCAGACCTAAAGCACATACCGCAAACATCAGAATGATTGTTATGATGGAGCTCAATCAGCAAACTGTGCTTAACGTAGGAATTTCTATCTGCCAGTACTCATAGCCAACGTTTGAGAGCTGTGTACCGTATACCCAGGTGTAGGGTGGCATTGCTAAGGTATGCAAGTGCTAGTACTGGGAGATGCACGCAGGGCCCAATGTCCTGCCTCTCCAGGAGGCATTGGCCAATGGGGCCTGTGGGTGTGGGTGTGGGTGTGTCTGCCCCTGTTGGCTGCTGCTTTATGGCAGAGGTTCCCAACTCCAGTCCTGGTGTGCCAAACACTGTTTGGGTTTTCATGCTGTCCTTCATGAATATGCATGAGATACATCTTCATACCATGGGGGTGGTGCATAGATATGCAGCACAGGCATCTTTATTAGAGGCAGCATGGAACCTGAATGGTGTGTGGCCCTCCAGGACTGAATTTGGGAGACTCTGCTCTAGGTAATGTGCCTGTTTATGGTGTCTGTGCTCAGTGGGGTAAAATATAGGCGTATTAACCATGCGTATGTTCTCAGCAATAAAGGTTTGTCCTTACTATCACTGTTTAGTTGTAGGAAAAATATGTGGACTGGATTGGCAGTAGCCCCAGCTGGGCTTTGAACCTGTTGCTTTCTGGTCTTACAGGCACTGGCTGTGTCTGCTGCACCACACTGTGGCCACAGAGACAGTGCAGTCCCTGGAGATAGGAAACCTGGCCGAATGAGTCAGAAACCCTGCTCTGCACAATTTTAATGTGGGCTCATTCACCTTGTATGGAAACAAAAGGGCAAATAAACCTCAAAAATGACCTCGAAAAATTGGGGAAAAAACATAACCAAGCTGGCCAATAGTGATATCAATGGGCAACATTAAAAAACACTCCCAGGAAAGCTCCAAAAAAAAAGAAATGATTTTTGGAAGGGTCAACTTTTGTACCATGCACATGTATCACACTGCTCACGTTCAGAAGGTTTCCCCGGTTTTGCTGTACATTGCTGACGTAAATGGTTTCTCTTCCCTTTAAATCGGCTCTAACGCGAGGTTTTCACTCGCGGTATTTTTTGGCTTGAATTTCAGCCCCGCTCCTGTGCGGGGAGCCTCTCACCTCCCACTCTCCACCCATTGACCCCCGTCTCTCCGGCCCTGGGGAGCCTTCCTCCGCCCTCCGGGAGGCTTTCCACGCCTCTATCGCTCATTTGCGCGACACGCACATGAGCGGGCCCTTTAGTGCGGCGCGCACATGTGTGGGGCACAAAAACACATCATTAGTGTGCGCTAAGGTACCTTAGCGCACGCTCAAGTGCGCCCCGCACAGTAGCGCGGTTTAGTAAACATACCCCATAGTCTCCCTTTTGAAAGCTGAATGCTAGCACTGTGAATTTCCTTGCTGTCCTTCTTTCATTGACTAGGGCCAAAATAACTTCTTATGTTGGTTCATGAACCAACTGCTCCATGAAGCAGTCACTTATTTCATCTAGAAACTTCATCTTCCTAGCATGCCCTAATGTGACATTGAGTCAGTCATTACCGGAATAATTGAAATCACTTATTAATAATGTGTTGTAACTTTTGTTCTCTTCCCTGATTTCATTTAGCATTTCATCATCCATCTGTCTATTCTGGCCAGGCAGACAGTAGTACACCCCCTCTGCCATTATCTTCCCCTTTTTACATGGAATTTCTATCCATAGAGATTCTACAGTGTATTTTGTTTCCTGAAATATTTTTATTCTGTTTGACTCTATGCCCTCTTTAACATATCGCTCAACCCCTCCACCAATTTGATCCATCCTGTCATTGTGATATAATTTGTACCCAGGTATCACAGTGTCTCATTGATTGTCCTCCTTCCACCAGGTCTCTGAGATGCCATTTATATCTAACTTTTCATTCATTGCTATATATTCTAGCTCATCCATCTTATTTTTAAGACTTCTAGCATTTGTACATAGGCATTTCAAAGGTAGCATTGAAAATTGGTGCTGCCCGGCTAGCTCCTGTGGCTTCCAGGGAGTGCGGCGAGAAACGGATTTTCAATGCTGGGGCCATATATGATCTTGACATTGAAATTCCAGGTTAGGTGTAAAGGAGGTGGGCTATGTGCCGACGCGGCGCATATAACCGCTCAGTTAAAATCAGGCCCTCTGTTGCTAAATTATACAGAAGCAAATTTGAAAGTGAATTTATATACCCTTCTAAAAGCTTTAGGAAAATTCAAATTTGGAAGGCATTACTCAATGATGTATTCTTGGTTTGGACTAGATCAAAGGAAGAATTAAAGATTTTTGTTTATTAAGAGGCCAATTCCAACAGGGGCATGTTTGGGTCATTGGGACGACCAAAATATAGACGGGGCCACTTTGTACCCGATTCTGCAACCACGGGAGCTAAGACATTTCTGCGGTTGAAAAATCAGGCACTTAGACGGCCTGGCATTCTCCTTATTCTGCCCCAGGATATGTCCACCCTACTGCCTGGCCATCCTGCCCTATGCTCCTGCTGGTGTGCCGGTGCTGTGGCATCCCATCACCATGGCACCGGGATGCCCAGCAGGAAAGCCAAAAGCTTGCCAGCGCTGGGATCGGGTGGAGGGACCTCATCTGCTGCTGCTCCATAGGTCCAGGGGGGCTACCTGCCTGGCTCATTGCCTTTGAAGGGACTTGTTCCACCGCCAAGGTGGAATAAGCCCCATATCTATCATCAGACAGCTGGACATACAGGGCCCTGACCAGAATAGGCCCTGTAAGTCTAGGTTATGTGGCCTGCCCCTGCTCCACCCACTCTCCTCCTCTGGCCCTCCCCCTCCCAATTCCTTCCAGTGCTCCCTGCACAAGCCGTCTGTACATGCGGGGAGCCTGCAGCTTGTACTACCCAGTAAATAGCGGGAGTTGTACTACCAAACCGGACATACATCCCCACTATTCGCTGGTCAGATTAGATCAGAACTTGCAGTTTACTGTGAAATGCACTCAAAGTGCTATTGATTGTCATATACTATGAGCCCAATATTCAGCAATAGTGACTAGCCCTGCTAAAGCAGCTAGTTACCGCCACTGAACTTTAGACCTAGATATTCACTCCCTGAGCCATATCTGGGCCCCGACGTTAAATATCCAGGTTGCCGGGATTTTCATGAGGTTAACCAGGTAGCAGCAATATTCAGCCTCTGTTAGCTTCAGTGGTGAAAGTTAATCCAGCCTTTGCTGTGTCTGACTTTTGCTACATTGCGATAATCGGGCAGGTGTTTCAATATTACCTCTACCTGGTTATCTCCGGTTTCCATCCCCAGAACGTCCCTGGAACGCACTGATGTTAACCGCTTAGCAGTGGGAAATGCAGTGGTGGTACCCATGAATATTCAACAGCACTAACCATGTTAGTGTTGCTAAATATCCCAGCCAAGAGGATTAACATGGTTAGCAGGTCTGCTAACCGCGTTAATCCCTTTAAATATCAGGTCCTACAGTATGTTACTGTGTTACTATGATTTTCTAGACATATACATAAATTTATATGCACCAAATATTTCCAGTCCCCTGAAGATGTCTCAAGGCTTGTCTTCTGTAGGTTTTAAACAACTGCAGGGCAGAAAAGGCAGTCTTGGGTTACATAAGAAAGATGATAAGCAAAATAATTATTTAAAATTTAAGTCACTATCAAAAGATTCTTCTAATCAGTTTATTTTTGTGCTTAAGAAATATGTTTCTCTTTGCAATACTTTAAAATGCAAGCGGTGGAATTAAAAAAATGTTTCTTATCTAAAGGATATCCTTATCAAGTAAATAAACATTTTTTAAGAATGAGATGTGCTCAGTGTGAATTGTTGCTTAATTACAGAGATAAAGATGAAACAGATAAATTGGCAGTGAAACCGCTATACTGGAGAATTTGCTTACAAATTAACGGCTGCAATACATAAACGCTGTCACATCCTTGCTCCTCATGGTATCTTTCATGGTCATCCTTTGCAGCCTAGAAATAAATCCAGAAATGTAGGTAAAATACTTGCAGAGCAAGGAGCTATTCGGCTAACACAGAAGAGCTGGGCTAATGGGCATGTGGATGATGAACCTGTTGTACTCAAATAATAGAAGGAGTAAGATGGACATATCCAATAGATGAAGGAAAAATTTGTGTTCAAAATAATGCAAACTGAAACTCAGCATTTGTTATTTATATGATCATATGTCGGTGCCCACTTGTGTAAGTGGGCCAGACAAAAAGAGTGATCAGGCTGAAGCTTAATGAACATAGGAGTAGGATTAAGTCAGGAGTTTTATGAGTCTGCTCCATTAGTTACATTTCTTAGATGAATCACGTATGATGGAAGATTTTCGTTGGTGTATTATTGATCAGGATGTAGGCCCTTGTGGGGGGGGGGGGGGTAGAGTGAGTGACAACACAACTATCATGTATAATTTTGAATTTTCAAATAAAATGTTATGGGGGTTATTTTAGAAGCTCTGTCTATGCTTTAGATGGGCACACCGATGTCTTAATCATAGAAACATTGTTGGGGCCATTTTAGAAGGCAGTTCTATAGATGTACCCAGCACAAAGACGTCCAAGTTGTGAAGGACCATCCATGTTTATTCCTACATCAGGGCAGAAATGGACAAGACCATGATGATTTCCTCTTAAAGAAAATTCCCTTGATATAGACCAAGGTCACTCAAAACATAGTGCTGTATTGGGCTGGATTAATTGAAAAAATTAAAAATAAAATTAAAGAGAAGATTAGATAATATTGCTACATAGTAGATATTGATGAGAACATAAAATTGGGACAGATGATAGATATAATGAACCAATAATTTGAAGATATTTATCTTCCATTTGACTGCTTGTTAAATAGTTAAGAGTTACAATTTATGAAATTGGAAAGAAAGCACTGATTTAAAATAAACTAGGCACATGCTAATTATTTAAATGAGAGGGCTAATAAAGTTCTAAGTTCATGTCCCCTGTGAACATATTGTGTTATCTTTTTTGTGGTCATGTGGTTATAAGAAAGTTAATGCCACATGGATGGATGGTAAAATAAGACTGGCTCAGTGATTCTGTACCAAAGGTCTGACCACTTCAGCAAATTCCTCCAAAACAACCCCACCCAGACTCTGATTTGAGCTCTGAATAGATGCCACAACACAACATCAAAACTATTTGGATCTCTTTCCTCAGCCCCCCAACAAAGTTGCCCAGAAAACAAGGAATATTATTTAACTTCCCAAGACCTCCCTGAGCCCCAGGAGGGCTTATCTCATGAATCTTGACCATTAATGGCACCAGATCAACAGCACCATTTTGGCTTTTACAGTAACGTTAATGAAGTTGGTAATGGTGCTTGTTTAGTGGTGTTATATTTATAAGTAGAGGGGTACCAGTAAAATAACAAGTCAAAGAGAAACATTGTAAGAGTTCAGCTATCCAGGAGGGTGAGAGGATTCAAAAATAGAAATAAATGTCCAAGGAGCATGTTTACTAAAGTGCAGTAGCCAGGTGTGTGGATTATGGTGCAGAGCTAATGCGCATTTTGATCACTTGTTAGTTTGGAGCAAGCAGCCAAAAGGTGACCACACTAAAAATGCGATGCTACACAAACAGCAGTGAATAGGCTGGATTAAGGTGGAGAATGAGTGAAGAGTGGACAGTAACATGTCATGTGGCTGGGGGGGGGGGGGGGGGCATGCTAGTTATGTAGAAGTGGCACAATGATGCTGCTAGCATGGACGCAATTGCTGCCTGCCTCTCACCAAGTGGTAGTTTCACCTGCCCTGCTAGCACATTCCAAATATGCAGTTAGGATGTAAGTATTAGGAAATATGAAGGACAGAAGCAGGGCAAGCAGATAAGGAATAATAGGGCAAATAGGTGATGTTAGTGGAGTACCTAGGCACTTGTCTAGACCATCTGTTTGGAGAGGCAGCAGGTGAAGCTGCCATGGCAGTGGACCACAACAGACTGAGACCCATAAAAACAAGGCCCACAGGTCAGGAGTGATGCTGCTGTGACAATGGGCAAACAAGTACAGAAACAGCAACAGCTATCTGGTCTGACTGCTCTTTATGGATGCATATGCACTTGAGAGATGTCAGAGGTCTGCTGGTGTTATCTGCTTTTGTTATTGGAAAATAGGGCCTGTGCTCTGTGCCTCAGCCAGTACTGGCCACATAGCCAGAGTTAGAGTCAGCAGAATACAGTGCATGGGAGGTATGTAAATGAGGAATTTCACATACTGGCAACATGATGGTATGGCATGAAAAAGTGCTGTGCAGCCCCTACCTCATCTATTGGATGGGGGTATATAGTAGTGCATATGTGGACCTGGGGAGCCATACTGCTACCATGGGTCATGTTTCTGTGGGCAGCTGGCCCCTCAGTCTATCCATGGGAGTATGTAACTGATGACTACTGGCTCTGAGCAGCTACATAATACTTCTAGAATGAAATATGGGTTTCTTGTATTGGAACTCACTCATCAGCGCCTCCTTCCAGGCTCCTCATGGGAACTGAGGTTGGTCATCTCCATGGAGATGTGTGTGTTGTATTGTTGTATTCCCCAGAGTCCTTTCCAGTAGGGAACAACATGGGTGCTCTTGATGCCTTATACCTCCCATTGTAGGTGTCAGGCCAGAGAAGTAGGTATCCTATATGCTGAGCTATGGGGGTGTTTCTTGACCACATAAACCCTATGTGGTAGAAATAACTGGATGGGTGCTGATTGTGCATGGTCCCCTGCCTAGGAAACATACTCCACAATGGTTACGGTGCTGTCTAAACCATATAAGAGAAATGAATGCATGAGAAGAAGAGCCCTACTCCCTACAAAAAGCTGTGTTCTTTGCAGCCTAGGTCAACAGAAGCCCTGGGCACCTCAGGGTGAGGGGGGGGGGTTCATATACCTGTCCCCCATGATGGATACTATGGACACCATGTCTGACCCTATATAAGGGCCCCTGCATCTTCAGATGCCACATTTGCACCCTATCTCCCACAGTTAGGTGGTCTAGCACACACCCATTGCATGTGTTTACTTTCCTGATTTGCATGTCCCTCCCTCTTGTACTTAGCTGCAGTGCTCTGACCTGTGCAGCCAGTTGTGCCAATTCCCATTCATCCTTCTCTGTTCTTCTCTGTCCTGTTTCCACTGTCCTGTAGGTGGAGCTGGAACCCATTTATTACTGTCTGCAGAGTTTTTGTAGATTACTGCTGCCCTAATCTCACATTTGTGTGTTACAATTGCAGGGGGGGTGTTGCAAACACATTCACTGTGCGCATGTGCTATGGCCGCACATTCACAACTACCATGATAGTGACGGAACTAGTGCAAAAGAACATTCCTAATGTAACCACGTCCCCTGTATTTACCACAGTCACTAGCACCACCAAGGTAAAAATGCACACTAACCATACATTTGCATCCCACTACTCATGGCACTTTAGTAAACATGTCCCCCAAGTAGTACAGCTGGTATCTGATGTTTTAGAGTTCTGGAAGAAATGTAAGCTTTGCTGTTCAGTGTTTTTAAAGGTGTATTAGTTTGTTAGAAACATAGAAACATGACGGCAGAAAAAGACCACATGGCCTGTCCAGTCTGCCATTCCATATAAACTACAGTAGTCCCTGATTTCCCTTTACAGATCTTCTGTGTTTGTCCCATGCTTTCTTGAATTCAGATACCGCCCTTATCTCCACTACCTCCACTCGGACACTATTCAACGCATCTGCCACTCTTTCCGTAAAGTCTATCCCCTTTCACCCTTACCCTATGTCTCCTTGTTTCAGAGCTTGCTTTCAATCAAAAGAGGCTCTCCTGTGCATTTATGCCATGGAGGTATTTAAATGTCTCAATCATATCACCTTGCCTTTCCTCTAATGTACACATATTAAGATCCTGATGTCTATCCTCATATGCCTTATAATGAAGACCACTAACCATGTTAGTAGCCACCCTCTGCATCAACTCCATCCTGTTTGTATCTTCTGAAGGTGCAGTCTCCAGAATTGCACAAAATACTCCAAATGAGGTTGCACCAAAGACTTATTTCAGAGGCATTATCACCTCCTTTCTTCTGCTGGCCATTCCTCTTGCTATGCACCCAAGCATTCCTCTGATTTTTGCCGTTGCCTTTTCTACCTATTTAGACACTTTTTGTTATGCATATTATAACTGTTGTGTGAACTGTCTTGTAGCCCTACATGGGGAATTGATGGTATGTAAGATTATATAAATAAAGTACTTGCAGATGAAAGCTCAGTAAAGCATAATCCAGTAGAGACCAGATCTAATTAAACTGGAAGTCCAAAGAAAGCAGAAGAAAAACTGCCAGATTGTAAGGAAAATACAAATATTGGCAGAAATTATTTTATCTTTAGTAACATTTAAAAATGTAATTCAACAAGGCCCCTTCTAAGGTGAATTGATAACTGATATAGTTCAGAGTATATACGAATCATATATGAGATTTTATTTGCTGTATAACTTTGCCTATGGCTTTTTGAACTGAAATATATTTTATTCAATGCATTTGCTCAAGACTGGAACAGTATTATATGAGTAGCAATATTATGTTTGGTCTCTAACAAGGACCTGGATCATCACACATTTTTCAAGAAATTTAAGGCTAAGTACTTTGTGGGAGATATTGATTAACATGATTAGTAGACCTGCTAACCATGTTAATGTCCTTGTCCACAATATTCAGCGGCACTAACTTATTGGGGTGTGTTGGGTGCGGCAACCATTGATAACTAAAATTCAGTCGCAGTAAAGGCTGGCCTAACTTTCGCCACAGAAACTAAGTGGGCACTAACTGAATCACCACTGCCCGGTTAACTTCCCAGCAATCCAGGCAACCCAGATATTCAATGCAGGGCCTGGCTATAGACCCAGCATTGAATATCTGGGTATACAGGTCAGCAGTGGTGGATAGCTGTTTTAGTTGTGCTAGCTGCCACTGCTAAATATTGGGCCCTTTAGATTTTTACTTATTACCTGTGCACCTTATCTTTATCTAACCCACAAATAGATTTTTATACAAGAAAATCTAATTCATTTATCTATATATTATTATTATTATTATTATAAACATTTATCAAGCGCTACTATGCATCCCTCACTTGGTTTGCAGCTTGTCGTGCTGTGAGGCTTGTGTGCATCAGTGATAATAATGCTTGGTAAGGTAGAAGGTCACCGTAAAAGAGGAAGGCCAGCAATGAGATGGATCGATACAGTAACAGCAGCTATGGATACCGCTCTATCAACAGTGGGCCTCTTGGCTGAAGACTGAATAAAAATTAGGTCAACTATCCAGAGGGTCGCCATGAGTTGACACCGACTCGACAGCCCTTAACAACAACAACAACAACTATACATACGCAGCACTGTACAGATACAGATAAAGACAGTTCCTACTTGCTAGAGCTTACAATCTAATCAAGACAAACAAGACTAGTTAGAAAGTGAGTAGAATAGGGAAGGGCAAGGGGCACAAGGAACAAGGGATCAGGATCCAAAGGCAGCCTCAAAGAGGTGAACCTTTAGCAAAGATTTGAAGAGGGGTACGAATGAAGCCTGTCATACAGACATAGGGAGTTTGTTCCAGGCATGAGGAACAGCAAGGTGAAAGGACCAAAGTCTGGAGTTAGCAGAGGAAGAAAAGGGCAAAGAAAGGATCAAGACAGTAGAAGACACAAGAAAGTACACTCATATGCCCCCTCCCTGCAGAGCCTCTGCTGCTGCCTCTCCCTAACTTGGTTCCCTTCCAAGCCTGTGTCCCTGCCTCCCTCCCGCTTGCCCTCCATTCCTTTTCTCCTATCTTTCTTTGTCAAACCCACTACCCCTTTAAATTGAAATTGGAGAGAAGACAATTAGAAAAGAAAACCAGATCAAGGCAGTGACCACACTGATGAGCAGGTAAAAAAATGCAATGTGTGCCTTTTGAGTCAATGCTGGCTCCTGGTGACCCAGAAGCTCCTGGGTTTTCTTGGCAGTGTGACCAGAAGTAGATTGCCAGGCCTTTCTTCTGAAGATCCAATGATACACACTCAAATACAACAAAAAGTATACTTGTATAGAATTTGTGGATCAACTTTTCAAACCAACTGTTGCTGTAATCATCATCAATTCTGCTTTATAGGGAAAGGTCTTATTTAAGCGGGCCGGTGTTATCCGTGACACAAGATCACAAGGTCACAAACACCATTTCTCAAAAGCCCAATTTTACATCAGTGACCTCCTCTATAAAATCCCCAAACAGGTGATGGAAAAAAACACAAAAACACCACTTATCTTCCAAACATTGCAGTTTAATGCGGTCATTCCAGCCCCAATACTAAAAGCAAAAACATACAGCAAGCATTATGAAATGCCTCCATCCAAAACCATACCCACATTAACAAAAAACTATCTTGCTCACCCTAACACATCAAGGTATTGCATGCTACCAACCAGCTGTGTAATTAGGAACTCTGCTTCAACCAGCCTGTCAGCTTTCTACCAAGGTGCATGCACCCATTATCACATAACCTCTCTATTTAAACAGTTCTCCTCCTCCTATCAAATCAATAGACTCCACCTCCATTCACCTCATCTAGCTTTCTCCAACTACCTTTCTTCTGAGGCAATGGAAGGTTAAGTAACTTGCCCAAGGCCACAAAGAGTGCTGGTGAGAATTGAGCCCTGGTTGCTTGGTTACCAAGCCAGTGCTCTAACCACTAGGCTACTCCTCCACTCCTTAGATGAGCAGATATGGAAGAGCAAAGTTGGAGATTGAAAGAAGAGGTAATGGAAAGGAGTTTAGAAGCATAGGAGTCAGAGAGGTTATGAACATGAATATAGAAATCTCCAAGAATAAGCAAGGGGTAGGAGGAATCAAGAAATAGGGAAAGCCAAGAGACAAAGTCAGTAAAAAAAGTAGAGATAGATTTATCAGGGGGTCTATAAATACAGCTATTCAGAGAGATAAAGGGGTATGTTTACTAAACGGTGCTAACGTCGCAGCTGCGATGTTATCAAGCGATAATGGCGCATTACCATGTGAGAACGTTACGTATCGCGCGATAACGTTTCCTGCGGCGTTAAGGTGCGCAGAGGGTGGAGTACGGCTCCCCAGAAGGCGGAGAGAAGGGGTCAATGGGCGGAGAGTGGGCGGGGAGAAGCCCCATGCACTAACGCCATGAAATGAAGGTCTGAAAATTAGCGCCAGTGAAAACCTTGCACTAGAGGCACATTTGCAGGGGAGAGAGACCATTTCAGTCAGCAATGTGCAGCAAAGGCGGGGAAACCAAGAAAAGTGATAGTAGTGATACATGTGCAGCAACATCATAGTGCCCAAGTATGAGAGGGCACTACAGTGAGGCTGCAAATGGGGTACAGGGGGCTTCAGGCGGGACATTCAGTGTGGCAGCTGGGACACAGGATGGGCTAGGCAGATGCCTAGGTGACACATAGGAATGTGGAAGCAGAAAACCAGCAGGACAGCAACTGACCAAGAGCAAACATGGCCACGAGTGTGTGTCCCGCAGTGTCCCAGGTGATAGTACCCAGAAAGTACCCCAAAGGGCACATAACATTGGCAGGCAGTGCCGGGGGGAAGCATTGATGGCTATGCAGGCACCCCTACCCCATATCACGCACCATAGGCAGCCGCCTACTGGCACACTGGATGGCCTGGGACTGCGCACCACCAGCACCACCGGCAGAAGGGCATGTCAGCATGGTGGCGGAGGGGTGCTGGTGGCAGAGGGGGCAGTGGCATCTGCCCACAGCAGACCACGGCCAAGCCCCGTTTACATGGGTGTCGTGCACTGCAACAGACAAGGTCTGTCTGACAAACAGTCATGGTATCCCCAGGGAATTATCTGCCCCTGTGGCAACAGTTTGGTGCAGTACACACAGCTATACAGTATTTTTCTCAAGTGATATTTATGGGTTCCCTTTTCTGGGGCCCAATCACTGACATACCTACTTGGTGTGTGTGCTCACATCCCATTTTTGGGTGCACACAGTTCCTCCAGGAACATGCACTATGTACTAGCTAGCAGACTGTCTGCAGTTAGCATGTGTATGGCTGAAACACCTTGCAGTGGGTGGAGACTGACTGTGCCCCCTGCTGGTGAATGTCAGATAGTGGTGGGGGTGCAGCTGAGCTTTTTCAGCATTGTGCCTGTCTGCCATTGCCTTATGTTATGTGTACAGATCTGCATTGACTGCCCTGTAGGGTGCCCGTTCCCTAGCAGGTCCCCTCTACTGCCACCATTGAAGAGATGTGGAATGTGGATCTGTTGGTGGGAGATCCTATCCCCCACCTCGAGCCACATATGGTGGGTGGAGTGGTACTACATAATCTGCTTTTGGGTCCAAACACCCCATCCCCCGTGACCATGGCACCCACACAGGATATGCACTATTTTGTGTACATCATAGCCCACAAGGGCTAAACATGACTGGGAAATACAGATGGACACAGGTGCATCCTGGGTGTGTCTGCAAGGATTACCTATCACACACTGGCACTGATGGGGACCTGTAGCATAGCCTATCTCAGCTAAGACAGGTGCTGCGGATCTGGTGCTGGGTGCCCCACCTCACCCTCAGGGTGAGCACAAGACCCTCAGGGTGAGCACAGGACCCTCAGGGTGAGCAGTGTCACGGTCTGTAGCTACTCTGTGCCAGTAACACACATGGTCAGTTCCCCCTACCAGGCTGAGGTGCTGTGGGGGTGCATACCCCATCTTGTGATCAGCTGTAGACTGCTGATCTGCATGTGCAGTGCATCATGATATGGGTGGGTTTACACTGTCCTGGTAACCACAGCAGACAGTTTGTGTGGTGACCTGCAGTCTTTCTGTAGCCAGCCAGGGGTGTGTTAGCAGCTATAGAGATGTAGCCCACTGGTTACTTCAATGACTGTGGAGGCAGAGGTTAAGGGTTTGATCCCACAGTGGCATTATTTAATACAGATGTCTGAGGCTTTTCCTTTTAATTTAAATCAGTGCTGCCAGCAAAATGCACCCTCACAGTGCTGTAACCTTAAGGTGCCTCATAAGGCGCCCTATTGGACACCCTATAAGGTGCCCTATAAAGCACCCTATAGGGCACATTAGAAGGCGCCTTGGCAGACAGGGCACTTTATAATGTGCCCTATGGAGTTCCTTATAGGGTGCCTTATGCGGCACCTTAGGTTACGGCACTGTGAGGGTGTTTTTGCTGGCAGCACTGATTTCACTTAAAAAAGGAAATGCCTCAGACAGCACTGATTTAGATTAAAAGGAATTGCCTCAGACAGCCTTCTTACATAACACCACTGCAGGATTGAACCCATTACCTCTGTCTCTACAGTCATCATAGTAACCAGTGGGCTACATCTTTATAGCGTCTAACACTGCGTTGGCATGAACTTAGGATTAACACATGTTAACGTGCCATGGCACCCACTATCAAGCGATACAGATTCTTGCTACCTTGCTTCTGGAACGCCCACTCCTTATATGGCATTCTTCACATTATCGCTACAACTAGCGCCGGTAACATTAAAACGGTTTAGTAAACATACCCTAAAGGGTTACAAAGACAGACAGAATGGACTTCAAAGGAGGAAAAGGAGTGAGAATGAGGAAAAGTTCCGTAAAATTGGTTCAGCAACTGAGAACATGGACACCTGGCCTCTTAATGACCTTGCTCAATGCAATCTTGTGATCTGCATTGGAGTTTTCTCAATGCAGCAGAAGGCTTGGCTCTGCACATACCAGTCTAAAAGGTCCCAATGATAACCTAACTTACCACAGTGCAAAACTGAAATATCACGGTGTAAACTTTCAACTGCATATGCTGTCAACCCATGAGGCAGTGTAAAGCCTCTAATTCATGGTGAGCGCAGAATTGCACAAAAGTTTCAAACTTTATTACTCTAAAAAAGATTTATTAGCCAAGGCTTTTAAAAGAGAAGAAATTAAACAACAAACTAGATGGGTAATTTTAGTCTACAAGTAATGAAGGAAGGGAAGGAAAGAATACAAAAAAAAATAGGAAGATGGAAACAGGCAAATGACTCGCAATAATTTTATCCAGGTCCTCTCACTATAAGTTCTATGGGCCTGTAATCTGGCCTTTCCCCAGAATGCTAAAAGACATAGTGGTATGTTTACTAAACCGCGCAATTGTGTGGGGCGCACTTGAGCGTGCGCTAAGGTACCTTAGCGCATGCTAACAGTGCATTTTTGGGCCCCGCACACGTGCGCGTCGCACTAACGGGCCCGCACAAGTGCGCGGCGCGCTGAAGTGCGATAGAGGCGTGGAAAGGCATTCCGAGGGCGGAGGAAGGCTCCCGAGGGGCAGGGGGATGGGGTCAATGGGTGGAGAGTGGGAGGGGAGAGGCTCCACGCACAGGAGCGTGGCTGAAATTTGATCAAAAGAATACCGCAAGTGAAAACCTCGCGTTAGAGCCGATTTAAAGGGAAGAGAAACCATTTCCGTCAGCAATGTACAGCAAAACCGGGGAAACCTACAAAACGTGAGCAGTGTGATACATGTGCACAGAACAAAATAGCAAATAAAAACTGAAAATGACCACAACAAATTTCTAAAAAAATTATAATCTAGCTGGGAAACATTGATATCAATGGGCAACATTTAAAACACTCCGAGGAAAGCTCCAAAAAAAAGAAATGATCTTTGGAAGGGTCTACGGAGCCTAGACCCTTCCAAAAATCATTTATTTTTTTTGGAGCTTTCCTGGGAGTGTTTTTTATTGTTGCCCATTGATATCAATGTTGCCCAGCTGGATTATGTGTTTTTTCCCCTTTTTTCGAGGTCATTTTTTAAGTTTATTTGCCCTTTTGTCTCCATACAAGGTGAATGAGTCCACAGTAAAATTGTGCAGAGCAGCGTTTCTGACCCGTTCGGTCAGGTTTCCTATCTCCAGGGACTGCCCTATTTCTGTGACCACAGTGTGGTGCAGCGGACCCAGCCAGTGCCCATAGAACCAGAGAGTAACAGGTTCAAATCCCAGCTGGGGCTCCTGACAACCCAGTCCCAATATTTTACCCACCACTAAACAGAGATAGTAAGGACACTCATTTATTCCAGAGAACATAAGCATGTTTCAAACACCTATATTTTACCCTACACTGCATACACACCCTAACAATGGCCATTACCTACAGCCGAGTCCCCCAAATGCAGTCCTGGAGTGCCACAATTCAATCAGGTCATATGTTGTTTCCAAGATAAGGACATGACAGCATGTTGGCGGAAGGGTACAGGTGGTGGAGGTGGCAGTGGCTGCTAGCCACAGCAGACAGTGGCCTAGCACTGTACAGGCTGGCACCGTCCACTGCAACAGACAGGCTCTGCCGGATGTACAGACATGGCCTCCCCAGGGAATGCAGCTTATCTGTGGTAACACGGTGGTGCAGTGCACACAGACAGTGTGTGCAAGAACAAAAAGTCACAGGTTCAAAGCCCAGCTGGGGCTCCTGTCAATCCAGTCCACATGTTTTTCCCACAACTAAACAGTGATAGTAAGGACAAACCTTTATTGCTGAGAACATACGCATGGTTAATACGCCTATATTTTACCCCACCGAGCACAGACACCATAAACAGGCGCATTACCTAGAGCAGAGTCTCCCAAATGCAGTCCTGGAGGGCCACACACCATTCAGGTTCCATGCTGCCTCTAATAAAGATGCCTGTGCTGCATATCTATGCACCACACCCATGGTATGCATATGTAGCTCATGCATATTCATGAGGGACAGCATGAAAACCCGATCAGTGTTTGGCACACCAGGACTGGAGTTGGGAACCTCTGCCGTAAAGCAGCAGCCAACAGGGGCAGACACACCCACACCCACAGGCCCCATTGGCCAATGCCTCCTGGAGAGGCAGGACATTGGGCCCTGTGTGCATCTCCCAATACTAGCACTTGCATACCTTAGCAATGCAACCCTACACCTGGGTATATGGTACACAGCTCTCAAACGTTTGATATGAGTACTGGCAGATAGAAATTCCTATGTTAAGCACAGTTTGCTGATTGAGCTCCATCACAACAATCATTCTGATGTCTGCGGTGTGTGCTTCAGGTCTGGTCTCTGACTGTGTTTACCACCCTGGGGAGTGACCCCCAACAGTATTGCGTAGCATATCCATGCCTGTACTGTACCCAGGACTGGTGTGGTGGGCATGGCTGCTGAACTCCTCTATAGTAGCACAAATCTGGCATAGGTGTCGGAGTGTGTGTCTGTCTATACCAGAGCTACTCAATTCCAGTCCTGGAGGTCCTCATACCGATGGGACCGGATGGGATACACCCTAGAATACTGAGGGAACTTGGGGACGTTCTAGCAGCTCCACTGACTGACCTTTTCAATGCCTCGTTGGAGTCAGGAGTGGTGCCAAAGGACTGGAGAGAGGCTCATGTGGTGCCTTTACACAAAAGCGGAAGTAAGGATGTGGTTGAAAACTACAGGCCGGTTAGTTTAACTTCGGTGGTGAGTAAATTATTGGAAACGCTGCTGAAAGAGAAAATAGTGAGGTTTCTGGAGTCCAGCGGATTACAGGATCCGAGGCAGCATGGATTCACCAGAGGCAGGTCTTGTCAGACAAATCTGATTGATTTTTTTGACTGGGTGACCAGGGAGTTGGACCGAGGGAGAGCTCTAGATGTGGTGTATTTAGATTTCCGTAAAGCCTTTGACACTGTTCCTCACAGGCGACTTATAAACAAACTGAGCACCCTAGGGATGGACCCTAAAGTTACTGCTTGGGTTAGAAATTGGTTGGGTGGGAGGCGACAAAGAGTATAAGTAAATGGAGCTCACTCTGAGGAGAAGGATGTTACCAGTGGTGTGCCCCAGGGATCTGTCCTTGGTCCGATTCTTTTTAACATCTTTGTTAGTGATATAGCGGAAGGGCTGTCGGGTAAGGTTTGCCTCTTTGCGGATGATACCAAAATCTGCAATAGAGTAGACACCCAGGAAGGGGTAGATAACATGAGGAGGGATCTAGCTAAGCTTGAAGAATGGTCTAGAATTTGGCAGCTGGGATTTAATGTTAAAAAATGTAAGGTCATGCATTTGGGCTGCAGCAATCCAAGGGAGCAATACAGTATAGGAGGTGAAGTACTTTTGTCCACTAAAGAAGAGCGGGACCTAGGCGTGGTTGTGTCTGATGATCTTAAAGTAGCTAAACAGGTGGAAAAGGCGACAGCAAAAGCTAGAAGGATGCTTGGGTGCATACGGAGAGGAATGGCTAGCAGAAAAAAGGAGGTGATAATGCCTCTGTATAAGTCTTTGGTGCGACCTCATTTGGAGTATGGTGTGCAATTCTGGAGACCGCACCTTCAAAAGGATGTGAACAGGATGGAGTCGGTGCAGAGGGTTGCTACCAAAATGATTAATGGGCTTCATTATAAAGCATATGAGGACAGACTTAAGGATCTTAATATGTACACCTTAGAGGAAAGGCGGGATAGAGGTGATATGATTGAGATGTTTAAATACCTCCGTGGCATAAATGTTCAGGGAGAGAGCCTCTTTCAATTGAAGGCAAGTTCTGCTACGAGGGGACATGGGATGAGGGTGAAGGGAGATAGATTCAGGAGTGATATGCGGAAATATTTCTTTACGGAAAGAGTAGTGGATCCGTGGAATAGTCTCCCAGTGGAGGTGGTAGAGATGAGGACAGTAACTGAATTCAAGAAAGCATGGGACCAACACAGAGGATCTCTAAAGGCAAAAAGTGGACTGTTGTAGTTGTTATGGAAGGACAGACTAGATAGGCCATGTGGTCTTTTTCTGTCGTCATATTTCTATGTTTCTATGTTTCTAGGTTGGTAGGATATCTCTAATGCATATATATCTCATGCATATTCATTAGGGATATCCCGAAAACCTGCAGGGTTGCAGACCTCCAGGACCGGAATTGAGTAGCTCTGGTCTATACAGTGTGTGGTGGCTGCAAACACCTTCCACAGCCCACACTGCCAGCACTGTTGCCAGTATTGGCCTGCCAATGTGCATAATGAGGAGCAAGGTACCATGGGTATAGCCCGGACAGGGTGGCCTGGCCAGGGTGCATCTGCACAGGGCATAGGGCACTGACTGGGACATTTTAGTGCCCGGCCACCACCTACACAGACAGGGTGACCTCAGTATGTCATGCTGGGAGATCACTCTCACCCTGAATGTGCAGTGATGACAGCATGGCTAGGCACCCCCATAGTGCTTTATAGTATTTTTCTCATGTGATATTTATGGGTTTCCTTTTGGGGTCCAGTCACTGACTTATCTGCTTGTGTGTGCTGTCATCTGTTTTGGGTGCATGCATTTCCACCAGGAACATGGACTAGCTAGCAGACTGTTTGCAGCTGGTATGTACTGTGATGGAGTGCTGTGCAGTGGCTGAAGGCTTGCTGCAGGAGAATATCAGATAGTGGTGGGATGCAGCTTAGCATATCCAGGCCTAATGTCTGTCTGCTATTGTGTTATGGTTATGTACAGAACTGCATTGACTGCCCTGAAGGGTGTCTTTTCCCCAGCAGGACTGGGGTTGATGGTCCCTTCTACTGCCACCATTGCAGGGAGGTAGAATGTGGATGGGAGGCCCTATTTGCCACCCTCAGCCCTGGAGAAGAAGGAGGGCAATTCTCCTGGGGTTCCATGGGGGGCTACACCTGATTGGGACAAACAGGTATATCCAAGAGTGTTTATGCAGAAACTACCTATCTCACACATTAACACTGCTTTGCACCTGCATCATGGTCTCTTTCAGCCATGGAAGGTGCTGTGGACCTGGTGCTGGGCGCCTCACCACACCCTCAGGGTGAGCACAGTACCCGCACAATGTGACGGTGTGTAGCTACTCTGTGCCAGTAAAACACACGGTCTGTACCCCCTACCAGGCCGAGGTGCTGTGGGGGTGCACATGGTCACTTCCCCCTACCAGGCCGAGGTGCTGTGGGGGTGCATACCCCATCTTGGGTTTATCTGTGGACAGCTGATTTGCATGTGCAGTGCATCATGGGTACGGGTGGGCTAACCCTATCCTGGTGACCACAGCAGACTGTCTGTGTGGTGACATGCAGGCTCTCTGCAGCCAGCCAGGGGCTTGCTGGCAGCTATAGAGCTGTAGCCCAATGGTTACTTCACTGCCTGTGAAACCAGAGGTCATGGGTTCAAACCCACAGTGGGATTATTTGGTAGGGCTGTCCAAAGCATTATCTCTTTTTAATGTACATTTTTGCTGTCACCAAAAACACGCTCAGCGTACTATACTCATATGATGCCTCTGAGGGCGCCCTATAGGGCACCTTATGGTTCCCGTCCATATAAGGTGCACTATACATTATCCTGTGATGCAACTTATAGGGTGCTCTATAGGGGACATTTTAGGGTGCCTTGGCGGACAGTGCACTTTAAAATGTGCCTTATGGGGTGCCTTATGTTAACACGCATTGAGAGTGTGTTTGCTAGTAGTGATAATTAAAATAAAAATAAAATGCTTCCTAAAGCAATCATCCCCATAGTGCCTCAGCCAGCCATCTTCATTGGGCACTGTGGGAGATTGAAACCCTGATCCCAGCACCATTGGTCAGTGTCTTAACCATTGTGCTGTGGTTCTGTTCCTGTGCTTATATATCAGCGCGCCGCCTTATGCCTCCCAATATTAAAATGCCTCCTAAAGCAATAGCACTCCACCTTATGCCACCCAATATTAAACTGGCTCCTAAAGTAATGCCTCAGCCAGCCGTCTTCATTGGGCACTGTGGGGGATTGAACCCCTGATCTCTGCACCATTGGTCAGTGTCTTAACCATTCTGCTGTGGCTCTGTTCCTGTACTTATGCATCAGCACGCCACTTATGCCTCCCGCGCAGCTTTCTCATGCGCTAATGTGCGGGGCGCACATGGGCGCCGCGCAACTTAGCGCATATGTAAATCACGGTTTTTCTTTTTCACAAAGAAACGCCCACTCCTTATATGGCACCCGCACACTAGCACGGCCCGCACATTAGCGGGGTTTTAGTAAACATGCCCCATAGCATGCCCAAAATTCTATTGCACATACTTTGGAAATTGCCTCCTCTTTTTCACCCTCCTCCCTGCTGCTTTCTCCTTTTCCTCTTCCTCAATCCTTTAATCCTTTGCCAATAGGAAAAAAGTCCTTCATATGCAAGTATGCGCGAGACACAACTATCCAATGGGGGATGCATGCCAACATGAGCGCTTGCTGTGAGCCTGGTCCATCAGATTCTTCTCCCCCACTGTATCGGGAATGACTGCCCTAACATCTGGGCTGACACCATCCAGCTAGGTCCAGGTTTTACTCGAATCTGAGGAAGGCAAAGAGTCAGAGGACTGCACCATCAGATAGATTCCCAAACCTGCTCCAGTGAAAAAGAAAAACCGTGATTTACATATGCGCTAAGTTGCGCGGCGCCCATGTGCGCCCCGCACATTAGCACATGAGAAAGCTGCGCGGGAGGCATAAGTGGCGTGCTGATGCACAAGTACAGGAACAGAGCCACAGCAGAATGGTTAAGACACTGACCAATGCTCCAGTGAAAACTTCCCTCCTTCCTCGCATGTACCCATCAAACTTCTGCCTCAGTTTCTCCTCTGGATATTTCACGGGCATCTCTGTCACACACGCGCTTGACCAGGTTTGATCCCTCCTCATCCATGCCCCCTCCCCACTTCAATCTTGCCCTGCCCACTGCATCCCATCCCCTGGCTGTGTCAGTGGACTGATCTGATTCTGTGAATTGAATCCCCCCAGGGTTGCTTTTCAGGTCTGCATGTCTCCATTCCTGATATGAAGACTTGCCCCTCTGTCTCATTTCTCACATACCAAGCTCCTTCACTAACAACATTCCACTACTCAGCTGCTCCTCTGCCAGCTGGTAGCATGCATCCATATATGGGCAAGTGCTGTCACCATTGCTCCGGGTGTGGCCCCTACTATGATTTTTTTCCTCTTCCCCGCAAGTCTCTTGGATTGGAGCACCCCACTCCCATCCATCTTGGAAAGCCTGTGAGGCCTCTAAGGGCTCCCCTGGGTAAATTCTGCACTCTCCATTTCTCCTATTGCCCCCAATCATTTTGGGTGCCATCCTTTACCATTACCTCCACACTAACTCCGTTATGATCAGCACCCCTCTGTCATCCAGCTTCCTTCCCATTTACCTCATGCATGTGCTTCGCTGGCTCCTACCCAGACTCCATCAGGTCTCCCACACCCCCCAAGTAAAGCCCTCTCTTACATGCATGCCATAGGATCACTGCAGTGTGACGTCAATCTGTCCATCCTTTTCAGTACCAAGCAGGAGAAGTCAACCAGCTCTAGGACCCAGAGGGAAACCGGCCTATACATCCCTCAGTGCCGGCTAGTTAAAAGTTTGCTTCTCACATGGCTGCCTCTTCAGCACTGCTAAGCAATCTGGCTCCTATCACCCACCAAAACTGAAGGACTTTTCCCGCTCATTATACACGCCAGCATCCCCTCAGATGCCCTGCACTCCACCATGCAGCTGGATTCTTGGCTGAGCACCATGGCCTACCCTGCTTCTTGGTGTAACCAGCAGGTTAAAATAAATAGATTACCTGTTTGGTGCCCCAGGAGGGGTATAGGCCGTCACTCCCAGGACCCAGAGAGAGTACTGGAGCCTTAGATAAATTCAAAGAAGTGTAATCCTGGATTTGCAGGTTTTAAAAAGCCTATGTTAATGCTAAAAAAGAAGTTTAATTTAAAAACAAGTCCTGGCCACATAGGAAAGCACTGAGTGTGCTGGGGGAAGTGCAAGGGCTGGTGGAAGTACAGGATTCTCTTTAGTGAGCAGTCTTTCAGGAGGGAAACTGCAGAGACTGCTGCAGGAAGGCACTATTTAAATTTGCTGCTTCAGAGACTTACAGAACTGCACAAAACCCTAGCCTAGGATATATTCTAATGTGTTGTAGAAAAATACTTGTAACTGGAGATTTAGGGGCTTTGCCCTTTTCCAGAGTAGTGCTGGGGTACTATTTGCAGTTCTAGTAGTGGAAGACCAATAAATAGTTGATCTTGGGAGGACTGAAGTGAAACTGAAAGAAGCAGTTGAGGGCTGGAAAAGAAGATGGAAGGAGATCTGTGTATGCTGTGAAAGTTTAAGGTAAATTGAGTTAAAAAGGTTTAACTTTGTTAAGTCATTGGTCTGCTTATCGTTTGATGCCTGCTTAGAGAGAGAATGGAAGACAGAGTTAACAGACTCTGAGTTTTATTAATTGTGCCCTATATTTGAAGCACAGATTTGCTGGGTACAAGGTGTATTGGAGGGAAAAAATTTGCTCAAACAACTCAGAGCAGAACTTTCTGACTGAGTTTTCATTTTAAAAGTTCTGGTTTTGAACAGAACTAAGAGAGAGTATATAAGGGAGGAACAGAACAGAGCTTCTTTAAAAAAAATTTTGAAGTAGTGAAAAGCTTCTGAGCATAAGGAATTAGCTCAGCTTTTGTCTGTTGATAAATACAACAAAAATCCTGAAAAAGAATTTCTTGGAGCAGGGTTTGAGAAGAAAAAGGGAAACTTATCCTGCTTTATAAATTGAAAAGTTTCTAAGGAATACTAGATTAAGCTCCTTCAAGGAACTAAGGGGTATGTTTACTAAACCATCTTAACGTCTCAGCGGTGATATTATTGCATGATAAGCAACGTTATCGTGTGATAATGTAACATTATCGCGCGCTAATGTCACTTATCGCGCGATAACGCAGCAGCAGCGTTAAGGCACACTAACGCTGTGAAATCTGGGCCTGAAGGGTGGAGTAAGGCTTCCCAGAGGGCGGAGAGAAGGGGTCAATGGGTGGAGAGTGGGCGGGGAGAGGCTCCATGCACACTAACGCCGTGAAATCAGGGTCTGAAAATTAGCACCAGTGAAAACCTCGCGTTAGAGGCACATTTGCAGGAGAGAGAAACCATATCAGTCAGCAATGTACAGCAAAGGCATGGAAACCCAGAAAAGTGATAGTAGTGATACATGTGCAGGAACCAAAAAGGCAAATAAACATAGAAAATGATCAAAACCACATTTGAAACCCCAATAACCAAGCTGGCCAATAATGATATTAATGATAAACATAAAGCAACACTATTGACAAAGCGTAAAAATTAAGATATCATGTTTGGAAGGGTCTATGCTCTGTCCCCCTACAAAGTGAATGATCCCACATTGAAATAGCGCCGATCAGAGTTTCTGTCGTTTAGATTGGGCAGGTTTATTATGGCATGCACATGTGTAGCAACAGCAGAGTGGGCACATAGGAAAGGGCAACTATACTGATGCTGTAAATGGGTTACAGGGGGGCTGCAGGCGGCACATGCTGTGGTCCAGCTGGGGCACAGTGTGGACTAGGCAGATGCCTAGGTGGCACATAGGAATGCCGAAACTGTAAAGCAGCAAGACAGCAACTGACGAGGGTCCAACATGGCCATGAGTGTGTGTCCCACAGTGTCATAGGGGATATTACCCATCAGGTACCCCCAAGAGCACATAACATTGGCAGGCGGTGCCGGGGGGAAGCATGCATGTCCATGTAGGCACCCCTACATTGGAACCCTCACCATAGGTATCTGCCTACCAGCACACTGGATGGCCTGGGACTGCACACCACCAGCACCACTGGTATAAGGGCATGTCAGCATGGTGGCGGAGGGGTGCTGGTGATTGAGGGGGTAGTGGCATCTGCCCACAGCAGACCAAGGCCAAGCCCTGTTTAGGTGGGTGCCATGCAGTGCAACAGACAAGGTCTGTCTAACGAACACTAATGGTAGCCCCAGGGAATGATCTGCCTCTGTGACAACAGTTTGGTGCAGTACACATAGCCAGTGTGTTGAGGGTCACAAAGTCACAGATTCAAGCCCCAGCTGTGGCGCCTGCAAAAAATGTCCCTATATTTTACCCAGTACTAAACCATGGTAATAAAGATGGAACTGTTATTGCTGATTAAACAAACAATCCATAAACGCCTATATTTTACCCTACAGGGCACAGACACCATAAACATTTGCAATCCCTAGAGCAGAGTTTCCTAAATGCAGTCCTGGAGGGCCAAACACCATTTAGGTGTCATGCTGTCTGTAATAGATATGCCTGTGCTGCAAATGTATGCCACGCCCCCATTGTCTGCAAATGTATCTCATGCATATTCATTAGGGATAGCATGAAAAACGTAACCGTGTTTGGCCTACCAGGACCGGTGTTGGGAAACTCAGCCCTAGAGCAGTGGCCAACAGGGGCATAAACACCCATACTCACAGGCTCCACTATCCAAAGCCTCATGGAGAGTCAGGCTGTTAGGCCCTGCGTGGAGCAGCATCTCCCAATACATTCCCACTTGCATACCTTAGCAATGCCGCCCTGAACCTGGGAACACGTTACACATATATCAAAATGTTGCTATGATTAATGGCAGATAACAAATCATAAGTTAAACACATTCTTTTGACAAAGCTGCATCATAGCAACCTTTCTGATATCTGTGGAGTGTGTTTCGGTTTTGGTTTCTGACAGTGTTTACCACCCCGGGGAGTGACCCCAACAGTATTGCGTACCATAGCCAAGCCTGCACTGTGCCCAGGACTGGTGTGGTGGCCAGGGCTGCCAAAAACCTCTACATTTGCACAATGTTGGCATAGGTGTGGGAGTGTGTGTCTGTCTATCCAGTGTGTTGTGGTTGTCCACACCTTACTGAGCCCACACTGCTTGCACTGTCTCCAGTGTAAGCCTGCCAATGTGCATAATGAGGAGCAAGGTACTGTGGGTATGGGCCACACAGGGCGGCCTGAGCAGGATGCATCTGAACAGGGCATAGGGCAATGGCTGGGACATTGTAGTGCCCGACCACCACCTGCAAGGACAGGGTGGCCACAGCATGTCATGCTTGAAGGTCACTCTCACCCTGACTGAGCAGTGACCACGGCATGGCTAGGTTCTCCCATAGTACTATATAGCTTTTCTCTTAAGTTATATTTATGGGTTTCCTTTTTTGGGGCCCAATCACTGACATAGCTCCTTGGTGTGTGTGCTAGATCCCACACCAGGGTACCCAGTGTTCCTTTTGGAACATGTACTATGTATGTGCCAGCAGACTGTCTGCAGGTAGCATGTGTATGCCTGCAACATCCTGCAGGATGCAGCAGGTGCACACTGACTGCTCTCTGCTGTTGAATGTCAGAATGTAGTGGGGGGCAGCTTAGCTGACCAGCTGCACTGCCACTGGTCCAGTTTCATGTTCAGATCTGCATCAGCTTTCTGTTCCTTAGTTGGCCAGGGATTGCTGATCCCACAGTCTGTCATCATTTAGCTCAACTGGCCCTATTGAAAACAATGCTAGTGTGTGTCTGTTGTTTGCAGATCATGTTTCCTACCCTGACCCACAGAGTATGGGCTTGTTCCATATATCTTTCTCATGTGAGTCCAGACACACCCCTGCTCCAAAAACAGGTGTCCATGGCAACCTCACTCAATATGCATTATGTTGCGAGCATCATCATCCACATGGGCTATGCATCAATAGCATATAGAAATGTACATAAAAAAAACTTAAACATAAAAAAAGGCTATCTACAAAGAATACCCCATACACTGGCAGTGATGATGAACTGCAGTAAAACCTACTGCAAACATCCCGGGTACTGTGGACCTGGTGCTGTCCCCACGACTTTACTCTCAGGGTGATCACAGAACACACACAATGGCATGGTCAGTAGGCACACTGTAACAGTAACACGCATGCTTGGTCCCCATACCCAGTTGATGTGCTGCAGAGTTGCAAACCCCATCTGGTAAGCAGATGTAGACTGCTGATATGCATGTGAATTGCATCATGGGTACCCTTGGTGCTAACCTATCCTGGTAGCCACACCAGACAGTGTGTATGGTGACCTGCACTGGTTGAGTAGCTAGCCATAGTTTAGTTACAACCAATATTGTTGCAGGACAATGGTGAATATACTGACCTCGGTGGGAGAGGGCATGGGTTCAATACCCCAGTGGGCCTGTATATTGATGTATGTGGATGGATAGGATATAGTGTATTATCATCACATCAGAGTGTGTTATCACATGACAATATGTTCAAAAGTGTGGCCAGTTGCATGCAGTGGGTATGATGGAAGAGTAGCGTGGGCTGCAGGTAGCTAGATTAGCTTGTGAGCTGTATACAAAGTGCGTCCGTCAGTATAACTGTCATAGGATACGGCCGTCTATGCATGTAGCAGTCTGACATAGATCTGAAATCCATGTGCACATCCCAAAACACCCTCAGTTCAGTTGGCCAAACCAAGGTGCCCTGTAAAGTGCCCTAGCTGTGTCCTTACACTAGCCTGGTAAGCAGAGTAGAACGTGTATTTAGATGACCTGGTGTAGCTGTGTAGCCAACCATTGCTATGTGAAAAGGCATAGCACACCGGTTAATACAATGCCCTCACATGTGGTGATGGGTTCGAGACCCCCAGTGTGCCAACACCAAGCTGAATGCATAATAAACAAATTGTGGTAAGAAACATCAGACACATCATGGCTATGTGTGTCTGCAGCATAAATCTTTATATATATTGATGGTGCCACCGTTCGCTGTGTGCTGGCCATGGCATGGGCACGTAGCTAGCGCACCTTAATGATGCACAGTGGCACGTGTTGAGGTGCGCATATGCGACGTGTGTGCATCAGCAAGGCATCGGTGAAAATGGTGACTCGATCCAGAAAGCCTGCTTTCACCCACAGGGAGCTGCGCCACCTTGCTGGGCTGATCTGCACTAGGCAGCAGAAGTTATTCCCTGGCTCCTCCAAGCGTCAGGACCTCGGGCGTGTTAGGAGGGCATGGGACCGCATCACGAGGCGGTATAATCATTTTGCTGACTACCCATGTGAGGTAAGTGTATGGGGACAGGTCACACAATGCAAGGTGTTCAACACATTACCCAGCAATAAACACACATCATACATGTACAACATGGTATAGATACCAGTCTGTGGTATATCCAGTGTTGATTGTAGTTGTGTATGCTGCTGTGTGTAGGCATTTTATCTCATTTATGTTTTGTAGTTAAACTTATGTGATATACCGCCTATTTATCACATCAAAGCGGTTTGCCCTAGCCCCAGGAGGCTAAGGACCTGATCACAGAGGTCCAGTTGTCAGCCTGGTGTTATGGTAGCTGCTGCTGTTGATGTGTTAAAATCCACCCTAACACAAGGAGCCCCTAGATCTGCCTAAAGAGGTCTGGTAAACAGCATGCTGATAAGGTAGGTTCTGCAGTTGCAGAGTCACACATCTGACCTACCCCCAGGAGTCCTGAGACCTCATGAAAGAAGTCTGTCAGTCACCCTGGTGGTATGGTTGTGTGTGCATTTGCAGGTTAAAACATCTGCCCTACCCCCAGGAGTCCTGAGACCTGTTCAAAATGGTCTGTCAGTCACCCTGGTGGTATGGTTGTGTGTGCATTTGCAGGTTAAAACATCTGCCCTACCCCCAGGAGGCCTGAGACCTGATCAAAGTGGTCTGCCAGCCACCCTGGTGGTATGGTTGTGTGTGCATTTGCAGGTTAAACCATCTGGCCTACCCCCAGGAATCCTGAGACCTGATCAAAGTGATCAGTCAGCCACCCTGGTGGTATGGTTTATGTTGCTGTTGATGAGTTATAATCCACCCTACCCCCAGGAGTCCTGAGACCTGATCAAAGTGATCTGTCAGTCACCCTGGTGATATGGTTGTGTGTGAATTTGCAAGTTAAAACATCTGCCCTACCCCCAGGAGTCCTGAGACCTGTTCAAAATGGTCTGTCAGTCACCCTGGTGGTATGGTTTATGTTGCTGTTGATGTGTTATAATCCACCCTACCCCCAGAAGTCCTGAGACCTGATCAAAGTGATCAGTCAGCCACCCTGGTAGTATGGTTTATGTTGCTGTTGATGTGTTATAATCCACTCTACCCCCAGGAGGCCTGAGACCTGATCAAAGTGGTCTGTCAGTCACCCTGATGATATGGTTGTGTGTGCATTTGCAGGTTAAAACATCTGCCCTACCCCCGGGAGTCCTGAGACCTGTTCAAAGTGGTCTGTAAGTCACCCTGGTGATATGGTTTATGTTGCTGATGAAGTGTGCTAAGACACCCTACCCCCAGGAGTCCTGAGACCTGATTGCAAAGGTGGGTATGACATCCAGAGATTGTGGTAGGTTATGCAGGGTCAGGTCACACATTTGCCCTATTCCCAGGAGGCCCAGACCTCATTATACACATCTGTTATGGATCCTTATGGTATGGTAGGTGCAGCTGTGGATGTGCTCCAATCCACCCCACCCCCAGGAGCCCTGAGATCTGATTACAAAGGTCTGTAACAAATCCAGATATCATGGAACTGTACGCAGTTTCAGGTCACACATCTGCCCACTCCCCAAGAGTCCCATACCTGATCGCAGAGGAACATTATAGATGCTGGTGTAAGGGTACTTGCACCTGTTGGGGTTTCACAGCTCTGCCATAACCCCAGACAAAATCACAGAGGTTAATAGGCCAGCTAGGTGTGGTGGGCCATGCTCCTGTTGCAGTCAGCCACAACTGCCCTAATCACAGGAGGCCTTAGTCATGATCATAGAGGTATAGTAGAAAGCCAAATGTCATGGTATTGGCACCTGGCAATGTGCACAGGGTCACCCACCTTCCGCTCTATCTCAGAACACATTACCCATGCATTGTAGGATATCATGGTGCCATGGCGGGTGTGTCGGATGATGTGTTTGCCAGACCACACAGGGAGTTAGGGAAGACCTCCCCTGGACACCAGCATGGCCAAACCACACGTGGCATGGTGCTGCCATGTCATGCAAGGAGAGTGTAGGAACAGGGTATGGGATGTCCGGGGGGTTACGCACAGTACACATAGGTGGCACCTCACACATGGCCAGACCCACAGCCACACATGCAGGTGGCACTGGCAACAGTTAGTAGAGGACACACTGGCCAGAGGAGCAGGAACAGCACGATGCTGCTCACAGAGATGTGTGATATGTGTTGGGCACCCACCAGAGATATATGGACATTAATGTTCCCACCCATTGCTTTCCCTCCCAGGTAGAGGATCTACGGAAAGAGGGTCGGGAGTTGCGGTTGCAGTGCCTGGAGGTCCTTGCCCGCCTCCAAGGGGGGGCAATAGAACAAAGTGGAGGTGAGTGTTGCGGCCTCTGCAGCTCAGTACAGAATGTCACAGTGGCCCACCAGCCTGTGGGAGGCCAAACTATGTACATATGGTATGTGACTCACATGATAGTGTGCTAATGACTGTCTTCCCCCACAGAGGATGCTGCTGCTGGTGAGGGCCCCTCCATATCGGGGTACCCCAGAACATGCCCCACAGCGCAACTCCAGACAGAGGAGGAGGAGGGGCCAGAGGGCAAAGAAGAAGAGGACAACATGGAGGGAGCAGAGTGTGGGGTGGTGCGGGAGGGAGGGGAGGGGGAGCTTTATGTGGCAGGGGGTGAGGAGGGTGAGGGGGAGGTTGAGGAGGAGGAGGAGAGCATGGAGGGGGCGATAGAGAGGATGGGTGGGAGGGGTCGGGGTGGAGGAGGGGGTGTGGAGGGGGGAGGGCATCTCAGTGGGTGGCACGGGACACAGGACAGCACAGGGCACTGTGGGTCCCTGCCAGCTGCCACATGTTTGCGGTGATGGTGTCCGCCTGGGAGTTGCGTCCCCACCCATTGCTACAGACAGGCCCCACGCTCATGCCACCACCCAAACAACGGCCACCTGGTGTGGATGTGGTGGCAGGTGTGTGCGGGACCTGTATGTGGCAGTGGGTGGCATGCTGCAACAACAGCGGGCCCAGGACCGCACCATTCAGTGGCTGGCAGGTGCCATTCAGTGGCAGACATCCCCTGATGGGCGTCCCACACACGTGCCCACACACGTGCCCTGTGATGTCCTGTCTACCGGCACAGAACATGGATTGTTTTAAAGGTTCGTTTTATACTTTTACATATGTGTATGACACCTTTCCCTCCAATCAAGGAGGTCACCTCGCATTAAAACTGGAGGATTTCATTTAACATTAGGGTACGTGTAAATATTTAGACAGTACATTACCATTGTGTAGACACTACAATGGAGGTAACATGTAACATAAAGGTATTTTAGAATGTCGTATGATAGATATGTGTGTGTAGATGGGATGGGTGTGTGTTACGTTGGCAGAGGTAGTAATGCTAATGTTTGGGTAGAGGATGTTGCCTGACTGCTTATATGTTACTATAAATAACAATGTCTTGAGGTCTCTGAGGATGCGTGTGAGGTCATCTAATGCCCTCAATCTCAGTGGTACATCTCTATATATGTACAAATGTATATATGTAAATAAAAAGGTTTGTATGTACGGAACAATGGTTACATGTCTCCTCCCCACAGACTGAGTGTGTACGTGAGCATGGGACATGTGTGTAGATCCCTATGTGTATGTGTGGTAGACATAGGTAACATACATGGACCGTCTCCACACACAGGTGTGGGGGTTGCCCATGTGCGTAGGCATCTGTGTCCCATGGTGTCCCTGTGATGTGCCAATGTGGAGTGTGTCCCAAAAGCTATGGTCACATGCATTCTGTGTGTGATGTGTGGGCACCATATCTGATGCACCATGCTTGTGGGGCAATAGGGGAAAAGGCTAGCAGCAAGTATGTGGCATGGAGGGTAAGATGGAATGCTGTACCCAGAAGCTGCACAGGGGGATAGCTGTTGAGGGTGACACAGGTCGATGCATGTCACGAGGATGAGCGGTGGGGGACTACAAGCGCTAGTGAACAGTGATCTGCTGACTGAAGCAAGCCACTTTTGCCTGCCTGTGCTGCATGCAAGCCTATGTGGGAAGACAGCCACGTAGGTCCTGGTGTGGGCAAGGAGAATGGTCACACATGTGTGTCCAATGATGGAGAGTAAATGGGGTGGGAGAGGGTGACAGATCCTTACAACAGACATGTAGCACCGTGAACATCTTGATGGGCAATGGGAGAGGTTGGGTATACCCCCAAGCATAGGTAGGAGGGTGACCACCTGCCACAGTCCATGGCACACAGGGCATGGTATAACCTATGCATGATTAAAGGTGGCAGTACAGACACCACACCCCTGAGGGGCATGGGTAGGCACATGTGGGCAGGGAGACAACATGAGGTGCAGGGTACATAGGGGACCACAGTGCCACACATTGGAAACAAACACATAGGTTGTAATAGTTTGTGATGGTTTTATTTGTAGTGTTCACATCCTCAGTGGCCAGCCACGGCAACCATGGCCCAACCCACCCCTCTGTTACGGGACTGCTGGTGCAGCCTCTGGTGCCGGTGCTGGCTGCTGTATACGGGCAGCTATGGCCTCCTGGGCATCCACAATACGGAGGAGCGCCCCTGCTATTGTGTCTGCTGTGGCCCGCAGCTGGTGGATCTCCTGGTGAATGGCCAACAGAGCCTGATGAGTGCCTGTGGGTGGGACATAAGGTGATATGTGAGATACCTGTTTTAACCCTCACCATAACACATGCACTGTCAGGCATATCCCACCAGATCAGTCTGCAGAACAATCATGCATGCAACAACTAGCAACGCATGACCATGTATAGATCTGTGTGTCCCATGAGCCATTCTCATGCCTGGAAGGGGTCCTGATGAGGGATCGTGTGAATTACAGATCTCACACATGGCACAGTGTTGCAGTTTAATCTGTCAATGCTTGATCTGCACATTGGTTGTCTGAGATAGGTCAGATGACGTGAGGGGTCATGGCACACACATACATATATCTGGGGGGCCCTCTTTTCTATAACGCTGGCACACAGTACAGATTACGCTGACAAACTATGCTGCATAACAATACCCATGGGGAGGTGTCAGTCAAGTAAGCTGTCTGGGTGACCTGGGATTGGTGTTTTCTGCTGTGCGCTTCCTTGGGGTATATGGCCGTGAACAGTGTGCATGTATCTGAGCTCCTCACACATGCTGACACCTGACAAGCCATGCTACAGGAGGGTGTAACGCACATGGCACAGAACACCCCCCCACACACACACATAAGAAACGATCTGCTATGTTGCCAACATATTGTGATGTGTGATGCACATGCAATCTCTTTGTGGATGTTACGTCAACCCCCATGGGGATTGTTGTGTATGCTGTTACCCACCTTTGTCATCGTGCCGTGCTGAGGCACTGTGGGCCCGCAGCTCCACCAAGATTGTAGCCATTCTTGTGGGAGGGGTGGCTGATGTCCCTCCATCTCTGCACTCTCTAGAGCCTGTGAGTGGCTGCTAGTGGCTCCCACTGTAGCGTTGACATCCGGGGGGGCATGTCCTCTGCCTCCGCCAGCACATTGGTTCCTGTTATGCCATCGCCATTGCTGGCGATGTCCCTGGACATTGTGGCCTCTGGCCCCTCCCCATCCTGAGGCCCTGCCACTTCCTCCTCCTCATGTGCCTCCATGGTCCTGTAGTCACCTGGGTTGTAGGAAAGGGTACACAGCGCAGATAAGTTTGCACAGTGCACCTATGTACACCTGTGCAGTACATCCACCCCACAATTAATGTGTTATCCGCCTGTGCCTGCTGTTGTTGCACCTACAATAGGGACAGCACAGGTGCCTACAGTGTGCTGTGCCTGGCAGGGGGTGGGGGGGTAGCAGGCTCATTCCCTGGTGTAGCTGTGACACATGGGATGCGGTATGTGGGGGATGGTGTGTTGAGTGCCGTGCCCCCTATCTGCAGTATCAGATATGGGCTGTGCACCTGACCTTGTATGTGGCCTCATCAATACATGTGGCCGTGGCACATGTGGAGTCCTGAGTGGGATTGTGTGCCGTCATTGTGTGTGTGAGCGATGTGCTTGCATTGCCCTGAGTGGCATGCACGTTAGGAGTTGCAGGATGTGTCCATGTCAGCCAGATGTGTGTTGGGTTCCTCCACTTTGCGAGACACTGTGCGGTGTGGGTGGACAGCTATCACATACTCCATGGGTGTGGTGGGGTGTCTGGGGGGATGGGTGGAGCAATGCTGGGTATGGGGTTGCACAGTGTGCGGGTGTATGGGAATGTGTGTGTGGCACTGCGGGACATGTATATTGTCTGATCCCAGGTGTTATGGGGGTTATGCTATGTGCATTTTGTATGGGTGTGGCGATGTACCGTCCAAGGTCTGGTGAGGGTGAGTGGGGTATCCCCACTTTATGTGGGCCCCGACAGAGTGTTAAGTGTGTGATGTGTGTTATGTTTTTGTTGCCATTTGTTTGCATCTGTGTCATCATCCCTGTGTGTTAGGCCCTTCCCTGTCAGTTGTCTGGGATATGTCCCTGGATAGGTAGGTGCATATAGACGTCATATGTGTTTTGGTGGTGTGTGTTGGCACCCATAGGCCGCTGTGTTCTGGGCTAGTTGTATGTCCCTCTTGTATGTCTCCCCCTGTCTCAATGTGTTTGGTAGCTGGCGGCAGATATATGATGACTGGCTGTGACCTATATGCCAGATTAGCAAGTAGACCTCAGGGGGACAGACAACGCAGGCTAGTAATGAAGTACACACCCCAAATGGAGTGGGCACAAAGTAAATTAAATGTAAGCCCTCATAAGCCATATGTGAGGAAGGAACGCTAGACCATTCTGGGTAGGGTTACTCCAGTAGTAGAGGCATCTGACCTCGGTTAGTTCCCCAACCACATATCCTTAGGAGGAGGAGTACTTAGAAGGACAGACCAGCCTTCTAATCGCATGAACTCTGCATGCATCAGAGGCCAAACTCTCCTATATGAAAGGTCCCAAGGGTCCAGCAGCACAATCAGACTTTACAGCACTAGAGAGCAACAATGTAGAGGTGGTACCAGGAGGTTATCTGCATACTGTCAAATGATATCCCAATGTGGCTCGTTACTGTTACAGTGCCTCTCAGGCATGCTGTGCTTCTCATTGATTTCAGTGGGATATCATTAGCCACTCCTCAGATAGGTCCTTTACATCACTGTTACATTGATGATCTGTGGTGCTGTAAATTGTTGCTATGCAGCTTAACCCTATGGGCTTTGCTTGTCTGTTGTCTGGACTATGGATGTATGCAGTGTTGAATCAGATATGGGTCTTGTCTGCCACGCCCCCTGCTTCACCATTGCTTTGCGGGCCTTGAATATGCTCAGGACTGTGTCTATCATGCACACAGGTCCAGGTACCTGTCACACACACCCTGTACCTACCCTGCCATGTGCTGCTGTGTCATCACCCCACAGTTGCCTGTGTTAGGGCACGCATGCTCTCAGGACATGGTTCCCCACCATTCCCCTCCATGTGCCACATGTGCTTGGGCGTGCCCTGTACGTGTGCTGCATATCTACTACTACTACTCCTACTACTACTACTAAGCATTTATTGGGCATTACCAAGCGCATGCATCACTGTGAAAGTGAACACACAAAAAGACAATCCCTGCTCAGTGAAGCTTATAATCTAAATAGACATAGCACTAACAGGTGTGGAAAGAGGTTTGGAGCAGGAGCAAAGAGACAGGAACAGGGGAGACAGGACAAAGGTTGGTGGTAGGAACACTTGTGAGAGGCAGACAGAAACGTGCAATTTAAAAGGGGTGGAATAGCGAACAGCACACTCATGAGCCAAAGGCAGAGGCAAAGATATGAGCTATGAACGCAAGTGTGAGGAGGGGCAAGGAAGATGCCTGACACCTAGACAAAGGGCGTTTATTCCAAGCGTAAAGAGCAGCAAGGTGTAAGGTGCATACCTACCTGCCTGTGGATGGGTGTTGTCCAGCACTTCTGGCACTCCATGCAGGTAGATGGGCCCAAGACGGTCTGCTAGCTCCTGCTCCAGGGGTGTGAGAGTTGGGGCAAAGGAGGCACTCCTAACCGGTGCCCATGGCATGTTGCCTCTCAGCCACCATGTGTGCACGAACACCACACTTAATGTGATTAAATCTCTTTCTCGGGCTGTCCAGGTCCCTGGTTGGTCCCCCTTCCTTGGCTATAGCCTCTTGCACCTCCTCCCACACGTGTGTATGTGTTGCCACAGTGGTGCTGTTGCTCAGCCGGCCATAGAGCACCTCATACTGCTCCAACACACTGGCCAGTAGGATGTGGATTTCTTGCTGACTGAATCTCACAGCCCTCCTCCGTTCCTCAGCTGGCACCGGTATACGCCTTCATTTGGCACTGGGTAGCCCCTGTGTGGGCTGGGACACACCTGATGGACCTGCAGCCACCGCCAAATGCCCAACACTCCCTGCCGTCTCTGGGTCCTGCTGAACAGGTGCCCCCCTCCTCCCCTCCTCCCCTCCTGCCATGTCCTGCTGCTCCTTCTCCCTGCCCTCTGTACCTTCTCCCTCCCTGTCACACATCCCTGCTCCTCGGCTCCTCTGCTACACCTCACACCTGCTCCTCGCCCCACCTCCTCTCCCTGCTGCCTGCTCCTCAACTCTGCTGCTGTCTCTCTAGACTGCTCTTCGTCTCCCCTCCTCTCTCTCTTGCCTGCTTTGCCACACACCTCTCCACATCAAAACTGCCTCTGACACTCTCCACCACCACTCACGACCCAACCACTCTCCACGACACACCTGCCTCACTTCACCAACAATGCACGCCTTCTCTCCCTCGCCTACACAAACCCCTCAACATGAACCAGGTGTGCAGGTGTATTTATAGGTTATTTTACATTGCGCGCGTTGTGTATGCACCGCAGTGTGAGCACATCTGCTGCATGCATTGCGCATGCGCCGCAGAGACACGGAAGTTGCACGTGCAGAACCCCATGTTACACATGCGCTGTGCGTGAGTGCGAAGCTTGGTGCATGCGCCTAACATCACGCAGCACATGCGCATGTGTAACATGGGGGTCTGTTTTCTAACTGGCAGTAGTGGACTCCATGCGATATCGGAGCCATGGCCCCATTGAAATCAATGGAGCCGCGGCCCCGATATTGCATGGAGTCCGCTACCGCCGTTTAGTAAACAGACCCCATGGTGTCTCGCGTGCACACCTTCCGCGTATCTGTGATGCATGCATAACACACGCAGCAGACGCACTCGTGCTGCGGTGCATGCGTAACGTGCACAACTGCACACCTGGTTCACATTGAGGGGTTTGTGTAGGCGAGGGAGAGAAGGTGTGCGTTGTTGGTGAAGCGAGGAGAGTGTCGGAGGCAGGTGTGTTGTGGAGAGTGGCTGCATTTGTGAGTGGTGGTGGGGTAGTGTGGCTGGGTTGGTGTGTGGTGAGAGAGGTGTGTGGCTATGTTGGTGAGCTGAGTGTCTGTGTTAGAGTGAGTTACAGGAGTTGGAGGGGTGGAGTTTATGGTGGGATTTGTGGTTGCTGCATGTGCAGTGGGAGATGAGCAGGGGCTGCGGTTGCCTGATGGGGGAGATGGTGTCCATGGGACTGAGGCACAGGGCATGGGTTTAGTCCCGCTGCAACACAGACCTGCTGCTGTGGGGGCAGGCCAGGCAAGGGCTGTGCCAGCACGGTGCAGGAGGCATGCAGAGTTGCAGGCTCGCCAGCCTCACCTCTACAGGCCCAGGGCCCAGCTCCAGGGCATGCGTGAGGACCAAATCATCTCCCTCTACCGCCTGAGCATGGGGGCTATTAGGGAGCTCTATGAGGATCTAAGACCTGACCTCGAGCCCCTGACGGGTTGGTCACATGCCATACCGGGTTTGGTCAAGCTCCTTTGTGCCCTACATTTCTTTGTCTCTGGCTGTTTCCAGTCATTTGTGGCTGCAGTAGGTGGCATGAGCCACCCCACCTTCTCATGCTGTCTCCACCAGGTACTGTGTGCCATGATCAGCTGGGTGGAGAATTACATTGCCATTCCCAACACTAGGCAATAGCGGGGGACGCTGAACCAGGTCTTTGAGGCGTTAGCTGGGATACCACATATGATGGGAACTATTGATTGCAAACATGTTGCTCTGGTCCCGCCTAGAGACAGGGAGGTAGTGTTCCGCAACCGCAAACATTACCATTCCCTGAATGTTCAGGTTGTATGTGATGCAAATATGCATATTCTGAATGTGGTCCCTAGGTTTCCAGGGTCCACCCATGACTCCTATATCCTGCATCATTCGGCTCTATTCAGACAATCTGAGGCAGGCCAGTATGAGGACTGTATACTGCTGGGTGTGTATTTCTCATCTCTGACATGCACATGGTGATCCTGTGACTAACCGTATGTGCACATGTCTGTCTTTGAGGTGTATTCCCAGTTGTGTGAACGTCTCATCTGTCTGTGTGTGATCTAACATTGGGGGGGGGGGGTAGTGCCCTCCAGCTCTACCTTGCTACAGTGCTGTGTGATGATGGCAGAATTGATGCTAACATTTGTGTCGTGGTTACATATTATGTTGATAGCAATCTCTACACCTACCCCTTGTTTTGTGTGTCATAGCTTCACATGCTGATGCATAGTTGTGGTGTCCCATCATGTGATGTCATATGTTTCTGTCAGGATGTTTCATGCATTTGGTTTGCACGTACATACTTGTGTCCATTTGGTTGGACATCAGCTCCTGCTTTAACGTTCCACATTTCTTTCTGCAGGTGATTCAGGTGGTTGCTGACCCCTGTGCGTCAACCACAGACACGTGCAGAGAGGAGTTACAATGAGGCCCATGCCTCCAGCCGCTCCATCATAGAGCGAACCTTTGGCATTTTAAAGAGTCGCTTCAGGTGTCTGGAAAGGACAGGGGGGGGCCTTACAATACAAACCACAGACTGTGGCAGAGATCATTATAGCCTGTTGCATCCTGCACAACATTGCTCTCAGGCACCATATCCCTGTCCAAATTAATGAGGATCTGGAGGATGATCCTATGTGCCCTCCTGTGCGTGGCCATGATGACACATATGAAGGGACAGCAGTCAGGCGGCAGGTGATTGAGGATGTCTTCTCATGTAAGTACTGCATATGTTGCCACATACATTTGTTTAGATATGTGTGTACTACTACTACTAGTGAATATTTGAGTCCCAGTAGCAGTAAGATGCAACACTGCACTGACAAATAACAGATACTGCCTGGCCAGCCCAGCTTACAATCTAGTCATGACTGAAACACAGAAGATGTGAGCAGGGCACAACAGCAGGTGGAGGTGGATTATGTGTGTCAGGGGTATTAGGCTTGGGGGAGGTGTTAAGCTGTCACACATGATTTGTGGCTGATTGGGATAGGGGCTGCTGTACAGCCACAGTTAGTTAGTTTGAGGCTTTGGGTGCAGCAAGGTAAAAGGCCTGTAGTATGGGGTCAACAGTCAGAGAGCGGCCCATAGATGGGACCAGTTGCCTAGACGTGTGTGTTTCACATTTTGTAATATGAGATGATGGATTGGTTGGTATGCTCTGATGAGCATGGACTGAGTATTAGTTGTTTCTGTGTAGCGCTACATGTGACATGTAGTACTATATACATGCTCTGTAGTAATTGGATTACTGGTAGTTGAGATCAGTAAGGGATGTTACTGCAACACCACAGTGTATCTGTATGTATAGGTCAGCAGGTGAGCCTTGACATGGATGTGGAGACGGATAGGGAACCTGTGAGGTGTCCTGACAGGGGGTGTATTATTGCCATTATGTGTGTGGCTGTGGAAAGGCCATGCAGTGCAGTGTTGCATGTTTTCAGGCAGACAGAGATGATTCAAACCCAGATCAGAAAAGTGTGGGTTACAGTAGGCAAGCCGGGAGCTGATTTGGGAGTGAATTTGGATTTAGTTGTGTGTTCAGGGAGGACTAGGGAAATATAGCTGATGACATCTAGACAGAAACCACAAGCCTCAACTACAAGCTGGGTATGTGTGTAGAGGGGGAGAGTGCAGTTCAAGACAACACCTACATTGAGGACCCAGTAGAAAGGAGGGTATGGCCACACACACAAAGACGCTCAGATGGAAGGGGAGGGTTTAGGTGCACATATAGGATATCCATGCTTTGCCTGTATTGATTTCACACAGTGGTATGACATGCAGCCATCAATGTCAGATGGCAAGCAGACATCGGACTGTGGTTTGGCAGACATGACTCAGGCATGGAGACATATCTTTGCAACTCATCAGCACACAGCTGGTAATGTGCGTCAAGGGATGAGATAGCCAAAGCAAGGAAATGTATATCGACAGAGGATAAGGAAGTAGCCCCTGGATATTCCCCTGTGGTACAGGAACTGACAGCAGGGTAGCAGTGGACATTGAGACACCAGAACACACACAGAAGGGGCAGGGGGAGCGATATGGGGGATGCAGGATAGTACTGCGGCCTTAGAGCCGAGCAGGGACACGGTAGCGAGAAGACGGAGCTGTTCAACAGTTTTACGGCAGCAGAGAGGTGGGGAAGGGGACAGACAGAGTACGGGCCCTTGTAGTTTGCCACACACACTTCAGTAATAACGTTAGCATGAGGGGAATCTGTACAGTGTGATGGGGCACAGTCAGTCTGTAAAGGATCTTGGGGGATCTGCGAGCTGAGGACGTGAAGGTGCAGTGTGTGTTGCACAGCTCCAACATGACATATGTATTTTTCTCTTGTGTTCCTCAAAGGACATACTTGGTGACCCTCCAGATTCTGTAGTGCCTTGGCAGCTGACTGTAGGTCATCCAACATGCAGTAGTCTGAGGTACAGTAGGTGGACCTACAGCTACTTTGTCTGTGACGACAGTCAGGGGTAGCACATGTCTGCAGGGACCTGTCATATTGTACATATGTTGTTGTTCACCTCTTTGCCCTGCACCCCCATACCCCATATTTTGCTATTGGCACACATATCCACATGTGTTTCTGGCCAATTCATCTTCTCCAACACTGTCTCTGGGACATGTACAATAGAGATGTGAGTGTGTGTAGGTCCTAGGTGTTCAGATAGTGGGCTTCACATACACCCTTCCCTGACATTGCAGCATCAGCCAACAGCAGTGTATCATTGCATTTGACAAACCTTTATCTCCAGTAATCTCCAATTGTGCACATACAGGCTGTATGCTACTGCTGGCACGCTCACCTTAGTGGGTGTGTGTTTTTGGGTTGGCTGTGTGATGATACAGCGTGCAAGCATTTTGAATAACATGGTGTGAGAGGTCTGTACACCTGGGGAGCAGTGGTGGCTGTGCTGTCTCTACCTTACTGCTGTTTACCTTGTGAACATTGTGGCCATGTGTGGTGTGTTGTGAGCTGACCTATCTCTTGTATGCTGACAGACCACTGCGCAACAGCATTTTTGCATCACAGATATCGCCATAATGTGGACATGCATCAACAGTGGCTGGACATGGGGACATGGTGATTCTACACATTTCAATGCCATCTTCTCCCTTCACTGTGATGTGTTGTGGCCTTTGAGAGCCTGAAAGGAACCCAAACAGACACTTGCTGCAGACACATGGTAGGTTGCAGCTTTGGTCTTTTGGAAATGACATCAGCCTTAACATGTTAATGATTCACTATTTGTTTCATGGACATTTTATGTGGAGTCTCTGTACACAAACGCTGATGCACATGGGATGGAGCTGTGAAACGCCTGTGTAACATGGGCATGAACATAACCATATCCATGTGACACCCTCATTTGCGGTTCCAATTCCAAATGTCCACAACATGCACTGTGTTCTGTGTTGTGATCATGTTATGTGTGCCTGTGTGATGTTTCAATACATACATATTGATGTTTGATCTCTGCAATTTGGGCTGATGTTGCAAGCAGCATACCAATCCATTGTTTATCCTCTTCTGACACAGGGTAGAAGACACACAAAGCACATCTACTACAGGGCATTCGGCATCACCATCATCCACCTGTTGGAGGACACAACAACACCATGGAACTATCCCTGGGACATAGTGCCATAGGATGTTTGACCTCTGTGAGTGGGACACATGCCTAGGATGGACATTATTGTTGGACTGCTACTTTGGCCATGACAGGCCTGTCCAACACACCGTTTGCTGCCGTGCTCTGGCTGGCTGTCCTGATCATCGCAGGAGACACACCTGACCTTTCCAGTACTGTGGCATATTGGGATGTCACACTTGACTATGCATGTCCAGGGTTTCAAGGACAGTCTTCACAGGACATGTTGGGTTGCATAGACCCTTTGCACTGTGAACACTGTGTACTGGTCCCCAGGTGTGCAGCTGGGACTGACATTGTCGCTGTATGTTGTGCATCCTTCTGACATTGTGCTTTTGTGTTTTGGCCATGTGTGTGACATGGGACGCAGGATACGCTCATCTGTTTGGATTAACATGCGCATACAGCCATGCGTGTGGCACAGGCGGAACACTGGAGAGGTCCTCTTGTCCATGTTCGCCTACCCTCCACTTGGACATGACACAGTATTTGCCACCACACCACTTTACTGCACACCAACATCTTGGATTGATGTTTGCACTCACCAAGGGTGTTACAGTGCATGTGTGGCATCACTGTATCATGTTTCAACATACACGGTGCATGTGCATGTGACTGACTATTTTGTTGCAACACAGCATGTGGCAATATGGCTTCTGTGTGGGTTACTGTAACATGTTTGACCTTTCTTTCCACCTCTATATACAGGTTATTGTGTTTGTTTACTGTACAGACGTGAGGCTCTGCATTGGTTTACAAACCTAGCTTTGCATGTCTGCACAGTCCTATTTATCCCCTGAGGTTCCGGCACTCATATTGCCCCATTATATTTGGAGTGTGGCAGTGTGAGTGTCCATTTTTCTCCTTCATTTGTGCATTCCATGTATCGTGATATATGTGTACAGACACTGTATCCACACCAACCAGTGCAGGGGACCTTCTGCATAGTGTTATATCTGCATGTTTTTGCAGTTTGTTTCATTTGAATGCTCTGTGTTCATGTGCCTCTGATACCTGTTAGCATATCCTCATTTTGCATTTGATGATTGTTTTGGGTTACATTGTTGCTGCTTTGATTCCTATATCAGACATTATGTGACAGCTGTAACATATATTTTGATATCTGTGTTTACACTTTCTTATGTTTAACAACATATGCTGTTTCATTTGTGTGCCTCCTGCGTTGGCAGACAGATATGTTTTTATAAAAAGATCATGATTGATGTGTGTTGGGCTCTCATCATGCACCGCCTACTGTCTTCATGCACACATATGTACTTATAGCATTTGGGGCATGCAGCAACATGTGGGGGGGTGGGGGGCAAATGCATACTGCACATCATGCACCTAATGCACATTATCTCTCCTGCCCATCATCTGTAGACGGGCCAGTGACTTTTCTATAACATATGGGTTGCTGCTCTGCAAAATGTGTTTTTGATTTCTCCCCTGTTATCCAATCACCTTGATATTATGATAGGCGGTATCTTCACTATCTCTGATGATTAACCAAAATAAAAATGTATTGGACATACATTTGTCTCTGCTTCTGCTTGAACACACTGACACATGTATTTAGTGATTTCCTGGTCATGTACATGGCACACCTGTGCTCACATCCTTGTACGGTGCCAGCTGTCTATCTGCCAGCTGTCTGCCACATCACTGGGTGTTACAGGTTCCCTTACACACATTCGCTTTGAGGTAATATCTTTGCATCGTGTTTGGTGTGGTTGTTTGGGATAGTGGTTATGGATGTGTGTTGTAACACCATAGGCTGCAGGTTTGATTCCCACGTGGGTTCTTTTTTTTTTGTGTTGTGCTAACCTGACCATGAGCTAACTACAGGTTCATCACCTATTCACACACCCTTCCACCTCTTCACTGTACACCAAAGTGTGCCCTCTGTCCTTCCTATCCATCACATATTAGCTGTTACATATGTCTCTTTCTTTGTAGTGGTCACATAGGCAGTCTGTTTGGGGGATTAGCTGGTCTGTGGCACACCTGTTTGCAGGTTCAATTCTCACATGCTCCTTTTCTGTTCTGTTCCATATTTTGCCCTGCTGCACAAGGCATCCCCTGCCGCCTTTTGGGTTTAGGTTCTTTCCTCTTTTGCATGCTGTATCCACTGCATAACATTTCATTGTGTGTGTGCATGTAGTTATATGTGGTTCTGGTCCTAATTACAGACTGTGATTTGAGCTGTACACACCAGATCTGCATATGCATTCCATCATGGCTACTGTTGGAGGTTTGCCTATCCTGGCAGCCAGCAGGCTTCTTGTGTGATGCCCTGCAGTATTCTTGTATGCAGCCTTTGCTAATGACCTCATGTTGGTGGTGTAGCCTACCAGTTGGTGCACTGAAATTTGTGCTAATGTTCATAGGTTTGATTCCTCTCTGTTCTCTTTCATTTGTATGCCTGTCCTGCACAGCTACTTTTCATTCCTGTAACAGGCATATCTGTGCTGTTAGCACATTGTACCCTTATCACAGTTGCCAACCATCCTTCTGTCCTTCTGTGTGTGTCTGGCAGCTGTGTGCCATCCTGCCCTGATGTGCAAACTCCTACCCCATGTCCTGCACTGGTACATGTTTCTGCATTGCAGATGTTCCTGGTTGCCTCTCCTGTGTGTGCTATGCATGGCACTGCTACTCCTCTGTCTTCCTGTCATTGCACCTATCCTGCCACCTCTACCTCCTCTGCTGGACACATCTTCCTATCTGCCACACACTGTCATTGTTGCATGGTATATTACCATCACCCTGTGCATCACTACAGCTGGCCCCGATATGTTTGTCCATTTTTCAAACTGCCACATGGGCTGAATGCAGATTTGTCTGATCCAACAGCTCATATCTACTTCCTTCCATCACGTGTGCATTGTCTTTCCTTGGTGCTCTGTGCAATGTTAGGGTTACATCTGTGTTTGGCCCATACCTTTCTTTCTTTTCAACTTGGGGAACCTTACTGCCCTTGGCCAACATTTATTGAGTGCCCTATACATCCTTGGGGCTTCTTTAGCCGCACCTTAGATTCAGACAGCTTCTGGGGCACCTAATATGGTGCCATGGGATTGACAACCTTTCAACATGCCCTCTGGGGCACATTATAACCCACCTTGGCTGATGTGGTGGTTTAGGATGTGCCTTCTGGTGCGCCCTAAAAGGTGCATTAGTTTATGGCATGGGGTGCGGATATTTTTATCCGACTGCACAGATTGTTGGACTGTTACGAGCAGGAAATGGAACTGCTTTGATCACCATTATTCATTAAGCCCACTGGGGGATTGAACTCATGACCCCTGCTTCAGCAGTCATTGTATTAACCAGTGTGCTACACCTCTATTGTTGTGATTGTAGGTCAGCACACGAAGTTAAGGTTAAAGCGCGGTAACATGCGCTGCTCCCTCTATCACGAGATAATGGACATGGCGCACTTAATTGCGCGATAACCCGTGATTGCTACCTTAAGACCAGAACGCCCACTCCTTATATGGCATCCTTCACATTATCGCTGCAACTAGCGCCGGGAACATTAAGACGGTTTAGTAAACATACCCCTAAATGTTCTGAAAGCTAAGATTGTAGCAAAGCTTCTCAGAGGAAAGAAATATTTTAAATCCTGTGCAAAGGAACTGGTAGTTCTCCTGGGCTTGGCAGTTTGGAGTCCTCTGAGCAAGAGGGAAAGGGGAAATGCCTTTCTTTGAAACGGCTTGAGAAATTGGAAAGGAAAGCTGTATTGAGCTCCTCTAAGGAATCTAAGATTACTGGAAGCTGAACTGTAGAGAAACTCTTTGGAAAATATATATGTTTAATCCTCTGAAGGAATTCATATAGTTCTGCTGAGTCTGGGCAGTTCAGAACCCTAAGAGTAGTGACACTGCTGCATGCTATTGGAAGCAGTGAGGAGGGAAAGAGAGAAGCACTGGTTTTAGACTTCTGGCAGAAGGACACTGCCTAATTAACACTAGAAGTCCCAAAAGGAATTTTACCTAGAAACCCCAAAGTGCCTCAATTGATGCATTATTGCGATGACTGCGTTTAGCATGAAATGCAGATGTGAATTAATGTGAAGTTATTATTTGTTAAATACGTACAGTATGTGACAGCATTACATGACATCATCATGTGTTTATTGTTTGTAATGTCGGAGTAAAACTGTAAACAGTGATTGAGATGCGCCACCTAGTGGGAACATAAAGTTATACCTAGAAGCCCCAAAGTACGTCAATTGACGCATCCAAGACAATTGAGTGCGTCAATTAACGTACTTTGGGGCTTCTAGGTATAAATTCATTTTTCCGCTAGGTGGTGCATCTGTCATTAATTTTCAATGCACATATTTGAACATCTTGACCTTGCTAACAAAGTCATGGAACATGACTGACATGGTTCTAGCAGTGGCGCTGGTATACAACTTTGAAGATGCATTTGCGTCAATTCACACACTTTGGGGCTTCTAGTGTTAAGTTCTTAAAGGAATAATTTTTTAGGACTGTGAAAGATGTGCTACTTGACAATGTTTTTGTGGGCTGGCTCAGATAGGGACATTCAATTATCTTTTACTTGTGGATAGGAGTAGGGCCTGTATTCTACATCAGATCCTGGTCAACATACAGTACTAACCCCCAGGTGACTGTGGATGCAGCCTCAATTTAGATATGTATTTATTAAACTTATGGAGTAGGTAAAGTCCAGATCATCACTGGACCAGAGGAATCCTGAGTTCCTGTGACATCAGATCTCCTGGAAGAGGACACCGCAAGACTTCAGGACAAGGGACTGGGCCCCTTAGAAAGAAAGTTTCTGGGAAGAAAGATACCAGTACACAAACACCCTGAGAGGCAAAAACAACTACATTTCTGAGCTCATACTTTACATTACCAATTGAAATATGTACAGAATACTGTGGATTATAAGAAAACTCACCTGTTAAAAGTTGGAAGTTCCTGTATAAAGAAGTATATTCATAGTAAGGGATAAACTATAAAGTATATCTTAAAGAGAAAAACTGAAACACTTGAGTATTTTGTATTAGAAGACTGCTGTGAACAAAAGAGAAACACTGACTGTTGATTTATTTCTGAGTTCTAAGATGCAACCGTGTATAAAATAACTTATTGATTTAACTTGTTTAACTAACTCTTAAAATTTCTGAATCCATCTTTAAGCTTGTTTAACAAGTTATTCAAGCTTAATAAATTTTTCTGAAAATTCTGTTTATAGATACTAAGGTGTTCTCTGTCCCATTCTTGCAGTCTACCCTGTCACCATAACTGTAACATCACCTTGGTAGGGGCTTATCCTGATTTACTTTATTTTCCTCTCAGCTTTTCTACACTCAACAGTGGAGCTGGATGAGGTGAGGTTAGTGATTTCTATAAGCCTCTTCCAGAGGGGGATATCAAACTCTGAGGTACCATCTTGGTCCACTGGACTACACTACAACATCTGAGGTATTGTTGTAAGAGTCTGGCCACACCCTTCTCTTGGAGTGGGATCTTCATTGGGACCTCCCATCTGCTGACGCCAGCTGCGGCATAGTACGCCAGTTTCCCAAAACTACCTGCAAATAGATGGAACCCGACAGACCAACTGTTATGTCAGCAAAGACCCACACTCATAACCTTGGGTATCAGAGACAGGTGGCCCACTGGCGGAACCATGGAGGCCACCCAGTAGCTCTAGAGTCCTGGTGAACCCATGGAGAGGAACTAACGCTGACTGCACTCCCTACCCAGCGGTCTGCTGCACAAGCCTGCCAACTACCCACCACTTCCTTTCCACATCTTTACTTACTCCTCCCCTAACCCCTAGCCTGCCCAAACATAAACCCTCCTCATCCCTACCCCTCCCTCTACTATTCTTTTGCTTTTTTTTCCTTTTCCCAATGTCAATGTCTGTCTGGCTCGTCCATGTTATGTGCCCTCTCCCTACATGGGAGGTGGGTTTTTCATAATAGCAGATGCATATTAAAGATACAAAGGATCTGGTTTCTCTTTTTCCCATAGACACATAATCAGAGAAATACCTTCACTGATTAGACCCCAAAGGTATTTGTTATCTGTGTTCAAAATCAACCAATAAAACCCTCATGGTTGTTCTCAGCACAGACAGAATTGCTGCAGCAGGAGATAACATTTATTCCGCAGATGTGTGCTTGATGCTATCAAATGCACCAGCGGATGATCCATTGATACTTTGCTTCATTTAAAGGTCTTAATCATAATAAAATACTTACATTGACTCTAATCTGCAAGTTATTTTCCTCCTGCCCTAGCTGCATTCTGACCATACTGTGAAAAACAAATAGGTAAGTATGATCCATAGCCTAAACTCGTAATTGTGTAAAGCTTGACTGCAGGAGCTAAATTCTGAAAGATGTCATGCAGAACAAGAGGGGCTGCAATTACAGCACCATCCCACTCACAGGCACCAGCTGAAACTAGATTTGCAACTGGGTTGGCAGGTGATATATTTTATACAAGGAATACACTAAAACGTTGACCCAGCTAGTACCAGAAGCGCAAAAGCTCTGCCTCTGTGACATCCCTTAGCCTCTTATGCTGCTAGTGACCCTGACAATTTAGCTGTTTGCCTGCCTTCCCCAAATCAGCCCTAATTTATTCATTTTATACTCAGCTCTCACCTTTCTAATGGAACCTTATATATTTATGTAGCTGTACACTGACCACATTAACAAAAAAAACCCCAAAACGGATTGTTTCCAGTAAATTTTAGCAAGGTAAATAAGCATTCCTGCAGTATTAATGGGTCCCTAAGCAAAAAGTCAGCAATACATTTTTGAAAAACAAGGCAGAATTTGTCAGGAAGTGGTGGCAGACTGCAGGAACCTTGCTTCCAAGACATATCTGGTGCTGTAAACAAAGGTTTGCTCATTAGAATCTTGAAAATACTATCCTAACCTGCAAGGGCAATATTCTGATCCTGTGGCAGTATTAAATTTGCATCAAGTCCTAGGCAACAATGCTCATTGGGTATGGTAGCCATGTTGTACTACCCAGGCCATGCCAGACTACACCACTGTGGAGCATCCTGAAAAGCATACCCCAAACAAGCCCTGAATAACTACCCACCTACACCGATTAGCAAACTAATCCACAGCACCCTGGAAAACAGAGACAGGAGATCCACTTCAATGAACACCTTAATAGTCCCCAAGATGATGACGCCATGTACTAAGACCACTTCCAACAGGGCTTTCTCTATATTCGCTCCCCTAAATTGGAATGCCCTTCCACATGAAATCCGTGGCATCAAAAGCTTAATCCTATTCCGTAAAGCTCTGAAACACCACCTATTCACAATATGCTACCCTGACACCAACCCTGACACCCACACATCGGGTAAACTTCCCTCATGTCTCAGCTGCCACAACGTATCACTGGGTGCCACCCTGGCAACACTACTTCATACCTCTGGAAGCCATCTTGACAAATATCACAAAGTATAGCCATGCATAACAACAAAATGCATCACCCCTAACAAAGGACTACAATGTCAACACGTGTCACACTGCACTGGCCAGTATATAGAAAATGTTTGCAATTAAAACCAAAATAAGTCCCCAAAACCAGGTACTTGTCTTATACAGGCGAGTGACTATATTGAACTTGCAGCAGGTCCAATCCATTGATCGCTGCTATCTGAAAACACCACTCTGGTATAGTTTTTAATCCATTCAAACATGAAAGAGCTCTTTCTCAATTCAAGCTTCTTCAGGATAAACCTGACTGCTTCAAGGGAAAAAAATATCTCCAACGAAACTTCGGCATTTGACCATCCAGGAAAACTCTTCACACCGTCATAGTGCTCAGTGCCTGGTTTTTGGGCCTTATTTTGTTTTTAACTGCAAAAAATTCACTTTAAAAATTCAAGGATGAGGGTCGATGTTGATTGCCCTGATACCATAAGCAGCATTTAAATAGCTGGCATTTAAGCCTCCTATTGAGGTACTTTCTTTGATTGAGAGCACTGTGTTAGTGAGAGTTTTGTGTTTTATTATCTTGGTGCACTTTAAACAAGTGTGTTTTTGTGGAGTTTCTTAGATTTTGGATTGCACACCTTTGTTCAGAGCTTTATTAAACAGTGGCCTTTACAAAATAGGCATAAAACAAGAGCTTTGTTCATAGCTTTTAGGTCCATAAGTTATGTTTATTTATTTAGCTATGCTTTTATACTACTTTTCACTGGGTCAAAGAGGTTTACATTGGAACTGCAAACTTTAATTACATGAAACATCTTATAGAGAACTATAATAATTAAAACAATAATAATAATAATAAGTGTTAACTATGTACTGGTAACATTTCAACCGTAGATATTTACAGGGCAGCTTGATATTTCAGCTGAGAGTTCTAGGGTGTTATGTAATAGGGCCGTAGTGCTCAGTGAACAGGAATGTCTTCAGGTGTTTTCGGAAGGAGTGCAGGTCAGTGATATTTTTTATAGGGTTTGGGAAAGTGTTCCAGATGGTTGGTGCAAAGAATTCAAAGGCTCTTTGGCAGGCTTGTTGGTTGATCTTTGTCTTGGATTGAGGTATGGTGAGTTTGTTAGTTGTGGATGATCTTCGGAGAGGCTGGAGTTGAGTAGAGGAGTGGCAATGTAGTGCTTTGTGTGTCAGGAGTAGGACTTTGTATTTTACCCTACTGGGGAGTGGAAGCCAGTGTAGCTGTCTGAGGATGGGGGTGATGCTATCTTGTCTGGATGCTCCTTGGGATTGTGCAAGTGACAGTGTGGAGGGAATTTTGTAATGGAAGGAGGGTGGACTGTGGGAGATCTTGATATATTATGTTGCAGTAGTTGATGTGTGGGAGGATGAGGGCTTGCAGAGTTGACCAGAAATCTGATTGTTCTAGGAGGGGGCAAAGACACTGTAGGATTATGGCTTTGAAATATACTGTTTTGGTTGTTGTCATTATTTGAGTCTTGAAGGAGAGGTGCTGGTCTATCATGATGCTTAGGTATCTCAGTTCTGGTTTTACATTGATTTGGATGGGTTTTTTAAGGTTATAGAGGTTGGGAGAGGGGGTCCTTTGTAACAAACAGTGCTTCAGTTTTCTTGTAGTTGATTGTTAGGTTGTCTGCAGATATCCAGTGGGATATGTCTGTATAGCAGTCTTGGATTTGTGTGTATGGAGGCTGTTTGGTGTGAATTGGGGAATATATCATAATATCATCAGCATAGATGTGGAAACTGACATTGTGTGCTTTTATGATTATACAGAGGGGTTGGGGGTATAGGTTGAAGAAGACGGTTGATAGGGTAGATCCTTGTGGGACTCCCTGAGTTTGTCGATATGGATTGGAAATGTTTGATCCTAGTTTTATCTGCTGTTGACGGTTTGAGAGGTAAGACTGAAACCATTTGAGTACTGTGCCATGTATTATAGTTGATTGAAGGTGGAATAAGAGGGTACTGTGGTCGACTATGTCAAATGCTGCAAAGATGTCCAGGAATATCAGTATGAAGGTTTTGGATTGGTCTTGAATGCCTTTGATTAAGGAGTTGGTAAGGGAGGTCACAAAGTTTCCACTACATGGAGAGGGCTTAAACCAGGATCCAGAAGGGAGTTGTTGTCAATGTGGTTTTGGAGCTGCAATTGGACAGTCTTTTCAATAATTTTAGCTAGGAAGGGGAAACTCACGATGGGTCTGTAGGATGCAGGAGTGGAGTGGTCAAGGTTGGGTTTTTTTAGGGTGGGACGGATTGAGGAGAGCTTGAGGCATTCTAGCATTAGTCCTTGTTGTAGAGATTCTTGTGTTAATCTTGTGACTATTGGACTGAGTTCAGTTTTAGCTGTTTTTATCCAATTGGTTGGACAGGGGTCAAGGGGTGAGGTTGTTGTATTGTGCATTGCTAGTATGGTCTCAATGGATTCTTCTGTAATGGTGTCAAACCTCGCATATACCGGTAAATGTGACTAATTTTCCTGAGAGAACGACATTAATAGAATGCAACATATTTAGTCTATCCACTACTCCACATTTATCCTCAAAATATCAAGGAATAAGAAGGGTCCATTTACAAACTATCTTTGGACAGAATCCACAAAGTGCTTTCTATCTGCTGACTTTGAACTAAGTTTCTAGAAGAAAATATACTCGCTACTTTTGTAGATTATGTGGCTAGATTTTCTTTGCAAAATAATGCATATAGACTTGAAAAAAAAGATGAATCTGCATATTGTTTCCCATCCTAGTAACAGCTTTCCTAAAAATGACTAAAAGTGCACATGTCATGAAATCCCATGCACACTTTTAGTCATGTTTAGGGAGGGCAGTTTTCAGACAGCCTCCTTACAGGCATAAATTGTTATTTACCTGTGTTTACATTTTCAAAGAGTATATTTTCAGATAGCCTAGGGCAGGGGTGGCCCAAGGGGGGTGCGGGGCCAAGTGCGGAGACTCAGCGCGGGGCCTCATTTGCATAAATATTTGCATAATGTTACCATACACTAACTTTTAGTAAACATGCCTCTTCATGAGTGTATGGATAAAGAAAGACTAAAAGATTTCTATATTACTATAATCCAGTGCCAACTGCCAGGCACATTAGGAACTACTACAAACACTGCCCATTTAGAACCCATAGCAAACCCGCCGTATCATAACAGCACTACCAGGACTCACAAAGCACCATACCCTACCTATCAAAAGGCAACACTGCAAATATTAAACCAATACATTTCAGAGAATAACAATACATGACCTACTGGGGAAAGAGAACAAGTGGCAATGTCAAATAGGAATTACATAAACAGAATACCTCAGCTCAGTTACACATGCAGAACACAGACCATCACCAAACAAGGAATCACAATTTAGAAACAGGAAGACAATAATTAAACTGGGAACCCTAAAAAGCCAAACTTGGAATGTACAACAACAATATAGAAATAAAACTCTAAATTAATTTCCTCTTGTTCTAAACAAAGCACAGACGTTAATGATGCACATTTCCCAGAGTTGTCATATTCCAGTTAATAAATTCAAAATAAGGAGATATCTTTGTACCTTTTGTGCATTTTTTTTTTTCAGTTGCAATTTCTCCAGACACTTTCTTCTGGTTTCTTTGTGACTTCTGCTAACTCTCCATCGTCTGCTGTCCATTTGTCCTTTCTTCTCTCTTCTAGTTTTTTTTCCATTCTCTTACATCTGCTTTAACATACTAATCTTTCTCCTTTTGCTCTTTCCTCATTCCTTTTTCATCCACTCAAATTTTACCCCTCCATCCTCAATCCCCACTTACTCTCCCAATACCCGGCCAATTGTAGATTTTTCTTCCCTCCCACACAAAATATTTTTCCCCTCTCCATTTCACTCTCCCAGCCCCATCCCATTCTAATCTCCCCCAAAATCAGCTCCCTTCTAGTTCCAGCCCCACCCAGTATCCACTCCCTTCTAGTCCCCGCATAAGCCCATTTCCAGTCCTAGCCCCCCCATCAGCCCATTTCCAGTCCTAGCTCCCCCATCCATTTCCAGTCCTATCCGAGTCCCTCCATCAACTCATTTCCAATATCAGCCTCCCATCAGCCCATTTCTGGTCCTTTCCTAGCCCCACCATCAGCCCATGTCAAATCCTAGCTCCCCTCCACTCAGCCCATTTCCAATCCAAGCCCCCCATGAGCCTACTTCCAGTTCCAGCCCCTTCTTTATTTCATTTAAATTCAAGCCCCCACCACAGCCCATTTCCAATCTTAGCTCCCCCAACACCCAATTCCCAGTCCTATCCTAGCCCCTTCATCAGCCCATTTCCTGTTCTAGCTCCCTCCCCTCACAGCCCATTTCCATTCCAATCCCCCTCCCCATCAGCTATTTGCAGTTCAAGCCCCCCTTCCACTCAGCCCATTTCCATTCCAAGCCCCCTCCCCATCAGCTATTTGCAGTTCAAGCCTTCCCTTCCACTCAGCCCATTTCCAGTCCTAGCAACCCCCCCAACCCATTACCAGTCCTATCCATCCCATAGCCTATTACCTGTCCTAAACCCCCATCAGCCCACTCCCAGTCCTAATCCCATCAGCCCATTTCCAGTACTAACCCCCATTACCCAATTTTCAGTTTAAGCCCCCCCATAACCCATTACCAGTCCTAACCCCCATCAGCCCACTCCCAGTCCTAATCCCATCAGCCCATTTCCAGTCCTAACCCCAATCACCCAATTTTCAGTTTAAGCCCTCCCCCAGCCCATTACCAGTCCTAACCCCCCATTAGCCCACTTCCATTCCAAGCCCCCATCCCCCATCAGCTATTTGCAGTTCAAGCCTTCCCTTCCACTCAGCCCATTACAGTCCGAGCTCCCCCATGGCCTATTACTAGTCCTAAACCCCCATCAGCCCACTCCAATCCTAATCCCATCAGCCCATTTCCAGTCCTAACCCCATCACCCAATTTTTCAGTTTAAGCCCCCCCCATAGCCCATTACCAGTCCTAATCCCCATCAGCCCACTTCAAGCCCTAATCCCATCAGTCCATTTCCAGTCCTAACCCCCATCACCCAATTTTCAGTTTAAGCCCCCCCCTCTCGTGGCTCTGTTAAGTTCCCATCAGCCCCTGTGGTCTTAACAGAGCCAAGAAAGGGAAACTCTCCCTTCGCGCTCAGAAAGCCAGTTTCAACTGCGGAGAGGGAGCTGATGCAGGGAGGGCAGGCTCTGCCGGGTAGGGGGGCCCCGTGGGACACTCAAATCTGCCACGGCGGTAGTGGCAGGCCGGCAGCAGACAGCTTTTTTTTAAAAAATGTAAAATTTACTTTTAAGCAGAATGTTCTTTGCGTGGGGCCCCCTGAAACGTGGGGCCCTGTGCAAAAAACATTCTTGCTCAATGGACGGGCCGGCCCTGGCCTAGGGAGAGAGGAAAATGCATCACCCACAAAACCCGATAATCCTAGGCAAGCTCCTCCCACACTACGTAACCTACATTGCAAAAGGATGCAGCGTGTGTCCATGTCTGACATTTCTTGTTTTTGCCTCCCTCCCTGAACATGATATTCTCAGAAATCAATCCCTCATTTGTGGAATTGTACCACCAATCTGAAAATTGATTCCTGGGGATTAATTAATTCCGGCGAACTCTGATGATCTGGCACATAATGATTCTACTCCCCAAGACAAATTTTAATCCATTTCAACAGTAAGAACTCTGCTGGGAAATGCAGCCTCTATTACAAGAAACACTTGCAAATCTGCTTTATAAAAGCCAGCTCGTCTATGAAATGTGCAAGCCAGTTGGCATATACCAGTAAATGTGACTGGCTGTCCTGTGAGAATAACATTAATAGAGTACAACATATTTAGTCTATCCGCCACTCCACATTTTTTTAAAGAGGAAAGCCTGTTGATCTTGGTGACTAGGGAGTACTTCAATCAGGCTTTGCTGCATTTTTCACAGTTCAAGCTGTAAAACCTTTCAAACCCTAGACTGTGCATGTTTTCACTTTAGGATAGGTTTGGATGAGAGACATACAGAATTATTTTCCTCTTACTTACATTGGCTTAAATTTACCATCTAAAATCATCATTATCAAGTCACAAAAATTTCACATGCACCTGGAGTAATAATAAATCCATATCAATATTAATTGAGAAGATGAAACAATTAGACAAATAGAAACATGACGGAAGAAAAAGACAATATGGTCTATCTAGTCTGCCCTTCCATTTCAACTACAATACTACAATCTCCTTTAGAGATCTTCTGTGTTTGTCCCATTTTTTTTTTAAATTCAGATACTGTACTTGTCTCTATTACCTCCACTTGGAGACTATTCTACATATCTGACTGTAACAGAGCCTGTGTTAAATAGCAATAACATGTTTTAAGTGCAGTAATTCAGCTTAATAAATGTATTCCTTAGATTGCAAGCTCTTTGAGGACAGTGAAATACCTACTCTATCTGTATATATGAGTGGAGGAGTAGCCAAGTGGTTAGAGCAGCAACCTGATGCCCAAGAGATCAAGGTTTGATTCCCACTGGCACTTCCATTGTCTCAGAAGAAAGGCCTAGCAATCCACTTCTGGTTGCATCCTACCAAGAAAACCCAGGAGCTACTGAGTCACCAGGAGTTAGCATTGACCCCTAAATAAAGGCATGGGGAGCAGGGACCTGCACAGATCAGCAGGTGCACCTACTCCTGTCACCTTGCTGGGCAGACTAAATGGACCATGATGGTCCTTATCTGCCATCATATATTATGGCATCTAACAGTCTTTCTGTAAAGAAATATTTCCACATATTACTCTTGAGTCTATCCTCTTTCACCCTCACCTTATGTCCCCTTATAGCAGAGCTTGCTTTTAATCAAAAGAGTCTCTCCTCTTGAACATTTATGCCACAGTGGTATTTTAAAAAAGGTTTCTATTGTATCTTCTCTATCCCACCTATCCTCTAATATATGCATATTAAGATTTTTAAGTCTGTCCCTATATGCTTTATAATGGAGATTACTGACCATTTTAGTAGCCACCCTCTGCATAAACTCCATCCTGTTTATATCCCTTTGAAGACATGGTCTCCAGAATTACACACAATACTCCAAATGAGGTCACACCAGAGATTTATACAGAAGCACTATCACCTCCTTTCTTCTGCTGACCATTCTTTTCCCTATATACCCAAGCATCCTTCTGGCTATTGGCGTCATCTTTTCTACCTGCTTAGCCACTTTAAGATCATCAGAAGCAATCATGCCTAGGTCCCGCTCCTCTTTCGTGGACAGAAGTATCATCTGCAAAGAGGCAAACCGCATATGACAGCCCTTCCGCAACATCGCTAACAGAGATGTTAAAAAGAATCAAACCAAGGACAGACCTCTGTAGCATTTCAGGCCAGTTAGTCTAACCTCTTGGTGAGCAAATTATTGGAAATGCTGCTAAAACAGAAGGTAGTGAGTTTTCTGGAGTCTAATGGATTGCAGGATCCGAGGCAGCATGGGTTTACTAGAGGCAGGTCTTGTCGGACAACTCTGATGACTGGGTGACCAGGAAGTTGTACTGAGGGAGAGCCCTAGATGTGGCATACTTAGATTTCAGTAAAGCCTTTGAAACTTTTTCACACAGGCAACTTATAAACAAATTGATCACTCTAAGGATGGACCCTAAAGTCATTGACTGGGTTAGAAATTGGTTGAGTGGGAGGCAATAAAAGGTACAGGTAAATGGAACTCACTCGGAGGAGAAGGAGGCTACCAGTGGTGTGCCGCAAGGATCTGTCCTTGGTCCAATTCTTTTTAACATCTTTGTTAGTGATGTTGCGGATGGGCTGTCTGATAAGGTTTGCCTCTTCGTGGATGATACCAAAATCTGCAATAAAGTTGACACCCAGAAAGGAGTAGACAACATGAGGAGGGGTCTAACTAAGCTTGAAGAATAGTCAAAAATTTGGCAGCTAAGATTTAATGCTAAAAAATGCAGGGTCATGCATTTGGGCTGCAAAAATCCAAGGGAGCAGTACAGTGTAGGGAGCAAAGTATTTCTGTCCACAAAAGAGGAGCAGGGCCTGGGTATGATTGTTTCTGATGATCTTAAATTGACTAAACAGGTAGAAAAGACAACGGTGAAAGCCATGCTTGGATACATAGGGATAAGAATAGCCATCAGAAAAAAGGAGGTGATAGCGTCTCTGTATAAGCCTCTGATGCAACCTCATTTGAAGTACTGTGTGCAATTCTAGAGACTGCACCTTCAAAAATATATAAACAGGATGAAGTTGGGGCAGATAGTGGCTACAAAAATGATTAAAGATCTTCGTTATAAAGTGTATAGGGACAGACCTAAAAATCTTAATGGGCCTGATATTCAAAGGAGTAGGCATTATTTGAATGGCAAAAAAAGCATAGTTACTCACATGCAACAGGTGATCTCTGGGAACAGCAGGAATCAGCCTTCATATATGGTGATGTAAATACCAACGGAACTCCCGCAGGAACACTCCCCAATAGGACAGCCTTTGGGAATAGTCCACTGAGCCTGCACATCTGCCTTCCCACCTTCCCAACTCCTCTCCTCAGTTGAGTTTGTAGCTGAGAGATAGTGGAAAAAATAAAAACTACCCTACAACTCCTAGGAGAGGAGGGCGGGTTATGAAGACTGATCCCTGCTGTTCCCGGAGATCAGCTCTTACAGGTAAGTAACTACGCTATCTCCAGGAACAAGCAGGAATGCAGTCTTCACATATGGGACTCACTAGCTCCTAGGTACCAGACTGGCATAAAGGAGAACAGTGTGATCCCTGAGGCTAAAGCACAGAGCAGAAGAGTGTGGACACAATGTGGCCCAGTGGACTCAATTCTAGTCTGCTATACCACCTCTAATGGAAGTCTGGTCTCTTGTAGAAGTCCGGGACGGAGGATAGATTTTGAGTTTAAGTCCAAAAACAGTGCTGGAGTACAGCTTGGCCAAAGACAGTGTTCTGACAGGAGTATCTATTCAAACAATAATGTGCAGTGAAAATGTGAATGGAGAACAGATCTTGTCCTTCCAGCTCCATTCGGTATGGAGGTTGGCAACTGAGGTTGCCATGGCCTGCACATTATGAACAGAGACGTGACTCTCTAGGGAGAGTCCCACTTGTGCATAAGCAAAAGAGATACAGTCTGCTATCCATATCGATAGAGTCTGCTTTGTCACTTCTAGACCAAGGTGACTTGGATCAAGGGAAATGAATAATTGAGAGGATTTCCTGTGAACTTTAATTCTATCTAAGTAGTAAGCCAGCTCTCGCTTGTAGTCTAAAGTGTGTAGTGCAGGTTCCGCGAGAGACGCTTGTTGTCTTGGGAAGAAAATCGATAGAATTACCGACTGGTTCAGATGAAAGGAGGAGGCCACCTTCGGAAGGAAGTGTGGATGTGTACGAAGGACCACCTTGTCATGATGGAACCGGGTACAAGGCGGAGCCGCCATAACAGCCTGAAGTTCATTGATGTAGCAAACTGACATGATGGCTATGAGGAAGATGATCTTCCAAGAGAGAAATTTCAGTCAACCAATCACTAAAGGCTTGAAGGGAGGTTTTAGAAGTTGAGCTAGAACCACATTGAGGTCCCAAGCAACTGAAACAGCTTAAAGGGTCACTTGAACAGCAGGAGACCCCGCATAAAGAGTGTGAGGAGATAGGCTGTCTGCCCAGTGGTTTGTGATAGGCCACAATGGCACTAAGATGAAGTCTGTCCGAGCTGCCAAGGACAAGTGGAGGAGATATTTAAGAAGGGGGGAACACCAGAGGGACTGTTTGCATGATGCAAGCAGGATATCCTTGACCTCTTGTGACAGTTTGAGGTCAGTGAATACTGCACCTTCAGCAACCATGCTGTGAGGCAAAGGGCATGAAGATTGGGATGGAGAAGCATCCCTTGCTCCTGACAGAGGAGTTCAGGCACACATCCGAATCTGAGGTATTGAGTTTGTGCCAGGCGAAGGAGCAGAGGAAACCACAGTTGATGTGGCCCAAAAGGGGCTATGCGGATCATGGAGCCCTTGTGGGCTTGTAGCTAGAAGAACATTTTTAGTATCAAGGGGATTGTTGGAAATGCATAAAGCAGGCCCCATCCCCAGTGGAGAAGAAAGGCGTCTGAAACTTGTCAGTTCAGGAACAGAAGCCATGAGCAGAACAATGGAAGCTATGTGTTCTGTTGAGCGACAAAAAGATCTATGAGTGGGGTTCCCATGTTTGGAAGATCCAAGCAGCCATCTCCCAATGTAGGGTTTACTCGTGTGGATGAAGGATACAACTGAGCCTGTCCGCAAGGACATTGAGTTCACCCAGGAGGTACACCACTCTGAGGTGAATGCGGTGTGCATTGGCAAAAAAGCAAGAGGCGAAGTGCCTCATGACATAAGGGATGGAATCCTATTCACCTCTGTTTTTTCACATAGAACTTGGCCACCAGATTGTCTGTTCTGACTAATACCTGTTGGCCCAAATGTTGGGGTTGAAAAACCCAAAAGGCATTTGTTAGGGCACGCAGCTCCAGGAGGTTTATCTGCAACGCAGATTTCTGCAGTGTCCGCAGACCCTGTGTGGTTAGATCATTCAGATGCACTCCCCAACCTAGTTTGGAGGCATCCATTGTCAGGGTGCATCAAGGTGGAGGCATCTGAAAAGGTGACCTGCTGAGTAGGTTCTGTGGGGAACACCAGCAGTGAAGATACCTGTTTAGTTGAGGAGTGATATGTATCTTGTCTTTGAGATGCCCCTTTGCTTGGGTCCATTGAGAAAACAGAGTCCATTGGGCTTGCCACATGTGTAAGTCATGTGCCTCAAGAGGAATAGCATCTCTCGAGCTGTTACCAGACTTTGTTGCTGTATGTGTTTTACGAACTCAATGAGGCAGGCAGAGCAATCCTGCAGAAGGAAAGCTTGGGCCTGCTGAGTGTCCAAGAGTTTTCCGATGAACTCAAACCTTTGGGTTGGAATGAGGTAAGTCTTTGGGAAGTTTAGGACAAATCCTAGATGTTGAAGCATAGTGATGGTGTGATGCAGGGAGAGTTTTACCTCCTGAGGGGAGTGTCCCCTGATTAGCCAGTTGTCTAACTAAGGGATGATGAAGATTCCCAAAGTGCGGAGATAGGCTACGATCACTGCCATGCATTTTGTGAACACTCACAGTGTGGAAACTAAGCCGAAGGGCAGCACCCAGTATTGGTAGTCATTTTCCTAAAACCTAAAATACAGATACTGTCTGTGCTGAGGATGGATCACTAAGTGCACACCTCATTTAAGTCTAAAAAACATTGCTAATCACACCTTTGTAGATATGGGAGAAGAGTTCCGGAGAAATCATTTTGAATTTTTCTTGGACTAGGAATTTTTTTAGGACCCTGAGATCCAGGATGGGCCTGAATCCTCCTGTTTTCTTTGGAATGAGAAAATATGGAGAGTAGAAGCCCATCTCTTCCTGAGGGGGAGGAACTTTGTGTGGTACCCCCTTCCCCCCTGCTGAGGGTTCAGGACAGGGTACCTTGTAACTGCCCTCTTTAATAGGACTTATCTCCCTCCCTCCCTCCCTCCACAGCACCCACCCACCCCTGGGGTAATTGTAGTTTTATAGGTACTTGCACATCTTAGAGGAAAGGGGCTGCTCTCTGGTGCAGCTCGTTATCCAAATCAGTCATACACAGAGGACCTGAGATTAATTACTTAAGCTTCAGGTACACAAGGTGTATTAGGGGTATTAGATACACTTTTATTGGTATAAGCATCCACACCAATCCTTATTATATACAGAATTTAAAAGACCTAAACACAAGCTTTAAACTAAGATGCAGACAGAAGTCCAGCAACGAGATGGGGGTTCTCCGGTCTTTTGCATTGAGTGTCACATGTATGATTTTCTCCCAGTTGGTGAGAGGTCTTATGTATGCACTAAGTGCAAAGAACTCTTTGCTCTCAGGGAAAGAGTCCGTTCTCTAGAGGCTAGAGTAGCAGACCTGGAAGACATAAGAAAGACAGAGAAGTACATGGACGAGACCTACAGGGATATAGTCCTGAAGTCCCACCTCCAGTCTGGCAGCATCCCTGTTGCCATGGAGGAGAGAGGTCACGTGACAGGAGAGCATCACCCTGGTGTGGCAGGAAGTGATCCTGTAACTAGGACCTGTCCTCCAGGTGATGTAAAACCCTCTCGCACCGAGGACGTTTCTCCAGGGCCATGTCCCCATGAGGGGAGGGTCAGGACAGCTGTTATAGTTGGTGATTCAATCATTAGGAATGTAGATAGCTGGGTGGCTGGTGGACGTGAGGATCGCCTGGTAACATGCCTGCCTGGTGCGAAGGTAGCGGACCTCACGCACCACCTAGATAGGATCATAGATAGTGCTGGGGAGGAGTCTGCTGTCTTGGTACATGTTGGTACCAATGACATAGGAAAATGTGGTAGGGAAGTTCTGGAGGCTAAATTTAAGCTTTTAGGTAGGAAGTTGAAATCCAGAACTTCCAGGATAGCGTTCTCCAAAATGCTTCCTGTTCCACGTGCAGGACCCAAAAGACAGGCAGAGCTCCGGAGTCTCAATGCGTGGATGAGACAATGGTGCAAGGATGAGGGTTTTGGATTTGTTAGGAACTGGGGAACATTCTTGGGAAAGGGGGAGCTCTTCCGAAGGGATGGGCTTCACCTTAATCAGGATGGGACCAGACTGCTGGCATTAACCTTTAAAAAAGAGATAGAGAAGCTTTTAAACTAGAAATTAGGGGAAAGCCGACAGTCACCCAGGAGTGCATGGTTCGGACAAAGGTATCCTTGAAGGATACTACCAAAAGCAGTGAGGTTCCAAAAGGGAGTATAGTAGCCCAAATGCCCTTGAGTAAGGAGCAGACAGAGCATAAAGATTCCAAATTACCCCTGCCTACCAATAGCCAGATTAATATGAATAAAATAGTCTCTAAAATGCTTGTATGCCAATGCTAGAAGTCTAAACAATAAGATGGGAGAGTTAGAATATATACACTAAATGAGAGGTTAGATATGATTGCACTCTCAGAATCATGGTGGAAGGAGGATAACCAGTGGGACACTGTGATACCTGGATACACACTATATCGTAATGATAGAGCTGATCAAATTGGTGGAGGGGTTGTGCTCTATGTTAGAGAGGGCATTGAGTCAGAAAGGATTAAAGTTTTGCAGGGAACAAAATATGCTGTAGAATCTCTATGGATTGAAATTCCATTTATGAAGGGGAAGGTGATGGCAGTTGGAGTATACTATCGACCACCTGGCCAGAATGAACAAATGGATGATGAAATGCTCAAAGAAATCAAGGAAGCTAACAAAAGTCACAACAGAGTAGTAATAATGGGTGATTTCAATTACCCCGGTATCGACTGGGTCAGTGTCACAGCAGGATAAGCTAAAGAGATAAAGTTTCTAGATGGAATAAATGACTGCTTCTTGGAGCAGCTGGTTCATGAACCGACCAGAGGTGAAGCCATACTGGACATAGTCCTTAGTGGAACGCCAGATCTGGTGCAAGAAATAAGGGTGTTGGGATCACTTGGCAATAGTGATCATAGTATGATCATGTTTGATTTAATTAGTGGAGGACAGATAGTAAAGGCATCCACAGTACTACCTTTTAACTTTCAAAAGGGAGACTATGATAGAATGAGGAATATAGTTAGGAAAAAACTAAAAGGAGCGGTTCCAAAGGTTAAAGACTTACAGCAAGCTTGGGTGTTATTTAAAAATACTATCCTCGAAGCCCAGACCAGCTGTATTCCATGCATTTGGAAAAGTGGAAGAAAGTCCAAAAAACTGCCAGCATGGTTTAAAAGTGAGGTCAGAGAGGCTGTTGCTGCCAAAAAAGCAACGTTCAGGAAATGGAAAAAAGAGCCAAATGATGAAAACTGGAAACAGCACAAGCACTGGCAAGTTAAATGCAAAGCATTGATAAGGCAGGCAAAGCGGGAATTTGAGAAGAAACTTGCTACAGAAGCAAAAACACGAAATAAAGACTTTTTCAAGTACATTCGTAGCAAAAGGCCTGTGAGAGAGTCAATTGGACCATTAGATGATAGAGGGGTAAAAGGGGCAGTAAGAGGAAACAAGGCTATAGCAGAGAGACTGAATGAATTCTTTGCTTCGGTCTTTACTGAGGAAGATGTAGGGATGTTACCCAAGACTGAAGTGGTATTTAAAGGTGATACTGCAGAGGAATTGAGAGAAATATCGCTACACCGGGAAGATATATTACAACTATTTGATAAACTGAATAGTAGCAAATCACCTGGACTGGATGGTATACATCCCAGAGTGTTGAAAGAACTGAAATATGAGATTGCAGACCTGCTATTGGTAATCTGTGAACTTTCATTAAAATCATCTGTAATACCTGAAGATTGGAGGGTCGCCAACGTAACACCAATTTTTAAAAAGGGTTCCAGGGGTGACCCAGGAAATTACAGACCGGTGAGCCTGACGTCAGTACCAGGGAAAATGGTAGAAACCATCATAAAGAACAAAATTACACAGCATGTAGATAGTCATGGCCTAATGGGAGACAGCCAACATGGCTTAAGACAAGGAAGATCTTGTCTTACTAATCTGATATGTTTTTTTGAAGGTGTGCATAAACAGGAAGACAAAGGTGAGTCAGTTGATATAGTGTATCTGGACTTTCAGAAAGCTTTTGACAAAGTCCCCCATCAGAGACTTTTGGCGAAGCTAAAAAGTCATGGGATAGGAGGCAGTGTACTATTGTGGATCGGGAACTGGTTAAAAGATAGAAAGCAGAGGGTAGGGCTAAATGGCCAATATTCCCAATGGAAAAAGGTGAATAGTGGAGTACCCCAGGGATATGTACTGTGTCTGCTGCTTTTTGACATATTCATAATGACCTGGAAAAGGGAATAACTAGTGAGGTTATCAAATTTGCAGATGACACAAAACTGTTTAAAGTTGTTAAAACCCAAGAGGATTGTGGAAAACTGCAGGAGGATCTGGATAACTTGGAAGACTGGGCATCCAAATGGCAGATGAAATTTAATGTGGACAAGTGCAAAGTTATGCACCTAGGAAAGAACAACCCACACTATAGTTACACGATGCAAGGCTCCACATTAGAAACCACCACCCAGGAAAAAGATTTAGGAGTCATCGTGGATAACATGTTAAAACCCTCCGCCCAGTGTGCAGCGGCGGCCAAGAAAGCAAATAGAATGCTAGGTATCATAAGGAAAGGGATGGAGAATAAAACAAAGGATGTTATAATGCCTCTGTATCGCTCCATGGTACGACCGCACCTTGAATATTGTGTGCAATTCTGGTCACCGTATCTTAAAAAGGACATAGCGTTATTAGAAAAAGTACAGAGAAGAGCCACCAAATTGGTGAAGGGGATGGAAGGCTACTCCTATGAAGAGAGGCTAAGAAGGTTAGGGCTCTTTAGCCTGGAGAAGAGACGGCTGAGGGGAGATATGATAGAGGTCTATAAATTAATGAATGGAGTGGAACGGATAAACGTGGATCAATTGTTTACGCTATCAGAGTATAGAAAGACTAGGGGACATGTAATGAAGCTACAGGGTATACTATTTAAGACAAATAAGAGAAAATATTTTTTTACTGAACGTGTAATCAAACTCTGGAATCTGTTACCGGAGGATGTAGTAAGGGCTGTTAGTATAGCTGGGTTTAAAAAAGGTTTGGACAAGTTCCTGGAGGAAAGGTCCATAAACCACTATTAAAAAGGGACCCAAGATATCAATGCTTGACCCAGTACAAGCATTGTGGAACCTGTGTCTTTTGGGGATATTGCTAGGTACGTATGACCTAAATTGGCCACTGTTGGAAATAGGATACTGGGCTTGATGGACCTCGGTCTGACCCAGTATGGCATGTCTTATGTTCTTATGTTCTTAACTCTTTCTATGGTACCCTGAGATAGCAGGGTGGACAACTTTTCCTTTTAGAGTGTGCTCTGAAGGAGGTTTGTGGGATAGTCCCCTGTGAAGCTGGTGGGTGGTAAATTTTTGAAGTGAAGCAGATACCCCCTATGGATGATGTTGGTAATCCACTGTTCTGAAGTGATGAGGTACCACCTGTGGGCATAGGAACAGAGTCTGCCTGCTATGTTCAGGGGCTGGGGACCCTGCAGAGGCAGGGTGACAATGCTCTCTAGGAAGCAGTCAAAAACTAGGTGCAGGTTGTGCTTGCACCACTGATTGGAGCTTAGGAGCCTTGGGTTTCTTGGGTTGCGAGTGCCTGCTGGCACTTCTGTTGCTGCTGAAGCTAGTAAGCAGCTGCAGGGGTGTAGGAAGGATAATACCTCTTCTTCTTAGAGTAGAAAGATTTCTTTGGAAGAGCCTTCCTTTTGGAGGGGTCAGCCATCTTCCTGAAAAGGTGTTTGAGGCTGTGATCATCTGTCTCAATCTCACTGGCCTTTTCTCTCCAACCCTTTCCAAAAAGGTTCTCTCCAGTACATTGGCTATTAGCCAACTTGCTCTGGACCCATTGTTCGAGATCTGATGCCTGTAACTAGTCCATTGTTCGAGCCCCAATGCAGAGTGATGAAGCTCTGCTGATTGATTCAAAAGCATCAAAAGATGCCCTGGTAAGAAATTTTGAGGTATTTTGACCTTGCCTCTCTTATCATCTGGAATGATGGTGGTAAATGTCTCCAGGTCCCTGGTGACATCCTTCAGGAACATGCCCATGTATAACATGTAAGAGGAAATCCTTGAAGTCAGCATGCATGCCTGAAAACATTGACACACAAAGGCAATGACTGCCCTCGAATCTCTACCTGCAGGCATGGAAGAACAATTCTTTGAAGTATTTATTTGACGCATGGCCGATTCCACCACCATTAAGTGGTGGGGGAGTTATGATTTATGGTTTATTAAAATTCTTGATATTTATTTATTTATTTAAAGGGTATTTCTATCCCGCCTTATCCTTTAATCAAGGTGGTGTACACAGCAAACAATCAGTGTCATTGGTGTTTGTGTTGGTGTGTTTATGTAAATTGGGGTGTATGAGTGTGGGTGGGCTGATTAGCGTGAGCTATTTACAACATGGGTTTTTACAGTTATATACATATCCATATATACGTGAGCTATTTACAACATGAGATTTTTACAGTTATATACATGGGTTTTACTGTCTCTGCAGCGTACTGTGGTTGATCTTGAGACCGAGTCTGATGTTCCGTTATGGGCTTGGTCCTGGTCTGTAGAGATTGGCTATCTGCTTGGGCCGTAGTGCTCAGTGATGAGCAATGTCTTTAGGTGTTTTTGGAAGTCCTTTGGATCTTCAGTTGACCGTAGCTCATCTGGGAATGTGTTCCATATTGCTGGAGCTGCCATTGATAGGGCTCTTTGTGTAGTGGATTTGCATGCTTTTGTGTAGTTGCTTGGAATGTTGAGTGTGTCTGCTGTGGTCTTTCGTCTAGGTCTAGTGCTGGCGTCAGGAAGTATGAGGGGTTGGAGGCTGATATACTGCCCTTCAACAATATATCAGAGTGGTTTACAATAAAAACAATAATCAAAAGTAGGAAAGGAATGCCATAAAATAATAGTATAAAGATCAGAGATATAAGGCAAGGAGGTAGGGAGAAGTAGGGAGGGGATAGCAGAAATCCAAATGTTTCAGGGTTGCAATTGAATGTACAACAACAACCAAATTATGCTACACTATATGGTCTCAGAGGAAAGGTGAAATGCCTGTTGTAAAACATATGTTTTAAGTGCTGTTTTAAATCTAGGGAGGGATGATTCAAGACACACAGAAGCGGGAAGGGAGTTCCATACTGAGGGACCAAGTAAAAAGAAAGCAGAATTCCGGTTGCTATCAAGATGAGCCCTGGATGGAGATGGCAAATAAAAGTCAGTGAGCAAAGAGAACACGGTAGCACATATGGAATGATGTGAGAAGCAAGATAGGCAGGGACACCAGAACTGAAGATCTTATGGATAATAAGGAGCTTATATTGTGAGCGCAAAGTCAAGGGAAGACAATGAGGTTTTAATGAGTAAGGGAGGGACATGATTGAATCATGATGAATGATTTAACAGTATTTTTTATTTAACAGTATTTCTAAACCGCCTTATCATGATAATCAAGGTGATAAAGAAGACATATTTCTACCAATTGTAGCCACTTTAGTTGTTACTGTGGCAAGCCAGAATAGACAGTGTTATAGTAATCCAGTTTAGAAATGACCAAAGACAACAGTAAAGTGGTAATCATGGGGACAGGGAAATATGAGCAAATAGAGCAGATTTGACGGAGTGAGTAGAAACAACGACAAACAACAGTGCTAATATGGGACTGAAAAGACAGCATGGAATCTAGATGTTTAAATGTGTAAACTTTGGGTATAGTGACACCATCAAGAGATGGAGACATGGGGGGAGTATAATTTTATTTTATTTATTTATTTATTTAACAGTTTTTATATACCGCGCTATTCAACATCAGTGCGGTTCACATTTTAACAACATTGTACTTAAGCATAAAACATATGTCAAGTTTACAGCTAACAGGAAGTGGAAAAGGGATAACTGGGGTTAAAGATAATATAACAACAAATATTCACAACTATTTACAGTAAATTAGCGTAGGCTTTGAGCTTCATAGGTTAGAAATGCACTAGATTTGGTCGGGGGCAAGGAATGGAGTTTTGGGAATTTGACTAACCATATTCATTAGTTTGAGTTGGAAGGGGCGAAGGTGGGGAGGTAACACCTTGGAAGAAGTGTTGGGTGAAGAGGTGTGTTTTTAGAGCTTTTCTGAATTGGGACAGGTCTTTTTGTGATCTGATGTTGGATGGTAACATGTTCCAGCATCTGGGGGCGAAAGATGAGAAAGCTCTCATGGTAGTCGTCTGCGTGACTTTTGCTGGGTCTTTTGGGACCATGAGTGTGTTTTCTGTTACCGATCTTCTAGCTCTGATGTTTTGAGGGTGGTGAAGGATGTCAGATAGTGAGGATGGAGAGATTTGATGGAACGCTTTGAACGTCAAGAGGAGGGTTTTGTATAAGATCCTGCATGTTATTGGGAGCCAATGAAGTTCAAACAGAATGGGAGTAATATGTTGACTCCTAGGAGCTCCGTATAGCACTCTTGCTGCTGTATTCATGGCCAACTGTAGTGGGTTCAGTGTGCTCTTAGGAAGGCCATGGAGAACAATGTTAGCGTAGTCGAAGTGCGGAACGCTTGGAAGGTTGTGGAAGGTTGTGCGTTATTGGCAACTGGGACAACAGATGGACCAACAAGAGACTATACTGTGCTGATGGACTACATCTCTCTTCCGCAGGGAAAAGAATCCTAAGTGAAAAATTCAGGCAGTATGTGGACATGCATTTAAACTAGGAAAAGGGGGTGACGGATGTGGAAGGTCAACATCTGCATGCCACCCCCAACAAAAGCAGAACAACATCAGAAACAGCCACACTTTTAAACCACACATCAAAAACATGTGGGAGGAAGTGGGCAGAACAAAATCAATGCAAAATACACACAAGCCAGGAAAGTGCTGGAAAGCAATGAGCACAAATGCTCGAAGCTTAGCCAACAAAATTCCAGACCTGGAAGCCCTAATGGTGGAAATGGACTTGGACATTGTGGCCATTACAGAAACATGGTTTAATGAATCACATGATTGGGATATAGCCATAGCTGGCTATAATCTATTCAGAAGGGACCGAGAAAATGGAAAAGGAGGAGGAGTAGCCTTGTATGTCAAAAGCAATATTAAAGCTACTGAAATGCAGGGGACATGGGGAAAAGAAGAAGCACTCTGGATTGCGTTGGAGAGAGGAGATGGTACTGTCATCCATATTGCTGTAGTCTATAGACCTCCGACTCAAATTGAAGAGAGAGACAATGAATTGATTATAGATATTGCCAAGATAGCATCAAAGGGGGAAGCAATCATATTGAGTGACTTTAATCTACCTGATGTGGATTGGATTACTCCTTCTGCACATCTGGAAAGAAGCAAAAAAATTGTGGATGCTCTCCAAGATGCATTATTTAGACAAATGGTGATGGAACCAACCAGGAAAAGCTCACTGCTGGATGTAGTGCTCACCAACGGTGATAGAGTGTCGAATGTCTGCGTGAGTGCCCCTGTGAGCAACAGCGACCATCACACAGTGTGGTTTGAAATAAAAGCCATGGTACAGGCCAATCATAGCAAGCTCAGAGTCCTAAACTTCAAATACACTGACTTCAATAAAATGGCAGAGTACGTAAAGGAGGAGATGACGGGGTGGGAGGAGATAAAGGAAGTGGAATTGCAATGGGCTAAACTAAAGGAGGCAATAAAAGGAGCAACAGATAAATATGTAAGAAAAGTAAATAAAAGCAAGAGGAGAAGGAAACCTATTTGGTTTTCCAAAGAGGTGGCTGCTCATATAAAGGCAAAAAACACAACTTTTGCAAAATTCAAAAGCTTGCAGACAGAAGAACATAGAACTGAATACAGGATCCAACTCAAAGAGTCTAAAAGAGTAATAAGGATAGCAAAATCAAAAGCAGAGGAAAAGATGGCTAAAGATGTTAAGGGTGGCAACAAAAATTTCTTCAGGTATATTCAGGAAAGGTAAAAGATCAGAGTTGGAATTGCAGGACTCAGAAGTGCTGGGAAAGGACTCATGGAAAGTGACACTGAAAAAGCAAAATTGCTAAACAATTACTTCTGCTCTGTGTTTACTAAGGAAGATCCTGGGGATGGACCAGCTGTGACTCCCATATATAAAAATGGGAATGAAGTAGATACCACACCATTCACAGAAGAAGAGGTGTTAGAACAACTTGCTAAACTGAAAGTGGACAAAGCCATGGGACCGGATGGAATACATCCCAGGATACTGAAAGAGCTCAGAGAGGTTCTTGCAGGACCGTTAAAGGATGTCTTCAACAGATCCTTGGAAACAGGAGAGGTTCCTCAGGACTGGAGAATGGCTGATGTCGTACCTCTACACAAAAGTGGTGACAGGGAAGAAGTGTCAAACTACAGGCCCGTGAGCCTTACCTCGGTGGCGGGAAAAGTAATGGAGGCGCTCCTGAAAGAGCGAATAGTGAACTTTCTGAAAACCAACAGCTTACAAGACCCGAGGCAACATGGTTTTACCGAAGGACGATCTTGCCAAACAAATCTGATCGAGTTCTTTGACTGCGTGACCAGGGAACTAGATCAGGGGCATGCGATGGATGTCATCTACCTGGATTTCAGCAAAGCCTTTGATACTGTTCCTCATAGGAGGCTTGTAAACAAACTCAGTAGCTTGGGGATGGGTCCCAAGATGGTAAACTGGATTAGAAATTGGTTGACTGACAGACGACAGAAGGTGATTGTACATGGAGCTCACTCGGATGTGAGGAAGGTGATTAGCGGGGTGCCCCAGGGTTCGGTCCTGGGCCCGGCACTGTTCAATGTATTTGTGAGTGATATTGCTGAAGGACTGAATGGAAAGGTCTGTCTTTTTGCAGACGACACAAAAATTTGCAACAGAGTGGACTCCCCCGAGGGAGTGGTTAACATGAAGAAAGATCTACAAAAGCTGGAAGACTGGTCTAAAGCTTGGCAACTACGATTTAATGCAAAAAAGTGCAGTGTCATGCACTTGGGTAGCAGAAATCCAAGAGAAATGTACGCGATAGGGGGAGAAAGGTTGGTATGCACAGTTCAGGAAAAAGACCTTGGTGTGATTATCTCTGCTGATCTCAAGGTGGCAAAACAGTGCGACAAGGCGGTGGCAAAAGCCAGGAGGATGTTGGGCTGCATACAAAGAGGGATTACCAGCAGAAAAGAAGAGGTACTTATGCCACTGTATAGGTCACTGGTGAGGCCTCACTTGAAATACTGTGTTCAGTTTTGGAGACCATATCTTGCAAAGGATGTAAAAAGACTGGAGACTGTTCAGAGGAAGGCGACCAAAATGATTTGGAGCCTGCATCAGAAGCCTTATGAGAAGAGACTTGAAGACCTAAATATGTATACTTTGGAGGAAAGGAGGGACAGGGGAGATATGATTCAGACCTTTAAATACTTAAAGAGAAATGATGAACAAACAAACCTCTTCCAAAGACGGGGAACCTGTAAAACTAGAGGGCATAACATGAAACTGCAAGGGGGTAAATTGAAAGGCAATGTCAGGAAATATTTTTTCACTGAAAGGGTGGTGGATGCTTGGAATACCCTCCCGATGGAAGTGGTAGGGGCGAACACGGTGACGGAATTCAAAAAGGCATGGGACAAACACAGAGAATCCCTTTACAGAAATAGGAAAAAAACCAAAATAAACGGTACCATCTAACTTCTGAACCATATAACGTCTCAACAAATAGGGATGTCCTACATGGAGTGGTGGGTTTACCCCTGAACAAGGATATGGGGAGGGGTGGCCTGCGCGGAGCGACAGGTGCACCTACTCTTGCCATCTTGCTGGGCAGACTGGATGGACTATGCTGGTCTTTATCTGCCGTCAACTACTATGTTACTATGTTACTATGTAAGTCATTTGGTTCAAGCATGGGTCTGAGAAGTCGTAGTGTCCTGATCTTATGGTAGATGGTCTTTACTGTATTCTTTATGTGATCTTTGAATTCCAGCCGCTGATCCAGAATGACACCTAAGTAACGTATCATGGATTTGACCGGTAGATCGGCATCTCTTGTTCTTAATGTTGGTGGAGGAGAGAAGTCTTTATTCCTTGTGATAATCAAGACCTCCATTTTTTTAAAGTTGACTCAGAGATTTTGTGTGAGCAGCCAATCTGAGATATTATTGAAGCAGGTGGTTAGAGGTGTGTAGTCGGGTTTTATAACGTTAACTGGTGTGAATAGGAGCACATCATCAGCATAAATGAGGCAGGAGATTCCGAATGAGCGGGTGATGTTGCAGATTGGTTGCATGTAGATATTGAATAGCAAGGCAGAGAGGGAGGAACCCTGCGGTACTCCTTGCTTCTGTCGGAAAGGCTGGGACGTAGTGTTACCAATCCGGACCTGTTGCCAGCGATCCTCCAAATAAGATTTGCACCAGTTCCAGGCCGTTCCTTGTATCCCTTTTTCGTGGAGCCGGGCTAGCAGTTGATCATGATCGACGGAGTCAAAAGCTGCAGCTATGTCTAGGAATACCAATGCAACTCCATTTCTGATGTTGTCTGTTGTCTGTTGAGCCAGAGAGCCATAAAGCTGAGGTCTTTGCGGGATTCAGTTTTAGATTATTATGATTTAAGCATGAGGCAACCAGACTAAGACAAGAATTAATGGGACTAAGATTAGGGGTGGTTGGATAGGTGTGGAATAGCAGCAGGATGTCGTCCACATAAAAGTGTGCACAAAGGCAATCCATCTTCATGCATCAGAAACTGCCTTTATGTACTTTAAAGGGCAAGATATGGTATCATCTGCCCTCAACAAACACAAGAACATCCCTCATCCGTTTTGATTAGATTTTGAGCACTGGAGTTTAATTCAAATGGAATATTTGTAAAGTCAAAATACAAATGAAATAGATCATCTGAACTGGCAATAGCTGGTGAACCAGCTACCAACCCTCCCACTATAAAGTTTCAAAAATGGCATGAAAAGCCATACAGAATAATACTATTTCGCAATCTGATCTGCATATATTGGCCAACCCAAAGCACAACTCTTTCTAAGGCAGTATATTAAATAACCCCAAAAAATAAACTGCTGTAAAATACTAATGGGGATACATAAGTTTGTATCCAGTTCTTTATATCAAGCTCACCTCTATTTCACACACCTGACCTCAAAACTACTTGATGAATTACCTCTCTCTTAATCCTTTTGGAAAAATGCAAATATGTAAAGATGTCACTACCACTTTAGAAGACCCTATCTTCTTGGTCTCCACATGATAACCATTATCAATGCCTCTTTCACTATCTTTTCTGGCTAACACCTTCCCTTCTTGGATTCAGTCACCTGTGTTCCAGAGTCTACTAACAATCACAATAACTCCTATGTTTCCAGGTTCTGAGTTCCCACGGCCAGTGCAAGGCTAAGAAATCTATACCATTTAAAATGTAAAAGAGTTGACAGTAAAGTTAACCACTCCCAAAACATGTCAAGCCCAGCATCAATTTGGTGAGTGCAAAGAGCTATAATTTAAATCAAATCAGAATATAGCTTAGCATAAAAGGCAAAACAGGGTCAGTACTCTTTGAGCAACAAATAAAGTCTTCTAGAGACCTTTACAAAGAGGCCTTCTACCTAGCGGGCAAGAGACATGTGAAACTTTTTCAATAGGTGTTAACACCAGATGGCAGGTCAAAAGGCCATTTTGAAAGACTCCTTCTATCCAAGCAAGGACTGTTAATCACCCAGGAAGTTGGTCACAGCATACCTCAGCAGCACAGGCATAAATAGCTCAACCAGAGCGCTATGATCCTCAGTCTGGAAGGACTAGAAAACGGGACTGTTACTTCTGGAGAGAGATCTGCAGTTGTGAGTATATACTTCTGGGAATTTTCTGAAAGGACTTCTTTGTATTAAAGCTAATTAATCTGTGAACCCACTGTTTTTTGTTAAATCAGTCAGGGCCTAGTAGTGATGCAGCATAGCTGCTGAAAAAGCTCTAATTCTCTCACTCACCCACAGAAGGAAAACACACAGACAGGCTGGTATGCAAACAGGAACTTTTAATGTGCGCACAGGCCCAGACAGAGAAACCAGCAATCTCCACAAAACATCTGAGCCTCGAGGGACGTCCTACAATACCTTATATACTGTACATTTTCAAACTCATTCTACCCCTGAGGAAGGTACCTGGGTGACCTGTCCAAACCGGTGTGCTCTGGTCTGCTGATTTCTGGGCAAGGGAATATTGTGCTCAAACCTGGAGTGGGGGAAGGGTGCCTGCTGGAATCTTTATGTCTCCTCTTAGCAAGCTGATCACTTCTGTAAGGGCATTGTGTTCAGACCTGGAGTGGGGGGAAGGGTGCCTGCTGAAATCTTTATGTTTCCTCTTAGCAAGCTGATCACTTATGTAAGAACCTCATGGCTGGGGGGGAGGGGTTACCCACAGCTAAACCTTATGGCTGCCTCACTCCCCCCTTTTTAAGTGAGACCTCAACCGCTAGGGGCGGTAGAGGGCAGTATTATTGGAGGCAAGCCGCAGAGGGGTGTATTGGGTCAGGGCCATGACAGTGGTAGCAGCCTTGCGTTCTACCAGGGTATCAAGGGTGGTGGTAATGAAGCGGTGAAGAATGGGGATACAACATGGTAGAATGGCACATAGCAGTAAAATAAAAAGAACCCCTACCACTAGGACCCCTAGCCAACTGAACTACTTCATAAACCACCCAGGACCCATGGACGGGTCAGTAATATGATTAACTAGATCACGTAGGTCTTGGATAGAGTGTTCAATGGAAACACTTGCGTCAGTGAGTTTAAAACAACACATACCCTATACCCTCTGTAGCAACTCCTGCACAAAAGTTTTGTTCCATGTGCAAAAGTTGCTGTACTGTCTGTAAAAGGTTGTAGGGCCTGCAGAGGCCTCTTTCCTTTGGGACAAAGGTTCTTTCCCTGGGATCCACCCTTATTAGCATATTAATGGCTTTTATTCTTGCTAGTGTTGAGTCATTCTGGCTACACCCTGCCATTTCCTTTGTTTCATTAATCACTGGCACTGTAGTCTTCAGGGCTCATGAGCACTTTGTACCACCAGCTTTGTTTGGCCTGTTTAACTTGTCCAGGCTTGCCCAACTTGCTCAGGCCTGTTCAATCTGTTCAGGCCTGGGCTGTCTTTTCTTATCTGGGTCAATTTTCTGTGCACTTCTGCTCAGAGTATGGTTCCCTGGCTTTACTCTTGTTGTGCTGGGCTCTGGGTACTCATTTTCTTAGTCCACATGCTTTTTTCCGTGCCATCATAATGTATTACAGCCTCAGGCAAGGATGCAGCCATACTAGACATACCTATCAGCCAATTTCCCTTCATACCCCAATTTTTCTTTTTCTTTTTCTTGTGAATGGGGCAAAGGTAATCCCACTAAGGGCAATGGACAACAACCATTTGAGACAGATAGGGGGCATCAGAAAAGCAGCTTCTGGTACTGTTCCCTAGAGACAACATACATTGTAACATCATTTTCTTGCAGCAACTCAATAATATTGAAAACACATAACATGAAAGTATATCAAAAGCAGCAGTGCTTAATAATGTGATAAAGAAAGCTCTGAGAATAGTGCAGCAAAACTTGAGCTGGTGTGGGTATTGCAATTGCCGAAGCCGAAATGGCTTGTAGATTTCAGTTACTTTCTAAGAAAACAATATTAAAAGGATAACAATACAATCATTCACAAAAGCCCCCAAAAACCCCCAATCAGTCCAATAGTCCTCTTCCCATTCTCAGACAATGTGGTCCTGCCTCTCAGCAGTTCCCCAGGACCTCACAGTGTGCTTCACCTTTCTCTGAAGTTTAAGTTCTGTTTCTCTCAAAATTTGAACCTCTCATTCTCATAGGCAGATATCTTGGCCCTTTTTCAATGTGACGCACTGATCCAGATAGGGACTCCTTCACACATTCCAGCGGTGTGTAGTTCTGAGTTCTTGGGATGGTCTGTTCCATCTGGACTCTGGCCAGTTTTCTCTGCTGGACTCTCTGGATTGCAATTGGTGACATGGTTCCAGGCCTCATTCAGAAAAGCAGCACCAATATTGAATGGAAAAAAAAAACTAAATATGCTGGGTTAGATTTCACAATGATATAAACTTAATTTCATCCATATTTATCAAACAATTATTTAAAAACTTAGTATTGTTTCTTTTCTCAAACCTCTCCTAGATCATTGCTGACAAGCAAAATTTGGTTTTGTCCAATCAACTCAAGTTAATGTTATCGTTATATTTGTAAATAATTTTACAAATATTTCCATATTTTCTGGGAACTCAGTTCCATCTTTCCACTAAATGTGCTCTATATACTTGGGAATAAAGCAATTTCAGATCAGCCTCTTTCCAAAATTTTGGCAAAAAAAAAAAAATAATATTTACTCATCTTATTATTGCTGTGTATACTGGACCTCTACATAATGTACTGCTACCCGTATATTTGGTAACAAAGTGCAAATGTATAAACTAAAAAGATTTGTATCTCACAGTGCTATAATATACTGTACTCCTGAAACTGAAAACCCTCAAAACAAGGTACACTTTTTCTCTGGACACCAATGCGTAAAATTCAAATACAGAAAAACAGGTGAATTTATTCCAAAATCCAATAGCATAGCATCTATGATGTTACTGTTCTGTTCATCATTTGTCAGCACAGAGCTTAACAAGGCAAAGTAATTACCTTGAATCCTACAGTTCAAAACAAGCATGAAACTGATACTTTTCCATAAAAAAGGTTGGTGGATACCTGGAATACAATATCATTGTAGTATCAGAAAAATGAATACAGTTGATCAAGGCAGTTTAATGTATCAAGCAGGAAAGAATGCAATCATCAAAACAGCATTTACTGTCTGCAGAATAAAATGTCAAAGATGGCATATCATGCAGAAGTATTACTTGTTTAATTTTGTATGTGCAGTCAAAACCAAATATATGTACCAGGGATAAAATTCAGGCTTTAAAAAGACAAGTAAAAAAAATCTTCATTTCTTCATAATCTTATAAGGATTTTCTCTCCCTTTTTATAGGTTGTAACAAATGTGTTGCAGCTAATTTTCACACATCAGCTTTGCCCTACAGATATTGCTAACAGTAATTTGACAGTCCTTCTTCAGCCTTTGTTTGCTTCCAGCCTTACACAATCAAGATGCTGGTCAGACATTTGAGGATGCTCAAAGGAGGCACCCCCCGTGGTTCTAGAAGCTTAAAACTCTACAATTAAAATTGATGACAAGAGGATTGTTTGGAGGCTAGGTGTGGCTAGGTGAATTGGGGTTCTTTGTCCTATTTAATGGGTTTCAGGAGTACAGTGCCATTTGTTTGCTAGGAGAAAGACTCCTAGGTGATTTTTATTTTGTCCTCTCTAATGGGCCTCCATTCATCTGCTAGAAGAAGGAACTCCTCTCTAATCTTCCAGTGTCTTTCTATAGCTATGCAAACTATCACAGCAGTTTCAACCACCCCTTACTCACTGCTGAGAGGTGTGATCAAAAACCTGGCTCCCTGACTATTGACTATGCATGAAACATAGCAATGAAACTGGATATGCATTAAATAAAGCAATTGTCTTCCTTCACTGCTATACCAGTACTACAGTCTACATACAGCAAACCCCACCCCCTTTCATTTACAGGGAACAGTCCCTTTTTCATTATCTATCCCCTTCTTGGATTTCTTTTTTAAACATTTTCTAAACTGTCCCTTTCCCTGAAATCAGTAGACCTGGTGTTTTTCACTGTTTGGGGACACAGGGGCGATTTGTTAATAACTTCACCTTTTACTGATAGAGTATCAGACCTCCTTATCTACAGAGGTGTGAAATTACAAATCCAGGACTCATACAGACATGCAATCCTTGCGCTTCGTCCAAACCCAGCCAATCCCCTCGCGGGGGTATGGAAATGTGGATAGGGACACACACCCGCTTCGTACCAATGTACGTATAGTCTCAAGCATACACCAATCAATCCTGAAATATAAAGACCTAATGTCTGGACAAAAACTTTCTTTCCCTAATCTTTCCCTAATGTCACAACTAAATACAGAGACATGCTAACATTTACAGAGGCACTCTAACAGTTTCTACATAACAGCATATTAACTATATGGACCAGCCATGAATCTATATAGGGAAACTGGTCCAGATACTCCTTCACTACAATTTAGCCTCTGGACCCCAAGCTCTAATCACAATTTGCAAATCACAATTTACAGTGCAAATCTTCTAATCTCAATTCTAGGAATGCAATGTTCAGTGTAAATTTTCTAATCTCACTTCTGGGAATACAATATACAATATAATCCAGGTAACAGGCAGAGTTTGGTTGCACAAAACACACAGGACCACAAAGGGAAAAAGAAAGAGGGAAAACAGAAAACAGAGACGTCTCAGCAGCGAATACGTTACAAATACACATTACACATTACACACACTCTCTCTAGCTGTAGCATAGGATTTAACTTTTACCATGAGGATAATAGTAACATGAGAAATATAGCTAGCTATTTTTCTAATGTCCACTAGATGGAGCTCCAGGATCACTAGCACAAAAGAATCCCCCAACACTAAAAGCACATGGCAACACAAAAGATACCCCCAGCAACACAAAAAAAAGCCCCCAACACTATAGGAGCACATGGCAACACAAAAGAAACCCCCAGCAACACAAAAAAAGCCCCCAACACTAGGAGCACATGGGGCAAAGGCTCTAAATAAATCGCCCCGATCATCGGAGAATTGCGATCAGCGCAATTATTCTTGAAAGGCACACTTAAGGGAGTTAAGTACTAATATTTTAGGCAATTTTTAATAGCTTTGGCAGCGCTGCACTTTAAATACCTTTAAGGGGCCCGAGGTGGCAAAGTTAAATTTATACTGCAGTTATTTACCGGTACTCGCAAGCGCCCCCCCCCCCCCCATTCCTACCAGATTTACCAGATATCCAGATACAGACAGGACGAGCAATGGTTTCAGAGCCTCTAGAACCCTTACTCGGACTGCTCGTTGTGGGTGATCGGGCCGCTACAGGTTCACAGAAATTACCAGATACCAGAATTACCAGATTTACCAGATACAGGAATACTGAACTACCCAAAACAGTAAAACAGTACTCACCAGAACTCTGATCAGACAGAGAGTTAGGATGCCACTCTATCCAGCCGGTTTTCAATCGGGGGGGTCAGCCGCAGGGACCGACCGACCAGATGAGTCAAGGTGTCCTTCCGGAGCACAAAAGGGGGCCCGGGGCGCCAAGGACCGTTAATCACCTGGAGGGGCCCGGTCCCCGACTGGCGGAGGCCCGATCCTGCAAAAAGCAGTAGTCTTCCCACCGTGGGTGTGATGAGAGAGGCTTTTCTTTTAATTTAATTTAATTTGGTCCCACCTGGGGTGCCAGAAATGATGCAGCATAGCTGCTGAAAAAGCTCTAATTCTCTCACTCACCCAAAGAAGGAAAACACACAGACAGGCTGGTATGCAAACAGGAACTTTTAATGTGCGCACAGGCCCAGACAGAGAAACCAGCAATCTCCACAAAAAATCTGAGCCTCGAGGGACGTCCTACAATACCTTATATACTGTACATTTTCAAACTCATTCTACAATGAGGAAGGTACCTGGGTGACCTGTCCAAACCGGTATGCTCTGGTCTGCTGATTTCTGGGCAAGGGGATATTGTGCTCAAACCTGGAGTGGGGGAAGGGAACCTGCTGGAATCTTTATGTCTCCTCTTAGCAAGCTGATCACTTCTGTAAGGGCATTGTGTTCAGACCTGGAGTGGGGGGAAGGGTGCCTGCTGAAATCTTTATGTTTCCTCTTAGCAAGCTGATCACTTATGTAAGAACCTCATGACTGGGGGGGGGAGGGGTTACCCACAGCTAAACCTTATGGCTGCCTCAGTAGCAGCAGTTTAAGTTTAAATTTAAAACACAGAAGATAACTTTCTGGTTACATTTCATACCCAGCAGAGAGCTTGAGTTTTAAATTTAATAGTCACTCAGGGCCTAGTATCAGCAAAGTACTTTTATTTTAAATTTAAAACACAGAAGAGAGCTTTCTGGTTAAATTTAGATCCCAGCAGAGAGCTTGTAATTTATATTTCATAATAAGTCAGAGCCTAGCAGCAGCAAAGAGCTATACTTTAAATCAAATCAGAATATAGCTTAGCATAAAAGGCAAAACAGGGTAAGTATTCTTTGAGCAACAAATAAAGTATTCTAGAAACTTTTACAAAGAGGCCTTCTACCTAGGGGGCAAGAGACCTGTGAAACATTTTCTTTTTTTTTTTAAACGTTTATTTTCATTTTACAACAAGCAAAAAGAAACAACACACCAAAGGAGACAAATACAAGCATACAATAAGGAAAAAGCAACCCCATTTACCCCCCACCCCTATGCTTCTTCTCTAAGCTGATAAGTATCATCATATAAGCGCTTACAAACAACAGTAATTGTACATCAAAACAAACAGAAATAGTATCTGCGATACAGAATGATCATGTGACAGAGATTTACACAGATTTAAACAGTCAGATGAGAGCATTTAGCAGTTGGAACATAGTCATTGAGCATCTTCCATTTAGACAAGTGTAGGGCCTGAACGGAAGAAGCTAACATACGAGGTATTTGCTCATATTTACTGTAGAGACAGACATGATTCCACCATTCATTGGGACTCAGATGGGAGCTCCCCAGTATTTCGTAATTAGGGAAATAGCTATGCCCCAAAAACCAAGCACGGGGATGTTCACCTTGCGTAGTGACATGTAATGGAAAGATATGGCAGCATGATCTGAAATATGGAGAGGATGAATCCTAGCCGTGTCCACTTGGGATATCAGTGCTTTGGAGATAAGAAGAAAATCTATTCTAGATTGTGAGTGATGGGGGGCTGAGAAAAAGGTGAACTCTAAGTCGGAGGGGTGAAGCAGCCTCCATATATCTACTAACGCAAGATCTTTCATCAGAGCTGTAAGGGTATCAAGACTCTTGGGGGACCACTCGTTCTAGGCGGCAGTCTATCTATCAAAGGATCAAGTACTTGGTTGAAATCGCCGCCAAGTATTAATGGAGTATTGGCAGAGGCCTGTGCCAACTGCGCAAGACTTGCATAGTAAGCAGGGTTATCCACATTCGGAGCATAAATACAATACACGTGAATTCACTATCTCCAACCTTAAGGTGTGCACGGGCCCATTTACCCTCCTTATCAGAGCTAGTATCCATTACAGTAGCTTGCAAAGACTTCTTAACCAAGATGGCTACCCCACGGGAGAGTAGGCAGCCACCATGTAAGGCTTAGCATTAAGTTTCAGTGTTTCAGCGGAGTTTAAATGCGTTTCCTGAAGAAACACTAAGTCAGCATGCTCATGATTAAGATAGCTAAGGATTTTCTTTCTTTTGATTGGACTATTGATGCCTTTTACGTTCAGTGATAAGATCTTACATAAGGCCATTCAGAAGGGTTAAAATTCTGAAAAAGAACATGATAACGCACATAATTTCACAATGTCCCTCATATTAACTGTATATGGCTGTACACATGACATGATAGAAAATAAGCTAATGACAAAACAATAAAGCGCCCCATATAAAAAAAAATAAGCACCGAAGTGCATTAGAGAAGAAGCAGAACCCCAGAAATTACTGGCGACCATATGTCTGCGGGGAGAAACCCCAGAGAAGGCCTAAATTGAAACATATAACCTATATAGCTGTGCGTGTTCCGAATCCAACCGAGGTGCACATCATGGAGGGATAGGAGACCAAGAAGTTATATATAGAAAGAAAGAAAAGTCCAGGCAGTCTCTGTTCCAGGCTGTGATCACCGCGTCGGGCCATTCAAAATGGCGGGCAGATCCGGCGGATTACAGATCCAAGTTGCTGGATTAGCGCATCTGGTCTGCTTCTTTGGAATCTAAAATGTTGCTAGTAGATCAGGATCTTCGAATGTTCTAGTTTGGTTATGGAGAGTCACTCTGAGCTTCGCTGGATATAATAGGCCAAAGCGAGCCTGTAGCTGTTGAAGTCTAGGGCGAAAAGCAAGGAGTCTCTTCCGACGGTCAACTGTGGGCTTTGCCAAGTCAGGGAAGAAGGAGACTTTATGACTTTCAAACTCCAGATGATGATTCGCCCGGGCAGCATTTAGAAGTTGCTCAACTTGCTGATATCTCAGTAATCGAAAGATGATAGGCCGGGGGGTCGTCCGATTGAGCGCCATGTTGGTAGGAACACGATGTGCTCGGTCAATTTCCAGATCTCTGTGAAAAGTGATCTTCAGCAAGGAGGGAAGAGTTTTGACCAGGAATTCTCTTATATCTCCTGCTTCCAATGAGCCTTACATTGTTGCGACGGGCTCGATTATTGCTATCCTCTAACTCTTTTTGAAGATTCTGTATCTGACGCTCAGCCTTGTCCAGTTTCTCCAAGCGCACTGCGTGCGAGTCGAGGACCCCCGCCATATTGTCCTGCCGTAGTGAAAGACCTTCAAGCCGGTCCTGAAGCATACCGAAGTCTTCTCGCATGGCTCGGAGCGCTTCTCCGTTGGACTGTACCAGTTCCTTCACAACGCGTATTTCCTCCAAGATCTCCCGTTGCATTTCGGGGTTTTCCCGAAGTGGAACTATCTTTTGTGGGAAGACAACTCTGTTTTGGAGCGTTTTCCGTGTGAAGAAGAGGGAGACCCGAGTCTAAGCGCGCTGGTTGTGGGTCGCCATCCCCCCGAGGTCGGTAAGTTCGGAACAAAATATTAAGTTTATGTAGGTATTAAGTCAGGATTCTGAGTAGGCCTCTCGGGAGCTTCAGCGCGAAGCGTCTAACCCGCTGGACATCAGGCTCCGCCCGGTGAAACATTTTCAATAGGTGTTTAAAACCAGATGGCAGGTCAAAAGGGCCATTTTGAAAGACTCCTTCTATCCAAGCAAGGACTGTTAATCACCCTGGAAGTTGGTCACAGCTTACCTCAGCAGCACAGGACAGGGTACAGCAGCCCTCTTTAAATAAGTGTTATTGTTAAAAATGGTAGAAACCATCATAAAGAATAAAATTACGTAGAATGTAGATAGTCATGGCCTAATGGGAGACAGCCAACATGGCTTTAGACAAGGAAGATCTTGTCTTACTAATCTGATATGTTTTTTTGAAGGTGTGAATAAACAGGTGGACAAAGGTGAGTCAGTTGATATAGTGTATCTGGACTTTCAGAAAGCCTTTGACAATGTCCCTCATCAGAGACTTTTGGCAAAACTAAAGAGTCATGGGATAGGAGGCAGTGTACTACTGTGGATCAGGAACTGGTTAAAAGATAGAAAGCAGAGGGTAGAGCTAAATGGCCAATTTTCCCAATGGAGAAAGGTGAATAGTGGTGTACCCCAGGGATCTGTGCTGGGTCCACTGCTTTTTGACATATTCATAAATGAACTGGAAAGTGGAATAACGAGTGAGGTTCTCAAATTTGCAGATGACACAAAATTATTTAAAGTTGTTAAAACCCAAGAGGATTATGGAAAATTGCAAGAGGATCTTGATAAATTGGAAGACTGGGCATCAAAATGGCAGATGAAATATAATGTGGACAAGTGCAAAGTTATGCACCTAGGGAAGAACAACCCAAACTATTGTTACATGATGCAAGGTTCCACATTAGGAACCACCACCCAGGAAAAAGATTTAGTCGTCATTGTGGATAACATGTTAAAACCCTAGGCCCAGTGTGCAGCGGCGGCCAAGAGAGCAAATAGAATGCTAGGTATCATAAGGAAAGGAATGGAAAATAAAACAAAAGATATTATAATTTTTATTTATTTATTTATTTAACATCTTTTATATACTGCGCTATTTATTATCAGTGCGGTTTACATTCAACAAAGGTTGCACAATTCAATCTAAACTGATTTTGAGCTTACATTGTAACAGGAGATAAAACTTGGAACAAAACAGGGTGACTATATACATATTAACATAAGGCAACTGTAAACTGTAATGCCTCTATATCATTCCATGGTGAGACCGCACCTTGAATATTGTGTGCAATTCTGGTCACCGTATCTTAAAAAGGATATAGCATTATTAGAAAAGGTTCAGAGAAGAGCCACCAAAATGGTAAAGGGGATGGAAGGATACTCCTATGAATAAAGGCTAAAAAGGTTAGGGCTCTAACCTGGAAAAGAGACGGCTGAGGGGAGATATGATAGAAGTCTATAAATTAATGAACGATGTGGAACGGGTAAACGTAGATCGATTGTTTACGTTATCAGAATATAGAAAGACTAGGGGACATGCAATGAAGCTACAGGGTAAACTATTTAAGACTAATAAAAGAAAATATTTCTTCACTCAATGTGTATTCAAACTCTGGAATTTGTTACCGGAGGATGTAGTAAAGACTATTAGTGTAGCTGGGTTTAAAAAAGGTTTGGACAAGTTCCTGGAGGAAAGGTCCATAAACCATTATTAAGAAGGGACCCAGGATATCAATGCTTGACCCAGTACAAGCATTGTGGAACCTGTGTCTTTTGGGGAAACTGCTAGGTACGTATGACCTAGATTGGCCACTGTTGGAAACTGGATACTGGGCTTGATGGACCTTGGTCTGACCCAGTCAGGGCCGGCCCGTCCATTGAGCAAGAATGTTCTTTGCACAGGGCCCCGCGTTTCAGGGGGCCCCGCGCAAAGAACATTCTGCTTTTTTTTTAAAATTATATTTAAAAAAAAAGCTGGCTCTGGCTGCTGCCGCGGCCTCCGTGGCAAAATGGAGTGTCCCGCGAGGCCCCCTCTCCTCGCTGAGCCTCTCTGCAAGGGCTTTCAGATTCGCGAAGGGAGAGTGTCTGTCTCCCTCGCGTCTCTGTTAAGCCCGCAGGGGCTAATGGGAAATTTCCCATCTGCCCCTTTAGACGCAAGGGGCTGATGGGAAATTTCCCATTAGCCCCTGCGGGCTTAACAGAGACGCGAGGGAGACAGACACTCTCCCTTCGCGAATCTGAAAGCCCTTGCAGAGAGGCTCAGCGAGGAGAGGGGGCCCCGCGGGACACTCCATTTTGCCGTGGAGGCCGCGGCAGCAGCCAGAGCCAGCTTTTTTTTTAAATTTTAAATGTGCCATAAGCCGATATATGGGGATGGATGGGGGGGGCTGTTAAGACTGGTACTGGTGCTGGGCTGGGGGGGGTTGTTAAGACTGGTGCTGGGCTGGGCTGGGCTGGGCGGGGGGGGTGTTAAGACTGGGGCTGGGCTGGGCGGGCCTATGATGGGCTGGGGGAGGTGTTATGACTGGGGCTGGGTTGGGGGGGGTTAAGACTGGTAATGGGGGGGGGGGGTTAAGTCTGGTATTGGGCTGGGGGCTGATGGGGGCTGTCTGGAAATGGGGTGATGGGGGGTTAGGACTGGTAATGGGCTGTGGGGGGCTAGGACAGATAATAGGCTGGGGGGGGCTAGGACTGGTAATGGGCTGTGAGCTGTTGTGGGGGTTAGGACTGGTAATGGGCTATGGGGGGGGGTTAAGACTGGTAATGGGCTGTGGGCTGATGGGTGCTGTCTGGAAATGGGGTGATGGGGGGCTAGGACTGGTAATGGGTTGGGGGGGGGGGGGTTAAGACTGGTAATGGGCTGATAGGGGCTGTCTGGAAATGGGGTGATGGGGGTTAGGGCTGGTATTGGCTGGGGGGGTTAGGGCTGGTATTGGCTGGGGGGGGGGTTAGGGCTGGTAATGGCTGGGGGGGGGGGGTAGGGCTGGTAATGGGCTGTGGGCTTATTGGGCATTCTGGAAATGGGGTGATGGGGGGTTAGGACTGGTAATGGGCTATGGGGGGATTAGGACTGATAATGGGCAATGGGGGGGGGGCTATGACATGACATGGGCTGAAGGGGAGGGGTTAGGACTTGAGGTGGGCTGATGAGGTTAGGACTTGTAATGGGCTGTGTGCTGATGGGGAAGGGGTTAGGACTGGCAGTGGGCTATGGGGGGCTGACTGGAAATGGGCTGATGGGGTTAAGACTGGAAGTGGGCTGATGGGAGGTTAGGACTGGTAATGGGTTATAGGGGGGCTTAAACTGAAAATGGGGTGATGGGGGGTTAGGACTGGAAGTGGGTTGATGGGGGGCTAGGACTGGTACTGGAAATGGGCTGTTGGGGGGAGCTAAGATTGGAAATGGGCTGCGGTGGGGGCTTGAATTGAAATGGACTCATGGAGGGGCTAGAACTGGAAGTAGGCTCATGGGGGCGCTTGGACTGGAATTGGGCTGAGTGGAGGGGAGCTAGGATTTGACATGGGCTGATGGTGGGGCTAGGAAATGACTAGAAATGGGCTGATGGGGGGCTAGGATTGGAAATGAGCTGATGAAGGGACTCAGACTGAAAATGGATGGGGGAGCTAGGACCGGAAATGGGTTGATGGGGGGTAGGACTGGAAATGGGCTGATGCAGGGACTAGAAGGGAATGGATGCTGGGTGAGACTGGAACTAGAAGGGAGCTGATGTTGGGGGAGGATTAGAATGGGATGGGGCTGGGAGAGTAAAATGGAGAGGGGAAAAATATTTTGTGTGGGAGGGATGAAAAATCTACAATTGGCCGGTTATTGGGAGAGTAAGTGGGGATTGAGGATGGAGGGGTAAAATTTGTGTAGATGAAATAGGAATGAGGAAAGAGCAAAAGGAGAAAGATTAGTATGTTAAAGCAGATGTAGAGAGAGAGAATGGAAAAGAAAACTAGAAGAGAGAAGAAAGAACAAATGGACAGCAGACGATGGAGAGTTAGCAGAAAACATGAAGAAACCAGAAGAAAGTGGCTGGAGCAATTGCAACTGAAAAAAAAATGCACAAAAGGTAGAAAGATCTCTTTATTTTGAATTTATTAACTGGAATATGAAAGCTCTGGGAAATGTGCATCATTAACGTCTGCGCTTTGTTTGGTACAAGAGGAAATTAATTTATAGTTTTATTTCTACAGTGTTGTTGTACATTCCAAGTTTGGCTTTTGGGGTTCCCAGTTTAATTATTACCTTCCTGTTTCTAAATTGTGATTCCTTGTTTGATGATGGTCTATGTTCTGCATGTGTAACTGAGCTGAGGTATTCTGTTTATGTAATTCCTATTTGACATTGCCACTTGTTCTCTTTCCCCAGTATTCTCTGAAATGTATTGGTTTAATATTTGCAGTGTTGCCTTTTGATAGGTAGGGTATGGTGCTTTGTGAGTCCTGGTAATGCTGTCAGGATATGGTGGGTTTGCTATGGGTTCTAAATGAGTATTCTAACTACTAATCGTGGGCTAATTCCGTCGAGCTTGCTCCTATAAAGAATATGATGGGTCAATCTAGCTCAAACTGCAACTATTGGAATCTTATAGAGAAACATAGTATCAGGCTACCAAGGTCTCAGTTTAAAACAACGCAGCGATACTTCAGTTCGAGAAAAAGTTTTATATAAAACTCCTGCTGCTGTTCACATCAATGACCTTTTATCGGTGCCGTCTACTTGCTTCACTATATGTTTTTCATTTATTATGTTTTTCTGATTTTCTTTTCTTCGTTTTTAATATTTTAATATCCACTTTTTTTTGTGATTATAAAAAATGGTGCTGTCTTCTTTTTCAATATTTTTATGTCCACTTTTTTTATTATTCTAAAAAATGGTGCTTATTGCCCAACTGTAAAGATCAGTTACTATACTTCACGACCATGCTGCAGTATCGTTTCTATTTTCTATTATCCTCTTATATTCAATCTCAAAAATGCATGCTGAATCGTGCTGATGATATTTCATTGAATAGAAAAGTCCAATCTGTTCAAAGCAAAATTCACACTTAACTTCTATAACCGGACTCCAGACTTCACGTTTCTTCTGATAGGATCATTCTCCACCGTGGCTGCTATTGTTAGACCTCTAGTGGCTATATCGGAAGTATCATACTGCTTGAAATCACTGTGATTTCAAGCAGTATGATACTTCCGATATAGCCACTAGAGGTCTAACAATAGCGTGATTTCAAGCAGTATGATACTTCCGATATAGCCACTAGAGGTCTAACAATAGCAGCCACGGTGGAGAATGATCCTATCAGAAGAAACGTGAAGTCTGGAGTCCGGTTATAGAAGTTAAGTGTGAATTTTGCTTTGAACAGATTGGACTTTTCTATTCAATGAAATATCATCAGCACGATTCAGCATGCATTTTTGAGATTGAATATAAGAGGATAATAGAAAATAGAAACGATACTGCAGCATGGTCGTGAAGTATAGTAACTGATCTTTACAGTTGGGCAATAAGCACCATTTTTTAGAATAATAAAAAAAAGTGGACATAAAAATATTGAAAAAGAAGACAGCACCATTTTTTATAATCACAAAAAAAAGTGGATATTAAAATATTAAAATCGAAGAAAAGAAAATCAGAAGAACATAATAAATGAAAACATATAGTGAAGCAAGTAGACGGCACCGATAAAAGGTCATTGATGTGAACAGCAGCAGGAGTTTTATATAAAACTTTTTTCTCGAACTGAAGTATCGCTGCGTTGTTTTAAACTGAGACCTTGGTAGCCTGATACTATGTTTCTCTATAAGATTCCAATGGGTTCTAAATGGGCAGCGTTTGTAGTAGTTCCTAATGTGCCTGGCGGTTGGCACTGGATTATAGTAATGTAGAAATCTTTTAGTCTTTCTTTATCCATACCCTCATTAAGAGACATGTTTACTAAAAGTTAGTGTATGGTAACATTATGCAAATATTTATGCAAATAAGGCCACTTATGCAAATGAGGCCCCGCACCGAGTCTCCGCACATGGCCCCGCACCCCCCTTGGGCCGCCCCTGGACCCAGTATGCCATATCTTATGTTCTTATGTTCTTAAATATGGTTACAGAAGACTGCCTTCTCAATACTGCTTGAAAAAACATTAAAACACCTTGTTGGTTTGAAAAATTATCAACCAGCTGGAGAATTGTGTTCTCAATTAGCAGATTTGTTGAAGGTATACTCCATTCGATTTGCAGGAAGAACAATCACAAGAAATTAAGCATTTTCCATCATAGGTCCAAGACTATGGACTGTTTTTTCCCCTTTGTTCAGAGCAGAAAAAGATCTAAAAACTTTTAAAATATCTTTTTAAATTGTGCTATTTCAGGAAGCTTATAATTTAGAGCAGGGGCTCCCAATGCAGGCCTCAGGATGCACTTAGCTAGTCAGGTTTTCAGGATAGCCAAATGAATATGCAGGAGAGAGGTTTGCATACAATGGAGACAGTGCATGCAAATCTATCTTATGCATGTTATGCACACAGACTTTGTGAAGTAAAACCAATCAGCATGTGAAAGAGCTTTCTCAATCTATGCTTCTACAATATGGAACTCCCTCCCTGTGAAAATCTGAACAACTCTAGACCTTAAGGATTTCAGGACACTCCTCAAAACTCACTTGTTTCATATGCACTTCCAGGGTATAACACCAACATGAAAGCAACACAACTAAATTACACAAAAAGACAAATCTACCCCATAGTCCTACCTTCATTCCTCCACAAGAACAATGCAATAGCAAAATACCATACTCCTACCTTCACCCCTCAACAAGAACAATGCAAAAACAAAATACCAAATATACCTGTTTGGCATATCGTCTGGTATTTTGGTATGCTATTAATGCTCTGGATTATTTAATAGTTACATGCTATTAATGTTAAGATTTTGAAATATTTACTAGTTCCCTGTAAAGTTATATGAGTGTTTTATATTTTGGTTTACTGTTCCTTGTAATGTTAACATGTTCCATATAAAGTTACCTTCTGTTCAATGTAAACCGTATTGAACTTTGAAAATATGGTATATAAACTTCTCAAATAAATAAATAAAAATATGTATAAATCTTGGTGACCCTTATAAAGTGATCTCTATGGGGCTGATTTTCTAAATGGCATGCAGAAATGTAATCACTATTTATGCATGGAAGTCCTTATTTTAAAGGACTTATCATGTGAATGGGTACTTACATATGTGCTTTGGACAGTTGCTATTCTATAAGTATGCATAGGGGTGGAGCGTTTGTGGAGCGTGTGTGGAGGGGTGGAATGGAGGCAAAATGTAGCGTTATGTGCATAAATTATAAAATATTATAACTTATGTGCATTTCTGGACAATCTAAGTATGGGCTCTAGGGCAGGCATAACTGCCACAACTAGATTGAAGCACACTTTTACACCCCTATTTTATAAAGTAAAGTACAGGTATGCTTCACTTTATAAAAGAGGCCCTAAATATGCATATGGCAACCCATGTAAGCTGTGTGGGAGTTAATAGAATTTCCCTCCTAATGTCCAGTGGCTTGAATTTTAATGCAAAAATCATATATATACCATACTTTGACTAAGGAATATGTTTATTAAAGGTTAACATGTGTTAAGTAAATTAACACACGTCAAGTGCTGCAATGGGCAATAGAAATAAGTGGACAGTAGAAGCACTTAACAAGCGTTAAATTTACTTAACACTCATTAACCTTTAGTAAGCATGCATTTGAGAGTCTTAAACTTATCTATGACATAGCTAAGTCCATTTGAACTCTCATGAGTGAGCCAACTAATATCTTGCCTGAAGCATTTAAAAAAGCATCTAGAACTTGATCAAGCACCCAAATGGCTTTGGTTCTGCCACAGTGACTACTACTACTACTACTGAACATTTGTATAGCGCTACAAGTCATACGCAGCTCTGCACAGACATGTAAGAGACAGTCCCTGCTCATCAGAGCTTACAATCTAGTCAAGATAGACCACAGAAGGTGAGGCAGGGATAAAACAAGGGGTAAAGAAAAAGAAAAAGGAGATCAGGTGAGTCAAGATCCAAAAGCAGCAGCGAAGATGTGAGTTTTCAGCCTGGATTTGAAGAGGGTTAGAGAAGGTGCCTGACATACAGACACAGGTAGTTTGTTCCAGGTGTAAGGTGCAGCAAGGTGAAAGGAGCGAAGTCTGGAGTTAGCAATAGAAGAGAAAGGCACAGATAGAAGCAGTTTGTTAGAAGAGCAGAGTTCCCGAGGGGGGTTGTAGGGAGAGATAAGAGAAGAAAGGTAGTGAGGAGCCACAGAGCGAATGCATTTATAGGTCAGCAGGAGAAGTTTGAACTGGATGCAGAAATGGATAGGGAGCCCATGAAATGACTTGAGAAGAGAAGTAATATGGGCATGACGAGGCTGGCGGAAGATTAGCCGCGCAGCAGAGTGTTGAACAGATTGAAGGGGAGAGAGATGATTCAAAGGGAGACCAGCAAGGAGTAGGTTGCAGTAGTCAAGACGGGAGATGATTAAGGAGTGGATAAGTGTCTTAGTAGTGTGTTCAGAAAGAAAAGGGTGGATTTTACTGATGTTATAGAGAAAGAAACGGCAGGTCTTAGATGGATGTGTATGGAGAAAGAGAGAGAGGAGTCAAAGACAACCCCAAGATTGAGGGCCAAGGAAACAGGAAGGAGAACAGAGTTATCCATAGAGACTGAGAAAGGAAGAAGAGGAGGGGAGGTTTAGGGGGAAAGATAAGAAGTTCAGTCTTGGCGATGTTCAATTTCTAGCGGCAGTGAGACATCCAGGCAGCAATGTCAGAAAGGCAGGCAGAGATCCGGGTCTGGATTGCCAGAGAGATTTCAGGCATAGAGAGGTAGATCTGGGAGTCATCAGCATACAGATGGTACTGAAGGCCATGGGAAGAGATAAGCGCACCAAGGGACTTTGTATAGAGAGAGAAAAGGAGTGGCCCCAAGACAGATCCCTAGGGTACACCAACTGGGAGCAGGATAGCAGAGGAGGAGGAGCCACCAGAACACACACTGAAAGAGAGATAGGAGGAGAACCAGGATAGTACAGAACCCTTAAAACTAAGCGAGGACAGGGTGTCGAGGAGAAGATTGTGGTCAACAGTGTTAAAAGCAGCAGAGAGGTCAAGAAGCATGAGGACAGAGTAAAAGCCCTTGGATTTTGTCAGGAACAAGTCACTGGAGACTTTAGCAAGAGCCGTTTAAGTAGAGTGTAAAGGATGAAAGCCAGACTGTAAAGCATCCAGGAGGGCCTGAGAGGAGAGAAAGTCGAGGCAGCAGCAGTGAACCGCACGTTCAATTAGTTTAGAAACGAATGGAAGGAGGGAGATGGGTCGATAACTAGAAGGACAGGTGGGATCAAGTGAGGGTTTCTTGAGGAGAGGTGTGACCACAGAATGCTTGAAGTCTGCAGGGACTGTTGCAGTGGAGAGCAATAGGTTGAGAATATGAGAGATGGAAGGGACAACAGTGTAGGAGATGAAGCTTAGGAGATGGGTGGGGATAGGATCAGAGGAGCAGGTGGTGAGTTTGGAGAAAGAAAGAAGGTGTGCAGTTTCCTCTTCAGAGATCACAGGAAAGGAAGAGAGGGTAGCAGAGGTAAGGGGGGAAAGTTGGGAGTGAAGAGGGGGAGGAGGGGAAGTAGCTGACTTTGTGGGGAATTGGAGGATGATCTTGTGGATTTTGTCATGGAAATGGTCAGCCATGGTTTGGGCAGAAAGGGAGGGAGGGATCAGAGGCAGAAGCACTTTGAGGAGAGAGCTTAGAGCAGTAAAGAGACGGCAAGGATCAGAGGCAAGAGAGTTAGTCAGATGGACATAATAGTCTTGTTTGGTAAGAGCTATGGCTGACTGGAAAGAGACAAACATGAATTTGAAGTGTAGAAAGTCTGCAAGGGTGTGGGATTTGAGCCAAGCATGCTCAGTAGAACAGGCACAGGAACGTAGATAGCGGGTAGTGGATGAAAGCCAGGGTTGGGGTGAAGAACGTCTCACAGGACGTGGCATGGGTGGAGCAAGAGCATCCAGAGCAGAGGAGAGTGCAGCATTATAGGAAGTTACTGCCTCGTCAACAGACTTGGATGACATAGTGAAAGAAAGAGATGAAGAAATAGTGGAAGAGAGAACCAAGGGATCAATAGCATGAAGATCAAGTAATCTCTAGTTTATTGATTTTGAACAAAAAGTTTATCCAAACAGAAAGCTGATAGTAGTCCTTGGAACAAAAACTAAGACTATTTTCAAGATCTAAATTTACACTTATAATGGACACTCCCTACTTCGTGACAATAACAAGCTAGTAAAGAGGCTTTGAGTTAAGAGAGCAAGATATGTGCTTTTTCAGATAGGAGCTACTTAATTTAATTGGATAAAGTCATTAAAAAATCAGGATTTGACCCCAAAATAGTATCAATCTAAACCTCCCAATCTCTGTTTTGGGCACCATAGCCAATGGCAACCACTGCATTCTTTGATATTGTTCAATAAAAACAGCCCTTGAATATGACCAAGTTCCACTCTCTCCCCCTTGACCCCAACAATGGTCAACAATTTAAACCTTGAGACAATTACGTATATTCCTCTTTTGGACCAGACCAATGTATGGAATGCAGAAGCCCTTTTAACAATACTAGGACTTCCATATCAAGCCCAGCTCTGGGGTAGGTGGTACCAGAGGATTGCCCTGTATTTGGCTGTGCTCCCTGATAAAGGATAATCATTTGGTTGGCAGAAGGATATGTGGCACCCTTGGTGGTACTTCTTGTGACATGCACCCTCTGTGACCATTCTGCTTGCCTTAACCTGAAGCCAGTCCTGAACCATATACTTGGGAAAATGCCCAACTATGTCTTCATCTCCTCAGTTCAGCACAGAGACCTACCCAGAATTCCCCTCATTTCACATTCCCACCTCAGAATGAGGCACCCAACATGCTGCATTTGCTGGCAGGATGACTCACTATCACAGTCTGAAGACACATGCTTGAGCTTGCAGGTCAGGAATGTACAAGAAGGCTTCATAAAAATGCCAGCATACATCACTGATCTCTGCTGTTGTCCTGCTCTTCCAACATATCACTCCTGAAGATATCCCCAGCTCCAGAAATCTATTAAGTGGTCCTTTCATACCCCTGACATGTCCTTTACCCTGAAGAGGATTTCTATATCATCTTAGCAACGTGCCTACATATACCTTGTTGATAATTTCAATGACCTACTAAATCAACCATCCTACATTACATGGGTTTTCCAAAAACACAACAAAACAAAATAGCTCCTGTTATTCTAGCTATACATTTTTTGGGGGGGTGGGGGGGGGACCACTCCAGCCTTCTGGCTTGTTACCAAAACTAGCCAGTACCATAATGGTCCATTTACTCTTTATTTATACTTATAGGGTATGTTTACTATTTGGCAGTAACGGCTTCTATTCAATATCGGAGCCGTGGCCCCATTGATTTCAACTGCCAAATAGTACATACCCCATAATCTTCTAAATTCAAAGTCATACTCTAAAATAGCTTACATTTTAGTGCAGTAGTGCTTTAATTTTATCACTTCAAGTATCATTGCCGACCCAGTGCGGCATTGAGGTGGCATCATGTTGAAATCTCAGTGAAAGTTTGATTGGGACTGGACTTTGCTTGTGAAATGAAGAACAAACTTTTGCTACTGAATGGAACGTGCACATAAGTGATGATGTTATGTCCTTATGGCAGCACCTCGTGATGGTGGACATTTTGGAGTGGCCTAAAGATGAGACAGGAGCAGAGAGGACTATTCCTATCCTGTGGACCCACTAGACCACCAGGTTTCAGTAAAGCCTATGGGGGGGTGCGTAGGTACAGAAGGGCTGTGGGGTCCCCCTTTGCCAGCTGCCTAGCCAGGAGACTTTTCTTTTTATTGGGGAGGTTGGGGGGAGCTGGTGCTGTGGGCCCCCCTTCAGGTAGTAGATCAGGTGGAGGGAAGGGGGCTAGCTAGCCCGAATAAGGTTTACCTCAGTGGATGCACCGATCCCTCTGGGCAGCTCCTGATGGGGAATGGGAGCTGTCCAGGGGGATCAGTGCTGCAGGGGGGCCAGTACTGTTTTATTTAATATTTTCAGTGCCACGGATCACAGCATCATAGCCCTGACAATATTGTGGAGGATGGGCTTTGGCAGGCACTGTGCGACCTTTCCCACAAAATCTGCAGGTAATGCAGGATCTCCATGAGAAATCCCGTCTTCTGCAGTATCTGCAGGGGCTACCCTGGGAACGCCCCCTGCAGATACTGCAGAGGGTTTTTCCTTACTGTGCAGTTTTGGTAGCTAACGTACCGTCTTATTTGCCAAACCCTAATTTGGTTTACTAGACATAACCCATTGTGAGTCTGAGATGAATGATGGCATTTTTGTGGTCAACCTGGGGCTCTAAAAGGAAGATAAAATTTAATATGGAGAAGTACAAAGTGATGAACATAGGAAAATATAATCCCAATTAGGAGTTACAGTATGTTCTTAGTTAGAAATGAGATGTGATGCACTATTGCATGCTCATCTAGAGCAACACCATGAACTTTTGAGCTCTTTATTGATCACACAAGAATCTGCAGGATCATCATGTAGCTGAGTTGCATAACATGCATGAGGAGCTTGCGGCTACTGGTACAATCATGCAGCACATGTTTCATCAACCTTTGATGAACACATGTTATATGTTGGAACATTTGAATGGTCCATGCCAAATGTGAAAGGAACAACTGACATTCACAAAACAAAAACGTTGCATCCTTCCTGTACACTGATGGCAGCACCTCATGATGGTGGACATTTTGGAATGGCCGAATGAGACATCACCAACAGTCACACAATGACCTGCAAACTTACTTTTCCCATCAGACAAGATAGCTCCAGAGATAGAGATATCTTAGGCCAAAAAAAGGGGCAGGATTTGGGACTTTCCAGTGGCAGCACTACTTAGATGTATAATTTATACTTTTAGTGGAACTATTAAGCCATAATAAGGGTAATTCTATGGTTGCCTGTTTTAATATGCATTGTCACATGTGTATTTGACTCCTATTCCATAACATAAAGTAAGTGCATACTTTACTTTATAGTAGTGTACTGATGTGCCTTTTCCACACATAGAACCAGCTTTACAAGCAGAAAACTGGCTTTACACGCAGAAATACTCTTATAAAATTACATGTGCATGGCAATTTGGAAAGGGCATCCAAGTAAAATCTGGACATCCAGGACAGAACATGTAAAAAAAACACCAGGGATGTCTGTTCAGGTCCATTTTCATAAACACAGACACCCCAACATGGACGTCTCTACTAGCATACATATAGACATCCCCACTATGAAACAGTGGGAGGGGGATATCCATCTCAAACATGCGGGCATGTCCAGCAGTGTGGCACAACGAAAACATGAGCTCCCGTTCCCCATCAGTATATGTTGACAAATTGTAAAATAAAGGGGATTTATTTATTATTTAATTTCTTTACTTTTCTAGACCACTTTATCTAAGAGTCAAAGCAGTTTACAGAAGAATTAGCACTTTAGATTTTTACATAGAATGCAAAGTATCCCATCCAGCCCCATTGTTTTGTCTACTTTTAGTTAAGCTAGATTCTCCTTCACAAACTCAGTGTTATGAAAATTGTTCAAGATTCCTATCACTTCTGTTCCTATCTGTGGGTGTTTTCTGAGATCCTGCTCCTGGCCCTTCATCTGTGAACACAGAACAAAAATATTTGTTTAGCAATTCTGCTTTATCCTCATCAGCTTTTGCATATTGCTCCTCTTCACCTTGAGTCTGACAATACCACATTTGCACTTCTTCCTGTCACTAACTGTCGCCTTTTGTTGCCACCCTAGGCGGTTGCCTAAGGTAGGGTGAGCACTCTTTCTGTAGTTGTGGGTTTCAAATAAATTGAAGTCCGAGAGGCTTAAGGCTAACACAGGAAATTTATTGATTTTTACTACTTCTTCATACAGAGCTTTTAGAAAACTCAGCGCAAGGGAAAGAAGAAAGAAAAAAGTAGGATTTCTTCTCCTAACACAATTAGCTTCTGTCACTTCCAGAATTCACAACTCAGGCTTCATTACTTCTGCTAGCCTTTAAACATAAATGCTAGTTTGCCTTCTTGAAACTTCCCAACATTCAAACAAACTTTCTGGCTTCATTCCAGGAAACATTTCTAAAAGCAAACAGGACTTTAAAACACTGTCCAGCCTGTTTATTTTTCTTTACTGGCTAATGGAGTTGTTTGAGCTTCACACTCTATAGAGCTCAAACACTTAACTTGTCTTGTGAGACAGAGCACATTCCATTGCAGAACAATCAGAGTCAATATCAGAAGGATAACTTCCTGTCTCCATTTCCTCAATATCTGACTCTTGTGTATCGTGGTTTAAACCTCTCCGGGTAAACCCAGGCTCTGCCCTTTCTAACAGCTCAAGAATTTTCTTCCAGCAAGACTTTCCTTTGCCTCTAGAATTCTCAGCATATACTGGCAATTCTCTCTCTCTCCTTAACTGGCTTATTGTCTGCAGCTGGCTTAACTTGCTGTTGGACACAGGGTTATTCACGGTTCTCCTTGTACCAGATAAGCTTTCACCAAGCCTTTGGCTTGCAGTAAAAGTGTCCTCATTTAAGGCTCTCTCAGAAGGAAATCTCCTGCCTCCAGGCTCCAAAACAACTCTCCTTCCTTCTGGATTCCTCCCTGGCTTATGGCTTTTTCCCCTGAGTGTTCCAGCAGATTCTACAGTGTCCTCTAAGGTTGGGCTTCTCTTAGAAGTCTGTCTCAGCAGTTCCTTCTCCTCCCCTGGGCTGTCCTGGGAAATACCTTCCACTCTAGCTGCCCGGGAGCTTCTTCTTCCTTCCAGCACGTTAGGACTTCTGCTGTGTTCTGAGTCTCGGGTAGCTCCTCCCCTGGGAACTCCCTTCCTCCTGTGATGCTGCCCCTCAACCTCGGCCTCTGCATCAGCATCAGGATCCTGCTCAGCATTAGCATTAGGATTAGCATCAACCTTAGGACCAACCTCTCTCCTGTTACTGCCCTCTTCCTTATGTAATCCCCTAGGGACTCTCCCTGCACGTGTTTGAGCTGTAACCACGTGCTGCTTCCTCAGCTGGCCTTCGTTAGCCCTACAACTTGTTCCTGAGCTAGGGCGTGGCTTGTAGCTAGGCACTAGATGAGTTTTTTTTCTGTTCAAGAACATTTTGTGTTTCACATCCCCGCCTCCTGCTTCTCTCCCTCAAGGTAAAATTGTGCTTTTTTCCTACTTCTAAGGGCTCGGGAACATTTTGGCCATCACATATCCCCCCCCCCCCCTTAAGATATTACAGGCTGGCTTGTCTAACCTCGCACAGCCTGTAATCCTTGATAAGGCATCTGCGTTGGAATGTAATCTTCTAGCCCGGTGCTCTATGCGATAGTCATAGGCCTGCAGAGCCATATACCATCTAGTAAGGCGTGGGTTGTGGTCTTTCATATGATTCAACCACTTCAATGGTGCATGGTCGGTGACCAACAGAAACTGATGCCCCGCAAGGTAGAATTTAAGTGTCTCGATGGCCCACTTTATAGCCAGGCATTCTCGCTCTATAGTAGAATATTTCTTTTCAGGGGGCATTAACTTCTTGCTCAGAAACATAACAGGGTGTTCCACACCTTCCTGTTTCTGAGACAGGACGGCTCCGAGACCCATCTTGGAGGCATCTGTCTGTACTATGAACGGCAGTTCAAAATCTACGCCCCGTAAGATGGGTGCGTCGCATAGTTTCCCTTTCAACTGAATAAAAGCCTGGTCCGCCGCTGTGGACCACCTCAATTGATTAGGTGCATTCTTTTTTAACATGTCGGTTAAAACCGCACTTTCTGCCATGAAGTGGGGTATAAAACGGCGATAATAGCCTATTAGGCCTAGGAAGCTGCGGAGTTGTTTTTTAGTCAGGGGTCGGGGACATGTCTTCACCGCTTCCACTTTATCTATTAATGGCCTAACGGTGCCATGCCCCACCATGTGTCCCAGGTATTTAACCTCCTGACTTGCAAACATACATTTTGACGGGTTTAACGTTAAACCTGCCTGCCTCATAGCCTTTAAGACCGCTCTGATGCGTGGCAAGTGTTGGTCCCAACTAGAACTATGGATTATTACATCGTCCATGTATGCCGTAGCATATCTCTGGTGGGGACGCAATACTAGATCTATTAACCTTTGGCATGTGGCCGCAGCACCATGAAGCCTGAAAGGCATCCTCCGGAACTGGAAAAGGCCTATGGGAGTGCTGAAGGCCATCTTGGGGCGAGATTCCCGGGTTAGGGGAATCTGCCAATAGCCTTTCGTAAGATCTAGGGTAGTGAGATACCTTGCTTGGCCTAGGCGGTCTAGCAGCTCCTCGATTCGAGGCATTGGATAGGCATCAAAGCGAGAGATGGCATTGATTTTCCGAAAATCAATACAGAACCGCATCGTCCCGTCCGGTTTCGGCACCAGGACGATGGGACTGTTCCACGGGCTCTTAGACTCTTCTATAACCCCCATGTGGAGCATCTCCTTCACCTGGTTTACCACTTCCTGTTGTTTTGCCTCAGGAAGCCTATAGGGCCTCTGACGTATCACTTCGCCTGGCGAGGTAACAACCTCATGTGCCACCAACTTAGTTTCTCCTGGGAACGGGGTCAGGACATCCGAGAACTCTGCCAGGAGCTTAGACAATTCTCGTTGCTGCAACCCTGAGGGCCCTCCCCCATCCTTAGCTCCGGTTTCTCTTTGCACTCTGATAATTGCGGGCCCAGATCGTCATCTTCCTTTCCTTCACAGCTTGCGGTTAATCCCCTTAACTCCCCTCTGCCGGTGAATCCAAACACACCTGATCCCCGGATGGTAGAGGTCATGGTTGGGACTTCTTCCAGAGGCAGAAAACCCACCCTTTCACATATTATCTGGGCTATCCTATCCCCGGTATTAACCTGGAAATCTTTTCTCGCAAAGTTCAGCAGTAGCACTTTAACAGCTCCCCTGTAATCGGGGTCAATAACCCCTGCACCTATGTCTATAGAATCCTTTAAAGATAGGCCTGACTATGGAGCTATACGGCCATAGCATCCTAACGGCATCTCCATCTGGAGACCTGTGTCTACTAGGGCCCTGCCCTGTGCTGGAATAATCATATCTACAGCACTACATAAGTCGTACCCTGCTGCCTGCTAGCTCGCTTGGGTCCTTTTGCATTGGGAGTTGTTACTCAGTATCGCAGAACAAATCTGGGTTTATTTTCAGGGTCCACTCCTTTGGACATCCCTTTCCGTCCCTGTCCCTGCGTCTTCCCAAAGAGGGGTCTAGGAACTATGCTTGTCCTAGGTTTGGCCTTTGGACGGGAAGTATTCTGCCCCTTTCCTTTCTTCTCCCGGCTTACTGAAGGAAATATAAGGTCATCATAAAATGGAAGGTCTGCTAAGGGGTTATCAGAGGGTTCCACCTCCCCCCTTGGACTCTTGACTGGCTTCAGGTGGATATCATGCTTTCTCTCTGGTGTAGTTCCTCCTCTAGCCCTCTCCTAAACTGTGGCCAGTCTCTGCCTAGCACCAGGGCATGGGGAAGTCTTGGTACAATGGCTACCGGGACTTTCCTTTTTATACCTAAACCACTTACTGCCACTTTATATATAGGGTAGAATGAGGCCGCCCCATGAACACACCTGATCCTTACACTCCCTTCAGGTTTCATTGGGCTTTGCCTATGCTGTGCCTCAATCCGTCTCCAAAGTTTCTGAGAGACCATGGACTGATCAGCCCCTGAATCTAGCAAGGCCTCTATGGGAATGCCTTCTACTTCTACGCCTAGGAGAAAACCTTCCCTATCCTTCCTAGCTCGAGCTATAACAAAGGCTGTTCTGGCTTTGCAATTTTTCTTTAAATGTCCCTCGCTACCGCATGCAAAACATTTTCTTTATGCATAACAATCCTTATCCATAGGTACAGACATTTTTACATCTCCAAACACTGGCCTTCTCTTCCTTTCTGAAATTACCTGTTCTGCTTTCTTACAGACACCCCCATTCTGCTGGCTTACCAACTCGGCTTCTAGAAACCGTTCTGCCAGTAGGATAGCCTCTTGGGTGTTCTTGCAGCTTTGTAAGATCAGAAAGGATTTCAGGTCCGGCGATACAGCTTCCATAAATTGTTCTAGAACAATATAATCTACTATATCCTCTGCAGTCTTAGCCTCTGGTGTTAACCATCTCAATGCCAGATTCTTAAGACGTTGGCAAAGAGCCCTTGGTGTTTCACCAGGTTTTAATCGACTGCTCCTAAATTGCCGCTGATAAATCATTGGAGTCAGACCTAGCCGGTCTCTAATAGCTCTTCTACACGCTTCATAATCAGAGGCTAAAGTCGCAGGCATAGCCCGGTACGCGGCAAAGGCCTCCCCGGTAAGGGAAGTGGCCAACCGTACCACCCACTGGTCTTTAGGCCATCCGGTTATGAGGGCGACTCTTTCGAACGCTTCTAAGAAGTCGTCCACTTCATCATCTTTGGTTAGCTGCCCCATGGAAAACACCCCCCCGAAGGAAGCTCCCAGCCCCTGCCAAGCGCCTATGGGACCTGACGGTGTCCGTGGTGGCTCCGCCATCTTCTCATGGGCTCCCAGCCACGCTCCCATCATGTCCAGCAATGTTTTTTGCTATGCCTGTAACATGGCTGCCATCTTCTCCTGGGTCAGTGCTGCCTGCTCTCGCTGCTTTTCAAACTGAGCAGTCATCCAATGCAATAACTCCTTCTCCATGATGATGATGCTGTAACAAAAGAGAAAAAAAACACACCAAGTGCGGTACACACACAAATGGTGATCCCTCTTTGCTCTTCTCCCCAAGCACTGCTGCACCCCCCTGTATCAGTATCCGTCACTAACCCTCCTAAATACAGGGTTACCTGATACAGATGTTGACTCAAGCTTGTCAGCAGTGATGGTCGCTGTACGTCCTTCCTGACTCTCAGCACTCGTCGTCTGCTACCGCTTAGTCATCCACTTGGTCAGCACGGCTTCGTGGGTTGTTTCTGGCGTCTGTGGAAGTTCTGGTGTGGGTGAAAACTCTTGCGCATGTGTAGGACTCGTAGTATCCTTAAAACTACGCCACCTGTCGCCTTTTGTTGCCACCCTAGGCGGTTGCCTAAGGTAGGGCGAGCACTCTTTCTGTAGTTGTGGGTTTCAAATAAATTGAAGTCCAAGAGGCTTAAGGCTAACACAGGAAATTTATTGATTTTTGCTACTTCTCCATACAGAGCTTTTAGAAAACTCAGCGCAAGGGCAAGAAGAAAGAAAAAAGTAGGATTTCTTCTCCTAACACAATTAGCTTCTGTCACTTCCAGAATTCACAACTCAGGCTTCATTACTTCTGCTAGCCTTTAAACATAAATGCTAGTTTGCCTTCTTGAAACTTCCCAACATTCAAACAAACTTTCTGGCTTCATTCCAGGAAACATTTCTAAAAGCAAACAGGACTTTAAAAACTGTCCAGCCTGTTTATTTTTCTTTACTGGCTAATGGAGTTGTTTGAGCTTCACACTCTATAGAGCTCAAACACTTAACTTGTCTTGTGAGACAGAGCACATTCCATTGCAGAACAATCAGAGTCAATATCAGAAGGATAACTTCCTGTCTCCATTTCCTCAATATCTGACTCTTGTGTATCGTGGTTTAAACCTCTCCGGGTAAACCCAGGCTCTGCCCTTTCTAACAGCTCAAGAATTTTCTTCCAGCAAGACTTTCCTTTGCCTCTAGAATTCTCAGCATATACTGGCAATTCTCTCTCTCTCATTAACTGGCTTATTGTCTGCAGCTGGTTTAACTTGCTGTTGGACACAGGGTTACTCACGGTTCTCCTTGTAACAGATAAGCTTTCACCAAGCCTTTGGCTTGCAGTAAAAGTGTCCTCATTTAAGGCTCTCTCAGAAGGAAATCTCCTGCCTCCAGGCTCCAAAGCAACTCTCCTGCCTTCTGGATTCCTCCCTGGCTTATGGCTTTTTCCCCTGAGTGTTCCAGCAGATTCTACAGTGTCCTCTAAGGCTGGGCTTCTCTTAGAAGTCTGTCTCAGCAGTTCCTTCTCCTCCCCTGGGCTGTCCTGGGAAATACCTTCCACTCTAGCTGCCCGGGAGCTTCTTCTTCCTTCCAGCACGTTAGGACTTCTGCTGTGTTCTGAGTCTCGGGTAGCTCCTCCCCTGGGAACTCCCTTCCTCCTGTGATGCTGCCCCTCAACCTCGGCCTCTGCATCAGCGTCAGGATCCTGCTCAGCATTAGCATTAGGATTAGCATCAACCTTAGGACCAACCTGTTACTGCCCTCTTCCTTTTGTAATCCCCTAGGGACTCTCCCTGCACGTGTTTGAGCTGTAACCACGTGCTGCTTCCTCAGGTGGCCTTCGTTAGCCCTACAGCTTGTTCCTGAGCTAGGGCGTGGCTTGTAGCTAGGCACTAGATGAGTTTTTTTCTGTTCAAGAACATTTTGTGTTTCACATCCCCGCCTCCTGCTTCTCTCCCTCAAGGTAAAATTGTGCTTTTTTCCTACTTCTAAGGGCTCAGGAACATTTTGGCCATCACATAACATACTTGAAATTTGCTAGTTTCTCTAAGTTTTTCCAAATATAGATGCCTGTCTTCCTCTCTCTGTGATCTCTTGTATTTTATATCTTGCCTCCCTCTTTTTCTTCACCTTTTCACTTACTTTTTTTGAGAACCATAGCAACCTTTTTTTCCTTTTACATTTATTTACCTTTCTAACAAAAAGGTTTGTTGTACTTAAAATATCCCCTTTCAGTTTTGACCACTGTTGTTCTACATCTCCCACCTGCCCCATCCTTCCGACTCCTTGAGGAATTGTCCCATCATGGCAAAGTTAGTTTTCCTAAAGTCAAAGACCCCCGCTTTTGAATGGATTTTATCAATCATAGTCCTAATACTGAACTACACCATCTGTTGAACACTGGATGTGAGGTGATCTCCCACTATAACATTAAATACACTTTCCCCATTGGTAAGCACCAAGTTCAATATCTCCCCTTCACATGTGGGTTCTGTTACCATTTGCCGGAACAGATCTCCTTACTTCTAGATGACACTGCAACAGGGATGTGCCATTCAACATCTGACATATTGAAATCACTTATCAATAACTCTTCTTTCCTGGCAATACTGCAAATGTCTTAAATTAAATCTATGTTCAATTCTTCTGCCTGTGTAATCAAACTCTGGAATTTGTTACCGGAGGATGTAGTAAAGGCTGTTAGTGTAGCTGGGTTTAAAAAAGGTTTGGACAAGTTCCTGGAGGAAAGGTCCATAAACCATTATTAAGAAGGGACCCAGGATATCAATGCTTGAACCAATACAAGCATTGTGGAACCTGTGTCCCTTGGGGAAACTGCTAGGTACGTATGACCTAGATTGGCCACTGTTGGAAACAGAATACTGGGCTTGATGGACCTTGGTCTGACCCAGTATGGCATATCTTATGTTCTTATGTTCTTATGAGATCTGTATATCACATCATTGCAAATAAATTCCCCATTCCCTCTTTCTAGTTTAACCCACAGTGCCTCCTGCTGTAATTCTGTAGCTTGTCCCAACGCCGCCCTAGTGGCGAAGAAGCGTCACGGTAGAGAGGGTGGACACAAAAATATTTGTAATTGAGTTTGGCTTAAAGACAGGGCCCAGGTTTTCTTTGTAGTCCTAGTAGCCTTCTGGTAACCAAAAGCTCAAAGGAACATAATAGTCCGAGTGAAGGGAGAATAAAGGCTTTTATTTCCCCTATTGCACAAAAGGTTCAAAAGCTCAGATCTTTACAGCAACAGAAATTGTCCTTATTTCAGGTTGAAAGAAAACAAACAAGAACTGTATTTAACCTGTTAACTTCACAGTAATAACATGAGAAAACAAAGATTCACACTTTCCCCCGGCTACAGCTCTATTCCATGTCTAGAGGCTCAAAGCCTTCCGCCTGACAGTAGCTGCAATCCATTTCAGGGTCCGAAAGGGCGTCAGCGACGTCCACCTGCACTGGTTCAAGGTCAGCGATATCTGGTAGCTTGCATTCAGGCTTTTTATACAACGTTTGCACGATGTCCCAATATTCTGTGTTCAAAGGTAAGCCCTGGTTTTGTGTACCTCTAGACTGAGAACAGTCTCTCTTGCACACGGCTCTTTTACTGGAGAGTCTCTTACTTGATATAGGTTTGTATCCTGAAGTATAAACAGTTCTAGTAGGACAACATTCCTCTATTCCCTGTTCCTCCTGCGTCACAGCGTTCAGGAAATTATAATCAGAAAAACAGTGATTACCTTTCTTTCTTGGCTTATCCCGGCAAGGTAAGGATTGAGGCCAGTTCCTGCTGGGGTTTGGCCTTACTTGCACAAGGGTAGGCTTTCGGTTCTCCCGGAGGCCTTCTGCTGGTGTTAAACTACATTCACACCAAAGCTTCCTTCTGTCTGAGCCCAGAATGTTACCTTTTAAAGAAGTTCTTTCATCTTCTTCTTGGTTACTCCATGTTATGTCCTTCAATGGTTGCTGGCCTCTGCCAAACTCAGGTCCAGGACTTTCTAGCACAGTCCTTCTGCTTCCAGGGGTAGCTCCCTTTCTGTATCTCTCCCTCTTGGTAGGCGTGTCCTCTCCACTCCTGGGATACTCGGGGCGAACTCCTTCACCTGGCTCTGCTGAGTCTGCTGGGCCTGTTCCTTTCCCCGGGATTCCTATTTCCTGGTCCTTCTCTCCCTCTTGGAAAGCCTCCCTTCTCCAGTCATCTGGGCTTTTTTTAAGAGGAACTCTTCCCTCCTCTGATTGGGTGCAGGCCGGTATTGCATCACTGGCTCTGGGGCGTGGCTCCTCAGTCCTCCGGAGGTCCCACTTGCTCCCCCTATATGGCTCCTTGTAATGCTGCAGCCGGTATCTGCCTCTTTTTTCTAAGCTTAAAGCATTTTCTCCTGTCTGCAGAGGGTCTGCAGTACCACAAGCTTTAATATTATTTGTTACATATAGAACCACTCCTCCTCTCCTTCTTTCTATCCTGTCCTTCCTAAATAAAGTATAGCCCAGTATAATTGCATCTCAGTCATAGTTGTCTGTAAACCATACCTCCTTAACCCACCACTAAATCCAAGTCAGCCTCTTCCATTAAAGTCTCAATATCTGGGATCTTATTTCCCATTCTACAGGTATTAATGCATACTGATTTCCAGATGCTGCCCCTTTTACCCACTTCTACAGAGGTATTTAGAGCCCAGTATTTGAAAAGCATTTACATGGTTTGCAGACCGGTAAACTATGTAAATGCCGCTGAACAGGATATTCAATGGCACTAACATGGTTAGTGCCACAAAAAATCCCCAATTATTTCCCCTACATGACCCAATGCTAGCCACTTAGCATCAGGATGTGTTGTGGGTGTTCTGTGGCGGAGCAGAGGAGGCGACAGTCGCTAACTGGGTAGCGGCAATATTGCACCACCACTCAGTTAGTGACTTAGGGATAAAACTAGGCAAAGCAAAAGCTTGCCTAGTTTTACCCATGGGAGCTAACCGGGTAGCGATGCAATATCGCCACTACACGGTTAACTTCTGTCCCTCTGGGGCATGTGTGACAATCCCATATATTCAATGCTGAGGCCACATATAACTCCGTCATTGAATATCCTGGGTTAGAGGTCAGTGGGGATGGCTCTGCACTGAAGTGGCATATAGCTGGCTCAATTCGATATCGGGCCCTTAATGTTTTACTTACCTGAGGGCTTTCTTCACCCATTCCCAATGAATCTAGTTTAAAGCCCTCTTCAGTAGGTTAGCCAGTCTGCTGTAAAACCCTTCATGGATAGGTGGACATCATCTCTGCTCGGCAGCCCTTGGAAAATCATCACATGGTCCAGAAAACTAAAATGCTCTCGATGACACTATCCATGCAGCCATGTATTCTTTTTCAGGATGCGAGCTTCTCTGCTTCAGCCTTTATCCTCAACAGGAGGGTTGAAGAGAACACTATCTGCACACCTATCTGCTTCACCCTGTCTTCCAGAGCCATGAAGACACTTAGGGGCATGTTTACTAAATTGCGGTAACGTTACATACCGCGCGTTATGTAACGTTAACGATCATTAGGTAACGTTAACACGCGGTATGTAACGTTAATGATCGTTAGGTAACCGTAAGGATTGCTAGGTAACTTGACGATCGTTAGGTAACGTTAACACGCGTTAACATTAATTAACGATCGCTAATGTTCCTGGCTGCGTTAAACACTGCAGAAGGCGGAGAGAGGGTGGAGAGAAAGGGTCAATGGGCGGGGAGAGTCTCCTGTCACACTAACGCGCTGAACTGAAGGGCTGAATCCTACCACAAATGAAAACCTGCTGTTAAAGGCACATTTGCAGGAGAGAGAAACCATTTAGGTCAGCAATGTGTAGCAAAGGCAGAGAGACCATTTAAAGGTGATGGTAGTGCCACATGTGCAGCAATAGCATAGTGCTCAGGTATGAAAGACCACTATGGCAAGGGTACAACTGGAGCATAGGGGGACACAGGCAGGACGTGTGGTGGTATCAGCTGGGGCACAGGGCGGACTAGGCTGTTGCCTAGGTGGCACATATGAATGCAGAAAAATGGAAATCAGCAAGACAGCAACTTGACCAAGGTCTGACATGCCCATGTGTCTGTGTCCCACAGTGCTCCATCCAGGGGACATTACCCAGCAGGTACCCCACAGGGCACATAACATTGACAGGCAGTGCCCGGGGGGAGGCGCGTATGTCAATGTAGCCATCCCACCCCAGAACCCACACCAGAAGCAGCCGCCTACCGGCACCCTGGATGGCCTGGGACAGTGCACCACTGGCACCAACAGCATATGGGCATGGCAGCAGGCCAGGGTGTGGGTGTCTGTGCTGGAGGAAGCAGTGCCACCGGCCTGCAGTGAACCCAGGCCATGCCCTGTACCAGTACGTGGTGCGCAGTGCGACAGAAAAGGCCTGGCTGAGGAGACATGAAAGTAGGCCCAGAGACTGCTGTGTCTCTGTGACAACACAGTGGTGCAGTACACACAGCCAGAGTAACGCAGAGCAGAAGGTCACAGGTTCATGTCCGAGTTGTGGATCCTACAGAGCATATCCCACTATTTTACCCGACTATGTACATACAACAGAAAAACAGCAAAGGTCTGACTGAGGAAAAGTAAAGGTAGCCTATGGACCTCCGTGTCTCCGTGGCAACACTGTAGTGCAGTACACACAGCCAATGTAACCAGTGGCAGAAGGTCAAAGGTTCCATTTCCAGCAGTGGACCTAACAGAGCACAGCCCACTATTTTACCAGACTATGTACACAGAACAGAAAAACAGCAAAGGTCTGAGGGAGGAAAAGTAAAGGTAACCTATGGACCACTGTGCCACCTCTCATAAGATCTACTCTACTGACCAGTGATTTCCATAAATGCTTAAAAACTCTTCTGTTCATAGAATACTAAGGAGCAGATACAGATCAGGGAACAATTCCCTGAGCATCATCCGCAACCATATAACATAATGTAAATAGTTAATAGTTAAACTACTTGTTGTTAACCATATGTAAGGTAAGTGAAAGCCCCCAGGTAGGTGATACATTAAATAACTTTATGGAAATGGGTAACAGGGGTAACATATGGAAAGCAGTGTGTATAAATGCCCGTAGCATGGGAAATAAGTTCCCTGATGTTGAAGCTTTGGTGGGAGTGGCTGACTTGGATTTAGTGGCAGTTCCAGAAGGATGGTTCACAGAAAACCATGATTGGGATGTAACTATACCTGGCTATACTTTATTCAGAAAGGACAGGGTAGGAAGTAGGGGAGGAGGAGTGGCACTATATGTAAAAACTACTATTAAAGCTTTGGAATTACAGAGCTTAAAAGGGAGAGGGGAGGCATTGTGGGTTAAACTAGAAAGAGGGAAAGAGAAATCTATTTACATTGGTGTGATATACAGACCTCCCTCACAAGAGGAAAAGGTGGACAGAGACTTAATTGAAGACATGCGCAGCATTGCTAGGAAAGGGGAAGTGCTACTGATAGGAGATTTCAATATGCCAGATGTTGATTGGCACATTCCTGCTGCAGTATCATCTAGAAGTAAGGAGATCCTGGATTCTCGTGGAATGCAACGAAAAGACGTGAGGTAAAAAACTTTTATTTCTTTGTTTAACTTCAGCCACCGGCCCGACACTGGCCGTGTTTCGTGAAAAGCCTTCCTCAGGGGCAAATGATGGCTAAAATACATAAGATATACATGTAAAAACAAACATTTAAAAACAAAATGGTAAACATTAGGCTGTTTCAATAAAAATGAGAATGAACAAAACCCATATAAATAAAAACGCCAAGGTAACATATAACACAAACCCAACCAAGTACAACCAATATTAGGAGCTAAGAAACACTCAAAAGAAAAAATATATCTTAAAAAGAGCTGGTTAGAAAACATCAATAAATATATGTAAATATAAGTTGATATAATTAAACATAAAACGTATTAAAATAATAAATAATACAACAAACACTGTTATAAATAAATCAAAGCTTATGTATATAAAACTATAAATACATAAAATGTGGTAGTTGTTATAACCAGACAAAAAACATATCACAAATGTAAAATCATGATCAAAAACATTAATATTAGGAATAATAAATATATATAGATAAAAATATATATAAAAAGATGAAAAAAATGTATATAAAAAATGTATATATATATAAAATATGTGCCTCAAAGGATGTGACAATTGGTAAAACCAAAAAAACATATCTTAGAGCCTGTGATTCTACACGTGCAGAATTACTTCGGAGTAAGCATAAGTCATCAGATGTGGGGATGGTATGTTCCCTCCTCTACTCTCACCACTCCCGAACCATTGGTAAATGCCTTCGCAAATATTGGCATCTTATACAAGCCATTCCAGGTTTTGAAAAAATCCCTCTCACCGTGGCTCATAAGCGGAACATAAATCTTCAAAATTTACTGGTACCATCAGCCCTCACGGAACGGAGGTTTCTTTCCAAACATAAGAGGCATTTCCAATGTGGCTCTTGTTCTGTCTGCACGCACACGTTAACTGTTAAAAATCATTTTTTACATCCAGGAACCAATCGGAAATTTTATCTTGATGACTTTTCCAACTGTGCTACCAGCAATGTGATATATGTTGTTATGTGCCCGTGCAAAAAATTATACGTGGGTAAAACTGCACGTCCTATACGCACACGTATCATCGAACATAGGAGCTGTCTTAAGAGACTAGCAGCAGACAAACTACTTGTTTCTCATTGGCAGACAACAGGGCAAAAACTATCGGATTTAAAATATTTTGTCATAAAGAAAGTTAAAATAAATTGACGAGGAGGTAATACTAATGATACACTCTTGCGCCTTGAACAACGTTTTATTTATAATCTGAACACTTTGCACCCAGATGGTTTGAACATGGATAGAGATCTTTCTGTATTTCTCTAGTTGTTTTACTTTTTTAATATATGTTACATAGCCCTAATATAAGCTACAAAATAATTTTCTATAAATAGAGTTTTTTATAAATAGAGTTTCCTTCGATGAAGGTTGGCAAGCCTTCTGTGAATCTATTTTATTCTATTTTGTTATTTTGACGTATAGCGTGTTTGCTTTGGGGGCATCTAAGTCGGTTTGGACGCTTCTATGTTTTTTAGGTTAAGAATTGTTCTTTACCATCCCTCACATACTATGTATTTTTATCACTTCTATATTTTCTTATATGTGGCCCATCTCTTATAACCCTCTTAGTTAGAGTGGCCTAAGGTGTAGCTCAATGTTTTATTTTTTATATTCCCTCATTTTTGCAATTCTTAAATATTTATTACATGCGTTAAAAATGTAATTAGTGATTTTGTGTATGACGGTCCTGATGGTGCGCATGGTAGTTATGTTTAAATATAGATTGGAGTGCCTTCATTATGACATCAGTTTCCCTCCTTTCTAAAGTAACCCAGCGCGCAGCCGCCGGCGTCTTCTTGATTTTTGAGTTCGTGTGTGGCGGTGCCGCTTTTATGTTGCCTAGCAGTGCAGTTTCTACATTTTTACCGCGTGAGTTTGTCTCTTTGAGCTTTTTATGTTGAAGAGTGGAAGCTTATTTTAAGGACAGACCTTTATGAGGTATTTAAAACGTGATTAGACTTGCTGGCAAGAATTCTTCACCTTTATTCACAAAGCTTGACGCATTTATCCAAGACACAGAAGTTTGCTTAAGGTAGTTCATTTATATTTCTCCGCCTTAGTTTCTATCAACTGATCTCAAACTTTTTGTTACACTTGTTTTATTGCTAATGATTTAAGTGCTGTTTGTGTAGGATCCCTACATTGCCGTGCTTCCAAGCCGGGCTTTCTCAAACCTGTATGAGATCATTTGTTTTCAATGTAACAGGTGTCTTCGCGACTTGATTTCTCACTTTATATTATTATTTGTAGAATGTTTTTTTAGTTTCAATTCTTCTTAGCAGTCTCCCCTTTTTTCACCTCTTTCTACGCATATCACTTTGGCGTGGTTCCGGTTTTTTTAACATGGCGCTATGTGATCCCTAACAATGTTTGTTATAAATGCAAGGCCGCGGGGCAGGGTCCCGGCGGCCGATGGTAACCGGGTGCTCGGCCGGTGCGGGGACCTTGGCCCGCGGACGTCATTGGCAAGGGGGGCGGCTGAGGCGCGATGACGTTGAGAGCGCTGGTAGCAGTGATTGGCTCCAACCACGTGCAGGAGCGTGGTGGAGCCTGGGAGGAGGGAGGCGTGGCCTGGGTGGGGGAGGAGCCAGGAGTCAGCAACGGTTGCTGAGGCTCCTGCTCCTCCTCGGGGACGATGCCGGCTTCCTGCTCAGCAAAAATTATTGGTAGAAGGGTAGGGGTGGATCGTGGCTGGCTCGGGCGCGAAGGCGGTGTTGCAACGGCAGGCGGCTGTCCTTCTGGCAGCGAGGTGAAGCAAGGCATGGGAGTCGGCATGACGGCACGCAGCTGCGGCGCAAGGTAGAAGGGCTGCGGCCTCTTCCTCGTGGACAGCCAAGGCCGGGCCCATTGTGCAGTGTGGAGAGCAGTGGGGCTGGGCTGGCTGGAGCGGAGGGAGCTGTGTGGCCTGCGGGAGCGGACCTCGTGTGGATGGGTGTGAGCACGCTACCTGGGAAGCGAGTATTCCCAATGCCATAGATGTAGGCATTACCGTTGCTTTGGAGGCTTACGGGGAGGTGGCTGGGTGGGGGTTCCGGTTGAGGACCCCTTTTAGGGGTGTAGCCGGCTGGTTTGGGAGTGGGTTGCTTGTTCCATTTCCTAATTGTACCTCAGTGTTGGAGTGGGTTACAGGGGGTACGTGCCCTTAGGTTGCATAGACTCCTTTTGCAAAAAAAAAGAAAAACGGAAAACATTCAGGGGATTTTGCAGAATTATATATACACAGGATGCCTGGGCATGAGGGCGGGCAGTGCCGGTCTGAAATCCCTGGCTGGGCGCCATGCTGAATTGTTTGGGGGGGGGCCCGAGGGAACTGGGGGGGAGAGTGGGTCCTCTATGGGTAAACGGGGGAGTTAACTTGGAGCATGGCGGGTAGGAATGTTAGGAGGGCTCACGGGGTATGGGTTCGGTGTGCACTGGTGGCGGTGGGCAGGGAGTTTGGAGGGGGCCGGGGGGAGTAGCAGCGGATGGTGCTGTGATGTGCAATGTGCACGTGGGAAGGTAGGTTCCCAGCTTTCATGGGACAAATTACCAGTTCTTCGGGGGGGGGGGGAGGGGAGGGCTGGCGGCTGTGCCCTGGGACGGTTGGGATGGAGGAGTAGCCTTGTGGTTTGGGCACATGTCTAGTACCCGGGAGACCGAGGGCTCCCATTCCTAATGGCACTTCAGGTGCATGTGGGTGGGCCCCTTTGGGAGAGAAGGCTGGCAAGGCATTTTCAGTGATACTTTGCCGGGACAACCCAGAGGTAGCAGGTCATTATGAGTAAACACTGACTTGCTGGCTATATTAAAAAAAAAAAAAAATATATATATATATATATATATATATATGTTACTGATAAATAATTCAATGGCATAAGAAGGAGGAGTGGCCTAGTGGTTGGGGCAAGGTACTACAGGCTGGAAGGTTGGTGGTTCAAATCCCACTAGAGGGCAGCAACCTTGGGCCGGAGGGACTGGGGTTTCTAGTCCCACAGGTGCTCCTTGTGGTCTTGGGCAAGCCACTTAACCCTCCATTGCCCATGTTCCCTGTAAGTATTAGTGTAGGTATTTCATATCCCCTCGTTTTAAGTGTATCCCCCAACCGCTTTGACCCGGTGAAAAGCGGGATATATATGCAGATACATAAATAAATAAATAAAATAAATAAGATGCCTTGTGCACCGGTAGGGGCGCTGCTCACGAGAGTGGGGATGGGGTGGAACACAGTCTAGGCAGGGCAGGGGGGTTGGGGACATAGCACCCTTGGGTCTTCAGTGGTTTCCCCACCTTGGGTTTCTCTGTGTTTTCTCTTTATGTCTTCGCAGATGGCTACAGGAACTTGGCTTGCCGACCGGTGGAGTGGGGAGGGCCAACGGCGATCAGAGCGCACAGGACGAGCTGCGGCAGCGGACCGAGGATGGTGGACATTGGCTGCTGCGTCCATTGGCAGCAGGGGGGTCGAAATCGGGGCAGCAGGTGAGTGCTGGTGGTAAGGCGCGCTGGAAATAGAGGTGTTAGTGTCGGCAGTGCCACTCTTCGGAGGCGTCCTCCTCTGCGGCACCAACTATTTCGTCCACGTCGAGGGGGGTGGAAGGGGCGAGGGGTGGGAAGCAGTGTTCTAGGGAAGAATTGGCAGGTGTAGAGTCCGAAGTCCATGCGGCGGAGGAGTTGGAAGCCGCGTTATTTGGATGGTCTCGCCTGATGGAGGACGGATGGGGGTCCCGGGAGTGGGTGTTGAAGAGGAAAGGAAGGGTGTTGAAGAGGAAAGGAGAGGAACAGGTAGAGGTGTCAAACTAAATGAATAACTAAATTATTAAATTAACGGAATGAGGGGGGGAGAGCCAGCGCTGGGGGGGGAGGGCCTCGGCGAAAGGTCGGATAGGGCGGTTACCGCGTGCCCGGGAGGTCAACGGGGGGACGGGGGGTCTTTCCGGTCGGGCAGGAGTGGCGGGGATATAACTGCAAGGTGGCTGCGGGGCAGCTGACTGGTACTAGAGGTTCCCATGTCGTCTGGCCCACCAGGACTGCCTATATCGACCTGTTTACTCAGTCAGTAGGGAGGACACTCAAGAATACGTAATTGCATAATAACTATTTAACAAATCCAAAAAAAAAAAAAAAACCCTAAATAAATAAATAAATTTCTTCATTAGTTAATACGGGTGGGGCCCGTTGCGCAATCGGGCCAGACCCTCCAGTTCTCGGGGAGGTAGTAGGCATATTACTCTAAGGAGGTTAAGGGCCTTACAAAATGGGCTGCGGCAAGACCCCCGGTTGAGCGGAGGAGAGGTTTGGGGGGGGGGGGTTTCTGAAAGTTTTGGAGAGTCCGGGCAGAGCAGATGCTTGTGTGTCCTCAGCGGGAAATTCGCCTTGGTGGGGGCGCTTTCCTCGCATGGTTAAGGTGAGGAGGAGGTCGAGCTGACGGTTGGCGGAACCCGGCCCCATTATGGTTATCAAAAAAAAAAAACCTACCCTGCGGTAATTCCGGCTGGGTCGTAACTCGGTTTACGGGGGTGTGCGCTGGACGATCGCATATTGTGGGGTAGGCTACGGGTCCTGTGCCTTAAGGATCGGATGGGGGCAGCGGTGAAGGGGGCGGTTAGTTCGCAATGGCATGCCTATGGGCGGTGCCGTGGTCGTTTCGAGATTTCGTGTGTGCCGACGATGGCTGGGGGGTAGGAGAGGGGCCGGACGAATGGTGTTCGTGGGCAGTGACTGGGTGATGGGGGGCAGTACCATCAGTGGGCTGTTAGGAGCTATTGTGATGCGGGGTAGAGTGGCAGTGCGAACAGGGTACGATGGAAACCCCGGGGCTGAGGAGTATCTATTAGCCTGGGAGCTTGAGTTCGCGGAGATGGGGCTAGCCCCCGGGTGGCGAAGGGGTGGGCTTCATCATCATTAGCGTTAACATTATCCCCGGCTCCCTGCGGGTGGAGTTGCCGAGACAGTGGGCGGTGTCAACTTCAGGAGTCCAGGGAATGCGCCAATGTATGTCGGACTCATGCATAGGCGTGCGGATTTGGGGGCCGGAGATATCTGGGGATCGACTGTTCACAGGCCTGAAGGCTATTTTAGGCTGGGATCGCCAGTTATAGGTATGGGAATTCTGTCAGGGGAAGTGTGGCATGTGGACAGCTCATTGCAGGTTTGGCTTGCATCCGGCCTAACACGGAATAGCCTTCCGGGAATTGTCCCCAGGTGGGGGTTGGAGTGTCAAGTGCCGCCATCGAGTAGTGTGGGGGAGTGATAAGGCACCAATAGGCGGTGGATTGAAGAGGTGGGAGCACGTTGCGTCGGATTGCGGGGGATGTCTTGCGTAGCCCAGCTGGTTCTGACAGGGTGGTGGACGATCTTTCCTGTCCCCAAAAGGGGACGGTGGCGGACCGGAAAGGATGGGGGGTCCTGCAGGAATGAGGGCCCATTAGCTGAGAGCTGCGGGCATTCTGAGTAGATACAGGGTGGGGAGTGTTCGTGAACAATGCCTCTGGATGCCAGGCGGCCTCTTACACAGGGGCTACCGGGGCAGTGCTGCTCTGCTTTGCCCTGGAGGGATGTTAATGTATGCTGCCTCCCTATTCCGGGCAAGGATGCCTGTTGTAATTTCGGGGCATTCTATAGTTGGGGGCTGTGGCGAGCTCCTGCACAGCTGGAGTGGTCATGGTATGTAGAGTCGGCGGGCGGCAGTACATTGGAGATGGCAGCGGCAGCTGCGGCACGTTCATCCCACTTTAGGATGGGGACTCGTGGGGGGGGGGTCGGGGAGGGGTTGCAGAGCGAAGGGCGTTAAGCAGCGGCGGATGGGGTGCCAGGGTTTCGGGCTGGTGTAGGCTTCAGGGAGGTAGGGGGTCAAGTGATTTTAGAAGTTAGCCAGCGGCGGGACAAAAGGCCTAAGGTCAGTTGGCCGTGGGGTTATTCCATCGTGGCGGGGATGGTTCGGGTGAGTCGGTGTGGACGGTCTGGACCCCGCTGCTCATGTTCTGGCGGGGAAGTCGTTTTATGGCTGGGGAGCGCGGTCGCAATTGGCTGCAGCCAATACCTTTGATTGGGGCACCATGAGCATCATGGAGTAAGATGGTTTAGCTCTGGTTACATGTTGGGGGGGCACCAACAGGGTCGGGGAGCGGCCTTCGGTGCCGGTTGCAGGGTACTATTGGCTGTGGTCGGCTATACAGTCAAGGGCTGCGGACTTATGATACAAAAAAAAAAAAAACTAAATAAATAAATAAAAGCGGGGGGGGGGGATCGGCGGTGTGAATACGGCAGTGGTTAATAAGGCCTTCATGCGGTGCGAGCATGTGTGCAAGGTTGTCAGGGGTGGGTGAGTACTTCTCCTCTGGGGGTGTCGGTGTGCTCAGCGACCACTGGCAGGTGGGATTGGTCTGTGTAATTCGGCAGGGGGCGCACCTGGTCGCAGCTTGGTTGTGGGGGGGGGGGCGGCTTCGGGACATTAATGTCACCAGTGCTGGAGGAGGGATCCCGGAGGTGTCCGGGATCCGGAGCTCTAGGCCGCACTGGGGCCAGGGCGGGGTGCCTTCGACCTGACATTAATGTCCTCTGTGCCGGTGGCGGGATCCCAGAGGTTTCCGGGGTCCGGAGCCTTAGGCTATACTTGGGCCGGGGGCGGGGTGCCCCCGACCCGGACATCCCCTGGCTGACTTTTGCTAATTACATGGCGAGGTCGGGGAAAGGGGATTAGGAAGATTGCGGTTGGCATTACCGCGGCAGAAGCGGAGGCAGGGTCACCTTGCTAATAGCATGGCTGATGAGGCATTGCTCCGCTGGGGGTCACCTTGCTAATAGCATGGCTGGTGAGGCATTACTCCGCTGTTTGGATTGTTAAGAGGATTATTCTTGGACTGTAATGTTCGGTATGTTATAAAGTTAATGAAGCTGCGACCGGTGCTTTTTCCCAAGAGCGGTGTATGTGTGTATTCTGTGGGAAAGGAGGGTGGAGCTAAATGGGGGAGGGGGCAGGGGTGGACGGTTAGAGGGGCCCGGAGCACCGTGTCCGAGCTACCTCGGTAATGGCCTTTTTTGGGGGTTCTTTTATTATAAAGGCATATTACAATGTTTTTAGTTTATCACCATTGTCCAAATGATTTTTCAGTTTCATTTTTTAAAGTTTATGGTTTGTTTCAATAGATCCCAATTCAGTTTGTTACTTAATAAATAGTGGATTGTTGGTTTCTACATAGTTTTTTAGTTATTATACATTTTGACAATTAACCTCTCATCTATATGATGGTTTGATGGCATCTATGTATGTTTGCCTATACATCTCAATAGTTCTTCCTTTTTTTATTTTAATATACCATTTATTAAATATATATATATATATTTTTTTTATAATTGTGATGTCCTTCATATCACATACACTAATTTTAACACCCCCCTTTTATAGGATTAGCACTGTGGCATTTTAGGAACACACTTGTTTCAGATGCAAATTACTGCACAGGTAAACTTTATTATTATTTCTTTATATATATTTTTTAATTTACCACATGATTTATAAAAAATTAAAAAATTAATTAATAATAATTTTTTTAAAAAAAAATTTTAAGATCTAGTCCTCATCCCTCCCTCTTGATCTCTCTTTTTCTTTTTTGTTTTGAATGTTATTGATCCTGTTTATGTCCCAATATTCTAGGCTCTCCTATGCTCACAGAGGAAGAGCTATTTACAATAGTAGAAATACACGATACACAGGTATGTTTTTTTGGTTTTACCAATTGTCACATCCTTTGAGGCACATATTTTATATATATATACATTATATATATATATATATATTTTCATCTTTTTATATATATTTTTATCTATGTATATTTATTATTCCTAATATTAATGTTTTTGATCATGATTTTACATTTGTGATATGTTTTTTGTCTGGTTATAACAACTACCACATTTTATGTATTTATAGTTTTATATACATAAACTTTGATTTATTTATAACAGTGTTTGTTGTATTATTTATTATTTTAATACATTTTATGGTTAATTATATCAACCTATATTTACATATATTTATTGATGTTTTCTAACCAGCTCTTTTTAAGATATATTTTTTCTTTTGAGTGTTTCTTAGCTCCTAATATTGGTTGTACTTGGTTGGGTTTGTGTTATATGTTACCTTGGCGTTTTTTATTTATATGGGTTTTGTTCATTCTCATTTTTATTGAAACAGCCTAATGTTTACCATTTTGTTTTTAAATGTTTGTTTTTACATGTATATCTTATGTATTTTAGCCATCATTTGCCCCTGAGGAAGGCTTTTCACGAAACACGGCCAGTGTCAGGCCGGTGGCTGAAGTTAAACAAAGAAATAAAAGTTTTTTACCTCACGTCTTTTCGTTGCATTCCACGTTTCTTACTGGGTCCCCCGTGCACATGGAATCATGCTCCGTTGTTGGATCCTGGATTCTCTACAGGGAGAACTATTCAGGCAATTGGTAACAGACCCCACACGTGAAGGGGCCATACTGGACTTGGTGCTTACCAATGGTGAAAGTGTTTCTGATGTTGTAGAGGGAGATCATTTTGCATCCAGTGATCACCAGATGGTGTGATTCAGTATTAGGACTAGGGCTGTTAGAATCCATTCAAAGGCGAGGATCTTGGACTTTAGGAAGACTAACTTTGCGAAGATGGGCCAATACCTCAGGGAGTCGTTAGTTGGATGGGAACAGCTGAGGGATGTAGAAAAACAGTGGGAAAAACTGAAAGGGGACATTTTAAGGGCAACCAACCTTTTGTTAAAATGGTAAATAAAGGTAAAAGGAAAAGGAGACCGCTATGGTTTTCGAAAGAAGTAGCTGAAAAAGTGAAGAAAAAGAGGGAGGCCTTCATGAAATACAAGAGATCACAGAGAGAGGAAGACAGGCATCTGTATTTGGAAAAACTTAGAGAAGCTAGTAAAATAGTCAAGAAGGCAAAGATTCAAAAGGAGGAGGAAATAGCCATTGCAATAAAATGGGGGGATAAGACATTTTTCAGATATATTAATGAGGAGAGGAAGGGCAAGAGTGGTATTGTCAGACTCAAGGGTGCAGGGGAGGAATATGTAGAAGCTGATAAGGATAAAGCGGAATTGCTTAACAAATACTTTTGTTCTGTGTTCACAGATTAAGAACCAGGAGCAGGACCTCAGAAAACACCCACAAATAGGAACAGAAGCAAAGGACATCTTGAACAATTTTCAAATGACTGTGTTCGTGAGAAACTATCTCAACTTAAAGTAGACAAAGCGATGGGACCGGATGGGATACACCCGAGAATAATGAGGGAACTTGGGGACGTTCTAGCAGCTCCACTGACTGACCTTTTCAATGCCTCGTTGGAGTCGGGAATGGTGCCAAAGGACTGGAGAGAGGCTCATGTGGTGCCTTTACACAAAAACGGAAGTAAGGATGTGGTTGAAAACTACAGGTCGGTTAGTTTAACTTCGGTGGTGAGTAAATTATTGGAAACGCTGCTGAAAGAGAAAATAGTGAGGTTTCTAGAGTCCAGCAGATTACAGGATCCAAGGCAGCATGGATTCACCAGAGGCAGGTCTTGTCAGACAAATCTGATTGATTTCTTTGACTGGGTGACCAGGGAGTTGGACCGAGGGGGAGCTCTAGATGTGGTGTATTTAGATTTCAGTAAAGCCTTTGACACTGTTCCTCACAGGCGACTTATAAACAAACTGAGCACCCTAGGAATGGACCCTAAAGTTACTGCTTGGGTTAGAAATTGGTTGGGTGGGAGGCGACAAAGAGTACAAGTAAATGGAGCTCACTGAGGAGAAGGATGTTATCAGTGGTGTGCCCCAGGGATCTGTCCTTGGTCTGATTCTTTTTAACATCTTTGTTAGTGATATAGCGGAAGGGCTTTCAGGTAAGGTTTGCCTCTTTGCGGATGATACCAAAATCTGCAATAGACACCCAGGAAGGGGTAGATAACATGAGGAGGGATCTAGCTAAGCTTGAAGAATGGTCTAGAATTTGGCAGCTGGGATTTAATGTTAAAAAATGTAAGGTCATGCATTTGATCTTAAAGTAGCTAAACAGGTAGAAAAGGCGACGGCAAAAACTAGAAGGATGCTTGGGTGCATAAGGAGAGGAATGGCTAGCAGAAAAAAGGAGGTGATAATGCCTCTGTGTAAGTCTTTGGTGCGACTTCATTTGGAGTATAGTGTGCAATTCTGGAGACCACACCTTCAAAAGGATGTGAACAGGATGGAGTCGGTGCAGAAGGTGGCTACTAAAATGATTAGTGGTCTTCATTATAAAGCATATGAGGACAGACTGAAGGATCTTAATATGTACACCTTAGAGGAAAGGCGGGATAGAGATGATATGATTGAGATGTTTAAATACCTCCGTGGCATAAATGTTCAGGGAGAGAGCCTCTTTCAATTGAAAGCAAGTTCTGCTACAAGGGGACATGGGATGAGGGTGAAGGGAGATAGATTCAGGAGTGATATGCGGAAATATTTCTTTACGGAAAGAGTAGTGGATCCGTGGAATAGTCTCCCAGTGGAGGTGGTAGAGATGAGGACAGTAACTGAATTCAAAAAAGCATGGGACAAACACAGAGGATCTCTAAAGGTATAAAGGGGACTGTTGTAGTTGTTATGGAAGGACAGACTAGATAGGCCATGTGGTCTTTTTCTGTCATCATATTTCTATGTTTCTATGTTAAACTATGTGTTGACTGTAATGCGCACTCTGTCTCTCAAAGTTCATTGTTTTATGCACTGAGCTACATGTAAACTGTCTTGACTGGTAGAAAGATGGTATAAAAATATGTTAAATAAATAAATAAATTTGCACATTTGGCAGCTGTTATGTGTGGATGGCACACAATGTCCCTGCATATTGCAGAGCTGATGTGATGGATTACTGCACTCACCATATGGTAATCGGTTGCAATAAGCTGCTCAGATTGTGTGGTGCATCATGGGTAATGGAGGGGCTAACCAATACCAGCACCCAGAGCACCAACTGCAACCATAGTGGTGACTGTGATCACTGGGGCATTGTCCAGTACCTGCTTGTCATCTGTGATGGTGGGAGACATGTGCATGCCACCCAGGGGAGGGCAGGGTGGTCTGCAATGGACCTCATGGGTCATGAATGTGGTCTGCGTTCAGTGTATGTGCAGGTGTACCTATCTTGCTGTGTACAGCAGGTGATAAAGGATGGCATGCCCAGCGCATGTGCTCCTCAGGGGTTAGTGCCACACTGCAGAGCAGCAGACCTCTGCACGCAGCTGTTGTTTGGTGTTGGGATACAGTGTAGGGTTGGGCATCTGAACTCACATGTGACTTAGCTTTCGGACAAGAGATAAATTTTGCAGCTGTGTATCTGTTATGCAGCTACAGTACTGAGTGTCCAGTGCATTATGTACTGCATGTGTGCCACTGTAGGCAATCTGTGGTATGCCACTGTCTCAGACTGTGCCAGCCAAATTGTTTCATGTCCTGGGTTTCACCCATTTCAGGCAGGGACCTGCAATCTCTTTGAATCTAGACATTGCTGCTTAGAGCAGTGTGGAGATGTAGCCTAATGGTTAGAGTACTGGTTCAGTGGGTGACAGACCAGGGCTTGATTCCCACTTGTTCTCTTTGTGGCTGTGGGAAACTCACTTCATGTTACTGGCAGAAACAGTCTTTGGTCTGTATTGACTGGAGGACACACATTATGCTTTTTTTATGTGTTACAAGAGCATTTTATGTCAGCAAACATGCACATTGCACTCACGGCCATCATGACTTTATTGACTCTGCTGCAGCCCATTGCAAAGGGTGTGACATGTTCGCCCTGCAGATGTGTGACACCTGAGTTGTCCATGATTGGAATCTTTTCTCATAACTGTGACTGGACATCTTTGTCTCCCTCACATATATGCAGTACATGCAGGCACATCCCACTCCTGGGATGTCTACCTGCAGGGATCATCACACAACCTTACATGCTCCATCTGGCCACATGATAGACACTTGCCAAGTTGATATATGCACATGTGTCAGTAGGATGGTATGGTGGTTAGGAGACTGAGACAGCTGTCATACCCATATAGCTGGTATTGGGGCTTCCCCATGATATAGCTACAATCTTTTTACGTACACTACAACTGAATTTGTGTGGTCACATCAGATACATCATGGCAGCAAGGCCATACCACACTCTCATTTACCGCCTTCCATCCTTCTGTCCATCCATCAGCATTTGCCCATTGTGTGCAGTCATGTATTCTCCTGCTAGCTGCTAAACAATGGCCCACACATGAACATTTTTATCATAAGGTTGTATCACTCACACCTCTCCTGTGAATGATCCGCAAGTCACCACTCCAGCTCAGTCATCCTTTGGATGTCCACATTGTGGTAATGCTGGCTCCGCCGGGGGACACTTCTTCCCATTCCTATGCCACACACTGATATTATAGCAGTTTATGTGGACACCCCTCACTGTTACAGTTCAGCTGCCTCCCACATGCTCATTCACTTACTGACAGACACATAGGATACATCTGGATCTGACATGTCCATCAGCTCTTACCTTTCCTTCCAACCATCAGCTCAAATGTGAGTTTCACAAGGGTTTCCTTATCCTGCATTAAGATGCCTGCCATTTTCGGGCATTAAGGTACATGCTTGGTACCTTAACATTGGTATCTGGTTAGCACCCAATAAGTGGAGCCAAGTGCCCTTACTGCCAGAACGCCTATTCTCCGTCAGAGCCTTTATTGCATGAAAACACCCTTATCGTTACCATTTTTGCTTGCTATCCGGTGCACTCTTAACGCCCTTTAGTAAACATACCCCATAGTCTTAAAATTGGGCCTGCACCTTAACATGAAAAACACAATGATCCTGACTACTGGCAAAAATCAATCATTTCATCCTTGATGGAGAAGAAATAGAAATATTAGACCTATATTGGTTTGTTGGGGTAGTGGGAGATATGGAGTGGGTAGTGGTTTGGGAAGGAATTTGGTGGGTTCTATGAGGGAGAGAGTGCTTGTAACAGTGCTTTTGGTATCTTCTGGTTCTGATAGCAGTGGTACAAGAGCTGTTAAATTTGGGTTATTAATGCTTGCTCTGTGACTCAGTGGGTAATGATCTTAGTTGGTTGGCATTGACAGAGACTAGGGTGGGGGAGAGGAATAATTATATATTAGCCCAGTGCTGTCCTCCTGCTTATTCCTTTTATCAGGGTTCCCATTTGGGGGGAGGAGTGGTAGTGTAAGATTGTTTTTTAAGGCTGCTCAGCTTTTATAGTTAATTGATATTTTGGGGCATGTTTACTAAAATGTGGTAATGTAGCATTAGTAACGTTATTGTGTGGTAACGTTACCTAATGTAAAGTTAACGCGCGGTAATGTTACTGGCAGCAATAAATGTCCCAGGGGGTGAAGAGAAGGCGGAGAGTAGGGGGTCAATGAGCGGGGAGTGGGCAGGGAGCACTGGAACAGTAATGCCAGGACTTTACTGCCAGTGAAAACCTGTCGGTAAATGCACTTTTGCAAGAGGAAGAGACCATTTCAGTATCAGCAATGTACAGTACAGACAGGGAGTCCAAGTAAAGTGATAGTAGTGCTCCATTTGCAGCAACAGCATAGTGCCCAAGTATGAAAGGGCACTATGGTGATGATGCAAATAGGGCAAAGGGGGCTGCAGGTGGGACATGCAGTGGGGGCAGCTGGGGCACAGGATGGACTAGGCTGTTGCCTAGGTGGCACATAGGAACACAGACACTGGAAATCAGCAAGACAGCGTTTGACTAAGGTCAAACATGCCCAGTAGTCTGTGTTCCACAGTGTCCCATCCAGGGGACAGGTACCCAGCAGGTACCCCAAACGTCACACAGGAACCACTATGCCTATAATGGGGCAAGCAGTGTACATCTGGGGACCACTCTAACAAGGGTCTATGGACCTTCCCCAGGATATATCCCAAACTGTCCGTAAAACCAGCTAAATAAACATCCTTTATTATAGCCCCTGGTAAGGCAGTGCAGGGTGTGACCACGCGTCATCTGAAACATGTATACTCACAGTAGTCCAAACTGGGTACACTGTACCCGCATTGCATGCCCTAGACTGTCCACAGTCTGCTGGCATAACACAATCTACCTACATTTTCCAGGTTCACCCTAGCCAATAGCTGCTAGATGACCACCTGATACCGCCCAGCCATCTCTCCCCCAGGTGGAAGGGACATAACATTGGCAGGCGGTGATGGGGGGATATGTGGATGTCCAAGTATGCCTCCCCACCCCAGACCCTGCACCCTAGGCACCTGCCTACCTGCACATTGGATGGCCTGGGACTGCGCACTACCAGCACCAACAGCATATGGGCATGTCAGCATGGTGGGGGGATGTTGGTGGTGGAGGGGGCAGTGGCATCCGCCTGCAGTGGACCAAGGCCATGCCCTGTTGCAGTGCGTGACATGGAGTGCAACAGACAAGGTCTGTCTGATGGAAAGCAAACGTAGCCCCAGGGACTGTTGCACCTATGTGGCAATAGTGTGGTGCAATACACACAGCCAGTGTGTGTTAGAACAGAGGGTCACAGGTTCAGGTGCCAGCTATTGATCTTGCAGAGCATGTCCCTACATTGCAGCAACATGTGCAATCCCCAAAGCATTGGCCAACAGGGGTACAAACACCCACACACACAGACTCCACTATCCAAAGCTTCATGGAGAGGCAGGCTGTTGACTCTGGCACACAGAGCAGCAGTTATCACCAGAGCACTACCACTAGCACCTGCACACAAATAGCAATGCCTGCACTGTGATTGGACCAGTGTGGTGGGCAGGGCTGCCAACCATACCTATCTTTGCACAGTGCTGCAATAGGAGTGTGTATGTCTATCCATTGTTTTGTAACTTTCTACTCCGCACTGGGCCTCATAATGCATACACTGTTTCCAGCATTAGCCTGCAAATGTGCACACTGAGGAGCAACGTATTGTGAGTATGGCCCGGATTGGGCAGGATATATTTATATATATTTATATATTTAGCTGTATTTATATCCCGCTTTTCACCGGGTCAAAGCGGTCAATTTGGGGATACATTTAACACGAGGGGATATGACACACATACACTAATACTTACAGGGAACATGGGCAATGGAGGGTTAAGTGGCTTGCCCAAGACCACAAGGAGTGCCTATAGGACTAGAAATCCCAGTCCCTCCAGCCTGAGATTGCTGTCCCCAGGTGGGACTTGAACCCCCGGCCCTCCGGCCTGAAGTACCTTGTCCTAACCATCAGAGGTAGGGCAATGGCTGGGACATCATAGTGCCCAACCACCACTTGCATGGACAGAGTGGCCACAGCATGTCATGCTGGGAGGACACTCTCACTCTGGCATAGCTATGTTCCCACATAGTGCTATATGGTACTTGTTTCTAGTGATATATGTGTGCTTTCTGTTCTGGGTCCCAATCATGGAGGCAGCTGCTGGGTGTCTGTGATATATTTCCCAATTCTGGGTGCACATAGTTCTTCTGTGAACATGCAATATGGACTAGCTAGTGGACTGTCTGCAGTTAGTATGTGCATGGCTGGAACACCTGATGAGATGCAGTCTGACTGTGCCTTCTGATGGTAAATATCAGACCTTGGTGGGTAGCAGCTGAGGTTTTTCAGGCTTACTCCCAGCATTACTGGTGGTCTGCCAGTGCCTAAGTAGCAGGTGCAGATGTGGCGTACTGGTCCAAACCCTCTGGTGTTGCTGGTCTCACAGCCACTCTGCATGACCATGCCACATCTCCCTCCACTGCCTCAATTACAAAGCATTGATTGCAGGCCCCTTTGGGGACAAGTGACATATACTGTACACCACTTTGACCCGGAGAGGGCAGTATATAAGCATTGCTACATAAATCTCATGCCAGTCTAGACACCCCTCTGCCCTGATAATAGGTGGCCATGGCAGCCACTGGGTATGCACTATTCTGGGTGGATCCCAGTCCACCAGGGCTAACTGTGACTGGGGAATACTGATGGACACAGGGTGACTTTAAGCTCCACTAAAAGAGACACACTGGCAGTGATGGGGATCTGCAGTAGAGCCCATCTCTAGCACCACAGGTACTGTGGACCTGGTGCTGGGCACCCATCCCTACCCTCATGGTGACCACAGAACCTGCACAGTGGCATGGTCTGTAGCTGCTCTGTGCCAGTATCACACACTGTCAGTTCTTCTTACCAAGCTGAGGTGCTGGCGAGGTGCATTCTCCATTTGGTGATCAGCTGTAGACTGCTGTTCTGCATGTGCATTGCATTATGGGTACTGGTGGGGCTACCCTATCCTGGCACACACAGCAGACATTTTGTGTGGTGACCTGCAGTCTTTCTGTATCCAGCCATTGCTGTGAAGGTGTAGCCTACTGGTTAGTACAATGACTCCCTATGCAGTGGTTATGGGTTCAACTCTTCTTTGTTCTCTTTTTTTATGCCTGTCCTACTCAAATCATTTTCATGCCTGTAACAGTCATGTCTCTGCAGATCTATGCTGCCAGCCCATTACACCCTCACCTCAGTTGCCAACCATCCTTCAGTCTGGCTATCTGCCTCTGTCAGCTGTGTACAGTCATGTCTTCTTGTGCAGGCTGCTGCCCCATGTCCTTCACTGGTACCCTTTTCTGCATTGCGGCTCTTCGTGCTTGCCTCTCCTGTGCCTGATCTGCATGACACCACTACTCCTCTGTCCTCCTATCACTCCAAATACCCTGCCACCTCTGCCTCCATTGGGGGACACGTATTCCCATCCTCTGCCACCCACTGTCATTACAGCACTTTAAATTGGTAACACCCTGTGCATCAGTACAGCTGCCTCCAACATGTCTGTCCACTTTACCGGCTGCCACATAGGATGCCCGCAGATATGGCAGATCCATCAGATGCCATCTCTCCTTCCTTCCATCACTTGTTCATTGCCTTTCCTTGTTAGTGTTGCCATCCAGTATTAGGGTTACAGCTGTTTTTATGCCTTACAGTTCATGCTTGTCAACTTAAAGCACCTTATAGCCCTTAGGGCAACTTACATTAGGGAACCTTAATTTAAGGCACTTAGGTTAAGGCACCTTAACATCCTTGGGGCACCTTAATTTAGGGCACCTTAATCCATGTAAATGCCTTCGAAAATTGGGCCCATTAATTCTAGAAGGATGGACTGCTATCATTCTGGACTGAGCTTGCTTAAAAGACAGGGATGCCATTTGGAGTGTAGCTGGCACAAGCATAAATCCAGGGATGCTTTGGAGCATTATAGAGAACACGTGATATTATAGGTAGGAAATGATTAAGGCAAAGTAAAGCTTTGCATTCTAACAGTTAGAGCTGGAGGAAAATAGGACAGCACATTTGTTTTCTACGTTGAAGCTGCTTTGCCAGCCATCATTACTGGATCAGAGTGATTATTCGAGTTTGACAGCCTCCCATCTAGGCTCTATTTTATGGACAAAGTTAATTTGATTAGACAAGAATTTAGGGATGAGGATCCTGGACTGGAGGAGAGAGGGGACATTGAATGTGTTAAGTCTGATAGCGCTGCTGTTTTCGATTTTTTTGTTCCTATATCCCTTGATCGAGTTGTTGCTATGTGCGCTTGATGTTATTCCAAAGCTTTCTTTTTGTTAAATGTTGAGAGTGGGTGGCTCCATTCTCTGTATCCTTGATTAATTCATCTTTTTGACAAGGGTCTCTTCTGAGGATTTGACCTGTGCTGTGTGAAGCCCATCCTGCAGAAGGGTATGACTGCTGTTGACGATTTTGCTGCTTATCATCTGATTTTGCCCTTTCTGAGTATGACATTGAAAAGTTTGTGTATCAGCAGGTTCTTGCTTTTGTCAGTTTGCAATACTACCTGGATTCCAGGCAATCTGGGTTCTGGGCTGGTCATAAAACTGATACGATTTTGGTGTCCTTATCGAGTGAGGTGCATTTAGTGCTTGATAAGAGTAAGAATGTGTTGCTTGTTTGTTTAGATTTGTTAGCGGTGTTTGATACTGTGGATGATGCTCTTCTTCTTCAGAGACTGTCCCAACTGGGGCTGCAGGGCTTTGTCTTATTGTGGTTTGTTTCATACTTAAAGCCCCATAGGCAGTATGTGGAGTGGGAAGAGGAAAATTCAGGTCTGCAATCTTTGGACTGTGGACTCCCTCAGGGGTAAGTGTTTTCTCCCTTGCTTTTTAATTTGTTTATTCATCCATTGATGGTCATCTCCAGGAGTTTGCAGATGATATTCAGTTGGGGGTGGAAGTGAAGGAGAATCAGAGGCCAGCACTAGTTAGGTTGGCAGACTGTCTGCAGGCAACTGAAGCTTGGTTGCAGGCATCTAAGTTGAAGCTGAATATTCAGAAATCGGAATATTTATGGATTAGTCGTCATAAAAGAGGTCTGACCTTTGTGCCAGATATTGGGGGAATTCAGTTGACTCAACAACAAATAGTGTGGAATTTGGGTGGAATTTGGGTGGAATTTGGGTGATATTTCTATGCTTTGATTTCATCAGCGATTCAGACCTCTTTTGCCAGTTTACAGTTGTTCCTTCAGATGTGATCGCTGGTGGAGGTGCGTAATCTTGCTATTTTGGTTCATTCTTTTATTACGACTTGATTAGACTATTGTAAGGCCATTTATGCCTGGCTACCAAAGTATCAGCTCAAGAGCCTGCAACTTGTGCAAAATACGGCTGCCCGGCTTCTAACATTTACGAAAGTACAGGATCACATTACTCCTATTCTGGTAACTCTTTGCTGGCTACCTGTGGAGGTTCGTATCCAGTTCAAAATGTTGTGCTTAGTGTATCAGGCTTTATACTGTGATGGCCCAATTTATTTGAAATCTTATCTGTCTTTCTATGTCCCTAGCAGAAGTTTGCGTTCTTCCCAAAAGACTCTTGTGGTGCCTTTCGGCATTTGTTTGCAGTGCACTCATCACCAGTGTTTTGCTGTTTGGGGTCCTAGTCTTTGGAATATGCTTTCTTTGTTTATCTAGCAGAAAGGGTCTTATTTGAAAGTTGGTTGTTTGCTGGTGGAAAGGGAGGGGTTTGAAGTGTCATTTGCATTGTTGGTAGGTTCTACTTCTTTTTTGTATGTTGTTTTTTATTGTATCTCTCCTTGCATGTTATGAGAAGGCGTGTATATCAAGTTTAAATAAAGAAAGAACAAGCAATCAAGAAATCTGATGACACTCTTGGCAGAATGGCTATTAAGGACTTAGACAAAAATCTCAAATGCAAAGATGCACCTTTACATGCAAAGATTTGACTTGTCCAGCCATAGTATTTTCAATAACCTCAAATGGATGTGAAAGTTGAAGAAGAAAGGAAAGACGGGAAGAAAATTGATGCTTTTGAATTATGGCGCTGACGACGAATACTGTGTAAATCATGGACTGCCAGAAGAACAAACCAGTCAGTACTAGAGGAGATCATTTATGCTGGGCTAAGCTTTCTTCAGAAGCTCAAATGATAAGACTTCGGCTTTCATACTTCGGACACATCATGCAAAGAGAAAGATCATTAGAAAAAAACATCATGCTTGGCAAGGTTGAAGGACAGTGCAAAAGAGGAAGGCCAGCAATGCAATGGACTGATACAATTACAGCAACTATGGATGCCGCTCTATCAACTATAAGCCACCTGCCTGAAGACTGAACACTGTTTAGGACAACTATCCAGAGGGTCGCCATGAGTCAACACTGATTTGATGGCACTTAATTACAATTATCATTTGGCCCAAATAAAACAGAGCCAGTGAACTTGGGGTGGGGAGAAATTTGAAAAAGTTAAGATTTGTCCATCTAGCTCCCAAAGTTAGCTGGGTAAACCTTTTAAATATGAACCTCGGTTAATAAAAAACTAATGTAGCCAGATTTCAGCATATCACCAGAACTGGGCTGAATACATCAAAAGAGAATTTAAGGACACAAAAGGGAGTGTTCACTAAAGATTAATGTGCATTGGCAAGCATTAGTGTTCATTGAGTGCTACTGCTCCCATAGAAATAAAAGGGCTCCAGTGGCACTTAATGTGTTAACCTGTAGTAAATATGTCTCAAAGAAAATAAACAACATATAGAAACAAGTGAACAGCCCAAAAATTAAAGTAGATAAAGAAAATTAAGAGATGTGAACCCACATTTTACAAAGGATGTCCAAATGCAAACTGGAACATCCAAGCCAGAAAAAAAGCAGGCACAGTTTCATAAACATGGGCGTGGCCCAATATGGACATCTATTGAGACATCTACATAGATGTCCCCAGAAGAGTATTCCAGAATGGGGATATCTAATAGCCTAATGGTTAGAGCAGTGGGCTAGGACCAGGGTAGCCAGATTTTAAATCCCATTGCTGATCCTTGTGGTCTTAGGCACTCACTTAACTCTCCATCTTCTCTACAAACTCTGGATGTTTTACAGCCAAAACAGGCACTTTCCCAATATCTGTTCGTCCCTGGAGCAGGTCTAAACTTGGACAAGTAGCAGATGTCCACAGTCCCCAAGGTTTCTGAAATCGAGCAGGGATATATAAGTTCATTGCACCTCCCCAGACATTCTTATGCCATGCCCCCTGCCTACTTGGACATGGCTATGGGGATGTATCTGTGATTTGAATGTCCACATGCACATTTTTGGACATCAAAATTATGTCTAAAACTTTTAAAATTACCCCTATAGTTACTAAAGTGTGCTACTGCTCTAGAACACATTAACACTGTTTGCATGTTTACCAAAGTGTGCTACCCAGTATCATGGGGTTTAGCACCCAGTTTGGGCACCAAGCTAAAAGTAATATGGGCCCCCAAGCTAAAAGTCCCACTACCCAAGTTCTGCATGATGGGGCAGTGGCTGGGCAGGCCAGGGGAAGAATGGAGGTGTTGATGGCAAGTTGCAGGTAGCACAGGCATTAGTAGTTCATGCTAACCATGCCTGCTGCCCTTTGGGTGTACTTAACGCCAACTCAATGGGTGATTTCAACTGCACCCACTTGCTGACTTGCATGGTGATACATCTTGGATCCGCAGTAATTATTACTACTACTACTACATGAATTACTACTGATCATTTATATAGTGCTACAAGGCATACACAGCACTATACAGAGACATGTAAGAGATAGTCCCTGCTCATCAAAACTTACAATCTAGTCAAGAAAGATAACACAACAGCTGGGGACTAGGATATGTCTAAGAGAATGAGGAAAATGGACATTCAAGGCCCCTGCAGTAAGCATGAGCCCTCAGTGCTGGTAACACAGCTCACACATGCACAACTGGCATAGGCTTTAGTAGACATACCCCTTTATAACTAGACCCCTTGCATAAAATGGGACTTGCAGTAAAATACATATACTATCAAAACTGATAGCCTACATTAGTAACTATACCTGTAAATATTGTCATAGTAAAACTTTTTCACATAGGCTATTAAAAGATACTGGGAGATTTTGAGATTTAACTGAAAGACAATAAACTTAGATCCAGTTAAAATGTAATTCAAACTGACGTGCCTTCAGAACACCAATTAGAGTAACCTATGAAGAAACTAGAATGGGCTCTCTACTAAACCTTGTTACTGGAGCCTGGGAAAAAAGTCACCTGGGTTTAGAAGTACAATTGATCTTCTTTTGATAATGAAATGAGCTATTGAGTGGATTTCCTACTTCTAGTCTGTTTCAATGCATCAATTAAAGATGCCAGTGAAAAAGATGTTTTAGACACTAGAATTGACTTTTCAGTGGATACTTGAACTCACATTAGTCAATGGAAGAAAACAATCACGCTCATCAGATGCCCAAATCTGCAAAAATACTGAAACAGAAAGAACAAGTGTAAAAATCTCAGACTTCTGCAGTGTTTGAAGTGTTCTGATTTTTACCACAAAACATCATAGAATCCTAAAAAAAACAATGAATGTCTGTTCTGCAGCATAATCTCTAAATTTTTCTCCAATACCTACAGCAGTGGTTCTCAACCCAGTCTTCTGGGACCCCCAGGCCAGTCAGGTTTTCAGGATATCCACAATGAATGTGCATGAGATAGATCTGCATACCATGGATTCAACATAAATGCCTATTTGCCTTCATAAATAGACCCCCAGAAAGTAGACTCAGACTTTACACCTGTGATGCATGCAAAAATAGTAACCTAAGCTTGCATGGATAAAGCATATTTTATAACATATGCATGTGTCTCACAACTCCACTGCAACTCCTCTTCACAAATTCCCCCCCACCCCCAACGTTCACCCCTGCAAATGCCTATGTTCATTCCATGTCAAAGTTATATTAAACATCTGTAGCATTTTTTTAATGTGCTTATACCCCCTGGCAATTTTACAAGTATGCATATCTATGAGGAAAATATTCATAAAATTACTCCTGAAGAAAATCTTCAAAGCCATTTACTCTGGTAAATAACACTTAATGGATCTCATTTACTAATTTGGGTCCCCTACCAGACCATTATCTTTAAGACTCAAGAGGGTACAAATGAGATTTAGATCAATATAATTTTGCCTTGATTATCTCTCTTGATCTTACCGTAGCTTTCGAAGGTGTCAATCACTCTTTGTTACTTCAGCGTCTATCAGAGATACTCTAGGTATCAAAGATTCAGTGTACAACTGTCTTTCTTCCTTTCTTCGGAATCCTTTGTTGAAAGTTCTTCTGATTCTGTCTTATATTCCCAGACTATGCATCTGTCTTGTAGCATTACTCAATGTTCCATTCTTTCCTTTTCACCTTTCTCTATCTTCCTTGCCCCTCTGACAACTCTTGTTCAGGATCAAGGAATTAGTGGGTTCTATTATGCTGAGGATATTTTTCTAACATTTTATTCATCATCTTTGCATTTGGATCTCTCCCTTGAACAGTTGTGTCAGTTCTGTAGCTTCCTGGTTGGAATCACAACACTTAAAATGGAATCTGTCCAAATCTCAGTCCCTCTGGATCTCAAATTCTGCCACCTGTCTTCAGCCCATCTATTCATTGCTAGTGTTCCCATCTCTCTGGTCACTTCCTTCATCTATTTAAGTGTTACTTTTGATCAATCTCTTTCTTTTGACTCTTATGTGTCCAGCGTAGTGTGTTCTGCATTTTTCTCACTTCAACAAATTTGTACAATCAAATCCGTACTCGACTACCTCTGCAATGCACATTAACCTTTAGTAAACATGCCCCTTAGTTATGAGACCACTGCTCTAACCACTAGGCTACTCCTCCACTCAATTAATTCATTTATTCACATTTATTTATATGTTCTATTAATTAGTTGCCTACATTCCCGATAAGCAAACAACAAAATTCATAAAAATTCAATAAAATGGATTACAATAAAAAATTAATATAGCAAAAAGACAAAATTAAAAAATGGCAGAATGAAATAAGCAAAATTAGACGCTGTCAGCCCAATATTCAAAAGCATTTATGGAGTGGTAGCAGCACCAATCACAATTTTTTCTTTTTAAAATTCAGACCACTTGAAAGGATAATTTTGAATATATACAAGTCAATATTTAAAAAGCACTTAGGGGTATGTTTACTAAACTGCAGTTGCGGCTGCCATGCAGTGTTGGAGCTGCGGACCCATTGAATTCAATGGGACTGCAGGTCCGATACTACATGGCAACCGCTACTGCTGCTTAGTAAACATACCCCTTAGATGTTCAGCACCTGTCTCAAATGTCTAAGTGCTTTTTAAAAACAAATCTTATGGTATTATTAGGGAAGTGAAGTCATTTGAAACAACATTCAAAATAGCAACAAAATTTGTATTTGGAGGGCCTTAATAGATTGGAGCAAGAAAGTTACACGTAAGTGGAAGTCAGGGGTGAATATGTCGACTAAACACACATGTTCAAATGTGCAGACTGCTTTTATCATCATGAAGCCAAAGATTTATTAGCTTGTATGCTGTGGACATATGCAAATATGTAAAAGACAGAGCAAGGGGGAGTGCACACACATACCGCATTCTACAACACATCGCTCCAGTGATGTGTAACAGAAGCAATGTCCGTAATCAAGCTGTCAATATCCAAAATGTAAGCTATATTGTATTGATCTGAACAACACAATGCTGGGACATGCATCTTTAAGAGGTAGGGCTTGTTGCCCTAGCTGAAATGGCACATGTGGAATCACATATATTCTGCTTTCCCCATAACACATATCAACTAGATATCCTAGTGATATGTAGCACTAGAAATATTGATATATGTGCAACAGCCTAATTAACTCATCCACAATGGACACTACCACCAATTGTGTATGGCCCAAAGGTGGGCCACATGTCTGTCACATGTGTAGACAATGAAATGGTGCACTCTGTCTCCAACACATTGGGTCCAATTCCGATCCCGATGTACATCTTCTTTGTACGTCCGGGCTGATCCGGATGTACAAAGGAGATCATGATTCTGATCCTGCGGGGCACATCTAGCCCCACGGGATCAGAATCACGAACAAGCCTGCACATGCAAGCCGGGACTGCGATTCAATCCCGGACTGCATGTACAAGCATTGCCCGGCTAACTCAGCCAGAGCTTTAAAATGGAGCCACGGTGCCAAGGCATCATGTTGCCATGGCACCTGCAGCTCCATTTAAAAGCTTCAATACCAGCTGCCTGATACAAAAGTTAATTCCCTGCAGCCTGACCCCGATCTGGCCTCCTAAGGCCAGGTTTGTGCTGCAGGGAATTAACTTTGCCCCCCCCCCCTCCAGCCTCTTCCGTGCCCCCATTCAGACCAAAAGAAACATCCAGGGAAGTTATTTCACCCCGGGGTGGAATAACTTCCCCGTACATTTCTCTGGCCCTGGACATACAGGGCCGACATCAGAATCGACCCTGTACATCCAGGGCTTGTGACCGCCCCCTGCCCACCCACTCTCCGTCCCCGTGCCACCCCTGTATAATTTCCCCGCACAACCAGCGGGGAAGTTATACAGGGGCAGGAGCCGGCATGAATGACCCCATTGTGTATCAAGATATAAGAGAAAGCACAGTTACTTACCTGTAACAGGTGATCTCTGGGAACAGCAGGAATTAGTCATCACATATGGGTACGTCGGTACCGACGGAGCCCGAGCGGGAAAGCTCCCCAGCTTTTCAGATTAAAAGCTTTTGGGGCCTCCCACTGCACATGCGCGCTGCCTTCCCGCCTTCCTGACCAGCTCTCGTCAGTTCGAGTTTAAAGCTGAGACAATAGAGAGAGGACAGGAAGATAGATAGATAGAGATACAACTCCTAGGGGAGGTGGGTGGGTTGTGATGACTAATTCCTGCTGTTCCCAGAGATCACCTGTTACAGGTAAGTAACTGTGCTATCTCCAGGAACAAGCAGGAATAAGTCATCACATATGGGGACTCCCTAGCTAAGATGCCTGGGAGATCCCCCTCCAAGGGTAAACCATCTTCGCATGGATCTCAGGCATCCATCCAGGGAAGGTGGGCAGGAGTTGTTTAAGTATGGAACAGGTGTTTGAGGACAGCCTGACCAAACAAGGCATCCCGGCGGGAGTCCTTGTCCAAGCAGTAATGGGCTGTGAAGGTATGAACCGAGGCCCAAGTGGCTGCTCGACAGATCTGATCTATGGACACAGAGTGAAGATGAGCCATAGAAGTGGCCATGGCTCTCACATTGTGAGCTGTGACATGGCCCTCCAGAGAAATGTTCTTACTCTGGTAAGCAAAAGAAATACACTGAGCGATCCAATTGGAAAGTGTACTCTTGGTGACTGGAAGTCCCAAATGAGAAGGATCAAAAGCCACGAAAAGTTGGGAAGACTTTCGATGTGGTTGAGTCCTGTTGAGGTAAAAGGCAAGAGCTCTTTTACAATCCAGAGTATGAAGGTTCCTCTCTGCACTGGATGCATGAGGAGCCGGGAAAAAGACAGGTAGATATACCTCTTGATTAAGATGAAAAGGCGAGACCACTTTGGGCATAAAGTGGGGATTCGTCCTAAGGACCACCTTATCATGATGAAACCTAGTATAAGGTGGATGAGCCACTAAAGCCTGCAGTTCACTGATGCGGCGAGCCGAAGTGACTGCAATAAGGAAAACAACCTTCCAGGAAAGAAATTTGAAGGAGGTAGAGTCCAAAGGCTCAAAAGGTGGCTTCATAAGCTGACCTAGAACTAGGTTCAAATCCCATGCTACCGGAGGAGGTCGGATGGGAGGTTTAGTTAGAGTCAGGCCTCTCATGAAACGTGCAACAAGAGGATGAGAGGAGACAGGTTGTCCATTTATAGGTTTTAAGGATGCTGCAATAGCACTCAAATGGACCCTTACTGAATTCGTCTTAAGGCCTGCATTTGAAAGATGCAGGAGATAGTCCAAGAGGGAATTCAAAGGAAGTGCTAGAGGGTCAAGACACTGCTGAGCACACCAAATGGAAAAACGTTTCCATTTGAAAGCATAAGAACGCCTCGTGGAAGGTTTCCTAGAGGCATGAAGGATATCTGTCACAGGTTGAGAAAGATTAAAGCCTTGAAGACTTAGGCCTTCAGTAACCAAGCTCTGAGATGTAGGGATTTGGGGTTTGGGTGCCACAAAGTCCCCTCCTCCTGAGACAGAAGGTCTGGCGCAGCTCCCAGGTCCAGAGAGGATCCCTGGGAGAGATGCAGAAGTAGAGGGAACCACACCTGGCGTGGCCAGCGGGGAGCTATGAGGATCATAGTCCCGTGATCCCTCTGGAGCTTGAACAGAGTCTTGGATATTAGAGGAATGGGTGGAAAGGCATAGAGGAATTCCTGACCCCAATGCAGGAGGAAGGCATCGTGGGCCTGAGCTCCCTGACACTGAGTTCTGGAACAGAACCGGGGAAGTTTGGCATTCCACGGATTTGCAAAGAGGTCTATGTCCGGGGTCCCCCATTCCTGAAAGATTCTGCGTATCTGGTCCATATGTAGGGACCATTCGTGTGGAAGCAGAACTCGACTGAGTCTGTCTGCACGAGAGTTTTGAACTCCTGGAAGATACACTGCAAGAAGGTGAATTTGATGCTCTCTGGCGAAGGCCCATAATCTGAGAGCTTCGTTGCAAAGCGACAGAGAGCCTGTCCCTCCTTGTTTGTTTAGATAGAACATGGCTACCTGATTGTCTGTCTGAACTAGGACAGTCAGGTTGACAAGGAGGGTATAGAAGACCTTGAGGGCAAGGTAAATTGCTCGCAGTTCCAGGAGGTTGATATGAAGGGTGGCCTCCTGTGGAGACCAAGTGCCCTGAGTGGAGAGGTTCTGAAGATGAGCTCCCCACCCTGTCTGGGAGGCATCTGTTGTGAGGGTTGCTTGGTGCAACAAAGGTTGGAAAGGGGCCCCCAACAACAGATTCTTGGTGGATGTCCACCATTGAAGGGACCAAAATAGACGGCTTGAGGTGAGTATTTGGTCGGAGAGCGCTCCAGATGCTTGAGTCCACTGGGTGGCCAAGGTCCATTGAGCTGCTCTCATATGCAGACGAGCGTAGGGCACCACATGTACCGTGGAGGCCATGTGGCCCAGAAGTCGCAGCATTTCCCGGGCTGTCAAATGACTGCTGGACTGAGCTTGGGAGGCCAAACTCAGCAGGCGTTGGGCCCTGACCTGAGGCAGGTAGGCCCTTGCAGTGATGGTGTCTAACTGGGCCCCTATGAACTCGAGAGACTGAGTAGGGATTAGTTGAGACTTGGGAAGGTTTACTACCAGTCCTAGATACTGCAGAAGACGCCTTGTGCGGTCCAGGGAAATTTGGGCCTGGGACTGAGAGGGAGCTCGGATGAGCCAGTCGTCCAGGTATGGGAATATGAAAATTCCCAGGCCTCTTAGAAAGGCAGCTACGACTGCCATGCATTTGGTGAACACTCTTGGAGCAGAGGCTAGACCGAAGGGGAGTACTCTGTACTGGAAATGTTTTCCCTGAAACAGAAATCGAAGGTATTTTCTGTGGGATGGGTGGATGAGTATGTGTGTATACGCATCCTTTAGGTCTAGAGAACAAAGCCAATCCTGACTCTGAAGGTATGGAAGGAGAATGCCCAGAGAAAGCATTTTGAATTTCTCCTTGAAAAGAAATTTGTTCAATTCTCTCAGATCCAGAATTGGTCTGAAGCCCTCTGTCTTCTTTGGTATTAGAAAATAAGGGGAGTAGAATCCCGTCCCCTGTTGAAGAAGAGGGACCTCCTCTATTGCCCCCTGGGCAAGGAGGCAGGAGACTTCCTGACCCAAGAGGGCCAGGAGAGATGGGGGAGAATTGAACTGCCTCACCATAGTATAAGGAGGAAGGTCGGAAAAATGGAGTTTGTAACCTCTCTGATGATAGAGAGGGTCCATTGCTCTGATGTAATTTGCTCCCATCTGGGAGCAAAGTGAGCTAACCTTCCGGGTATGGTGAGGGGCTCTGGTTGTTCTAGAGCCAGAAAAGTTAAGTTCTCTAGGGGCAAGTCAAAACCCCTGAGGGGGGTGGAGCCTGCTGAGGCGTAGCAGACGCCGCAGGCTTTGACCTTGCCTGTTTAGGTTGCTGACGTTTAGCAGCAAAACGAGGCTGAGAGGATTGTTGGCCAGTATTTGTGGAAAATCTGGACTTCTTGTAATAAGGCCTCTTAAAAGACTTCTTCTTGGCAGGAGTGGAGGTAGACTTAGAAAGTCTATCTAAGGTGGCATTTTCTGCGTCCATTTGAGTGGCCTTAATTTGCCACTCCTCACCAAATAAGTTCTCACCTGTACAGGGCAGATTTCGTAAGCCATCTAGGACCCAAGGTTCTAGATCAGAAGCCTGGAGCCAAGCAAGACGTCGGGCTGCTATAGCAATGCCCGAAGCCCTACCAGCACCCTCAAAGGAATCAAAAGCTGCCCTGTTGGAGAACTTTGAAATATCCAAAAGGTGTTTCACTAAGGAAATGAACTGCTCCCTCTTATCCTCAGGGATAAAGGGGGCAAAATACCGAACTTTTAGAGCGATTTCACTGAGAAACATGCCCATGTAAAGACTATAGGAATTAATCCTGGCTATAAGCATAGTAGCCTGGAAAATTTTCCTGCCAAAAGAGTCTAGAGTCTTACATTCTCGCCCTGGAGGAGTAGAAGAGTGCCTTTTGGTACTCTTTATCTTCTTCATTGCAGACTTCACCACAATAGAATGGTGAGGCAACTGGGTTTTTTGGAACCCAGGAGAAGGGGGGACACGGTACATGGTGTCCAACCTGCGAGAAGAAGGAGACAATGTTAGAGGAGCCTCCCATAAGTCCATCAAGGGTTCTTGAAGGATTTCATGGATAGGCAGGGTAACTGCCTCTTTAGGAGACTTAGAGTATCCCAAAATATCCAGTTTCTTTGATCTGGGTTCCTTTTCAGAGGATGAAGCAATAGAAAGACCTTTAGCCATTTCTATGATGAAGTCCTGAAAGGACAAATCCTCCGGTGGAGACATTCTCCTGTTAGGAGAAGAAGGCTCCTCAGGAAGATCAAGGGAGAACTCATCAGAATCATCAGAGGAGTTAAAATCCTCTGAAGAAGCAGAGTATCCTCTATGTGCTTCCAACGCACGATACGCATACCGTTCGGTATCGACATCGGGTGTACCGGGTATGGGATCGGTACCGGGCAAAAGCCCAGATCCGGCATGCGGAACCGATCTGCGTTTGGAAGACGATGGCCTCGGTTCCGGTATGGAAGCCATTACCGAAACCGGACCCGGTACCGCTGGCTGTGGTACCGAGGGCGTAGCAGCATTAATAAAAGCCAGAATGGCCTGCTGCATGACTTGGACAGTATTGCCCATAGACGCCACTGCTGCCTGGATGTCGGTACCGGTATGGGCCGGTACCCCAGAGCAGTACAACAGGTGATCTGTCGAGGCCGCGCCATCGATGTAAACCTGTGACCCCATGATTGCTTTGGAGGCCGGAACCTCCCGCCGGGGTTTTTTGGCTGGGGCAGAATCCTCGAACTCAGAATTGAGAGCCTCTCGATCTTTAGAAAGAGATTTGCTTTTAGAGGATTTGCCCACTGGAGTTTTGGTTACCTGAGATCCATCCGGAGAGGAAGACCTGGATGACTGTGATGCTTCTGAAGGAAACAGCACACGGAACTTGTTGGCCCGGTTCTGCAATCCACGTTTCGACATCTGGGAGCAGGATGGGCAGTCCGGTATGGAATGGTCAGGTCCTAAACATTTAAGACATCATTCATGGGTGTCTGTAAGAGGAATGACAGCACTGCACTTGGTACACTTTTTAAAACCAGGAACTGGCTTCTCCATGAGGAGAATTTGTGTAGGCCTGAAGGCCTAACAAAGTACCAAGCTGTGCTGAAGAAAAGAAAAAAATATATATTTTTTTTTTTCAAAAGAAAGAAAGAGAGACCGGCAGTACCGGTTTCAGAATGGGGAAGGCAGGTACGCGGTCTAAAGAAAACAATAAAATTAACAATTTCTTCAGCGGTGACAGGAACACGACCTGCTGGCTCCGCGGAAAAAAAGAAACTGACGAGAGCTGGTCAGGAAGGCGGGAAGGCAGCGCGCATGTGCAGTGGGAGGCCCCAAAAGCTTTTAATCTGAAAAGCTGGGGAGCTTTCCCGCGCGGGCTCCGTCGGTACCGACGTACCCATATGTGATGACTTGTTCCTGGAGATTGCAGTGAGGTCAGACAGTGAAGCTTAAAATCACACCCAACAGCAATCAATAAAGTACATGGACAAATATTCCAGATATTATCATATGTCAGTGAGATTAATGGATGGTGGTTGTGCATATTACATGCGAGTATGATTGTCCATTTGCATGTACAGTACATTGTTTCCTGAAACCAATTCAGCTGTAACCCCTGTATGTTATCATTATTGGAAATCATAGGCACCAGAGCACTGCATAGGTACACCTTCAGACATAGGACTGCTATGACTATGTCCACAATGCAAGTATTAGCAAGGAATGCAAATATATGTCAGAAACACCAAAGATTAACTAGAAGCCAAAGTGACTTATAGTGACTTTTGCTTAGGGCAAAAAAAATCAATTTATATAATTGTTCCTTTTGCTTTTACTGGGATCTCTAGAGATTACATGCAAACTGAGAGCAAGACTTTACAAATTATCCTTCAAATAATTCTTGGAATCTAAACCTCACTGTCCAGGAAACATTTTACTAGTCCTTGGAGTGGAGGAAGTTAAAGCAGTGAGTTAATAACCAGGGCAATCAAATTCAAATCCCTCTACTGCTTCTTGTAATATTAGGTAAACGGTTTAACCCTTTATTGCCTAAGATACAGACTTACTCTACACCTGTGATAAGTGCACGCACTGTAATTGCTGAGGGCTAGTGCATGTGTTAAGGGGCTTGCCTGTGCAGTAATTGTCAGGCACATGCCACCATGCCCCTGACAATTACTCTGGAGGCTTTGCACTTCCTACACATTAGTTTTAGTGCTAAACACATGGTAGGTGCAAACTCCTACTGCACTTTAGCAAAAGGTCCCTTTAGATAATAAGCCCTCCAAAAACAGGAAAATAGCTCCATACCTAACTGCAACTCACCTTGAACTTTTGAGAAAGGTATGAGCTAAATCCAATCCCCCCCCTCCCCTACAGAGAGAGGAGAAGAAACAGCACTCACAGTAGCATTTATTTATTTATATTCTCTTATATACTGTGCTATTCTGCATCAGTGTGGTTTACATTGAACAAACTGAAATTACATTGAACAGGGCATTACAACTTAGAGATAACTATTTTACAGGGAACATGGGCTATGGAGGGTTAAGTGGCTTGCCCAAGACCAGAAGGAGCACCTGTGGGACTAGAAACCTCAGTCCTTCTGGCCCAAGGTTGCTGTCCTCTAGTGGGATTTGAACCTCTGACCTTCTGGCCTGAAGTACCTTGCCCCAACCACTAGGCCACTCCTCCACTCCATGCCTGTAGTTGCTGTTATTGTATCGATCCATCTCATTGCTGGCCTTCCTCTTTTGCGTTGACCTTCTATCTTGCCAAGCATGATGTCTTTCTCTAATGATCTCTCTCTTCGCATGATGTGTCCAAAGTATGAAAGTTGAAGTCTTGTCATCTGAGCTTCTAAAGAAAGCTTAGGTTTGATCTCCTCTAGTACCGACTGGTTTGTTCTTCGGGCAGTCCATGGTATGCACAGTATTCGCCGCCAGCACCATAATTCAAAGGCATCAATTTTCTTCCTGTCTATCTTTTTCACTGTCCAGCTTTCACATCCATATGATGTTATTGAAAATACCATGGCTTGAACAAGTCGAATCTTTGTATGGAGAGAGACATCTCTGCTCTTGAGAATCTTATCTAGGTCTTTCATAGCCATTCTGCCAAGAGCAATGTGTCGTCTGATTTCTTGACTGCTTGTTGCTTCTTTATTGATAGTTGATCCAAGTAGGTTAAAGTTGTTCACGATTTCAATTTCTTCTCCTTCAACGATGAACCTGCTGATTATGCCAGTTGTCATGATCTTTGTCTTCTTTACATTAAGGTGCAGGCCCATTTCGAGACTATGTTCTTTGATTGTGAGGGATAAAGTAGCATAAAAGGTGATAAGAACACCTCAGGGCACCAAAGGAGGGGCAAAGCGCCCCAGCCAAACAAATGAGAGCCATGAGATACTTGGAGAAAGGCAACACAGTACCAACAATGAAAGGAACACCCTAAAACTCTACAAGAGGGGCAAGACAACACCGACAGTGGAGATTTTGATCTAGATTTTGCTGACACCTTTTCAGTAGTTGCTCAAGGTGAGTTACATTCAGATATACTAGGGCTTATAATCTAAGTTTGTACCTGAAGCAATGAAGGGTTAAGTGACTTTCCCAAGATCACACTGGATAGCACCACATCAAGAAATCAAGGCAATGGGAGAGGGACAAAGCAATATCAAAAGTGCCATGAAGGACATAAAGTACCAGGATTGGGGCAATGAAGCACAAACAGGGTTAGATCGGGGGGAAGGGGGGTCAGAGTTTTGTGATAAGATTATTCGAGGGATGCATGAAGGATCAGGTTTGACCAGGAGAATTTCATGGCAAGAGCTTACTTTTTGTCGCCCTGCCAGAAAGATCACATGAAAAGACTTAGGCACCCTACCTTGATATGAATATTGAAATGCAGCCTAAAAGATTCTGTAGTGTTCTGTTTCACAAAGCTACAATTGGGGGGGCACTAGTGAGCCTAAAAAACATGACTGCAAAATTCTTCGGCTCCTCTGAGCTCTGTGCCCCGACTCTGCTTACCTTCTCTCCTAGAATGACTGAGAGGTCATCTGGCCACGAAACAGAACACTGGGGAACGTCTGGTGCCAGTAGAACTGGATCAGCTTGACCAGAGGCATCATTTTCCGTGGCGCAGAATGAGTGCAGATAGCTGGAGTCATGGCAGTCTAGTCACATGGTGCTGATGCCGATGTGCCCCGGGGAGTCGTTTGACCTTGCAGCTGGCCTTTTAAATGGACAACAGCAGGAAACGGAGCTGGCAGACCTCATGGCTGCAGTCTGGGGGAAGAACAACTCGATTCAGTATTGAGCCTGGAGAGGAGGACTAGAACGCTGTGTGTCCTTGGTTAGTGCTGTTTTGGGCAGGGATGGAGTAGCTGTAAGCCTGCTGAGCCCTGAGGGTATTGGAGCGTCATTATTTAGAGCACTCTCCGCCCCCACCCCCTATCCTGGAGCTAACTAACACAGTAAATGGGATTAAATAATAGAGGACCCTTGCTGCTGATTTTCCATATATCCTACAATACACAAGACTCAAGTGTGGACAGAGTAGTCTGGGTGGTCTCAACCCACCAGAGGTATCCTGCGTGTGGAACTCTATTAGGGACGCATATGGCCAAGAAGCCTTCCTATGCTACAGCATTAGCCTGTTTTACTAGGGATTCTGGAAATACATCCATTAACATGTCCTCTACAGGTGCCAGCTCTTCCAACCCTGGGGCTGCTGAGGAGAGAGGCACAGACTTGGCCTCTGCCCTGGCTACAAAAAACGATCTAGTGGAAATCCTACATGAGCTACACCTCTTCAATGCGGACTTTGGGAAGGCTATAAGTGATATAAAGGCTGAGATCAAAGCTCTAGATGACCAAGTCTCATAGAATGAGATTAATATTGGGGAGCAGATTGACTCTACCACCCTCCTCCACTCCAAGCTTCAGTGATGGATACATTAATGAAGGAACTGCGGGAGTGCCATGATGACTGGGAGAACCAACAGTGGAGGAAAAGTCTGCGCATCTTGGGCCTTCTTGAGGTGCCAGGCAAATGAGAAGACATGTGATAGCTGGTACCTAGAACCACAGGCCCAGTATGTCTGGAGTGCGGTTACAGTCCCTGGATGACCATTCCCCATGACTGATAGGAATGTGTTTCCACTACTTTGAGGACAAAATGTTGTTGCTGAGAAGCCTCAAAGGTAGCAGAGTGTTATCCCTTCAAGGCCATGATATCTGTATTTTCAAGGACTTGTCATCATATACTCTAGAGTGGCAGAAAGGTTTCAAGCCCCTCACACAGATCTTGCATGAGCGGGATATACACTATAGAAGGGGCTTCCCTTTCTCTCGCATCTTTGAGCTCGACAATGTTCAGCACAAAATAATAGATCTGGAAGCATGCTTGGAGATGGCGGAGTTACTGTGAGGTGAGGATCGAGCAGACCAGCAGCGGGGAAGGGAGTAGTGAATGGAGGGCCTCAACCCCCAAAAGAAGGAAAGTCCCCGACTCACACTGTAAGCTGTATGATCCAGCGGGAGCAGAGGTGAGCAAGGACATGGACACTTCCAGAACCCTGTGATATCTCACCAAAAGAAATGACTGAACACTCTCTAAGTGGTGGTCATGCCCATTTGGGATGGATATTCGTGGCACAGAATAACCCCCTATGTGGATCGTGCCTAGCCAAAGTGAGGGTGGAGTAAGAGCAAGATGACCAGCTGTACAGAGAGTAGAGATTCACCTAGTATATGTATACGATTGAATTTTGACCTCCAAAATAGCATCCCTAAATTAAACTGCTTTGTTATCATTTTAAAAGCCTTATTCATGATTTGGACATCCAAAAACATGCATGCAGACATCCAAATTATGAAGACGTCCCCAGAGCCATTTCGCAACCCATGTCTGAAGACAACTCTGGAGCGGAGATATCCAAGTAAGCAGAAAGTGTGGTAGGGGAGTGTCTGGGGCAGGTGGATGGACACAGACATCTCTTGAACTCTTGGTAATGTCTGTGACTGCGTCTGGATTTAGGCTTGCTCAAGGCACGAATACGCAGCGGTTTCCAGGTGGAAGTGTTGGTCCTTGTGGCAAGGATTTGGCTGTATAGTTTTGATGTGGCTTTGATTCAGAATATTGGGTGCTTTTACTCCCTGAAGCAGCTCAGTCAAAACGCCTGGCATAGGAGTAACACAGTTGTTGACCCGTGTCTAAAACTAAGTGTTATTGAAGCTACCTGTAGCATTGTAGCACTGTAGCTCATGCCTGTGTTGAAGCCCTAAGTGCGGAAGATGTGTGACAATGCTATTGAATATATATGAATGTGTTGGAAGTGAGTTGTATACACACTGGAGATTTTTCTCTTTGGCCTGTGATGTGATTTAATACAGCAGTGGTAAGCCAGTGAAGGCCCATGCAAAGTGGCTGCTTTGTCTATTGTTTGCCTGAGCCATTACAATGGCTTTTGAGAGATATCCGGAGGTATTTTATCCTCCAGTGTCATACTATCAATAGTCCGCTGATGTATGTTTTTTGAGTTCTAGTTTTTTTGGTTTTTTTTCAAGGCATGAATAGGTATCGGAAAAGTGCTCATTTAGGCCCTAAAACATCCCTAAGGTATAGAGAAGGTTTCACTCCACCATTCTGAGTACAATCGCTGTGATATTTTAAAGTGTGGTAAGGAAATTTCTATTGTGTTTCAACCACCGTTGAATGGCTCTTAGATTTATTTATTTATTTATTTCAGTGCTTTTCTATACCGCCCCTTCCAGAGATCAGGGGCGGTTTACAAGGAACTTAAACAACAATATAGCAGAACAGTGCAATATTGAATTACATTAAACATTAGTTGAGCAAAAAACAAGGAACTTAAACAACAATATAGCAGAACAGTGCAATATTGAATTACATTAAATATTAGGTGAACATAAACTAGGTTACATAATAACTAGGTTAAATGGAAAACAATGTGAGGGTTATTAACATAAAAGGAAATATAAAACTATGTTACAAGGAGTCATAAAACTAGATGTCCTCAGTATTGAATATTATTCTGGGGATATCATTGTAGATGGCCCCACAGATGTCCATATTGAGCACATCTATATTTGTGAAATCATGCTCTTACTTGAACATGCTTGGCTTTTTTCAAATTTGATGCAGCTGTTACCATACTTACAAGGCTCTTCCAGGAAATTTGGAAGACTACATCATGGCCAACTAACTGGAAAAGATCTGTGTTTATACCAATACTGAAGAAAGGTTATCTGACTTACTGTGGAAAGTATCGCACAATCGCTCTGATCCCACATGTCAGCAAGATTCTCCTTAAGATCATTCAGCAGAGACTATAGGCACACCTGGAACAAGAGCTGCCTGAAGTGCAAGTGGGCTCAGGAAAAGGTGAGGAACAAGAGACATCATTGTGGTTCTGAGATGGATTCTTGAAAAGATAAAAGAATGCCAAAATGATATCTATATGTGTATTATTGACTACAGTATGGCTTTTGACTGTTTAAACCATGAGAAACTCTGGGCCACATTAAGAAGCATGGGTATACCAGAACACCTGATAGTTTTCTTACACCAGCTTTACATCGATTAGGAAGCAACAGTTCAAATGGAACAAGGTGAAACAGAATAGTTTAAAATTAGCAAAGATGTAGGACAAGGCTGCATACATTCCCCCTACCTGTTTAATTTATATACAGAACAAATTATCACTGAAGCAGGATTGTATGAAGGCAACGGGGGTGTGAAGATTGGTGGAAGACACATCAACAACCTTCACTATGCTGATGACACCACAATATTGGCTGAAACTGAAGAGGATCTGAAATATTTGCTTCTCAAGATCAAGGAACATAGTCTTGAAATTGGTCTGCACCTTATCATAAGGAAGACAAAGATCCTGACAACTAGCAAAATCAATAAGTTCATCATTGATGGAAAAGAAATTGAAATAATGAACAACTTTAACCTGCTTGGAGCAATTATCAATAAAGAAAAGACAAGCAGTCAAAAAATCTGATGACCCATTGTTCTTGGCAGAATGGCTATGAAGGACCTAGCCAAGATTCTCAAGAGCAGAGATGTCTCTCTCCATACAAAAATTTGATTTGTCCAAGCCATGGTATTTTCAATAATATCACATGGATGCAAAAGTTGGACAGTGAAAAAGATAAGACAGGAAGAAAATCAATGCCTTTAAATTATGATGCTTGTGAAGAATACTGTGTCTACCACGGACTGCCCAAAGAACAAACCAGTCAGTGCTAGAAGAGATCAAACCTAAGCTTTCTTTAGAAGCTCAGATGACAAGACTTTGACTTTCATACTTTGGACAAATATGAAGAGAGAGACATCATGCTTGGCAAGGCCGAAGGTCAACGCAAAAGAGGAAGGCTAGCAATGAGATGGATCAATACAATAACAGCAGCTATAGATGCCAGTCTATCTACTATGATCCTGCTGACTAAAGACCAAACACAGTTTAGTACAAGTATCCACAGGGTTGCCATGTATAGCTAGTCGTAATAATCGCCTTCTACTTATCTTAAGTGTTGCTGCTGATATGTATAGCAGCAGTAAATTTACACATTTTTTAAATGCCATGGACAGCTTTTAAGAAGGTAGGCTCACCACCACTGCTTAAAACTGACCCAGTTCCTTTAATTAATGCAACATATTTTACTATTTAAGGGGTTTGTATTCAGCTTGCATTGGTCAGCATTTTTCTTAAATGCCAGCTGCCATGAGTAAAAATATCCAGCAAAATACTAAGCAGCAAGATCCAGATAGTGACTGCCGCTGAATATTCTGATACAGCAGCAGCAGCAGTATCTGTATAACAGTGATATTCAGCCTACATCCGGATAACCCAATCCACATATCACTTAGAATAGGGGTTTTGTTTTGCTATCCTAAGTTATGTGAATTGTTATCAGGATAGTGGCACAGAAGATCTCCGTTATCTGGATAAATACTGGGTCTAATCCCAGACCCCCCAGCACAATCCAATAATGCCAAGGAGGTCAGAGATAATGTACAACAGCACTATCTAGATAGTGCCACCCAATATTCAAAGGTACCAAATATTCAAAGGTATCTAGATAATGCCACTGATAATCAAATGTACTTATCCACTTAGCAGATGCTGCTAACCACTTAAGTAACTTTGAACATCAGCTTCTAAGTTTCCAGAATGAGGTACACATCTAAAAGCCTCCCCATACAAACAAGGCGTTTGTATGGGGAGGCTTAGACGGGGGCGGGAGGGGGTGTTCTGGAGGCAGAGTGAGGGCAGGGCATGGGCGGTCGACGACTCTGGATGTACAGTGCCGATTCTGAGGTCGGCCCTGTATGTCCGGGGCCGACAAACTGGATGGGGAATGGCAGGCCCGGACAGTGTCGGAAAGGTGAGGGGTGCAGGGGATTCCCCGCAGCATGACCCTGGCCATGGAAGACCAGAACAGGGTTCGGGCTGCAAGAAAAGAAGATTGTGGTCGGTGGACAGGGATTGGGGCTGCTGAATGAAGCCATGGTGCCATTGCAATGGGACAGCATGTCACAGCGACTCCATTCAGGAGCCTGACTGAGGTAGCCGGCAGGAAGCTGAGCATGCAGGCTGATCATAATTGGGTCCGGACCTGCACATGCAGGCCCTAGAACTGATTCTGATCCAGCGGGGCCCATCTAGCCCCTGCGGGATCAGAATCAGGTCTACCTCTGGGCATCCCGATTCCGCGCATATTAGAATGTGCCTCCACATAAATAAGCAGAATCTGTAACTCTTGATTTGTTGCTCTCTACTAGAAAGCATCTTAAAGTTTTATAACCAGATACATTTGTGGTCAACATTATTGGCATTCTTGCATTTCAGGTATGTTGTCTAAAATTCTCTACAGTCACCACCCTGAACACACTCCGTAGAGCATTTGAGCACTATGCCCCTTCACTATGGAACTCCCTACCACACCAACTGAGAGCAATTACTGATACTGCCGACTTCAGAAAGTTCCTAAAAACCATCTATTTCAAGAGCATTTCGACACCACAGGAGTCACATAACTTCACTGACAACTCAACCCACCTGCAAAAGGACAACATGACATTTAAGCAACCAATAGCCTGTAAATAGTTCCAAAATCTATCATCCATAAAAAGTTACAAATGCTGTAAAAAGTTACAATAGTTGTAAGATGTCATTGTTATTTGTTCTGTTGTCTGTTACTAATGAACCGTTCTAAATAAACAAAGTTACGTTCCATGTAAACCGCTTTGAGAATCTGAAAAGCGGTATATAAAAAATGTTAAATAAATAAATAAATACATATGTTGATAAATAATTGGAAATATTCCAACTGTATGTCATCATAATATTTTAATAGCATGTTCAAAGGTATACAACAAAAAAAGATGTCTGTGCAACCTAGACGTAGTAATTTCTGAGAAAAAAAAACAAAAAACAAAATATGACCTGGACAGGATTAATAGCACCCTTCACTTATATTTTGTTGTACAACCCTTGGCAGTGATGACAGTCTCCAAATGTTTCTTGTAGCCATCTATAGATTTTGTACATCTGTCTGCTGGTAGTTTCTCCCACTCTTCAACTGTGATTTGTTCCAGCTCATGAATGTTTACAGGATTCCTTTTACCAATGGCAGATTTCAGCTCTTTCCAAAGGTTTTTGATTGGATTGAGATTAGGATTCATTGTTGGCCAGTTTAAAACAGTCCATTTGTTCCTTTTTAACCATTATTTAGTACTTTTGGATGTATGTTTTGGATCATTGTATTCCTGGAGGACCCATGACCTTCGACCCAGACCTAGCTTTCTGACACTAGATAGGACATTTCGCTCTAAAATACCAAAATATCTTGGTAGTCCTCTGACTTCATGATTCCTTTAATACATTCCAGGTCTCCATTTCCTGAGGCAGCAAAACAGCCCCACAACATTATGGATCCTCCACCATATATAACTGTAGGAAGGGTATTTTTTTCCTTATATGATTCATTTCTTCACCTGTAAATGTATTGCTGGTCTGCATTGCCATAGAGCTCAAGTTTGGTTTCATCTGTCAACAGAACATTTTCTCAGAATGACTGTGGTTTCTCAAGGTGGTTTTGGACAACAACCAGGTGTGCCTTTTTATGTCTGTCTTCATGCAGTGGGATCCTCCTTGACTTTCACCCATGAAGTCCTTATTCATTTAGTGTACGGCATATGGTGCCAGTTGAAACCACCACTCCTGATTTCTCCAAGTCAGTCTTAAGTTCTTTGGATGTTGTGCATGGTCTTTTTCCAACAGTTTGCACTAACCTTCAAAGACTTTTTGGATTAATTTTCCTCTTACCACCATGTTCTGTGAGTTTCTTGACAGTTCTATGAGCATATAATTTCTTAATAGCAATGCAAACTGTTGACACAGAAATCCCAAGGTCTTTGGAGATGGCCTTGTACCCTTTGAAGTTTGATGTTTGGTGATAAGAACTTTTCTGATGGTCTTAGGTAGCTCTCTTGTCTTCACCAACGTGAAAATTGAACAGGAAGTGAATGTGACTATTTTAAACATTAGGGCCATCATTCATTGTTTGATTCAAAGAATGTGAGTTCTGACAATTGATCACAAGTGTATCTAATTTTACTATAATGTGAATGTGGTTCTTCTGTTCAAACTGATTTGAATTGTTTATAAGGGTGCCAATGATCATGTCCTGCCAATGTGCCAGTTTTTAGGCTATTTCCTACTATTTCCTTTTTTAATTGGTCTTGTTTTATTTGATTCTTTTATGTGTCAAATATGTGTGCATATATAGTCCAAAGCCATTTCACTGACCATTTTTTTTAGGAGATATTGGACATTAACGGGTTGAACTACAAGGGTGCCAGTAATGCTGAACACAACTGTATTTCACATAATATTTAAAGTGTTTGATATACAGGCATAGTGTAAAATTTAGAGTTATTTTAAATATGTGGAGACTATTAGTACTGAATATTTTAGACCACAAAATTCTTCACACATCCTTCCATAGTATCTAGGATCTGCATACATTTTCAATGAGATTACAGTAATTTAAAGTTACATTTCAGCAAAAGCAAAGTAACACTGGAGCCAAACTTGATTCATATTCTCAAGAGAGATGCTTTCCCTTACCATATAATGAGGTCATTATGTATTGTTGAGCTAAAGATGATTGTATCACTACCTATATAATATAGGTGATCTATAAAGCAGATTTTTCATCAATACACAGAAATTATAGAAGTAAATTGTAAATGCTGATAGGGAGGGAAATTTCCAAAGCCATTTTCATGGGTAGCAGTGTTTTACACATTTAAATGAATTCTTTAAAAATTGCAAGCGACACCAAAATGAGATATTGTTGCATATAAGGCAAGCAACAGGAAATGTGTCCTTTGAATGTGATTGTCCTCTAAAATATAGCACCTTAGATCTGCCTATGACTGTGGATACTATTTCCTTAGGGGGACATTCTGAACCATGAATAAGCTGGTTAGACATAAGGGCTAGATGTTTTTCTCATGAATATATCTAGAACTGTATTCCAAGATCACATGTCTCTGCACATACATGGTGTTAGCACGACGATTGTGGGCGGGATGGGGCAGAATGGGGGCATGGCTAGCCAAGGAGACATATAAAACGTATTCAGTAGAGGCCCAGGTATGTCTTCAGCGTTACCCATGGATGTCCAAGTTATGTCTGTGGAAATGTGGAATACGGATAGGAATGATCCTCAATGCATCCCATAGAGATGAATGGCTGTGACACATCTGTATTGAACTGGTGTATCTGCTGTCTGAGAGTGCACAAGATGCAGTTGTACAGAATGGAATGCACAAGTGATGGATGCTTGTAAGGTTAAGAACCAATAAAAAAAACACACCTACAGAAATATCAAGCACGTCAATGGACTTTTTTCAGGCTATGCTGACATGTGTTGCTTGTGCCAAGGGGACTATTCTCGGTTTCCCTAACAATCCCAGTGTCCAGAACAATGTGAATGTAGATGTAGGGATGGTATGTGAGGTAGTAGGGAGCAGAATCATATTTGCCTGAGAATTGCAGATCAGCTGTGGTGTCCTGAGACACCACGCCATCATAGCTTCATGGCATTTGTGTATAAGTGCAGGGCATGATTTTGGCAGAGGATGATAGTTGTGACTGCAAGTGAGAGTATGTGTGTGTGTGTATTTGGTCTGAGTGTTTCACAGGAGGATCAGTTGTGCTCATCCACTGATCTGGGGGGACACGAATGTCTGTCCGGTACCCGGACTGTAGGGATGACCGCACTCTCACCAGGTGCCAGTGTGATCGGGGAGGTTACATAAGTAGAGGTTCTCTATAGCAAAATGTCACAACATGTCCCTGTCACCAATAAGGACCCCTCAGACTGAGAGCGGTCAACAATGCAAACAGCACTAAGACATGCCGAAGGGCACCATCATAGGTTTCTAGAGAAGTACACAATTATAGAGAGTGATGATGGTACTTCTGGTCATTTATTAGCGCTGTTTACACTGTTGGATAGTCACATTCTGTGGGTCCCTTATCAGTGTTATAATATTTTGCTATAGAGACCCTCTTCTGATTTTATCTGGATCATACTGAGGACTGCACGGACTGTTTTCAGAGATGTCCTTTGCAAACATAACAAGAGATGCCATCCACTGCCATGCAGAAATAGAAAATAGTGAGGTTTCTGGAGTCCAACGGATTAACAGATCTGAAGCAGCATGGATTCACCAGTCATGAAGTCAGAAGACCAGAGGCAGGCCTTGTCAGACAAATCTGATTGATTTCTTTGACTGGGTGACCAAAGAGTTGGACCAAGGGAGAGCCCTAGATGTGGTGTATTTAGATTTCAGTAAAGCCTTTGACACCATTCTGCCCAGGTGACTTATAAACAAACTGAGCACCCTAGAGATGGACCCTAAAGTTACTGCTTGGGTTAGGACTTGGTTGAATGGGAGGTGACAAAGGGTACAAGTAAATGGAGCTTATTCTGAGGAGAAGGAGGTTACCAATGGTGTGCCCCAGGGATTTGCCCTTGTTCCGATTTTTTTTAACATCTTTGTTAGTGATATTGAGGAAGGGCTGTCGGGTAAGGTTTGTCTCTTTGCGGTTGATACCAAAATCTGCAAAAGTAGATACCCAGGAAGGTGTAGATAACATGAGGAGGGATCTCACTAAGCTTGAAGAATGGTCTAGAATATGGCAGCTGAGATTTAATGTTAAAAAATGTGAGGGTCATGCATTTGGGTTGCAGCAATCCAAGAGAGCAATATAGTACAGGGGGTGAAGTACTTCTGTCCACAAAAGAAGAGCGGGACCTAGGCGTGATTGTGTCTGATGATCTTAAAGTAGCTGAACAGGTAGAAAAGGCAACGGTGAAAGTTAGAAGGATGCTTGGATGCATAGGGAGAGGAATGGCCAACAGAAGAAAGGAGGCAATAGTGCCTCTGTATAAGTCTTTGATGTGACCTCATTTGGAGTATTGTATGTAATTCTGGAGACCACACCTTCAAAAGGATATAAACAGTTTAGAGTCGGTACAGAGGGTGGCTACTAAAATGGTTAGTGGTCTTCGTTATAAAGTATATGAGGACAGATTTAAGGATCTTAATATGTATACTTTAGAGGAAAGGCAGGATAGAGGTGTCTTCAGTAGCAGACTGGCTAACCTACTCAAGAGGGATTTAAACTAGATTCATTGGGGAAGGGTGAAGAAAGCCCCCAGGTATGTGAAACATTAAACAACTTTATGGAAATGAGTAAAAGGGGCAACATAAGGAAAGCAGTGTGTATAAATGCTCGTAGCATGGGAAATAAGATCCCAGATGATAAGGCTTTAATGGCAGAGGCTGACTTGGATTTAGTGGCAGTAACAGAAACATGGTTCATGGACAACCATGACTGGGATGTAACTATACCAAATTACCAGGCCAATTACCAAAAAATATACACAATCAATACAAGCAATTCATACAAAGGTAACACCTAAAAAAGGTCAAACACACCTACATTGTTTTTATTATATCATATAACATTAAAATAGTACAATAGAGATGTCTACAAAATATATATGGCCACTATACACAAACAATATAAATTCACCAGACCCATTCACACACTAAAATATTCATACTCACACACGATTAAACCTCTATAAATACCAAAGATATTAATAGCCCCATCGTCGACATCAATGCATCATTATCTTTATAAATCAAATACTTTTCACTATCTTTAATACATTCAATGTTCTTCACTATTATCAGATAGCACCATTATTTCAACTGTTATATGGCATACTGCACTAATACACTGATGTTCGCTATTCTTAATCACATCACAACACATGTACCATATATATATAAAATCATATCACATAAATTGATAATGTGTGCTAGTGAATACCATTATACTATTCACAAAGTCCCCACTAAGCACACATCCAATGTATTGTCGTTATTGTTATTATTCACTCCTCCACCAATACTATACACGCATCCGATGTTATTAAATTCTTGCTGTAACATCCACTTCTAGTCGCAGCAGTAATGTGTTCACAAATTTTCTTCAGTGCTATCCATTTACAGTTATCATACTTTCCACATACCACATAAGATGTCACATAAACTCTTTATAAAAAACGTCTTCTTTCATTATCACACACGCTCCTTCTATCCTTCTTTTTCACTATCACACACGCTCTGTGCCTTGTTCACCTCGATACTCCTACTTCCACTTATCATGCACACTCTGTGCCTTCTCCACCTTAATGTTGTATCCTACACACACTCCAAAAGCGTTTCCTCCACAACACTTGACTATGGACCGTGGTGCCACCAAAAAGATCTCTTCAAAAGAAGTTTAGGTGCCGTTCACTACTATCACCACAGCTAGAACACTGCACATTGTGGACCATAGTTTAACCTAGAGGCTTCTTCAGAAGAACTGAAACAAAACACACACTAAAACATCATATAATACCAAACATATTATCTTATATCAGACATCTCAATTCCACCAACCTTCAGCGCTACTCAATGTTATCTCCACCCTTACAAAAAAACGCCAGCACATGCGCACTGCCCAAGATCATTTAAATACCCCAGCTTTCAACACTCAATAAAACCAATGCCCCTCCACCTGTCCATTTAACCCTCGTGGAAACTTAGGGGTATGTTTATTAAAACCCCGGTAATGTGCGGGCTGCGCTAGTGTGCGGGTGCCATATAAGGAGTGGGCATTTCTTTCTGAAAAAGAAAAAATGTGATTTAAATATGCACTAAGGTGCGTGGCGCCCATGTGCGCCCCGCACATTAACGCATGAGAAAGCTGCGCGGGAGGCATAAGAGGCGCGCTGATGTGCAAGCAGAAAAGCAGAGCCACAGCACAATGGTTACAACACTTACCAATGGTGCAGAGATCAGGGGTCCAATCACCCACAGTGCCCAATGAAGACAGATGACTGAGGCATTATTTTAGGAGCCAGTTTAATATTGGGCACCATAAGGCGGCGCGCTGATGGGCATAAGGTGGAGTGCTATTGTTTTAGGAGGCATTTTAATATTGGGCGGCATAAGGTGGCGCGCTGATGTGTAAGCACAGGAACAGAACCACAGCACAATGGTTGAGACACTGACCAATGGTGCAGGGATCAGGGATTCAATCCCCCAAAGTGCCCAATGAACAAGGCTGGCTGAGGCATTACATATTATCGGAAAGATTGCTTTAGGAGGCATTTTATTTTTATTTTAATTATCACTACTAGCAAACGCACTCTCAAAGCGTGTTAACATAAGGCGCCCCATAAGGCACATTTTAAAGTGCACTGTCCGCCAAGGCACCCTAGAATGTTGCTTATAGGGCGCTTTATAGGGTGCCGTATGAGGTACCGCAAGGTCAGAGTACTGTTTTTGATGGCAGCACTGTGCAGTTTAAGGAATGGAAAGCATAAGTAGGTGTGCTGACATGCAAGGATGAGCAGCAGTGGAGCACAATGGCTAAGGCACTGACTGCTGATACAGGGGTCATGAGTTTGCTCCCCAGGGTGCCTAATACGTAAGGCTGGCTGAGGCATCAGCTTTGCAATGTACATTTTGTTTCCTGCAGCACTTTATTTTATTTGATTAATTGCTGCCAGCAAACATGCCCTCACGTGCCGTAATTGAAAATGCCGTATAAGGCACCCTATAAGGCACTCCATAGGGCACATTATAAAATGCACTGTCCGCCATGGCACCCTAAAATGTCCCCTAAAGGGCACCCTATAAGTTGCATCACAGGATAATGTATAGTGTACCTTATATGGACGGGAACCATAAGGTGCCCTATAGGGCGCCCTATAAAGCGCCCTCAGAGGCACCTTATGGGTACAGTACGCTGAGGGTGTTTTTGCTGGCAGCAAAAAATGTACATTAAAAAGAGATAATGCTTTGGGCAGCCCTATCAAGTAACCCCACTGTGGATTTGAACCCATGACCTCTGACTTCACAGGCAGTGAAGTAACCATTGGGCTACAGCTCCATAGCTGCTAGCAAGCCCCTGGCTGGGTGCAGAGAGCCTGCACATCACCACACAGACAGTCTGCTGTGGTCACCAGGATAAGGTTAGCCCACCCGTACCCATGATGCACTGCACATGCAAATCAGCTGTCCACAGATAAACACAAGATGGGGTATGCACCCCCACAGCACCTTGGCCTGGTTGGGGGTACAGACCGTGTGTTTTACTGGCACAGAGTAACTACACACCGTCACATTGTGCGGGTACTGTGCTCACCCTGAGGGTGCAGTGAGGCGCCCAGCACCAGGTCCACAGCACCTTCAATGGCTGAAAGAGGCAATGCTGGAGGTCCAAAGCAGTGTTAATGTGTGAGATAGGTAGTTTCTGCAGAAACATCTTGGATGTCTCAGTCAGGTGTATCCCCCATGGACTCCTAGGGGGATCATGTACCACTACCCTCCTCCTCCAGGGCTCAGGGTGGCAAACAGGGTCTCCCATCAAAAGATCCACATTCTACTTCCCTGCAATGGTGGCAGTAGTGGGGACTATCAACCCCAGTCCTGCTGGGGAAAAGACATCCTTCAGGGCAGTCAATGCAGCTCTGTACATAACTATAACACAATAGCAGACAGACATTAGGCCTGTGTATGCTAAGCTGCACCCCACCACTATCTGATATTCTCCTGCAGCAAGCCTTCTGCCACTGCAAGGTACTCCAGCAAGACACATACCAGCTGCAAACAGTCTGCTAGTTAGTCCATAGTGCATGTTCCTGGTGGAAATGCATGCACCCAGAACTGGAATGGCAGTACATACAACCCATAAATATCACATGAGAAAAATACTATATAGCACTATGGAGGTGCCTAGCCATGCTGTCATCACTGCACAATCAGGGTGAGAGTGATCTCCCAGCAGGACATACTGAGGTCACCCTGTCTGTGTTGGTGGTGGCCGGGCACTAAAATGTCCCAGTCAGTGCCCTATGCCCTGTGCAGATGCACCCTGGCCAGGCCACCCTGTCCGGGCTATACCCATGGTACCTTGCTCCTCATTATGCACATTGGCAGGCCAATACTGCCAACAGTGCTGGCAGTGTGGGCTGTGGAAGGTTTTTGCAGCCACCACACACTGTATAGACAGACACACACTCCGACACCTATGCCAGCATTGTGCTACTATAGAGGAGTTCAGCAGCCATGCCCACCACACCAGTCCTGGGCACAGTACAGGCATGGATATGGTACGCAATACTGTTGGGGGTCACTCCCCAGGGTGGTAAACACTGTCAGAGACCAGACCTGAAGCACACACCGCAGACATCAGAATGATTGTTATGATGGAGCTCAATCAGCAAACTGTGCTTAACGTAGGAATTTCTATCTGCCAGTACTCATAGAGAGCTGCGTACCGTATACCCAGGTGTAGGGTTGCATTGCTAAGGTATGCAAGTGCTAGTATTGGGAGATGCACGCAGGGCCCAATGTCCTGCCTCTCCAGGAGGCATTGGCCAATGAGGCCTGTGGGTGTGGCTGTGGGTGTGTCTGCCCCTGTTGGCTGGTGCTTTACGGCAGAGGTTCCCAACTCCAGTCCTGGTGTGCCAAACACTGTTCGGGTTTTCATGCTGTCCGTCATGAATATGCATGAGCTACATCTGCATACCATGGGGGTGGTGCATAGATATGCAGCACAGGCATCTTTATTAGAGGCAGCATGGAACATGAATGGTGTGTGGCCCTCCAGGACTGCATTTGGGAGACTCTGCTCTAGGTAATGCGCCTGTTTATGGTGTCTGTGCTCGGTGGGGTAAAATATAGGCGTATTAACCATGCGTATGTTCTCAGCAATAAAGGTTTGTCCTTACTATCACGGTTTAGTTGTGGGAAAAATATGTGGACTGGATTGGCAGTAGCCCCAGCTGGGCTTTGAACCTGTGACTTTCTGTTTTTGCACACACTGTCTGTGTGCACTGCACCACTGTGTTGCCACAGATATGCTGCATTCCCTGGGGTGTCCATTACTGTACATCCGACAGAGCCTGTCTGTTGCAGGCTGCACAGGGCTAGGTCACTGTCTGCTGTGGCTAGCAGCCACTGCCCCCTCCACCACCTGTACCCTTCCGCCAACATGCTGACATGTCCTTATTTAGCTATTTATTTATTTAGCTGTATTTATATCCTGCTTTTCACCGGGTCAAAGCGGTCAATTGGGGGGATACATTTAACATGAGGAGATATGAGACACATATGCTAATACTTACAGGGAACATGGGCAATGGAGGGTTAAGTGGCTTGCCCAAGACCACAAGGAGTGCCTATAGGACTAGAAATCCCAGTCCCTCCAGCCTGAGATTGCTGTTCCCAGGTGGGACTTGAATCCCCGGCCCTCCGGCCTGAAGTACCTTGTCCTAACCACTAGACCACTCCTCCCATGTCCTTATCTTGGAAAAAGCATATGACCTGATTGCGGTGTGGCACTCCAGGACTGAATTTGGGGGACTCGGCTGTAGGTAATGCCCATTGTTATGGTGTGTGTGCGGTGTAGGGTAAAATATAGGTGTTTGAACCATGCTTATGTTCTCTGCAAAAAATGAGTGTCTTTACTATCTCTGTTTAGTGGTGGGTAAAATATGGGGACTGGATTGGCAGGAGCCCCAGCTGGGATTTGAACCTGTGATCCTCTGGTCCTACAGGCACTAGCTGTGTCTGCTGCACCACACTGTGGCCATAGAGACAGTGCAGTCCCTGGAGATAGGAAACCTGGCTGAACGGGTCAGAAACCCTGCTCTGCACAGTTTTACTGTGGGCTCGTTCACCTTGTATGGAGACAAAAGGGCAAATAAACCTCAAAACTGACCTCGAAAAAAGGGAAATAAAACATAACCAAGCTGGGCAACAGTGATATCAATGGGCAACATTAAAAAACACTCCCAGGAAAGCTCCAAAAAAATGAAATGATTTTTGGAAGGGTCTACGGAGTTTTGACCCTTCCAAAAATCATTTCTTTTTTTTGGAGCTTTCCTGGGAGTGTTTTTTAATGTTGCCCATTGATATCACTATTGGCCAGCTGGATTATAATTTTTTAGAATTTTGTTGTGGTCATTTTCAATTTTTATTTGCTATTTTGTTCTGTGCACATGTATCACACTGCTCACGTTTTGTAGGTTTCCCCGGTTTTGTTGTACATTGCTGACGGAAATGGTTTCTCTTCCCTTTAAATCGGCTCTAACGCGAGGTTTTCACTCGCGGTATTTTTAAGCTTGAATTTCAGCCCTGCTCCTGTGCGGGGAGCCTCTCCCCTCCCACTCTCCACCCATTGACCCTGTCCCTCCGCCCCTCGGGAGCCTTCCTCCGCCCTCAGAATGCCTTTCCCCGCCTCTATCGCACTTCAGCGCGCCGCGCACTTGTGCGGGCCCGTTAGTGCAGCGCGCACATGTGCTGGGCACAAAAATGCACTATTAGCGTGCACTAAGGTACCTTAGCGCACGCTCAAGTGCGCCCCGCACAATTGCGCGGTTTAGTAAACATACCCCTTAGTGTACCATCGAAAAATGAACTGTTGTTCCCGACGGCGTAAAGAACGTTGGAAATCTCTTCCACCCTCCGCATACATCTTTTCCAAAACAACAAAATTCTTTGAGTGTGTGGGAGTTGGGGGGAGGGGGGGTTAAGGAGGAAACTAACACCAGATGAGGTGTCAATAGCTTCAAAGAGCTGAGAAAGATACTAAAAGCAGAATTTTAAACCTACACCACTAAAGACAGTATTTCCCCTTTTGAACTAAAGCGCCAAAAATAACAAAACTTTGTTTTAAAAATGTACCAAGGGAGCCATTTTTTGTGCTGCCTGCAGCTGAGGAATCATCTGTGTGTCTGCCTGCCTCCCGGCATCGCCGCTGTTACCACTGTTCTCCCTGGAGGACCTATAAAATCTGGACCTTCCCTAGGCGCGCGGCTGTTGGCAAGCGGCTGGGGGCATGCACTAAGGGGCGTGCAACAAGGGGCATGTTTGCCCCTTGTGAGCCCCTTAGGAGCACTTAGGAGCGTGAGGAGCATGTCAATGGACTTTGAGTCTGGGATCAGTAAGTTTGTTAGGTAAGACAGAGCAGTACCATTATGATGCCTGGGAAGCAGCAAATTAAAAGCAGCAAGGCAACTACAGGGTTGGGGCCTATGGACAAACACTTAGAAGTGCAGACAGATGTTTTAGAACAGAAGAGATTGCAGTCAGCGTCATCAGTTGAGAGTTTCTTTAAGCTCCCCGGAGCGGACTCCGCCCCCTCCTCCCCAGATGCCTTTGCAAGATTCTCCTTTGGGGGATGGATTGGAATTTTCTTCTGGAGGCCTCAGTAATGTGACACCTTGCCCTGTGCAATGTAATTTTGATAAAGTTTCTGTCTCTGCGGTGAGTTACACCGTTTCTTTACAGGATATATGGCAAGTAGTGTCACGTACAGAGGACCTTCTTACTACTGTGATTCCTCAGTTTTGTACGTTCTCCCAGGAGACTGCTGCTAAATTCCTTCAGATGGACACCATCTTGGGGACTTTAGGGAAAAGGTCTCCAGTTTGGATTCTCAGGTTGTCTCCCTCGGTTCAGCTGGAGAACATATTTTGTAGTAAGAATTTGCGCTTTGTTGATATTCCTAAGATGCATTTGTTATCACCTGATATCCTGTTAAGAAAATACCTTAAAGAAATTCTGTTGTTAGCTGATGCTGATGAGATTGCAATTTCTAGGTTGTATTATGTTTCTAATAAGATAGTGCAGACTAATTCTGGGCAGGAGGGTAAGGGAATTCTGGAAGTTAAGCCAGAGCTCAGTCTCTCTGCCTTTCTTGAAGACTCACAAGATATTATTAATATTAGAACTACCTTGGTGGTTTCCTTTATGAATAATGGTGATAAAGCTTTAATTTCACACAGTTATTTTAGATATAAGAAAGTTACCTTTTGTGGTGGGAAACTTCAGTTGTTTCCAGATGTCTCCAGTGCTACCCAAGTGAGGAGGAAAGTTTTTTATTTATTTATTTTATTTATTTATTTATTTAAAGTTTCTTTTATACCGCGCTATTCGACATCAGCGCGGTTTACAGTGAACAGAAATTACACTTCACAACATTGATCAGTGCTTACAATGAACAGGGCAATACATTAAACAGGTTTACATTAAACAGGTTTCTTAAACAGCGAACATAATAAACTATGTACAAAAGGCAACTATATACAAAGCCGCTAAGTGCAGCTATATGATTCCTGATGAGAGCGGAAGCAAGGTGAGATTGCAGCTCTTCGTGTTAAGACTATAGAGCGCATGGGTTTAACGTGTTGACCTGGGATGTAGAGGTGGGTTGGTGTGAGACGGTGTCGGAAACATTGTAGTGAAGCAAGAACAGGTGGTGCTTCAGTGCCTTCCTGAACTGAGAAAGGTCACTGATGGTTCTGATGTCTGTTGGTAGGGCATTCCAACATAACGGTGCGAAGTAAGAGAAGGCTCTGGATCTAGTGGCTTGAGAGCACTTCGTTACTTAAATCCCGAGTGCTGGATTTGTCAGGCACTTTCTATTTAAAATTCCCCTATAAATGTTTGGTTACATCGATGGGGGTGAAGTATGTTTTCCTTGATCCCTCTCACTTGGAGAAACTTTTGGTTAGTAAGGAGGTGGCTCCACCTATAGCTGTGGACGGTTGAGGGGTTTATGGTAACCATATATAATATATGTTTTCATTTAGGAATTGAGTATTTAGCAGCTTATTGTGAGATGTGTGGGGGGGGGGGGGGGTTTGCCACTTTTTTCCTTATTGTGATTTGTTCTTTTTTTTATGTGGGCTAACGTGGGGTTTTTTTCCTGCAGAATGGAAGAGTTTATCTTTTTTTGTGTTTTTGATGTATATTGTATGAACATCAATAAAAATATATAACCATAAAAATGTACCAAAACCCTTTTAAGAGCTCTCGGGCAGAGAACTAGCATTTAAAAGCCACACACTCTTACCTTAGCTTGAAATGCAGAGCCCCTTTTAGGAATGCCTCCCTAACAAGGGCTAAATGGCCATTTTTCTCAATGGGGATCTGTGCTAGGCCTGCTGCTTTTTAAGATATTCATAAATGACCTGGAGATGGGAATGAGTTTGGTGATCAAATTTGCAGATGACAGAAAAATATTCAAAGTTCTTAAAACCTAAGAGGATTGTGAAAAATTCCAAGAGGACCTTGATAAATTGAAAACTGGGCATCCAAATGGCAGATGAAATTTAATGCAGACAAGTGAAAAGTTATGCACCTAGGAAAGAGCAACCCAACTTTGGTTACACGATGCAAGGTACCACCTTAGAAACCACCACCCAGGAAAAAGATTTAGGCGTCATCGTGGATAATATGCTGAAACCCTCCACCTAGTGTGCAGCAACAGCAAAGAAAGCAAATATAATGCTAGAAATCATAAGGAAAGGAATGGAGAATAAAATCAAGGATATTATAATGCCTCTGTATTGTTCCATGGTGTGACCGCACCTTGAATATTGTGTACAATTTTGGTCACCGTATCTTAAAAAGGATATAGCAGAATTAGAAAAGGTACAGAGAAGAGTCACCAAAATGGTAAAGATGATGGAGGTATACCCTTATGATAAAAGGCTTAAAAGGTTAGGGTTCTTCCGCTTGGAAAAGAGACGACTGAGGGGAGATATGATAGAGGTCTATAAATTAATGAATGGAATGGAATGAGTTAACGTAGATCGGTTGTTTACACCATCAAAAAGTAGAAAGACTAGAGGACATGCAATGAAGCTACAATGTAACCCATTTAAGATTAATAAGTGAAAATATTTTTTTTACTTAACCCGTAATCAAACTCTGGAATTCGTTATTGGATGATGTAGTAAAAGCTGTTAGTAGAGCTGGCTTTAAAAAAGGTTTGGAAAAGTTCCTGGATGATAGGTCCATAAACCATTATTAAACAGGACCCGGGAAATGCACTACTTGCCCCTGGATGAGCATTGTGGAATCTGTGCGCCTTTGGGAACCTGCCAGATACTTGTGACTTGGATTGACCACTGTTGGAATCAGGATACTGGGCTTGATGAACTTTGGTCTGACCCTCTATGACATTTCTTATATTCTTATGTTTTTATGACTGCTACTTTAGAGATTTATTTATTTATTTATTTATTTATTTAACATCTCTTATATACCGCACTATTGTCATCAGCGCGGTTTACATGGAACAAATATATACCTACAGAGAACTGTAATGCATTTTACAAATAACAGGGGTTTTTGAACTTGGGATTAAAGGTAAACTATATAGACTAAGTAACTATTTACAAAAAACTCTATACACATTAGTCATATTTGGTTATCATTTGGGATTATCTTGGTCAGAAACGTGTAGGTAGTATTTTCCTATGCAAAGATTAGATTGGGAAATAGCTTAAGAAGAGGTGGTGTTTGAGGCTTTTTCTGAATTGTGTTAGGCTGACTATAGCTCTCAATTCTGGTGGGAGGGCATTCCAGGCTATTGGGGCATGGATACTGAAGGCTCTTTTAGTTGTTTCCTTAGTGTATCTGACTGCTTGTTTCGGGATTGTTAATGTATTTATAGCAGTTGATCTTCTGGATCTATTGGGGGTTTGTAGATGTACGAGGTTGATGATGGTTGATGGTGCTTGGTTGTTTAGGGCTTTGAATGTAGTGATCAGGATCTTGTAGTGAATTCTCGCATTGGTTGGTAGCCAGTGGAGTCTTTTTAGGACTGGAGTTATGTGATCTGTCTTTGATATAGCTTCAAGTACTCTGGCAGCGGTGTTCATCGCCAGTTGGAGAGGATTTAATGATGCTTGAGGGAGCCCGTATAGAATTGCATTTGCAAAGTCGATGTGAGGCATTATCAAAGCTTGATAGACGGTTCTGAAGTCTGAGGGTTCCAATAAGGGTCGGAGGTGGCGTAGTGTGCGTATCTTGTGATATATTAGTTTTGTTATGTTTTTTATGTGGACTTTCATACTGAGGCGCTGGTCGAGGGTGATACCTAGGTATCGTATTGTAGGTTTTACTGTTAATTCCTTGTCCTTTATCTTTAAGGAAGTAGGAGGTATGAAGCTTTGGTTCTTTGTTATAAACATCACATCAGTCTTACTGTGGTTGATTCTTAGGTTTTGTGAGGTGAGCCAATCTTCTACTGCTTCAAAGCATTTTGTCAATGGTGTAAAATCAGGGTGGTCGATGGAGAATGGCATGTATAGTAGAATGTCATCTGCATATGCTAAACAGGTGACATTAAAGGAACGAATGAGGTCGCAGATAGGTTGCATATATATATTAAACATCAATGCTGATAGAGAGGATCCCTGCGGTACTCCTTGATCTTGGAGAAATGGTTCAGATGCTGTTTCACCAATTCGTACTTATTGCCAGCGGTTAGTTAGATAGGATATACACCAGTCAAGTGCAGCATCAAGGATTCCTTTTTCTTTAAGGCGATCGATAAGTATTTGGTGGCTTACTGAGTCGAACGCAGCTGAGATGTCCATGAATATAAGGATGAATCCTTGGTGAATGTTATCTATTCCTGTGATTAGTGTATTGAATAGGGTGATGAGGAGGGTCTCCACTCCATGAGCTTCTCTAAAGCCGTGTTGTGCAGAGTCAAGTGGAGCTGCAGTGTCAATGTGTTGTTGTATTTGACGTTGAACCACTTTCTCAATTATTTTCGCTAGGAGTGGGATACTGGATATTGGCCTGTAGGATTCTACTTTTAGGGGGTCTAATTTGCTGTTTTTCAATAATGGTCTAATTGAGGTTTGCTTGAGGCATTGGGGGAAGGTTCCAGTTGAAAAAGATTGTTTCAGTATGTTCTGTATGAAGAAGCTTACTTCATGTCTAAGGTCTTTTATCCAGGCTGCTGGACATGGATCACTTGCAGCAGTGGTAGCATTTATTGATGCGATAGTGTTTTCGATTTCTTTGATTGTTAATGTATTAAACTTGGTTAATGTGGTTGACTGTGAAGGTATGTCAATCTTTGTTGGTCCAGAGGTGCAAATGTTGGATGTTTTTGTCATCTTTGATTTTAGGTAGTTAGCATAGTCTTGAGGGAGTATTGTTTGCGTCTGTTGGGGTGTTGGTTCCTTTGCCATTGTTCTTACAATGTTGAATTTACTCCAAAGATAATTTTTTTTGCCATGTTCTAGTGCTATAAATTCTGTGAAACCATGTCTCAATATACAAAGCCTAATCCAGATCCCATTTGATCATTACTATTTGTACAACCAGGATCTAGATTAGACTTGTTAAATGTCTCTGGGACTTCTCAAATGCCCCATTACTTAACATGCAGAATATATCTTGTCAGTAACTCTTCCAGGTTGATTCTAAACCATGAGCCATACCACTGCAAAAATGCATTGCAGTAACTTCTCACATTGCTGGTGCTAGGAATCTGTGTAACAAATCTCATGCTGCTGAATGCCAGCCCTACTAGCAGAACAGACCTACCCCCACAGCCCTTACAGCTTCTACATCTTTTCTTCTAACAAAAAGGAGGTTATTGCCATGGTGTCCAACTCAATGTCCAGAAACATTAACACTCAAGTGAGTCCCTTGTTCTTCTCCTAGTATACTGGCAGGGCCATCATTTAAATTAGATAAACCAGGCAACTACCTAGAGTGATAAGATGTGGCAAAAAGGCCTGACCGTCCAGCACTATGATTTTTTTCTCCCTCCCAATGCCTATCAACCATATTCAATTCAAATCTGGCAGGAGGAATGGCACTTAATTGTGCATTAGTTCCCTGTGCTACATGTGACTAATCTTGTGATTTGAACACTCCTTTTCCCCACCCCACTCCAACAATCCCCTTACTAATAAAATGTATTTGGTATATATGCATACATGCCTGTGTTGGACAATTTTCAAAAGTCCCATGTTAAGGAAATTCTTGCTGAAAGAGCCAGGTTTTGATGGCCTTCTTAAACTTCAGGAAAGAGGATTCCTGGCATAGATTGGGAGGGAATTACAAAAGAAAGGGTTTTGGAAAGTGACGGAAGAGTGTTTACAGAACAGATTTAAACTTTAAAAGTGAGGGCAGAATCCAAGATGACACCTAAGGTTTTTATTGAATCCCAATAGGATAGGGGAGAGGCGGCAAGGAAGTGAGGGGGGTTATTGAACCCCTGGTGTGAAAAAAAATATTTGGATTTCCGTTTGTAGACATTAAGCATCAGGAAGTCATCATGCAACCAAAGATTAACTGCTTTGAGGCAGCATTGAAGAGGGGAAATATCAAAATGGGCAGTGAAGAGGATTTGGACATCATTCATATAGAAAAAATCAAATATACCCAATCCCAGTGAACAAATCACAAAAACATAACCCGAGATTCAAAATAAACCATAAATGTGAAGCTATCAATCTATTTTTGTCGGAGCAGCTACCACAGTGAGGGGAAAGGGAACTACCCCAAACCACTGTAGCCACTCCTTTTTAATCAAATGTTATCATAAAAATGCTTTATGCAAGTGCTTAAAAATACACTTATCTGAAATTGTCGGCGGTGTCCAACTCCCGCATCAAAAATACAATCTAGAGAAACAGGCCATGAAGACTAGTCAGCCAGCATCAGGAACGACGTGTCACGTTTCGGGGTAGAAAACATTGCCCCTGCATCAGGTTCCAGCCTTGTCTAGCTGAAGCAGCCTTGAAGAGTGTCTTCAACCCAATGGTTTTATCATGAAGAAGTAGCAAATGCCCGGATGAGAACCAGCCCAAAGGTATGTACAGGCCAATCAGAGCAGCAAGAGGGAGGAGCACCACTCAGCGCCGCCCTCTCACAGCTGATCGATACACAAAACTGATCGGCGTGCAAAAAACACCAAATGGATCAAAAAGTATCAAAAAAAGTATCAAAAAATAGAAGTCAAAGAATTGTGTGCCAGTCTATTTGTTGATTTAACCCCTGAGGGGTAACAGTATTCAAATGATAAATCCAACGTTGTTCCAACACTTGTAAGACTTGAAGCCGATCTCCCCCCCGCGGATTCACTGGAACAAAATCCAAAATCCGCCAATGCAGGTCTGTAAAATAATGAGCAGCTTCTATACAGTGATCCACTAATGGAGCGGACAAATTACGTGTCCGTAGGCGGGAAGCATGTTCACCCAATCGAAGTTTAAATGATCTTGAAGTATGGCCTTTGGGCTGGTTCTCATCCGGGCATTTGCTACTTCTTCATGATAAAAACCGTTGGTTTGAAGACACTCTTCAAGGCTGCTTCGGCTAGACAAGGCTGGAACCTGATGCAGGGGCAATGTTTTCTACCCCGAAATGTGACACGTCGTTCCTGATGCTGGCTGACTAGTCTTCATGGCCTGTTTCTCTAGATTATATTTTTGATGCAGGAGTTGGACACCGCCGACAATTTCAGATAAGTGTATTTTTAAGCACTTGCATAAAGCATTTTTATGATAACATTTGATTAAAAAGGAGTGGCTACAGTGGTTTGGGGTAGTTCCCTTTCCCCTCACTGTGGTAGCTGCTCCGACAAAAATAGATTGATATCATTCATATAGAGACAGGGCTTCATCCAAGAGACTAAATAAGCAGAGGGAAGGGGGATAGAAAGGGCCAGAAGAGATTCTTGTGGAGAACAAGATGCCAGAGGAAAGGAGGAGGACAACTTGGAATCAGAGGAAACTTGAAAGGTGCGCTGATGGAGATAAGAGAACTATTTTAGGACAGTGCTATAGAGACCTATTTCTTCAAATCTACAGAGTAGCACCACCAGATCAAACATGGAGGAGAGGTCCAGTGTGATAAGAATAGCTCAATGGCCTCTGTCAAGAGTAGTCCAAAATTCATTCATTAGTATGTTGAGTATGAATTCTGAGCCTTATCGAGAGAGAGAGAGAGAGAGAGCTTCTATAGAACGATATATTTAAGAATTTTAGTGAGAAAGACTAATTATGAAATAGAGCAGATTTGACTAGGTCTGATGAGTCAAGAGATGGCTTTTTGAGCAGAGAGGAGATAACTGTTTACTACCAACGGTCAGGGGAAAAAAACATGCCATAGGCTAGCCTGCAGAAGAGGGATAATACTAGGAAGGAGGATGGGTGGCCCAAGGTCAAGAGGAGAGGAAGAGGGATTAATGAAGAGCATGCCCCAGATTCACCAACCGTGGAGGAGGTGTTATTATTATAAAATATGAGCTCAAAGCTTCCCTCCTCCTTTCCAAGAACATTGAAGGTATGGACATACTTATTATTGAGAATAAGCATATTTCATTCTGCCTAGTATACAGACCCCCCAGTGCCTGATCCAGATAACCTCACCATAATCATTGAGACAGTCTGCACTACCACTACAAAGAAACCACAATTCTATTAGGTGATTTTAACCTTTCATCAGTGCACAATATGCATGCAGTGTCCTTCCTCAATGTCATGACTGACATAGACTATCAGCAGATAATACAAATGCCAACTCATAACAAGGGGAACAATTTAGACCTTTTTTTGCTGAATGTTCTCCACCAGCATCCTCAATACTCACCTCCCCAAGCAGTTCAAGTCCCCTGGTCTGACCACTTTCTAATTATTTTCACATTCTCATCCTCATCCCAACTACCTACTCCCACTCCACTTAATAACAACAACCAATGCAAAAGGTATAAGAAATTTGACAAGGATGCATTCTTAAAAGAAATCTTCCCTTAGATCGGCCTAGAGTCTGATGAGTTGAACTCCCTCCTAGCCAACTGGAACGCTTCCATCACCAGGGCTGCTACTGCACCAACCTCCAACAGCTTTAGGAGACAAAAGCGCTCTGAAGAGTGGTACACTCAAGATCTAAGGATCATAAAGAGATCCTTAAGAAAGGCTGAATTCTCCTGGCAAGTATCTAAATTAATAGAGGACAGAAAGCTTTATACATCTACCCTCCAGCAATATAAGGAGGTTATAAGCAACAGGAAGAAGGAATGCTATATAGGCAACACAGCAATCACTTAGCTGGAACTAGCTAACATTGGACTACATAACACCACACTCAACTAATTTCAGTCCTACCTCAGTCACAGACAACAAATAGTCAAAGTCAGATCGAACACCTCCACTCCAATTAACACAAGGGTCCTCCCTGTTTGCTCTCCTTTTCAACATCTATATACAGTCTGCAATATCTTCAGAAAGCACAAGATATACTATGCCATTTATGCAGATGACATTATGATCTATTCACCAATCCACCTCAATACACCAGACTATCCAGCAATTATGAATTGTCTGCAGGAAATGAAAAACTGGCTCTCTTCCAACAACCTACAAGTCAACTTCAAAAAATCTGAAGCACTATTTATCTCAGGTAATGCATCATTTATCTCCCTACTTTCATCACCCTAGAGGAAATGACAATCCCAATCAAAGAGAAGGTTCACTACCTAGGTGTCACCCTTGACTGATTCCGCAGAGGGCCCCCTGCCTCGCTTTGACGGCGGGCAAAAGGGGGGGGTAAAGCAAGAAAAGGTTGCCAAGTCTGCTTGAACGGCAGGCGTAACAGCTTTTCGACTGGAGGATATGGAGAGGACTAAGGACTGAGGAAAAAGCTTTCACGGCAAATTTTCCTCCTGCCACGTACAAGGACTGTGGGATATTGGCTGTGTCTCTCGATGGGGCAGAAAAGGCAGGTGGTGCCGGAAAGGAATTGTGTACAGTGTTTTTGTTGATTGTTATGTGCATGCTGTGGCCAACAGTTTTTTGTGCTGTTAATAACCATTGTTAATAAATAAATAGAATATAGTTTTTTTGTTGAAAGAAAATCCTTGTCGAAATGTGGTGACTTATTGGAGGGGGTGGGGGGTGGGGGGAGAAGGACGGGGTAAGGGTGGGTCAAAATCCGAGGCTGTCGTGCCAGTTGCACAGCTGTGAAAAACTGGCTCTCTTCCAACAACCTACAAGTCAACTTCAAAAAATCTGAAGCACTATTTATCTCACGTAACGCATCATTTATCTCCCTACCTTCATCACCCTAGAGGACATGACAATCCCAATCAAAGAGGAGGTTCACTACCTAGGTGTCACCCTTGACTGATTCTTAAATTTACAAGTTCACATTAGCAAAACTTCCAGGAATGCATTCCACAAACTGGCCATTATCCGTAGACTAAAACCCCTCCTCAGTCAAAAACACTTCTGCACTGTCTGTCAAGCAGTTATCACTCCCATCCTGAACTACTGTAACTCCCTCTTCCAAGGACTTCCATTTCAAACTACCTGACCATTTCAACTAACTCAGAACACTGCTGCCCACTTCATCAAAGGATCAGCGAAGCATGAGCACATAACACCTCTTCTATTTCAGCTACAGTGGCTACCATTCACCTCAAGAGCCAAATACAAAACAGCACTAACCATTTTCAAGATTAGAAACAATATCTCAGCTGGATCTCTACAGGTGCTACTATGCTCAGAACCAAACAATAGACCCAAGAGGCAAAACACCAGAGAAACTATCCCAACTCCCAGCTCATATACTAAAGCCAATAAGACTACAATGAAGAGGGCTTTCTCACTAACAGTACCTGCCATCTGGAACTCACTGCCAGAGAAAATAAGGACAACCTAGGACATCAAGGACTTCAGGAAATATCTAAAAACTTTCCTGTTCTCTGAACGCTTCAGAGAGGACACTCAGTACACCCCCTCATGACACATGCCTATACAAAACTACCATATACATCATTTGTAAATAAGTTATGCTCCTGGGCATCTCCTGCATGTTACCCCCAAACTATGTTTATTACATGAGTTCTCTGTAATTGTTCTGTTTTCGAGTTATACTATAAACTGCTTTGATTTTAAAGATAAGGCGGTATAAAAGCTTGTTAAATAAATAAGAGTTGCAAACATTGTCTACATTCCAAATAGTGGGAAGTGCGGACAATGTTTGGAGTGTGGGGAGTGTGGACAATGTTTGGAGTGTAGGAAGTGTGGACAATGTTTGGAGTGTGGGCAATGTTTGCAGCTCTTGTTCCAGCTAAGTGATTGCTGTGTTGCCTATATATTCATATGCTGGTGATTTGCCTGTATATTCATGTGCTGGTGATGATGTTTTATAATATGGATCATGCAATATTATAACCATTTGCCTCATGTAGTTAAGAGTGGAATTTTTTTCTGACCTGTGATGGTGTAGTCGTGTAGCTTATATGTGCCAGTCTGAACTGTGTTTAAAGCTACTCTGACATAGAGCCGCTGAGCTGGATTGGTGACAGTATTCACTGAGGTCTTTTTTTTTTCCACTTATGAGCATTGGAAATAAGTTTCAGTGCCAAGTGTTTTTTTTTTCTTTACACTGGTTTAATGTTTTTTTGCAATGGTTTACCATTTTTTGTAGTCTTTGCTATACCAGGTTTGTGTTTTGCACTAGGATGACTTCCATAGGGATTATTCTAGACCAATCCCTTAGCTTGGCCTGTAGGGTATGTTAGTAGCACAAAAATAAGTTAGACTCTGTTGTTGTCCAGGGGAAATAGCTACTATTACCAGCCCAAAGTTCGGTGAGTTATTCTGGCAATGAGCCACGAAAGAAGTCTGGTCTGCAGATATATATTAGACTTTATTATAGGCAACCAGGTAGAAAAATATACACACACACATATAGCTAATTAGAAACATGAGGTAGAAATTTGTTATAGTACAGATGTACACTTGGACAACGTAATAAATCACTGATTAGTAACCAGACGTCACTGATTCGCTCTGCACTGAGGAAAAGTAAGAAATATATTGCTAACCCCTTGCCCATCAGGAGGAGGAGAGATAAGTCAGTACCTTAGTTCCGTCGGGCTCTCAGGAACAATGCAGTCCAAGGAGGCAGCTCCTAGCTAATGCGGGCTCTAGCCTCGTCAGGCGAGCCGCAGTAAGTCCGAACCGGAGGTATCTGTGAAAGTCTTATCTCAGACCTGTGGAGGACGACCTAGCCCACACTTAGTGGCCGTCTTGCGGAAGGGTCAGGTCGCAGGAATCAGGTACGCAGTACACAGCAGAGAGGAACCGGTGCAGAAGTCTGTATGAACAGGTGGAAAAAGCCCCCAACTCTCTCTTCTAAAGTTTCAGTGCAGATTGCATTATTCTGTGTAAGAATCCTCCGTCATAGGTCCGATGATTGGTTGGCACCAGGCAGTCTGAGGTGTTCTCAGCGAATCAGGAGGTAGATGATGAGCAGCTTCTTGCAAACAAAGGAGCCATGGTAAGAAATCAGACAGAAGCAACAGTATGTAACTTCTGGGCATGTACAAGTGTCCAAGGCCAGCCACGGACAATAGCTTCTGTATGTATGCTTAGAAACGCTGCGCCAGCAGTTGCTTGGAGGTCATTTGTAGCTGAACACAGCAAAAGTGAAGTGAAGAATCCATCTTGTCTGTGCAGGTTGGTTCAGGCCTGAGTTGCTGAGCAGGCCGGAGATTTGCATGTAGAATTGCAGGGGTACCAGCCCTACAGGCCACTCATATAAAATTAACCACTGGTAAGATCTATTACAAATTAAAGATGATTCAACAATTGAGACCTTTGCTATCAGGCTCTGACTTTCGATCTGTCACTCAGGCAATGATCACACCACACTTTGATTATTGCAACAGCATTCTCCAGGGTCTCTCCAAACAGGCAATAAGCAAATTACATATGGCTCAACATGTGGCTACCCATATTATTTGGACAGCTAAAAGATCTGACCATATCACCCTTGACCGATTCTTAAATTTACAAGCTCACATTAGCAAAACTTCCAGGAACACATTCCACAAACTGGCCATTATCCGTAGACTAAAACCCCTTCTCAGTGAAGAACACTTCTGCACTGTCTGTCAAGCAGTTATCACTCCCATCCTGGACTACTGTAACTCCCTCTTCCAAGGACTTCCATTTCAAACCACCTGACCACTTCAACTAGCTCAGAACACTGCTGCTCGCTTCATCACAGGATCAGCCAAGCACGAGCACATAACACCTCTTCTATTTCAGCTACACTGGCTACCAATCACCTCAAGAGCCAAATACAAAACAGCACTAACCATTTTCAAGATCGGAAACAATATTTCAGCTGGATCTCTACAGGAGCTGCTATGCTTAGAACCAAACAATAGACCCAAGAGACAAAACACCAGAGAAACTATCCCACCTCCTAGCTCATATACTAAAACCAATAAAACTACAATGAAGAGGGCTTTCTCACTAGCAGTACCTGCCATCTCAAACTCACTGCCAGAGAAAATAAGGACAACCAAGGACATCTGAACACTTGAGAGAGGACACTCAGTACACCCCCTCATGACACTTGCCTATACAAAACTGTACCTATGTGCATCATTTGTAAATAAGTTATTCTCCTGAGCATCTCCTTCATGTTACCCCCAAACTATGTTTGTTACATGAGTTCTCTGTAATTGTTCTGTTTTTGAGTTATACTTTAAACTGCTTTGATTTTAAAGATTAGGTGGTATAAAACCTTGTTAAATAAATAAATAAATAAATAAATAAATAAAAGTTGCAAAAATCTTTTACATTCCAAATAGTGGGGAGTGTGGACAATGTTTGGAGTGTGGGAAGTGTGGACAATGTTTACAGCTCTTGTTCCAGCTAAATGATTACTGTTTTGCCTATACAGTCAAACCTCGGTTTTCATGATTAATCCGTTCGAAAAAGTCTGACTAAAACCGAAACGTATGAAAACTGAAGCAATATTTCCCATAAGAAATAATGTAAATCCAATTAATCCGTTCCAGACACCCAAAAATATTCACAAAAAATACATTTTATAGAGAATAACTATTTTTACATACAGAAAACAATGAGAAATAAATATAAATGACTAATGAAATGGATAAATGAACATTTAACATCACTGAAAGCAAGCTAAGTACAGTACTGTACAGTACAGTACGTTAACATCTGGCCTTAGCCACCCCTGACAAGCTGCTGTGCCCAGCTCTCTTCGGAATCACATTGAATTCAGTCCATTAAAATACCTTTACTTTATCTGCTCAATGCTTCAGAATGGCAGAAAATCTTAATGATATAGCTTCAGACGTACCCTGCAAGAGAAAGAACTGCCTCCCACATTCATGCAACATCTCCTGCTTACGTTGACAGCTTTTCTTCCCTGCTACCGGGACAAAATCTCAGTCAAAAGACGTTGAAAACCGAAGCAATGCATGAAAACCGGGACAAAATCTTAGTCAGAAAAGACGTTGAAAACCGAAGCGTATGAAAACCGGGGCAAATGAAAACCGAGGTTTGACTGTATATTCATGTGCTGGTGATGTTGTTTTATAATATGGATCATGCAATATTATAACCATTTGTTATCAGCCACATTCTGGATAACTTAGACAATCGGGGCAGTGGGAGCAACAGAAAACCTTTAAAAGCGGCACCCTAGCAGGGCGCGCCCGCACCTGAGGGCCCTTTCCAGATGGCAGGCACTGCTAGTGAGAAAGCCCTCTTCATTGTAGTTTTATTGGCTTTAGTATATGAGCTAGGAGGTGGGATAGTTTCTCTGGGGTTTTGTCTCTTGGGTCTATTGTTTGGTTCTAAGCCACAGAAGCAGCCACAAAAAGCAACAAAAGCAAACCACAGCCAAAGCAACTCATGGATTGAAGCAACAGCAGCCAGCATACTCCAGCTCACACAGCCAGGCTTAAGCAACCCGAGACAGTGTGAATAAGGAAAAGGAGCACCCAACGCCCTAAGGAAACCAACGCAGAAGCCCAACCCAGTCCCAGGACACACAGGTACACCTATAAGCCATGCCACCCTTCCTAGCCCCAATTTACCTCCTAGCATCATTCCTAACCCTTTATCCCTCCACCACCAACAAGCTCTCCAACTACCCCACACAAAACATCACAACCATCCAAACCATAAACACCAACAAACCCCACCTACATGGAGAAACACCCACACACCACCCACACCAATTCATACCCCCAATCCCCCAAACAGCACCCCCCCTCTCCATCACACTAATAAATGCTCACTCAGTTAGAAACAAACACCACATGCTCCACGAATTGATCACAACCCAAAAGATTGACATCCTATGCATAACCAAAACATGGCTAACAGACACCGATACTGTGCTCATGAACCAACTAACACCAAATGGATACAGTCTTCACCACTGCTCTCGAGTCCACACTAGAGGAGGAGGAGTAGCCATCATTGTGAAAGCCAACCTCTACTTCAGAAACCATGCCTTGGAAACACCAATGAAGCAGACATACTCACCCTCACCACCAAGCATCTCTCTATATGCTTAATCTACCGAGTGCCCACCCCAAGCACCGACCTATCAAGCATACTACAACACATATCTGAGAGCACCATCTCCACAAAAGAGCAACTAATCCTTGGAGACTTCAGCCTCCCATCACTCCAAGACAATTATGCCGAAGCCTTCATCAATGCCATGGAAGCAATGAACCTGACCCAGATCATACACAAACCAACACACGAAAAAAGGAACACGCTTGACCTCATATTCCTGAACTCCCAAAATGTCACCTCATACAAAAACCCAGAGATCACATGTGTACCATGGTCAGACCACTATCTCATCAACATCTCCCACAACTACCAGCACACCAGCATCAAAGAGAACAAACAACATACAAGAAGATTTAAACCATTCATCAAAGAGGATTTCCTGGCTCAAATACTACCTAAACTCCAAACAAGCTCCACCAATATCGATGACCTAATCTACAACTGGAATACTATGATCTCCTCTGCATCCTGTGCAACAGCAAACAGCACCAAAACCAGACATATCACAACAGGAGCCCGATGGTTCACCCCCATCCTACAGAGACTAAAGACCCAGCTCAGAAGAGCAGAGAGAAAATGGAGAAAGACCAAAAAAGAGGATGATAAAACAAAATACATGAGTGAACTAGACGCTTACCACACAGAAACCGATAAAGCAAAAAGGACCTACCACTCGAAGATCATAAACACCTCAATAAACAAACCATGAGAGCTCTTTGAGATTGTCAAGAAGCTAACAAAAGCACCCAACCACTCCAACCAGTTACCAAACATCCTGCCAGAACTACTAGCACGCCAATACAAGCAGCTTCAACAACCACAAAATCCACAACTGAATGCAGAGATAACCACCAGCCCTACTACCATAGACACAGACAGGAGCACATTTGAAACAATCACCAAAGAAAAAATAGAATCCACCATCTCCTGCCTAAACACTACCACCTCTCCACTAGATCCCTGTCCTGCGGAATGGATAAAGAAATCCAAAGAGGACATAAGCACATCCCTAACCCACATTGTTAATGAATCCCTCAGGCAAGGACACATGCCAGACATCCTCAAAACCTCCATCATCCGCCCAACCCTAAAAGAAACACAACCTGGACCCTTGTTAATGAATCCCTCAGGCAAGGACACATGCCAGACATCCTCAAAACCTCCATCATCCGCCCAACCCTAAAAAAAACACAACCTGGACCCCCTTGATCCTGCCTCCTTCAGGCCTATAGCAAGTCTTCTATTCACCGCCAAAATCATTGAGAAGATAGTTCAACAACAACTTCAAGACCACTTGGATACCAACAACATACTGGACCCACAACAACATGGTTTCCTTCCATTCCACAGAGTCGAGACCTTCATGACATCACTAATGAACACCCTCATCAAGGGCACACAGACCAAGCACTCTGGATATGCTATGATCTTCCTGGACATATCCGCAGCCTTTGACATCATCTCCCACAACATCCTCCTACACAGACTCCAAGAAATTGGCATAAAAAATGTCGTACTTCAATGGTTCCACTCCTACCTGACCAATAGACAACAACTGATCCGCACAAGCATAGCAACCTTCCCCCCTTTCAGCAACACCAAGGAGTACCCCAAGGATCCACACTATTCGCCATGCTCTTCAACATCTACCTGCAAGCACTCTGCTCAATCATACATGCTCATAACATCAACTACCACATCTATGCAGATGACATAATGCTCTATGGATCGATCACAACCACCAACCCAATGAACAACCACCTATCAGACTGCTTCATAGAAGTCTCCAGCTGGCTACAAAGAAACAACCTATCCATCAACATAAAAAAACAGAAGCCCTCATAGTAATCAAGGACCTAAACTTCACACCACATCCACACCTCAACTTAGGAGCCACACAAATACAAATTCAACTTCACATAAAATACTTAGGAATCATCATAGACCAAGCACTCACACTCAAGCAACAGATCAAAAAGACTACCGGAATAATATTCCACAAGGCTAAAACAGTACAATGCCTCAGGCTTCTCATTGATCCACAGGACTTCAGGACAGTCATGCAAGCTATGACGCTCCCCCACCTGGACTACTGCAATATAATCTATCAAGAACTACCCGCCACCCACACCAACCCACCATGAACTTCCTTAAATACCACAGCAAGAATTATCCAGAAAGCAAAAAAACAAGATCACATCACCCCAATCCTGAGAGAACTGCACATACGTACTCCCTCTCGAAGCAAGAATCAGATACAAATCTGCCCTACTTATCCACAAAGCCCTCTATCAAACTCAGACTTCCCAGCTCCACACTCTACTGCCCACAACAGAACAACCAGACAAACCACCAGCAACACCCTCACCATCCCCCACGAACAAACTAAATACAATCAATGAACCTGCAACAGAGCCTTCGAACTACGCTCCATCCCTCTGGAACTCCCTACCAAGTCAAATCAGAAACAACGGATATCCTTCAACATTCAGGAAACAGCTAAAAATCGTCTTGTTCCAGGAATACCTCAGACCAGAAACAAACATCCATCACTGACTACCCCTCCAGACCTTCCAACATACCCACAGATCTACCTACTAAGAGACTGATGTCCATTGTTTAAGTCCTTAATGTCTTTTCAGATCATTAATGTTGGCCTCCCTGGTGACAGCCCCTCCACCCTAAGAATTGATTACTGTCCCCCACCCCTTTGATGTTAAACCGCTTTGACCCGGTGAAAAGCGGGATATAAATACAGTTAAATAAATAAATAAAGTTAGACCACTGATACCAGGTCTACAGTATCTTATGCATTGAAGTAGTGAGACAATTACTCTTTGCAGGTATATTCAGCAGTGCTACTTAAACATATTATCTCATTGAAAATATGAGCAAAGCACTGCAGCGAATATTCTACTTTACCCAGTGGCTACCTCCACTGAATATCAGATCCCATGGTGCTTTCCAGATATCGAAATTAATTATCGATCATAAAGAGAGAGATTTAGTCCTGTTGAATAACTTTATGATGGTTTGTAGACTTTGGCCAAAATAACAGTTTCCATTAAAAGGTTTTTAAGGCTCTGGGAATATGTCAATCATTTTACAGTCAATGGCTACATTTTAATTGCCAATTGGACTTTATGTCTGACAATACCAGTAAGCTGTTAAGAAATGAGATTGCTCAGACTAAAAACTTAAATGGAGTTGTGTCTCACCATGCTTTCTGTGACAGGTGGAAAGAATTTAATCCTAACACCCATGATTACTCTTGCTTTTGCAAGCTCAGCAGACACTCTAAAATTGATCTATTACCTGTTAACCTGCTGTTCAAGGCAATTTTGACTTCCTGTGAGATTAGTAATATATCACTGAGAAAGAAGGATTAGAGAACCACCACCCAAATACCAATGGTACCAAAAACAAGATGTGATACAGAAAATAAACTATTGAAACATCTCAAAAATGTTTTTTTTAAACCAGATTTCCAAAAAGATACATTTGTTAACAATTTGTGCAAAACAGCTACATTCTTCCTTTAGAAAAAACATACCATATGTACAACTGTCTGCAGACAAAAACCCAATAAGGTACATTCATAAGTAGAAAACCCTTACAGTCGCCAAAATAGGAACATAATTGAACTGAATATGCATATGAACTGAACAATAGTTACCTGGAAAAAGAGAAAAAGAAAGGCATAATCTTATATTTTCTTGGCACTTCAACTATACTAAGTATTCTGCTTTACAAATAAAATTGAAGCCTCTAAACTTTATAATAATTCGAGAAAGAAAACCGACACTGCAAAATCTGTGCAAGCTTCACTGAACATCAGAAATCTGATTTCTAGCAAAGAACCATCCTTGCATATGCAAAATTGTAATCATGTTTGAGCTCTCTAAAGTATGGCAAAGGCAGTAAATCAGTTGCTCTGGAAAGTCTGTAGAGGGATTCTGCATGTCACTAACTAGGGCTGTGTAAAAATGATTCTGTTTCCACAATTTTGGGGCATGTTTGCTAATGTGCGCTAACAGCATGGGGTTTTCTGTGTACTAAAAATCTTGCTCTAACTGGGTATCATGCAATTGGGGAGGGGGACTGGATGGGTTAGGGATGGAATGTGGGCATTGATGGCACATCACAGTTAGCCTGGGTGTTATGAGCATGTGCTAACCGCCAATGTTGCCGTTAGCATGTGCCATCCGAAGGGGTAGCAGTAAATGCACCCAAGTGCCAGTTAGGGTGTGGTGTGTTTGAAATGGCAAGGGGACAGACACACATGCCCCTTAAAGTTAGTACCAGCCTCTGCGCTCATTTTGTATCCCAAAACATGCTACCAGCATCAGAGCCGGCCCCATAGTTGGTTCAAGATGTTGACACCCTAGACAGACGTTATGTTTTACACCCACTGGCTGTCAAAATCTACTGTTTAGTTTTGAATGCCTTGCTCTTGGCCCCCTCCCCACTCCCAAAAGTAGCCACCCTAGGTGACCTCCTAGTTTGCCTGATGGTCGGGCCAGCCCTGACCGGCATGCCCTATAGGAAACATGTCCATAGATGAGTAAAGAGTTTCAAGGGAAAAATACATTCTAAGTAGGCAATGGATTAGGAACACTTGTTTTGAAGCAGGATTAGTCTTCATAATAAGGTATTTTCTCATGATTAATTACATTAAAATGTGTAATCAGATAAACAGAATTTTTTTTCAGTACCTGGTACAATTATTTCAGGTCACATACTACTTATAATGGTTAACTCTTATTGACCTTTAAGCATCAGCTGCCTAGAGTAAAAAAACCCAGATATTCAGTGGCCTGTATCCTGCTAGTGGAGTGGAGGAGTGGCCTAGTGGTGAAAGCACCAACTATGTACCCAAAAGATCAGAGCTCAGTTCCTACTGGCATTCCTTATAACCTTGGGCAAGTCACTTTACCCTCCATTGCTTCAGAAGAAATGGGCTGCCAATCTACTTTGGGTCATATCTTGCCAAGAAATCCCAGGGGCTTCTGGGTTACCAAGAGTCAGCATTGACTTAACAATACTTAAAAAAAAATCCTGATAGTAACTGGATTCAGAACTAACTGGATAGTGGCATTTTCCAGCCTGCTATTTGCATAGCACTTTGAGCAGTTGTTTTGCAGATAGCTATTCAGATACATCTCTAGCTATTCTAGCTATTCTAGGTAGCATCTCTATCTGGATAAGTTCCCCTTCCTCTGCAACTCCACCCCAAGACTGACCTGAATTGCTCCAAGGGGATCTGTGGTAATATTTAGCGGCACTATACGGATTGTGCTGCTGAATGTCATGGTCAGTGAGGTCATATGGTTAGCTGGTGAAGATAATCACATATGCCCTGATGAATATCGGACCTCTGGTTCACACAAGATCACTTTAATACATGTTGACTTACAACTGTCTAGCAAGGAAGCAGGGCTACACACAGAGACAGAGAACAGCACTGTTAGAGCACACATAAAAGTGGTTAGCTGCTTTTTATCTTAAAGGACAGCTGAGGAAAACTTAGGAACTTTATTTGGTGTCTCTAATTTACTTCAATAGGTACCAAAGCTCCACCAACTGAATGATGGCTAGGAAAAACTGTATTGCCAAAGCTATTGCCCCCATTACAGCTTCTGCCTCTGTCCAGACAGACAGCCCAGTGCCAGTCAAGGGACCAGTTCCATGGGTAAGATGCCTGCAAGCTGAAACCCTCATGAAACAAGTGGAGGAGCTCAAAGAAGAGGTGGAGAGGCTGAGAAGCATTCAAGACAGTGAGAGGTACATACATGAAATGTTTCTTAAAACATCCAAATGCTCTGACGGAGGTAAATATGGGATGCTACAGAATGAAGAGAGTTGGATATGAGTCACCAAAGCTTGCAGAATCAACAACCCAACTCCTCCAGCTCTCACACTGAAGAACTAGTAAGTGGAGGAGGTGAAAGCATCGTAGTAAAGGGAAGAACCAGAGTTCAAACACCTCAAAGTTATAGAATTGGTGACCACAAGGAAGTGAAAGATTGTGGTGGTTAGTGACTCTCTTCTGAGGGGTACTAAAGTGTCCATCTGCTGACCAGATTTGATGCCCAGAGAGGTGTGCTGTCTGCCAGGTGCCAAAGTCTGAGATGTTACGGAAAGTTTGCCAAGCCTCATCAATTCTAGATGTAGCTCATCTATGTTGGCAAAAATGATACTCTAGGTATCCATCCAAGCATATCAAAAGTGACTTCATGGGTCTGAGACAGAGGGTGATGCAGATAGGTGTGCAAGTGGTGTTCTTTTCAATACTCCCTGCTGAGGGTAAAGGCCAAGGCAGAGAAGCTTGCATCCTGAAAATGAATGCAAGGCTGCGTGAATGGTGTCATCGAGAGTGTTTTGGTTTCCTGAACCAAGGTATGATATTCCAAGGGCTGCAGAGCAGAGATGGTGTCCACCTATCCAAGAAGGGTAAAAATGTCTTCCATAGCAGACTGGATAACCTATGGAAGTGAGCTTTAAAATAGGCTCGTTGGAGATGGATGAGAAAGCACCCAGATAAGTGAAAGCCCTCATGTAAGTAAAACATTAAATACCTCTGTTGAAATGGGTAAAAAGGGTAACATCTGGAAAGCAATGTGCATAAATGCCCATAGTATGCGAAATAAGATTCCAGATGTTGAGGCTTTAATGGAAGAGGCTGTTTTGGATTTAGTGGCAATTACAGAGACATGGTTCACAGACAACCATGACTGGGATGTACTCATAATTATACCAGGTTACACTTTATTCAAGTACAGGGTAGGAAGAAGGGGAGGAGGGGTGGCACTCTATGTAAAAATAATATTAAAACTATAGAATTACAGGCCTTAAAAGGGAGCAAGGAGGCACTGTGGATTAAACTACGAAGAAGGAAACAGATATCCATTTGCATTGGTGTGATACACAGATCTCCTTCACAGGGAGAAGAAGTGGATGAAGATTTAAAAGAAAACATACACAGTATTGCTATGAAAGGAGAAGTGCTACTGATAGGTGACTTCAATATGCTGGATACCAATTGGCACATCCCTGCTGCAGTATCATTTAGAAGTAGGGAAATCCGAGGTTCTCTACAAGGAGAATCATTCTGACAGCTGGTAACAGAACCTACACGTGAAGAGGCCATACTGTTCTCGGTGCTTACCAATGGGGAAACTGTTTCTGATGTCATAGTGGGAGATCATCTCACATCCAGTAATCATCAGATGGTGTGGTTCAGTATTAGGACTAGGGCTGATAACTCTATTCAAAAGTGAGGGTCTTAGACTTTAGGAAAACTAACTTTACCAAGATGGGACAATACCTCATGGAGTCATTAGCGGGAGGGAAACATCTGGAGGATGTAGAAAAGCAATGGGCAAAACAGAAAGGGGATATTTTAAGGGCAACAGACCTTTTTGTTAGAAAGGTAAATAAATTCAAAAGGAAAAGGAGGCCACTATGGTTCTCAAAAGAAGTAGCTGAAAAGCTGAAGAAAAAGAGGGTGGCCTTCATAAAATGCAAGAGACCACAGAGAAAGGAAGACAAACCAATATTTGGAAAAACTTAGGGAAGTAGACAAGAAAGCAAAGATACAAAAAGAAGATGAGATAGCCAATGCAATAAAATAGGGGGACAAGACATTTTTCAGAAATGTTAGCAAGAGGAGGGAGGACAAAAGTGGTATTGTCAGACTCAAGAGTGAAGGGGATGAATATGTAGTAGCTGATGAGGATAAAACAGAATCGCTTAACAAATATTTTTGTTCTGTGTTCACAGATGAAGGGGCAGGAGTAGACCTCAGGAAACACCCACAAGAAGAAATAGAAGTGACGGGGATCTTGAATGTTTTTCAGAAGACTATGTTCGTGAGTAACTAGCTAAACTAAAAGTAGACAAGGCAATGGGACTGGATGGGATACATCTGAGAATATTGAAGGAACTTGGGGACGTTCCAGTGGCTCCATTGACTGACCTTTTCAATGCTTCTTTAGAGTCAAGAGTGGTCCCAGAGGACTGCAGGAAGGCACATGTCCCAATACACAAGAGCAGAAGTAAGGATGAGCTTGACAAACTACAGGCTGGTTAGTCTAACCTCTGTGCTGAGTTAATTATTGGAAATGCTACTAAAACAGAGAATAATGAGGTTTCTGGAGTCCAATGGATGGCAGATTCTGAGTCAGCATAGGCTTACTAGGGCCAGGTCTTTTCTGACAAATTTGATTGATTTCTTTGACTGGGAGACCAGGGAGTTGGACAAATTGATTAATCTGTCTAATTTGTTACTTTCTGTTCGAATCATCGATGTTGGCCCTCTTGATGACGCCCCCCCCCTTTTTCTGTCTACTTGATCACGTCCCCCCCCTTTTTTTGTTAAACTGCTTTGACTCAGTGAAAAGCGGGATATAAATGTAGCTAAATAAATAAATAAATGGACAGCCCTAGATGTGGTGTACTTAGATTTCAGTAAAGTCTTTGACACTGTCCCACACAGGCAACTTATAAACAAACTGAGCATCCTAGGAATGGACCCTGAAGTGACTTGCTGAGTTAGAAATTGGTTGAGTGGGAGGCGACAAAGGGTACAGATAAATGGAGCTTACTCTGAGGAGAAAGAGGTTACCAGTGGTGTGCCGCAGGGATTGTCCTTGGTCCGATTCTTTGTAACATCTTTGTTAGTGATATTGCGGAAGGTCTGTCGGGTAAGGTTTGCTTCTTTGTGCATGATACCAACATCTGCAATAGAGTAGACACTCAGGAAGTAGTAGATAACATGAGGAGGGATCTAGTTAAGCTTGAAGAATGGTCGAGAATTTGGCAGCTGAGATTTAATGCTAAAAAATGCAGGGTCATGCATTTGGGCTGCTAAAATCAAAGTGAGTGGTATAATATAGGAGGCAAAGTACTTCTCTCCATGAAAGTAAAGTGGGACCTGGGCATGATTGTTTCTGTTGATCTTAAAGTGGCTAAACATGCAGAAAAGGCAACAGCAAAAGCCAGAAGGATGCTTGGATGCATAGGAAAAGTAATGGCCAGCAGAAAAAGGAGGTGACAGTATCTCTGTATAAATCTCTGGTATGACCACATTTGGAGTATTGTGTACAGTTCTGGAGAGCAAACCTTTAAAAGGACATAAACAGAATGGAGATGGTGCAGAGGGTGACTACTAAGATGGATAGAGGTCTTAGTTATAAAGCATATGGGGACAGACTTAAACATCTTAATATATATATGTTAGAGGACAGGCAGGATAGAGGAAATATGATAGAGATATTTAAATACCTCCATGGAATAAATGTTCAAGAAGAGGCCCTCTTTCAATTGAAAGCAAGCTCGGGTAGTTTTTCCTAATGGGTTAGTTTTGCGCATACTATGGTAGTCGTGAACCTCACTTCTAAGCCAGGGTATGTGGATTATGATCATAGTCGCTCAAATTTACTGCTAATGCTCAGCATACTACTTGCATCTTGCCAAAGAGAGCCTCCTGCTGGAGTTCATAAGATGTAACATGTATGGGTAGTTTGGCAAGATGTGCTTGGAAATTCTTCTTTATCAAACTTATGGCTCCCAGTACAATGGAAAATATTTCTGTATCTTTCTGACACATATTCTTGGTCTCTGACTGCATTTCTTGCTACTTCAGAATCTTCTGCCTCTCTATGCAATTCATAGAATAATCACTAGGTACCATTATCAATGCCGTTCTGGTATTCTTCTCCTTTACCACTATGTCATGTTTCCTGGCATACAGTTTCTTATCCATCAGAATGGGAATGTCCTAGGTGATCATAATCTCTACTTCTCTGTTATTCTCTTAGGGTCATGGTCCCAGTGCTTTTCAGGAACAGTGATGTTGTAGTGTTTCCAGAGTTTCCAGTGGAGGAGGCGTGCTACTTTGTTGTGCCTTTCTGTAGAGAAATGTTCTGCCATCAGAACTTCACAGCCTGCTAATAGGTGAGTCACTGTTTCTAACTTGTTGTTACAGAATCGGCATATGTCTGTTGTGCCAGCTTTTTAAAAACTTGCCATAAACCATCTCTCTCCATAATCCTCTGTCCTGGGCTGCAACTATCAATCTTTCATCCTTCGGTTTCAGTTCACCTCTACTCAGCCATTCATGTGCTTGAGTGGAGGAGTGGCCTAGTGGTTGGGGCAAGGTACTTCAGGCCAGAAGGTCGGGGGTTCAAATCCCACTAGAAGACAGCAACCTTGGGCCGGAAGGACTGGGGTTTCTAGTCCCACAGGTGCTCCTTGTGGTCTTGGGCAAGCCACTTAACCCTCCATAGCCCATGTTCCCTGTAAAATAGTTATCTCCAAGTTATAATGCCCTGTTCAATATAATTTCAGTTTGTTCAATGTAAACCACATTGATGCAGAATAGCACAGTATATAAGAGAATGTAAATAAATAAATGTGTCTGTTCTTGATCAACAAATGGTTCTTGCTGTAACATTCTGTAGTTTCCACTGTTTTTGTGCATTTGCTACTTGTTTTTCCTCATCTGCTGATCTAATTTTTGAAGAGTTTTTCTCTTGTTTTGAAAATTCTATTACTTCCTTTCCTATGCATGCCTTGGATTCTCACTCATTTCTTCTAATCGTCAGAACGCTTGTCCAAGTTTGATGATGGAGACAGATTCTGGAGTTTACTTTCATATTTCAGCACTTTTTTCATATTTGGATCCAATGATGCTATCAGATAGGCTTGGAGGCTTGCGATAGTATCTCTGTAGGTGTAGTCAATCTCTATAAGTTCTAGCCCTCCTTCAGCTCTAGGAATGTACAATCATGGCATACACTGATTCTTGTAAATTACATCATGAGCATGGAGGAGTTTTCTTGTTCACACACACAATTTTTCAGGATCTTTATGAGGCCAATCCACAATCCCAAAACTGTATGAGAGTGCAGGAATTACCAGTTGATTGATGGCTTGTATCTTATTTCATGATGTTAAAGCACTTTTCATTAACAGTTTTAATCTCCTGTAATATTCTTTACTGATCTTTTCTCTCAATAGTTTCTGCTCGACTGTCATTCTTTCCTCTATACTGAGATACAAGGTCCTTGATGTCACAGCCCTCAGCAAGGGAGATGTTTTTTTTTTGTTTTGCTTAATTTTCCTTTGAAAAAAGTTGCCTTAGCACACTTGTCAAGTCCAAAAGTCATCCTGATGTCATCAGAAAAGTTTTTCACCAGACAAAGTTGCTCTGCTAATCATTGTTCGCTGAAACTGTAGAGCTTCAGGTCATCTATATATAGCAGATGGGAAGTTGCTTCTTGGTTGCTTCTTGCTTGCTTCTTTAGAATTAAGGCTAAATCCATATTCCAAAGAGCTGATGAAAGCACTCATTGGATGAAGGGCTGAACAAAACAGAAGTGGCAACAGGGAATCTCCCTAAAATATTCCTCGCTGGATCTTAATGTTAGGAATGATGTACTGACCATCTTCATATCTCAAAAAGCGTGTGGATTGCCACATTGTCATAGTGAACTTAATGTACTCTATAAAACCAGAATTTATTTTTTACATTTCAAGGCAATGTATTATCCAAGAGTGTGGGATGTTGTCAAAAGCTTTCTTATAATCAATCCATGCTATTCTGATTTCTGCCTTTCTTGGCACTGGCCATAATGGCCTTAAACTGGTCTTTGGTTCCATAGGCTCCTCTCTTATTGTCCTTTTGCGCCATGATGTTATTGAGCTCAATGTGATTGTATATTCTGTCTGCATCTATCACAGTAAACAGCTTATAGATTGTAGATAAACAGATTGATCTATAACTTTTAGGAATGTTACTCTGGTTCCCTTTGGAAGGAGAAACGTTCTTTCTATAGTAAGCCATTGTGGTGTTAAGTCTGGTTGCTCGAACAATTGATTTTTGCAGTTCGCCAGGCCTTGGTGGAGTGATGTTAACTGTTTGAGCCAAAAGTTGGTTACTCCATCTAGGCCAGGGTTCTTCCAATTTGGAGCTTATTTTAATCTGCTTTTCAGCTCTTCCTTTGTTACTACAGGCCATGCCACAGGTTTGATGTTTGTTTTTTCTAAATGCTTCTGTATGCTAGGTAACCATTCTGCTTTGTGATTATGGTGTATAGGGTTCTCATAAAGCTTTCTCCAGAAGGTTTTGGTTTTGACTTTGGTTGGCGATGCGTATTAATGCTCTTCCCCAGTTCCCTGTGGAATTGTTTTGGGTTCTCTAAATAATTTATTCTGATATCTTTCTTTCCTGTTTTCTTCATATCTTTGAAGTTTTTACTCATCTGCCGCTATTTTCAATTATTGTTGGAACATATAATTTTCAGGGCTTTTTCTGTTAATGCAGCATGCTTCAGCTTAATGTCTTCCTTAATATCTTTGATGACCTTAATCCTTTTAGATACCCATCTATCAGGGATACCTCTGCATGCAATGATTTTATTTTTCCTTCGATGCATTTTTTCCAAGGAGGAACTGCTATTGTTCTCTTTTTCTTTTAGCCTTGCACTCTTGTTGGTAGTATTCTTACAGTAATAATTTTAGCTGCACAATATTGTATTTGATTAATTCTGGTGATGTCAATAAATGGTTCCTTTATACTGGATATGGCCTTGTTCATCTTAATTATCATACTTCTAACCTTAGGTGTTAAATTTAGCTTGGGTAAACTTTCCCTTGCTTGGAACCCAAAATATTCATCTCATTCCATATGGACTGAGAGTTCTATCTTGAATTCCTCCACCTCCAGGTCTTTCTCCTCCTTTTCCTCTTCCTCCTTTGCTTCCTCCTCTTCATTTAATTTGTTGACCCTTCCTTTATTCAGCTCACTCTCCTGCAGTTCTAAATCTCTCAACTCCATCTCCCCCTCAACCTCTCTTTGTTTTCTGTGTCTTCCTTTCTTTTGGTACTCTCACCTAGATCCCTTCCTTCCTGTACTTCTTGTCCATGGAATCCCTTAGTTGCTTCAAGACATTATTGTTCACATATTTCTTTAAAGATCATAAATTTGCATGTTACTTTTTGCAGTTTTTCTAATTGCAATTTTCCTCTTTCTTCCATCTTTTGGCAGACTCTCTTTGTATACCTTCTAGATTTAAATATAGGGTTTGTAGCATAAAAATGTTGTTGTTGTTAAGTGCCGTCAAGTCGGAGTCGACTCATGGCGACCCTCTGGATAGCTATCCTAAATTGTGTTCGGTCTTCAGTCAGGCGGCTCATTATTGACAGACTGTTACCCGTAGCTGCTGTTATTGTATCGATCCATCTCATTGCTGGCCTTCCTCTTTTGCATTGACCTTCTATCTTGCCAAGCATGATGTCTTTCTCTAATGATCTCTCTCTTCGCATGATGTGTCCAAAGTATGAAAGTCAAAGTCTTGTCATCTGAGCTTCTAAAGAAAGCTTAGGTTTGATCTCCTCTAGTACCGTCTGGTTTGTTCTTCGGGCAGTCCATGGTATACACAGTATTCGCCGCCAGCACCATAATTCAAAGGCATCAATTTTCTTCCTGTCTGTCTTTTTCACTGTCCAGCTTTCACATCCATATGATGTTATTGAAAATATCATGGCTTGAACAAGTCGAATCTTTGTATGGAGAGAGACATCTCTGCTCTTGAGAATCTTATCTAGGTCTTTCATAGCCATTCTGACAAGAGCAATGTGTCGTTTGATTTCTTGACTGCTTGTTGCTTCTTTATTGATAGTTGATCCAAGTAGGTTAGAGTTGTTCACAATTTCAATTTCTTCTCCTTCAACGATGAACCTGTTGATTATGCCAGTTGTCATGATCTTTGTCATGCATAAAATTATGCAGTTGTCATGCATAAAAATAGCAGTACATTATCTCCTCTTTATCTGCAGAATTCCACTTAACCATAGTTGATCCTCTTAACTTTTTAAATTAATTTCTGTGGTTTATCTCCTGCCACAGTGGGTCCATGAACAGGCTCACCATGGCCTTTATCTGTGTCAGGGATGTTATCTTCATCTGCAGCACTTGCACTATTGCAACCACCATCGTTAGCCCTAGTGCATAAGCTATTGGTGGGCGACGTGCAGCCAGTATGTATTTTTCTTCTTCATTCGTACCATACTTCAATTGTAGTGTCACCTTGTTGAAATTGGTATAGATGTTATACAACAGGGTCACCACATGAAGGTACTCAGCAAGACTTGAGGCGGGAACTTTATTTTCTCCCCCTAAGAGGCACACATCAACAACAACTGTTGCACCCCCTTTGATCCCTTGTTGCACCCCCTTTGATCCAAAAGCTCTGCTATGAGGGGACATAGGATGAGAGTGAAAGAGGATAAACTCAGAAGTAATATGCAGAAACATTTCTTTATGGAAAGAGTAGCAGAATCATGGAATAGTCTCTTAGTGGAGGTACTGGAGACAAGGATGGTATGTGAATTCAAGAAAGCATGGAACAAGCACAAAAGATCTCTAAAGGATAAAAGAAGACTATTGTAGTGGATATAGAAGGGCAGACTAGATAGACCATGTGATCTTTTTCTGCCATCATTTTCTCTGTTTCTCTGTTTTCTATGATTTTTAGAAGACTGTTCATGAGGAACTAGTTAAACTAAAAGTAGACAAAGCAATGGGGCTGTATTGGATACATCCAAGAATATTGAAGGAACTTGTGGACGTTCTATTGACTCCACTGACTGACCTTTCAAATGCTTCTTTAGGATCGGGAGTGGTCCCAGGGGACTGGAAAAAGGCACATGTGGTCCCTTTACAGAAAAGCAGAAGTTAGGATGAGGCTGAGAACTACAGGCCAGTAAGTCTGATCTCTGTGGTGAGTAAATTAATGAAAACACTGCTAAAAGAGAGGATAGTGAGGTTTCTGGAGTCCAATGGATAGCAGGATCTGAGGCAGCTTATCTGAGGTAGGCCTTGTAAGACAAATCTGATTGATTTCTTTGAGTGGGTGACCAGAGAGTTGGACCGAAGGAGAGCCTTAGATATGGTGTACAAAGATTTCAGTAAAGCCTTTGACACTGTTCAGCACAGGCAACTTATAAATAAATTGAGCACCTTAGGAATGGACCCTAAAATGACTAAATGGTTTAAAAATTGGTTAAATGAGACGCGACAAAAGGTACAGGTAAATGGAGCTCACTCTGAGGAGAAGGATGTTACCAGTGGTGTGCCACAGGCATCTGTCCTTGGTCTGATTCTTTTTAACATCTTTGTTAGTGATATTGTGGAAGGGCTGTTGGGTAAAGTTTGCCTCTTTGCGCATGATACCAAAATCTGCAATAGAGTAGACACCCAGGAAGGAGCAGATAACATAAGAAGTGATCTAGCTAAGTTTGAAGAGTGGTCAAGAATTTTTCAGCTGAGATTTAATGCTAAAAAATGCAGGGTCATACAGTTGGGCTACAAAATCCAAGGGAGTGGTATAGTGTAGGGGGCAAAGTACTTCTCTCCACAAAAGAAGAGTGGTATCCGGGCATGATTGTTTCTGTTGATCTTAAAGTGGCTAAGCAGGTCGCAAAGGCAACGGTGAAAGCCAGAAGGATGCTTGGGGACATAGGAAGAGGAATGGCTAGCAGAAAACAGGAGGCAATAGTGCCTCTGTATAAGTCTAGTGAGACCTCATTTGGACTATTGGGTGCAGTTCTGGAGACCACACCTTCAAGAGGATATAAACAGGATGGAGCCTGTTGCAGAGCCATTACTAAAATGGTCAGTGGTCTTCTTTATAATCCATATGGGGACAGATTTAAAGATCTTAATATGTATGTATTAGAGGAAAGGCAGGATAAAGGAGATATGGTAGAGATGTGTAAATAGTTCTGTGGCATAAATGCACAAGAGGAGAGTCTCTTTCAATTGAAAGTAAACTCTGCAATGAGGGAGCATAGAATGAGGATAAAAGGGGGTAGATTCAGGAGTAATATGCAGAAATATTTCTTTATGGAAAGAGTGGTAGATGCATGGAATAGTCTCCCAGTAGAGGTAGTAGAGGCAAGGACAGTATCTGAATTTAGGAAGGATGGGACAAACAGAAGATCTCTAAAGGAGAAAAAGGAACTTTAATACAATATTTGATATGGAAGGCAGACTAGATAGGCCATATGATCTGTTTCTGCTGACATGTTTCTAACTAAATAGCATAATGTTGATGAATGCATTTTAAAATTCTAACTTGTATTAAAAAAAAAAATCTTAACAAGAATGTGTAAACAAACAGAAAAAATGTACAAAATCAGGAAAAAAAGATTTAAAAAGACACCAAAAGAGCCACTTTTTAATGTGCACATCCATGAATGTTATAATAAGATGACTCTTGATAAGTGCTGTCGAGTCGGTATCGATTCATGGCAACTCTCTGGATAGTTCACCCAAACTGTGTTCGGTCTTCCGTCAGGCGGCTCATTGTTCATAGAGTGGCACCCATAGCTGCTGTTCTTGTATCAATCCATCTCAATGCCAGCCTTCCTCTTTTATGTTGACCTTCTACCTTGCCAAGCAGTATGTCTTTCTCTGCAGCTACATCAGCAGATCCAACCACATCATAAATGCCGGCTTTACTCAGAGAAGTCTTCAGTTCATCCCCAGTAAACAGATGGTTAGTTGTGTTTATATGGGTTAATAGAAAATTATTGCTGAGAGTTGCTGAGCTTAGTATGAATGCTTAATGTTGTAATATGTGTATCTGAGGATGCCTTTTGTAAGATTCTATGGAAGAAATAGCTCAGTGAGTTGAGGCCTAAGGACAACATAGTTCAAATCTTCCTGAGAGTCATTGAGCAAGTTGCTTCATCCTCTATTTTCTCAGGCAAAAATGTAGAATATAAGCCTTCTGGAGACAGGAAATACCTACTGTACCTGAATGTAACTCGCCTTGAGCTACCAATGAAAAGGTGTGAGATAATACAAAATCTTTATTCTGTATTTGCAGAAAAACTTTTATAAAGTGCATCTCAACAATAAGAAAAAGTTGAAACGTACACCCTTACATCAAATACACAAGGGACCAAAAATTAAAAATAGAAATATGAAGACAAAAATTGAACCTGAAATCCCAAGAATCAAACTCGGTAGATTCTACAACACTGTAAAACTAAAAATAGAAATGCATTTCCTTTTGTACCAAACAAAATACAAAAACATTGACTATGCACATTTCTTAAAGCAAAAATATTCCAGTTAATTCAAAATAAAATACTTTTTTATTCCTTTGTTTTCTGGGTTTTTATTTTTCCAATCACATTGGTCCCAGTTTCTATTTTCTGCTTTCTTTGTCTGCCTTCTGCCAATTCTTTCCAGTGTTTGCTGGCCTTTTCTCCTTTCTCCTTTCTCCTCTCTCCTCCTATCTTCCTCCATTCCCTCCCTACATATGTCTCTGGTATATTGATCATTCCTTTTTCTTTCTTTGCTGTTTCACTGTCCACTCAGATGTCACCCTCGTTTTCATCTTCTAGTCCTCCAGTCTCCTCTTTTATTCATTTTCACATACCTGTCTTCTGTCCAGCCCATCTCCCCTAGCTTTGCCATTTCCCCTATCTCACTCCCATCCTGGTCTCTTATTCCCTCCAATCTTCACCTACTCCACTACCACATTTCAACCCTCTGCACTCATCATTCTCCTCTTGCTTGTGTCTTTTTGACAACCACCCACAAGGTTCCACACCATACCCATCATCTACCCTCCCTCTCTTCCCCCACCCACCCAACTTATAGCCCTGTATCTCCCCTCCCTCTCTTGCACCCACCCTTATAACCCAGTATTTCCCCTCTCTCTCATTCTCTCTTCCTCCTCTCCACCACCTAAAATCCACCCCCACCATTCATCTATCCATCCACTTATCCATCCATGTAGTCTGACATTTCCCCATTCTCTGTTTCTTACCCATCCATAAAGCCAGGCATCACTCCTCTCCACCCACCCACTCACCAAACTATGTAGCTCATCATCACCCCCTTTCTCCCTCTCTCTCTCACCCACCCACCCACCCAGCCCACCCAATTAGCATCCCTCCCCCATCTCTCTCTCTGTCTCTTTCCCCTCGCCCACCAAACTATGAAGTCCTGCAACTTCCCCCTCTCTCTTCCCCATTCACCCTTGTAGCCTGTCATCATCTCCCATGTAGCTAGACTGCTGTAGCCAGACATCTACCCTCTACTTCACCTTTATAGTCCAGCATCTCCCTGCCCTTCTGCCACTATGGTTCAGCATTTCCCTGTCCCCTCTCCTATTCTGCCCACCCCAAACAGTGAAAAATCTTTCCTCTCAACTCTCTTCTCTCCATCAAAAATACAGCAACTTCCCTTTTCCCTTCTCAGACCTAAAAATGCAGCTTCTCCCCTTCTATGGGGAAGCTGGCACAAGCAGCGGCAGCAGCACTGACCACGGCAGTTCTTCTTTGGTGTATGTTCAGCTATGCACCTTCCCCAGTGCACAGTATCAAGTAACGTTTAATGTGATTTTACTTCTGGGTTCACTCCACACACCTGGAACTTAAATCTTAATAAGAGCGTAGGGTGCTACAAAGAGGAAAAGGAGCATGGCTGAACTTACACTAAGGGCTCGATACTGGACAAAGCAGCAATGCAGGACCTACTCAGCCAATTATATCCAGTCAGCAAGAGCAGGAATCATCAGTCAGGTGACGCCCACATGGGCAATCTCTGGAAATGAGATCCAAAAAATGCACAGCAGCAGGCGCATAGCATGCCAAAGACAGCAAAGCATAGGGAGCCCATTTTGGAGTACATGTGCAAGAAACCATGGTACTACCCTTGTAAGAGCACCAGGAGCAAGCGGCCAACAGAATCCCGGGCAAGATGAGCAGGGACGGCATGTGGGGACAAAACCGTGTAGTGACATTCCAGAGTACCCATGTAGTGGCGACAACACCGTCAGGTAGGACCAGCCAGCTGCCTGTGCATGAGCCTCCTGTGGCTGAGCTGATAGAAAGCAAGATTATTGAATCGAGGAGGATGGCAAACTTTAGCCCAGATGAGGCAGAGGCCCTTGCAGTGTCTGAAATACAAAGGGATGCTTTACACAAGGGGGTGTCAGAGATTGAACTTGAGGCTGTCCATGGCCATCTGGAGGGGGATACAGTTCCGCCTGCACAGGTGAGGAGACATGAAGGGGCATGGAGCACAGGGGAGGGGCTGAGCACCTGGCCATGGCAGACACACCTGTAAATGCACACATGCATGACAGCACATGCAGACAGTGATGTGGGGACAAGGCACAGGGCTGAGCCACAACCAATATGAGATGAATAGGAGCCAGTGAGATGCTATACCACACAAAGTAAAACTTTGCCAGCCCCAGCAGGCCAGAGCAGTAGCTATGCCCATACACAGCATGTGCGGAAGATGCAGCTCCCCCTAATGGGGGATGGCAGCAACACCACATGGCAGACACAGCGAACCATGGGCTAGCACATGGGAAACTGTGCTTGGGGCAGCTGACTCGGGCATGCGGACCCCCCCCCAGCAGTTGTGACACCATCACTGGAGGTGGAGGGGGCCAGTGGCAGCATGCACAGATGTGACGGCTGTGTGATGAAACCGATAGTCCGCTGCCCTCCCAATGGAGCACTGGCCCACAGTGAGCAGCATATAGGAGCAAGGGAAGGGGGGAAGATGAAGGATGCGCAAACTAGGGACCGGGGGGGGGGGGGCAGAGATGGATGCCAGGCTGAGATGCCAATGGAGGCGGTGGCACAGAGCTTATGGCATGGACCCAGAGGTGGCACCTGCAGCTGGTGGTATACACAGGATACACATGGAAAAGTCACATCTGGTCAGATGGACAGGCCCCCAGGCACCAGTGGGATACAGGAATGCCCAATAGATGAGCTTGGAATGTACACCTGACCCCATATGTACCCCCATCTCTCGTTCACAGTGACTATGGTGTGTGGTGCATCCTGGAGGCCCTAAAGTGCTGCTTCAGAAAAATGTGGCACAAGCGGCCCAGTCTACTCCAGCACCTCTGAGAGCAGCTTGGAGCTGAAGCAGGTCAGTGAGGCACACAGGGGAACACAGTGGTCACAGGGAGTGCCAGGCATGGCTGTGTGTATAGTGCATGCAGACCATGTGGTGCAAGACTGCCTACAGTTCACGATAGGGATGCACTGGGTAGGGCCTGGCTGCACCACAATGCCGCAAGGTTTAGTGCACACCTGCTGGCCCCCAAAACATCAACTGAATGGGATTGCATTACAGGGGCACAAGCCATCAGCAGTGCACACAGATACACAGTCGCCCATGCAGCCCCCTGTAGGAAGACCTCCTGCATGACATGGGGCCCACCAACCACAGCAGGGCATGTCTGGGAGAATACCGTGCTGGCTGCAGGGGAGTATAAGGGAGGGTGTACAGGTGGCACAGGTGGGTGGCATGCCCCTGTGTGCTGCACTTGGTGCATGCCATGCATGTGAGCCAGCCCCAGTGATGATTCTGTCCCAAACCATGCCCAATGCACAGGCACACATGTAACCCTCCCTACCTCTATCCCCACAGCCAGTGCCATGGATTCCCTAGACAAAGCCAGTCCTCCATGAGCACCACCATCAAGCAGGGAGTGTCCACTGGAACAGCAGGGCCAACGTCCATCCCCCAGCAGCACATCTTCCAGTGAGGATAGGAGGAGAGGACCAGCGGAACTGAGCAAGAGGACAGCACCACAGAGGTGGAGGCCATTGATGAACCTGAGGTAGTGCTGGAGCCAATGATGGCAGTGGATGGGTCTAAAGGGGATGGTACTATACGCCAGGGGGAGGTTGAGGTGGAGTGTGATGAAGAGGAAAGGGAGCCAGTACCTGGAACGGGAGGAGTGGTCTAGTGGTTAGGACAAGGTACTTCAGGCCGGAGGGCCGGGAGTTCAAGTCCCACCTGGGGACAGCAATCTCAGGCCGAAGGGACTGGGATTTCTAGTCCTATAGGCACTCCTTGTGGTCTTGGGCAAGCCACTTAACCCTCCATTGCCCATGTTCCCTGTAAGTATTAGCGTATGTGTCTCATATCCCCTCGTGTTAAATGTATCCCCCAATAGACCGCTTTGACCCGGTGAAAAGCGGGATATAAATACAGCTAAATAAATAAATAAATAAATACCTGAGATGATGGAGGTGCATGTGGCAGGGCCTTCAGGTGTTGAGGGTGCAACTGTGGGGCCAGCTATAGAGGCAAGGGAGGGTCCAGGGGGCCTGGATGGACCAGAACTGTCCTGGAAGTCCAAGGGGGAGAAGGGGTCTGAGGGTCCTGATCTGACAGAGGAGGCACAGTCTGAGGAGAGTTCTGAGGGCCATAATCATTCAGGGGAGTCAGAGGGGGAAGAGTCTGAGAGTCCAGATCAGTCAGGGGAGTCAGATGAGGAGGAGGAGGGGTCTGAGGGCTCTGATCCTTCAGGGGAGTCAGAGGAGGGTACTGCAAGTCCATATCTGTCAGGAGAGTCAGAGGAGGAGGAGGAGGATGGATCAGAGGGACTGAAACAGTTAGGGGAGTCAGAGGAGGAGGACGAGTCTGATGGGGAGGCAGGGAATATGCAGGCACCATCCGCCAAGTGACACAGGGATGGGTGTGTGGACACATGGCAGGCCCTCCCACACATGAAGGAGAAGCCAGTGGATGAGCAGTGGGCTCCTGCTGTGCCCAGCATCCCCAAGCCTCGCATGGCCATGCCCATCTCACAGTGCCATGCTCCCAACACAAGGGCTAGCACTGCTGAAGCACAGCACACCACGGACCTGGGGGCTACATTCCCCAGCCATGAGCCCCCACCTCCATCACTGCATCATGGGCCCAGAAAGGACTGCCCACACAAGGACACTCCTCACCTCCACCAACACAGTCAGCCAGAGAGGGGGCACTGTCCACCCTTATTTCAGAGATGCGCCTACTCAAGGAGGATGTCCGAGCAGCAGCACAGGCCATCTGCAGGTGCATGGACAGCTGACAGTTGCAGTTTCACACCAACACCAGGGACTCTCAGTGCCATAGGACAACCACAATGGCAGGACATGGACAGCTGTTGTCCACAAAACAGCAGACTGGTCACCCTGGCACACAGGGGAGTGCAGCCCCTGTAGAGGTGTGTGCCACAGTCAGGACCAATGGGCACATGGATATCACCACTGGTGGCATAATATTGTAGGCATAAGCTCTGTGTTGTATTACACAAGAGATGATTGCATTATTGCATTTTACAGTCTTTTTCAAATAAAGGTACTTCTGTTTGCTATCCCATTGTGTCATCCTTGTAGACAGCGACTAGGCTGCATGTCTTCCATGGTGGTGTAGGAGTGTCATGAGCATAGTAGGGTTAGACTGACAGTTTGCATCGGTGTGCATGGGTAGTGCACCATGGTGCCTTACCTGTGTACAGCAGCACTGCTGCACCATAATGCTATACCCAGACACATGCGATGCAGTGTCACCGCTGTGCACGGGTAAGGCACAATGATGCAGTACCTGTTCACATTTAACACTGCTGACACTACCGGTCTTGCACAGTTTGTGGTCTTACCTGGGTAGTGCGTCGTGTTGTCCATACACGGATAACACTTGTCAGGTAGCTGTATGGCTATGACGGCATACAACAGTGTGCCCTGATGCAGATTTTTGACACCGTGGCACACACAATCTTACACGGGTACCAGATATGGGATTGGCTAGGGAATGGCCTGCTTGGGCATCATAACCACTTATGTGTGAAATGACTTACATGAGTAATTTCGCACCACTATAGCTCATGAGCAGCACGATGGCAAAGACAGCTCCTAAAGGGCCAAAGCATACCAGGAAGGCCAATGTTATACCCACTGAGACCTCCATGGCCCTCAGGTTCATCATACAGTGCCACACTGTCCTCTTTGCCACAGAGGATGCCGGCTCATAGCTGCTGGCATGGTGTGACATTGTGAGGATAGTGAATTCTGTCCACCACCACAACAGGGACATGGAGGACATAAAGAAGAAGTAGCGGGTAGTACAGCAGGCTGCAAAGAAGAAGCGGGCCAACAACAGAAGGCTGCCACCTGGGCAACAGCACAGACTCATCCCCCTGAGGAACAGCTTTCCCAAGTTTATGGGTGAGGTCTCTGTATCCAGGGTTGCTGGCTTCAAGAGCTCTGCCACAGATACACAGGAGGGTGTGTAGTGGCTGCTCCAAGGCCTGTATGGCACCATGATAGGCCTATGTGTGACCCCACAGGCCCCTGCCCACTCAGGGCCTTTCTGTCTGTCCGACTTGGGGGGTGGTATAGAGTGGGGGATGGGGCACACCAGGGGCTCCCCCTGCCTGTTCCATGGTGGGGCTGGCAGCACCCCCCACTCAGCCCCACATTGCACAACTAGGCAGTACCCACTGACACTTTTGCTCTCCCACAGACCAGCCTGTGACCAAACCCTCCCAAGCTGGGGCAGATGGGGTGAGGAGCGCATTGCCATACACTGCTGATAAACCCACTGCACAGCCAGGATGCAGCATGGCCACAGAAACTGGTGTGGCTGCAAGAGCAGAGGAGCAAGAGCCGGTTGAGGCACCACTGGCTGAACTTCCACATGCTGGATGAGCTTGATGGGACATGATGATGTGGACCAGAAGCTACTGCAGGAGGGGGCATATCTGCTGGCATGCACTGAGAACATTTAGTCAGGACCTGCAGGCTGCAACCCAGGTGAAGGAAGCCAAGCTCAAGAATCTGTGGAAGCACCACATGAGTGTTGAGCACCATCGGGAGGCCCAGCTGCATCTGATGAGGGAGATGGTAGCCTACTAGGCCTTTGTTGCAGGTGCCCCATTCACGTTGGTGGGCCTCATGCAGGCCCAGGGGGTGGGAGTAGGGATGGGCAATGTGCCACCAGTGCCACTGGGTAGCCCTGACCCATCGGTAGGGGAGGGCAATGATGCTGCAGGCACCACTTCTGACCCTGCTCCACTGCATCGTAGTGCCCGCATGTCAAAACGCCAATGGCAGGATGCATAGACATGGGGTGGGGGTGTTCATGGGGGACTTCTTTACACTGTGCACACTGTTGTTAATCACTGTCACATTATGGTGTTTCACATGTGTTGCTGCTGTTATTAGAACATCTCACGAATGAGGCGGGCACAGGTGGCCAATGCTTGGACCTGCTGTTGGTTGCCCACCTGTGCAATGTCCCCCTCAGCTGCCTCCCTGACCCCCGCTGCCTCTGTCTTGTGGTCTGGTATGCCACGGTGCCTCGCCAGATTGTGCAGGATGCAGCATGCTGCAAAGATCCTGCAGACACACTCTAGCCTGTATAGGAGCTCCCCAACACTCTGGTTCAGCATCTGAAGTGGCTCTTCAGTACCCCGATGGCTCTCTCCCTGACTGCCTTGGTCCTTCTGTGGGCCACATTGTAATACTCCTCCTGTGGGGTCTGGAGGTGCCTCAGTAGTGTCAGCAGCCAGGTCCAGAGGGGATATCTTTGATCACCTGTGGGGACAATGAGAGATGCACACATAGGCATGGCACATATGCTGCGTGTGATGGGGCTTGAAGGCTGGGATGGTGGTGGAAATGAACGTGGTCACATGGGCTGCTGCCATGTGGCTGTGCAACATGGATACAGCTCCTGCTCTGCCTCATACTTCATATTGGTGTGTGCTGTCTCTTCAGAGACATGGGCTGTCCCATGGTGTTCCTCCCCAATGTGCATGATTGCAGGCTGTCCGCATATATCTGTGGGATAGCAGTCCATGTGTCCACAGTGGCAATTGTGGAGCACTGTACACATCTACCACACACATCACTACATTTTTGCATACCATATTGCATACTAATATCTCTACTGTGGGTTGTGTGTGTGTTTTGGGCTCACATATGTCTATATTCACCTAGCATCCAGCCATCACCAAGGTGTCCAGTGGCTGCCACTTGTCCCAGGCTTAACTGTCTGAGTACAAAGGCATCATGACAAGACCCTGGATACCATGCACACATATCAGTGGTGGTCATGTTGGCATCCACCACCACCTGCATATTCATTGAGGTGAAGTTGTGTCTGTTCCAGTAGGCCCTCTGGTCCTGCCTGGGTGCCCTCAGAAAAATGTGCATGCATTCAATGCTGTCAAGCACAGAGGGAAATCTTGCAATGTCTTAGAATGATTGCATGGTCTCATGCTGATCCTGTGGTGTCCTGGGGAAGACAATGAGGTGATGCATTTGCCACAGAAGGGCACTGGTGACAGCGCTTATGAAGTGGCTTGCTGTTGACTGTGTGATGCCAAGAGTCATCCCTATGATGTGCTGGTAACTGCCTGTTGCACGGTATTCTAGGATAGTGGTGACCTTCACCACCAATGACAGTGCCTGGCTTCTGGTGGTGGATGGCTCCAGGTCCCCAGTGAGGATGGTGCACAACTCTGTGATTGTAGCACCATCAAGCTGGTACCGCTGGTAGATCTCTTTTGTCAATTGCAGGTAGCTCACCCTGGGCCTGTGCACACAGGGAGCATGGTACCTGCACCTGGGGTGCTGGTCCACTCCCTGCTGCTGTATCCCTATTGCTCGCCGCATCCTCCTCTGTACCTGTGCATGTGGGGCGTACCTCCACCTCAGGAGGTGCCTGTGCAGTGCCCATATGGCGTCTATGGTGGTCCTTCATGGTTTGTGCCTACCGGCTTGGATGATGGCCTTTCTGCTTTCTCATCTCTCTGAAATATCCACTTGTGCCAGTAGACAGGTTGCTGACTGGCCTTTGACAGCGCTAGGCATGACAAACCATCACATAGGCTTACGTGGTTTGTGGCATCTCCCAGTGCCACACAGTTCATTAGAAAATCTATGCTACGCGGATGTTACGGCACCATGCCCCCTTACGCCCTCATGGGTCTCCGATGAGAATTGCATGGTTAGGGCAGAATTCCAATTCAAGGCTCTGTTGAAAATGTGATGTACACGGTTATGGCATCCTCCCACAGGTTGCACCATCTGAGCTGTGTCCAGCACGCACCATCGCTTCGAAAATCAGTCCCTAAAGAATTATTACTGGGATCGGTGTGATCGCATTTTCTGCCCTTGACTCTGCTGCTACTTGCACTGACTCCATAACACGCACATCCCAGGTATTCACTGCATCTTTCACCCCTTCGTGTGCCAGCTCCATGACACACCTCCTGGGTGCTTGCAACACACTAGTGAGAACCGCTGTTGTAGATTATTGGTGGAAAAAGTATGTTTTTGTGGGGGAATGGTCAGGGAAGATTATAGGGATCTTTTACTAATGGATGCTAGTTGGCAGCATGTGTTCTGTCACACTAGGGTGCACATTCACAGCTAGCACAGGGCCATGACAGCACAGGAGGATTCTCATGCTAACTGTGCAACCCACATTAGAGGCATTCACACTGTGTTCACAATGTGTGCTGTGTTAGAATGGGTTCACCTAATGCCACCTCAATGGGTGGTGTTAAGTGCATTCACACTAATGCAACACACACTATGGGACAGGGCTCTGCATAAATTGACAGGAAAATGTTTTCCATGCTCCTGTCAGCTCTCCTGAGTTCAGGTGGCTGCAGCAGCATTAAGATCTCCAGTAAACAGGGGGGTCTTTCAGACAACTATTTGCTTCAAAGGCTCTGCTATCCCATCCCCTCTAATGTGAAAAATATGCATCAGAGAAGGGAAGGGCTGAAGGGTCTTTGAGGCTCTGGAAGTCTGAAACACCCTGTGTTTACTACATATTTTATTGCCACCACAGTCACCCACCTTGGTGGACAGAGCGGCAGTGGTGGCCAAGAGAAGAAGACCAGCAACAAATTGAGCAAGGTAGAGGAAGTATGTTTGGGAGGGAATACCCCCTCCCTCCCCAAACTACACACATAGACAGGAGTGTTTCTCACATGATTCAACAGTAAACCATGCCGAAGCTGTCAGCATCACAATTATTACCTGCTTATTCACAGAAACACAAAACTCCCTGGTACATTCAGATGATCAACTTTAGCTGTTCAATATCTTTACAATTTAGTGGATTTCCCATTCTGATCCAAGGAATGTTCTACATACAATAGAGTGCATGTAACTCTCTGCCCTCTCTTTCTCACATAAGGAAGAGCAGAGTGTTCCAGATGAGAACTTGTGGTCAGCTGAGCTGGGTAAAAGCTGCAACAAAACCCTTTTATTATAGTGTTGCAGTCCCTTTTATTAAAGTGTTGCAGTTCTGACCCACCAGATCATGTTACAAACAAGCCAGAGAAATATTGCACAATACAGAAACAGTTCAATGTTCTCTTAGGCTTCTGCGACTAGCATCATGATCTTTGCATTTTTCTGGGCATGATGGCTGAAATGTCAGTTCTACCTCTAAGATGCACAATTACCTGGAAAATTGCAAAGATCAGAACCAGTTCTAGTTCTCAACTCAACTAACCTAAGCAGACTGCTCCATTCCAGAGATTACAGCCAGCTCTGTTATGTTTGTACTGCAGTGAGAGAGTGAGAGAGAAACAAGAACATAAGAGCATAAGAAATGCCATACTGGGTCAGACCAAGGTTCATCAAGCCCACTATCCTGTTTCCAACAGTGATCAATCCAGGTCACAAGTACCTGGCACGTTCCCAAAGAGGCACATAGGTTCCACGGTGTTCATCCCAGGGCAAGCAGTGGATTTCTCAGGTCCTCTTTAATAATGGTGTATGATCTTTCTTCCAGGAACTTGTTCAAACCTTTTTTAAACCCAGTTCCAATCTCTCTCCCCACTCTCTCAATTGATACATTACAATTTTTATAACCTTTCAATTCTCTTTGCTCACCAGAAGGATAGGGTAGAATATCCTTTGCTAGAAGCTCCTAACTTGCTGCTTATTACATCAGTTATTACTCACATTATTTATTTAATGTCTTTTTTATACCGTGCTCTTTGAAATCAGTGTGGTTTATAGTCAACAACATTTGTACAGTGCAGGTGGACCTACACTGGACTTACAACGAACAGGTGTATCAACATGGGACTAACAAGGGTAACTATGTACAGGCTGAGCGCTCGGTCACAGGTGACCGGGTCTGATTGCAACTATTTACAGGTTGTCTAACTATATACAGATTGGTCGCCCAGGTGCGGATGTATAGACTTACTCGGTGACCATTTGCGGTATTATGTGGCTATATACACTTGGCATCTATTACACGGTGGTATCATTACAGTATTACACATTGGTGTCATTTACAGTATTAGGTCGCTATATACACATTCCATAGACTGGCTGTATCATTGATCTAGATGGCGGGGCTGCAATCGTGTGGCGTGGGTGCACTGGGGGTGAAGTCCTGGTTGTTAAGTGTGTCTGATTGTGATATGTCATTTGTATGAGAGTAGTGCTGGAGGAAGAGATGGTGCTTCAGTGCCTTCCTAAATTGGGCGAGGTCGGTGATGGCCTGGATGGAGGTTGGAAGGGCGTTCCAGCATGTGGGTGCATAGAGGGCAAAGGCTCTGTTTCTTGTTGTTTGCGAACATTTTGTTATTGCCTTTGGGATTATCAGAGTGTTGGCAGCAACTGATCTCCTGGCTCTGTTGGGGGGGGGGGTGGATGAGGTCTGTGAGGGAGGTGGAGGAGCACTTGTTGATGGCTTTGAAGGTCATCAATAGTATTTTGAAGGTAAGTCTGCAGCGGCTGCATTCATCGCAAGCTGCAGTGGGTTTAGCGTGTTCTTTGGGAGTCCTTGCAGAATTGCATTGGCGTAGTAAAAGTGAGGGATTACTAGCACCTGATGGATTGTTCGGAAGTCATCTGGCTCAAGCAGATGTTGTAGGTGTCGGGTTGTCCTTATCTTGTGGTAAACTGCTTTGACCATGTTACTTTTATGGGCCTTCATGTCTAGCTGCTGGTCTAGTGTGACCCCAAGGTAATGTATCGTAGGCTTGCTGAGGAGCTCAGTGTCTCGTACTTTCAGTGAGGTGGGCGTAGTAAATGCTTGGTTCCTGTTGATGAAGAGGACATCTGTTTTGTCGAAGTTTATTCTGAGCCTTTGTGAATGGAGCCAGTCAGTAACCGCATCAAAGCAGGTGGTCCTATGGATGCCCACGTGTGTGTGGAGAACTCTCTGGCACTGTTGGGTTCCTTGCCATCGGATTCGTTGGACTTATCAACCGTGAGTACCGCCTCCTCATCCACCTCTGCTTTTGCTATGGGCTTAGTTCAGCCCAATCAAGAGATAACTGTTCTTGATAGTTGTGCCGTTTCTTCTCCTGTGGATATGAAGGGCTTGGATGTTTCCCCAGCTCTCCTTCCAGATTCATTTTTGAAATTAACTTCTTTTAATTTACCATTGTCATTACCGTTACCATCGGTGGTTTCCTTCCCGGTTTTTGCTGAACGGTGTTCCCCTCCTGAACATGTTTCTTTGAAAGATGTGTGGCTTGTCGTTTCCCAGATGGAAACAGCGTTAAGTGCTTCATTGCAGAAGATATCTGTTTTTTCAAAAGAGACGGTTGGGTAAACTGACTGATCATGAAGCTGACATCTGTGGAAAGGCTTGTTAATTCCACCGAGCAATTAGTTTCTTCTCAAAGTGATGTTAATTTGAAATTTTCTCAGGGTTTTAGCTCTTTGCAACGACAGGATGAACTTCGAGAAAATGTCTTTCGGTCAAAAAATTTACGTTTTTTAAACTTTCCTAGGACACATTACTTATCTCCTTTGTTATTGCTGCAAAAATACTTTAAGGAAGTTCTGATGTTTAATGATGCTTCGGATATTTTAATTTTGAAATTGTATTATATACCTAGAGTTAAAAAGGACTTGGATGGTAACATGTCAGGGAATATCCAATGTGAAAAACTGGCTTCTTCCACTCTGGATCTATCTGGCTTTCTTGAATCTTCCACAAATGATATTCCTACCAGAGATACCTTGTTAGTTTCCTTTGTTCGGGAGATGGATAAGGATAGGGTTTTGATGGCTTACTTTCAGAAGAAAGCCGAACAGTTCTGTGGTCAAGTTATTCAGATATTTCCAGATGTGGCTAAAATTACACAAGAATGACGTAAGGCTTTCTTAGCTCTTCGCCCACGTGTTCTCGCTCTGGGGGGTTTATTTTATCTTAAATTTCCCTGTAAGTGTCAGATTACTTTTCAAAGTAAGCGATATATATTTTCTGAACCAGATCAATTAGTTAATTTTTTGAGCAGGAGGGAATAGGTATGACTTGGTGTAAATCATAGGGGGAAATATAGTGTGTCACTTGATTTAGTATATTGAGCTTGTGATTGGTTTTCTCAGGTTTCCTTTTATATTTGATTGTAAATGTGTGAAGCCGCTCCTTGATGTGGACTGGATATTACAGTTTTATGTAATGTTTTCCTTGTAATTCTGTTTCATTTTTGAAATAAATTTTGAAAAAAAAAAAGAAAAAAAAAAAGCAGGTTGTTAATGGTGAGAAATCTGGGTGGTCAGTTGAGAAAGGCATATAGAGCAGTACTTCGTCAGCGTATACCAGGCAGTTGACGTTGAAGGATCGGATGAGAGCACAAATGGGCTGCATGTATACATTGAACAGGAGGGCCGAGAGTGAGGATCCCTGAGGCACGCCTTGTTCTTGTTGGAAAGGTTTGGAGGTGGTGGGGCCGGTTCGCACATGCTGCCATCTGTCTGATAAGTATGACTCGCACCAACTTAATGCTGTATTGTGGATACCCTTCTCCTTGAGGCATGTCAGGAGTATTTCATGACTGATGGAGTCAAAGGCAGCGGCAATATCCATAAAGATTAGGGCAAACCCTTGTCTGATGTTGTCCATTCCAATTGTTAAAGTGCTCAAGAGAGTGGTTAGGAGGGTCTCTACACCATGTGATTCTCTGAACCTATGCTGACACGGGTCGAGAGGTGCGCTTGTCTCGATGTGGTGTTGAATTTGGCGTTCGTTACATTCATGACTTCTTCCCACACAAATAATGCAACTTTAGTACAGCTGTAATAAACTAAGTGCCAAATTCCTCTACACACATCCGATGGACTTCCAGTAGAACTTTAACTACTGTCCCACTAACCCAGTAGGATACCAACCCATTGCCCTGGCTAACAGCCAACCCTGGCTAATTGTCAGCTTCCTTCACACACAACCAGTGGACTTTCAGAAGGACTCTAACATGTCGTCCTACTAACTCATCTGACACAGTGGGACTTCAGCCTACAATCACATCTATCCCGGTGAGACTAAACCCACCCTCACATGTGACTTCACCATACCCTCCAGGCTAATCATTGTAGCTTCCTGCTGACATCCCAGCCAGCAGGGTTCGGGGAGCTTAGGACTCAGCTCCTCTTCCTGAGGCCTCATCTTTTACTTCTGGCCCTCATTTATCTAGAAAATCAGCCAGCCTTCAGAGGTACAGGGCCCAATCATGACTGCCTTCCCCACCTCACTTCTTAAAGGGGACTTACTTTAATTTCAGCAGAAAACCTATCGGAAGGCCACCATGTCATTCAGATCCCTTCGGGAACCACAATGCTGTAGGTCTTGAATGCTTCTCACATAAAGGGCTTCTTCCATGCTGCCTCTGCACTCTTCTCCTCCATTGAGAAAACTACCATGGTGGTCCTTTTAATTACGGCAGCAAATGCTGCTGTTTTTAGCTGCTTAGGCTGCAGCCGCAGACCAGTCCTCAATAACCTCTGCATAACGCAGAGTTTCACTCATCCCCTCACCTGCTGCTGCCGGACTCCTCTTCCCATATGTGGCTGCAAACTGGGGCTCCAGTCTTCCACTATTGCCATGGTAACTCCTCTTCAGCTGCAATCCCACAGGATTTTCCAACACAGTCCAGGGGGATCCAGATAATTAGTTTGCTAAAACTTTCTTTGTTTCTGTTTCTCTGTCCTTCCCTCTACATGCATGTTTGTTTGCACATTTGTAAACAATCCCTTCCCAATAGGCGCTATTGCTTTAACAAAACTCTCCTAATAATGTATTTCGATTACTAATCATTATGGGAGAATTTTTTGCATTTAGGCTTGACAGTTTATAACTCTAATGTCTGATGTTGTGCTTTCCAAATTTCCATGACCCTTTCTTCTTAATTTCATACCCTGACAATTAGCAACAAAGGGATGATAATTCCCATTGAAACAATAATTCATCCCCATAAAAATATAATCTACTTCCTAATCAAAAAGAACACTTTTCCATCAATACTAGCACCATTTATAAAGGTCAGTATAGGAAAATGCCATTTCGTTTTTGCAATAGGGACTTCAGATGTTAACAGTGCAAAATGCCGGCAAATGCACAAAAAAATAAAAAGCCAGAAGTACTGTGGTATTTAAAGCACATAAGCATTTTGCAAAAGAAAATTTAAAAAATTCACAAAAAGCGCCCTCTTTGTAGTAAACTTTCATGTGAAGTCCACTTCTCCCTAAATTAATTCCACACATTGATGCAAAGCATCTCATTAATGCGTGATATTCAATGGCATAAATTTTGTGCAATGCGGGAGGGCCCGGGCAGAAAGGGGGCCCATACAGCAGAGGTTGCGAACTTACTGTTATTGCTGCCATGCTGCCTCCACTCTTTGTAAGTTTTCCTCATGTCCTGCGACTGTTCCCTGCCAGGCCGAAGTTTCGTAATAACAGCCACACCACAAGACTTCAGCCCAGCAGGGAACAGCCATTGGGCCCACGGTGAATTTACAAAAAGCGGAAGAAGTGCAGCAATGATGATAGTAAGTTAGCCATTGCTGCTACTGCTTGGAGGGGGTGCATGGGGAAGGGGCTGCCGCATGGGAGGGAACCACCACCGTGACAATTAGGTGCCCTCAGCAAAATTTTGCTTGGGAGCACCTTATTAGAACTTATGCCACTGGTAATGTTATATAAAACAGAATTCAAAAAGCTCTACAAGCTTTTTTTTTTGCACCAGGCCAGGACCAGGGCCAGATTTTGTGTGGAGGCAGGAAAATCTTAAAGGGGTTGCTGACTCTGGTGTCTGAGGTGTCCTCCTAATGGTGTCTCAAATCCAACAAGGGCTAGTGGACTCACTTCCCCTGCCCCCCCCCCACCCCTACCCCAACCCCAGCCACGTTCTGAGGCTCAATAACCAATACCGAGATGAACCCCATATTGCAAGCTCCACTCCTGGAACTGCTGCCCTAACACTAGTCGAGTCCGTCACACAATAGTAGGTGGTTTAGTACACTGGCTTCATAATAAGTTGCTAGACTTTTCAAATATTAAAAAAATATATACTTCTCCTTCAAAGAATGCATACTTTGTCCATTTAATCTCTTTTAAAACCCTCACTTGGTTTGCAGCTTGTCGTGCTGTGAGGGCTTGTGTGCGTCAGTGATGCTGAGAGCTAAACTATCGGTAGTTTAGCTACTAGCAGGGTCTCCCAAGATAGACAGGTCTCAGCTGAGGTGTCAGACCAAGACAAACCACCCATCTGGGCAGCAGCAGAATGGGATAGTGTTGACGGTGGAGGATCACATTTCTGTGACAAGGGCAACAACACCAAACTTAAACTGCGCGGAAGAAAGGCCCGGCAATCTACTTCTGTATCTTGCCATGAAAACCAAATGGATAGTTACAACAAAACAAATTGTGCTATAGTGCTGGAAAATGAGACCCCCAGGTCGGAAGGCACTCAACTAGCTACTGGGGAAGAGCTGAAGACTTCTCATAGTAAAGCCAGCATTTATGATGTGGTTGGATCAAAGCCCTTGAGACGTCTAACTGCTGATGTAGCTGCGCATGAAATGAGAGTCAGAAGCTGTAAAGATGTCTTACGCATTGGAACATGGGACGTACGAAGCATGAACCAAGGGAAGTTGGAGGTGGTCAAGAATGAAATGGAACATGTACAACTTGATCTGTTGGGTGTCAGTGAACTGAAATGGGCTGGCATCGAGCACTTTGCATCAGATGATCACATGGTCTACTATGCTGGAAATGAAAGACAAAGAAAAAATATACTACCCTGAAGCTACTTCGAATGAACATAGCCCTCATGCTGGTCTTTCCCACTTTACCCCAGTAGAAAATGGTTAATCATGCCGGTTCATACCTTGTGATACCGCAAGCCCTCTGATGCAAGAAAGGAAACTTTTAAATCTTGAAAAAAAACAGGATTTGCCTGCAATTACGAGAAGGGACACATAGAGGGAGCAGGAGAACAAACCTGAAAGTGGAAGAACCACACCTCTATGGGCAGGACTCAGAAGCAGCTGCTCTGGATTTAAGTAGGAACAGAGCACTGCAAGAGGAGGAGCCAAAAGAGAGAGAGCCAAGAGAGAGAGAGCCGAGAGAGCCAAGAGAGGCAAAGGTGCCAGGAAGGCAGTCAAGAGAGCCAGAAAGGCAACAGAGAAACCCCGAAGGGAAGAACCCAGAGGAGAAGCACAGGAGGAGGCAAGGAGCTTGGCAGAGACCTTCATGTGAAGAACAGGAGGCAGTGCCAAGGGAAGCTCCAGAGGCCAGACTCAGAGACCGAGGTGAGGTCACTGACAAACCCAGCAGAGCTAAAGGAAAGGAAGCTACTGGGAGAGCAGGCCTAGAGAAAGGCCATACACAACTTCAAGGGGCAGTATCACGGACTGCAGCCAAGGAAGGAAGTGCTTATCCCTCCGGTTGGAGAAGAAACCTTCAAGAAAAAAAAAGGTACTTTTAAAAGCTTTTACAAAAGTAACTTGAAAGATAAAGGAAAAGTTCATAGCCTTGAGAGAAAGGATATACCTGGAGCACAAAACTCTCAGACTAGGCCTCAAGCCTTCTTCAAGAAGCCTAGAGAGGAACAAAGGGCTAGTTTTTATCTGGACAATAAGGACTGTTTTAAACCAGATATAACTGATAAGTTTTACAGGAAAAAGTTTAATGTTGCCAGAGAATGGAAGGAGCAAACTTTTAGTCCTGAAACAACAGCAAGCCCTGGGAGATATACTAGACCTAAAAGCCGACGCCCCAAACTACCAAGCCAGCACTGGGATACAGTATGGCAGGCTTTTAGGAAACCAGGTTTTAATAGCCAAGAGATCTCAGAGACCTCAGTTTCAGATCCCATTGACATGGAATGGCTGCCAGGGGAATCTGAGAGCACTGAAGATATAGAATCAATGGAATGTGACTTTTGCACAAGAAGATATCTTTGAGTAAAAGGCAAACAAATCTAATGTGTGCAAATTGTACTGGAAAGTTTATGCTTTAAGTTGGTGAAGGAACCATATTATTTTGAGTGTTTTGCTGACTCACGTTTTGATGCAACTGAATTTATGTTCTGTTACTCATTACCTCATATTTTGAATTTCTTCATGCGAAAAGGGGAAATAAAAGCCTTTTTGTACCCTACACTTGGCAAGAGTTACTTTTTTAGGTTGTTGACCCTGAGGCTGACAATGTGACCTGCTATCCCATTGACCCTCACAACAGATCAACCCTGAACCTTTTAATTCTTATGCGCTCCCCAGCCCCTGTGGAACCACTACGCCGCCACTAGAGGGGGCTGCGGGGGACAACCTGCACACTCTAACCATACCGTATTTATACTGTACTTGTGATTTATTTATTTACCACTACCATGTAATTAATAATCACCATTTACTATTACCATGTAATTAACCAAAAATATACCATGTATATAGTTAAGCTTGCTTACCGCCACATTTTTGTATATAGTTAACTCTATTTACTGCCAAGTTTTTGTACCCTGTTCATTGTAAAAAGCCAATGCTGACCGTGTCATTGTGTTTCAAATTTGTTCATATGTAAAACGCACTGATTAAAAGAGCGCGGTATATAAGAAATAAAAATAAATAAAAATAAAATAAATAAAAGAAGAAATGGTGTTGCATTTATAATAAAGAAGAAACTTGCAAGAACTGTAATGAAATACAATACAGTAGGTGAACGCTTAATCTCTATTCGTCTACGAGGAATGCCTATCAACACAACTATAATTCAAGTATATGCCCCAACAGCTGCAGAAGAGAATGAAACTGAAGAGTTCTATAAACAAGTACAAGCTGAAATTGACAGAACATGCAAACAGGATATCCTGATAGTCATGGGTGACTGGAACGCAAAAGTTGGCAACAAAGAAGAAGGAAAAGTATTTGGAAAATATGGACTTGGCAACTGAAATGAAGCTGGAGAAAGACTGATAGAATTCTGCAAGACCAACGATCTATTCATCTCAAACACTTTCTTCCATCAACACAAGCGGCGACTGTACACATGGACTTCACCCAAAGGATTGTATAAAAATCAAATTGACTATATCTGTGGAAGTCAACGATGGAAAAGTTCTATAACATCAACAAAGACAAAACCTGTGAGCTGACTGTGGTACAGATCATCAACTACTAGTATGCAAACTCAAGCTAAAGTTGAAAAAGAGCAAACCGCTCATGAATGCAGCAAAATATGACCTTGAGAATATACCACTGGAATTTAAAGACTGCCTGCAAAATCGATTTGCTGCTTTAGATGATACAAATGACAGAGCTCCAGAAGAGTTATGGAATGACATCAAGAAGGTTGTGTTGGAAGAAAGCGAGAAGTCTCTACAAAAGGTGAAAAAGCAAAAACGGCCAAAATGGATGACGGAAGAAACTCTGAAAATTGCCCAGAAATGCAGAGAAGCTAAAGCCAAAGGAGAAAGAAAGACAATAACAGAACTCAACAGAGATTTCCAATGTGCAGCAAGACAGGACAAGGAAAAAGTACTACAACAACGCATGCAAGGAAATAGAAGCAGAAACTATTTATTTATTTTATTTTCATTCTCTTATATACCGTGCTATTCTGCATCAGTGCAGTTTACATTGAACAAACCAAAATTACATTGAACAGGGCATTATAACTTGGAGATAACTATTTTATAGGGAACATGGGCTATGGAGGGTTAAGTGTCTTGCCCAAGACCACAAGGAGCACCTATGGGACTAGAAACCACAGTCCTTCCAGCCCAAGATTGCTGTCCTCTAGTGGGATTTGAACCCCTGACCTGAAGTACCTTGCCCCAACCACTAGGCCACTCCTCCACTCCAGAGGAAGAACAAGATCGGCTTTCCTAAAGCTACGAGAGTTAAAGAAAAAGTTCCAGCCTCGAATTGGAATGTTACAAGATGCTCAAGGTTCTATGTTGAATGATGCTGAGAAGATCAAGAAAAGGTGGAAAGAATATGCAGAGTTTTTATATGATAAAGATCAAGTGGACCAACAGTCGTTTCAACCTGTACCTTATGATCGGGAACCATTGGTGATGAAAGAAGAAGTTAAAGCAGCACTGAAAGCCTTATCAAAGAACAAAAAGACTGCACGTTCACTCAAACCACTATAGTAAAATCTATTCATTGATTCTTGTTACGACACTATATTAAGGTCTCAGACTTATATGGCACTTGATTTCAGACTTACGTCCGTTCATGTAGTGCTATGATTTGCAACATAGCACTACATGAACGGACGTAAGTCTGAAATCAAGTGCCATATAAGTCTGAGACCTTAATATAGTGTCGTAACAAGAATCAATGAATAGATTTTACTATAGTAGTTTGAGTGAACGTGCATTCTTTCAGCTATATACATTCATACATTTGGAAGAGAGACCAGTAAGGCTTATCAAAGAACAAAGCACCAGGCATTGATAGCATTCCCATAGAAGTATTACAGCAATCTGATGCAGCTGTTACTGTACTTACAAGGCTCTGCCAAGAAATATGGAAGACAACATCATGGCCAACTGACTGGAAAAGATCTGTGTTTATACCAATACTAAAGAAAGGTGATCCAACTGACTGTGGAAATTATCGCACAATCGCTCTGATCCCACATGCCAGCAAGATTCTACTGAAGATTATTCAAAAGAGACTACAACCATACCTGGAACAAGAATTACCTGAAGTGCAAGCAGGGTTCAGGAAACGGCGAGGAACGAGAGACATCATTGTGGATGTGAGATGTATCCTTGAAAAGACTAAAGAATACCCAAAGGATATCTATTTGTGCTTTATCGACTATAGCAAGGCTTTTGACTGTGTAAACCATGAGAAACTCTGGGCCACATTAAGAAGCATGGGTATACCAGAACACCTGATCGTACTCTTGCGCAGTCTGTACATTGATCAAGAAGCAGCAGTTCGAACGGAACAAGGAGAAACAAAATGGTTTAAAATAAGCAAAGGTGTAAGACAAGGCTGCATACTTTCCCCCTACCTGTTTAATTTATATGCAGAGCAAATCATCAGAGAAGCAGGAATGTATGAAGACAACAGAGGTGTGAAGATTGGTGGAAGACTCATCAACAACCTTCGCTATGCTGATGATACCACATTACTGGCTGAAAGTGAAGATGATCTGAAACATTTTCTTCTCACAATCAAAGAACATTGTCTCAAAATGGGCCTGCACCTTAATGTAAAGAAGACAAAGATCATGACCACTGGCATAATCAACAGGTTCATCGTTGAAGGAGAAGAAATTGAAATCGTGAACAACTTTAACCTACTTGGATCAACTATCAATAAAGAAGAAACAAGCAGTCAAGAAATCAGACGACACATTGCTCTTGGCAGAATGGCTATGAAAGACCTAGATAAGATCCTCAAGAGCAGAGATTTATTTATTTATTTATTGTTCTTATATACCGCACTCTTTAAAATCAACGCGGTTTACATAAAACGGTGTGGTGCAATAAGAGCACTTACAATGAACAAGGGGAATAAAACTTGGAGCAACTAGTGGTAACTATATGATGTCTCTCTCCATACAAAGATTCAACTTGTTCAAGCAATGATACTTTCAATAACATCATATGGATGTGAAAGCTGGACAGTGAAAAAGATAGACAGGAAGAAAATAGATGTCTTTGAAGTATGGTGCTGGCAGCGAATACTGTGTATACCATGGACTGCCCGAAGAACAAACCAGTCGGTACTAGAGGAGATCAAACCTAAGCTTTCTTTAGAAGCTCAGATGACAAGACTTTGACTTTCATACTTTGGACACATCATGCGAAGAGAGAGATCATTAGAGAAAGACATCATGCTTGGCAAGATAGAAGGTCAGCGCAAAAGAGGAAGGCCAGCAATGAGATGGATTGATACAATAACAGCAGCTACGGGTACCAGTCTGTCAACAATGAGCCGCCTGACTGAAGACCGAACACAATTTAGGATAGCTATCCAGAGGGTCGCCATGAGTCGACTCCGACTCGACTGCACTTAACAACAACAACAACAACAACACGCCTGAAAAGGTCTCTGTAGATGAAAAAAGGGACAGCAGAAAATTTGGGTGATCAATTTTCAGTAGTCCATTTGGCATATAAAGATATATAAATAATTTACTTGTTTACTTTAGAACACATTTTCAGTGTACTAACAATATGTGTACAAGCCAGAGCTCTGAAAATGCTGGCTTGGAAACTTGTTGGTATGGGCTTGATTTTCTAACAGAATACCTATGTGAGTGATGTACTGCCAACTGGCTCCAGATGTGACCCAAAAGGCTTAATCAATCCTGAATTAACCCCATTGCATGCAGGGACACGTAGTTCTGATTTCTCCATTGTACTCCATAAGAAAAGCAAGACTACATGTCCCTGCATACAGTGTGATAAATCCAGGATTGGATCAAGCCTGTCGGGTGCATCTGGAGCCAGTTGACAATCCTAAGCAGGGGTGAAGTACTTCTGTCAACGAAAGATGAGTGGGACATGGGGTGATTGTTTCTTGGGATCTTACGGTGGGGCATTACTATTAATTATTGAAAACCAGAAGGATGCTTAGGTACATAAGGAGAGGACTGAGCAGCAATTGTGTGCTATCATTATGGGAGAGTATAATTAAAGGTAATGAGATTTAGATGTGCTCACACCTGGAGGAGTTCCTCTGCCATATTTAGGAAATAATCACATTTGTCGAAGGAATTCAGAGGTGAGTAGGAATATACACATTCAAGCAGGGCATTCTGGAGTGCAGGTAGGTACAATTGCCCACAAGCACGGAACTCCTGTGGCCGACCCCAGAGTTAGTTTAAAGTGTTGGTGCCCTAGGCAAACCTTAAGCTTTATGCTTCCACTGGATGTCAGAATCTATTGTTTATCTTTGAATGCCCTACTCTTCTCCACCCCCCTCCCCCAGAAGCTGCCACTTTGGGTGGCTACCTATTTTGCCTGATGGTTGGGCTGGCCCTGGGATCTCCTGAGCAGAATTCAATGTCATCAGGCATGGATAGGGATGCCCTGGGTATCCTTGACATAAACAGGGCCTGCCTGTCCATTGTGTTAGAATATTGTTTGCACAGGGCCCCGTGCTTCAGAGGGCCCCGTACCAACAACATCCCGCATTGAACACTGGCAGGCAGGGCGGCTTTAGAGGGAGCCAGAGAGGCTCCAGCTCTCCTCTAATAGCTGCTAAAGTGAAGAGCGTCTTTTTCCTTCACTTCGGCAGCTGTACTGTAGTTTAGAATGCTGCCACATTGAGTACTGGGAAAGAGGAAGACCCCTTTCACTTCAGCACAGCAGCATCTTAAACTATAGTACAGCTGCCGAAGTGAAGGAAAAAGATGTTCTTCACTTCGGCAGCTGTTAAAGAGCCGTGGCCTCTCCAGCTCCCTCTAAAGCATTTTAGACAGCTGCAGGGCTCTTTGGGAGGGGAAGGGGGGCTTGGACTGGAAATGGGTTGAGTGAGGGGGGGGGGTTTGGATGGGAAATGGGCTGAGTGGGGGGGGGGCTTCGAATGGAAGTTGTAGGGGGGGAGAGCTAGAACTGGAAATGGGTTGAGTGGAGGGGGAGCTAGGACTAGAAATTTATTTATTTTATTTAACAGTTTTTTATACCGCTTTATCATTTTAATCAAAGCGGTTTACATTGTAACTTAAACTTGGTAAACGTACATTAAACAGGGACATTGATAACTTTGAATTTTTTTTTTTTGGCTGATGGCTGATGGAGAGGGGGACTTGGATTGGAAATGGGCTGAGTGGGGAGGGAGGAATGGCTGATGGGGAGGGGGGTTTGGACTGGAAATGGGCTGAGTGGAGGGGGGCTTATCCTGGAAATAGCTGATGGGGAGGGGGGCTTTGACTGGAAATGGGCTGAGTGGGGGGAGCGAGGACTGGAAATGGACCGAGTTGGGGGGCTTGGAATGGAAATAGCTGATGGGGAGGGGGCTTGGATTGGAAATGGGCTGATGGAGGGGCTAGGATAGGACTGGAAATGGGCTGATGGGGGGCTAGGATTGAAAATGAGCTGTTTGGGGGGCTTGGATCGGAAATGAACTGATGGAGGGGGTAGGACTGGAAATGGGTTCATAGGAGGGCTTGGATTAGAAATGGGCTGAGTGGGGGAGGAGGGACCTAGGACTGGAAATAGGCTTAGTGGGGGGGGGGAGCTAGGACTGGAAATAGCTGATGGGGTGGAGGCTTGGACTGGAAATGAGCTGAGGGGTGAGGAGCTAGGACTTGGAATGGGCTGATGGAGGGGCTAGGATATGACTGGAAATGAGCTGATGGGGGGCTAGATTGGAAATGGGCTGTTGGGGGTGTTTGGATTGGAAATGGACTATTAGAGGGGCTAAGACTGGAAATGTGCTCATAGGGGGGCTTGGATTGGAAATGAGCTGAGTGGGTGGGGGGGGGGACTAAGCCCAGAATTGGGTTTGGGGGAGCTAGGACTGGAAATAGCTGATGGGGAAGGGGGCTTGGACTATAAATTGTCTGAGTGGGTGGGGGCTTGGACTGGAAATGGGGGGAGAGCTAGGACTGGAAATGGGCTCATGAGGGGGGCTTGGATTGGAAATGGGCTGAGTATGGGGGGAGCTGGGACTAGAAATGGGCTGATGAAGGGGCTAGGATAGGAAAGAAAATGGGCTGATGGATGGACTATGTCACCAGTAGTCCGCCCGTAGCTTCAGCATACAGGGTAGGTAGCCTGGAGACCTTTTATTGAAAGGTTAAGGGTGTAGTTGTGGACCTTTTCAATAAGTTGTAGTCGTGAATCGAGTGGTTCAGGCAAAGACAGGCTTTTAATTCCCCTCCCGGGGCGGATTCAAACACAAAGTAACATAGGAACAAAAAGCCATACACTCTGGCATAAGGTAGGAAAAATAACTTATAACAGCTTCCAACTTAAATCACAAATGGTACGGTATTCATTGCATACAGTCCCTTTAGTATTTGGCAAAGTAAAGTCCTGTGCTTCTCAACTGCCAGTTGAACCAGCTTCTTCAAGATATCTGGCTCAGCACAGCGAAATCCTGTCATTTGTAACCGTTAACGTACAATCCATTTGAGTATCAGACAACTGTTCATCTGGAGGATCAATTAGCATTGACGCAGGCTGACTATCAGCTGAATACAACTTCTGCCTTGTATACAACGTTTCCAGATTATTCTCTGCTGTCTGTTCTAGAGGCTTCCCTATTATTTCCTCTAGGAGATAAGGATCAACTTTACTATATCTCTTGGCATAGCTTAGAGGAGAGTCATATTCTTTATAGTTCTTATGAGAGAAATTCTTATAACCACTTTTACAAGGATTATACAGCCTACCTTCTGGCTTTAAGGCAGGAGAAAGTCCGTGCACAGCTCTCTCAGGATGGGGTTTAAACCTCAGAGGTTTTTCTCTGCATTCTGGCTGCTCACCCTCTTCTTCTGACATACAAATGTCTTGCACTGTATATCTTTCACTCCTTGGAACTTGTAAGTGCCTCCCAGCTATCCTCACTGGTAACTTCTCCCTTTGGGTGCCTTCACCATAGGATAAATACCTGGAGTTTTGGTCAAAGGGTTTTTGTGCCCTGCTCCTCCAGTTATTCCTGTCAGCTGCTTTCTGTCTCTCTCTCTCACATTCAGAATCAGAATCCACTGAATCACTTACATACATTTTCCTTTCACACTGGGACAGACGCTGCTTCCAAGAGCCAGACCTCAGCTTGCACAAACTTTCCAGCTGATTCTGTTCTCCTCTGTCTTCCCTGTTCTTCCCCTTGCTGTTCCCTTTGCTGCTGCTAAACTCTATGAACGTTTCTTATACATTTGCTTGGGAGCTAATCTAGCCTTTCCCCCTCCCAGGTGAAAGCTATCAGGCCCAAGAGATGGGGATTGTTTGTTAGCTGGGCGGGGTTCCTGCCCTCGTGGCTGCGATTGTTTGTGTTGCTCCTGGCAACTGGGTGTCCTGAGCTTATCCTTCCTACAAGAAACAGCCCTACTGCACTCAGGTTCCTCTGTTTCCATATCACAAGATGTCTCTTCCCCATTACATATCCCCCCCCCTTAAGATATTACAGGCTGCAGCTTCCTGAGTCTGCCAGCTTGTAATCCTGAACTTGTTCGCTAAACCATCCGACCTTGACCAGCCGTACTGTGGCTGTTCTGTCATGCCAAGTTTTTAACAGGTTCAGGTGGTATACTTGTCGTCGCCCCTTTTCATTCTCCATCTTATAGGAGACGGGACCGACCTTTTCCACTACTGTCCAGGGTCCTTTCCATCTTGATTCGAATTTGGGACCAACCTCTGCAACTAGGACTAGAACTTTATCACCGACTTCTAACTGTCGTGTCTTGGTTCCCCGATCATAATAGTGTTTTTGCCGGCGTTGGCTAGCCTGCAAATTTTCTATTGACACTCGGGAGGTCCTCTCTAGACGGCTCCTAAGATCCCTAAGAAACTGGGGTACCCCTATCTCTGCTTCATCAGGTTCGACCCATTGTTCCCTGAGGATATCCAATATCCCTCTTGGAACCCGGCCATATAAAAGCTCGTAGGGCGATGCCCCTAAGGACGCTTGTACGCGCTCTCGGCACGCTTATAAAACAAATGGGAGTACATTATCCCATTCGGCTATTTTTCCTTCTATGCTCCTTCGTAACATCTGTTTAATTGATTGATTCATCCTCTCTACTAACCCGTTAGCTTGAGGATGATAGGCAGAGGTCCGGATATGCCGTACCCCAAAAGCGTCCCATACCCTTGCTAAATGTTTTGAAGTGAAATTACTCCCCTGATCCGTCAAAATTTCCTGGGGAAATCCGATTTCACAAAACAGTTTTATAAGCTCAAGGGCTATGGTCTTGGCTGAGATATTACGTAGTGGAATAGCCCATGGAAAACGAGCCGCTTGGTCTATGATCACCAGTATGTACTGGAAACCTCTCGGCGTTTTAACGATGGGTCCTACGATGTCCATCGCTAACCTACGGACTGGGGTTGAAATAGTAGGCGTAGGTATCATGGGTACAGGTTTTGGCTTACTAGCTGTGACTCGCTGGCACGCGGGACAGGACTCGCAATAGCGGGCTGTCTCCCTGAAGATGCCAGGCCAGTAAAATCGGGCCAATATCTGGTCCAATGTCCCCTGTGTACCTTTATGGCACCCCACAGGATGGTCATGTGCCAATCTCAGGACTACCGCCTTAAAGGTAGTAGGCATGACCAACTGTTTCCTTACTGTGCCTGTACGCGGGTCTGTGCTCTCCCTGTACAATATTTCATCTTCTAAGAAGAACCTAGGCAAGATGGTCCTATTCTCTTGAGCATACTCAAAGGCTCTCTTTAGTGCAGGATCATCTTTCTGCTCTCTAGGGAAGGAAGGGAATTTTCGGACAAGTTCTGCCGGGACCCAGGGCAACCCCTCCCCGGCTTCCAGCTCTGCCCTAGCTTGGGATCTATGCCTTCTCTTGTGGCGCCTTTCAGCCTTTCCTTTCCTATCCTTAGAGGGAACATTCAACAAATCCTCATGAGAGGGAAGTATATCCTGTACCTCCTCTCCCCTGTCATTCTTACATACTTGGGCTTCTTCCTCACCCTCAGGAGCTTCAGTTTCCTCCTCTAGTGGATTAACCCCTGTTCCAGAAACTTTGGCTTGGGACCTGATGGAAATTAAGCCTAATCTCTCAGTTAAGCCTCTCCTTAACTCTTTTTGAAATGGAGGCCAATCTCTGCCTAAAATAAGATCGCGAGGACGTCATGGTATGACTGCCACGCGTACTTCCTCATCAATCCCTAAGCCTGTTACAGACACTTTATGCACAGGATATTACGAGGATGCCCCATGTACACATCTCACTTGGACTCTTTCATCTGCTTGGCTCCGGGCGGATAGGTCATGGTCAGTGATGGTCTTCCACAACTTCTGGGAGACCATACTCTGGTCTGCTCCGGAGTCCAGCAGTGCCAGAGCCTCTACCCCTTCCACTCGGACCTTCAGCAGAAATCCCTCCCCTAGGGGTTTCTCCTTTCCTGACATTAAGGCAGTGCGTATTGTACAATCTTTGCGTATGTGTCCTAGCTGACCACAGTTATAACACTTTCTCCTAGAAAATGTGTTTACATTTTGGTCAAGCACATTCCTCTTAGCGAATTTTTCTATGCCCCATAGCTTATCAATGCCAGCCACCTTTAACATATTTTTCTTAGAGGTCCCGGCTAACTCCGCCTCAAAGTATCTGTCAGTGAGGTCAGCCGCTTCCTCGGTGAAACTGCATTTCTGGAGCACTAGGAAAGCTTTTACCTCAGGTGGTACGGCTTCAAGAAACTGCTCCATAATTATGGTATCTACCAAAGCTTCTACCGTCCTCCTTTCAGGAGTAAGCCATTTCAGCGCTAGACCCTTTAATCTCTGAAATAGTGCTTTTGGTGTTTCTGTAGGCCTAAGCCTAGCGTCCCTGAATAAACGCCTGTAGTGCATGGGAGTCAAACCCAGCCTGTCTCTTACAGCATTTTTTACATTCAGGTAATTGGACGCCTGATCAGCGGGCATTGTTTTGTACACTGCTAGTGCCTCACTGGACAGAGACAAGTAATTATAGAAACTTGAAGAAAAACTATGGGACTATTTTTATTTATTTATTTATTTATTTAGCTGTATTTATATCCCGCTTTTCACCAGGTCAAAGCGGTCAATTGGGGGATACATTTAACACGAGGGGATATGAGACACATACACTAATACTTACAGGGAACATGGGCAATGGAGGGTTAAGTGGCTTGCCCAAGACCACAAGGAGTGCCTACAGGACTTTATGTGCCTATATGTACTTTATGTGCCTATATGTACTTTATAAAGGATTTTAATTAGAACAAATGAAATAGTAAAAGAATACCTTTAGTTCCTGTATATGGTTATTGGCTATAACAGGATTGAGAATTTGGATTCTGACAAAACATTTTTGGATAAAATTTAATATAGCTTTGAAAGGACTCAATTTGTGGTATTGTTTAATTTATGTTGACCTCTGTTAGTGGATAACTTCTATTTTTTCTATATCAAGCCAGAACTTGATCAGGGCAGTGGATACACCTTGCCCAGCTGGCAACTGGATGACCTCGACAAGATGTTGGGTGCAATTAATTCATAAATGTTAGGCTTAATATACTGCTACTCCAAATGGTGTACTTGAGGGTACTCTTGCATCTGATGAGAAAGAGATATTAGTCACCTGTGGAGTCCCTACCTGGGAGATAGTAGGGACTCAGTTGATAGCAGCTCTCTACCAGAGAATGCCTAAAATCTATCTTTCCAGACTGTGGTAGGTGAGCTGCTCAGGTAGTGGGGGATAATTTTTATATTGTATGATTGGCTTTATTATTTGACATATGTTTGTCAATGTTAATCAAGTTGTTGTCCTTGATGCCTGCATAATTTATGGGTCTGGTATTCAAAATGGTTTATCCAGTTGTTGTTGTTAAGTGCCGTCGAGTCAGAGTCAACTATTGGCGACCCTCTGGATAGCTATCCTAAATTGTGTTCGGTCTTCAGTCAGGCAGCTCATTGTTGACAGACTGGTACCTGTAGCTGCTGTTATTGCATTGATCCATCTCATTGCTGGCCTTCATCTTTTGCATTGACCTTCTATCTTGCCAAGCATGATGTCTTTCTATAATGATCTCTCTGCATGATCTGTCCAGAGTATGAAAGTCAAAGTCTTGTCATCTAAGCTTCTAAAGAAAGCTTAGGTTTGATCTCCTCTAGTACCGACTGGTTTGTTCTTCGGGCAGTCCATGGTATACACAGTATTCGCCGCCAGCACCATAATTCAAAGGCATCAATTTTCTTCCTGTCTATCTTTTTCACTATCCAGCTTTCACATCCATATGATGTTATTGAAAATACCATTGCTTGAACTAGTCGAATCTTTTTATGGAGAGAGACATCTCTGCTCTTGAGGATCTTATCTAGGTCTTTCATAGCCATTCTGCCCAGAGCAATGCGTCATCTGATTTCTTGACTGCTTGTTGCTTCTTTATTGATAGCACAGGTACACTACCAAAAAACTGCCTCCAGTTTTGCAACTGATTCCTATAGATTTTGGGGTGCTGAATCCAGGAAAAATAGCCAAAATGTTCCATCACGTCACGTTTTCTTGCAAAATTAGATTTCTTACCCATATAAGGAATGTTCACATAATTTCTTTTTAGCCGACTGCAGTTTATTTTCTTGGCCCAAAATAGAGGTTGTAATGGTTAACTAACTAGAAACACTCCCTCATGATATTTTAGAGTGTTTTGTATTCATTTTATACATTAACAGGACAATTGGGAGGCGGGGGGCTAAATCCAGTACTCGCGCTGGCGCATGTTCTTTCCTGTTCGCCTCGCCTCGTTCGCTCGCTCAAACACGGTGGTTGCGACATGAACATTTCTGGCAAATTTCAGTTTCTTGCAAGTTCATTATTACCTTTTGTTTGCTCAGTCGTAATCCAGCTTTATTCCGAAGTGGTTCACTACAGTTGTAGTTTGCAGTGCTGTGTATTTGTGATGGCTCACAGAGCCAGAGGTTGCGTCAACTCTCCGGACAGTTTTTGTTTTATTTGTGGGGGAATATACCGTGAAAAAGCGGCAGCGGAACATTTCTGCATTTATTAAAAAAGTATATTTCGCCTATTTCGGTTTGAAGTTAGGCGATCAAGACAAACCGTGGGCTCCTCACAAAGTGTGCAAGACATGTGAGGAAGATCTACGCTTATGGATGAAAGGTAAAAAACAAGCATTTCGTTTCGGAATACCTATGATGTGGCGTGAACAAAGAGACCACAGCAGTGACTGCTATTTTTGCTCTTGCATTGTGAAGGGATACAACTTAAAAAATAAGAACGTAATAAGTTACCCCAACCTTCCCTCAGCAATTAGGCCTATGCCTCATAGCAACGAAGTACCTGTGCCTGAACCACCAAAATCTTTGGATCATATTTGTGTGGACGGTTCTGATCATGATGAGACTCATCAGATGGCTTTTCCCGATGAGTCAAGTACTTCCGAGTTTGAAACTGAACCAGATCCGAAACCTGAACTTTTCTCTCAAGCTGAATTGAATGATTTAGTCCGGGATTTAGGACTGTGGTTGATCCAAGTAGGATAAAGTTGTTCACAATTTCAATTTCTTCTCCTTCAACGATGAACCTGTTGATTATGTCAGTTGTCATGATCTTTGTCTTCTTTACATTAAGGTGCAGGCCCATTTTGAGACTATGTTCTGAGTCTTCCACCAATCTTCACACCTCTGTTGTCTTCATACAATCCTGCTTCTCTGATGATTTGTTCTGCATATAAATTAAACAGGTAGGGGGAAAGTAAGAAGCCTTGTCTTACACCTTTGCTTATTTTAAACCATTCTGTTTCTCCTTGTTCCGTTCAAACTGCTGCTTCTTGATCGATGTACAGATTGTTCAAGAGTACGATCAGATGTTCTGGTATACCCATGCTTCTTAATGTGGTCCACAGTTTCTCATGGTTTACACAGTCAAAAGCTTTGCTATAGTCGATAAAGCACAAATAGATATCCTTTTGGTATTCTTTAATCTTTTCAAGGATCCATCTCACATCCGCAATGATGTCTCTCGTTCCTCGCCCTTTCCTGAACCCTGCTTGCACTTCAGGTAGTTCTTGTTCCAGGTATGGTTGTAGTCTCTTGTGAATAATCTTCAGTAGAATCTTGCTGGCATGTGGGATCAGAGCGATTGTGCGATAATTTCCACAGTCAGTTGGATCATCTTTCTTTAGTATTGGTATAAACACAGATCTTTTCCAGTCAGTTCACCATGATATTGTCTTTCATATTTCTTGGCAGAGCCTTGTAAGTATGGTAACAGCTGCATCAGATTGCTGTAATATGTCTATGGGAATGCTATCAGTGCCTGGTGCTTTGTTCTTTGATAAGGCTTTCAATGCTGCTTCAACTTCTTCTTTCATCACCAATGGTTCCCAATCATTAGGTACAGGTTGAAACGGCTGTTGGTCCACTTGATCTTTATCATATAAAAACTCTGGATATTCCTTCCATCTTTTCTTGATCTTCTCAGCATCATTCAACATAGAACCTTGAGCATCTTGTAACATTCCAATTCGAGGCTGGAACTTTTTCTTTTACTCTCGTAGCTTTCGGAAAGCCGATCTTGTTCTTCCTCTAATAGTTTCTGCTTCTATTTCCTTGCATGCGTCATTGTAGTACTTTTCCTTGTCCTGTCTTGCTGCACGTTGGAAATCTCTGTTGAGATCTGTGATTGTCTTTCTTTCTCCTCTGGCTTTAGCTTCTCTGCATTTCTGGGCAATTTTCAGAGTTTCTTCTGTCATCCATTTTGGCCGGTTTTTTATTTTTCACCTTTTGTAGAGACTTCTCGCTTTCTTCCAACACAACCTTCTTGATGTCATTCCATAATTCTTCTGGAGCTCTGTCATTTGTATCTAAAGCAGCAAATTGATTTTGCAGGCAGTCTTTAAATTCCAGTGGTATATTCTCAAGGTTATATTTTGCTGCATTCATGAGTGGTTTGCTCTTTTTCAACTTTAGCTTGAGTTTGCATACTAGTAGTTAATGATCTGTACCACAGTCAGCTCCAGGTTTTGTCTTTGTTGATGTTATAGAGCTTTTCCATCGTTGATGTCCACAGATGTAGTCAATTTGATTTTTATACAATCCATTGGGTGAAGTCCATGTCGCCGCTTGTGTTGCTGAAAGAAGGTGTTTGAGATGAATAGATCATTGGTCTTGCAGAATTCTATCAGTCTTTCTCCAGCTTCATTTCTGTTGCCAAGTCCATATTTTCCAACTACATTGTCTTCTTCTTTGTTGCCAACGTTTGCGTTCCAGTCACTCATGACTATCAGGATATCCTGTTTGCATGTTCTGTCAATTTCAGCTTGTACTTGTTCATAGAACTCTTCAATTTCATTCTCTTCTGCAGCTGTTGTTGGGGCATATACTTGAATTATAGTTATATTGCTAGGCATTCCTCATAGACGAATAGAGATTAAGCATTCGCTGACTGCATTGTATTTCATTAGAGTTCTTGCAAGTTTCTTCTTTATTATAAATGCAACACCATTTCTTCTTTGTCTTTCATTTCCAGCATAGTAGACCATGTGATCATCTGATGCAAAGTGCCCAATGCCAGCCCATTTCAGTTCACTGACACCCAACAGATCAAGTTGTATACGTTCCATTTCATTCTTGACCACCTCCAACTTCCCTTGGTTCATGCTTCGTACGTTTCATATTACAATGTGTAAGACATCTTTACAGCTTCTGTCTCTCATTTCATGCGCAGCTACATCAGCAGTCAGACGTCCCAAAGGCTTTGATCCAACCACATCATAAATGCTTACTTTACTCTGAAAAGTCTTCAGCTCTTCCCCAGTAGCTAGTTGAGTGCCTTCCGACCTGGGGGGTCTCATCTTCCAGCACTACAGCACTTCCAGCACTACAGCATAATTTGTTTTGTTGTAACTATCCATTGGGTTTTCATGGCAAGATACAGAAGTAGATTGCCGGGCCTTTCTTCTGCGCAGTTTAAGTTTGCTGTTGTTGCAGTTGTCATAGAAATGTGATCCTCCACCGTCAACACTATCCCATTCTGCTGCTGCCCAGATGGGTGGTTATCCAGTTAGTGATGCTGAATATATCGTCTAACCACCATGGCAGTTTTTTAGCAAAGCTGAGTGGAGTTTGGGGTTAACCAGTTAGCAAGGCTGGTGCTACTTGGTAAGCAGGATAAGCACGGCAGAGGGCACCATCCTCTGGAGGGCACCATCTCTAGATGCCACAACCCCATGAGCAGGGCCAGTTCTATGATGTGCAGGCTTCAGAGGGAGCTGGTGAATCCCGAAGCCTGGCACCCTGGTTCACCTCTGCACAGCCACAGGAGTAAACAGCAGCATTTTCCTTTACTCCTGCGGCGCTGAGATGTCACAGGAGACAGGAAATTCCCTTGTTTAACCTCCAGGAACTCAGTGGCCTGGTATTTGTGACCTATCTCTGCCAGGGGAATAAAGGAAAACACCATTGTTTACTCCCACAGCTGTGCAGAGGTGAACTGGGGTACAGGGCTTCGGGACTCACCAGCTCCCTCTGAAGCCGGTCAGGAGCTCCTCATGGTGTGGGGCCATGTGAATGTGTGTGGAGGGGATGGGGGAGCCACTAGCACTGTAAGAGAACTGGGGGCTAGAACAGGAAATGGACTAATGTTGGGTGATGGGGAGAATGTTATTGAAAGGAAGATAATGATGTGAGGGGCTGGGACTGAAGGGGGGCTGATACTGGGGGGCCTAGTACTGGAAATGGGATGATGCTGGGGGATGGGGAGCCTCAGATTCGAATGGCGATGATGCTGGGAGGGAATGATATTGGGGGGGGGGGATGTAGGACTGGAATGGGCCGATGCTTGGGGATGGGAGACTGGAAGGGAGATGATGCTGGGAGGGACTGGGACTGGAGGGGAACTGATACTGGGGGGGCTAGGACTGGAAATGGACTGATGCTAGGAGATGGAATAACTGGGACTAGAATGTAGATGATGCTTGGGGAGGACTAGAAGGGGGATGAAGCTGGGGCTGGGAGGAGAAAAAAAGAAGCTGGGGAGTGAGGATGGAGAAGGGGACATATTTTGTTGGGGAAAGAACAAAAAGGTCATACAGCGGGAACAGATGAGAGGGAGGAGTATAAGAATGAATGCTGTGGTAGGAAGGAGGAACAGCAAGATTAATGAATATCAGAGAAGGAAGTAGCTGGTTGTAGGAGGCAGTACTGGAGAAAGGGAAATGGGGAGAGCAGGGACTGGGACTTAGATGGAAACTTTAAAATTGGATGGGAGAAAAAGAAGAAGACACAATCTAAGATTAGCTGTGTATAGGAAGAGTATGTGAGGACTCAGATGGTGGGCCCAGGAGCATTGTGCATGCAGCTCCCACATCGTGCAACTTCATCCCCAGCTTCATCTTTCTTTCTCTGAGTCAGCAACGTCAGCCAATGCTACCTGTAGCAATCACTTCCAGAGTACGGGGCCATTCACTAGAAGTGAATACTACAGGCAGCACTGGCTGCTGCCTCCTGACTTGGAGAAAGAAAGATAAAGTTGGGGATGGTACTATAAGATCTATCTGCTGCTGACTCGGAAAAAGAAAGAAGATGCCAGGAATGGTGTCATATGATTTTCCAATGGAGGAGGACAGAGACTGAGAAAAAGAAAGATGGGATATGCTAGATTTGGGGAGGGGGGAGAAAAAATGAGTGAGAATGGGGAATAATGGACCAGGAAAAAAAGAGATAGGGAATAGGAGGACTGGGGTGAAGGTTGAAAAGTTGTAGTTCGATGGAGTAAACAAATAGGGATACTGAGGACTGGATAGTAAGAAAGAGTAGAATAGTCTGAGTGGACGGAGAGGAAAATAAATGGAAGAAAACTGAATGGAAAAGATCAATATCCAAGATGGAATTAAGTGGAGAAAGCAAAAAGAGGAGACAAGAAATGGCAGATAGACTAGAGACCATAGAAAGCGAGCTAAAAGAAGACAATGGAAAATGGACATCTCAGATTGGGACCAGCATGATCAGAGAATAAAATGGTCAAACAACAAAGGTAGAAAAATAATTTTATTTTCAATCTTTATATTTAATACAGTACAGGGAAATGCATCTCTTTCTATTTCTCTGATGTTGCATTGTATGCAGAATCTGGCTTCTTGCAGTTGCATTTTAATTGTTATCTAAATATATTTATTTTTAGGTTGTGGTCAATTATTCTGTACTTTGTGAATGTCTGTGATCTGAGTGCATAACGAAGGCCAGATGTTCTATTAACATGGAGTTTACATGTACACTGCCTTGGGAAAATTTTCAACCCCTTGGTCTTTGTCCTGCTTTGTCGCATTACAACCGGGAATACCAATGGAGTTATGGAGTTTTGGGTGTTAGCACCATGTGATATACACAATATGCCTACGACTTTGAAGACTTTGAAGGTGTAAAATATCCTTTATTGTGACACAAGCAATAATTCAGACAACAAAGAACATTGAAAGTAGGAGCGTGCATATGTATCCCCCCCACCCCCCAAAAGTCAATACTTTGTAGAGCCTCCTGTTGCTGCAATTACAACTGCAAGTCTCTTGGGGTATGTCTCTATTACCTTAGCACATCTAGACACTGGAATTTGCACCCATTTCTCAAGGCAAAACTGCTCCAACACCTTCAACTTAGATGGGCTGCGTTGGTACAGTATACAGCAATCTTCAAGTCATGCCACAGATTTTCAATTTGATTGAGGTGTGGGTTTTGACTAGGCCATTCCAGGACATTTAAACTACTCCAGTGTAGCTTTAGGATCATTATCCTGCTGGAAGGTGAACCTTTGTCCCAGTTTTTAATCTCTGGCAGACTGAAACAGCTTTTCCTCAAGAATTTCCCTGTATTTACCGGTATCCATCATTCCTTCAATCCTGACCAGTTTTCCTGTTCTTGCCAATGGAAAACATCCCCATAGCATGATGCTGCCACCACCATGTTTCACTGTAGGAATGGTGTTCTCGAGGTGATGGGAAGTGTTCACTTTGCGCCACACATGGCATTTCCCATGATGGCCCAAAGGATCATTTTTCGTCTCATCTGACCAGAGAACCTTCTTCCATGTGTTTGGGGGGTCCGCCACATGCTGTTGTGCAAACTCCACACATGTTTTCTTATTTCTTTCTTTAGGCAATGTTTCTTTTCTGGCCACTCTTCCATAATGCTCCACTCTGTGGAGTGTACGGTTTAAAGTATTCCTATGGACAGATACTCCCATCTCCACTGTGGATCTTAGCAGCTCCTTCAGTGTTAGCCATGGTGTCTTTTGGCATCTCTGCTTAATACTGTCCTTACCGGTCTGTGAGCTTTGCTATGCAGCCTTTTCTTATCAGGTTTGTATTGGTGCCATATTCTTTCCATTTTGTTCTAATGGATTTAATGGTGTTCCATGGAATATTCAGGATTTGAGATATTTTGTAGAACCCAACCCTGATCTATACTTTTCCAGCTGGGACTCTGACCTGTTTGGAGTGCTCCTTGGTCTTCATGTTGCTTGCTTAGTGGTGTTGCAGAGTCAGGGGCCTTTCAGAATAGGTATATACAGGGTAGCCCAAAAAAAGTGAGAACATCTCATAGCATATAAGTTATTTAAAAATTCAAAAAGACAGATGTAAATGATTGACAAATTTAAAAAAAAAATGGCGACCAGAAATTGTCAAAATAAAGACGTTATATAGCTAAAAAAGGTAAATAAGTAAACTATTTAAGCTTTTAATTTACGGGATGTTCTCATTTTTTTGGGCCACCCTGTATATACAGGCATCAAGTGACAGATCATGTGACCCTGATTGCACACAGGTGAGGCCTAATCAAATAATTATGTACCTTCTGAGGTTAATTTGTTGGACCAGATCTTATTTTGGAGTTTCATAGCAAAAGGGTTGAATACATATGCACTCACAACTTTTTTTTACTTTTTTTTTTTTTATATACAAGGTATCTTATTGTCATTCCACTTCACCAGTTTGGCCTATATTGGTAGGTCCATTACCTAACATCCAAATGAACCTCCATTTTCATTCCAGGTTGTATATAATGCTATTGGGATCATTCCGAGGCACGAATAGTGAGGATAGACATCCCAATGCATTATATGGGGAAGATAGATTGGGGCGGGAAAGGGGCAGATTGTTGGTCGGGTTGTGGGGAATCCACATTTTGATCTGGCAGCCGGGGATCATGGCTTTTCTATGGAGCCACAGTGCCATGGCAACCGGAAGCCAGGGCGCTGCAGCTCCATTGAAAAGCCCTGACTGAGCTATCTGGGCAAGGCCTGTATGTGCAGGTCAGAATAAATCAAGGTCCTGGCCTGCACATGCAGGCCTAGATGTGATTCTGATCCCTTGGGGCTAGACCTGCCCCAAGGGATCAGAATCCCAGTTAACTCTGTACACCCGGTTCCGACCGGGTACACAGAGGGCCGGCATGTCCACATCAGAATCGGGCTCTATGGTAATAAGGTCCTTCCTTACTATCAATATTCAGTTGCACTATCTGCTACCTATACAGCTAGTGGCATTGAATATATGGATTATAAAGATTAAGTTAAATGCCACAGCCAGAGTTTAAATTAAGCTTGCCACCATGCTGGATCAATATTGAATAATCTACACCGGCATTCCCCTTTACCTGGCAAATCAGATACAATTCCATACCCCCCACCGTCTCCTCCGCTCTATACACATGAATCGCATGGTCCTTCCCTCCCCTGCACATGCTCATCTCGAACAAACCCGCTCCTCTGCTTTCTATTTCTTGGTCCCTAGTCTCTGGAACTCACTCCCCCCTCCTCTCCGTGCAGAAAGCTCATACCAAGCATTCAAATCTCAACTCAAAACCCATCTCTTCTGCCTTGCGTTCGATCCTCCTCCCTAGCCCATTCCTTCCCCCCTCTCATTACCATGTCCTTTCACACAATGTCTGTCTCCTCCTTCCCCTCCTCCCTTGTTTGTATACATGTGTTATTATTTCTTGATTTTAGTTTACTTCTGTCCTTATCTCCTCTTTCCTTTCTCCTCCACCTTTTCTTGATTTGATGGCGTTCCTTTTCTTTTTCCTTTTCCCGCAGCCAAATGCTTGTTTTAACCAACTTGCTTGTTTTTATTTATTGTAAACCGCTCAGACGCCTACGGTATTGAGCGGTATAACAAGTTTTAATAAACCTAAACCTAAACCTATCCCTTTGGCAGAAACATGAAGGCACATTTTTAATAGTTCATGGAGATCAGAATTGAGACATCAAGATTGGGGTGTACTCAGTTCTGGCGATATTTTAGTAACAGCTCTGATAAACATAGAGCCATTTGTAACATACGCAGAATGAACACAACATATAGGGATTCATACCCATGTGCAATGGGAGAAGCCATTTCACAAATACACACGTGGCAAATACAGTGACAGAATTCAAAATGCCATGGGACAGAGACAGTGGATCCCTTTATAGCAACAGGGTAAAATCAAAATAAACATAACTATCTCTTATATCTCAACAAATAGGGGTGATCTACACGGAGCAGTCGGTACACCACTAAACAAAGGCATGGGGAGGGGTGACTTGCACGGAGCGGCAAGTGCACCTACTCTTGCTGCCTTGATGGGCAAACTAGATGGACCATATTGGTCTTTATCTGCCATCATATACTATGTTACTATGTTAATTTTAAGTATCCAGAAGTGACTACAATACACTAATAGGACAATATTAAACCAAGATGAAAAACCTTAGTTAATTAATTAACAATTTCATCCCACACCTTCACTCAACCCCAAGTGGATGCAAAATACATCAATATGCTCGTGAAAATCGGTAAACACTCCAAAGGACAAATACAATTACTAAAAGGGGATAAAAAAGACCTCAGTATGACCAATGCTCCCTCTATGTGACAAAATAAATCACCACAGGGGAAATCTCATCTCACACATCACTGGTCTTCAAAAAAAGTCCCCTAGTGTATTCAATCAAATAAATCATACAGCTCAGTCCAATACATCAAAAAAGTACTTTTTTAATTTATAGAATACAAATTAATTCACAAATTTAATTTATAAATCATAAAAGGCATTCATATTCCCTTAATTCCAAAAACCACATACAGTGTTGTAAACATTTCACTCTCCGCTATCACAGCCGAAAGTCGCTGACACAGAGTCAGCCCAACCAATACGACATGCAGCAACGTCCTAGAACAGAACAAAACAACAGGGTAGTCTCAAAAATGATAGACCAACTATTCAGCTCATATACTACACTTATCTTTCTAGTGTCCACTATTCACCTAGAAAACCATTCAGCCTAAGTCTGCCCAACAAAGATCTTCGTTTCTTCTATGTAAAGCTTCCTCAGGGGCATAACAGATTTCAAACAGAGGACTTTAAACTATAAACTATAGAGCTAGCAGATGAATACCAACACTATCAGTATAGAAGACAGAATGCCCTTACTCTGACCTGGCACAATACAAATAGAACTGTGCAGTCAGTAAATCTTTTCAACAGCACTATCCATATAGAGCCCCATTCCCTAAGGGGCACATCTGGGCTGTATGGATGGCCCCGAGCATGACGGGCCCATTTGGAGCCGATTCTGCACTGCGGGAACCAGACATTCCTCTGGGTACAGGATCAAGCCCTGAGATGGCTCGGTGTGCCCCTGTATACCTGCAAGGATATCCTCCCCACAGCCCCCCCTGACCCCTACAGCGCCGACCCTCTGATTCCCCAACGCCCAACCCAAGGCTGGGCAGCTGTGGCCAGGATTCGGCGGCGGGGACCTACTTGGCCAGGCCCTGGCCTCTGTGGGGGGAGGGTTCCAACCCCAATTGCCAATTTCAGGTGGAATAAACAGCACATTCCCCCTGACCCCATAGGACATACAGGACCATGACCTGAATTGGCCATGAATGTCCTGCCACCTTGGCCCGCCCCACTCTGCCCTCAATCCACCCCCTCCCACCCCTCATCGGCTCTCCCCATATTGCTGCTCTGGCCGTGTAGGGAGAGTTGGAGGGGGAATACGATCAGGACAGCTTGCAGGGCTGCACATCCCCAGTGGGACGTGCAGCCCCGCTAGTCACCTCTCAGAATCGGGCCTATAGTGCCACTGAAAATTCACAGATAAGGCACTTACCCTTTTAACGGCCCTAGATTTTCTCTTATATAATGGTCTTTTTAATATTTGTTGTTTAAGAATATTTTTACATTTAAAGCCTAGTTCAGTCTATTATTATTCAAACAGTGTGTTGACTAATGTTCTTTCACATCATGTTGAAAGCATTCTACCCATTATTGCTATGATCAAAGGTATTGATTTCTTCTGTCAAAGTTGGCAACATTATTGAACAAGAAGCAGATGTTCCCTAATAGGTCGAGTTCTCAATGAACTTAATTCCTTAGGTCTAAGCTTTTATAGCTCTGATGAGACTATTTTTCTTTATAACGTGTTGATAAGATTATTTTCAATAAGATTTTAAGCTGAGCTGTAGTAGATAAAAAATGGTATAGTTTTATTGGCCCATAACACTGGCATACTGAAAACCAGAATGATACTAAAATATAACACATTCTCATGGCAAGCTAATTAGCTTACCCTGGCTTTCAAGAAGAATTTTTTTGACTATTTAGAAGGTAATATACGCATGTAAATGACCTCTAATAAAATACCAGCTGGCATAAAAGTAGATAATTTGGCATAAAGACATGTATTTTGCTGGTAATCAGAGGTGAGGACTTGGCCTGGGCAGAGTACGGGTGGCTTTCACGCATACACATATAGATTATAAAATCCCTTAATAAGCATTCCTATATGTGTAAAATATATGTGAACATTTATATCTGCTCGCTAGCAGGTTTAAGTGATTGCGCCTACATTCAAGGTGTGTTCTCTGCCACATAAGCTAGTATTTTATAAAGACAAGTAGGAGCCAATTTGTCTTTATAGAATAAAAATGAAAACCACCTTGTTACAATGTAAATGGTTAGAGTGTGAATGTAAATCATCTTGATTTAAGGAAAGGGTGGTATATAAATCCTGTTAAATAAATAATAGCGCCTATATAGTGTGGCCTGTTATAAAATTATCCTCTCAAAGTGAAAAAAATACATAGTAACATTGTAAATGACGGCAGATAAAGATTGGTATGGTCTATCTAGTCTGCCCAGTAAGTTGGCTAGAGTAGATGTACCTGTCACTCCGTGCAGGTCACTCACCTCTATGTCTTCATTTAGGGTTGTACCCGCTGCTCTATACAGTTGACCCCTCTCTATTTGTTGAAGTATAAAAAAATAATTACATTTATTTTGATGTTATCCTCTTGCTATAAAGGGATCCACTATGTCTGTCCCATGCCATTTTGAATTCCGTACCTCCATCGGGAGGGCATTCCAAGCATCCACCACCCTTTCAGTAAAAAAGTATTTTCTGACGTTGCTTTTGAATAGTAACAGTTGAAATGCTTGGAAGATGTTTTGATTATTTTGCCATTTTGAAGGCAGATTTCTGCCACTACTAAATGGTACAGTAGTTAAGAACATAAGACCTGTGACACTGGGTCCAACCAAAGATCCATCAAGCTCAGTATCCTGTCTCCAGCAGTATCTGACAGGATCCCAACAAGGAGATAAGTTCTCTGTTGCTTATCCCTGGGGATAAACAGTGGCTTTCCTCAAGCCTTTTCCTCCAGGAACATGTCCAAACCTTTTTTGAATCCAGCTATATTACCTGCTTTTTTCACATCCTCTGCAAATGAATTCCAGAGCTTAATTGTGCATTTAGTGGAATAAACGTTTCCTCCGATTTCCTTTAGTTATTTTCTTTTCTTGGGGTATGCTTATTGTACATTACAGACTAAATTTACCCAAAATGATTACTTAATATAAGGGCAAAAGCACCATTGATGGCTCAAGCTGTCTGCTTGGGTTGAAGGCAGGTATTTTAACCCTTATTATAGATACATCTCCATGTGTAAAGAGCCACAGGTACATGTGTATTTACTTATAAATAAATACATGTGTAGATCAGCCATTTAAGTGAATAGTAATTTAGAAAGCTGCTGTTTACTCATGGAAATTCACACATGCAGTGATTTCAAGGGGGCATGATTTGGATGTGATAGGGCATGGTTTGGGTAGGACCAAAATATAGATGTGCAGTTCCCATTTTTCAAGGGGAATAAATGTGTATTCCAAAATGTTTCTTTGGGACTGTAATAGGGTATATAGAATGTTACCCATCCCTGTCCAAAGGGAGTATCAACAGTCCCCTTTAAGAAAGTCTGTAGCTCAGAGTTCAGGGCTGGGAGGGCATGGCTCATAGGGAGATACTAAGAACCCAACAGGCTGCAGAAGAGAGAGAGGCCCATAGAGCCAGGTCCTTGAAAGGCAAGCCGTGCAAAGGAGTTCTGAGCTAGGAACTTTAACTAGGGCTGGACGAAGGGCCAGGAGAACCAAATTGTGGAGGTTTAACAAGCTGGGACAGAAGTAAAGCTGCTTTTCTTTTCCCTGAACAGCTGTCTGTTCTGGGTTTTGCTTTGTGGAGGTTTAACAAGTTGGGTTAGAATAAAAACTGCTTTTGTTTCCCTGAACTGCCGCCTGGCTTGTATTGTAAAGAAAACCCCTTCTTACCACATGCCATACAGGGCCGGCCCGTCCATTGAACAAGAATGTTTTTTGCACAGGGTCCCATGTTTCAGGGGGCCCCGTGCAAAGAACATTATGCTTTCAAAATAAATTAAATTTTAAAAAAGCTGGCTGCTGCCGCTGCTGCCACAGCAGCAGCAGAATTGACTGTCCCGCGGGCCCCCCCCCCCCCTGCCCGGCTGAGCCCTCCCTGCCCGGCTGAGCCTCTCCGCAATGGCTTTCAGATCCGTGAAGGGAGAGTGTCTCCTCGAGGCTCTGTTAAGCCTGCAGGGGCTGATGGGAAATTTCCCATCAGCCCCTGTGGACTTAACAGAGCTGCAAGGGAGACAGTAAGACACTCCCCCTTCGCGGATCTGAAAGCCGTCGCGGAGAGGCTCAGCCGGGCAGGGAGAGCTCAGCCGGGCAGGGGGGGCCCCGCGGGACAGTCGATTCTGCCACAGCTGTGGTGGCGGCAGCAGCCAGCTTTTTTTTTTTTAAATTTTCCCTGGGCCGATGGGGGGGAGGGGGGTTAGGACTGGTAATGGGCTGTGGGCTGATGGGGGATTAGGACTGGTAATGGGCTATGGGGGGCTAGGACTGGAAATGGGCTGATGGGGGGTTAGGACTAGAGGTGGGCTGATGGGGTTAGGACTGGTAATGGACTGTGCGCTGATGGGGGGTTAGGACTGGTAATGGGCTATGGGGGGGGGACTAAGACTGGAAAGGGGCTGATGGGGTTAGGACTGGAAATGGGCTAATAGGGGGTTAGGACTGGTAATGGGCTATGGGGGGGCCTTAAACTGAAAATGGGGTGATGGGGGGTTAGGACTGGAAGTGGGTTGATGGGGGCTAGGACTGGAAATGGGCTGAGTGGAAGGGGAGGCTTGAACTGCAAATAGCTGATGGGGAAGGGACTTGGAATGGAAATGGGCTGTGAGGGGAGGGAGCTAGGACAAGAAATGGGCTGATGGAGCAGCTAGGATAGGACTGGAAATGGGCTGTTGGGGGAGCTAAGGTTGGAAATGGGCTGTCGTGGGGGCTTTGATTGAAATGGACTCATGTAGGGGCTAGAACTGGAAGTAGGCTCATGGGGGGCTTGGATTGGAATTGGGCTGAGTGGAGGGGAGCTAGGATTTGACATGGGCTGATGGTGGGGCTAGGAAAGGACTAGAAATGGGCTGATGGGGGCTGGGATTGGAAATGAGCTGATGGAGGGACTCGGATAGGACTGGAAATGGATGGGGAGCTAGGACTGGAAATGGGCTGATGCAGGGACCAGAAGGGAGAGAATGCTGGGTGAGGCTGGAACTATAAGGGAGCTGATGTTGGGGGGAGGATTAGAATGGGATGGGGCTGGGAGAGTGAAATGGAGAGGGGAAAAATATTTTGTGTGGGAGGGATGAAAATTCTACAAATGGCCGGGTATTGGGAGAGTGAGTGGGGATTGAGGATGGAGGGGTAAAATTTGAGTGGATGAAATAGGAATGAGGAAAGAGCAAAAGGAGAGATTAGTATGTTAAAGCAGATGTAGAGAGAGAATGGAAAAAAACTAGAAGAGAGAAGAAAGGACAAATGGACAGCAGACAATGGAGAGTTAGCAGAAGACACGAAGAAACCAGAAGAAAGTGGCTGGAGCAATTGCAACTGAACAAAAAATGCACAAAAGGTAGAAAAATATCTCTTTATTTTGAACTTATTAACTGGAATATGTCAGCTCTGGGAAATGTGCATCATTAACGTCTATGCTTTGTTTAGTACAAGAGGAAATTAATTTATAGTTTTATTTCTACGGTGTTGTTGTACATTCCAAGTTTGGCTTTTGGGGTTCCCAGTTTAATTATTGCCTTCCTGTTTCTAAATTGTGATTCCTTGTTTGGTGATGGTCTATGTTCTGCATGTGTAACTGAGCTGAGGTATTCTGTTTATGTAATTCCTATTTGACATTTTGCCACTTGTTCTCTTTCCCCAGTAGGTCATGTATTGTTGTTCTGTAAAATGTATTTGTTTTATATTTGCAGTGTTGCCTTTTGATAGGTAGGGTCTGGTGCTTTGTGAGTCCTGGTAGTGCTGTTAGGATACGGCGGGTTTGCTATGGGTTCTAAATGGGCAGTGTTTGTAGTAGTTCCTAATGTGCCTGGCGGTTGGCACTGCATTATAATAATGTAGACATCTTTTAGTCTTTCTTTATCCATACATTCATTAAAAGACGTGTTTACTAAAAGTTAGTGTATGGTAACATTATGCAAATATTTATGCAAATAATGCCACTTATGCAAATGAGGCCCTGCACCAAGTCTCCGCACATGGCCCCGCACCCCCCTTGGGCCACCCCTGATGCCATACTACCACAAATGTCTCCTGATACACAAGGCAAGTAATGCAAATGCAGAGTATACAAATGTAGTTTCACCTGAAGGATTAGATCAATCCCATCTAGATATCAGAAAAGCAACACTAACCCAGCACTATCTGTGTTTACTAATTCACTAAAGTAACTCCCAGAATAGACCAAACTGACAACCAGCAATATGTTACAACAAGACATAATGCTTTTCTCAATCCTCTTGTTACTGCTAATCCTTACATAACAGACAACAACGCTTCACACCAGAACATACATACCCACATATATTTGCCCCCTACAATACCTATAACCATGGCACATACAACATTCCACCATATGCAACTACTAAATCAAACATAAAACACTCACACACAAAACAGAGACCATGATTAAAGCATGCCCCAACTATTCTACTCAATATAACCACACCAAGCCAACGGTAGGCACATACCTCACCTGCACTCTCATAAATGCATGATCAGTCATAAACAAGGTTAACACCATCACAGACTACATACACATGCAAAGACCAGATATACTCTGCATAACAGAGATTTGGCTAAATGACACTGACCAAGTAATTTTAAACCGAATCCCTCCACCCACCTACACTGCCTTCAACTGTCCCAGAACAAGAAGAAGAGGAAGAGGAGTATTGATACTGGCTAAGAGCCACTACAAATTCAAAACCAACCTAACAACCAGCACAAAAGAAACCAATATAATCCAAATCTCCAACAAACAAATGGCTATATGCCTTGCATACAGAACACCGAACACCAAATCTGATGACCTGACGAATATACTCAAAACAGTCTGTGCACATGATTCTACAATCAAGTCACTCATCATCCTGGGTGACTTTAACATCGGACCAATACCAGACAAAAATACCAAAGCATTCCTCAAAGCTATGGAAACACTTTATTATCATCAGCTGATCAATGAAACGACCCACAGGCACAGAACAACCCCAGACCTAATATTCACCCCCAAATCACTACAAGCACTCAACAAAATCTCTCGTCCCACAATAGTGCCAACACCATGGTCAGACCATTACATAATATCCATCACAATACAGATCAAACAAACAACCCAACAACAACAACAAGAACCTGAAACAAAAAGAAGATTCAAGTCCTTCGATAAAGAAAACTTTCTAAAAGATGTAATCACAAACTTACAACAAAATACAGATGGCCTCAACAAGATCATCGAGAATTGGCACAACACACTAACTACCACAGCAAAAGTGCCACCCATGAAATGCTCACGCATACAAAACAAGCCCTCTGTGCCTTGGTACACCAGAACAATAGGGGATGCAAAAAGACAGTTAAGGAAAATAGAAAAACAGAGAAAAATCAAAGACCAAGACACTCAACAAATATACTAAGCCAAACAGAAGGAGTACAACATTCTGATCAACAACTGCAAGCAACAACACCACACAAATATCATCATGCAATCCATGAACTAGCCTAGGGAGCTCTTCAGCATTGTGCATACACTCACCAAAGACAACATGTATCAGAAGAACATCAAAGTCCACCCCCAAGACAAGGCAAACTGCCTAGTCAAAAAGTTTAAATGCAGAGCCAAAACCTTTTTCTAGAATCTTTATATCAATATTTGGTATGGAAATGGACCTATAATTTATTTATTTATTTATTTAGCTGTATTTATATCCCACTTTTCACCGGGATATAAATACCCCCATAAGACTTGTTGACAGTATTGTCCTTCCTTTCCTTAGGTATCATGGCTATCTAGGCCTTCAGCATGTGAGGAGGGGGTGAGCATCCTTAAAAACATCATTGTATACCACCACCATATATGGCACTTTCAGATGTTAGGCCATCTAGACCTGGAGCTTTACCTGCTTTCAAGGAGGCAATGGCCTTCCATACTTCTTGACTTGTGATCTCTATTTCTAACATCCCAGCTTGTTCAGCAAAGAGCTGAGGTAATTCCCGCCTTACACCCCCCCCCCAAAAACAAACAAACAAACAAAAACGTTTTCTATCACCTCTGCAGCTATATTGGTGTCTTAGCATATAATTCCTGCAGAAGCAAACAAATAACCCTCTTATCTTTGCTACTGTATAAAGCAACCCTCTTGTTCCTCCTTAATCTTGGTTATAAAACATTCTGTTTATAAAACATTCAAGTCTTTGTTTCCTCAACTTAAAGGCAAACATTCTGTTTCCCTTATTCTCCCATTCATAATACTTCTGCTTTACCATATCCAGCTTAAAATTTAGATCTGCTTGTGCTAACTGGTTCAAATTGGCCCTAGGTCCAAAAATCCAGTTAAGAAATTATTGGACTCTGTCGCAACTTGCCTTTTTTGTAGCATAATCAGGTGGGCTCTATCAGCTCCTGTAACTCCTTAGGATATGCTGTTTTCCACCTAGCTGCTCTATCAAAAAAACCTCAAACAACTACTTTAAACTTTGACACTGGAGTAGATGAACTGTCATCTCTATTAAAATACTCCTGAATCATCAATTTGCAAGCCCTTACCTCTTCCTCACTATTCAACAATCTGTTGTTCAGGGACCACCACCTTCTGCTCTGTCCTCTGGAATCCTGCCAAGCTCTACCCAGCACAGGGCATGATCAGACCAGACAATGGCCCAATTTCTGATCACCACACTGCAGACCTAGTAATCTGGTCCACCAAAAAGTAGTCAATTCTAGAATAGGCATGATGAACATTCAAGAACAGAGTATACTGTACCCTTTCTGAAGGATGATATTCCCTCCAAACATTTACTACCCTCAATTCCCAGGCCTTTAGCTTGAGCCTGCACTTCCAGCATCCCCCTCTCTGTAGGGTCAATAGCAGGGCACATGCTTATAAGAAAATCACTTTCCAAGACCAGCTTACCCTTCATAAAAGCTGCCAAAAAAACCTTTATGGCATCAAAGGTTTTTTGGGTTTAATTAGCTGTATAGCTATTTGCAAATGTATACAAAGCCTTGCCTATCCTCATGTTAACATAAAACCATTAACCCAAGGAGTATTTAGCCACACCTAACACCTCAGGGCATGTGCCCTTATGGAAACATATAGCCACTTGCCAGTGCTTACTTCCTATGAGTTTGAGGCCCTAGTCAAAGGCTTATAGTATTTCTGGGTCAGTAACCTCTGGCTTTCTCTTCTTTTATTATTTTTTTTATTTAAAAGGACTTATATACTGCTTTATTCTGAAATCAAAGCGGATTACACATCAAACCAATCAAGTGGCAGGGTGCGTGGGTGTGGGCATGCAGTGATAGATCGAGGCGTGTGTGTGTGAAGGTTAGGTTGATTGCGGGGTGAGCTAAATACAGTATGAGCTATGCACAGGAACTATTTACATTTTTACATTTTGGTGGTCAGAGCGATAGTTCGTTGAACAGTTCAAGTGATGTCCTTGTAGTTTTCTGTGAAGAGCATAGTTTTGAGTATCTTACGGAAGTCTTTGAGGTCTTTTGTTGATGTCAGGTTGTTGGGGAGTGAGTTCCAGAGTGTGGGTGCGGCCAGGGATAGTACTCTTCTTGAAGTGTCCTTTCTTGTTTTAGCAAAGGCTATGGGTATGTTGATAGTGTCTGATGTGCCTCGCTTTCTGGGTCTGGTCTAATGAGGGGTTTCAGACTATCTGCGGAGATGTTCTGTTTGATTTTGAATGTGTTTAGAAGCACCTTGTAACAGATGCGGGAGCTGATTGGGAGCCAGTGGAGGTATTTGAGAATGGGGGTGATGTGGTCGTGCCTTGAATATCCAATTATTATTCGGGCTGCCATGTTTTGTGCCATCTGTAATGGCTGGGTGGCTTGTTTTGAGAGTCTGAGGTATATGGGGTTGCAGTAGTCTAGGATAGGCGTGATAAGAGCCTGACAGACTGTGCGGAAGTGATCCTGTAATAGGATTGGCTTGAGGCATCTTATAGTTCTCATTTTGAGGTATGCGTACCTGGTGGTTTTGGTGATGTGGGATTGAAGGTTCAGATCTTTGTCGAGTGTCACACTGAGATACTTTATTTCAGGTTTTATTGGTATGGTGGTGTCATTCAGCTTGATGACAGGAGGAGGAGTGAAGGCGGAGTTTCTGGTGATTAGCGTTTCTGTCTTGTTGTAGTTTACAGTTAAGTTTTTTTCCAGTAGCCAGCTAGTCATCTGTTGCAGGCAGATGTCTATGCTGGAGTAATCTGGGTTGTCAAGGTTGATGGGGGTGTATATCATAATGTCGTCTGTGTAGATGGTATATTGTATTTTGTTGTTTTTGATGATAGAGCAGATAGGTTGTATATACAGGTTGAACAACAAGGCTGAGAGGGAGGAGCCTTGTGGATCACCCTGGGTGACTCTCAGAGGTCGGGAGGTGGCAGAACCACATTTGACTTGAAGGTGTCTGTCTGTGAGGTAAGATGTGAACCAGTTCAAAGTGGTGCCGTGTAGACCAATTCCCTGAAGTCTGGATAGTAGATTTTTGTGGTCGATGGTATAGAAAGCAGAGGAGATGTCTATGAAGATCATGATGATGCCCTTCTTGATGTTGTCGATGACCTGGATCAGATTGTCAAAGAGGTAAATCATTAGTGTTTCAATGCTGTGGTTTGGGCAGAAGCCGTGTTGATTTCGGTCCAGGGGGGGGCATGGGTGTCGATGTGGTCTTGGAGTTGTTGTTGAATCACCTTCTCGATGATCTTAGACAGGAGGGGAAGGCTTGAGATGGATCTGTAGGTGGCTGGATCAGTTTTACTTAGGGGGATTTTTTCAGGATTGGACGTATTGTCGCTAGCTTTAGTATGCTAGGCATGATACCCTCTGTTAGGGAGTTGTGTACCATATTGTGGATGAATTGGATGAGCTCCTCTTTTGCTGTTTTTATCCAGACCACAGGGCATGGGTCTGTGGGGGCGATGCTGGTGTTGAGTGATGCGATGATGTGTGATATCTGCTTAGTTGAAGGAATGCTGAATGTTTCCCAGATATGGTTGGGTAGGGTAGGTTTGTAGGTACCGTTCGTGGTCATCCAAGGGGAGGCGGTGAATCTGGCCTGTAGGTAGTCTGCGAATGTTTGAGGATCTATTTTATCCGAGTTCTCGGGGTTGGGTTCGTTGGTGAAGGTTTTTACTATGTCGAATAGTTCTCTAGGCTTGTTGACGTATTTGAGGATTAGGTAGGTGTAGTATTCCCTCTTCTTTTGGTTGACGAGGTTGTTGTATTCTTTTTGCTTTGACTGGTATAGGTCCTGTGTAGTGGAGGATTTGTTGCGTCTCCAGTGAGGTTCTATTTGTCTTAGGGCTTTTTTTGCCTCTCAGATTTCCTTTGAGTACCAGGGGGTAGTCCTGGCTTTGGTGTTATGTCTTTTGCTGGTATTGGAATCAGTGGCTTTGGCAGCAGAAGTGATGGTACTGTTCCAGTTTGCAATTTGTTCATTTATGTCCTCGGTATTTGTGAGCAGGTGTGGTAGGGTGTCCTGAAGGAAAGTATCCTTGTTGAAGTTTTTGAACCTCCTCCGAGTGGCTTGGTTTTCTTGGTGATTGTTGTGGTTTGTCGACTGTAAGTTGATTCTTATTATGTGGTGGTCAGACCAGGGCACTGGTGTGATTGATGGTTTCGTGATTGTCATTTTTGATGAGGTTGTTGGGGGCGAAGATGAGGTCAGGAGATTATCCATGCTTGTGTGTGGGGGCATTGATGATTTGGGTGTAGTGAAGGGAGTCCATGGCTGTCAGAAAGGCTTCTACGTCCTTGGTTATGGCAAATTTAAGGTTAAAGTTCCCTAGCACCAGTAAGGGTTTGTGGAGGTTGTTGGCTGCACAGGCTGATTCCAGGATGGATGATAGTTTGTCTGGGGGAGCATGTGGAGCTCTGTAGGTGAGGCAGAGGGCTAGCTGTCTGTTCTCAATGATGATTGTGTTGCATTGGCTTGTTTCTGTGGTGGCTCGGCATTTAAGCTTTAGGCTGTTCCTTGCGATGATCAGCACTCCCCCTCCTTTTTTGTGTTTTTGAGTGCAGTTGAAGGCAGTGTAGGTGGGGGGAACTAATTGGTTGAGGAGCACATTGTCAGTGGGAGTGAGCCAGGTTTTGGTGACGCAGAGAATGTCTGGTTGCTGGGCTTTTAGGTGGTCAGCTAGGGTGTTGATTTTGTTTCTTATCGACCTGGCGTTGATAAGTTCTATGGAGATTGGCAGGGGCTTGTTGGGTGCTCTTTGTGTTTTATGTGAGTGGGAGTGGGAGTTAGGTTTGGGTTTTGTGTATCCATTCTGTGTGTGATTCTTGTGTGAGTGCTGTGTGGTGTTGAGTAGGGTAGGGTATACGTTGTGTGGCAGTGGCGGAAACCATCGGGTGTTGGAAGGTATGTGGTGGGTGGCTGCGTGGTGTGGAAGGAGTTGTGTAAGTAGGAGGATTATGGGGAAGTAGTGGGTGGCTGCCATGGTGGTGTTACCTTATGTAGTCATTTTTGGTTGCTGTCTTTGGTTGCTAGGGTAGTTTGTATCTTGTGTTCTGCTCATGAGGACTCACTGTCTGGATGGCTGGTGTTTTCTGCCAGGTGGTCTCGGCTTGTCCGCCTCTGTGCCCCACCTAATATATGTCTCCTGCAGTATCAAAATGTCTGCATGCATCATAGTTGCTTCTTTGAATAACAAAAATCACTTCTTGCGGGAATTCAGTCTCCTAATATCGAAGGTTATTACACAACGCATTTTCTCAGCCAATATACCCTGTCACATAGGACCATACCAAGATATAAATGCGCCCTGTGTGACTCGTGAATTTGATGCCCCTCCCTTCCCAGCTGCATGCAAGAATTCACTGTTATCGAACTTTCTGGAAGTCCAGTGATGAAAACAGTGCCCCTTGAATACCTGTGCCCTGTGCAGCTGCACTGCTGACACTGCCCTTGATACGGCAGTCTGCCCATATATTCCCCAATCTTCACAATGTCATTCTATTCACACAACACACTCTTATCCTTGTTCCATCCCTCCCCCCCATCTTCCTCAAACCTTACATAAAAACCCCTTCTTTGATAACTTCAAACCCCTCCCCCTTCATAATCCAGCTCTCCAGATTTTGTATGAAGAGGAAATTGGAGGAATATGCCCATCAACCCACTATCAACCAAATCTCGCCCTTCCACAAAAAAACCCAGACTCTCTCAATCAACCAGTTCCATGATCATTAAGAGTCCCAGTTCAAGTAAAGCCCAAAATACCCAAGAGTCACCTGGCAAGCACAGCCCATAAATAAGTCTCACTGAGGGCAAACACCATCACTGTTCAGGCTCCCTTCTCCCAGCCCGACTCACTGGCCAGATGAGAGTTCCAAAGTCCAACACCACACTCTCCTTCCTTTCTATTCATCACTTGTCTCTTTGCAACCTTTTGTGCTTCGCAGAAACTTTCATCTACTTGCCAAATGCAGCTTTTTTTGGATATGTAGTTTTGGTCAGCAGATATGCCTGCCAACCACAGTGAACATAAGTACATACAAAATGCCATACTGGGTCAGACTAAGATCCATCAAGCCCAGTATCCTGTTTCCAATAGTGGTCAATCCAGATTACAGGTTCCCAAAAAGGTACACAAATTCTACCATGCTTATCCTAGGGTAAGCAGTGGATTTCCAAGTTTTTGACACATCTTAGCATGAGTGTGGTTTCCCTTCAATAACAAAGCTGAAGCAGAATGGAAATTCTGAGTGATATTTAATTTAATCAAAATTTCCACATTGCTTACTAAGAGTAAACACTGATAAGTCCTGATACACAATAATTCATGACTCTTTAGTTGCATTCAAGGACAGAGGATCACGGATGCAATGGTTTACAGTGAGCATTGAAAAAACTGGCAAAACAGACATGTTGATTTTGTAAGAAAGAGCTGGAAACAGTGACTCACCTCATAGCTAGTTGTGAAGTTCTGATGGCAGAAAAACACAACAAAATAGCATGCCTTATCCACTGGAAACTGTGTAAACACTACAACATTACTGTGCCTGAAGAGCACTGGGATCATGACCCTAAAAGAATTACAGAGAATGAAGAGGTTATGAGCACCTGGGATATTCCCATTCTGACCAATAAAAAGCTGGATGAAAGGAATCCAGACATAATAGTAAAGGAGAACAATACCATAACGTTATTGATTATAGAAGTGTCAGTCCCAAGTGACTGTTTCATGAATCGTGTTGTGAAGGACATCTTTAAGTTGAAAAAAATGCAGTCAGGGACCAAGAAAATGTGGCACACCTTGATAAATTACCCATACATATTACATCTTACAAACTCCAGAAGGAAACTCTCTTTGGCAAGATGCAAGTACTAGGCCAAGCATTATCAGTAAATTTGAGAGATTGAAATTATATTCCACATACCCTGGTTTAGAGGTGAGGTTCATGACTATCATGGTATGTGCAAAACTAACCATTGGGAGAAATTGCCCCACAGGGAACTTCAATCATTGAGAAAAGCCAACTATCTGTTGCTAAGGTAATTTTAAAGAACCAGGTAAACCAATGTTCTAGGAATGGGGCAAAGTCAACAAGTATAGTAATGGAGATTTGAAAATAACTTTGAAGAAAGAGTTCAAGGCTTATCAATCGTGTTAGGCCAGTAATGGCCTCAACTGGACATCTTCATTTGTTCTTAGACTTGAGTTGTTTGGCATTGTATCCCAAAGTGGGTGGTAGAACACCCAAAGAGATCCAACAGCACCTAGACAGTTGTTTGAACAAATAGTAGCACTGCCTGTGAGAGACCAGAATAGCAGTTAGAGGACCAACATGACAGCATCAAAATGGGCACCACAAACCCAGACAGAGTGGAGTGAGATCAGTTAAGCTCTGTGCCTGCAAGTCCTGGCACTAAAGACATTTAGCCCAGCATAGAAACCTGAAGTGAAAATCTCCCTGGGCTGGAGAAAGAATAAATGGACTGTCTGGAACCAAGAGACCAGGGTTCAATTCCCACTAGCACTTCTTGTGGCCTTGAACAAGTTACTTAACCCTCCATTGCCTCAGAAAAATCCAAGTTATCAATGTCCCTGTTTAATGTACATTACCAAGTTTAAGTTACCGTGTAAACTGCTTTAAATTAAATGATAAAGCGGTATATAAAACTATTAAATAACTAAATAAATATTCTGAGAGATTTAGATACAGAGCAGAGGATGCTTGTGGTGAAGGCCAAAAAGCAGTGGAAGTGGACCAGAGGGGCACAAGCAGTATTAACAACTCCAACCACAGTAGCTCAAAACACCTGAGTTGGACCAATGCAGCAGCAAGATAAGCCAAACCAGATCAGGCAGTTGGACTGGGCTGAGGTCAATTAAACTATATGCTTCCAAGTCAAATCACTGGCACTGAGGACATACATCCCTGCAGAGGAGCTTGAAGTTCATATATTTCTTGGAATGAATGCTGTGTACTATGATGAAGGCAACTTTCTGTAACTTTTCCACCATTACTGTTTCCACTGACGGAAGCCTAGCATCAATACTTTCACTTTAACTTAGCTAGAAAGGGTACTGTTTCTACAAATGATACTGCATGCCACTGCTGATAAAATGGTCCATCTGCTTCTCTCTAGTTATACACTCATAAGGTCTTGTGCCCCTGACAACTAACCCTATGGGGTCTATTCGTCCCCCTTCCCCATCCCCGATAAAGCCTCCCTGAACAAACAAGGAGTTTGTATGGGGAGACTTAGAAGGGGGCAGGAAAGGGCAATGCAGAGGCAGAGATAGGATGGCCCCAGATGTACAGAGCCGATTCTGAAGTTAGCTCCGTACATCCAGGGCTGGCAGACTGGATGGGCAACGGCAGGCCCGGGCAGCCCCAAAGAGGTAAAGGGTGCAGAGGATTCCCCACAGCTCGACTCTGGTCATGAGAGGCCAGATCAGGGGTCAGGCTGCGGGGAAAAGAAAAATTTTGCGGCAGCCAGGGATTGTGGCTCCATTCAGGAGCCTGACTGAGTTAGCTGAGCTTGGCTCAGTATGTGCAGGCTGATCGGAATAGGGACCGGCCTGTACGAACTGACCCTAGACATGATTCTGATTCCATGGGGGCTAGATGAGCCCCTTAGGATTAGAATCGGGTCTATCTCTGTGCATCTGGTTCAGGCCGGATGCACAGAGGCCGGGAAGCACATATTAGAATGTGCCTCCATGTGCACATTGGTAGCATGAAATTGTGCCCATGCTAATTTTGGGGGGCATATGCATCCATCCCCCTGCTGATATCATGATGCTAATGTGCAGCTCTTCACTAACCAGCATATGGGTGCACGTAATGCCACCCACTGAGGTGCTAAGTGCACCCATGCTAATGGCAAAATGCATGGTTAGCGCACATCCAAAGCACCCACAATAGCCATGACGCACCATCAACACTCACATTTTAATTCTTAGTCCACCCAGTTCTCACCCATCATGTGCTAACTGGTGATTATGGGATTTTAGCATGTAGACTCGGCCCTAACTATTAGTGCAGCACCCTAAACATACGTTAAACACCATGCAGATGGTTAGCGCACTTTCGTAAACATGCCCCTTAGCATTATCTCCTGCAAAGCTCATTATATACGGTGGGTTTTGTGGCAGATTATTGTGATAATGGCATTATCACATGCTAAGTGTATATAAATAGGGCCCTAATTCCTTAAGAGTCAATAATTATCCTGTAGTAGGTTTGCTGCACTTTGTTTAGCCTCATTAAAAGGAGATATTACCAAGGGGCATGTGTAGATCAGAAGAAAAGTATGCATGTAAATTGCATTTTCACACTGTTGTGTGTACTTTAACCGCAAAAATCTACCTCAGTAAAAGCAGGTGTTAGTGGCAAATTTCTAAGGAGAAAAATGTGCATATTTTTTTCTTTGAAAATTTATGCACAGTCTGTGGCTGAAAAGTTGAAATATGTAGATAGTTTTTTCTTCAAAAGTAGTTGCACATATACATCATAAAAACATCCGCAAGCTTTGCAATTACATGGACTATTTAAACATTATCCCTATAATTTGAAAACACTATGTCCATGCATTAGGCACACACATTTGTTAGCATTTATTCTGTTCATTAGCACTTCTCAAAAATGTTAGTACACATACAATCTTCCAATCTAATATATGTTTTAATAAAGTTATTGAAATTAATATGTGAAAAAGTCCTGAAAAATTGGTTTACAAGACCAAATGAACCGAAAACAAACTGAAAGTGATTGGCCCCTGCAGATGACTCACACACACATATGGGGGGAATTTTATAAGAGGATGCCTGTGTGAAAAGTCCAAAAACACACCTATTTTATAAAAGAAAAATTAAGGCCATATTCCTTTATTAAAAAGGCACCCATAACTATGCCTACTGCTATTAATCATTTATATACAATTATCATCAATATTGCTGGAAACCTTGCAGTTCAACCCCTAAACAAAAGTGGCAGTGAAATGGTTTTGGACTATATATGCATAATATTTGACTCATAAAAGAATCAAATAGAACAAGACCAATTAAAAAAGGAAATAGTATGAAAACTGGGACATTGCCAGGACATGATTATTGCCACCCTTATAAACAATTCAAATCAGTTTGAACAGAAGAACCACATTTTTGCAGTAGTAAAATTAGACGTAGCTGTGATCAGATGTTAGTACTCACATGACTTTAATGAATTATTGAAAGATGGCTCTAATGTTTAAAATGGCCACATTAACTCCCTGTTGCATTTTCACAATGGTGAAGACAAGAGAGCTGCCTGAGAGTCAGAAAAGCCAGTATCACCAAACATCAAACTTCAAAGGGGTACAAGGCCATCTACAAAGACCTTGGGATTCCTGTGTCTACAGTTCGCAATGTAATTAAGAGGTTTTCTGCTCATAGAACTGTCAAGAACCTCCCAGGACATGGTGGTAAAAGGAAAATTAATCCAATAAATCTTCAAAGGTTAGTGTGAACTGTTGGAAAAAAAACATGTATAACATCCAAGGAGCTTAAGGCCGATCTGGAGCAATCTGGACTGGTGGTTTCAACCCACACCATATGCCATGCACTAAACAAAGAAAGACTTCATGGGCGAAAGCCAAGGAGGATCCCACTGCTCAAAGACAGACATAAAAAGCCACACCTGATCTTTGCCCAAACCCACCTTGAGAATCTACAATCCTTCAGAGAAAAGTTTCTATGGACAGATGAAACCAAACTTAAGCTCTTCGGCAATGCAGACCAGCAATACATTTACAGGTGAAGAAATGACGCTTATAAGGAAAAAACTGCCTTCCTACAGTTAAATATGGAAGAGGTTCCATAATGTTGTGGGGCTACTTTGCTGCCTCAGGAACTGGAGACCTGGAATGTATTAAAGGAATCATGAAGTTAGAGGACTACCAAGGTATTTTGGAGCAAAATGTGCCACCTAGGGTTAGAAAGCTAGGTCTAGGTTGAAGGTCATAGGTCCTCCAGCTGGACAACAACCGAAAATATACATCCAAATGTACTAAAGAATGGTTAAGAAGGAACAAATGGACTGTTTCAAACAGGCCAGCAATGAGTCCTGATCACACCAATCAAGAACCTTTGGAAAGAGCTGAAATCTGCCATTGGTAAAAGGAATCCTGGAAACATTCATGAGCTGGAACAAATTGCAGTTGAAGAGTGGAAGACATGTATGAAACTTATAGATGGCTATGAGAGACATTTGGAGGCTGTCATCATTGCAAAGGATTGTTCAACCTATTAGTTGAAGGGTGCCATTAATCCTGTCCAGGTCATATTTTGATTTTTTTTCTCAGAAATGATTACGTCTAAGTTTCGGAGACATCTCTTTTTTGTTGTATACCTTTGAACATACTATTAAAATATTATGATGACATAAAGTTGGAATATTTCCAATTATTTCTCAAGATATTGTACTCAACATAACTAAAATGCAAGGGTGCCAATAATGTTGAACACAACTGTAGTGCTACAAAGTGTACACAGTGCTGTACATATACATATAAAAAGACGGTCCCTGCTCATCAGAGCTTACAATCTAATCAAGACAGACAATACAATGAGAAAGAGGAGTACAAATAGGGAAAGATAAGGAGACACAAGGAAAACAAAGGATCAGGATCCAAAAGCAGCCACAAAGATGTGAGCCTTTAGCATGGATTTGAAGAGAGAGAGAGATGAAGCCTGACGTAAAGACTTGGGTAGTTTGTTCCAGGCATAAGGAGCAGAGAGATGAAAAGATCAAAGTCTTGAATTGGCAGTGGAAGAAAAGGGCATAGAGAGAAGCAGGACAGTGGAAGCACGGAGTTCATGAGGATGGGTGTAGGGAGAGAGGAGAGAGGAAAGGTAGTGAGGAGCAGTAGAATGAGTGCATTTGTAGGTCAGAAGGAGAAGTTTGACTTGATATGGAAACAGAAGGGGAGACAATGAAGTAACTGGAGAAGAGGGGTTAAATGAGTATATCGGGGCTGGCGGAATATTAGCTGCACAGCAGAGTTCTGAAAGGGAGAGAGATGGCTCAGAGGGAACCAGCAAGGAGGAGGTTGCAATTGTTGAGATGGGAGGTGACTAAAAAGTGAATAAGTGGTTTCAAAGTGTGTTCAGAAAGGAAGTAATGAATTTTCTTAATGTTATAGAGAGAGAGATATGACAGGTTTTATCTATCTGTTGGATATGAGTGGTGAAGGAGAGGGAGGTGTCAAAAATGACCCCAAGATTGCGGGCTGAGGAAACAGGAAGAAGAGTGTTATCAACAGAGATAGGGAAAGAAGAAAGGGGGCAGAGGGTTTAGGGGGGGGGAAATAAGAAGTTATGTTTTGGCCTTATTCAGTTTGAAATGGCAGTGAGACATCCAGGCAGTGAAGTCAGATAGGAAGGCAGAGATGTGGGCCTGGAGTGTCAGAGAAATATCAGGTGTAGATAGATAGATAGATCTGAGAGTCATCAGAATAAAAATGATACTGAAAGCCATGGGAGGAGATCAGAGCCAAGGGACTGGGTATAGAGAGAGAAGAAGAGAGGGCTCAGAATGGGGTATGCCAACTGAGAGTTGGATAGCAGTAGGGAGGAGCCAGCAGAACAAACACTGAAAGAGCGATGGGAGAGATAAGAGAATGAAGACAGGACAGAATCCCTAAAACCAAGTGAGGGCAATGTGTTGAGGAGAAGTTGGTGGTCAACAGTGTCAAAAGCAGAACAAGGGCAAGGAGAATGAGCACCGAGTAAAGGCCTTTGGATTTAGCCAGGAACAAGCCATTAGAGACTTTGGCAAGAGCTGTCTCAGTAGAGTTTAAAGGACAAAAGCCAGATTGAAATAGATCTAGCAGGGCTTGTGAGAAGAGAAATTCAAGGCAGCGGCAGAGAACTGCATGTACAAGAAGTTTGGAAATGAAGGGAAGAAGGGAGATGGGTCAATAATTAGAAGGACAATTAGGGTCAAGAGAAGGTTTCTTGAGGAGTAGTGTGACCACAGCATGCTTGAGGGCTGCAGGGTCAGTTGCAGTGGAGAATGATAGGTTGAGAATATGTGAGATGGAAGGGATGACAGAGGAGGAGATGGAGTTAAGGAGACGAGTAGGGATAGGATCAGAAGAACAGGTAGTAAGTAACTATCCTCAATAATTCATAAGTTCTCAAGCACAAGTTTGCACCTACCGTGAAGAAGATATAAATGTGCATGTGTGTTCTTTATGAGTGTACATGCATGCATAACAACTCTGCTCCAGTTCCACCCACACTATATCCCCAGGAACACCTACACATGGTCAACAATCATAATTTAGCACACATAATCTGTAGCTTTTTTTTATAAGAGCTATTTTCTACTTTATAAAATTACCCCATAGTGGCATTTCCGATATAGGACCACATGACGATGTTTCATGAAAACTAACAATTTGTGGAGTTTAGAAAGGAGTTTATTTTTTCACATTGTTCTATGTTAAATTGTCAAATCCATATATGTTGAGAGAGCCTGATTTTCAGACTGTTCAAAAATATTCAATATTCTAAACGGTTCCTTCAAGGATGAAAGAAATGCTTACCACTCAAAGAAAGTAGATATTTTTCCATGCTATAGGCAGTTGATTAACTTAGATAAAATGCTGTTTGTTGGTCAATTTACTTTGCCCTTTAATTGTTAATAGAAAATACAGTGCTGTACAAATGTGCATGTTACCAGTATCCTGCAATGAGTCTCTGACCTAGCCTAGTAGTAGTCAAATGATTCCAGAGCAATTAAAAAATCAAAGGCTGAATCCGCTCACAACAGGACTTGTAATTTGCTATTCAGACATGGCTCATTGATTCCCTTGTTTTATCTCCAACACTAGAATTCCTATATGACATCCTGATAACTATGTTAGAGCAAACCTGCTTCTTCTTCCAAAAAAAGTCTCATGAAATTCATGGAGTCTGTTATGTTTCCTGTTCATGGTGGGTGAATATTCCTTGAGAGTGCACAGATGCTTCAAAGTGCAACCGCTTTGACCCGGTGAAAAGTGGGATATAAATGCAGCTAAATAAATAAATAAATAAATTATGCTAGTGCAAAGCAAAAAAGCCATCTTTATTTGGGCAGCAGATCAGGATTGCTGATAGTGTAGATCATTAGTGGTCACCTCCGGTGCTTGACAGCCACAAACAGTTTGGGTTTTCAAGATACTCCTAATAATTATGCATAAGATGGATTAGGATATATTGAAAATAGCTGGCATGCAGATTTGTTTTATTCATTTCATTAGTGATATCCTGAAAATCTGACTCATTTGCAGCCCTCAAGGACCATCAGTAAATGCCGCTACTCTAGGAGGTAATAACTGTCAAAGGCCACAAGGTTGAGATGTTTTGTAGCCTAGGGTATAAAAACTGCCATACTGGTTATACTGACAGACTTCAGGAAATCCAGAAAACTAACAAACAACAAAGCTTTCTCTCATGTAGCCCAAACCCCTGCAATGCCCTACCAGACAACCTCAGGGAATTAAATGACCTACAAACATTCCGCAAAAACCTAAAAACCCACCTATTCTCCATTCATTTTGGCATACAAGCAGAACACAATACTTCTGTCACAACTGTCTTACTACATCAAAGGCTAACACCTTGTAATGAAGACGTGCAGTTTATTTACAAAGGAAGGATACTTATTCAGAAAGGCAAGTAATTCTCTGAGTTACACATGAGTAGTTAGAAAAGATAACTAGAATGCAATTAGAATAATAACTAATGCACTTAATTATAGAAGAATAATACTTCACTGAAAGAGTTATGAGATAGTGCAGCTATTTACAAAGAATACTTCACCAAACTTGTCATACAGCCCTTTACACATCAGCTGGGAGTGCTCAGCGAAAAGCTGGGGACAGTCTGGGATTCTTCATGCCTGGCCAAGCAGATCTACGCTCAGTCTGTTCTGGATTTTCTCTGTACTTATATAGGCACAAATGTGTTGCAGCTAGCCCTCACACATGAGTTTCTCACAGACACTCTCCACCCCATCCACCTTTGCTTGACCAGTCCCTCTCCAAACTTTGGTTTCCGGGCAGGCTTCTTTTGTCCTCTCTAATGGGTCTCCATTTGTTTGCCAGGAGAAGGACTCCTCCCTAATCTCCCAGCATCTTCCTGTCAAGGGAGACACCCCCCATGGTTTTAGAAGCAGCTCAAAGCTTCTACATTATAATTGATGAATTCTTATCCTGTCTACATTGACTAGGCAAATGTTCTATATTGGCCAAGAGAATTATTCAAAGGCCAAGAGAAGAATTCTGTCTCCCTCTCTGGCCTTCCAGCACTCCCTAGGCTAGATGTGTAAAGATCTCTCACTAGACTGTAAATACAGCTTTGGTCTCTGGGCTAGCAAGCTGGCTCAGCATGATTCCTCAGTTGATTTCTCACATGCAGAATGGCTCAACAGTTCAATTTCCTTGCAAAGTTCAATATTCCTTGCTGATCCAAATACATCTTTAATTAGTAATACATTCCACCTGTGGATCAGCAAGGATATTGTACGTAAGCAATGGCTGAATCGCCTTTGTAATTCATTTAGAAATACAATAATAATAACATGGGCTAAAACATAGTAGATAATATTAAGGTAAAAGCTTGAGGGGACAAGAAGTCATGGTATAAATTAGGTGATATTGTCCCAAGATATCTAATATACCATTCCCACCGGCATTACAATTGCCAAAGCCAAATGGCTTGTAGATCTCAGTTACTTTTATCAGTTCCCCATGCAGTGGGGGACTCATTTCACCTGCATATTCAGAACTTTTTCTACTGTATATCTTCCCCATGGATTTCAATCTACTAGTTATATATTGAGGGTAGTGGAGCAAGTGGTGAGGGACTAACAACCTCAATCATATTGCAACTACTTCTCCCTCCACCAGCTATGAATCTGGTCTTTCATATTTTACCCAAACGTTTACACTATTGACCACCCATGGATTCAAAAGTAGTATAAGCAGGAGAAAGAGAAACCACAGCAATAACTAAGATCTGAGGAACAGATAACATAAGCAATTGGGCACATGATGTTCAGCGGAAAAAATCTGAGATACTAGAATTACAGTTACTTTCCAAGGAAACAATAATAAAAGGATAACAATACATAAAACAAAAAAGCATTCACAAAAACCCCCAATCAGTCCAATAGTCCTCTTCCTATTTTCAGATAATTTGGCCTACTTCTCAGCAGTTCTTCAGGACTCTGTAGTGTTATTTCACCTTTCTCTGAAGTTTAAGTTTGGTTTCTCTCAAAAGTTGAACCTCTTATTCTCGTGGGCGGATATTTTGGCCCCTTTTTTCAATGTGACACACTGAACCAGGTAGGAACGCCTTCACACATTTCTGCGGTGTGTAGTTCGTATTTCTCGGGATGGTCTGGCCAATTTCCTCTGCTGGACTCTCTGGATTGCAATTAGTGACATGGCTCCAGGCCTCATTCAGAAGAGCAGCACCAATATTAAATGAAAAGACTAAATATTCTAGATTAGATTTCACAATAAGATAAACTTAATTTCATCTATATTTACTAAGATCATATCCTATAAATAATAAATATTGCTTTATAAACTTTCAGTGGTCTACATGTTTACAGATCAGACAAGTTGCACACACGTGTTCTGCAATTTTGGCAAGTTTTAGAATTATACCAATTGTGTGATAATTTGTCATCAAATCATCCCCCTTTGCCTCTGCATGCCTGGCCAGGACATACAGAGGAAAAGTGAGGCAAAAAAAAAGCATCTGGAAGTACCACATGGCCAGTGTGGGTTTTCCAAAGCTCATCAGGGTGCAAGGTACACCTAGCCTGTCTCCAAGTATCTATTTCCAATTGTTGAGTATGACTTCCTGAATTGAAGCTTCTGGAGACGGCATAGTTGAATAAAGTGCTCATAATTTTTTTTGTTTACATATTCATTAGGCAGATATGTCACTTCAAATTACCTTCATCAGTTTACTGTCTATCACAGTTTCTCCTTTAATATTCCACTTCATCCCTCACAACACTTTTTCACAACACTTTTTCATCACCTGCATCATTCTACCAACTGCATACATAGGTCCTTTTCATGTTTTTTATACCATACTAATGTATCCTTATTTGGCAAGGCTGCTAAGAATATCAAACAATTGTTAATAACTTAATATTTCTGTAAACAAATGGTAGGTAGAAAATATAAATTTAGATTCTTCTCAATAAGCATAACAGTATGAGTAAACAGTGTCCCTTTCCCATCAACTTAATTGGTCCAATGCTAAGTGAACATGTGCTCATTCTAAATAGGAACAATTTGGGTAAAGTCCTTACAATATAAAACTATTATTTTGCAGCATTTTATAACATCAATCCCAATAGAAAGAAATATGGCTCCTAACATGACAATCACATATCTCTCACGTATAACTAGAATCTATCGTATACACTGTTCTCAGTGAGAGTGCTGTTGGACTGATTTTAAAATTGCAGTGTTCACAAGGATTTGTGTAAGCTACTCATTAATTATGGTGTCAAAAAGAGATCCTTTTGAGGTGAGAGATCTAAGAGGGTACAAGGCATTGGTGGTTGGGCCTCATGGCGATACGTCTTCAGGTTCTTCTTGGACTGCAAGGCATTTGTGGCTGGGCCTCATGACGATCATCGGGTTCTTCTTGGCCTATTCTCCCCTGCCTATCCATGTCTCTTCAGAGGCATAAATATGCAAGGTTCCTGTTCTTCAGGCCTTGTGAGTCCTCGAGGAGTCTTAGAGCAGTCAGAATTCTGGTAGCCCAGATCATCACACTGGAAGCAGCACATTTATTATCTTTTCCTATCCTAGGCTGTGGCCTCACTTTCTGCCTCTCTCTCTCTCTCTCTCATTCTTTTTCTCAAATCTCTCCTGGATCATTGCTGACAAGCAAGATTTGGTTTTATCCAATCAACTCAAGTTAATGTTATCGTTTTATTTGTAAATAATTTTACAAATATTCTGGGAACCCAGTTCCATCTTTACTCTATATTTTCTCTATATGCTTGGGAACAAAGCAATTTCATATCAGCCTCTGTCAAAAATTTCAGCAAACTTATTAATATTTACTTATCTTTTAATTGTTGTGTGTGTACTGGACCTCTGCATAATGTACTACTACAACAAGTGTATTTGGTAACATAAGTGCAAGTGTATAAACTAAAGAAAATTAATATCTCACAGTGCTGCAACATATATCTGTTTTCTCTGTAACATATATCTGTTTTCTCAGGAACTGTACTCCTGAAACTGAAATAAAAACTTTCAAAACAAAGTACACTTTTTCTCTGGACACCAACATGTAAAATTCAAATACAGAAAAACAGGTGAATTTATCCTAAAATCCAATATTGTAACAAATAAAACTGTGATGTTACTGTCCTGTTCATCAGTCATCAGCACAGAGCTTAACAAGGCAAAGTAATTACCTTGAATCTTACAGTTCAGGAAACAGGCATTCTCAAATGACATGAAACTGCAAAGAGGTGAATTCAAAATCATGCTTTGTCACATTTAAATTAAAACCTTATACTTGAAACTGGTATCAAACTGATCTGAAATGTTATCTTCAACACAGACAGCAGAACAGACAATAGGTCTCTCTTGTGTCCAGATTACTTCAGGCAAATGCAGATTACTATGTAGCTGAACAATCTATATTTATAGCTGTTTATGGTTCTGTAAAATATAAACAATAACTATGCCCTCTTTGAGGTGCTTGCCACAATATATAAAATCCCCCTTTAACTTTTAAGTTTGCTTGATAGTATATACAGTCAAAGACAAAGAATAGATGCATAACATACTAATGATAAAGATTAACCAGGATTTTCCTTCTTATTTACTCAGGATTTAAATCATTTGCAAACTGGCTCAGGATGCCCCATTGTCCTGTCAGGGCTCTTAACCTCTACTTTGAAGGTCAAAGAAAACCAAAAACAGTTTCCTTAGTTTCATGCCTTGTTTGTTTGATCTAGTCACTTCAGCATCCAGGGACCATAAAATCTACTGGAGTAGCCAGTAATGAAAGAAAAACAGTATTTACTGCAAACAAACATTTGAACACAGAACAAATCAAAGCTTACAAGTGTGTTATACCTAACAGCCTATCTGATCAGAGTTTCTCCTAAGTGAGCAACCAGCAATGAAAGAAAAGGAAGAGAAAAAAAAACAATATTCACTTTTGAACACAGAACAAATCAAAACTTACAAGTGCTTTATACCTATCTGATCAGAATAAGATGTTTCTCTTAACCAGGGACCTTAAAAAAAAAACAAGTTAAAAAAAAATCTTCACTTCTTCATAATCTTATAAGGATTTTCCCTGACAATTAATACTAACTCTACAGGATAGGCATTTTGTTCAAAGCACTGAATTAAACATCTTTGCATCACAAGGTTACATATTTTCCTAAACAGTTTTTTATTATTTTTAGATCCCTTTTCCTTGGCTGCAGATCCAGCTGCAGTCATTTCCCTTATCAATTTGAAATTGAATTTGTAAAGTCATAATAACATGACAAAACTGATCTTGTATCAGTGGGTCAGAATTAATCAAACAGAATTTCTTAGCATCACCATGATCTATCATTAATCTCTTGTTGATTAAAATCCTCCACAGTATTTTCTAGATTAACTCCTCCGGAATTTTGGGGAGTACTCTGCACTTTCCTCCTATAAACTGGTTAGCAATAGACATGTGCATTTTATTTTTCTTTCTTTTTCCCCGTCTCTTATGGTATTTATACTGAGCCACCCTCTCAGCAACTTGCTGATAAATGTCTATTTTATCTGTCCGTGCAATCAAATCTAATTTTCTAGAATTTGTCTGATGCATCTTACAATATGCAGACAACAAAAGCAATCTTCTCCTTCCTAACACACTCAATTCTATTCCTTTTTCAACAGGTATTTTTTGCAAGCATCTAAGGGCATTAACAGGTTCATCATCTTTTAAAACAGACTCCCAATTCTCACTTAATCTTGACCCGCAGGACCATTCCCTAGCTAATATTTCATAAAAAGCCTGATCCCAGCCAGGAATTTTTACAATATTCACATCACTATTTCCTCTTCTTTTCAACATTGTCCTTTTTTCGTACCCCACTTCTGGTACCAAATGTCTTACTACATCAAAGGCTAACACCTTGTAATGAAGACGTGCAGTTTATTTACAAACAAAGCAAGGATACTTATTCAGAAAGGCAAGTAATTCTCTTAGTTACACATGAGTAGTTAGAAAAGATAACTAGAATGCAATTAGAATAATAACTAATACACTTAATTACAGAAGAATAATACTTCACTGAAACAGTTATGAGATAGTGCAGCTATTTACAAAGAATACTTCACCAAACTTGTCATACAACCCTTTACACATCAGCTGGGAGCGCTCGGCGAAAAGCTGGGGACAGTCTGGGATTCTTCATGCCTGGCAAAGCAGATCTACGCTCAGTCTGTTCTGGATTTTCTCTGTACTTATATAGGCACAAATGTGTTGCAGCTAGCCCTCACACATGAGTTTCTCACAGACACTCTCCACCCCATCCACCTTTGCTTGACCAGTCCCTCTCCAAACTTTGGTTTCCGGGCAGGCTTCTTTTGTCCTCTCTAATGGGTCTCCATATGTTTGCTAGGAGAAGGACTCCTAGGTGAAGTGTTCTTTTGTCCTCTCTAATGGGTCTCCATTTGTTTGCCAGGAGAAGGACTCCTCCCTAATCTCCCAGCATCTTCCTGTCAAGGGAGACACCCCCCCCCCCATGGTTTTAGAAGCAGCTCAAAGTTTCTACATTATAACTGATGAATTCTTATCCTGTCTACATTGGCTAGGCAAATGTTTCTATATTGGCCAAGAGAATTGTTCAAAGGCCAAGAGAAGAATTCTGTCTCCCTCTCTGGCCTTCCAGCACTCCCTAGGCTAGATGTGTAAAGATCTCTCACTAGACTGTAAATACAACTTTGGTCTCTGGGCTAGCAAGCTGGCTCAGCATGATTCCTCAGTTGATTTCTCACATGCAGAATGGCTCAACAGTTCAATTTCCTTGCAAAGTTCAATATGCCTTGCTGATCCAAATAAATCTTTAATTAGTAATACTGTGGTGCAGCAGGGGATACACAGCCCATGGAAGTGCAGGTAAAAGAAGAGCTTACCTTAGATTCAGCATTGAAAAGAGGCACTAGGCACACTGAAACAGTTGAGCAGGGAAAACTGTTACTACGTGCCAAACAGAAAGCTCATCAGGAACACCTGATTGCAAATCCCCACGTCACGTGCAGGGCTAGGGATTACATAAGACAGGGTTCCAGTCAGTGGAGAGAGAGACAGGACACAACCCAGGAGGAGGGCAGAAGCCAGAGAGAGAGCAGCAAGAGGTGTGGCTACAGTCAGCTGAGCAGAAACCCCAGTGGAGTGCTGGGAGGAAAGTTTTCTGTCGGAGAACCAGGAAGTGAAGGTAGTTCCAGCACTCAGGAGAAGAGGTATGAGGCAAGCTGCACTGGGAGAAGGCATGCCACCCGAGCTAGTCTTCAAGAGAAGCCAGGAGTGTCCTACCACACAGGAGACCGGTATGTGCCAGCACTAAGCACAGGTCAGTTTAGAAAGAGAGTGTTGGGGGATGGGAACTCCAAACCCACGTGCACATTAAGAAATAGCTGCAAAGCTAATACTAACGTCACTGCTGCACAACCAGCCTGGGAGGCTAGAGAGAAGAGATACAGGGAGCCAAGTGCCAAGACAATCCCTACGGATAAAAGGAGGCATCCATGTGCTTACAGAGAAAGGTTTAAAACATATAAGTGCCAAGGGCGCAGTCCTGAGCATAGATACAGGAAGCAAGGAGATTCAGACCTTTTGTTCTGGGAGGAAAACCCAGAGAGAAGCTACTGCATGCCAGGCAGGTATAAGCCTGAAGAGAGAGGAACCTTCACCGAAAGCTATAGTGAGTTATCACAAGGAGACGTGCCTGAGTACTCCACACAGGAAGAGTGTGATACAGGGAGTTTGGGGAGTGCTGGAGAGGGTATGTTGTGGGAAGATAGCAGCAGCCTTCCAGACCCCTCTCCCATGGACTGTAGCATTTGTTACAAGTGCAGCCCTGCTGTTTAATTGGATGACAAAAAGAACTTTGTGAATTTAAACAAAGGAATATAAGTTTGCTGATACTATTTTTGTTCTTTGCTTGTATCTGAAGTTTTTTTGATCTTGTTGATAGTCCGAGCGGGACGGGGAATAAAACCCATCTTATTTTCTCATTCACTTTTTGCTCTGAGAGACTCTATCATTTACCTAGCAAGAGCAGATTACTTGTTTTACAGACCCTAGGCAACCGCCTATATAGGGTTAAAGGGCTCTACCCACGGGCCCCATCACAATACACACAACCCCCCCTCCCCCGCCCGCTTCCTAAATCCTTACAAATGTTATACCACACAACAATCAGCCCAGAGATGTAAATAGTTTATACTTAGGGGTCTGTTTACTAAAGGCCGGTGTTGTGCGGTCCGCGGTACCGAGCGGGTGCCGTATAAGGAGTGGGCGTTCCGTCGTGAAGAACAGAAGCTGTGATTGACAGATGCGCTAAGGTGCGCGGCGCCCGTGTGGTTAGTGCCCTGTGACATTACGGCGTTTGATCTGTGCACATAGATCACACTGCTCACGGTTTTTGGGCTTCCACTATTGTGCTGCACATTGCTGACGGAAACGGTTTCTTTTCCCTGCACAGCACCTCTAACGCGAGTGTTTCACTGGCGGTAAATGTCTTTGAAGATTCGGGCACGCTCCTGTGCGGCGAGTCTCTCCCCTCCCACATTCCGCCCACTGACCCCGTCTCTCCGCCCCTAGGGGGCCTTCCTCCGCCCTCATTTCGCCTTGGCACGCCTCTTTCGCACATTACCGCCCCGCAAATGTGCGCGTTGTCGGCGCACGCTTGCGGGACCCGTTAATGTGCCGCGCACTCGTACGGGGCGCTTAAGAGCACTTAAATACATCTTTTAGAGCGCTCATGTGCGCCCCGTACATGTGCGCCGTTTAGTAAACAGACCCCTTAGAATTCCTAAGCATGTTTATGTACATAGTTTAAATTTTGTATCATCATCAATGTATTTAGTTCTACTCTCATTCTCTGTAACTGAATATGTACTTGTTATCTCTACAATTCAAAATGTTGTTACTTGTAAACCGTGCTTGATCTCTTGGAAAACACGGTATAAAATTTTTAATAAATTAAATAAAAAATAATATTGATCCAGTGAACTACTACAATTTTAAATCTGCCTGAGATGCAAAAAAGATTGTTTTTGTATGCTGAATCTGATGAAAGCATATTTGTCAAGCTCAATATGTAACAAAAAGTGTTTCTCTTGGCATAAATGCACAAGAGCAGAACCTCTTTTGATTGAAAGCAAGCTCTGTTACAAGGGAACATAAGATGAGGGTGAAAGGGGATAGACTCAGGGGTAATATGTGGAAATATTTCTTTACGGAAAGAGCGGTAGATGCATGGAATAATCTCCCAGTGGAGGTAGTAGAGACAAAGACAGTATCTGAATTTAAAAAAAGCATGGAAAAACACAGAAGATCTCTAAAGGAAAAGAAGGGACTTTAGTATTTGATATGGAAGGGCAGACTAGATAGGCCATGTGGTATTTTTCTGCCCTCATGTTACTATGTTTCTATGTTTTAGCTGCCAAAGAGTTCTCTAACCTTGTTCTTGCAGTGAGGAGTGGTGCTTCACTATCACATTTTCAATCACAAGGATCCTTTGCAAGACTATCTGATGCATATTCATTCTGCATATCCTAAAAACCTAACTGGCTGGATATGCTCCAAGGTCTGAGTTGAGAACCACTTTTTAAATTAGTGGAATTTATCAGTAAATTTATCAACAAAAATGACCGAAATGGATGACTGAAGAAACTCTAAAAATTGTCCAGAAATGCAGAGAAGCTAAAGTCGGAGGAGAAAGAGAGGCAGTCGCAGAACTCAATAAAGATTTCCAACATGCAGCAAGACAAGACAAGGGTAAGAACTACAATGACACATGCAAAGAAATAGAATCAGAATTAGAGGAAGAACAAGATTGGCTTTTCCGAAACAAGCTATCCTGTTCACAAACCTCAGTAAACCAACCTAATGTCTCTTCAACTGAACAAAATCGCCCAAAAATCTGACCTCATTCTATTCGGTCACTGAAGACCTTTGCACCAAATTCCTGAAATACTAGAACACGATCACTTCCCCTCTGGATAAAGACAATGGTTCAAGAATTAACTCCAACACTCTGCAAAATAATAAACTTATCCCTCACACAAGGAATCATGCCACCCTCACTGAAAATCTCTCCCATAATACCACTACTGAAGAACAACACCTCTGAGCCAACTTCTCCAGTCTCCTATCACCCCATATCCAGCATCCCGCTTCTATACAAATTAATTGAAAAGACGGTCCAATGCCAGCTACAAGACCAGGTTGACGCTACCTTCCCACTTGACTCTCAACAACACGGTTTCTGAGAGCTTCACGGGTTAAAAACCTTATTAACATCCCTACTGAACACGGTGTTCAAAGGAATTGAAGACATCAGGAAAGGCTTTATCCTCATTTTCATAAACATAACATCTGCCTTTGATTCTATAATTCACTCCATACCTCTGGACAGGTTAAGCGAAATAGGACTAAGTGAAACACCGTTGTCATGGTTTCGCTCCTCTTTATTTTTATTTATTTATTTATTTATGTATTTAACAAGCTTTATATACCACCCCTTCCCGAGATCAAGGGTGGTTAACATGAAACATCACAGCAACTTTTACATTAAACTTTGAAACTATGTACATTTAACTTGTTACAACTATATAAAATAAACTTTTTATATCTATATACAATAGTCTGTGTGTGGTATGGTTGCATACATTGGTATCATGAGATGTGTTGTGTAATTATGTTACGAATTTTGCATTACCACTTGGTTATTTTTATAATGTTTTAGATATCTTGGGATTTATTGATACTGTAGAAAAGGGCCAACTAGGCCAGGCGTGAAAACCAAATTGGATACGATTGGGGAATTGGATGAATCAGCTTCTAACACACGAACCTATATCACCATGGTTCATCCAGTATATGGGGATCTAGATTTAATGGATTCAGGGACAGACAGTGGATCTGGATCCATAATATCCATAGGGATAGGAAGCGCTAGTAGCTGCTCTATACATGAAACTGGATTATAGAACCTAACTTAACTATAGGCCATAGAAATTTACAGGTCTGAACTGCAGTAAAACTGTCTCTTTAAGTGAACTTCTGCTTTTCTCTAGGACATTGGACTTAGCAAATAGGGCTTATGTGGTTAGCAAATAGTGCTTATGTGGACACAGTATTGGGTCAGGCTAAACTTCTCTAAATAAATAGAACAGAGAGTGCATCTGCTTTATCCTGCAATCTGATAGGCTAAAGAGGTTGCTGGGTCAGGATGAACTGCTTTTAGAAATTGGGCTTTAAGTCAACAAGCAAACATAGCTTGCGTAAATAGTAGAAAATCAGTAAATATTATAAGTAACTAATTAGCTTCTGTTGTATAGTGGAAACACAGCGACACCTATTGAATCTAGTGAATATAGTTATGAGGTGTAACTTCTTCTTTCTATATGACGTGTTGCATATGTTAGCAAAATTTATGTGCACTTTTGTAATTTGGAAAGCACCAGATGTTAATTAAAGATTAACTGAGTCAGCTGATATTTTACAATAAAAATAGTAGCCCTGTGAAGCCATCTTTGAAGAAAATCCCGCGGCGCCGCTGGGCTCGGTCCCGAGGCCAGCGGAGTAACCGGGTCCCCGGGGGCCGAGCCCGCTGGTGTTGTTGCTGGGGGGGTATGGGGGGTGTAGAGCAGCAAGCGAGCTGGACCGTCGGCATCGCTCCCACGCTGTGACGTGGGGCGAGCCGATTGGGTCCGGCGGTTTTTGGGGTGGGTGGGGCCATCCAGGAAGCATGGGAGATCGCCGGCGTGCGATCTCCCTCTTCCTGCTGTGCCGGCGAACAGAGCAGGTGTGTCTTGGGGGTTGCGTCTTCGATGGTCGGTTTTTTCACGGAGCTGAGGTTCGTGCGTCGGCGGGTGGGCCTGTATTAGTTTCATTGAATTGCCCAGGCTCCGTGTTTAAATTTAAAAAAAAAAAAAAATGAGCGACAGCAGGCCCGGAGCATAACGGCAATTGCCGTCGGTGCACGAGGGCGCTGTTGCAGGGGCACTTTTGAGGCAGCCTCCTTAGTTGGCCATTGTGGTTAGGGATCATCTGCTGGGGCATTTTCTGTGGGAGCAGTGGCCAAAGGCAGGTTTTTTTTTTGGTTTTTTTTCCAATTCAAAGGAAGGAAAGGGGCCGTTAAGCACTGGGTGTGTAGGCCTTATCCGGGGCCCCGAGCCTTCCTTCTCTTGTGTTAGACGCCTGGGCTTGTGGGGGGCTGTCCTCGGGTCTGGGTTACATGGCCCGCTCTCAGAGGGGAAAGGGGGTGGGGAGGAGGTCTGGCCCTGCTGCAGCAAGTGCCAGTGGGCGGGGGACCAGCAGGCGTGGGAGTGCATCGGGAGGGGCAGGCGGGTCTGGCTCTGGGGGCTTGGCTGTGGCCAGGGGACGAGGGCGGGTTCGCCATCCACGTGGCAGGGGGTGGCAGGGGCGGGCGGAGTCCCGGGGTAGCGCGAGGCCACCGCCAGGTGGCGACATTGGCTTCCCGCCTGGGGAAGGTTTGGGGGTTACAGGTTCCGACCGGCCCGTAGGTGTTGGGGAAGAGCCGGTTTGCCCCCCGGTATTGCCTAGTGCCCCTTGCGGGGTGATGTTGGAGTCGGTGCTGGCAAACGGTGACGCTGGCCGCTCCTCTGAGCAGATTGGGGTGCCCGGGGGCGATCGTCCGGTGTGCGGCCCATCGGGGATTCCCTTCTTTCCCCTGGGTTATACGCCCGGCCTGATGGATGGGCGCTTTGCTCGCGGTATTGTGGGGTCCACTGTGCCATGGGCCTTTGGGGCCCATCCCTATGGGGCGGTAGGTCCATGGGGGGGTGGCTGGGGAGGTTGGTCCGGAGCCGGGTCGGCAGGGGCACCGGCGCTGCCTGGTTGTGGGCTGGCGGGTTGGGAGGCTGGGGGTCAAGGTTCATCTGCCTGGAGCTGGGGTGCAGGGCCTGGAGCTGGGGTGGCTGGGGCGCCTGGGGCAGTTGCTGCTGGCTTCTGTCCGTCTTTCCCCCTGCAGGTACCCGAGAGCTCTGGGGGTCGACCGAACATGTCTGTGCGAGCGAGTGGAGCGGCATCCGCTGGGCCTGAGGCAGAGCAGACAGACCGGGCCGCTGGAGCGGCGGCAGTCCTCCCGCCTGTGGCGTCCACTGCGGAGACCAGTGAGTATGCGGGGAGTGGGGATACCGCCCTAGGGGGTGTACCTGTTGCTGGGAACAGTTGCGCTGACGGTGGGAAGGCGAAGGAAAAGCGCAAGCGTGGTCGGCGTCGGCGGCGTGACTCCTCTTCGTCGTCCACTTCATCCTCGTCGGCGCAGTCTTCGTGCGACTCCGCGCCGGATAAGGGTGATCAGGGTGAGGGGGTGGGTACCACGGTGGTGCATTGCTTGGAATTATGGGAAGGGGTACCCAAAAAATTGCGACATCGTCTTAAGCGGCGACGGTATATTGACATTTTTCGTTTGTTGGAGGGCATAAAACGCTCGGGTGACAGCAGACGGAAGCGCAAGGAGGACGAGAAAGCGAGAAGGGTGCGGAAGGTTTCCCGTAATACTATAAATTGGACTAGGGCCTTTTTGCGCTTGGCCAGTGTATGGGGTCATTATTTTCCCGAACAGTATGGTGCTTTGCTGGCTTATGCGGACACAATCTTGGCGGCGTCGCAGGCGCACGATGGGTGGGCCTGGTTAAATTACGACGAGGAATTCAGGGATATGATGGAGGAAAACGGTCGACTGTCGTGGGGTACGAAAGACATTAATCTGTGGCTCACTCAGATGTCTGCTAAGAGCAGGGTGGGGGGTGCTGGGGCGGGTGGGGGCAAAGTGGGGGTCACTGCGCCACCTGCCGGTGTGCGGTCCTTTCGGGCGCCAGGGCCAGTTGCCGCTCAGTCTAGAGTGGGCGGGCTGGGAGAAGACGTCTGTTGGCGCTTCAGTAAGTCGGCGTGCCCATTCCCCGACTGCAAGTTCAAACATGCCTGTTCCTTGTGTGGAGGTGGTCATGCCGCCGCGAAGTGTAGTCGCAAGGGAGTGGCGGGAGCCCCGGCGGGGGGTAAGTGATACGGCCTCTAGGGTTTTGGCCCCCACCCCCGTACGGGTCGACGTTATGCGGCCGTGGCTTATTTGGTATGGGGGGACCCGTGGGGGCGCAGTGCGAGGACTGATTTTGCCGGGTTTCATGGGAGGTTTTCGCATTCCGTTGCGGGGCGTTCCCAGCAGGGTATGTTCAAAAACGACAGTTCGGCTACAGCTCTAGCGGAGGTCGTGCGCCGGAAGATCAGCGACGAATGTGCGCTGGGGCGGGTTGCTGGTTCATTTCCGGACCCCCCTTTTTCTCTGTTTGTCGTCTCGCCGCTGGCGGTGGTCCCCAAGAAGGAGCCAGGAAAATACCGGTTAATCCACAACTTGTCTTGCCCCCCTGGGGATTCCGTAAATGATCACATTCCTCGGGAGCACTGTTCGGTGCGTTACGCGTCTTTTGATGCGGCTGTGGCATTAGTGAGGCAATGTGGGCCGGGGGCCTTGCTTGCGAAAGTGGACATTGAATCTGCATTCCGATTGTTGCCTGTGCACCCTTCTGCTTTTCCGTCGCTGGGTTTTCGCTTCGATTCACAATTTTACTATGATAAGTGCATGCCTATGGGTTGTGCGGTGTCTTCCGCTTATTTTGAAGCTTTCAGCACGTTCCTTCACTGGGTTCTGGAACAGTGGACAGGTTTGTCCACTATCATGCATTACCTGGACGATTTTTTGTTCGTAGGGCCCGGTCTGACGGATACTTGTGCTAAGCTGTTGGGCGCCTTTCATAGCCTGGCCGGCGACTTCAGTATACCCATCGCGGCGAGCAAAACGGTGGGTCCGGTCACATGCCTTACTTTCCTGGGCATTGAGATTGACACCGATAATATGTTAGTGCGGTTGCCGGCGCAGAAAGTAGAGCGGCTTCGACATTTGGTCGCCTTTGTAGGTGCGGCGGACAAAACCACTCTTCGGGTTCTACAGTCTTTGGTCGGTCATCTCAATTTCGCTTGCAGGGTGCTGCCGATGGGGCGCCCCTTTGCGCGGCGGTTATCCTTGGCGATGGCGGGAGTGCACCAGCCACATCATCGTATTCGTGTGTCGGCTGGCATGTGGGAGGATTTGCGGGTGTGGGATGCCTTTTTGGCTGACTTCAATGGCTGCAGGGTCGTCCAGTGGTCGGAGCAGTCCAATGCGGATTTGCACTTGTTTACTGACGCGGCGGGCAGTTCCAGTTTTGGGGCATACTGTCAAGGAGCCTGGTGCGCCGAGGCATGGCCTTGCGACTGGGTGGCATCTGGGTTGACCCGTAACATTACCTTTTTGGAACTATTCCCTATCGTGGTGGCGCTGTGGGTATGGCCGGAGCGCATAAGGAACAAGAGGGTGTTATTCTGGTGTGACAATGCTGCGGTGGTCGAGGTCATCAACCGCAACGCACCCAGGTGCCCGAGGGTGGCGGCACTGATGAGGGTTTTCGTCTTGGCTTGCTTGCGCCTGAATGTCACTGCCAGAGCGCGGCATGTGCCTGGCGTACATAACTCCATTGCTGATGCTCTGTCCCGTTTTCAGTGCACGCAGTTCAGGTTATTGGCTCCAGCGGCAGACGCAGTTGCATCGGCGGTGCCGTACCATCTTTGGCGGATTGGGACCCTGACGTGATGGTGCTGTTGTCCATGTCAGTGACGCGTGGGACGTGGGCGAAGTATCGGCGTGGCTATACTCAGGTGAGTGCTTTTTTGGGCACGCGTGGATGGAAAGGGGGGAGTGTGCATGCTGGGCTCGTAAGCCAATTTGTGTTGTGGGCAAAAAAGGACGGCTGGGCTCGGTCTGCGGTCATTGCGGCCTTGGCGGGGTTTTCCTTCTTCTGCAAGGCGGCTGGTTGGGGTAGCCCTCACACATTCTTTTTAATCAAGCGCCTGCTGGCTGGGTGGGCCAGGGCGCACCCCAAGCCGCAGGATTGGCGGCTGCCAGTCTCGCACGCTCTTCTTCTCAGCATTTGCACGGCATTGCCGCAAGTCGCGACCTCTCCTTTCGAGGCGATTTTGTTTCGCGCGTTGTTTGCGACTGCCTTTTTTGGGGCATTCCGTGTTTGCGAGCTGGTGCCCAGGTCTGCGCGGTGGGGCGCTTGCGGTGGGCTGGATGCCAAGTGTGTGGCGGTGGAGACTTCGCAGGTCCGCATCCTTGTCGCGCGTTCCAAAACGGACCAGGCGGGTAAGGGTGCGTGGGTGATCCTGAATGCCATTTCTCCCTCGCCTTCTTGCCCAGTTTCCTGCCTGCAGAGTTACGTGCAGAGGAGACCGGAGTCCCCGGGCTACTTTTTTATCCACACGGACGGATCACCGATTACCCAGTTCCAGTTTACTGCGGTTTTGCGTCTAGTACTTCGTTACCTGGGCTACGATGAAAGGGGTTATGCCTCACACTCCTTCCGGATCGGTGCTGCCACAAGTGCGGCTGCGGCGGGACTTGAGGGCCCCGTCATTCAAAGCATTGGTAGGTGGCGCTCGGATGCGTACAAGGGGTACGTGCGCCCGTGACTGTCCCGGGCGGTTCCGGGGCGGCACGAGTGCTGATCTTCATTGCACGGGAAGCGAGGTGGTGGGGGGAGGGGGGGAAGAGGGGGTTTTTCATCCTTTGCTTCTTGTTGCAGGCGATGCCGCTGGTTGCAGTTCGATTTGTCTCCTTTCAGATGGTTCATGCTCTGGAGAGTGGTGGATCATCGGGCATTCCTTTGTCTACTGGGCGGAGCGCAGGGCAGCTGTGTGGCCATTGGGCATCCACCTCGGATTGGCTGCTGCAGGGATTCGGCTGTGCTGGATGGGACAACGTGGCATGCGATGGCAGCAGCTGATTGCCTGCATCCAGGCGAAGATCGAACAGCATCAGCGGCCAGTCAGGCTTCTTATCCACTTGGGCGGAAATGACTTGTCCAGCTGGCCATGCCGGCAGCTTATACTAACTGTGCAGACGGACATTGGCCTTTTGCGGGAATTGCTTCCGGGGATTGCCATTATCTGGTCTGACATCATTCCACGCCCTGCGTGCTGGTTTCAGCGGCGGTGGTCGCGGGGTTTGGTAAAGATTAACCGGCAGATAGGGCGTTGGGTGATGCAGACCAGGGGGTGGCAGGTGTTGCACCCTTGGGCAGAGGTTAAGTGCTTAGGGCTGTACAGGCTGGATGGTGTGCACCTTGCCCCGGTGGGGCAAGACTTGTTACTGAATGATTGGCAGGAGGCGCTCGAAGGTTGGCATTGGTCGCAGCTGGTTTCGGGGGGGCGGCACAAGGATAGGGGCCTACCTTGTGCCGGTGGCGGGGTAGCGAGCTGGTGCTCGCCGACCCGGCGGTGCAGTGGCGGCTGAGGCCACTTTGCAGGGGAGCGGGTTGCTCCTAGTTTGGGAGAGACATCACTGTTGGGGTCTCTGCCCGGAGGAAAGCAACGGGAGCCGGCCTTTGCTATAGCACGGCGAGGCGGGCGGAAGGGGGAACGGGTGGTGGGCGGGCATCATCCGGATTGGGGTGGGGGGGGAGTTGTTGTGTGGAATTAAAAGTCGAATTGGCCCTTGTTGGGCCGGTGTTGGTTTATGGTTATGTAGCTGCGACCAATAAAGAAACATTATTATGCCAAACCTCAGTGAGATTGTGTTTTTGTGCACGGGGCATCAGGGGGCTGAGATGTGGCAGGAGGTAGTGTGCGGGGAGGTCCATCCGGATACCTCGGTTAATCCCGCGGCGCTGCTGGGCTCGGTCCCGAGGCCAGCGGAGTAACCGGGTCCCCGGGGGCCGAGCCCACTGGTGTTGTTGCTGGGGAGGATGGGGGGGGTGTAGAGCAGCAAGCGAGCTGGACCGTCGGCATCGCTCCCACGCTGTGACGTGGGGCGAGCCGATTGGGTCCGGCGGTTTTGGGGGGGCCGGGGCCATCCAGGAAGCGTGGGAGATCACCGGCATGCGATCTCCCTCTTCCTGCCGTGCCGGCGAACAGAGCAGGTGTCCCTTCCCACCCTCCCTTGCGCTGGTTATCGGGGCATGTGGTGAGGGCTGATTAGGGGGTAGGTTTTGTCGCAGCTGGGTGGGGGTTGAGTTGTGTTGAAGTTGGGAGTGTGTAGGCGGGGTAGGCTGGCGCTCGCCGACCCGGCGGTGTAGTGGCGGCTGAGGCCACTTTGCAGGGGAGTGGGGAGCTCCTAGTTTGGGAGAGACATCACTGTTGGGGTCTCTGCCCAGAGGAAAGCAACGGGAGCCGGCCTTTGCTATAGCACGGCGAGGCAGGCGGAAGGGGGAACGGGGGGTGGATGATGCCCCACCGTGCTAAATGGCTGGTGGGCGGGCATCATCCGGATTGGGGTGGGGGGGGAGTTGTGTGGAATTAAAAGTCGAATTGGCCCTTGTTGGGCCGGTGTTGGTTTATGGTTATGTAGCTGCGACTAATAAAGAAACATTATTATGCCAAACCTCAGTGAGATTGTGTTTTTGTGCACGGGGCATCAGGGGCTGAGATGTGGCAGGAGGTAGTGTGCGGGGAGGTCCATCCGGATACCTCGGTTACTCTAATGGATATGTCTGTTTTAGACTCCATGTGTTTCCTCACAGAGCTCTGTGGTATTTAATTGGTTAATTGTGTCTCGTCTTTTCTTTCCTATTGAGAGGTATAGAAAAATTAAAAAGAATCCAGGTTTTATGTGAAGGATTTCAGACCCCAGAAGGGTGAGAGTCAACAGATACTATTTGGATCACTGAAATAATCAATGAAAAGAAATGTTTTTAAGTCCTTATGGAATTGAAGGAGGTCCTTTGTTGCTCTTAAGTCATTGAGAAGTGAGTTCCACAATATAGGAGCAATGTAAGAGAAGGCTCGGGAACTAGTACATTGGTTTGTGTTGCGGATATGGGAGGGGATAGATCACAAGTCAAGATAAAATACAATACTTCAAGTCCTTTCCCACTAAAACAAGGTCTTCCTCAAGGCTCGGCACTCTCAGCTCTCCTCTTCAACCTTTACATACAGCCAGTATGCAAAATATTATATGAATACAACATATACTACCACCTATATGCAGACGACCTAATGATATACTCCACTCTAGACATAAGGAACCCTGACTACTCCACCATCTCATCCTGTATGACAGCAGTCACAGAATGGTTAATACAATGCAATCTGGAAATCCACAAAAAATCTGAAGCCCTCATAATCACAAGAGACCCCACATTTAATCCCCCAGATAACTTACCAATAGAAACAGATCAATCCCGGTAAAGTGAGGTAAAATACTTAGGAATATACCTTGATCAGAGACTCAGTCTCACATCAGCAAAACAACCACCAAAGTCTATTAAAAAATGAAATTTCTGCAAAATCTTTGACCTATACTCAAACAGAACCACTTCTGTTCCGTATGTCAGGCGCTAATCACACCGCACCTCGATTATTGCAATCTAATTCTACATGGCTTACCCAAATGTGCAGCCCAAGCCTTACAATTGGCTCAAAATGCAGCAGCTCGACTAATTACAAGAACCAATAAACAAGCCTATATCACTCCCATACTTGAATCTCTCCATTGGCTCCCCATTAAATTACGAATAAAATATAAAGCAATAATGATGGCATTTAAAATACTACACAATCAATCTGCTGGCTGCTTAAAAAATTTAATCAAAAGAGTCCCAGACAACAGATCAAGGAGGACACAGGACCAAAACCCCCTTGCAACCACTACAATATCTATGTGCACCTCCCAGAATGTACTCCATAGAGTGTTCAAATTCTATATCTCATCACTATGGAACTCTCTTCCATACTACCTGAGAGCAACCACAGATGTTATGACTTCAGAAAATTCTTGATAACCAATCTATTTACTGAACACTTCAATACCATAGAAGTCAAGTAATTGTATCGACTAATACAACAGATGGCCTATTGGCAAATCACCAAGCATCTGTAAGAGTTCAAATACCCGTGTAAATAGTTAAAATGTTATATGTAAGCACTGTTGTTAATTACTAATGTAAATAGTTCTGATGAAATGTTCCATGTAAACAAAGTTATGTTCATTGTAAACCGCTTTGAGAATCTGAAAAGCGGTACATAAAAAAATGTTAGTTAAATAAATAAATAAATACAGCTACGAGAGTTAAAGAGAAAATTCCAGCCTCGAATTGGAATGCTACAAGATGCTCAAGGATTCATGTTGCATGATGCTGAGAAGATCAAGAAAAGGTGGAAAGAATATACAGAGTCATTATACCATAAAGATCAAGTGGACCAAAAGCCATTTCAACCTGTACCTTATGATCAGGAACCATTGGTGATGAAAGAAGTTGAAGCAGTATTGAAAGCCTTATCAAAAAACAAAGCACCAAGCATTGATGGCATTCCCATTGAAATATTACAGCAATCGAATGAAGCTGTTACCAAACTTACAAGGCTCTGCCAGGAAATTTGAAAGACAAATTCATGACCAACTGACTGGAAAAGATCTGTATTTATACCAATATTGAAGAAAGGTGACCTGACTGACTGTGGAAATTATCACACAATGGCTCTGATCCCACATGTCAGCAAGATTCTGCTCAAGATCATTCAGCAGAGATTACAACCTTACTGTGAACAAGAACTGCCTGAAGTGCAAGCAGGTTCAGGAAAGGGTGAGGAATGAGAGACATCATCGAGGATGTGAAATGGATCTTTGAAAAGACAAAAGAATACCAAAAGAATATCCATATGTATCTTATTGACTTCAGCAAGGCTTTCGACTGTGTAAACCATGAGAAACTGAGAGCCACATTAAGAAGCATGAGTATATCAGAACACCTGATAGTTCTCTTGCACAACCCTTATATTTATCAAGAAGCAACAGTTCAAACAGAACTAGGAGAACAGAATGGTTTAAAATCAGCAAAGGTGTATGACAAGTTTGCCTACTTTTTTTATTATTATTATTTTATTTAGCTGTATTTATATCCCACTTTTCACCAGGTCAAAGTGGTCAATTGGGGGATACATTTAACACAAGGGGATATGAGACACATACACTAATACTTACAGGGAACATGGGCAATGGAGGGTTAAGTGGCTTGCCCAAGACCACAAGGAGTGCCTACAGGCTAGAAATCCCAGTCCCTCCGGCCTGAGATTGCTGTCCCCAGGTGGGACTTGAACCCCCAGCCCTCCGGCCTGAAGTACCTTGTCCTAACCACTAGACCACTCCTCCCTCCTTTCCCTGCCTGTTTAATTTATATGCAGAACAACTCATCAGAGAAGCAGGACTGTATGAAGACAACCAAGGTGTGAAGATTGGTGAAAGACTCATCAACAGCCTTCGCTATGCTGATGATACCACATTACTGTCTGAAAGTGAAGAAGATCTGAAATATTTGCTTCTCAAGATCAAGGAACATAGTCTTAAAATGGGTCTGCACATTTTAAAAAGATCCTGACAACTGACAAAATAAATAAGTTGATGATTGATGGAGAAGAAATTGAAATAGTTGACAATTTTAACTTACTTGGATCAACAATCAATAAAGAAAGGACCAGCAGTCAAGAAATCCAATGACGTATTGCTTTTGGTAGAATGGCTATGAAGGACATAGACAAGATTCTCAAGAGCAGCAATGTCTCTCTCTATACAAAGATTCGACTTGTCCAGGTCATGGTATTTTCAATAGCATCATATGGATGCGAAAGTTGGACAGTGAAAAAGATAGACAGGAAGAAAATTGGTGCCTTTGAATTATGGTGCTGGAATGAATACTGTGTATTTCATGGACTGCCTGAAGAACAAACCGGTCAGCACTAGAGAAGATCAAACCTTAGCTTTCCTTAGAAGCTAATATGACAAGACTTTGACTTTCATACTTTGGACACATCATGCGAAGAACAAGATCATAGAGAAAGACATAATGCTTGGCAAGGTAGAAGTTCACCGTAAAAGAGGAAGGCCAGCAATGAGATGGAGCCATACAATAATAGCAGCTATAGATACCACTCTATCAACAATGAGTCGCTTGGCTAAAAAACAAACAAAGTTTAGGTCAACTATCCAGAGGAGCGCCAGGAGTCGACACCGACTCGACAGCATGTAACAACAACATCAATAAATAACAACAAAGCATGCACGGGGGACAGGGAAATGCCTACAGTACCTGATTGTAACTTGCCTTGATCTATTACTGGAAAGGCATTAGCTAAATACTAAATGAAATAAAAAAACAAATACACAGTGACTGCAACGTTCTGGTATCCAATGTGTGCATTACAATGGAAACTGTTTACAAGCAGTTAAACAAGAAAATAAAAAGGTGCCAACTACAGTCTTAAGTTCCTTCTGTTAACATCACTTCTTGCACAACAAAGATATGAAGAACTTAGCATGATAACCTTTGCTAGCAGAAATTAATTGGTAACTATGCACATTTCCATGTCTCATCTAAGTGATATTATGCGTGGCAGAAGTACTGAAATATGTCATATGAACTGTGTAATTAGTTCAGCAATTGCCATTAAATGAAAAACAGAACAATTTTCTGTTTACTGTTCTCACAAATCAATATTCTGCCTGCATTTGCATGCCAATTGCCTTTTGAATTTCAAGTCAAGATTAAATTAAGCTGTTAAATGTTATGGAATATGTGAAAAAGAGATATGGGCCTATACTCTATGGAAGTCCGAGATGGGTATAAAATGTGTGGAGGACTTTTTTTGGGGGGTTTTAAGTGCATTCAAGTCACTGCTGACTCCTGGCAACCCAGCAACTCCTGAGTTTTCTTATCAAGGTATGACTGGAAGTAGATTACCAGGCCTTTTGCTAGGAGACAATAGAGAGTAAAGCATCTTGCCCAAGGACAGCCAATGGGAATAAAAGTCAGATTTCTTGGGTGGTAGGTTGTTGTTCTAACCATTAGGTTACTCCTCCAGTGCAGAAGGCTAAGGGCCCCTTTTACTGACACTTAGAGGCATGTTTACTAAGTTGGACTAACAATTAGCATATGCTATTTGTAATTGGGTTCCACTTTATTCAGCTTAGCTCAAGCTAAAGGGCATGTTTACTATCTGTTCCATAGTCCATTTTATTCCTATGGGCTGTGTGACAGATAGTTTGAGCTAAGGGTTAGTAAAAGGGGCCCTCAGTCTCCACAGGATGATACCAACTAAACCCTGAACCAACTGACCTATTCTTTTCAATAATATATTCTTGGAGTTCCTTTCCTTTGTTAATTTTTTACTGTTGTAAACTGCTTTGATGCTACACGAGGCATAAGGTGATATAGCAAGTTTTTAATAAACGTAAACAGAAATATTAATATTTAGAAAAGGCAAAGGCGAAAGCTAGAAGGATTCTTGGGTGTATAGGGAGAGGAATGGCCAGCAGAAAAAAGGAGGTGATAGTGCCTCTGTATAAGTCTTTCGTACTCACCTCATTTGGAGTAATGTATGCAATTCTGGAGGCCACACCTTCAAAAGGATATAAACAGGTTGGTGTTGATGCAGAGGGTGGCTACTAAAATGGTTAGTGGTCTTCATTAGAAAGCATATGAGGATAGGTCTAAGGATCTTAATATGTATACATTAGAGGAAAGGTGGGATAGAAGAAATATGATTGAGACATTTAAATACCTCCGTGACATAAATGCACAGGAGGAGTGCCTCTTTCAATTGAAAGCAAATTCTGCTATGAGGGGACATAGGATGAGGATGAAAGGTGATAGGAGTAATATTCAGAAATATTTCTTTACAGTAAGAGTGGTAGACACGTGGAATAGTCTCCCAGTGGAGGTGACAGAGATGAGGACAGTCTCTGAATTCAAAAAAGCATGCTCTCACTAACATATCTGAAAAACATCTTATCCCCCAATTTTATTGCATTGGCTATTTCTTCTTCTTTTGGTATCTTTTCTTTCCTGACCACTTTCCTAGCTTCTCTGGGTTTTTCCAAATATAGATGCTTGTCTTCCTCTCTCTGTGATCTCTTGTATTTTATGAAGGCCACCCTCTTTTTCTTCATCTTTTCAGCTATTTCTTTTGAATAGCCATAGTGGCTTATTTTTCCTTTTACATTTATTTACCTTTCTAACAAAAAATCTTATTGTCCTTAAAATATCTCTTTTCAGTTTTGCCCATTGCTTTTCTACATCCCCCAGTTGTTCACATCACGCTAACAACTCCTTGAGGTATTGTCCTATCTTGGCAAAGTTAGATTTTCTAAGGTCTAAGACCCTCACTTTTAAATGGATTTTATCAAGCCTAGTCCTAATACTGAACCACACCATCTGGTGATCACTGGATGTGAGATGCTCTTCCACTATGACATCAGAAACACTTTTCCCATTGATAAGCACCAAGTCCCATATGGCCTCTTCACATGTCAATTCTGTTACAAGTTGCCAGAATAGTTCTCCCTGTAGAGAATCTAGGATCTCACTTCTAAATGACACCACAGCAGGGATGTGCCATTCAACATCCGGCATATTGATATCACCTATCTATAGCACTTCTCCTTTCATGGCAATAATGCATATGTCGTCTATTAATCTCCATCCACTTCTCCCTATGAGGGAGATCTGTATATCACACAAAACAAATGGATTTCCCTTTCCCTCTTTCTAGTTTAACCCACAGTGCCTCTTCATTCCCTTTTAAGCCCTGTAATTCTATAGCTTTAATGTTATTTTTTATATATAGTGCCACTCCTCCTCCCTTTTTTCCTACCCTATCCTTCCTGAATAAAGTATAGCCCAGTATAATTATATCCCAGTCACGGCTGTCCGTGAACCATGTCTCCATAATGCCCCTAAATCTATAAGTCAGCCTCTTCCATTAAAGCCTCAACATCTGGGATCTTATTTCCTATGCTATGGGCATTTATGCACACCACTTTCTAGATGTTGCCCCTTTTACCAATTTCTACAGGGGTATTTAATGTTTCATTTATCTGTGGGCTTTCACTTACCTTTGGGCTTTCTTTACCCATCCCCAATGAATCTACTGCTGCTATCACTACTATTACTTTACATTTGTATAGCACTACAAGGCATAGGCTGCACTGTAGATAGACAACGAGAAGTACTACAATGATGCATGCAAGGAAATAGAATCAGAAACTATATGCGGAAGAACAAGATTGGCTTTCCTAAAGCTATGCAAGTTAAAGACAAAATTCCAGACTTGATCTGGAATGCTAAAAGATGCTCAAGGATTCATGCTGAATGATGCTGAGAAGATCAAGAAAAGATGGAAAGAATACTAATGGTCAACAAGAACAAGTGGCTCAACAGCCATTTCAACCTGTACTATATGATCAGGAACCGTTGATAATGAAGAAAAAGTAGAAGCAGCATTAAAAGCATTATCAAAGAACAAAACACTAAACATTGATGGCTTTCCCATTGAAGTATTACAGAAATCAGATGCAGTTGTTATAATACTTACAAGGTTCTGCCAGGAAGTTTGGAGGACAACATCATGGCCAGCAGATTGTAAAGGATTTGTGTTCATACTGAAGAAAGGTAATCCAACTGACTGTGGGAATTATTGCACAATTGTTCTCCCCCACGCCAGCAAGATTCTACTCAAGATCATTCTATAAAGACTACAACCATACCTTGAATAAGAACTGCCTGAAATGTAAGCAGGGTTCAGAAAAGAACAAGTAACAACAGACATCATCGTGGATGCAAGATGGATTCTTGAAAAGAGAAAAGATTACCAAAATGATATATATTATGTTTTTTCTTGACGACAGCAAAGCATTTGATTGTGTAAATCATGAAAAGTGTCTACATTAAGAAGTATAGGTATACCAGAATATATATTGTAGTTCCTATGTACAACTGTCATATTAATCAAGAAGCGACAATTCAAACAGAACAAGGAGAAACAGAATGGTTTAAAATCAGCAAAGGTACATGACAAGGCTGAGTACATTCCCTATACCTAATTTATATGCAGAACAAATCATCAGAGAAGCAAGATTATATGAAGACAACCAAAGTGTGAAGCTTGGTGGAAAACTCATCAACAATCTTTGCTATGCTGATGATACTGTTACTGGCTAAAAGTGAAGATGACCTGAAACATCTGCTTAGCAAGATCAAGGAATACAGGGCCCGATATTCAAAGGCATTTACATGGTTTACAGAGCTGTAAACTGTGTAAATGTCCCTAAGGGGGATAACATGGTTAGTGCCGCTGAATATCCTTCAGTAATGCCACTATATGCCCCGATGCTAACCGCTTAACATTGGGGCATGTCAGGGCATTCCGGCGGAGGTAACCAGGGATAACGGTGCAGCGGTGATATTCAGGCTGTCCTAACTTTTGCTGCTGGAGCTAACTGGGCAGCAAATTAATATCTCCGCTCAATGGTTATCTTCTGCGCCATGTGCGGCTGTGCAGCAACCCCAGATATTCAATGCCTGTGACGGATATGGTCCCGGATTGAATATCCAGGGTTAAAGTTTGCGATGATGGCTATGCCAGAACATCTGATAGTTCTTATGCACAACCTTCGCATTAATCAAGAAGCAACAGTTCAAACAGAGCACGGAGAAACAGAATAGTTTAAAATCAGCAAAGGTACATGACAAGGCTGAGTACACTCCCCATACCTGTTTAATTTATTTGCAGAACAAATCATCAGAGAAGCAAGACTATATGAAGACAACCATCGTCGGACTCACCAGCGACCCTTGGGCAAGGAGATCGCAACTCTCAGCCACATCGGTAGGGGGATCGCCGCAGCACATCGTGTCCACCTAGAAGAGAAGGGAAAGATAAGCCTGCTCCAAGCAGCACCTTTCCCCACCCCACCGATGTCACTATCGGCCATTCAGAGCTAATAAAGACCTGTGCTTTAGGCGCACTCACACCTAAGGGCCTTGCCAAAGGGCCCTTAGGCATGGCCCTTAGTATGGAATGCAGCATGGAGGAAACAAATCTTGTGGCTATCCCAACTGTAAGTGTATCATTAGAATACTTGATATCCTACATTAAAGCAATCAGGGTAAATACAATGGAAATGAAACTAAGCATGATAACCTACTGTGCTTTAATTACATCCCTTCGGGCTCTACCTGTATCATCACAAACTATCCCACCACAGAATATCCCTATAATACATGACAGTATTTATTTATTTTATTTATTTAACAGTATCCGTAAGTGATCAACCCTAACACAACTCAGGTCATTTGACAGAGCTCGTATCTATGAAAGACTGATACACATCAAGATAGGTAGAAAGTTTTACAATCTGAATACAAATGAAAGCTTAACATCTACCAATTTGGATTGTAGTTTGATTAATGCAAGGTCAGTTAGAAACAAAATCCCTATGTTAAAACCAATCAGACATAATGTTCATCACTGAAACATGGCTGACACATATTGACCTGTTTCTCCTTTATCAACTAAAACTCCAAAACTACAATTCATTCCATTGTCCTAAAAAAAGAAAAAGAAGTGGTAGTATTCTTATCATAATGAAAAAGGAGCTCAAAGCCTCACTTGTGTCAGCAACAAGCTTAAATGGACTAGACTTACTAATGGTGGAAAGCAAACATTACAATGTTTTACTTAGGATACAAGAAACCTACATTGAATACTGATACCCCAACTACTATGCTCAAATTAGCTTGTTCATGTATTCCTCAGAAAAAGAAATAGGAGACTTCAATCTAGCATCCGCACAAGTTAGTCACGCGCAAACTTTCCTAAACGCAATGTATGATATGGATTACAGGCAAATAATAAACATTTCTATGCACAGTAAGGGAAACATACTGGATATGATCTTTATACCAAATGATCCTTATACTAATTTCACCCAATCCTATCTTCACACTATTCCAGTTTCCTTGTCTGACCACCTAAGCAGATCAATTTCAGCTTAACTCTGCCTACAGATAAACAAGGATTAAATTAAATGAAACACATTATTCCTCTTCAAGAAGTTTGACAGGGATGAATTCTTAAAAGAGATATTACCCAAACTCAACACTGATATGAAGGACATTGACACAATTTTAAACAACTGGAATGCAGTCATAAACACAGCCTCCAGATCTAATTGAACTATATATTACACGATACAAACCCAGTCAACAAGCTTGGTACAATCTCATTCTCTGGTCACCCAGTCAAAGAACTCAATCAGATTTGTTTGGCATGATCGTGCTTTGGTAAAACCATGTTGCCTCGGATCATGCAACATATTGATTTCGAGAAAGACCACTATTCTCTCTTTCAGGAGCACCTCCATTACGTTTCCTGCCACTGAGGTAAGGCTTACTGGCCTGTAGTTTGTCACTTCTTCCCTATTACCACTTTTGTGGAGAGGTACCACATCAGCCCTTCTCCAGTTCTATGGAACTTCTCCTGTCTCCAAGGATGTATTAAAAACATCCTTTAAAGGCCCTGCAAGAACCTCTCTGAGCTCTTTCAGTATCCTTGGATGTATCCCATCCGGTCCCATGGCATTGTCCACTTTCAGTTTTTCAAACTGTTCAAACACATCATCTTCTATGAATGGTGTAGTATCTACTCCATTCCCATTTCTCAATCATAGGTGATCCTTCTCCAGAATTTGCGGTAATAAAAACAGAAGTATTTGTTTAGCATTTGTGCTTTTCAATGTTACCTTCCACTATAAAGGATTAGTAGTAGTGGAAAAAAGCTAGCTAATGAACATGGGAAAGAGAGAAACACTGGATGGGAAAGGTGAGAAAAGAATGAAGGAAGATGCTGGACACAGGGGGAGCGTTAGTAAAAGACTTGGCAATAAGAGGCTCTTGGGAATGGGAAGGTGATTGAAAACTGTGGGTAAATTACTACTACTACTACTACTACTACTACTGAGCATTTGTAAAGCGCTACAAGACATATGCAGCACTGCACAGACCCATGCAAGAGATAGTCCCTGCTCATCAGAGCTTACAATCTAGTCGAGAGACAACACAATCAAGACAGATAACACAGTAGCTGTAGACACGGAATACGTCCAAGGGGAATGGTAAGGAAACACAATGGAGATCAGGTGAGTCAAGATCCGAAAGCAGCAGCAAAAAGGTAAGTTTTCAGCCTGGATCTGAAAAGGGCCAGAGAAAGTGCCTGACGTAAAGACTCAGGTAGTTTGCTCCAGGCATAAGGAGCAGCAAGGTGAAAGGAGCGAAGTCTGCAGTTAGCAATAGAAGAGAAGGGCATGGATAGAAGTGATTTGCCAGAACAGCGAAGTTCCCGACGAGGGGTGTAGGGAGAGATAAGAGAGAAAAGGTAGTGAGGAACTCCAGAAAGAATGCACTTATAGGTCGGCAGGAGAAATTTGAACTGGATGCAGAAACGGATAGGGAGCCAAAGAAGTGACTTGAGGAAAGGAGTAATATGAGCATGATGAGGCTGGCGGAAGATTAGCCATGCAGCAGAGTGTTGAACTGATTGCAATAAACAGCAGGAGAATGACAACTAAATGGTAAATGGAAAAGGAAGAAAAATAAAAAGAAAGATTAGTGTTACAGATTGACGCAGGTAATGATGGTGAAGACAGGAAAAAGAAGAAATGGCAAGTAGACAGGTGACCCTAGAAAAAAGAACTAAGAGAAGACAGAGAAAAGCAAAAACCAGAGCCAACTGACTAGAAAAATAAAATAGCCAGAGAAGAAGGTAGAAAAAATTATTTTCTATTTAGTGACTGGAATATATGAGCTTTTGGAATGTGCATCTTCAGGAGTGGTGATAGATAAGGCTGGGGACCAACTCAGGGTAAACCTTTGGGAAGGGATCTCAAAGCCCACTAGCAAGCTGTGCTTTCTTCAGCTTTAGACATACACACACTGTCCCCGGTCACTTATCCCTCACATCTGCACACACATGCATATATTACTCCCAGGCACTCAGACCCTGCACATAAACACACACTCACACACTGCCCCCTAGATGCTCAGCCCCCACACTCAGGTCCGGCGTTAGGGGGTGGCAAACAGAGCAATTTCCCTGAGCCCCATACCAAAGGGAGCCCCAAGTCTTGCTCAAATTGAAGGCGGCATAGCCTGTAGGTGGGCTTTGGGACCCCTTCATCAGTTTCTGCCTGGGTCCCCTGCATTTTGAACACCAGCCCTGCCCACACTGCAAATGTTCGAGATGCTATGTCATAACTTCGCAGCCCATATGTGTCAGGCATGTTGAGTACATTGAATAATCACTTTAAAAAGTATACATTTACCTATTTACATGTTTATATTTATGTTGTTTGAGTAATAATTTTATTTGATTAGTATCTGGGGTCACTTGAACTTTCCTCTGCTTAAATGGGGTCACACCGGAAAAATGTTTGGGAAGCACTGCTCTAGAGCCTCTCTCCTTTGTAGACAAGAAAACAGTGCAGATTCAGATTCTTCTGATGTATGTTTCAGGCTTACAAAATAAAGACCTACAGAACACAGGATGCACAGGAACCATTATGAACTGCATCAGAAGGTCAAAGGTGGCAACAAGGAAGTAGGAAAACAGTGATGTATAACAATGAGCCACTAGATAGCATCCGTATGAGTTAATATCTGTAATACATATTGTGGGTAGTAACTGGTGTGAGGGGTCTGTGTGTGTATCAGTGGTATGATGTGTATATCTCCAGAGGTACAATGTAGCTGTTTATATGTGGGGATGTGAAGAGAAAATGTCAGAGTGTGGGGAGGAATGTGTGTGTATGTGTCATGTGTGTCTGTGTGCACTGGTGATGTGTGCTTGTTTGCAGGATGTGTAGGGGGCTGTTTGTATATGTGTAGGTGTGTACATGAGTGTGTAAATGTGTGAATGTCAGCAGTGTGTCTCCAAGGATGTGTTTGTACAATATGAATGTGTGTGTGTCATGGGGGAGGAGTGTGGGGTGGTATGTGTGTGTATTGGTGGAATGTATGGGTTAGCAGTGTATGTTAGGATTTGTGTGTGTCTGGGCATGGTGCCTTCTTGCTCCCTTGAACTATTCCCTGTCCTCCTGTATTCACTCCCTCCTATCATCTTGCACTATTTCCATTTGCTACCCTTGGACACTTTTCCTTCTTGCCTGCCACCCAGCAATACACTTTCCTTCTTCTCCTACCTCTGCCACTTCCTTTCATTCACCCTCTCCATCCCCTTCCCTTCTTGAGCTCTCTCTCTCTGTACCTTCCATACCCCCCCCCCCTGCACTCTCATAATTACCCTCTTCCTCCTCCTTCGCTCTTCCCTCTCCCTGCACTTGCCACTTTTCCATACCTCCTAATTTCACCTCTCCTTTTTGCCTTGCCCCCACACCCCTCTCTTATCATTCCTTCTCTCTAATCCCATCCTTTCCCTCATGTCCTGCCCCAGACCATGCTCCTCTCTTTTCCTCCTAGCTTTCTCCCTTCCTTTTTGCTGTGCCCCATACTTCTCCCCTCTCTTCTCATTCCTCCTCTATTTGCAGTCCTTCCTTCATGCCCTATCCCCTCACCTCACACCTTCCCTTCTGTAATGGCAGCCACTCTGTGCTAGTGGGAGCCAGGGAATCCCACCAGCTCTTCACTATTGGCTGTTCTGCCCTTTATTCATGAAACACTATGCCTCTGTTTGTTGGCACGTGTACTAAAAAACAGAGGCATATGGATAAACAAACGGATGGACCACCCCCAATATGCACTTTCGCTTAAGCAAAATACTCCTAAAAAGTAATGTGCTGAAATTATAAATACTGTAGTATTTCATCAAGAATCTTTGTTATAATATTGGAATGTATAGTTCAAAAGGGATCATTTACAAACCCTGATGCATTCACAGTGCCTGACCCATTAGAATATCATCTAATAGATTTATAAAGTTGTTGCAAATTAATGAGATATGACATACTTGTGCTATTCCAAACTAGTTGGGACTGATGCCAATGCTCTAAATTTCACAGCCAATGGCCTCATCTCTGCTGTTTTATGGATCATTGTTAAAATATTGTTGTTCCTGTTAAGAGAATAGAAAACCTTCAAAGTTATCCCAGTGCTCACAGTGTTAGAAGGCAACTTTCAAGCATTTAAAAAAAAATCTTCAAGGAACTCTATAAAAAAAAAATTTAAACAAATTTACCCCTTCTTTCCAGCAGGGGTAAATTTAAAATATAAAAGAACCCTAGACAGGAAGCAGTTTTTCTTTGGAAATCTTATTGATTCATATAAGAGTATAATATGCCTTCCATTTGCAATTTATTTTGGTATCTTTATAATTTGATGCTTGTCCTTTTCCATATGGTGATGAAGGAACAGAAAATTCTAGAATTTGTGCCACTGCTACCTCTTCGCTCCTTGCTTTCACCTGTTCCCAACTGATTTGACTTTTTTTCAGTGGCCAAGGGCCTGATTTTCTGTTTTGCATCATCACTGTCTGCTCACAGCACTGCAGCAAGCCTAGAAGTCAAAACTTTTTTTGAAAAAGCGGAATACGTTCTTCTTGTGAACAGCTAATTATCTGAACCAGACGTCACAGCAGTGGAGAGGTGGGAAAAGGGGCATGTCATGTCTTGCATTGTACAGTATTTTCTTAAATCCATTTCCTATCATTATGGCTACCTTGATAACCAAAGAAAAACATAATGTTAATTCACGTTTCCTGCCTTACTGTAAGTACTTACATAATAAACATGGCACACAGAACTGCCATGGGAGACTCTCAACAGGGACATGTTTGGGGGAAGGGGGCAGTCTGGGTAGACTGAGATGAGAAATCCATTTTTACACAGAGCCCTCCCAGTACTCAACTGAAGCTCCAAGGCTGTAAGAGGAACTCCCTCCTCTCACCACTCTTCAGCTGGAATTGGAGGGTGGGGGGGGGGGGCGGCTCTGTTCTAGGCAAAAGTCATTATGTAGCCTTGTTTAAAACAATATTTGGTTCACTAATAAATTAGCACACATTTTCCAGTTTTCTAAGAATGTGGCAGATATAACTGAATTGATATTGTGGAATTCCATTTTGGTGCATGGTTCATTATAGCATTCATTATACTTTCATAGTCTTCCTCTGCTCATTGACACATTACTCAGCTGCACCTGAAGCCACCAGGACTTTCTGCCCCCCCCCCCCTCCACCTGTATCTCCTTGATTTGCATTCTGTCCTCTGCACCCTCTCCTATGGCTCCACATCACTTTATGTGCTTGATATTAATTCTTCCTAATCTTTTCTGCTCATCCCCACACTTCCATGGTCCTATTTCTCATTATCCACTCCTTACTATCCCCCTACCATTTTGTCTTCTACCTTATCATCTGTCCTTGAGCTTCACCTTTTTTCTTCCTCTCATTCAGCCATCTCCACTCTCATTGAGGGAACCTCATCCTCACTTCCATCAGCTGACCTCCTCTCTCCCTGTTCTCTCCTACTCCTTCTCCTTCTCACATCTGTAAATGTCAACCCCAACCCTGGTCCCCTAGACTTTTTTCACACTCCCAGGGCAGGCCAGTGCATAGCCTTTCTAATTTTGTTCATATCCTTCTCCTCTCTCCCTCTTCTCCCTTTTTTGTGCACATTGTGGAATGCACATTCTGTCTTCAATAACCTTGCCGTCATTCATGATCTCTTGATCTACAATACTCTACATCTCCTGGCTCTTACTGAAACTTGATTTCTCTCTGAAGAACTCATCTCTGTCATGGAGGCTACCTTTTTTCCCATATGCCTTGGCCCATTGGTCATGGTGGCGGTGTTGGGTTCCTACTTTCTCATTCCTGCCAATTCCAGCCCCTCCTTCTGCTTCCATCTAATTCCTTTGCTTCCTCTGAAGTCCATACCATCCGCCTATTTTCTTCACTACCTCTCCGGGTAGCTGTCATTTATTCACCTCCCAACAAGTCCACTCTACCTTTCTCACTGACATTAAATCCTTGCTGTCCTCTTTTCTGGATGCATCTTCCCCTTCTGTTATTCTTGGGGGATTTTAACATTCGCATTGATGACCCTTCTGACCCTTGTGCCTTAAAGCTCCTTTCCCTAACCTCCTCATTCAACCTCCAGTTGTGCTCTATCATTCCTGCTCACAAGCCTGGCCATTGCCTTGACCTTGTCTTCTCCTCCAACTGTTCACCCTCAAACCTCTTCACTTCTACCTGCTAACCTTCACCCTTAACCACCCCACAGAATCTTTATTCTGTCAACCCTTCAGCTCTCTCCACTGCTGTCTTGTCTCCTCTTTCCTCCACTATATCATCTGAGTCTGTTGATGGGGCAGTATCCTCCTTTAACACTATACTATCCTCTGCTCTGGAGGCACTGGCTCCTCCCATTCCACATCTTGTGAGGTGTACTGTGCCTCAACCCTGGCTGTCCTCGACAACCTGCTACCTACGTTCCTGTGCCCACTCAGCTGAGTGTCTTTGGCTTAAATCATATACCCTTACTGACTACCTACATTTCAAATTCATGCTAACCTCTTTCCAGTTGGCCATAGAACTTGCCAAGCAAGAGTACTGGACCAAAATTCAACTGGGCAGGCTATGTGCCACTGTGGCACATAGCCCTGCCCACTGACCCTTAATTCTGGATATTCAATGCCGCAGCAATGGCATTCAATATCTGGGTTCGGTGCAAAGCAGACACTGCTGCAGAGCCTAACTGGGTAGTGGGTAGTTTTAGCTGCAGATTGCTAACTGGTAGCGGTGCAATATCGCCACTACCCAGTTAGCAGCAATCTCTGCCTCTGCTCCACCCAGGAACACCTCCAACATGCCCTGATGCTAACCAGATAGTATCGGGACACGTAACAGACATAGACAGGAATATTCAATGGCACTATCCATGTAGGTGTTGTTGAATATCTCCATTTAAGGCATTTACATGGTTTACTGGGCTGTAAACCATGTAAATGCCTTTCAAATATCGAGAACAGTATGCCCATCTTTCTAACTCTCTTGCCTCTGACCCCCACCATCTCTTTGCTATGCTCAACTCTCTCCTCAAGGTCCCTCCCAGCCCCCCCCCCCCCCCAATTCTTCCTTTACTGTCTGCCCAGACCTTGGCTGACTACTTCCATGATAAAATCCAGAAGATTAGCCTTGAATTCTCTGCAGGGTCACCTCAACCTCATCTTTCCCCTCTTCAATCCCATATCCTTCCCTCGCCTTTTGTCTCCCTTTCTTCCTTTTCTGAAATCACTGAGGAGGAAACTGCAAATCTCTCCTACTCCAAACTGACTGCTTCTTCTTCTGATCCCATCCCCACCCATCTACCAAGCTCTATCTCTTCTGCCATCATCCCTTCCATCTGCCATACCTTTAACCTTTTACTTTCCACTGCAACTGTTCCTATGGCCTTCAAACATGCTGTGGTTACACCTCTCCTCAAAAAGCCTTCACTAGATCCTACTTGTCCTTCCAGTTATTGACCTATCTCTCTCCTTCCCTTTGCTTCAAAACTACTTGAACAAAAGGTTCACCGCCACTGTCTTGACTTTCTTTCCTCTCAACAACTTCTGGACCCACTGCAATATGGCTTTCGTTCTCTACCTTCCACAGAAATGGCTCTTGCCAAAGTCTCCAGCAACTCGTTCCTCACCAAATCCAAAGCCCTCTACTCCATTCTCATTCTTCTTAACTTTTATGCTACCTTTGATATTTCTGATCACAACCTTCTCCTCGATACCCGATCCTCGCTTGGATTTAGGGGCTCTGTTCTGTCCTGATTTACTTCTTATCTCTCCCATCACACTTTTATGTTTATGTTTGTGTGTTTTGTTTATTTGGACTTGATAGACCGCTTTTCACAACGCAGCAGAGTGGTGTACAAAATTAAAAATTAAAAACAAAGACAGAAAAAGAATGCCAGTTCTTGACAGAAAAGATTTAAAAAACTCATACCAGAGGGAAGGGAAGGGAAGGAGCAAGGGGAGACATGAAAGGAGGTAATGACCATAATCATGAAACTGACAGGTCATTTGCAATGTTAAAAAGATAAGTTTTTAAAAGGGTCTTGAACTTAGGATATGAGGGTTCAAGATGGCAGGTGGGGGAAGTGCATTCTAGGAGGCAGGAGACAGGAAATAAAAAGCTGAGGAATGAGTGAAGTTCAGGAGGGCCTGATAAGCAGTTAGTGTGAATATTGCAGAGGAAGTGGTGTGGAGAATGGAGGAGCAAAGCATCAGAGAGAGAGTGAGAAAAATCTGTGTGTGGTTTGTGGTGAACTAAAGTGAGAAGTTTAAATTGAAGATACTACTTAACAGGAAGCCAATGGTAATGGATCAAGAGAAGAGTGATATGTTTGAAGTGAGAGGTGTAGGCGGGTTCTTACCTACAAAGCATCCCTAATAATCACCAAGATTGCCTGGGCACATGGGAGCCGTACACCAGTAGAAAAACAAAACAAAAGGAACTCAGATCACAGTCACCTGTCAGCAAAAACTCTTTATTTGGTACAAGCAGCAAAGCTGTAAGCACAAATATGCAAGTGTCTGTCTGAGGGACCTGAGAGCAGGTGACGTTCTCCCTACCCCTCAGTGGTGAGAGAGAAAGTCACCCCCGAGCTATGTAGCTGCCTCCTTATATAGATTCTCTGGCCCAAAATTCTAGTAAGTACCAGAAAGTTCTGCATAAAACTCATGTCATTTGCAGCTTTCTCCAAAGTTCTCCCTCTAGGACCCCTCCCCATGTTTATTAGTTTTCGCAGCTGAAGTTTCAAGGTCTGCTTATCTATGCTGCTGACTACGGCTCACTGCTTCTTCCTGTACTCGGTACATTTCTTCTGTGTCTTGGCACAATTTGTAATCTTCAAGGCTGAGAGTATGTGTGTTAAAGGTCTTTGCATAGCCTGTATTTCTCTGGGCCCAAAACTCTGCACACTTATGCACAAAGTATGGTTACCCAGACTTCTTTGTAGCAGGCCACATACACTCTCTCTCTCTTACAGCCCACACGTTGTCTTCTGTGCCATAAACAGGATGCTTGTGTACGTTGCAGGCTGGCAGGATTGTAAACATAGAAGGCATATGAAGCAGATCTGGGCAGAACTATCCCTAAGCCAAAATATCCCAACAGAGGCATGTGCAAGGATTCAGACTGCAGTATTTTGAATGAGTTGGAGCCGATGGAGTTGATATTGAGGTAGACCTAGAAGAACAATGTTGCTGTAGTCAAGCCTCGATACTACAAGGGTAAGCAAAAGGGTAGTAAAAGATGAGGGGGAGAGAAAAGGAAGGACAGCGCAAATCTGATGAAGTGCAAGAAAAGAATGATGAACTAGAGAGATGAGATGTGAAAAGATAAAGAAGAATCTAAAGTGACTCCCAAATACTAAATTGAGTCAACTGGTGGGATTAGAGAACCAGTGAGAGAAGGGGCCAATATTGGAAGGGAGCTACCAAAGGTAAACCATATAGCTTCAGACTTACAGTGGTTAAGGTGAAGGAAACTGTTAGACAACAAAGTAGAAAGGCTAGAGAGGCAAGAATTAAGGGGAAGTCAGTTCAAGATGGAAGTGGTGGGGGCAAACACGGTGACAGAATTCATAACGACATGGGACAAACACAGTGGATCCCTTTACAGCAATAGGATAAAAACAAAATAAACTGAAACATGTAACTTCTGAACCATCTAATGTCTCAACAAATAGGGGTGTCCTACATGGAGTGGTGGGTTCACCCCTAAACAAAGACATGGAGAGGGGTGGCCTGCACCTACTCTTGCCATCTTGCTGGGCAGACTAGATGGACCATGCTGGTCTTTATCTGTCATCATCTACTATGTTGCTATGTTACTAAGAGCAACTGAGTTTGTGTGATGGAACAAGATAATGTCATAGGAGTAGTAATGAGTTGAGATGCCATGTTGCTGTACCAGAAGAGTTAGAAGAATCAAGAAAATATTGAATAGAGGGGAGCCAACATCAAAACCTGGGGGATATCACACAGAAGAGGGAGAGATAGGGAAGAGGAAGCACCAACCAAGACAGAAAATGACCGCTGTGAGAGGAAAGAATGAAACCAGCAAAGTACCATGCCACGTAATCTGAAATCGTGAAGCCGGTCTGTTCTGGTGGTTCCTCCTCTACCGTCATCCCACTTTCAGTTGGTGTACCTCATGGCTCTGTCTTGGGACCTCTCCTTTTCTCTCTCTATGCTCATTCCCATGGTTTTTAGTACTATCGTTTTGCTGACAACTCTCAGATCTACCTTTCTGTGCCTGAAATCTCTCAAGGAATCCAGGCCTGGATCTCTGCCTGCTTATCCGACATTGATGCCTGAATATCTCACCGCCATCTGAAATTGAACAAGGCCAAAACTGAGCTCCTTATCTTCCCCCCTAAACCAACCTCCAGCCTTTCTCCCTTCTCTATTTCTGTGGATAGCACTACACTCCTTCCTGTTTCCTTAGCTCACCATCTTGGGGTCATCTTCGACTCTCTCTTTCTTCACTTATTTATTTATTTATTTATTATTTATTTACAGTCTCTTATATACCGCACTATTCAGCATCAGCGCGGTTTACATGGAACAAAAATGCTCAGTACAGTTAACACGTATGAGTTTACAGATAACAGGGCAAAAAACTTGGATAACAAGGGTAAACTATTTACAAAACTTGCTACATAGAGTCATATGAACAGGAGAGTTTCATAGAAACATATGCACTACTAAGGGTTAGAGTATCTGTCTTGGCAAAATGTGTCCCTTCTTTGCTACACACACTACTAAGGCATTTATCCACTCTTTAATCACCTCCTGTCTAGAAATTATAACCTCCTTGTTGGTTTCCCTCTGAATCATCTCTCTCCCCTTCAATCTGTTCAAAACTCAGCTGCCCGGCTAATCTTCTGCCAGCCTTGATATACTCATATAACCCCTCTTCTTAAGTCACTTCACTGCCTCCCAATTCGTTTCCATATCTATTTCAAACTTCTCCTACTCACCTATAAGTGCACTCATTCTATGGCTCCTCACTACCTTTCCTCTCTTATCTCTCCCTACACCCCTCCTTGGGAACTCCACTCTTCTAGCAGATCCCTTCTATCTCTGCCCTTCTCTTCTGCCAACTCCAGACTTTGATCTTTCCACGTGGCCTGGAACAGACTACCTGAGTCTGTATGTCAGGCTTTATCTCTAGCCCTTTTCAAGTCCAGGCTGAAAACTCACCTCTATGAGGCCACTTTTGGATCCTGATCCGCTTAGTCTCCTGTGTTTCCTTACCACTCCACTAGATATATCCTTGTCCTCAGCTGTTGTGTTGTCTGTTTTGACTAAATGGTAAGCTCTGATGAGCAGGGCCCATTTTTTACATGTGTCTGTACAGCGCTGCGTATGCCTTGTAGCCCTATATAAATGCTAAGTAGTAGTTGTAGTATACTGCACGCTCCTCTTTATTTCATAAGGAGCTACACTGCGTAACGTTTTTGGGAATCTTTAACTAAGAGGTATGCTTACTAAGCTGTGCTAAGGTTTTGCATGAAATGTGTTGAGAGTAAAAATCAATACATACTGCATTGATTTGGACCCTAATGCAAGCTGGTGGTAATTGTGCTTAATGGGAATGCACTTACTACCACCCATTGAGGTGGCATTGTGCACCCGCTCTAACAGCAAAAAAAAGTGCTGCATAAGTCTGGTAGCGCTATAGAAATGCTCAGTAGTAGTAGCAGTAGTAATTGATAGCAAACACATGCTGTCAACCCCTGCACTAAAGATGCTCTGCAGACATGCCCATATGGCACCCCTACCTCACCCATTTACATGGTTTACAGCCCGGTTGTAGCATGAGTCATCACGCTGTGATTGGTTCTTGGCAGTAATTGTTAAATCGTCAGTGTCTACGTCACATGCCGGTTCTTATAAAAAGTTGAAAGGCTCCGTTTGCTTTTGACATTGAAGCTATTATTACTACAGGCATCTCATTCAACCTGATGGCATTTTTGACCTGAAACGTGCCACATCATTCATGTTCATCATAGATTCTGTGGTATTCTCCAGCTCATGATGAAGTTCGTCTGCACCTAAGTTTACTCTGCAGCTAAGTGTTTTAAATGTCATATTGTTTTTTGAAATTAATAAAAGGAACAATCACGGCAAAGGATTGGATTCGATTCCTCCCTCTTTTGAATGATTGCTCCGACAAATAGATATTAATAGGAGGCTTTTTTCATTGCTTCAGAGTTCTTTCCCATAGGTCATAACAATATTACTTTGTGAATATGAGCTGAATCTTATTTCTGCCCAGTTTCAGATGTTGATAGCATTAACAGATTTTGGGTCTACAAAGGGATAACTCGGATGCATGTTGTAACGGGGCCAATAATATAGTATACAGGTTCGGTCCTAAATCCCTGTGTAAAATGGTTAATCTATGGTTGCTACAATGCATATGCCCTCTTGGCAGAATTTTTCATGCTCAAGATACAATTATTCAGCCATGTCAGCACAAACAATTTTTCTAGGACTTTTTCATAGTCCTAAGCTTAAGTTACTTGAGCCCTAGATCAGTAGTAGCAGTAGTATCAAAACAAGAGATCCTATTTTTGGTGCTATGAACAGAAACAATTATTTTGCAGAGGGCTTCCTCTATACGAACTTTGATCAGCATCTCCAAAATGATTACTTTTTATGTTGTCTCTAGCAATGAAATAGATCAGAGTTAGTTTTCAGTATCTTGTGCTCAGCTGGAGTTGCTCACACAGAGGTAAAAATAGATTAGCCAGGGACTTGGTGACAGAGCTAAGACATTCTGAGGAATAGTGGAGATTAGTAAAGGCTGCCAAGGTGATCACATCAGCAGCTTGTAGAAATAAGGCCCTGTATGGTTTCTATCATTCAGTGCAAGCTGGAAATCCTTTAACAAAATGTCCTAAAAACACAGCTCATTCACGGCAGAGAACCTACATTTATTAGCAACAAGAGGTTTGCATAGCTTTTAAAATACAATGCAGCACAAACATTTAAATGATATTTTTCATACAAAACATACCTTAAAATTGCTTTCTAATTACTGTAAATACATGTAGGAAAGCACAGTACAGCAAATCTATATTCAATGTTTTACCAGAAATTTCTAGTGGTGTGATCAAATCCTGGAACTTTAAGAGAGGAAGGAATTCAGTGAATAATTATCTTTGGATTGGATGACAATAAAATAAAATAAAATAAAATAAGGTATCAGCAAATTAAAACTGAGACCATGATATAATTATATTTAACATTGTATTTATGGTAGAGCAAATTTGGCAGGCATCTGCACTTGGGCTGAATTGTTATTAATTGATTTCAGTTGATAATTTAATTTGTGCTCAGACCAATTGGACAGATATTTACAAAGGGCCCGATTCTGTTCTGGATGTCAATCTCCTTTGTATGTCAGATCTGAACCGGACATACAGAGGGAATCGCGATTCTGATCCCACGGGGCACATCTAGCTCCGTGGGATCAGAATCGTGAACAGTCCTGCACATGCAGGCCAGGAATGCAATTCATTCCGGCCTGCATGTGCAGGGCTGTCCCCAGCTAACTCAGCCAAGGCTCTTCAATGGAGCCGTGGCGCCATGGTGTCATGTTGCCATGGCACAGCTGCTCCACTGAAAAGCTGCGATGCCAGCCGCCAGACTTCAGGGCTTCATTCCCTGCAGCCCAACCCCCAATCTAGCCTCCTAAGGCCAAGGTCGGGCTGCGGGAAATGCCTTCAGGCCTCCCTGCCCCATCTGCACCCTGGGCCGCCAAAAAAGAAATATGCAATGAAGTTATTCCACCTCGGAGGTGGAATAACTTCCCCGTACATGTCGCCAGCCCTGGACATACAGGGCCGACATTAGAATCAGCCCTGTATGTCCAGGGCCAGCGACCACCCAGACTCTGCCCCCAAGCTGCTCCCTTCCCCACCCCCGTCTAACTTCCCCGCACAACCGGCCAGGAGAAGGCACGAATAGCGGGAATGGACATTCCGTCGTGTCGTCCATCCCTGCTATTTGTGGCACAGATTAACCCCCAATGGGACCAAACTTTCTCAGATAAGAACATAAGAACATAAGATATGCCATACTGGGTCAGACCAAGGTCCATCATGCCCAGTATCCTGTTTCCAGCAGTGGCCAATCTAGGTCATAAGTACCTAGCAGTTTCCCCAAAAGACACAGGTTCCACAATGCTTGTACTGGGTCAAGCATTGATATCCTGGGTCCCTTCTTAATAATGGTTTATGAACCTTTCCTCCAGGAACTTGTCCAAACCTTTTTTAAACCCAGCTACACTAACAGCCTTTACTACATCCTCCGGTAACAAATTCCAGAGTTTGATTACACGTTGAGTGAAAAAATATTTTCTTTTATTAGTCTTAAATAGTTTACCCTGTAGCTTCATTGTATGTCCCCTAGTCTTTCTATATTCTGATAACGTAAACAATCGATCTACGTTTACCCGTTCCACTCCGTTCATTAATTTATAGACTTCTATCATATCTCCCCTCAGCCGTCTCTTTTCCAGGTTAAAGAGCCCTAACCTTTTTAGCCTTTCTTCATAGGAGTATCCTTCCATCCCCTTTAACTCTGTATAGTTTTAAACCATTATTAGCTTATTATTTTTCATATTGAATTGTTCATTAGTTGTATTAAGATTATTTACTGCTTCTATTTAGTTCTTCCATGTGCTTTTATTTAATGGGGGTCGGCACATGGTTTTGGCACTATTGGCACGTTAAGGGCACTAAGGTGTTGCCCTTAACGTGCCAATAGTGCCGAAACCTTGGCGCATTAGGTGCAATACCTCTGTGTTAATCATCAGGGGAGTAGAAAGCATTTCCCTGGCAGTTAATACTGAGCTGTGTCCCATAGTGCAGGCTTCATTATATGTATAAAACAGAGCTTGGGGGCCTATGGGTAGACTTAAGAGTAATCTAAGGAAATATTTCTTTATGGTGAGAGTAGTTGATGTGTGGAGCAGCCTCCCAGAATTCTATCTGAATTCAAGAAAGAATGGGACAAACCAAGAATCTGTAAGGAAGAAGAAGGGTTTGTAGAGCCTAGCTGTTATGGAAGGGCAGACTGGATAGGCCGAATGGTCTTTATCTGCCATTATTTTCTCTTTTTCTATGTTTAAATGCAAGTCATACAGAAAGACAGCTTCTTTTTGGTAATATATGTAGATGTTCCGGGGCTATAGCCTGAGGGTAACATTTGCTTCTGCCTCCAGAGCAGGTGTAAATTTGTGTGACAGCACTTGTGGGGATAGTTCTGGGTGTCTATTTTATAAAAGTACATAAGTACCTTCACCAAATAAGTATAAAAAAGGTTCTTATTATTTATTTCACTTTTATATTGCACATCTGAAAACACTCATTGTGGTTTACATAGCAAGCATGCAATATATCAGCATAACAACACAGTACAATTGTTTTCTCACAATTCTCCAAAGGGGAAAAGAGCAACCGGGCTGCCCCATCAGCCTTGGGCAGCAGCTCCAACGGCTCCAGCCGGGTAATTTTTTTAAAGATTTATTTCTCTGTTCAGTATATCGGCTTACACTACAATCCACTGGATTCCAGAAAATTCACTATACTCCACTGAAGTCAGACTAATCAGCCTCTTCTATACTTCCACTTTGTGGAGAGGAACCACATCCATTGGTCTCCAATCTTCTGGGAACATTTACGACTCTAAAGAAGCATTGAAAAGCCAGACAGCAGGGCCACCAGAACTTCCCTAAGTTCCTTCAGTACCCTTGGATTTATTCCATCCAATCCCATTGCTTTGTCTACTTTTAATTTAGGTAGCTCTTTACAAGCACATTCTTCCGAAAATCATTCAAGATCTACCTCCCTTCTCTTCCTTTTTGTGTCCATCTTCTGTAACTCTACTCCTGGGTTTTCTCAGTGAACATCAAACAAAAATATCACACAAAATTGTAAGTATACTCAAAAGAGAATGGCGTCTCATTCAGTCCCTTCCTGAGTTTCGCAACATTTCACTGATAGTTGCCCATAAGAGGAATGTTAATCTTCAGAATCTTTTCGTTCCGTCAGCTTTTACAGAACGTAAGAGATTATCTAAATATAAGGGGCAATTTCATTGTGGTCACTGCTCTGTTTGTCCTCATGTTCTTCCAGTACGTAATACCTTTATTCATCCAGATACTCATAAGATATTTTATATAAATGATTTTTCCAATTGTGAAACACCTAATGTTATCTACATTATCAAATGCCCCTGTGCAAAACTCTATGTGGGTAAAACTAATCGGTGTATACGTACGCGTATTATTGAACACAAGAGCTGTATTAGAAGGAAGCTGATAGACAAACCATTAGTGCAGCACTGGTTGGACATGGGACACACGGTAGCAGATATAACATTTTTTGTCTTAAAGAAAGTTCAACAAAATTGGAGGGGAGGTGATCTTGTTAAAACAACTCTCAGGTTGGAACAAAGGTATATTTTTTTACTTAACACTATTGCGCCACATGGGTTAAATCTGGATTTAGATTTATCCGTGTTTTTATGATCACACATATGGTTCTTTTACCCATTTTTCATAAGGGTTTATGTTCTTTTGGTTTTTTATTAGCGAGTTTATCTTGTTGCAACTACCCCCTTTTGGAACAAAAGTATGTTTTTTCTTTTTATTATTAATGTTATATTTATAATTAGAACGATCTGATTCATTGAGTTTATCCTAACAGTGTATTTTGTGTGGTTCATTTATTGGGGTCTGTGTTGTCTTGGATCCTTTCTCCGTGGAGCCGTCACTTAATTTTAATTTTAATTTCCCTGGCAAACAATACAAGAACGATACATAGTTTATGCATTCCTTTTCTTTAGCCTCATTTGTATAAAGCCAAGGTACACATACATAGGGTCGTCTATTGTAACTTTAACTATTTTTAGAGTGTTTTTAAATAAGCCTTCGGCTTGTCATTTCTCCACTTCATAACCTTTCAACTTATTAAAAATTCTAGTTCTACATTCTTTTGACATACAGTTTCATCTACTATAGTTCCCGCCAAAAGTAGAGCTTCAAATATCAACAGCGCATGTGCGGGCGTCTCATTGAGAAGAATGTGTTAACCCGCTTGCGAGCAGTGTTCATTCTGTACAGTTTACAGGTTTGGATTTGTTAGGATTAATCTACAAAATAACTGGGGCATAGTGGGAGGATAATATGGCCTTGTTAGAGTTTATGTTATATAGATATAATATAGTCTTGTTTTTTCGGTGCTATAAAGTTTAAAAGCAGGTCTCTTGTTAAATTTGATATTCCGTTTGCCCTTGTTATAAGATGTGGCTGGTCAGATACTAGGGCGTCTTATTACTTTTTAGCCTTTATTTATTTATTTATTTATTTATTTATCTTTTAGAAAGTTGTATTTATAATGTATGTGACACGGAGCATTTTCTGTTTATCTGGCATGATCAAGGTGTGCCCGCCGCTCGGGTAGTTACAGCAGTATGAGTCTGCACATTCATTTTACACAACATTTCAGTTTTGGCGTTTTATTATATTTATCGTATTTATGGTCTATTCTTATCTGCGTTTGGTTTTACTCATTAATTCCTGTTTTACATGTTTAGTTTGTTTCATAATAATTAAGAGTAATCACTTGTTTGTTTACTTATGTAATTATTTAGTGATTTTACTCATTTTTAGCCGAAGAAGCATACATACGAGGTTGTTGTTCTTTATGGTTTTAAGTAAAAGGGCGCGGGCAGGGTCCCGGAGCCCGCTCGTAACCGGGCGCCCGGCCCGGCGCGGGACCCTGCACGCGCGTTCAGGGAGGAAAGGATGCGTGTCAGCGTAAGCACGCTGCGTGCATCATTTAAAGTGATTGGCTCCGCTCGAGGTTGAGCGGAGCGGAGCCAATCAGTGCTGCAGGAGCTGCATGTGCTCCGGCGTTTGCAGCGTGGCCGGAGCACATGCGATCGGGCGCCCAGGAGGCAGGAGGCAGGATCGTTGCTGGGGTGCGGCGTTATCTTTGGAGAGACCAGGTCAGTGCAGGAGGCATTGCCAGGAGGCAGGAAGCAGGATCGTTGCCGGGACGGCGTGGTCAGCGGAGCGAGCAGATCGGGGCAGGAGGCATCGTTTGGGCCCGGTGTGTCCTCGGAGCGATTGGTCATCAGAGAGCAGGGTAGTGCAGGCGAGTAGGTTTACGGCTGCTTTTATATAAAATAAATAAATAAAAACGGAAGGCAGGGCAAAGGGCAGTAATCCCACATATAAATAAAAAAAAATAGCTAACTAATAAGTTTAAAAGTTTAATAGTTTAACGGTTAATGTATATAATTTATGCAATGTTCAATGTAAAAACAGAAATGTCTTTCTGTCTCCTTAACTGTTATATGCAAACCGCACCTGATCACTGGAAGGTTGCGGTATATAAAAGATTGTTAAATAAATAAATAAATAAATAATAAGGCGGACACAACATTAAATATTCTGCTACTTGGTTCCTCAGGCTAGGGGGTTGGGGTATTCTTTGGGGTTGGGGGGGTGGCCCAATTATGGTGGAGAAGCACACAGGGGGGGCGGGGGACTCATGTGGTTGCTGGGGCTAGGCAAGAAAAGGGGCAAAGGGGGAGGGGGTCTGTCAGGGGGGAGAGATCCCGACAGGGGAATAGGGTGAGAGGCAGCACTGCAGGCAGAGCCCAGATGTCTGACAGGAGTCCTGCAGAGTCTCCTGTCGCGGTGAGAGGAGCCGGACGGGGGCATGCTGCTCGAGGCCATGGTGTCCGGGCCCTTCGGGAAGCTGGGGGGTCTGTGAGTGTGCCACAGGAGCCTTAGGGGGTGGGGTGGGGCCAAGCGATGGGGGGGCTACTGGGGTTTCAGGGAGGGGAGTGTGTGGGAGCAAGGGGGTGGGGGAGGAGCAGGCGCTTGGGGTCCTTGGGATTGGTGTAGGCTGGGGGCTGGACCATCTTGTGGCGGGGGCAGCGGTAGGGTTTCCCACAGCGGGTATGTGACGGTTTTGGGCCATCAGGGCAACAAGCTCTCTGGGATCAGTGGTCAGCAGGGGGGCAAGGCTTGTCGGGGACGGATTGGGTGGCAGCATGGCAGCCGTCGTGGTCTCCGGGTTTCTCCCCGCTGTGTCCCCCCTTTTTGTCTCCACAGGTGCCATCTCTAGCATCGCCATGGAGTGTGCTGCCTGCAGAGGATTTGTCGAGAATGAGGAGCATGGAGCCCAGAAGCAGCGCGCCGGGGTCGGCGGTGAACGAGAGTGAGCTGGCACAGGACGCACGCGCGCAGCTGCGGATCGAGGACCCTCGTGCTGGGATGCCAGCTGGGTCCGACGGAGCAGTGGTTGGAGGCATGGTTGGTGAGTTATTGGGGGCAGAGGTAGGTGAGAATGGGGGGCGTAGGTCACGTGCAGAGCGGTCGGGGAAGGCACATAAGAAAAGGAAGCACGCATTTCGGCGCCAGCATAGTTCTGACTCTTCATCCTCGTCGTCTTCGGATGTTTCTGATTCTTCGTTGGGTGACGCTGGTAGGCGGGTGGTGGCATGTGGGGGGGGGGGCTTCTGGATCGGCGGGCGTGGGTTCGGCCTCCTTGGTGGCTTTATCTGAATTATGGGAAGGCGTCCCGAAGAAGTTACGACGGAAGATTACGAAAAGAAAGTATATCGATATTTTTCGCTTGCTCGAGGGTCGTAAGCGTTCCGGGGATAGCAAAAAGAAGTGGAAGGAGGATGAGAAGGCAGGGCGTCTTCGTAAGGTCTCATGCAATGTGGTTAATTGGGTTAGGTCATTCTTGCAGTTGGCGAGTGTTTGGGGTCATCACTTCCCTGAGCAGTATGGCGGTTTGTTGTCATATGCCAACTCTATTTTGGAAGCGTCGCAGGCGCATGAGGGCTGGTCTTGGCTTAATTATGATGAAAAATTCTGGGACAAGATGGAGGAGAATAAGCTGTTAACTTGGGGGACGCAAGACATTAACCTGTGGTTGACGCAGATGTTGGTTAAGACTGGTGCGGGAGGTGGGGGTGGAGGAAAGGTGGGGCAAGGGGCTTCAGGAGGTGCGAATCGCTCCTTTTGCGGCAGGCCCCCCCCCCCCTGGACAGACGAAGCCGGTCCCGGGGGCATTGGGCGATCTGTGTTGGAGGTTTAATAGGGCAACGTGCCCTTTTCCGGACTGTAAGTTCCGGCACGCGTGCTCGGTCTGTGGGGGCCCCCATTCAGCGTCCAAATGCATTAAGAAAGGGACCGTGCCGCCCTCGGTTCAGGGATCCAAGTTAGAGTACTATGGGTGAGGTGGCCCCCACTCCAATTCGGGTGCCGGTGCTGTGCAGTTGGCTTCTCCGGTACCCGAAGAAGAAAGATAGGTTAACGTTGCAGTTAGGGTTTCAGTTTGGTTTTGTCATTCCAGTTCAAGGTGCGGTGGTGGGTGCAGCGGTGCGGAATTCCACGAGTATTCGGCGCTGGGCATCCGTTGCGCATGAGAAGTTAGCAGTCGAGTTGCAATTGGGAAGAATAGCGGGGCCTTTCTGTCACCCGCCGTTTCCGAATTTCATTGTTTCTCCCTTGGGCGTAATCCCTAAGAAGGAACCGGGCAAGTTTCGGTTGATCCACAATTTGTCTTCGCCATTGGGGGCGTCGGTGAATGATTCTATCCCACGGGAGTTTTGTACGGTTCGGTACGCATCCTTTGATAGGGCGGTGGAGTTGGTCTCAGGTGCCGGTCGCGGGGCATTGATGGCGAAAGTTGATATCGAATCCGCTTTTCGCTTGTTGCTGGTCCATCCTTCGGCTTTCAGGTTGCTCGGTTTCCAATTTGAGGGCGCCTTTTACTATGACAAGTGTATGCCGATGGGTTGTGCAGTATCTTGCGCCTACTTCGAGAAGTTTAGTACCTTCCTGCACTGGATGGTGGTCCAGTGAGTAGGCAGCCATGAGGTGGTGCATTATCTTGATGATTTCCTGTTTGTTGGAGGGGCCGAGTCAGAGAGCTGTAGCAAGCTGTTGCGAGGTTTTGTTGAGGTGGCGGGCGAGTTGGGGGTGCCTCTGGCGGAAGGTAAGACGGTGGGCCCGACAATGAGGATTACTTTCTTAGGAGTAGAGTTGGATTCCATGAACATGGTCGCGCAGCTGCCGTGGGAGAAGGTGGTGAAGCTGAGGGTTTTAGTGGCCAATGTCTTGGCCTCGTCAAAACTGACGTTAAAAGAGCTGCAGGCGCTGATAGGTTCCCTCAATTTTGCTTGTAAGGTCATTACAATGGGGCGGGTGTTCAGTAGGCAGTTGGCTGCAGTGACGTCGGGTGTGCGAAAGCCGCATCACCGCATTTGGGTATCTATGGGTATGCATGCGGATCTGCGAGTCTGGGATGTCTTTTTACGGGATTTCAATGGTATGTCCGTTTTGCGTGAGGCGGAGATATCCAGTGACGACTTGCAGCTGTACACGGACGCCGCGGGGGGAGTTGGTCTGGGGATCTATTTTTGCGGGGCATGGTGTGCTGACAGATGGCCACAGGCTTGGGTCGACCAAGGCTTGTTGCGTAATATTACTTTTTTGGAGGTCTTTCCAATATTAGTAGTGTTGGAGTTATGGCCGGACAAGTTGGTTAACTGCAGAGTGCTATGGTGGTGCGACAACGAGGCGGTAGTCAACGTCATCAATCATTATTCGCCATGCTGCGGCCTTGTGGCGTCTCTAATGCGACATGTGATATTGGCATGCATGCGTTTGAATATTGATCTGAAAGCGCGGCATATCCCCGGGCATATTAATGAAATTGCTGATGCTCTTTCCCGTTTGCAGCTGGAGCGTTTTCGGAAGTTGGCACTGGAGGCGGACGAGGAGGGGTTCTTGGACCCCTGGAGCTTGTGGAGCTGTGGCCTGCAACAATGAGGTGCCTCTTGAAGAGATCAGTGGTGGATAGCACCTGGGAAGCTTATCAGCGGGTTTGTGAGCGAGTGCAAGCCTTATTGCGTGGGATAGGAGGGGTCGGAGGGGTGGTGCCGGATCTGTGACTCGCGAGGTATGTTGCTTGGGCGAAGGAGCAAGGGATCGCGAGATCGGTGGTGAGAAGTCATCTGGCGGGGTTTGGGATCTTTGCCAGGGCAGTGGGGTTGGACTTCTCTGGTGGGGGGTCGCTGGCCAGGCGATTACTCCAGGGGTGGGGGCGTTCTCATCCTGTTCCGCGGGATCATCGACTGCCGATAACGCATGATCTCCTTGAGAGGTTGTGCCGAGAGTTATCAGGGGTGGCGACGTCGCCATATGAGGATGTGCTCTTTCGGGCAGTGTTCTGTTTGGCCTTTTTTGGGGCGTTTAGGGTTGGTGAATTGGTGGTGGATTCAGGAAAAGCAGATAGTGGGAATAGTTTGCGTCGGCAGCATGTATGGATGGAGAAGGCGCAGATGCGAGTGTTGTTAGCAAAGTCCAAAATGGACCAGAGGGGGAAAGGGTTATGGGTGGTCCTGAGGGCGACGGGCGGGCTTATATGCCCGATAGACACCATGAGGGCTTATTTGGCGGTGCGCCCAGACTGCGGAGGGGGTCTGTTCGTGCACAAGGATGCCAGAGCTCTTATGCGGTTTCAATTCACTGCCGTATTGCGCATGGCATTGCGGCGGACCGGGGAAGACCCAGGGCGTTTTTCGGCGCACTCTTTTCGGATAGGGGCGGCGACCAGTGCTGCGGCGGTGGGTTTGTCAGGGGAGCAGATCCAGAGTATCGGCAGGTGGAGATCGAGGGCGTTTGAAGGATATGTGCGATTATGAGTATCCGGTGTGGGCGGGGGGTTGTTTAATGCTGTTCTTTTCTGTTTCAGATGGGGTTATGTGTGTGCGGGGCTGCTGGATGTTGGGGCACTCCTTCGTCTTTTGGGCTGGCCAGCGAGCAGCGCAGCGGCCGTGCGGGGTGAACTTAGGTCTGGATCCAGCGGTGGTGGCGGTGTCATGGCTGGGAGAGCGGGGGCTGCGGTGGACGCAGCTGCTACCTTTGCTTTGTCACCATCAGCGCATCAGGAGCTAGCCTGCGATTTTGGTGGTGCACTGGGGGGCAATGATCTGGCTGCTTGGACTTGCAAGCAGTTGATCAGGGCCGCCAAGAAGGCCTTTGCAGTAGTGCTCCGCATGTTCGAGGGGGTGTTTTTAATATGGTCTGACATCATCCCGAGGCCGGTGTGTTGGGGTCAGCGGCGATGGTCCCGGGGGCTGATCAAGATCAATAGGCAAATCAGGAGATGGGTCTGTGAGAGGGGGGATGTCAAGTCCAGCATCCCTAGGTGGACATGGCCTGCTCCAGGTTGTATAGGGAGGACAGGGTGCACTTATCTCCAGTGGGAATGGATTTGCTCCTAAACGATTGGCACTGGAGAGTGTAGTGCACGAGAGGTCACACTGGTCGCAGATTCTTGTTGGGGGGGTGGCACAGGTAGATTTGGTCCCCTGTGCCAGTGGCGGGATCCCGGAGGTCCGGGGTCCGGAGCCTTAGGCGACTTGGGGAGGGGACGGGGTGCCCTCGACCCGGACAACCCCTGGAAGACTTTTGCTAGTAATATGGCAAAGTCGGATAGGGGTGGCTGGAACTTGGCCGTTGGTGGTGACCACGGCCGGAGCGGAGGCATGCCCGCTTTGCTAATTACATGGCTGGCGGCGCATCACTCCGTTGGGGGATTGGTTGGATCAGTATTTCTGTTTAATGTTAATTAGTTTGTTTTGGAAATAAAGCTGCGACCAGTTGTCACCAAGAATTGTTGTCTGTGGAATTATTGAAAGTGAGGGCGGGAGAAAAAAGAGTGAGGGGGGAGGGGGGTTGGAAAATTGGAGGGAGAGCACCGGGTCCGGCTACCAGGTTACTATTTTTGAATTGTTTTTTTAATGACCTTTGGTTAGTTAGTCCCCCATTTTATGAGTATTTATTTCATACACTTTTTTTATATCATATACTTTCATCCTCTATAGTTCCCGCCATGGTACAGCTTTTAATATTAATTGCGCACATGTAGGCGGTTCATTGAGAGGATCGTTTTTATTTGTTCATATGCGGAGTTCATTTTGCACATTTGATGAGTTTTGACTTTGTTAAGACTAAACTGTATATTGATTGGGACCAAGTGAGATAATAAATGGCTCCTGCAACATTCTACGGTATGTAGATACAATATAGTTCTATTATCAGTATTTGTAACACAATTGTGTTTTTGGCGTTTAAAAGTTTAAAGCAGGTCCCTAGCTTACATTGTTTTTCCTTGTTATAAAATACGTCTTTTTATACATTCGGGTGATTCATCACTTTTCAGTTCTTTTAAGTTATGGTCATTCGGATACAGCATGTGTATACTAACATTTATATACAATTATTTATTTATTTCATTAGATAGTTCCAATTATATTGTATGTGAACCGGAACATATTTCTGTTGTCCCGGCAAGATCAGGAATTTGCCCGTTTTGCACGGGCAACCATAGCGGTATGAGATTACAATATTTATTCTACATACTCTTTTTTTCTATGGTGTTTCATTACATTTATCACATTTTAGCTTGGTCCTATCTATGGGTCACATGTTTTGATTGTTTCACAAGTATCCATTTATTTGTTTAGTTATGCAATTGTTTAGTCATTTTATTCACTTTTAGTTCACACTTTTTATTCATTGGTATTCATTTTTTCTTTGGTCCTCCTCTCTCTCCTTTTAGCTCTCATTTTGGTTCTTACTGAATGGTTGTTTCTTATTGAAAGGTTGTTTTTATTATAGGTATAACTTATATATTATTGTCATTTAGATAGTGCATGTTATTTATGTATTTATATTCTAATGTATTTTTAAATTTTAGATGATTTTATCATTGGTTATCACATTTTGTTTCGTTTTATTTGATTTGAATAATTTCTTGATTTATGTTTTATTTAACATATTTTAATGTGTTACGAGGTTAATTTACCTTTTTTATTATTTATTTATGAATTTTAACAAATAACAGCAAGAAAATACATTTCTTACAATGATTACAACGAATCTGACAGATAAATAAGCAGAAGAAAAACAAATTATTATAAGTGTACAATAGTCAAACGCTGTTATAGTCCACATTTGGGAGGAAGAGGAGAAGAAACTATCATACCAAAGCAGAGATTTGCCAAATACACCTTAATTGAAAGGTTTACAACAACCACAAAGAAAGAACCCAGGTGGCAGCAGGCCTCCGAGATACACATGGAGGAATAAGCTGAACTAAACACCACCATTACTCAGTTGGTAGTACTATGGGAAGTCTAGCATTAATAAAAGTATTTAAATCGCTAGGATCAGAAAAAATGTACTTAACACCCTCAATGAGCACCAAACATCTACAGGGAAACCAAAGAAAAAAAGTACCACCAATATTTAACACCCCAGGTTTATACTACAAGAATTGCTTTCTCCTCTTTTGTGTTTCTCTAACTAAATCTGGGAACATTGATATTCTGAACCCTAAAAAGGAATCTAATTGTTTCTTAAAAAACATTTTCAGCAACCAGTCCTTGTCAGTGACAAGAGCACACTGAACCAAAAGAGTTGAAGCAATAGGAGTTGTAACTTCAGTCCGAGTACCCTCAAGAAAGCCAGTGACATCCAGGGTATCAAATTTCACATTAGATACAGACACAGAAGTCTCAGCTTTTTTCCGAGAAGGCAGATAATAAACCTTATTGAGAGGTGGGATCAAATCAGAAGGAACTTTCAAAATCTCCATAATATATCTTTTAAACATGTCCAAAGCAGACACCTCTGGTAATCGTGGGAAATTCAAAACCCGAAGGTTAACTGCTCTGGAAGCGTTTTCCAACACCTCCACTTTATACTTAAGCATAGCATTCTCCTTTACCAGGGTTGAGGACATATCAGAAACAGTATCCAGCTGAGAACTAAGAGTAGAATTCTTCACCTTAATCTGTTCACACACTGACACAACAGATTGAATACTTGCGACATTCGTCTGGATGCCTTCAGCATTCTCGCTAATCTGGGAAGACAATGAAGCAGTCTGGGAGTTGATTGAAGATGAAAGAGTTGCAATAGCGTCCCAAATAGCCTCCAAGGTGAAAACCTTGGGGCGAATTAAAGAAGGTAATTCCACAGAGGGAGGTAACTTCACTTGCAAAGGTAGATTTCCCACCGGAGTATCAGGCTCCAAACTGCTACCCGACGTCTCACCAAGACTATCAGGAGTCAAAGGAATCAAACGCACAGTGTGTGCCCTCTCCTCGGCCAGGGCCCCCACCTCGGGAGACGCCGGAGTCACACAAGCTGAGGCAGACTCCAAAGCAGTGGAGCGTGGTGGTGGTTTCCTCACTACTGGAGAGAGAGATGTCTCCACATCCGACGGAGGCGTTGAATCCTCTGCTGCCGACGCAACCAAGCCAGCTCGAATCTCCTGAACCTTCTCCAGAGGTACTTTAACAAAGCGATCCATAGGACCAGAACTGGGCTGCTGAGGTGCAGAGGGAGCAACCCTCAGCTTCCCCTTCCTCTTAGGCATAGAGCTCAAAGAATCACAGCCGCTGCCATCTTGGATAAACTCCTCCCCAGCTTAATTTACCTTTTTTAACAGTTTTTAACATTGTTAAATTATTTTCATATTTATTTGTCATGTGTTTGTTTCATATATGTATTTATTTTTAGTGAGCCGTAAACCCCTGAGGAAGTGTAATACGAAACACGGCCAGTGTCGGGTTTGGCACACTTGATCCGTGGATTAATAAAGGCCTCAATATCTGCCACATCTCCTGACTGTCATCTTCATCAGCCTCTACATATTCCTCCCCTTTGTCTTTGAATATCATAATGCCACGTTTACACTTCTGTCACTAATATACCTTAAAGTCTTCTCCACTCATTTTGCTGTATTAGCTGTTTTCTTTTATTTGCATCTCTGATTTCCTAGTTTTCCAGCTTCTCTTACTCTTTCCAGATATTGTTATGTCTTACTCTTTTTGTGATCTCTTGTAGTTTATGAATGCTAACTTTCTTCCCTTACATTTTCAGTTAGCAGCTTCTTGAGGTACTCCCTCATCTTGACAAAATTAGTTTTCCTGAAGTATAGGACCCCTGCTTTTGAATCAGCCTTCACTGCCTGTGTTCTAATACTGTACCACACCATCCAGTAAACACTAGATCTTAAATGATAACCCACTACGACATCAGAAACACTATTTCTATTTATGAGCACCAGGTCTAGTATCAGCTTTCCTGTGTGGGTTCTGTTACCAGCTTTCAGAAGAGTTCTACCTGTAGAGCATCCAGCATCTCCTTACTTCTCATTTACACTGCAGTCAAAATGTCCTGATCAATATCCAGCAGAGTGAAGTTGTCTAGAAATAGCATGTCCTCTCTATTTATTTTGTGGGTTCTTCAATTGAATCTCTATTTATTATCCCTGCCTCTGAAGGAGGTCTATAATTCACACTAATATAAGTGGATATTCTATTCCTTCTTTCCAGGTCAGCCAGCAGTATCTCATCTGTATCGCCTTAAGGCCTCGCAGTTTATATATATACATACTGTATTATGGGGGTCATTTTAGGAAACATTATTCATGTTTTGGATGTCCAAAAATGAGCATAGAGACATCCAAAGCACAGAGATGTCTCCCAAGCCAGCTCTAGGGATGTACTAAGCATGTGGTTGTCCAAATCTAATCAGGAGTATGGAGGAGGAATGGTTGGGGCATTGCCAGGAACCTAGAGGCATGGTCAGGGTGTTCCCAGGTACCTGGTAGTCCCAGCCTAATCACAGAAACCTCATGGATATCTGGCATCACATCTAACTTTAAACCTGCTCCAAGGCACAAACAAGCATCTGAACAATGCTTGTTTTAGCTGAAAAACATCCAGAGATTGTATAGAAGAATGCACTCTATCATCCCCAATACTCAGCACGATGTCTATGACAACAGAAGTGAGATTTGAACAATGGCTGTCCTGTGTCCAGCCAATTATGCTAACCATTAGGCTACCCTAGATATCAGAGTTCTGGAATGCCACTGTGGGGGTGTCTATGTACATTCCCCTGCAGACATCCATATCACGAATGTCCAGGTTTGTGAAACCACATACATACCTGGATGTGCCTGCATTTTCTTCAGACATTCTGGCTTAGACATCCAAGATTGTACTTGGGCGGGTCTTCTAAAATTCCCCTCATCATATATATCTGTATCCATATATATTTATATAAAGCATCTCCTCCACCCTTGTTTCCTTTCCTGTCCTTCATAAATAGATTATAGTCTGGTAAAATTACATCTCAGTCATGGTTCTCTGCATACCACATCCCTGTGACCATTCCTATGTCTGTCTCTTCCGTTGCAGCCTGTAGACTTTATTTCTTATACTATGAGCATAGCTTTCCAGATGTAACCCCTTTTTCCCATTTCTATGCAAGTATTTAATGTGATCATAGTCTAGTAAATACCACCCTGGATGCTTAATTTTATAAAAATTGTTGATTTAAAATAAAAATACCATTTCTCTCTGCCATCACAACCTAAATGTTTTACATCCTTACCCTATTCAGTAAGGATTTATCATAAATTTCTTTAATGTGTGAAAAATACAATGAATGCTTTTCACACACAAAAGAAAGCCAAAATAAATCTCCAGATAAGCATTTCTGTGTTAATGATCTGGATGTGCACAGCAACAAAATGTTTGGATCATGCTCATTTAAAACTAAATTTTTCTGCATTTCATGCATTTTTTCATGTTTCCTTGCAAGTATTTGGTAACACTTTCTGACAACAATATGTATTTGTTGTGGATTCCCATCCTGAGCGATTTCTTTTGGATAAGTAGTTTTTCTTTTGACATGCTTGCTTTATTTGACTGGGTATAGTTAAAAGGGATTGAATGTTTTATTTGTTCTCTTTGTCTTGGCCTCCGTGTACCTTCGATCGTCTCTTGTAATGTGGGCTTGTGTAAATTCTTGGTTTAATTGTTTCTTGATGTTTTTCCTGTATTTCTTTAAATGAGTTTACTTTTCTTGTAGGTTGCTTATTGTAACTGTTAAATATTTAATAAATATAAATTTTAAAAAAGAACACTGCTCAACCTAATCAAACACACAACACATCTTACACACAAATCACGATATAACCTTCACTGCATGAAAAACACGATCACTCCTTTTGATTGTTTTGCTATGATACCGCCTTGATTGTAAGATAAGGTGGTATAGAAATACTGTTAAATAAATAAATAAAATAAACATAAGATATGCTATGCTGGGTCATACCAAGGGTCCGTAGCACAGTATTTTGTTTCCAACAGTGGCCAATCCAGGTCACAAATACCTGTCATGTTCTCAGAAGGAATACAGATTCCATGCTACTTGTCCAATAGGTAAGCAATGGATTTGCCAGGTCCAATTTAATAATGGTTTATGGACTTTTCCTCCAGGAACTTGTTCAAACCTATTTTAAATCCAGCTTCATTATCAACTTTTACTACATCCTCTAGTAACGAATTCCAGAGTTGATGAGTGAAAAAATAGTTTCTTCAATTAGTTCTAAATGTGCTACATTGTAGTTTAATTTCATGTCCCCTAGTCTTTCTAATTTTGAAGGAGTATACAACCAATCTACATTTATGTGTTCTACTCCATTCATTATTTTATTAGACCTCTATTATCTCTCCTCAGCCGTCACTTTTCCAAGTTGAAGAGCCCTAACCTTTTAAGCCTTTCCTCAATGGGACATCCTTCCATCCTGTTTACCATTCTTGTCGCTCTTCTCTGTACCTTTTCTAATTCTACTATATCCTTTTTAAGATATGGTGATCAAAATTGCACACAATATTTCAAGGTATGATCACATCATAGAGTAATACAGAGGCATTCTAATATCCTTTGTTTTATTCTCCATTTCTTTCCTTATGATTCCTAGCATTCTGTTTGCTTTCTTAGCCACCGCTACACACTGGGCAGAGGATTTCAACATATTATCCATGATGACACATCTAAACCCTTTTCCTGGGTGGTGCGTTCTAATGTGGAACCTTGCATCATGTAACCATAGTGTGGGTTGTTCTTTCATAGGTGTATAACTTTGCACTTGTCCACATTAAGGGGTATGTTTACTAAACCGGGCTAACAGTTAACCCGTGTTATCTGACACTAGGTCCCATATTATTCAATGGGACCTAGTTGCAGATAGCCTGGGTTAACTGTTAGCCCAATTTAGTAAACAAACCCCTAAATGTCATCTGCCAGTTGGATGCCCAGTCTGCCAATTTATCAAGGTTATCTTGCAGTTCTTTATAATCATTTCTAGTCCCTTGTTTTGTGTCTTTTGTGATCTTTTTTGTTTTTTGTTTTTAAAAATTTTTTGTAAACCTCTAAGTATGAATTATGATTGGTGGTATATAAAGTAAATAAACCAAAAAACTTGTGTTTCAACAACTTTGGTTTGGGCGGCGGGGAAGAAGAGGGTTGGTGCCATGGGTGACAGGGGAGCCTGTGGGAAGGACATCCTTGCAGGTATGCAGGGTCACACCAGGCCATCTCAGGGCCAGATTCATATGCCACAGGAACATTTTGCTCCCGCATTACAGAATTGGGTCCTAACAGGCCCACCCTACTCAGGGCCGTCCAGACAGCCCGGATATGCCCCTTTCTGAATCGGGCTCTATATCAACTAGTTCACTTTTATCTACCTGTTTTTTCACACCTTCAAAAAAAATTGAAGAGATTGGTGAGACGAGACTTTCCTTGGCTAAATCCATGTAGGCTTTCTGCCATTAAACCATGACTATTTACATGTTCAATAATTTTGTTTTTGATAATGGTTTCTATCTGGTACTGTCAAGCTCACTGGTTTATAGGTTCCCAGATCACCACTGGAAACCTTTTTAAAAATTGACATTGCATTGGTCATTCTCCATTCTTTGGGTTCTACAGGTGATTTTAATGACAGATTACAGATTACTAATAGTAGTTCTAAAATCTCATATTTCAGTTCTTTCAGCACTCTGGGATGTATGCCATCTAGTCCAGGTGATTTGCTGATCTTTATTTTATCAATTAGCTGTATTACATATTCCTTCTTTATCAAGATTTATTTCAATTCCTCTGAAACATCAACTTTAAAAATAACTTCTGGCATGGGTAAGTTTCCTACATCTTCTTCAGTAAAGACTGAAGCAAAAAATTCATTCAGTCTCTCCGTTATAGCTTTGTCTTCTCTCAGTGCACATTTTACCCCTCTTGTACACCACCTTATCCTACAATCAAAGTGGTTACATAACATCACAATTGGGTTACATTTAACATTTGGGAGCTTTACAACATTTAACATGAGGGTATTTAACAACATTGATACAAGACAATTTGAAGGTTACATTTATCCTAATGGTGTCGTAAGTTTAGCTAGGTTGGTTAGGTATTATTTTGCAAGGGAGTTTACGTAATGGTCCAACTGACTTCTTCATAGGTATTTTACTACAAATATACTTGAAAAGGTTTTTATTATGCACTTTTGCTTCCTTAGAAAGCTTCTTTTATCTACCTTATCGATGCCTTGCATTTAATGTGCTAATACTTCTGCTTTTTCCTGTTTTGTCATTTGGCTGTTTTTTCCATTTTCTGAGTCTCTCACAGCTATAACAGCCTCTCTGACCTTACCTGTAACCCATTCTGGCTGTTGTTTGGCCTTCCTTCCACCTTTTTTAAAGCATGGAATACATCTGGTCTGGGCTTTCAAGGTACTGTAGTATTTATAAATAACACCCAGGCCTTATGTAAACTCTTAAATTCTGTTTGTTTTACCTATTAGGGTTTTTATGCATGCAAGAACTTGTTTAGGTATGCAATTGACTGTACACATGCTAATTCATAGGTATACAAGCAATTTGCGGAGTTTAAGACCTTTGGCCAACTCCAAAATGTAATATTGGACAGGACAGATTGAGAGACAAGGCTCTGGTTGATGTCAGTGAATTTTCTTGAAAGTGCACCAGTTCCCTGCCTCAAATGAAACCAGAAAGTGGATTTCTTAGTTTCAATTCAGTAATAACCTTTTTCTCACCTTTCCTCTATGTCAGTTTTGAAGAGAAAAAAAATGCATCAAATTCATTTAGAGTCTGAGTATAATATTAAAACTCATCAGTGCATGAACCTGAGAAAAATCGCAACTGGTTTTTTTACTTGCTGACTTTCGGTCAATAGAGTTAAGTCTTAAAAAGTTGTTCCTGTTTTGTGTTATTTGAAAATCTTTACAATATCAGATAATATGCACATGATTTTAAGCTATAGTCTTCTTTTTATGAAATTCATGACTTTATTGATCTTTATGGCTCACTGAACCTGAGCAAGAATTAACTCCAGTGATTAAAATATGCCTCGTTTGCATCACTTAATCTGGTTAGCATGCACACTGTAATTCAGTCTTAGTCAAAATCTGCAAAACTTAAAACAATAGGTTAGCATGGGTGAAAAATAAGGAGAGCTGTGTTTAGAAGATTTGGGAGAATGTGTAAATGGAAATAGATGTGGAGGTTGGCTACATTCTCAAACTAGCCTAGGAAACGTAACCCTATTGAGCAACTCTGCCATCCATTATTGCCCATCCACATACTGAGGTAACTGCTCCTTGGGGCCTTTCATCCCTCATACAGTACTTTACTTCTTATGGACCTTCCTTGTCACCTTAGCATTCCTTCAGCCTTCTCTCCCCCCACAGCTTTCCACCTCACCTCCCCTTTTTAGGCCCTTGTGTCAATCTCTTGCTGCTTTTTCCTTCCATCTTCCTTTCTCTTCTCCCACAGTTACAGCAACGTTTACCTTCTGAGCCTTTTTCAGACACTGGTTTTTCCTGCTCATCCCTAACCATGGGACTAAGGTAGCTTCACTGTGCCTGGCTATTACCCTTCAGTCTGGCTCTAAAATCAATGAGGTCAATATTCAAAAGATGATCTATAACACTCCATTGAAAATCAGAAAAAAGGTGGTGCTGCAGTAAACAATGCTCCACAATTGGGGCTGATAAGACTTTTAAATGAACACGAGAAGCGTTGCCTTTGTTCTTCAATGATGGATTTTCGGAAACATGCTGCAAATTTAAAATTACGACTTGCACATCGTGGGTATCCCCAACCTATTATAGAAAAAACTTACCATAGAGCTTGTTTTGTTCATCGGGAATGGCTTATCACTGATGAATATTCTTCTAAGAAGTCAATTTCCTAGGACGCTGTTGTAGGGGTAGTTCCATACATGTGTCATGCCACAGCCATTGTTGGCCTATTAAAAAAGCATTGGTTAGTTTTGCAATTACATCCCTGTTTTTCTAAACCATTGATGATTGCTTTTTCGCGTGGGTCCAACTTACGTGATAAATTGGTAAAATCATCTTTGCCAATGGATAGGCTTTCTGATCCACCAGCTATAATGGTAGGACATTTTTCTTGTGGCGGATGTAATTATTGTCCAATGGCTTTGACTGGCCAGGTTTGGATGGATCCGAGGTCTGGCCATTCATTTAAACGGCGGTGGCATACATGCATGTCAAATTTTGTAGTCTACTTGTTACAATGTCCCTGTGCCATGCTTTATGTGGGACGAATGATTCGTCCCATTAAATTGCGATTAGGGGAACACGCTTCTCGTGTTTGTTTAAAAGTCTCATCAGCCCCGATTGTGGAGCATTGTTTACTGCAGCACCACCTTTTTTCTGATTTTCAATGGAGTTTTATAGATCATGCTCCTCAGAATCCCCGTGGGGGTGATTGAATTTCTTATTTTCAAAAACTTGAACAACGTTGGATTTTCACTCTGAACATGCTTCAACCTTTTGGTTTGAATAAGGAGATCGATTGGCCCAGTATTCTTTAACAAGTGACCAATGATAAGAGGGCTATCCTGATGATGGGGGGAATTCCCTTTCATTCATCGGTAAAGGTTTGATTGACATCTTTAACTCCGCCTCTTACCATCGCATCTATTGGCCATAGTTATTTCTTTTGGTGTTACCTATGGGAGGTGGGTAGCCCCGTTTCAATGGGGCTTCCCCTCCACCCATTGGTGGTTCTTTCAATGAGCAATGGGTTGATTCAGCCTATCAGAATCATAGTCGCCCTTTAGAAAAGCCAACATGGATAATGGCAGCACACATCGAAGACAGAGCGATTGGAATAAGTTACAGCACTTGACACAGGCGTTATCCGAAACGTGCACGTTGTGCTTCTTGATCATTGGAATTTGAGGCTCCTTATTTGAGATAAGTAAACATCATTTCTGAGCATTAAATTAAGATGAATGGAACCTGTTTGATTAAAATGGATGTTGCAGTCAGGTGGAGGTGATTCTAGTCCTTCCCTCCCACGGCAACACCCGACAAAAAAATACGTTTTCTGAAGGACGCGGTGGGTGACCTTTGGTATTTATTCACATGTTAGTCACCTCATTGAGTTTTTTTCTTTGAGGGAATGTGGTAGAGGCATGTCCAGGGTAGAGTGATGGATGTAGATGTCCCTAATTGATTTCAGAAGTCTTGGGAATGTTTGCAGCCACATCCACGAATTGACCTGCTCCAGACATGAACAGGCATTGGAAAATTGCTTGGTTGGGTCCTAAATCATCTGGATGGTGTAGAGAAAATGGCACTCCACCATCCCCAGTATTCTCAACAATCGTAATACTATAGTTTGTGTAATTGGGAAATGTCTGTTGTGTTTGAACCACTGCTGCATGTCTCTTTGATGTCTCCAGTCTTAGAAACTATTCTAGGGACATATATCTAGATGGTCCCTCAGATATCCATATCAGGCAAGTCCATGCTTGCGAAATTGTGACCAAACTTGGACATGCCTGCTCTTTTTTCAAGCATTCTGGCTCAGATATCCCAGATTGCACCTGAACATTTTTTTGTAAAATGTGCCTGCATATAATTTAATTTAGGACAGCAAAAATATTGGCCTAAATTAAATGGCTTAGTTAAAACAAAGTGGCTGATACCACTGCTATCCAGAGTGTAGCAGAGGTTACCACTCCCTACATATATTCTATACCAATCACTATCCAAATAGCAGCCTTACATATGTATAGAAAATTTACACTGCAGCCGACGTTTAGAAAATGCTAACTGCAGCCTTTGAATATTGACCCATTACTCTTTTACTGTATTCTGTGTGAATTAAATTATACTGGTGATAGATAATATCTGACAAGTACATATTATGGCCGTAAGTTTACATTGTTACATTAGCTGCTGTAAAAAGAGTGCCATTGTAAGCATTCATGTTAAATTAGGTTTCAATGGAGAGAGTGATTTTTAGAAAGCTTAAATATTGTATCGCTTGGTAAATGTTTTAACTAGTGAGTTGATGCTGAGAGACCAGAGTGGCTGCAGTGAATATTTCAAGATAATATAATTTGAGGAACAAAGGGTCCCTAACTCTTACTTTAATTACAATAGACTGTAGAAGTGACTGGAGATTTCCAGAGAAGATATGCGAGGAGAAGTAGCTACCAAACTTCACTGGAGTCTGAAATTCTGTCATAATTCAGTAGGGATTCCAATATAATCTGTCTGCATTAACTGAACTGACTGAAATATGTCATTTATGAATATAGGATTGAGAAATTTTGTGACACTATGCTCAAACACAGTTGGATTTGTTTGGAAAACATATTTTCTCTACTGGTTTGTGGAAGCACTGATACTGTTAATTTGACTACGTAAGGTCCTGATAGGCAACTCTTGCTTCCAACATCAGCAGGGACCACATGGATATCCAAGATTAGCTGTTTTCCCAGCTCTATGAACCACTTTTCCTGTTAGTGGCTATCTTATTTCCTGCCTGGGATTGACTGCAATTTCCTTGCATATTCTTTTATTTGAGATTTATTTGCTTGGGTTCCTCTGTTCCTGCCTGTTTACACAAGTGCTTATGCTAAGATCTTGCAGCTTAAAACAAGGGGAAGGTAGCCCGCCTAGGCAAATAGCCTCCTTCTACTCCAACCCGAGTTTGCCAGACTTGCCCAGTATGGGGGCCATTCTGAAATGCGAATAAGCTGCCTGGATATAGAGCATAGACATTTTCCTAGCAAAATCATCTATGACCATCTTCTGGAACCAGTGCAACCCTGCACGTACATGGCATCTGTGTGAGGATCTTGGAATGTGGGTGGGAGGGGGTGTGGTCAGCCACAAAGACGTACAAAGCATATTCAAGAATGGGCCATGTACGTTCTCAGTGTTACTCATGGACATATAACACTGGTCGACATTGAAATCGTTACTGACTTTAAAAAACCCTAATCTGTAGTATCTTGGTGAGCTGAACACGAATATAACATTAAAAAAAAATATTGGCTCTTGTTTTGAAGATATTGCATGTAGTTCATTTTTGACATTTCACCGTGTAAATTTATCCAGTAGGACATCAACAACATCCCAAATAAGCCTTGAATGATGTAATATTGCATCACATTGCATAATACCAGCATGCACACATCATCCAGAGTTGATTGCATAATTTTCTGATGCAATGCAATACTACTGCCAGAAGGCTGCTGAAGCCATCTGACATCAGCAGTGTACTATATGCAGACGGAAAGGTTGAGCATTTAAAATATTTCAGACTGTGTGCGAGACAGTTTACGCTACTGTTACATGTAACTTTTATTAATCGTATAATTTTAGCCATTTAGGTACAATACAGAACAGTAATGTCACGAAAGTGCGTTAATACCATTGACAATTTCTGCTACATTTGTGGGGAAGTGACATTTGCCAACCAGAAGGAAAGTATCACTTCTCAACTGAAGAAGGCATATCATCTTTACTTTGGATGCAAGATTGGTGACCAAGGCAAGCCTTGGGCCCCACATATATGCTGCGCTACATGTACAACACAGCTTTCACAGTGGTTTAATTGCAAAAGACCATCAATGCCATTTGCAGTCCCCATGGTGTGGAGAGAGCCAAGCAACCACATAAATGACTGTTACTTCTGCTTGGTTCCTCCTCTTTCCAGCGGAATAACGAAGCAAAAGAAGTTGAGCATAGTCTACCCAAACATTCCGTCTGCATTGAGACCAGTTCCACATGGTGAGGGACTTCCTATTCCAGAACCTCCATCAGAATATTCTCTTCATTCATCTGATGAGGACAAGGGTGAGCCGACCTGTTCTTCTCCTGGTCCGTCAGCATGCAGTGACCCAGATTTTCACTGGAATGCATTATGAACTGCACACAGAATAACACAGGAAGAACTAAATGACCTGGTTCGTGATTTGGATTTATCCAAGAACAAGACAGAATTGCTAGGATCAAGACTCCAACAATGGAACCATCTAGAAGATGTCAACATTACTCCATATCGAAAGTGCCACCAGCAGTTGGAGCCTTTCTTCAGAAAGGAAAGTAATCTGGTATTCTTTTCCGATATTGAAAGCCTCATGAATGCCTTAAAAATCACTCATGACCCACAAAACTAGAGACTATTTATAGACTCTTCGAAACTGAGTCTGAAGGCTGTGCTTTTGAACAATGGAAACCCTCTTCCATCTATTCCAGTAGCGCATGCCGTCCACATGAGACATACGATAACTTAAAGCATCTACTGACTTCCATTAACAAGTACAGCTGGCACCTCTGTGGTGACTTGAAGGTAGTTGCCCTTTTAATGGGACTGCAGCAGGGATATATAAAATACATGTGTTTCTTATGTGAGTGGGATAGCCGAGCAAGGGATTGGCACTACTTGCAGAAGGAATGGAATCACAGAAAAAATGTAACAGTTGGAGAGAAGAATATCCAGCACCCAGCTCTGGTTGAGGCTCACAAAATCTTACTACCACCCCTTCACATCTTACTAGGTTTGATGAAAAACTTTGTGAAAGCCATGGACCGCACTTCGCCAGCTTTCCGATACCTGCATGAAAAATTCCCTCGACTCAGCGAAGCAAAGATTAAAGAGGGAGTTTTTGTGGGTCCTCAGATTCAAGAACTCTTCAAAGATGAAGGGTTCAACAACTTGTTGCAGGGTGATGCGAAACAAGCATGGAATGCTTTTCGCCTAATGTCAACAAACTTTCTCGGGAATGTTAGGGCAGAAAACTACCAGGAACTAGTAGAAGACATGCTGATGCAGTATCAGAAACTTGGCTGCAATATGTCTCTAAAGATCCATTTCCTTGATTCCCATCTTGATTTCTTTCCTGACAACTGTGGTATGGTAAGTGATGAACAGGGCAAACGTTTTCACCAGGATATCGCAACGATAGAGCAAAGATACCAGGGAAAATGGTCCACTACAATGCTGGCTGACTACTGCTGGACACTCCCCAGAGAAGCTCCCGAACAGCTGTACAAGAGACAGGTGAAAAATCTAAGTAGTCTATGACTTGTTTTTTTACAGGTATTAGCTGAAAGCCTATTATATTTATATCCTGCTTTTCACTGGGTCAAAGTAGTCAATTGGGGGATATGAGGCACATATACTAATACTTACAGAGAACATGGGCAATGGAGGGTTAAGTGGCTTGCCCAAGATCACAAGGAGTGCCTATAGGACTAGAAATCCCAGTCCCTCTGGCCTGGGTTTGCTGTTCCCAGGTGGGACTTGAACCCCCAGCCCTCTGGGCTGAAGTACCTTGTCCTAACCACTTGACCACTCCTCCCATTACTATTTGTGCATGTCAATATTTACTATTGACATGCATTTCGTGATGTAAACATTAATTCTTGTAGATTACAAAAAAACTAGAGCCAACTTTGCAATTTCACTGTCATATTCGTGTTCAGCATATAAAAATTGATAAGAAATGACTATTTTTATTTCAGTAACATGACTTTTGTAAAGGTTTGTTGACCAGTGTAATTTATACCTGTGGAAACATGGAATAAGGGCAGGACCTATAATCTTTTTAGCTCTGCACTTCAATGTGTTCCATAAGGATGAATGGCTGTGACAAATATGTAGCAAATGGTGTGCCTGCATTCTTAATGTATAAAGTGTGTAGGTGAGGGAAGGTAATGTAACAGCAATAAATACCCCAATAGAAATAGTTGGACAAGCAATAGTGTATATTCTGGCTATGCTGACAAATCCTCTGTTCAGACTTTAGGTTCTGCTGATGTTTGGAAAGTATGTGAGTGAGTATAGGTGAGAATAATGTTTGGATGAGAAATGCTGTAATCCTGGGAAACCATGCCATGATGTTATACCAGCTGTTGTTTGTATGTGTTGGGCAGCTGTTTGGCAGAGGTATGTCTTGTGTGGGTACAAGGTATGTGGTTTGAAGGTGGCACAGGAGGCTCTGTTGTGCTTAGTTACAATTCTGGGCAGACATGACAGCTTGGCCAGTACCTTGACAGTATGGCTGACCACAGCATTACCAGCTGCCATTGTGAATAGTCTGCACATGGTCTGGCAACTTTGTAGAGACAGCTGCTGGTGCTCTTGGGCTTTTATTAGTGCTGTGTGCACTGTTGCATGCAGTCAGTCTGGGGATTCCATTTAGAGGCAGGGATATGTTGTTACAGTACGCTGTATGGATCCTCCCCAGATTACCCCTGGTCCATATATAGCATTGTACAGACTGTTGTGCTGCAAAGTGTGTCGGGATAGCCATGTCACTTTCTACTTGCTTTTGTAAGGTCTTTCACTACATCCACATTGCTGTATTCTGGGCATGCAACAGAGGTGTACATACAGTGTGCTATGCTGCAGAAGCACTGTAACATCAGCATTATGTGTACTTTGCATGTGCACAACACTTTCAGTCAGTGAAACAGATTTGGGTTGTGCATTTTAACAGCGGAGGTATGGCTGCATGGAGACGGGAATTAATGGCTACGTCTATCTTTTCTGAATACAATGAACATGTATACATCTGTCCCTGATTTCAGAATAGTGGGTGCCTCTAAACCCACAGTTCCATAATCAGGTATAAATCAGCCCCGTCTACGATTTGTACGTGCCCACCGGCCGTATGTACATGTTATGGAATTGTTCTCCACGTGTCCACTACCAGAAAAGGGGTATACTTACCTGCAACTGAACACCATGACAACAAGTTCTAGCCATGACCCCATTAAGCTTCTCTCAGCTGTTACTACTCAAAGAAAACTATATGAATTATGCTGATATTTGGAGATTATAGTTGAACCAGTAAGTTCATTTACTGTGGCTGTGTAGTAGGGGATATGGAGGCACTGTCACAGATGATATCTACACTTTTTATTTTAAGTGTCATTACGTCAGTGCTGACTCCTGGCAACCCAGCTGCCTCTGGGTTTTCTTGGCAATGTATCACCCAAAATAGATTGCCAGGTCTTTTCTTCTGAGGCAATGGAGGGTAAAATGACTTGCCCAAGGTCACAAGGAGTGCTAGTGGGAATTGAATCCTAGATCTTCTGTGGTTGATAGGAAAGGGCAGAATAGATAGGTCATGTGGTCTTTTTCTGTCGTCATGTTTCTATGTTGCTCTAACCACTAGGTTACTCCTCTTACATTAGTCCCTGTGTATTCTACAGCTTCTAAGGTGATGATTCCTAATACCTTGAATCATGTAGCTGTAGTTTGGGTTGTTCTTCCCTAAAGAGATCATTCTGAAGCACAATTAGCAGGGATGGACATCCTGACCCCAACTAACTTCCTCACTCGTTGTATGGGGAAGTTAGACGGGTGCAGGAAAGGGGTGGATCGGGGGCAGGCAATGGACAGTCCTCAGCCCCAGACGTACAGGGCCAATTCCAATGTTGACCCTGTATGTCCATGGCTAGCAGCCTGAACAAGGAACTTATTTCACCTCAGAGGACATTCACCACAGCCCGATCCTGGCCTTGGGAGGCCAGATCAGGGGTCGGGCTGCATAGAAAGCACTTTTGGAGCTGGTGTAACTGTTCATCCAGTTCCAACCAGATGCACAGAGGGCCGGAATGCACACGTCAGAATCTGACTCTAAGTGCATAACCTTGCACTTGTAACAAATAAACACCACTATTGTTACAACTATAATATCAAAGATAAAGATCAGCTAAGTAACAATCAACCGTCAAAGGCCATACATTGAGATGCGGGTTGCAAGCCATCCGGGGCCGATTCTCCCTCTGGCTCTCCCCACACATTCTGAATAGCAGGACAGGGAGAGCCAGCGGGGGGATGGGAGGCAGTGTGATCTGGGTGGAGCGGGGCGGGTTAGCCTGGCAGGACATACAAGGCTGATTCAGGTCACAGCCCTGTATGTCCTGCCGGGTCAAAGGGGACATACTGATTATTCCACTTCAAAGGTGGATCCCCCTGGGGCCGGGGCTGGGGCTGGATGCGGAGGGGTCCCCACCACCAGATACAGGCCCTGGCAGGCTAGACGTGAGTCGGGCAGCGGGGAAGAGGGGGCCTAAGCCGGGGGAGTTGGGGGCACCTGCGGGGAGGATGTCCCACAGGCAGAAGGAGCATGCCGGGCCATCCACGGGCCAAAATTCTGTGCACTGCAGGAAAATTTTGTTCCCACGGTCCAGAATCGGGTCCTAACAGGCCCGTCTTGCTCAGGGCTATCCGGATGGCCCAGATGTGCCCCTTCGTGAATTGGGCTCCACATCTCTTAACATATCTAAAAGCAGGATACCTATTTAAACAGCATATGAATTCTTTGAGTAATATTTTAATTATCCACCTCTTATATGATTAAATTGCAATGAATCATATCAATTCTTTAATTTTCATATATAACCTTCAGAATACAAATCTTAAGATAATAAATACATTATGTGATACAATATTGCTTTTACAAGAGTCATCTACCAAATTTATAAATATTAGCTTGTCTATTACCATGCATATTGCCCAACCATGTTCACAACATATACTACACAAAATTAATTAAAACAACCTTGCTAAACCCTTACTAGCTGCAAAGTGTAATCAGCAAAGTGGAAAAATTTTTTAATAAACTTCTAAAGTCCCAAGATCTTCTCATTTAATTCTTCTTATCATACTAAATGGGTCCATAACACATAAAAGTCAGCAACTGTTCACAATGTAGCTTTAAATGTTCATAATGTAGCTTCAAAAGTTTGCAGTGCTGTTAGAACATATACTAGTACATCTCCCCATGGAAGCCAGCACAACGCTGCAATACAATCTCCACCAGCCACTCAAAAACACCTTGAAGCCACCTTCAAAAGACCACAGCTAACGTAGCCAAAGGACAGTCAACACATTTCACTCCAAGCTCAAACCCAACCAGGGCCCATAGTTTCACCAATCAATGGCTTCCTCAGGGTATCTATATAAACATAATAAAGATATTTAAACACACAAGAAAAAGACAATCTCAATATTGGAATTCTTTTTAAAAATTGGAGTTATATTGGTCACTCTCCAAACTTCAGTTATTATATATGGTTTTAATGATAATTTACAACTTACTAATAGTAGGCCTGCAATTTCATTGTTGAGTTTTTTTCAGCATCTTGGGGTGTGCAAGTGATTTGATCCCTTTAGATTGTCAAATTGCCTTATTACATCTTCCAAGTTCACAAAGACTTGTTTCAGTCCTCCGATTCATTACTTTTAAATATCATTTCTGGAAGTGTTGGGAGATGTCTCTGCCGGTATATGCTGCTGATAGGAAGAGAAGCTAGAATGACTGCATTTTTAATTTAAAAAAAAACCGAACCAAGATGATATGGGGCCTTCACCAGAAGGAATATGAGAAAAAACTTGAAGACCTCAATATGAATACCCTAAAGGAGAGGAGACACAGGAGGGATATGATGCAGACCTTTAAATACCTAAGGGTATTAACGAACCAACAAATCTATTTCAAAGATGGGGAAGCTGTATAAATAGGGGACATGAAATGAAACTGCAGGAAGGCTAAATTAAAAGCAACATCAGGAAATACTTTTTGGTGGATGCCTGGATTGCCCTCCCAAATGAGGTGGTGGGTACAAAAACAGTGATAGAATTCAAAAAAGGCATGAGACAGACTTTATTTTCAGTATTCATATTCAGCTCACATCTTTCTAGTAGTAGTTTAAGGTGAGTTACAATCAGGTACTGTAGGTACACAGACACAGAGGATCACTGCATAGCAAGAGGATAGAATGAAGTAAACATAAATAACTTCGTAAATAGAGAGGGGTAACACCTGGAGCATCAGGGACAGCCTTAAACAAAGGAATAGATGGGGAATAACCTGCACAGAGAGACGGGTGTTACTCTACAATTCTAGCCATCTTACTGGACAGACTAGATGGACCATGGGCAGAGAAATGAAATACTAATAAATAAATAAAATGATGGTCTTTATCTGCTGTCATTTACTATGTTACTATGTTATACTAGCAGCCATTTGGAAGGTGAGCAGGGCTATGAACAGTACATACAGGGTCATGTGGAGGACAAATGAAAGAACGAACGTCACTTGACATACTACTACTGCTACTACTACTACTACTACTGAGCATTTGTATAACGCTACAAGTCATACGCAGCGCTGCACAGACATGTAAGAGACAGTCTCTGTTCATCAGAGCTTACAATCTAGTCAAGACAGACAACACAGAAGGTGAAGGCAGGGATAAAACAAGGGGGAAAGAAAAAGATAAAGGAGATCAGGTGAGTCAAGATCCAAAGGCAGCAGCGAAGAGGTGAGTTTTCAGCCTGGATTTGAAGAGGGTCAGAGAAGGTGCCTGGCATACAGACACAGGTAGTTTGTTCCAGGAGTAAGGTGCAGCAAGGTGAAAGGAGCAAAGTCTGGAGTTAGCAATATAAGAAAAGGGCACAGATAGAAGCAGTTTGCTAGAAGAGCGGAGTTCCCGAGGGGGGTTGTAAGGAGCGATAAGAGAAGAAAGGTAGTGAGGACCCGCAGAGTGAATGCATTTATAGGTCAGCAGGAGAAGTTTGAATTGGATGTGGAAATGGATAGGGAGCCAATGAAGTGACTTGAGAAGAGGAGTAATATGGGCATGATGAGGATGGCAGAAGATTAGTCGCGCAGCGCAGTGTTGAACAGATTGAAGGGGAGAGAGATGATTCAAAGGGAGACCAGCAAGGAGTAGGTTACAGTAGTCAAGACGGGAGGTGATTAAGGAATGGATTAGCATCTTAGTAGTGTGTTCTGAAAGGAAAGGGTGGATTTTGCTGATGTTATAGAGAAAGAAACGGCAGGTCTTAGCTATCAGATGGATGTGTGTGGAGAAAGAGAGAGAGGAATCAAAGACAACCGCAAAATTGCAGGCTGAGGAAACAGGAAGGAGTACAGAGTTATCCACAGAGACTGAGAAAGGAGGAAGAGGAGGGGAGGTTTTAGGGGGAAAGATAAGAAGTTCAGTCTTGGCCATGTTCAATTTGATGTGGCGGTGAGACATCTAGGCAGCAGTGTCAGAAAGGCAAGCAGAGATCAGGGTCTGGATTGCCGGAGAGATTTCAGGCACAGAGAGGTAGATCTGGGAGTCATAAGCATACAGATGGTACTGAAAGCCATGGGAAGAGATAAGCACACCAAGGGACTGGGTATAGGGAGAGAAAAGGAGCAGACTGAAGACAGATCTTTGGGGTACACCAACTGGGAGCAGGATAGCAGAGGAGGAGGAGCCACCAAAACACACACTGAAAGAGCAATGAGAGAGATAGGAGGAGAACCAGAATAGTACAGAGCCCTTAAAACCAAGCGAAGACAGGGTATTGAGGAAAAGGTTGTGGTCAACAGTGTCAAAAGCAGCAGAGAGGTCAAGAAGGATGAGGACAGAGTAAAGGCCCTTGGATTTTGCCAGGAACAAGTCACTGGAGATTTTAGCAAGAGCCATTTCAGTAGAGTGTAAAGGATGAAAGCCAGACTGTAAAGGATCCAGGAGTGCATGAGAGGAGAGGAAGTTGAGGCAGTGGTGCTGAACCGCACATTCAAGTAGTTTAGAAATGAAGGGTCAATAATTAGAAGGACAGGTGGGATCAAGTGAGGGTTTCTTGAGGAGAGGTGTGACCACAGCATGTTTGAAGTCTTCAGGGACTGTTGCAGTGGACAATGATAGGTTGAGAATATAAGAGATGGAAGGGACAATGGTGGAGGATAGGATCAGAGGAGCAGGTGATGAGTTTGGAGGAAGAAAGAAGGTGTGCAGTTTCCTCTTCAGAGATCACAGGAAAGGAAGAGAGGGTAGCAGAGGTGTGGGGGGGGGGAGTTGGGAGTGAAGAGGGGGAGGATGGGAAGTAGCTGACTTTGTGAGGAATTGGAGGGTGATCTTGTGGATTTTGTCATGGAAATAGTCACCAGGGTGTGGGCAGAAAGGGAGGGAGGGATCAGAGGTGGAGGCACTTTGAGGAGAGAGCTGAGAGTAGTAAAGAGACGATGAGGATCAGAGGCAAGAGAATTAGTCAGATGGACATAATAATCTTGTTTGGCAAGAGCTATGGCTGACTGGAAAGAGACAAGCATGAATTTGAAATGTATAAAGTCTGCAAGGGAGCGTGATTTGAGCCAAGCACGCTCAGCAGACCAGGCACAGGAACGCAGATAGCGGGTAGTGGATGAAAGCCAGGGCTGGGATGCAGAACATCTCACAGGATGCGGCATGGGTGGAATGAGAGCATCCAGAGCAGAGGAGAGTGCAGCATTATAGGAAGTTACTGCCTCGTCAACAGACTTAGATGACATAGTGGAAGAAAGAGATGAAGAAATAGTGGAAGAGAGAACCAAGAGATCAATAGCATGAAGATTTCTAAATATGTTGGAGGAGACAGGATGAGATTGAGGCAGTGGGTGATGAAGATTAAAGCTTAGAAGGTGATGGTCAGATAAGGGAAGAAGTGAGCTACAGAAGTTCAAGGGTAAGCAACTAGAGAAAAATACCAGGTCAAGGCAGTGGCCATGCTGGTGAGTGGGGGCAGTGGAACAAAGCTGGAGGTCAAACGAGGAGGTAAGGGAGAAGACCTTTAAAGCTTAAGGATCAGAAGGGTTATCAACATGAATGCTAAAATCCCCAAGAATAAGAGTGGGGGAAGAGGAATCCAGAAAGAAGGAAAGCCATGAGTCAAAGTCAGTGAGAAAGGTAGAAGCAGACGTCAGGAGGTCGATAAATAACAGCTACCCGGTGAGGAAGTGGAGTGAAAAAGCAGATGGAGTGGACGTCAAAAGAGAGAAAGGAGAGAGACTGAGGCAGCAGGAGGGGTTGGAATTGGCAGGATGGAGAAAGTAGAAGCCCAACACCACCACCATGGCCAGTGGGACGAGGTGTGTGGGAGAACTGGTAGCCGCCATGACAGAGAGCAGCAATAGATGCCATAACAACTGGGAGGAGACAGATCTCAGTTAGAGCATGAAGATGTAGAGCATTAGAGATAAAGAGATCATGAGTAAAAGCAAGTTTATTAGAGACAGAGTGTGTGTTCCACAAGCCACATGAGAAAGGGAGAGTGCAAGGGGAAAGGAGAGGAATATGAATAAGATTAGATGTGTTGCATGATGAGCTCTTCTCTGAGTGAGACAGAAGTCTAGGGGGGCCAGGATTGGGATTGATAGCTCTGGATGAGAGAAGGAGAAGGAGTAGCAGAGTATGGGGTAGGGAGGAGACAGTATGGCGGAAATGAGGGCGAGGTTTCCTTACAGAGAGAGGAGATGGTTGAATGAGAGGGAGAAAGCAATGAAGTTCAAGAGATGATTATAGGGTAGAAGACAGAATGGAGGGGTAAGTAAGGATTGTAAAGGGGAGATAAGGAGGGGAGGAGTGTGGGTGCTGGGGAGACAGTTATGGAGTATGAAAAAGAGGAAGACAATGTGATGAGGAGCCATAGAAGAGGAATAGAGAGGAGAACAAAGGCCAGAGGATATAGAAGGTGGGAGAGTCAAAGAGATTGGGCTCACCTGTGCGTGAAGTAGGTAATGAACAGATGACAGCTATAAGAGACAGCGAGCCACGGGGTGGGTGGGTAGAGGGAAGGGGGGTATAAGTTATACAGCTGAGAAAGCTGAACAAAAGTGCAAAATAAGGTGCAGAGAGGTAAGAGAGCATACTAATAATGACAAATAAATAAATAAGTGGAGACAGACAGACAGAAAGAACTCACAGCAAATTCACTCACAGGAGCTAAACTTCACCTCTCTAGCAGAGCACTACGAGGGCACTGCTCTTCCCAGAGCACAGAGAGGCAAACAGAGAGCTAGGCACACTTGGGAGACAGGAAGAGGGGCTGAACAATTAACTGGGGCAGAAGAGGACCAGGCTTCAAGTGGGCAACCCAGGCGATAGGGGTGAGTAAATTTTAGCACCTGGGAGCTTGAAAGCATTAATAATATAAAAGGAGTTTGTTTCTAATATGGGAAGAACAGTGTTTGAAGTAGTTACTCTGAGGCACACTGGGGACAATTTTGTGGGCCGAGGAGCACTACTTCAGCTCTATAGAGAGAACTCCAAGAAAGAATTTGGAACAATTATAGTTAGCATGGATTTGAACTTAGAAGGAGACAGAATTGTGTACTGCGATAGGACTGAGGAGAACTCTGACAGAAAAGAAAATAAAGGGTTTTTTTTTTTAGATTAGGAGATTATTTGAGTATGTTAGAGGTTGAGAAAGTGTGGTTCTGTGTGATAAAGCCTGAGTGTGGGGGGGGGGGGGGTTAAGTTTTTATCTTATTTGTGAAGCCTTTTTGTGAAGAATTGCGTGATAAATTGAGAAAAACTCATTTTGAGCACTTTTTCTGTGCTGTGCAAAGGCTGATGCCTTTCTGGTATACTGTGGCAATATGAGAGGAAATTTGTTTTTAAACGCTGACAGCTAGTGGCTGTCACCTGAAGTGAAAAAGTGTTGCTGGAACTGGTTACAGCTTGGGGCCAGCTGAATCCTTCATGGATTTAAAGAGAAACCTTGCTGTATTTTTCTGGAGCAAGTCTTTCATAAAGAGAGGAACTTGTGATGCATGGTGTTAAAGCAGGGCTGCACTCTTTTGGGTTATGTTGCTGAATGTGTTACCAGGCACTGACAAAGAAACCAATTTACTATCAAGGTCAGAATTAAATATCCTCTGGAAATTAGAGGGAATCTGTTTCCTACAAGAAAAATTTTGAAAGTTTGGTTCTGCTGACTTTGGCTTCCAGTGCTGTTGCAGCTGTCATTTGCACAGATCAGAAAATTCTTTATGTACAGTAGCACGTGTGAGTGAAATATATGAACAGGAGAAGTAATTCTGGGTTTAATCTTTGCCACTTTCAATTTTGTCTAAAACGTATTCTTTGTGAAACAAGATTTGAGGAGGGGGCTCCAACTATAGTGTGTGGTATATGAAAGCAGAATGCTTGAATGACCTAGGTTTATCTTTAAAGGTAGGGGCTCAGAATTATATTGGTTTGCTTTTAAAATTAGAAGGAAAAGTCCTAAATTTCAGAAAAATCAGTGTCATCCTGCTACCTGTAGAACCAATCCAATCCCAGCTGTAGGGAGGTAGATTTTCTTTTGTTGCTCTTTTACAGTCAAGGAATAGGTATATTGCATCACCTTGGAACCAGAGGAACTAGAGAGTCCAAGCAGACTGGAAGTACCAGAGGGACTCGAGGACTTGGTGAATGTGCCCCATTGCAAGAAAGCTCCACAAAGAAACTGGATAAATAGCGCTACGAACATACACTTACACATTGACATGACAGGACAAGGGAACACTATCAACTTAAGTTATTCCCCTTCCTTACTTCCGCTTTTGTGTAAAGGGACCACAAGTGCCTCTCTCCAGTCCTTTGGCACCACTCCCAACTCCAACAAGGCATTGAAAAGGTTAGTCAATGGAGCTGCTAGAACGTCTTCAAGTTCCCGCATTATTCTAGGGTGTATCCCATCCAGTCCTATCGCTTTGTATACTTTAGGTTTAGCTAATTTTGAACAGTCTTCTGAAAATTGTTCAAGATGCCCCTCGCTTCTGTTCCTGTTTGTGGGTATTTTCTGAGGTCCCGCTCCTGGTTCTTCAACTGTGAATACCGAACAGAAATATTTGTTAAGCAATGTCGCTTGATTCTCATCAGCTTCTGCATATTCATCCCCGTCACCCTTGAGTCTGACAATACCGCTTTTGCCCTTTCTCTTCTCACTAACATATCTGAAAAATGTCTTATCCGCCCATTTTATTGCTTTGGCTATTTCCTCCTCTTTTTGAATCTTTGCTTTCCTGACTCCTTTGCTAGCTTCTCAAAATTTTTCCTCTCTCTGTGATCTCATATTTCATGAAGGCCTCCTTCTTTTTCTTCACCTTTTCAGCTACTTCTTTCAAAAACCATAGCAGTTTCATTTTCCTTTTACCTTTATTTACCATTTTAACAAAAAGGTTGGTTGCCCTTAAAATATCCCCTTTCAGTTTTGCCCACTGTTTTTCTACATCCCCCAGCTGTTCCCATTCCACTAATGACTCCCTGAGGTACTGACCCATCATGGCAAAGTTAGTTTTCCTAAAGTCTAAGACTCTCCTTTTTGAATGGATTTTATCAGCCCTAGTCCTAATACTGAACCACACCATCTTCACCCAATGGATTGTACAAAAATCATATTGACTACATATGTGGAAGTCAATGATGTTTAGCTCTATAACATCAACAAAGACAAAACCTGGAGCTGACTGTGGTACAGATCAGCAACTATTAGTAGGCAAACTCAAACTAAAGTTGAAAAAGAGAAAGCCACTCATGAATGTAGCAAAATATGACCTTGAAAATATACCACTGGAATTCAAAGACTGACTGCAAAATCCATTTGCTGCTTTAGATACAAATGACAGAGCTCCAAAAGAGATATGGAATGACATCAAGAAGGTTGTGTTGGAAGAAAGCAAGAAGTCTCTACAAAAGATGAAAAAGCAAAAACGGCCAAAATGGATGACCGAAGAAACTCTGAAAATTTCCCAGAAACGCAGAGAAGCTAAAGCCAGAGGAGAAAGAGAGGCAATCACAGAACTCAACAGAGATTTCCAATGTGCAGCAAGACAAGACAAGGAGAAGTATGCATGCAAGGAAATAGAAGCAGAAACTATTAGAGGAAGAATAAGATCAGTTTTCCTAAAGCTATGAGAGTTAAAGAAAAAATTCCAGCCTCAAATTAGAATGTTACAAGATGCTCAAGGTTCTATGTTGAATGATGATGAGAAGATCAAGAAAAGATGGAAAGAATATACAGAGTTTTTATATATAAAGATCTAGTGGACCAACAGCTGTTTCAACCTGTACCTTATGATCTGGAACCATTGGTGATGAAAGAAGAAGTCAAAGCAGCATTGAAAGCCTTATCAAAGGCATTGATGGCATTCCCGTAGAAATATTACAGCAATCTGATGCAGCTGTTACTATACTTACAAGGCTCTGCCAAGAAATTTGGAAGACAACATCATGGCCAACTCACTGGAAAAGATCTGTGTTTAAACCAATACTAAAGAAAGGTGATCCAACTGACTGTGGAAATTATTGCACAATCGCTCTGATCCCACATGTCAGCAAGATTCTACTGAAGATTATTCAACAAAGACTACAACCATACCTGGAACAAGAACTACCTGAAGTGCAAGCAGGGTTCAGGAAAGGGCGAGGAACGAGAGACATCATCGCGGATGTGAGATGGATCCTTGAAAAGACTAAAGAATGCCAAAAGGATTTCTATTTATGCTTTATCAACCACAGCAAGGCTTTTAACTGTGTAAACCATGAGAAACTCTGGGCCACATTAAGAAGCATGGGTATACCAGAACACCTGATTGTTCTCTTGCACAATCTGTACATTCATCAAGAAGCAACAGTTTGAATAGAACAAGGAGAAACAGAATGGTTTAAAATAAGCAAAGGTGTACATCAAGGCTGCATACTTTCCCCCTACCTGTTTAATTTATATGCAGAACAACTAATCAGAGAATCAGGATTGTATGAAGACAACAGAGGTGTGAAGATTGATGGAAGACTCATCAACAACCTTCGCTATGCTGTTGATACCACATTACTGAAGATGATCTGAAACATTTGCTTCTCATGATCAAGTAACATAGTCTTAAAATGGGCCTGCACCTTAATGTAAAGATTATGACAACTGGCAAAATCAATAAGTTCATCGTTGAAGGAGAAGAAATTGAAATTGTGGACAACTTTAACCTACTTGGATCAACTATCAATAAAGAAGCAACAAGCAGTCAAGAAATGGCTATGAAAGACCTAGACAAAAGTCTCAATAGCAGAGATGTCTCTCTCCATACAAAGATTCAACTTGTTCAAGACATGGTATTTTCAATAACATCATATGGATGTGAAAGCTGGACAATGAAAATGATAGACAGGAAGGACATTGATGCCTTTGAATTATGGTGCTGGCAAATACTGCATATACCATAGACTGCCCAAAGAACAATCCAGTCAGAACTAGAGGAGATCAAACCTAAGCTTTCTTTAGAAGCTCAGATGACAAGACTTTGACTTTGGACACATCATGAGAAGAGACATACTTTGGACACATCATGAGAAGAGAAAGATCATTAGAGAAAGACATCATGCTTGGAAAGATAGAAGGTCAATGCAAAAGAGGAAGGCCAGCAACGAGATGGATCAATACAATAACAGCAGCTACGGGTACTAGTCTGTCAACAATGAGCCGCCTGACTGAAGACTGAACACAATTTAGGACAACTATCCAGAGGGTTGCCATGAGTCGACACCGACTCAACGGCACTTAATAACAACAAAACAAAGAATCCAGTCCAGTCTCTAGCACCAGACAAACCCTTTGAATAATGGGCCATATATGTTTATCTTTAGACTTTGCATAGGAGTCTGTATGTTTTACATTATATTCTCAGGCTACATAGGTAAGCCGCTACAATTTTTACTGCATAAAAATACCAAAGTTTATTTTTTTAAAAATTATATAGCCTGTGAATATATTGGTTTCTTTATTCTTGGGGCAACCATCTGACTGATGTTAGTGAGGGGACCTCTTGCTTCCTGGGGAGATCTCTGCACTTTGGCTACAGGGAGGGAGGAACCAGTTCATCTCTCTCCTCAGGCAGAAGATTGTCTTGGGCCGCTCCTACTACTGGTACTAATGAGAATTTGTATAGAGTTACAAGATGTACGCAGTGCTGCATAGACATGTAAGAGACAGTCCCTGCTCATCCAAGCTTATGCTCCCCATGCTATCCTTTGGGGCTTAATGCAAGGTAAACTACCACATTTTTATAGCATGCACCTTTGTGCTATAAAAAACTCATGCAGAAAGCTAGAGTCAATATATTACACTCAGAGGTTTTTGAGTTCTGTAAGTAGCACATAAGCATTCAGGTGTCAGGTTGATGATGTTTGCAAAGTGTTTCTAACAGCTTCTTCTATGTGTTTTCTTTTTTTAAGTGCTGTCAAGTCAATGCTGACTACTGGTGACCCAGCAGCCCTGGGTTTTCTTGGAAAGGTATGACCAGAAGTCAATTGCCAGGCCTTTTCTTAGGAGGCAATGGAGGGTAAAGTGACTTGCCCAAGGTCACAAAAAGTGCCAGTGGGAAACAAACCCAGATTTTCTGGGTGCTAGACTGTTGCACTAACCATTAGGCTACTCCTCCATGCTGTATTGTGATTTCTTTTTCTTTAGTCATGGTGAAAAATGTCCTGTCCAAATACCTATTTTTATGATAATTGATAGCCTGCAAAAAAAAAAAAAAGAATGGCTCTAACTATTCACCCTTTCCCGTCTAAAAATTAAGTAGTGTGAATTGAACCCCCAGATTAATGACACATTCCCTTTTATAAGTAGAATGCCTGTATATGTGTTTCCAAATGAAAATCCTTCGTTGTAAGGATGCTAAAAGGCAGTTAGTTCCAACATATACTGTGAAAGATTTGGACTGTGAAAAATAGAGATAAATAAGCCTACTGAATTTAGTTATTAATGAGTTGGAATAGCAATTAATTACAGTTAGTGCTGTGATAGGATACTCTTAAAATATACATCATAATCTGCCAGCACTTTCTTTCATATAAAAAAGTGTAAGTAACATTTTCGCTAATCAGAAATGTTTAAAACATTACGTTACCGATTTTATTCCTAAGGAAAAAACTTAAGTGCTTTGTTTAAAAAAAGCTGCAAACCCAAAAAGGTCAGCTCTCTTTGCCAGTCTTTCTGAGATTTATTCTATAAAAATGTTTATAATTTACATGCAAGAAACAATACTTGGATGTAAAGTGCAGTAAGTATTTGCACTTATCGCACCTTAACTGGCAGAGTTAAGATAAGGTAAATGCAAAACCTCTGTGGTAAATGCAGGGGGCATGCCCATCATCTGCCCTGCATTTACTATACCGATCTCCCCCTCAAGCATAACACCTCCCTGAGCATCCTCTTCACCAATGACCCCTCCATTCATTAACCCCCTGGAATGGGCAGTGACACCTCCCACAAAACCCTACTGTACAGCAGAACCTACTCTGTATCCATTTCCCACCCTCAGGTCTTACCTGGAGCTCCATGGTGGTCCTAGTGATCATTGGAATTCATTGTCATGGCTGTCACACTCATTGAACCTGCCAAATTATCCTGGGGATCAATCATGTACCTGATTGCTAGTAGCATGGCTGCACTTAACACCACTTCAAGTGGAATTAAGTGCAGCAGTGCTATCGAAAGTCATGACAAATAGTGTGCAACAATATCACACTTATTAGTTGTCACCAGCTGACACACCCACTCTCTAATCAATCCCTGCTCCCCCGCATCCCTGACCTATTGTGCTCAAATCAGTTAGTATAGAATTTTTACTAGATTAGCTGATTTTAGCAGTAGTAGTTCCCCATGACAAGCATGATCACCTAGTGACATCATCTGATGGCGCCATGGACAGAAGAGCTTTCCTGAGCCTTTCTGAGCATGCTCATGTGCCCATAGCCTTTGGCTCGCCCCTACCTGGTTCTGTTTTATTTCTTCCACCTAGCCAGTAGGACGAAACACCAACTCTTTCTCTTCAATATTATCTACAAACATAGAAAAGGAAAAACGTGGAAACAACAAGAAAAAGGCCGAACCCAGATTCAAGGAATGCCCTAAGTGTGGATGAAAAATGAGTTCTATTGACACCCACGATCGCTGCCTGTGCTGCTTGGGGGAAGCTCACCATGTGGAGGACTGTCCTCATGATGCATGTATGCTGTCTGGTGCTTCTAGGCTGCCTCCAGCCTCCTCTTCCAGAGACAAAAGCAATAAAACTGACAAGAACACAGCCCGGGGAGTGAAGAGCACAGAGAGGGATGCCTGCATGGCCACCAACATGGCTCCTGCTCTGACTCCCTCATCAGCTTCAGCCACAACCCGAGATGTGCCCCTGGGGCTTCCATCCATGACCCGGTGACTCCGCTGCCTCAGCTGCCTGCATCGGGTCCAACAACAATCCAACCTCCCAGGAACCCTGACTGCAGAAAGACGCTAACCCCTCCAGCTTCCTCTATGCCCCCAGAGCTCTTCACTGCCGGTACAAATTGCAGAAAACAGCCTCGGGCTCCACCATCCCTTTTATACTATTGGCCGACGCCATGATGAGGCCGCGCGTGTTCTCTGTGGTTTAACAAGATCAGACCATATTACCCCGATACTCAAGGAACTCCACTGGCTTCCTATTCACTGCAGGTTAACATACAAGATCCTTCTCATCATCTTCAAGATCATCAACAACCTAGCCCCCACAACACTCAGTGACCTTATCACCCTCACCCTGAAAACAGACTCAGAAGATCAGTAACTGACAATACCTTGATCATCCCCAAAGAATCCATCAAGTGCACACAGACGACCAAGAAAAGAACATTCGCCTTCTATGCCCCAAAATGTTGGAACGAACTTCCACCTGAAATTAGATCCATCAAAGGCCTTATGCAGTTCCGTAAGGCAATTAAACACCACATTTTCCTACTTCACTTTGCTCAAGCATCCACCCCACCTCTACTCGCCCACCTGCCAATGTCTACAAACCGCACCCTGTCACAAGTATCTTGAACCCGCCTTAGACCTCCTGTATATACAATCCAAATCTAATTATATTTTGTACATATGTTTTTAGTTCCCCTGTTGCTCCAAGTTTATGCTCCTGTTACAATGTATGTTCCAAGTTTAAACTCCTGTTACAATGTAAGCACAGAACAGACTTCTGACTGTGCACCCTTGTTGTATGTAAACCGCACTGATAACAAATAGCGCGGTATATAAAAGTTATAAAATAAATAAATAAATAAAATAAATAAAGCCATTGCCACACTGATGGGGGAATCCCTTCTCAGAGCTGGCTTGTCAGCTTAGACAGATCCCACCACCCTGATGAGCAAACACTAGTGCAATGAGCACAGATCAGGCAGTCCAGTCTTACAGCAACGATCATAGCAGCTACAGCCAGCACCAGAGCATCCATAGAAGACACAGGTACAGAAGAGCAAGAAGCTCCTCCACCAGCTCCAACTCTAATTGCTCAGCCACCCTTTCTTCAAGGCACCAGTGACGGGACTCGATCAGCAGCCAGGACCCCCTCGCTGCCACAATTTTGCCAGCCTCACACTAAGGGCAGCGCCTGTCCCAAACATGCCCATGCAAAGACAACAGCCACCAACAGCACCCATGCAGATATCCCACAGACCATGACACCATCGCCCAGGGCTCCTTCCCCAGACTTCTCCCTGGACCCCTCGCCACAGAGAGTGAAGGAGAAGAAGCTGCTGCATTTGGATCAGGATCAGTTGGGAGCTCCCACCACCCTACAGATGGCAAAGTTCACCCTCAGAATCATCACCGGTACCACCGCTCCCACCCTCACCATCTGTCAGGACTTGATGTACCCAAAATTCCTCCAGAAGCTGGTGACCCACCTGGCGCTATTGTCCTCAGATGACCCAGACCCCTGAAATGAGGTCCTCGATGCACCCAGGTCGGTAGTCTCCATACCAGTCTACCAACTCCTACTTGACAACCTCACACATATCTGGCAGATGCCCACCTCTGGCCCCACCAAATCTCGCCAACTGGATGCTAAGTACCAGGTACAGCCCGTACCAGGATATGACAAAATTCAGATCCCCCAGAACTCCATAGTTGTGGAGTCAGCGTTGAAGCAAGTGAAGAGTTCCCACACACACACTTTAATGCCTCCCCCTGGAAAGAAAACAGGGTATTCAATGAACACGGGAGAAAGACCTACCAGGCTGCGATGCTAAGCATGAAGATTGCAATGCACCAATTCCAACAGGTGCTGTATCCAGGACCGTACCGAGCCCTGTGCAAGCGGTGCGGCCGCACAGGGCGCAAAGACTTAAAGGGCGCATTTCGGCTCTCTGCCATTGCCTGCTGCCACTTTTTCAGTGGCAGGCAGCAGCAGAGAGATGAAATGTGCCTCTAAAGTCTTCGCGCTGGCACACTAAGCAGGTTTGGTCTCTCCAGGAGGGACCAGACCTGCTTAGCGTGCCGGCGACTTGCAGATCGGGTGCACACCCCCCCTCCATAAAGTGTCTAAACGGAGGTGCGGGAGGGGGGGCGCGTGCCAATGTGCAAGTTGCACAGGGCGCATTTCAGTCTTGGTATGGCCCTGGCTGTACCTAGAAACCATCATAGATAATCTCAAGAGTGCTGTGGAGGCCTACTGACAGAGTCCAAGACCACTTTCTCACCATTCCTGGGGGATCTCAGTAAATGCAGAAAACACCTGATCTGCTCGGCCTTCAATGCTTTTGACTCAGCATCCAGGACTGCAGTGATCACCATTTCTTCCACGGATGTGGCTTGGCTCCGAGATTCTGGCCTGCATGAGGACATGCACAAGTGGCTCATGGATGCCCCATGCACAGGAGACAATCTGTCAGAGAGAAACTCAAGGAGACAATGAATGACATGAAAGAGAGCTGCTCCACTCTCCAGTCCCTGACCTCTGACAGTCTCGACCACAGCAACAGCACACGCAAATCGCAGGGCTCATACCAGTGTAAGCCATACTCTTCTTACTCTTCAAAGCGCTGTCAGCCATACCACAAGTGACAGCCACATCAACCCAAGCAGCAATCATACCAGCCCTACCATCAGAAGTCGTGCAGAAGGACCGCAGACAGAAGAAGTCATCAACAGTCTTCTCTGAGAAAAATACTCCATCCTTTTGACAATTTGGCTGACCCAGTTCTGCCGGTCGGGGGCCGCATCTCCTTCTTCATGGGAGCCTGGGCGAGCATCACCACTGACAAGTGGGTCCTGGAAATCATTGACAAAGACTACCGCATACCATTCTCATCAGCCCCACACCAAAAATCCATCCCCCACAGCTGCTTCCCAGACCACCAATGCCTCAACATGGCTATTGAAATACAATTCCTCCTGGCATCCTGCACTGCAGAACAGGTGCCACAAGAGGAAATCGTCTATGGCTTTTACTCCAGATACTTCCTCATCCACAAGAAATCTGGAGGACTGTGCCCCATCCTCAACCTGCATCACCTCAACAAATTCTTCTGCAAAGAACACTTCCGGATGTACTCTCTGGGGTCCATCCTGGCTTGCATTCCTGGAACTCAAGGATGCATACATCCACATCCTGATCCACCCTATGGCAGTTTTTGGATTCTGCATTGTGGACTAACACTACCAATACAAAGTACTCCACTTTGGCCTCTCCCCAGCCCCGAGGGTATTCTTAAAGTATGTGGCAGTAGCAGCAGCCCACCTCCGGAAATCTTAGGTGTGTGTCTTTCCATACCTAGATGACTGGCTAACATCAAGGCTGGAGGCAGAGAAATCCCCACAGATGACAGTCTCTCTCTTGTCCAACCTGGGATTCCTGGTCAACTTCAAGAAATCACATCTACAGCCCACACAAACCTTGGATTTCATTGGCGTGACCCTTTGCACTCCTCATACAGGTCGTCCATCTCACCAGATACCACATGAGCAGCCTTCAATGGCATCTACAATGGAACTTGAACCAGCGGTCCTGCAAGGTCAGCATAGACCAGAAAGCATGAGCCTCCCTAACCTGGTGGATGAACAGGAATCACCTCACTCAAGGCAGGTCATTCTAAGCCCCCCCAGCACAACATTGTCATCACCATGGATGCCCCAAATTGGGATGGGGTCCCACCTCATCCACCTCCACACCAAAGGGACCTGGATAGGGTCAGAGCGCTTGCTGTTAGAACTGAGGGCAATCAGGTATTCCCTCCAGGCTTTCATGAAGTGGATCATCAGCAAGATGCTGCTAATCCAGACCTACAATCAGGTGGCCATGTTCTACATCAACAGGCAAGGAGGCATAGGGTCTTTTCCACTATGCAGGGAGACACACAGGATATGGAGCCTTGCACTATCCAAAAACTGCCAAGAAACCTACCTACCCGGCAAGCACAACCAGCTGGTGGACAGGCTCAGCTTCCAACTGCAGCCCCACAAGTGGTCCTTCAACAACAAGGTCATGACCTGTCTGTTTCAGTTGTGCAGGAAGCCCCAGATGGACCTCTTTGCACACCCCTCCAAAACAAAGTACCCAGAATTCCAGGCACCCATCGGTATGGGGTTCTGTGTCGGATACCTTCACCCTGCACTGGGGACATCAACAGCTCCTATATGCCTACTGTCACCACCAGGGGGCAGTGTGCTGCTGATGGTGAAGAAATAGTTGTGCAAACTCGAATGGTAAAGCAAAATGTGGATTTATTCCCCTCCCGGGGTGGATTAATAAACAAGTGAACAGAACACAAGCAGAAACAAAAGTATTCCAATCTTTTGGCAAAAACACAAAAGGACATACAGCAATAACTTCTTGCTTCAAGGTAGGAACTTAAACTGTAGCACACAGGCTTTTGCTCTGTCTAGCGCAGAGATATTCTTTCAGATGAGACTAATGTACAGTCCATTAGGTCAGATATGGATGAGGATTCACTGAGAGAGTCCACTAACATGGGTTCCTCCTCACGTTCCAAACCCTCTTGGTTGAAATCTGCTTGGACATTTCCCCTTGGCAAGCCCTCACGGTAAGTTTCTCTGTTGCTATCTTCTGTTTGGGATAGAGGAACTCTCTGTCCCCTCTTGCTAACAGACTTTAGCTTGTAAGGCTTCTTTTGGGGTTTAAAGCTTACTGCCAGCTCCTCTTCTGACATATACACGTCTTCTGGCCAGTCTCTAAGCTTTTCTGACGGCTGTGAATGTTCTCTATTCAGGTAGTTAGGTTGGGAGTAGCTGCCCTGCCCCCACCTCTGGCTTCCTGTGTAAGGTTGCTCTGCATTCACTCTACAAACACTTTTATTCCTTTTAACTTTCAATGGCTCACATTCATTCCCCAAGTCCCAGCTTCTTGTTACATACTTTTTAGCTACTGGCTTGCAGTTCCTCTGGTTAGAACGTAGGTTCCATGCTGCCATGTCTCTGCAATCAGCAGGAGCTGCCCAGCTGGCCTCGGCTCTAGCAAGCTGCTTCCTCCTAGTGGATTCTGGGTATCTCTGAGGTTGAACGCTTCCTGGTTCAGACTCTGAGTCACTTCCTATACTGAAGTGAGAGACTCTTCCTGGTTCCTCTCTGGTAACTGTTGTAGGTAAGACAGGCTGTCTTCTCTTCCTACAGTGCTCACCTTGTCCCAGGTTTCTCCCTCTCAGGGTTTGTTCCAAATCTGAGCTCTCTGACAATTCCTCTCCTCCTGGCAACTCTTTGGAGGTGTCGTCGTTGTAATACTTCCCCCTTGTGTTCCCTGCACTATCCTTATAAGGGCTGTGCATACTCCTCTCTACCAGGTGTGTGCTATTGGGATTTAGGGCGTTTCTTCTTACTACACGTTTCTCCAGACCTCGTGGCTGCCTTTGTTGTCGTTGCCACTGACAACAGCTATCCACCTGATCTGTTCTCCTGTCAGCTTTTGCACTGACATGCTGCATGTTTTGTATTTTAACAGTGGAAATTGGGGCTTCTTCATCACACTACCCCTCAACACCGTTTGTCCCAAAAGTCATACAGAAAACAATTTGTGATGGGGTCACAGTTATCCTTATCACACCATACTGTCCAAGACAGGTGTGGTTCCCCTATTTCTAATGCCTTGTCAAGGAACCACCAGCTACTATTGCTTATCTGCTTGATGCTCCAAGCTCAGTTGTTATAACCATCATTGCTCACTGTGACAAGCTCTATAGTGTGCAACTACAATGGTTCTGTTGTTGTTATGTTGTTTACTGGTTGCCCATTACAGCCACCTCACTGATTGTTTTCTCAGTGCCACAAGTCAATAAACCACCTCTGCCCTGCAAACTATGTCATTTCTCTCTCTTTCTCTCTCTCTCTCTCTCTCTCTCTCTCTCTCTCTGTCACTAACTACATCCAGCCACAGCTCAAGGCAGCCTTGAGGCCACAGTTAGGGCTGATGCATCCTGCTTGCCCATGGAGAAAGTGGGGTTACTTACCTGTAATGAGATTCCCCATGGACAGCATGATAAGTCAGCTATACATTGCCTCCCACCTCCCCTACAGATGAAGACAGTCAGAAGATGGCAAGGGCTTCCATTACTAAATGGTCCCCTAGAACCACAAAGCCCGCTATGTTATCTGGGACAGAAGTCATAAGCTAGAGATGAACTGAACCAGGTAGGGGAGGGCCAAGGGGTGTGGGCACTTCGGCATACTCAGAAAGGCTTTGCCTAACTGAGCTTTAGGAGAGCACTTCCATCCATGGCGCCATCAGATAACATCACCAGGTGTGGCTGACTTATCCTGCTATCCATGGAGAACCCCCGTTATAGGTAAGTAACCCCTCTTTACCACAGGCTCTTAGGGGCATGTTTACTAAACTAGGCAAATGGTTAACCTGGGCTATCTGCAATTAGGTCCCTAGTTGAAGATAGCCCTGGTTAACCATTAACTCAGTTTAGTAAACATTACCCCTTAGTGGATGCTAAAACTATAGTAACTGCTATCACACTTTAGTAAAAATATCCCTATGAGAGAAATAGCAAGAGGACAGCAATGATAAAACTCCCATCAAACTACTGTAATTAAATACATTAAGAAATAATCCTCTTCAAATTAGGAAGTCCTATGGAAACATATAAGACATGGAAGCATAAAAAAGATCACAAAGGTTAACATTTTTCTTAAAAATAGCTCTCTAAGGTTTAATGCAGTCAGCATTAGAGCTCAGTATCAAAATCGCGGCTTAATTTTGCAGCAAAGTTACGTTTTATTTATTTGTATTTATTTATTTAAAAGGATTTATATACCTCTTTATCCTAAAATCAAAGCGGTTTTCACTTCAAATGAATCAAAAAACAAAGTGCAGAGGTGTCAGCATGCTGTATTTGTATCGTAGTGCGTGTGTAGGTGTAATAAAGGTGTAGCTTGATTATAAGATGCAATATATATAGGGTGAGTTATCTACAATGTGTTATATACAAAGAGGAGGTGGGGGAGGATATGGTAGGGAGAGGGGAGGCAGGAGGAGTGAGGCAATGGCAAGGCGGGGGAGAGCGGCGTCAGGCACAATTAACATTAAACTCAACCTATCCAAGGAACTTGCATATATCAACTTATTCCAAGAGCTTGTAAATATCAACGGTAACATTATAACATCAAAAACCTGAGTATTCTCTTGTGACATTATCTAACTATGTATATCTTAATGAGAGTAATGAGGTGTTTGTTTGGTGTGGTTGACGTGACTTAGTTTGGCGTGTAGGGTGATTTGGGTGATTGGTGGTCTTCATTGAATTGTTCGATGAATAGGGTGGTTTTGAGTAGCTTCCAGAATTCTTTTATATCTGTTGTTGATTTCAGTTTGTCTGGGAGGACATTCCAGATAGTAGGGGCAGCAAGAGAGAAAGCTCGCATGGATGTGGATTTGTTGGTTTTTGTGAATAGAATGGGTGTTGGTATGTTGCTTTTGGTGCTGTTTCTGTCTGGTCTTTTGCTTGTTTTGGTTCCGATGAGTTCCTGTAGTATTTCTGATGACATGTTGTTTTTAATTTTGAAGATGGTGAGTGCTGATTTATATTTTGCCTGTGATGAGATTGGTAGCCAGTGCAGATCGTATAGTATTGGAGTTATGTGGTCTTCTATTGAAGTGCTAGTAATAATGCGGGCAGCAGTGTTCTGGCCTATTTGTAGAGGACAGGTGGTTTGTTTGGGTATTACAGTAGTCCAGCATAGGTTGTAAACAGGGGTGCTTGTTGTGAAAGTTCCACAATCTTGGCAAGGACATGAATTTACTTGACCTGCAAAGGATTGTAGGTCTTGTAGTTCCTTCACACAAAAACTAGTCGTTTAACAAGAATAAAGAATTGTAGTTGCTCGAGTGTAAAGCAGAAAATAGATTTTATTTATGGGGGGTTATTCCCTCGCACAGATATGCTTGGTAACATCAACAGGATAATTTTCTCCAGGAGATTTATTCAGGAAACAAAACAAATAAGGCAACTGAATTACTTATGCAACAACTTAGTAAAGACCTTGATGGAACAGAAAAGGTCTTTCTTCTAGCCCCTGCTAATAAACTTTCTTAGCAGTGCTGGAATGAAAAATAAACCCAAAAGGAAAATTCTCTTTATCAAAAAAACTAGCTTTCTTCCTTTCACACAGAGAAGAAGCTTTTTCTCAAAGTCCCATGTGCACTTGTTCCTTGCTCTAATCACAGGTGCTTAACCAGCTGCAAACCATTGCTGGTCCACTCTCCACGTGGCTCCAACTTTCCCCAAAGCTTTCTCTCAAAGAAACTTTTCTGGGAAGCTAAAAATCAGTACAGTTCCTTTTGGTGTTTGATCCTTAACTGAGGATTACTTTAGAACAGCAGCTTAGAAAGAGAACAATCCATGCATTCAACTTCCTCATCTGATATTTCCCCTTGCTCTTGAAATATCATAGGATCACTTTCATACACTGGCTCAGAGGATTTCTCTAACTGATCTCTACCAGGACAGAAACTGTTTCCCTGCTGTCTTCCTTGTGCAGAGCTAGGGAACAGATCAGAGTTCATACCTGAGATCACGTTGTCATTAGGTTTCCTCCCTGGGTATTTTGGCCAGTAGGTAGCAAAGCCTCTGTGCCCAGCTCTCCAGTCAGAATCTCTGGACTTTAGGTCTCTTTTCCCATACCTCCTTAAATAGGTATTAGAGCTCCTTCTTTCTGTAGATGCAGCCATCTCCTTTACAGGTGCTGTCCGAGGGTTCCTGGCTGTATATCTCCAAGCCTCTGGGTTCTACCAGTCCAATGAAGAATGCTTGCCCCAGGAATCTCTCCCAGTATACGTACTGCCTTGGGCTCCTTTCTTAGACCATCTGGACGTCTTGCTGTTCTTCCTTCTGTTCACGATTAGTCTCTCCTTCTCCAGCTCCCGTTGCTGTCCTTGCTGTCTTTGCTCTCCTTCCTCTCCTTGCTCCTGCTGTCTGTCTGATGAATTCCTTCTAGCTTTAAAGTGCCTAGATGGCCGCTCCACCCTAGCACACTGCAGGTGTTCTGAGTTAAGCCCTGCCCTAGGAGATGGGTAATTAGGGATTACATCACTGCTTCTCTGATTAGGCACACGTTTCCCTACTTCAGCTCTCCTAGAGGCTTTCTGTAAACCAGTGCATTCTGGGTCTGATAGTCTTTTAGGTAAACACCCTGTTTTAGTGCTTTTACCAGCCAGCACAGGTTGCTTATTCAGAGCCAATTCTCCTCTTGTACTATTTCTTCCTGAACTATGATAAGCTTCCTTATCACAAGGTGTAATGATGGCCTGGCATACTGTGCGGAAATGTTCTTTATTGAGGAGAGGTTTTCTACCTTGCCAATCAATCTTATCATCATCACTCCTCCATGCTAAATTTCACATTTTTCTTCAACTTGTTTTACTTTTGCTTATTTACTTATCTTATTTTACTTTTAAAAGTCTAATTCAACTGTGATTAAATGTCAACTTCCCCATTTATCTTAATTTCAGTGATAATTCTCCTCCATAAGTACAAAAACTCTTGTGATGTAAATCAGCTTCAAAAATCCTCATTTCCTGGTCCAGCTCTAGCCAGATGTTTGAAGCTGATTTACATCACAAGTAAATATGGAAGTTGTTACTTCTCCCACACATGCCGAGGCACTGAACCCTTCCAGTGTCTTCCGGATTGCCTGAGAGACCTGTATGCACCTGAGAGGTAACTGCACATCTTTACCTTCCTCTCCCCCGTCATCTCTGTGATAGGGGGAGCCAACACCCCCCCCCCCCCCTCATATAAATGCTGCATAGATTGCAAGGTCAGATGCCTGTATGTAACTCTAATGCCGTCTTAGTCCCCTGACCGGACTTTGACATTCTAAGGCCAAGTTGCATTAGGTCCATGCTAAGAGATAACATATGCAAATTCCCACATTAAATAATAACACAGAAAATATAGTTTGGGGGCATGTCATGCACCTTACAGTTACCACAGTGATCATTGCCACATGTAAAGGCAGCAAATAATGCTAAACAGTTAACACCACTTGAATAAGAATGGCTAACGGTGTTGCATGTTTTCTGTCATGCAGTTAGCACATGGTAGTGACTTTCTGTGTGTGTGAAGACATAGCAGCTCTCCTAAAATGGATGGAAATGCCCCAATAGTTAACACAGATGTTTTGCAGATACCTTGCATTAATTTTGGCAGTTACTACACAATAACTGCACAACCTTACTATACTTTAGTAAACAGAGGCCTATAAAAATTATGGAATCCTTGAAGGTCACATAAAACCTTTAAAAGATTCAACAAGAAAGAAATTGTTTTACAGAGCAGACCTTTCACCATCAATATTCTCTTTTTCTCTGTCTTTTTTCCTGTACAGCTGCCTATTCTGGCTGGAAAACCCTGATGGACACAAAAATTGTGTAAGTATTAAAGAACAATTGCTTCACTAACCTACACATCCACAAGGTTAGTAGACTGCCTGTGTGATCTTCCAACCAAAACCAGTTATTAAACAAGCCACGGCAAAAACTTTCTGCGCTAGCATGGGCACTGAATGGAGGAAGAAATCTAACATGAGCATAATCAATGTGCAAATGTCTGTGTAAATGGCAGCACACCATGCATTTAAATCCATTTAAATGGAAGGTATTGAAGCAATTAACTATGCAGCGCAGATGCAGAGAAGGGCGCAGAAGACCCAAAGGCTGAACTCAACACTGGAATTTTAACGCGAGATCTTAAGAGGCATGAAGAGTTAGCTTATAGGTTTATGGTCAGTGCTGGTGAAGAATTTATAAGTTTCTTATGTGTGCAACACCTGGGTTTTTTTTTTCGGCTTTGCTGAACAATGCTGAAAAAAATGTGTTCTGGAACAATGTTATATGCAAGTGCTGAATTGCTATCTCACACATAAACAGTAATTTTATTCTGAGCAGTCCTTATGCTCAGAATAATATTGCTGTTTATGTGCCAGATAGCAATCAAGCCCATGTGCACAAGTGCCAAACTGGGTTTTTTTGTGCGCAGGATATGGGCACGGCTAATGCAGACCTCTGCGCGCATGTGCTTGGCTTTCTGTCTTTGTTTAGCACAGACGTTTTCACACAAACTCATTTACATACTTTTAGTTTACAGCATTACTGAGCAAACGTTCTGAGCTAAGCTTGCACTTGGAAACCTTGAGCTTTAGCTTTGGACTCTATCACAGGGTTTCTGTACTGAGCCCTCCGTTGGGAACCTGGAAGAATGCTAAGTAGAGCAATACAGCTCTTCAGACAGTGTGGGACTGGAGGAAGGAAGTTAGTAGTAAGAAATACCCATTATCTCTGTAAGTGGTATAAATTTCACTCAAGTAGCCCCGCAGTGTGGAAGGGGAGGGGGAGCCGCAATGTGGAAGGGAAAAAGAGGCACCCTTGTAGCCATCTCCAATCCTTCTGTGCCCTTCTCTGGGAGTCCTTTTGATATTTTGCTTGGAGGTTCTTCATTTGGATCCACCACTGCAGAGAAATTAAGTGGCATACTGTTTATTTATTTATTTAACCAGTTTTGTATACCACCTTATCCTTCAATCAAAGTGGTTGACAAGACAACAAAGGACTTACATGTTGAGGGCATGGGAAGATCAAATACAAAACATTACAATATAAATACAGTACAAACAGTAAATTATAGTATCTCATAGTGAAACTGGATATACAAGTTGATCAATTTAAGTTATTTGACCAAATGATTCTATGAATAAATAAGTCTTTAAAGATATGCGAAAGTCTTTGATGTCTTCCTGAGCTCTTAATTCTTCAGGAATAGAATTCCATACCTCTGGTGCCATGAAGGAAAATGCTCTTTTAGAGGTCATCTGTTTTGATCTATTGAAGTTTAAAGGTTTACTAAGCTTATTGGAGTTATGAGATTGTCTAGGTCTTAGGCTCTTGTCTTTGGATATTATATGCTGTAGAATATCTATTGAAGATTGGTGAAAGATTTTGAAAATAATCATTAGGTTTTTGTATTTTGCTCTTGCAATAATTGGAAGGAAATGTAACTGTTTAAGGACAAGAGTTATGTGATCAAATTTTGCAGAACCAGTAATTATACGTGCAGTAGTGTTTTGAACTAATTGGAGAGGATGGATAGCGTTTTTAGGAAGACCTTGATACAAGACATTTCCAAAATCAAGAAGGGGTGTTATGACAGCTTGACATACCGTGTGAAAGTGATTTGTATTTAATATTGATTTTAGTCTTTTTATAATCTTTAAGCGATGGTATGCTTTAGCTTCAATATTGTTTATAATAGATTTTAAATTTAAATATTTATCTAAGGTTATACCTAAATATCTTACTTCATTTTTAATTTTTATTTTTTTATTTAATAGGTTAATTTCACTTGGTAGTTTTAAGGACTGACAATTCGATATGAAAAATGCTTCCATTTTGACAGAATTTATTTTTAAATTGTTGTTATTGAGCCAATTATTCATATCATTCAAACAGCTATTAATTTTTGTTGTATCAAAGGTATTTTGATCAATTGAAGTATAAATCATAATGTCATCAGCGCATAAATGATAATCCATTTCATGATATTTAATAATTTGACATATGGGTTGAATATAGATATTAAAGAGGATAGATGATAAAGCAGAACCTTGCGGAATACCTTGTACAATCGTGAATTGTGAGGATTTTTTGTCCCCATTTTTTACTAGTTATGAACGATTGGTTAAGTAAGAAGCGAACCATTTTATTGTATTGTTGGATAAACCAATATTTTGTAGACGTTGCAGCATTATTGAGTGAGACACAGTATCAAATGCTGCTGAGACATCGATGAAGATTAGTAGAAATAATTTGTTTTTGTCAAGACCTGTTATAAAATTATTAAAGAGAGAAATCAGTAGCATTTCCACATTGTGATTTGGTTTAAAGCCATGCTGATGTATATCCAGTGAGGCATGTAAGTCAATGTGATCTTGCAGTTGTTTTTGTACTACTTTTTCTATAATTTTTGATATAAAAGGTAAACTTGAAATAGGACGGCATGACTTGGGGTCAGTGATGTCTAGTGATTTACCTTTATAGATTGGTCAAATTATAGCTTTCTTTAGTATAGATGGTAAGTGTCCTTGTTTTAAAGAGTTGTTGACGATATTTACAATGTGAAAACTAATTTGATTTTTATTACTTTTAATCCATTCCACTGGACATGGGTCAGCTGGGGAAGTTGTTGTATTAATTGTGCTGATTATATTTTCAATTTGTTTTGAATTTGGTATAGAAAACTCCTTCCAGACGTTTGTGCATTTGATGCAAGGTTTCATCCAAAATTGGTGGTCTTGTGATGTAGTTAAGTTGTTTGGCGAAAGTGAATTTTTGTTTATCAGGTAGTTCGCAAATAGTTGGGGATCCATTTGATAGTCACTATATGAAGTATTCACTTTTGTGAGTTGTTGAACAATGTTAAAGAGCTCCCTTGGTTTATTAGCTGCTTTCATTATTAGATTTGTATGGTATTGTTTTTTACAATCATTTATTAGCTTATTGTATTCTATTTGTTTAACATTAAATATAATTTTTATATTTTGAGATTTAGTTAGTCTCCATTTACGCTCAAGTTTTCTTAAAATGCGTTTTGACTCCCTGATTTCATTTGAATACCATGGTGCATTTTTCGCCTTGCGTGTTTGCACTTTATTATTTTTCAGGGCTATAACAGCATTTGAAATGATGTTGTTCCAATTTTCTATGGCTTTATCCAATTCGGTGTAGTTTTGTTGCAACTGTGGAATAATTTCTTTAAGAAAATCTTCTTTATGGAAAGCTTTAAATGTTCTAGTTTTGTAATCACTTGTTAAGTTGTTGGATGACGTTTGAAGATACAAGGAAAATGAAATTAGATAATGATCAGACCAAGGTACTGGAGTAGCTTAAATGTTGAATGCTTAAAGCTTGGCCACCATATTCGTCACCAGTAAGTGATGGTCACAGCAGATTGAGGTACTGCTTCTGGTTCCAGTAAATTATTTCCTGGATTTTGGAAAAACCAAATCTTCAAGATATCGCTTTGTAGGAGCATCAATCCAATAATTCCTCCAAAGACCCACTGACATCTCATCACCACCAGTGGAGATGTCAAGTGAGTATCAATTGTCAGAGGGATGTTGGTAGCTGATCGATGTCAGGGGTGCTGATTGAGGGGCCTGACCTCAGCCTTTACACCTTCCCCTTCAAACCGACACCTATTTGGTCCTTAGAGCAGCTACATATGCTGATGCCTAGATTTTTTTATATCAACTTTGACTTCCCATGTAAAATGGGGAAAATAATGTTCATAATGTAGACCCATCGATACCACTCCCTCTCCAAATAATAACCATGACATGACAAGAGTTCTTCCATTGAAATAAAGGCTTTTTAAAATTGCTATTTGCACAGGTAGACAATCTGGTAGACTATTGACCACCTGGCCAGAATGAACAAATGGTGATGAATTGCTCAAAGAAATCAGGGAAGCTAACAAAAATTACAACACAGTAATAATAATGGGTGATTTCATTTACCCCGGTATCGACTGGGTCAGTGTCATGGCAGGACATGCTAGGGAGATAAAGTTTCTAGATGAAATAAATGACTGCTTCTTGGAGCAGCTGGTTCATGAACCAACCAGAGGGGAAGCCATATTGGATCTAGTCCTTAGTGGAACACCAGATCTGGTACAAGAGATAAGGGTGTTGGGGCCACTTGGCAATAGTGATCATAGCATGATCGCGTTTGATTTATTTAGTGGAGGAGGGATAGTAAGGAAATCCACAGTACTACCTTTTAACTTTCGAAAGGGAGACTATAATAAAATGAGGAAAATAGTTAAGAAAAAACTAAAACAAGCAGTTGCAAAGATTAAAGACTTACATCAAGCTTGGTTGTTGAAAACTACTATCTTGGAAGCCCTGACCAGCTGTATTCCACGCTTTAAGAAAAGTGGAAGGAAGTTCAGAAAACTGCCAGCATGGTTTAAAGGTGAGGTCAGAGAGGCTGTTGTTGCCAAAAAATCATCTTTCAGGAAATGGAAAAAAAGAGCCAAATGACGAAAACTGGAAACAGCACAAGCACTGGCAAGTCGAATGCAAGGCATTGATAAGGTAGGCAAAGGGAGAATTTGAGAAGAAGCTTGCTGCAGAAGCAAAAAAGCAAAATAAAGACTTTTTCAAGTACATTCATAGCAAAAAACCTGTGAGAGAGTCAGTTGGTCCATTAGATGATAGAGGGGTTAAAGGGGCACTAAGAAGCGACAAGGCGATAGCAGAGAGACTTAATGAATTCTTTGCTTCGGTCTTTACTGAGGAAGATGTAGGGATGTTACCCATGACTGAAGTGGTATTTAAAGGTGCGGAAGAATTGAAGGAAATATCGATACATCGGGAAGATGTATTACAACCATTAGATAAACTGAAGAGTAGCAAATCACCTGGGCTGGATGGTATACATCCAAGGGTGTTGAAAGAACTGAAATATGAGATTGCAGACCTGCTATTAGTAATCTGTGAATTTTCATTAAAATCATCTGTAATACCTGAAGATTGGAGGATCGCCAATGTATCGCCAATTTTTAAAAAGGGTTCCAGGGGTGATCCAGGAAACTACAGACCGGTGAGCCTGACGTCAGTACCGGGAAAACTGGTAGAAACCATCATAAAGAACAAAAGTACTCAGCATGAAGGTAGTCATGGCCTAATGGGAGACAGCCAACATGGCTTTAGACAAGGAAGATCTTGTCTTGCTAATCTGTTATGTTTTTTTGAAGGTGTGAATAAACAGGTGGACAAAGGTGAGTCGGTTGATATAGTGTATCTGGACTTTCAGAAAGCCTTTGACAAGGTCCCTCATCAGAGACTTTTGGCAAAGCTAAAGAGTCATGGGATAGGAGGCAGTGTACTATTGTGGATCAGGAACTGGTTAAAAGATAGAAAGCAGAGGGTAGGGCTAAATGGCCAATTTTTCCAATGGAGAAAGGTGAATAGTGGTGTACCCCAGGGATTTGTGCTGGGTCCGCTGCTTTTTGACATATTCATAAATGACCTGGAAAAGGGAATAACGAGTGAGGTTATCAAATTTGCAGATGACACAAAACTATTTAAAGTTGTTAAAACCCAAGAGGATTGTGGAAAATTGCAAGAGGATCTTGATAAATTGGAAGACTGGGCATCCAAATGGCAGATGAAATTTAATGTGGGCAAGTGCAAAGTTACGCACCTAGGGAAGAATAACCCAAACTATGGTTACAAGATGCAAGGTTTCACATTAGGAACCACCACCCAGGAAAAAGATTTAGGCACCATTGTGGATAACATGTTAAAACCCTCGGCCCAGTGTGCAGCAGCAGCCAAGAGAGCAAATAGAATGCTAGGTATCATAAGGAAAGGAATGGAAAATAAAACAAAAGATATTATAATGCCTCTATATCGTTCCATGGTGAACCGCACCTTGAATATTGTATGCAATTCTGGTCGCCGTATCTTAAAAAGGATATAGCATTATTAGAAAAGGTTTAGAGAAGAGCCATCATAATGGTAAAGGGGATGGAAGGATACTCCTATGAAGAAAGGCTAAAAAGGTTAGGGCTCTTTAACCTGAAAAAGAGACGGCTGAGGAGAGATATGATAGAAGTCTATAAATTAATGAATGGAGTGGAACGAGTAAATGTAGATTGATTGTTTACGTTATCAGAATATAGAAAGACTAGGGGACATGCAATGAAGCTACAGGGTAAACTATTTAAGACTAATAAAATAAAATATTTTTTCACTCAATGTGTAATCAAACTCTGGAATTTGTTACCGGAGGATGTAGTAAAGGCTGTTAGTGTAGCTGGGTTTAAAAAAGGTTTGGACAAGTTCCTGGAGGAAAGGTCCATAAACCATTATTAAGAAGGGACCCAGGATATCAATGCTTGACCCAATACAAGCATTGTGGAACCTGTATCTTTTGGGGAAACTGCTAGGTACATATGACCTAGATTGGCCACTGTTGGAAACAGGATACTGGGCTTGATGGACCTTGGTCTGACCCAGTATGGCATATGTTATGTTCTTATCTACACCTGCAAATGCTGCTATTTACAAGTAAGGAAATGTCTAAATTATGACATCCTTATCATAGTCATATTGCCTTCTGATCTTAACCCATTCGATCATTCTCTCCCTTAAACTTTTACCCTTAAAATCTTATTATTCCCCAAATCTTCATAGAGTCAGCCTGCAGGATCTAGTCTGTGTTTTTATTTCACCCCCCCCCCCCCCAAATTTCCTGGAGTCATACACATCCAAGCAAGTGGTTCTATGGCATAAAACCCTCTCCAATGCTCTTGACTGTGTAGCTCCTATTCAAGAACATGTCCACAGACAAAGGCACTTGTATCCTTGGTATCATGCTGGTTGATGACCACTTAAAAGGCTGGCAAACAGGACATAGGAAAATAGTGGCATAAAGACAGATCAATGGCTAAATTGTCTGTCTGTAAAAATGTCTCTTTCCTTATAGGTCCAGTGTCAAACAAACCAAGAAAGGTTACTTTATAAAATTACTCAATGCAACCAGTAATCAACCTAAGAAACTCTTTTCTCTCATCAGTAAACTGACTACATGCAATCAAACTTCATTATTCCTTTGTCAATTGCCTGCAGATAGGCTGGCACCTTCTTTTTTCGCAAAGATTTCAGATATTCATAATGAATTATTACCTTCAGCAAACTGCTCCAGGTCATCTAGTTGTGCATCAAAAGATTATTTCAGTTTGGAAAATCATCCATCATATTTGGGTCCCCTTTCCTTTGATGAAATTCCTCTTTCATATTTGGAATTCCTTTGACCCCTCACCATGTTTAGTCTATCAGAAATAATCTCTTCTACCAAACCAACCAATTGCTCGCTTGAGCCATTCCAATCCAAATGGATTCAAAAAGGAGAACCAGAATTAGGTCATCTCCCATTGGTCTGTGACATCATTTATTCAAGTCTATCCCCCTCTTCTGTTCCTGAATCCTGGAAACAATCCTTGGGTCAAATTATAGCCCCATTTCTAATCTACCATGCCTCTCAAAGTTAACTGATATGGTTGTTCACAAGCAATTTCAGGACTTTGTGGACAAGGTAAATGCATTGCACACTTATTAATCAAGTTTTAGGTTAGGCTTTAGCAGTGAGCTAAAGTTTGTAACTCTATTAAGTGAGCTGCCAGATTTCTTGACCAAGGAAGAGCAGAACTTATTTAATTGGAATTTTCCTTTGTATTTGATCTCATTGACCACAACCTTCTTTGATCCATACTGGCTTACCTTGGCATCAGTGGCAAAGTCTGGTCTTCATCATTTTCTTCATTTCTCCGTAAGTTCACTTTTCATGTTGCTCTGGATTTTTACAAATTGGCTTTTCATGCAACAAATGTTATTATTATTCAAATGCAATAACACAATTTGCAGTAAAGTTTGTAAGCTACTTTATTCCATGAAAGTCAACAATACCTCAGGAAATGCTGCAGACTCCCCTCTCCTTTCCTTAGATTACACAGGTACACTACCAAAAAACTGCCTCCAGTTTTGCAACTGATTCCTATAGATTTTGGGGTGCTGAATCCAGGAAAAATAGCCAAAATGTTCCATCACGTCACGTTTTCTTGCAAAATTAGATTTCTTACCCATATAAGGAATGTTCACATAATTTCTTTTTAGCCGACTGCAGTTTATTTTCTTGGCCCAAAATAGAGGTTGTAATGGTTAACTAACTAGAAACACTCCCTCATGATATTTTAGAGTGTTTTGTATTCATTTTATACATTAACAGGACAATTGGGAGGCGGGGGGCTAAATCCAGTACTCGCGCTGGCGCATGTTCTTTCCTGTTCGCCTCACCTCGTTCGCTCGCTCAAACACGGTGGTTGCGACATGAACGTTCCTGTCAAATTTCAGTTTCTTGCAAGTTCATTATTACCTTTTGTTTGCTCAGTCGTAATCCAGCTTTATTCCGAAGTGGTTCACTACAGTTGTAGTTTGCAGTGCTGTGTATTTGTGATGGCTCACAGAGCCAGAGGTTGCGTCAACTCTCCGGACAGTTTTTGTTTTATTTGTGGGGAATATACCGTGAAAAAGCGGCAGAGGAACATTTCTGCATTTATTAAAAAAGTATATTTCGCCTATTTCGGTTTGAAGTTAGGCGATCAAGACAAACCGTGGGCTCCTCACAAAGTGTGCAAGACATGTGAGGAAGATCTACGCTTATGGATGAAAGGTAAAAAACAAGCATTTCGTTTCGGAATACCTATGATGTGGCGTGAACAAAGAGACCACAGCAGTGACTGCTATTTTTGCTCTTGCATTGTGAAGGGATAGAACTTAAAAAATAAGAACGTAATAAGTTACCCCAACCTTCCCTCAGCAATTAGGCCTATGCCTCATAGCAACGAAGTACCTGTGCCTGAACCACCAAAATCTTTGGATCATACTTGTGTGGACGGTTCTGATCATGATGAGACTCATCAGATGGCTTTTCCCGATGAGTCCAGTACTTCCGAGTTTGAAACTGAACCAGATCCGAAACCTGAACTTTTCTCTCAAGCTGAATTGAATGGTTTAGTCCGGGATTTAGGACTCCCAAAAGATGCTGCCCAACTGCTAGGTTCTCGGCTTAAACAGAAAAATCTATTGTCACCAGGAACAACTTTTTATTGGAACCGCAACCGCGAGACACAATTTTTGAAGTATTTCAGCAAAGAGGAAGATTTGGTATTTTGCAACGATATATACGGAGTGATGGAAAAGTTTAAACTCAAGTATGATCCTGCTGAATGGCGGCTGTTCATTGATTCGTCAAAAGACAGCATAAAAGGTGTTCTTCTTCATAATGGCAACACATTCGCTTCAGTTCCTATTGCTCACTCTGTTATTCTCCAAGAAAAATACGATAATTTGGCCCTGATTCTTCAGAAGATTCGTTATGATGAGCATAAGTGGATGATTTGTGGAGACTTTAAAATTCTATCCATGCTATTAGGGCAGCAATCCGGTTTCACCAAATATCCCTGCTTCCTTTGCTTGTGGGATAGCCGGGCCCGCGACCTACACTGGGGGAAAAAAGACTGGCCAATTCGGGAGTATTTGAGACCCGGTGAGAAAAATGTTCTTCATGAGAGCTTGGTACCTCGTGATAAAATTCTATTACCACCTCTCCACATTAAGTTGGGTCTCATTAAGCAATTCATCAAGTCCCTTCCAAAAGATGGTGAGTGCTTTCGGTACCTTTGCTCAAAGTTCCCCCGACTTTCTGAAGCAAAGCTAAAGGAAGGAGTGTTTGTTGGCCCTGATATAAGGAAACTCATTTCAGATGGAGCATTCGCTGAAACGAAGTCTGAGAAGGAAAAAGAAGCCTGGGATTCCTTCAAGGATGTTGTTCTCAAATTCTTGGGGAACAGGCGGGATGAGAACTATAAGGATATTGTTGCTAGGATGCTCAATGCCTTCAAAGAACAAGGCTGTAACATGAGCCTGAAAGTCCATTTCTTGCACTCCCATGTGAACTACTTTCCCGAAAACCTGGGGGCGTACAGTGAAGAACAAGGTGAAAGGTTTCACCAGGACATCAAGGACGCAGAGAGAAGGTACCAAGGAAGATGGAACACCACTATGATGGCTGATTTCTGGTGGTTGCTGCTGCGGGAAACCCCAGATGAAAAATACGCCAAGCAGCGCACCTAGAGAAGCATTCGGGGGAAGAAGAAACGGGCCCACCAGGAGATTGATTGACCCAAGAATGACTTTGAAATCTAAACTGTGTTGACAAATATCGTGTTTTTACTAAACTTTGAAATAAAAATTTGCTAGTTATTACCACAGTGTCGGATCTCATTTATTAGAATTTTATTTTCACACCATCGGGTGTTTGTCTTCATGTATTGCAATGGTGCGGTTTGCGTTTTCTATTCTTACATACATACCTGTACAACATTTTTTGCACATTTCTTTGCTTTTCTTTGTGTCTAACCTCGCTCTTATATGCTCAATGTTTGTGCACATGTATGTGGCTGTTTTAAGTGCAGACAATTTTGCTACCATCACAGTGTGTTTTGTTGACATTACTCTATTCTTATGTGCTGCCTTGTTACAATTTTCTTTATTCTTATTTGAATAACTACTAAACAATTAGTATAAAGAATTCATCCAAGAAACTTTTATCTCGATCACACTCAATCTGAAACGTTCACCTCAAACTGCTAACCCAATGTAGCAAAAAATCTGTACGTGATGGAGCAAATTGGTTACCAGATTTGGATTCAGCGCACCAAAAAACGTAAAAATCAATCGAAACATTAGAGGCAGTTTAAAAAAAAATTTTTTAGTGTACCTGTGTTATTATCAGCCTACTAATGTGCATGCCAATGCTCCCAGGAAGCAACATAAAGGGACAATGTTACAAACAAAAAAACACCCCTGTCTCTCTCTAGCCACCCTCTTTCCTGGTAACCACAATGGTTAAAAGTTAGAAGCTTCCTCTCCCCCTTCCTTGGAATTGACTATACAGAAAAGCCACCCCTTACAAAATAATTGCTGGCACTCCCTGGATTCCCTTCCACAAGTCCATTGTGGTCAATTGGGGACAGAAAAAATTCCCAGGTGCTCCTGCTTTAAAGGCACATTTCTCAAAATGGCACCACCTGCCCTCCCTAATGGTACATTCCAGCTTTGCGCAAATCATACACCTGGGAATGCCTATCAACAGTGGGCATATAAGTATGCCACATCTTATTGGTGTGCATACTTACCCACGCATATTCATCCATATGATTTCATATGACCCATTCTGAGTTTGCTTTACACACAGAAAATGCTTTTGAAAATTAACCCCTTAGTGGTCAACTATCTTTTATATGACAGCAGTAGTCAGAAAAGCTGCTGTACATTTAAAAAATGCTTCTATCACTGGGAGCGAATTATCCCTTATGCTTCTATTAACTTCTACTTATAAAATGTTTCCAAAGGAACATGTTGGGATTAGAAAAACACGTAAATGTGAAATACAGAAAGAATCTGTATTAGCTAAACAAAACAGTGAAAAGATAAAAGAAAAAAGTGAAGCCTTCATCACAAGAAATTTACAGATTGAATGAAAGCACTAACTATGGGCAGCACTCAAAGAGTAGGAGTTGACAAGCATGAGAAACTAATTATGGATGCAGGAATATGGAAACTAGGAGCTATGGTGAACTAAGGAACAACAGATTGCTAGGTCAGAAATTTCTATTTGTTAAAAGTAAATGCTAAAAGCTACAGTCTTCAAAACAGCATGCAATAAAAACAACATTTTAGCATATTAGAAAATGAAAAGCATTTAATGGCAAGAAGTATGAAAAATAAGCAAAAAAATGTAAAAGGTACAAAAATGAAAAACAACTGCAATGATTTCCATTTTAATAATTTATCTAAGTAAGGAGTTTAACTTTAACATGTGAAATCTAAGTGCCTTGCCATTAAAATCCCAGATGCAGTAAAGGCTTTTCTTGAAAAAGAACATTTATTGTTTTCTACCCTGCCTACCCTAAATTTCCAGCATTTTAACTTATTAGCATTGAACTACTAATGATGAAACACAATAAACAGACTGGCTATGCAGAAGTAATGGTTATTTTTTATAGCTCTCTGGAGTCAGATAGTTAATTAGCAGGATTAATTCAATAATCAAATAAAGAAAAAATGCCATTAGTATAATTTTCTTCAGATACAGCCTATTACTAGAAGGTTTTCTTATAGCCATTTGTAAAAAAAAAAAAATCTTATCAGTACTGCTTAGGGCTTTGACTCATTAAGCAGTACATGATGATACAAATTAAAATTTTCAGTTGTTAGAAACTATGTAAAAATTGTTTAGATACACAGTGTTTGTTCTAAAGAGTGAAATGAGTGAGAATAACCCAACTTGCTAACCTGGCATAATTGTTTTTAGCCTTGATGTACTAACCCACAAACAATTTCATGGGTAAAAAGCTATGTTTGCTCTATTTCTGTTATGGAAAGCATATAGGCTAAACAGCACAAATTCATCCCACAGTCACAGCTAAAGAACACAAATTTATTTTACTTGCATTCTTACAGCCTGACGTTTTGCACATTCCTATCTGTAGGTATGCAGCACTGGAATCAGTTAATGGGTCCACTGACCAGACGGCCCCTTGTGGGAACCCCACATTGATGGTGGGCAGTTGATCCAATCCTTCCCCTCCACATCATGTGAAAGGGCTCTCTCCTAATGCCCTGAAGCTCTGCCCTCAAAATTAATTAGGGTGATGGATTTTTATTATTATTATTATTATTACATAATTTGCTAGACTATCTTTTGATATGGACAGAAGATGCTTTTATAAACAAACTTATCTTACAATAATTGCCTCTATTAGTGACTATCCCACGTTGACTTGACTCACATCCAAAAGCGTTCTGAGAGACTAAGGGGTATGTTTGCTAAACTGCGGTAACATTACAGACCGCGTGTTAGGTAACGTTACCTCATGTTAGGTAACATTAACGAGCAGTATGTAACGTTACCGCTCAGTAACATTGCAAACCGCACGGAAGCATTCTGCGGCACGGTACACACCGCAGAGGGAGAAGAGAGGGTGGAGAGCAGGGGTCAATGGGCGGGGAGTGGACGAGGAGAGGCTCCCTGCACACTTAAGCGCTGAACTGAAGGGCTGAATCCTACCGCAAATGAAAACCTGTCGTTAGATGCACATTTGCAGGAGAGAGAAACCATTTCGGTGTCAGCAATGTAAAGCATAGACAGGGAGCACCAAAACGTGATAGTAGTGCTCCATTTGCAGCAACACCATAGTGGCCAAGTATGAAAGGCCGCTATGGCAATGGTGTAAATGGGGCATAGGGGGCTGCAGGCAGCACATGTAGTGGGGGCAGCCAGGGCATAGGGTGGACTTAGGTGTCGCCCAGGTGGCACATAGGAACATAGAAAAAGGAAGTCAGAAAGACAGCATCTGACAAAGGCCAAACACAATATACAAATACATTGACCACACTAGCCAATAGTTGCCAGGGCAGAGACAGGACATCCCCGCATCCATCCCACCACTATGTTGAAGGGACAGAATGTTGTTAGGCGATGATGGGGGGGGGTGTGGATGTCCATGTATGCCTTCCCACCCCAGAAGCCACACCGTAGGCACCTGCCTACCGGAACAGTGGATGGCCTGGGACGGTGCACAACAAGCACCAACAGCATATGGTTATGTCAGCATAGCATGGGGGGGGTGTCCGTGCTGGAGGGGGCAGTGGCACCTGTCTGCAGTGGACCCAGGCCAGGCCCTGTACCAGTATGTGGTGTGCAGTGCAACAGAATAAGTCTGGCTGAGGAGACGTAAAGGTATGGCCCAGGGACTGCTGTGCCTCTGTGGTCTCACTGTGGTGCAGTACACACAGCCAGAGTGACTCAGAGAAGAGGGTCACAGGTTCAGGTCCCAGTTGCAGACCCTGCAGAACACATCCCAAGCATTTGCCCTACTATGGAGATACAACAGGAAATGTCTGGCCGAGGAGAAGTAAAGGTAGCTCCAGGGACTGCTGTGCCTCTGTGGCAACACTATGGTGCAGTAAACACAGCCAGTGTGTCAAGGAGCAGAGGGTCAGAGGTACAGGTGTCAGCTGCTGGAACCTGCAGAACACATCCCAAAATTTTACCCTACTAAGTAGATACAACATCAAACCGTGCATTCCCCACAGCAGCGGCCAACAGGGGTAGAAACACCCACTCGCACAGGCTTCACTATCCAAATCATGCTGTACAGGCAGGCTGCTGGCCCCAGCATGGAGTTGCAGGTAACATCACAGCACCACTGCTACCCCCTTCTCAGTTCAGAAATGTCAGCAGTGTGTCAGGCAAGGTTGCCAAACACCCCTATCATTGCACAGTGCTGCAGTAGGAGTGTGTGTGTGTGTGTGTGTGTGTGTGTGTGTGTCTGTGTGTGTGTGTGTGTGTGTGTGTATGTCAATCCATTGTTTTGTGGCTGCCCACCCTGCTCCCGGCCCACATTGTCCAACTGTTACCAGCATTAGCCTGCGAATGTGCATAATAAGGAGCAAGGTAGTGTGGGTATGGGCCAGACAGGGCAAATTGGACAGGCTGCAACTGCACAGGGAGTATTGCAATGGCTGGTACACTGTAGTGTCCAAACCTGGTGCACAAAGCAGATGGTCTATGCGGTGACCTGCAGTCCCTCTGTACCCAGGCATTGCTGTACAGCAGGCCATAGAGGTATAGCCCTGGTTCGTACAATGACGTTCGAAAATGTGTCCATGGGTTTGATCCCCCATTGCTCCCCCCTCCCATGCGTATCAAACTCAGATATCTTGCATACCTGTGCAGGCTGCCCCCACTGGTCATGCACTGTGACCCTGTCCTGATTGTGCCTCTATGTTGCCTGCCTCGCCTGTGCCTCAGCTGCATGGTACCACCACACCTCGTTCCACCCTTCATTGTAACCATCCTGGCACCTCTGCGTCCCCTGGGAGACACGTATGCCCACCATCTGCCACCCACTGTCCTCTGAGTACTTTACATTGCCCACACCCTGTGCTGTGGTACAGTTGCCCACAACATGTTTGTCAACAGTACTGGCAGCCACATGGTCTGGCCGCAGATATGGCACATCCAGGAGCCGCCAGCCCTCACCCCCCAATCACCTGTGCAGTGCTAGTACCCCATGGCCAATCCAGTGTTAGGGTGACATTAGTATCTATGGCCATAGGAAATGCATGTCAACCTGAGGCACCTTGCAGGCCGCAGGGCAAAGTAACCTAGGGCACTGTAACATTGTTATGCCACTGTAAACAATGGCAAAATATCCCAAGGAGCCCAAGAAGATGACCTGTCCAGGTGTGCCCAGTACGGTGCCCTGCCTAGGGACCCCGAGAAGGTGCCTCACAAGGCACCTGATGAGCATCTTATACGGCACCATACAATATGGCGCACAGTAAGGCGCCTACTAAGGCGCCGTAGCACAATATACCATAGAAGGAACCTTAGAACGCGCCATGTTCTGAAGCGCGGTATCGGGCGATGTACGACATGCCATTAGGACTGAGGAGTCCCAGGACGCGCTCCTTAGTGTACCATTGCATAAGGCATGCTCCAAGGTGCTGTAATCAACATTTGCGTAACACGCGCCTGAGGCCCAGATGGCAGAAAGCATGACACGCTGTAATGTCAGGCCTCAATGCCCACAGGAACATGGTCTGTCAGAGCAATATAGCGAGGTATGTGTAGCATAGTGGTTAGGCAATATGTCAGACCACAATGTATTGTGAGTTCAAATCCAAGAAAGGGATACCACAATGGGAAGAAGATGGGTATAGGGCATGTCCCAAACAGAAAGACCAGTCGTAGCCAGATATATAAACGGATACATGTAACATTAACAAATAAACCAACATTCAGCGCAAACCGAGGTACACACATGGCTACATGCGTTGCTATGCACACACCGCACAGGCGTGTTTTTACTGCGTCATATGAGGTCTGACCACATATAACAAACAAGATGGCTGCCAGGTCCAGAAAGCCTGCATTTACCCATGCAGACCTCTACCTGCTTGCAGAACTGATATGCCTCCGCCAGGAGCGCCTGTTTCCAGGCTCCTCCCGTAGGCAGGACCTCAGCAGAGTGAGGAGGGCCTGGGTGTGCCTTACCAGGCAATATAATAGAAGTTCGGCCTACCCACGTGAGGTAAGTGAATGGGAACAGGCACCCAAACCTAGGACGTTCAAAAAATAGCTGATAACCAACACACATATCAGACACGCACAGCAAGGGAAAAGCAGATGGCTGTGTGTCCAAATGGGATCAATGTAGGCCCCCCCTGTCAATGTTTGCAGATCTTCCCCATCCCCAGGGAGCCGCAGAACCCATTATAGAGGTCTATTATACATCCCAGTGTTATGGTACCTGCTCCTGTTGCAGTTTCACAGATGTGCCCTATCCCCAGGATGCCCCAGGCCACATTACAGAGGTCCAATATCCATCCTGGTGTGATGGTACCTGCTGTTGTTTAAGATTCACAGGTCTGCCAAATCCCCAGGATGCCCCAGGCCTCACTACAGAGGCCTACTATTCACCCTGGTGGTATGGTACCTGCTGCTATTTAAGTTTCACAGATGTGCCAAATCCCCAGGATGCTCCATGCCTCAATACTGAGGCCTACTATTCACCCTAGTGGTATGGTACCTGCTCTTGTTTAAGTTTCACAGATGTGCCAAATCCCCAGGATGCTCCAGGCCTCATTACAGAGGCCTATTATCCATCCTGGTGTTATGGTACCTGCTCTTGTATAGGTTTCGCAGATGTGCCAAATCCCCTGGATGCCCCAGTCCTCATTACAGAGGTCTATTATCCATCCTGGTGGTTTGGTAGGTGCTCTTGTTTAAGTTTCACAGGTCTGCCAAATCCCCAGGATGCCCCAGGCCTCATTACAGAGGTCTATTATCCATCCTGGTGTTATGGTACCTGCTCTTGTTTAAGTTTCACAGATGTGCCAAATCCCCAGGATGCTCCAGGCCTCATTACAGAGGTCTATTATTCATCCTGGTGGTATGGTAGGTGCTCTTGTTTAAGTTTCACAGGTCTGACAAATCCCTGGGATACCCAAGGCCTCATTACAGAGGTCTATTATCCATCCTGGTGTTATGGTACCTGCTCTTGTTTTAGTTTCACAGGTCTGCCAAATCCCCAGGATGCCCCAGGTCTCAATACAGAGGTATATGATCCCTCCTGTTACTATGTTAGGTGCACTGGCTGATGTGTGCAGGCCACACCTATCCTCATGTTGTGACTGGACCCTGGAGGGCATATGGCGGCACATCCCCAGGCCACACCTGGGTGTGACTGTTGCTGTGTGCAAGGGCCACTGGTGAAACACATGATCATCGCCCCCGCCAGTGCATACAGTAGCACATGCCTATGCAGTCTGTGCATATGTTGGACAAGGGTCACAGCCAGGCTGATGGGTGTAGCAGACATGCTGACACAGTGGTGCATATGTGCGGGATGTGATGCATGCCCTTCCCCTCCCATGGCACACTGTACATGTATGCCGACACCATGCAGCCCCCCCTGCATGGTGCCCATGACCCACAGTACAGCAATGGCACATATGGTTGTAGGCCCTAGCATGGATAGGCTGCCGGGGCGGCAATGGGTGCCAGGAGGTTTGCGCACAGGACATGTAGGGGCCAACCCGGACATGCGCAGCTGTAATGCACACGTGTGTGGCAGGGTCAACAGCTAGCAGTCGACACACAGCACACAGTAAGGGCAGCCACCTGCTGCACCCAGGTATGTGTGTGGTGCAGCACCAGCTGGCCATGGATGTCTGTCCCCTAATGTTCCCACACATTGCTTTACCCACAGGTTGAGGACCTCTGCAAGAAGGCCCATGAGCTGCGAGCCAGATACCCCCACTTTGTGGCATGGGTGCAGCAGGAAGAGCAGGCCCAACGGGACGGAGAGTGATGCGGCACATCCCTGTGAGCCAACGGCCTGCGGGGCCACAGGACATGTTTGAATGATGTGCCAGATGTGCGACTGTGGTGGTAATGTACATACCTCTCCCCCACAGCGGCCACACATGCAGACGAGGGCCCAGCAGGGCTGTATGCTGGAGCCAGGCAGCCAGTGCTGGCTGAAGACAACCCGGAGGGCCAGGAGGCTGCTGACAGCAGGGAGGCCGAGAAGGAGGGGGACGCCGGAAGCAGTGAGTGGGAGGGGGGAGGAGGGGGAGGGCAGCAGAGTGGAGGCGGAGGGTGGCTGAGAGCCTGGGGAGGGGGAGGAGGGGAGGGGGAGGAGGGGGTCGAGGTGTGGGGGTTGGAGGGGGAGGGAGAAGTGCCGGGGTAGGGGGGAGTTGCGGGGGAGGGGTGGTGGGTGTGGCGGGGAGGGGCAGTGGGAGGCTGGGGAGGGGGCAGGGGTGGTGGGGGGAGGGCGTGGCCAGTCCCAAGTAGCACAGGCCACCACAGTGCACTGGGAGCCCCAGCTATCTGCCCCACAATGCCGGTGATGGCCCCTGTTTGGCCGTGGGTCAGGAACACATTGCCGCAGGCATATGCACCGTACATGTAACCACACAGACAAGGGGAGATTGTGTCTGTGCGGGTACATGTGTGGCCTCTGCCTGGCTGTGGAGGTGCGAGCTCAGGCACACACCCAGTGGGACCATGCCCACATTCTGGGGTGGGTGCTGGAGACCATGGCCATGGTAGCTGACCGGCTGAGCATGCTGAGCGACAGATGTGTGGCAAGCGCAGCTGACCAGCCACCTGGTGATGAGGACCCCCCAGGGGGTGTGAATGGGGGCCCCACACATGCTACCCCTGCCCGGTGCTGGCCCGTGCCCTGGGACTGTCACCACCACCGGGGACTGGGGCAGTAGGGCCCATGCCCACAGAGGGTCCCACAGCTGTATCCCCACCCCAATAAATATTGTACATATGTTTGACATACTCATGATGGTCAGCTGTCCCTTATTGTATCATGTCAGTGGCGTGCGAATGACAGGTGTGAGCATATATGTGTGTGTCTGTGTGCATGACAATGGTGCCATACATGGTACCGTACCCATGGCAAGGGCGGGGGATGGGAATGGGCGGCGCCCGATGTAGCACCACAGACAAACACATGTACCGATGGGTTGCTAAGGACCACCACCATGTCAGCGGTGCACACAACTCTATACATGAGACACCCCCCAGGCCCCACCCCCAATATATATGTCCGAAACCGTATTGTGTTGGATGTGTCACCATGAGGGAACCCCCCCCCCACGTAGTGTATGTACCCAATATGCACATGTGATACGAGCCAGAGGCACCAACTCTACATGCCACAAAAGGTACAGCATGCTCCCCAAGGAGTAGGCATATCCAACCCCCCCCCCACAGCATATCTGATACCTGCAGGTACGGGGAACAGCACTACCTGTGGGAGACAAACCACCTACATGCCCAAACCGTCTGCCCCAAATTATGTCCACCATGTACCGGCCATACTCGCAAGAGGAGCCCCCAACAGTGCCCACATTGCAGGGGCACCCAACAGCTCCCCCACCCCCCAGCCGTACCACATACGCAACATAGCGCCATGTGTCCGGCATCATAATCACCAGGCCAGTCCCCGATACAACCAAACCTAGCACTGGGTGCAGTCGGGGTCAGCCCCGATAGTGGCTCACGCCAGATATTAAGCCACCAACATGGCACCATGTTGCGTGTGTAGACCGGCTGGAGATTGGTTGAGCCCTGGACAGTCCTTACGATGGCAGCATAGGTGGGGGCACATCACATCGACTACAAACAGAGGACAAAGGACGCCTTATGAGGGAAATGGATCAGGCATATAGGTGCAGTGGCCCACAAACCGTATTGATGGCTGCCACACCTGCAGGTATTTAGTCGGAAGGGTGGCCCGCTGATGCATGTCCTCTGAGCTAAGCGCAATACCGATAGGTAGGCATGTTGAGCTGGTAAATCTAGCTTGTATAAAGCGTGTACAAGGGTATGCCACACCGCGTGAGGGAAATCCCCCCATGGTGACATATCCAACACTGAATAGTGGGTAACCCCTATATGAGGGGGTGGGTATAAGGGGTGTTTCCAGGGTTTCGGTCTGCCAGTATCCCTTCATGGGCCTAGTGACCTATACCGGAGCACACATGGCATGGCGCCTGGCATGCATGGCACACAATACCCACATGCACGGGATGGAGCCAGGACAATGCATACCCCTCCCCCCCCCCACGGTGCGTGTTGTGGACAGTGGTCGGCATGCCAGTGGGTCTGTGTGCCAAATCTATATGTATGTTCATGTCCCACCCTAACTGCACATACCGGCCATACCTATAGTATCTGGCCAGTGAGGTAACAATGGCCACAGCCATGGTATTTGTACAATGGCTGAAGGGGTCCCCATGAACACCATCACACAAAGGACAGGGACGGCATGGATCAGTAGTGGTGGGACGTGCAAGGGTAGGGTCACTAGTGGTGAGGGTTACGACACAGGGTGGACTGTTCAATGCACGTAGGTGTGGGGGTGGCGGACATGGGGGCGAGCAGGGTGGTGGGCCGGGAGGGACGGAGAGGTACCACCATCACTGTGTATGAGGGGCAGGGGTGCCCATATGCAGAGCAGATGGGATGGGCCCTGGGTCAGTAGTAAGGGGGCGTCATGGTGCTTCCAGGCAGAGGGCAGGGGGGGCCCAGAGACCAGGACCAGGGACACAGGATGCTGAGGGATGGGTGGCAGTCAGGGGGCCCTGGGAGGAGGTCTAACTTGCACCACTGTGGCTGGACATGGGCGTACGGGGAGGGGAGTGGGGATGTACCTGGGCAGGGAGGTGGGACAGGGTACCGACCGACGTGCCCTGTGGAAAACTATGGGAGATCCACATTGTATCCTGCAAACACTGGGGAACTGTTGCAGGCCCCATGGGATGGGGGCGATGTGACCAGGCCATGCAGCATGTGGCTGGCTACGTACAGCAGCAGTGTGAACACGTCTCAGAGGATGGGCCTGTGATAGAGGGAGGGAATCTCCATGGCACACATCACACTGACCAGGACAGGGCAGTGTGCTACCAGAGGTGGACATGTGGACAGGACAGACAGCGTGGATATGTCACTGGGTGTACAGGGTATGATGTCCAACCAATGAGATGTGGACAGCACTGCATGGAGATGTATCCGGCACCACACCAACATGCCAGATACATCTCCATGCAGTGCCGTGTTCAACTCCCTAGTAATTCAGTAAAAGAAACCATGCTGCCTCAGAACCTGTAATCCGCTGGACTCCAGAAACCTCACTATTTTCTCATTCAGCAGCATTTCCAATAATTTACTCACCAACAAATTTAAACTAACCAGCCTGTAGTTTTCAATCACATTCTTACTTCCGCTTTTGTGTAAAGGGACCATATGAGTCTCTCTCCAGTCCTTTGTCACCACTCCCAACTCCAACGAGGCATTGAAAAGGTCAGTCAGTGGAACTGCTAGAACGTCCCCAAGTTCCCTCAGTATTCTGGGTGTATCCCATTTGGTCCCATCACTTTGTTTACTTTAGGTTTAGCTAATTTCTCATGAACACAGTCTTCTGAAAATTGTTCAAGATGCTCCTTGCTTCTGTCCCTGTTTCTGGGTGTTTTCTGAGGTCCTGCTCCTGGTTCTTCATCTGTGAACACAGAACAGAAATATTTGTTAAGCAATTCCACTTTATCCTCATCATCTTCTGCATATTCCTCCCCTTCACCCTTGAGTCTGACAATACCACTTTTGCCCTTTCTCTTCTCACTAACATAACTGAAAAATGTCTTATCCCTCCATTTTATTGCATTGGCTATTTCTTCCTCTTTTTGAATCTTTGCTTTTCTGACTACTTTGCTAGCTTCTCTAAGTTTTTCCAAATATAGATGCCTGTCTACCTCTCTCTGTGATCTCTTCTATTTCATAAAGACCTCCGTCTTTTTCTTCATCTTTTCAGCTACTTCTTCCAAAAACCATAGCGGTCTCTGTTTCCTTTTATCTTTATTTACCATTTTAACAAAAACGTTAGTTGTCCTTAAAATATCCCCTTTCAGTTTTGCTCACTGTTTTTCTACATGCCCCAGCTGTTCCCATCCCGCTGATGACTCCCTGAGATATTGGCCCATCATGGCAAAGTTAGTTTTCCTAAAGTCTAATACCCTTGCTTTTGAATGGATTCTAACAGCCCTAGTCCTAACACTGAACCACACATCTGGTGATCACTGGATGCAAAATGATCTCCCACTATATCATCAGAAACACTTTCACCATTGGTAAGCACCAAGTCCAGAATGGCCCCTTCACGTGTGGGTTCTGTTACCAATTGCCTGAATGAGAATCCAGGATCTCCTTACTTCTAGATGATACTGCAGCCAGAATGTGCCAATCAACATCTGACATACTGAAATCCCCTATCAGTATCACTTCCCCTTTCCTAGCAATGCTGTGTATGTCTTCAATTAACTCTCTGTCCACCTCTTCCTCCTGTGAGGGTGGTCTGTATATCATGTCAATGCAAATAGATTTCTCTTTCCCTCTTTCTAGTTTAACCCACAGTTGCTCCTCTCTCCCTTTTAAGCTCTGTATTTCCAAAGCTTTAATATTATTTTTTACATATAGTACCACTCCTCCTCCCCTTCTTCCTCCCCTGTCCTTTCTGAATAAAGTATAGCCTGGTATAGTTACATCCCAGTCATGGTTTTCTGTGAACCATGTTTCTGTAACTGCCACTAAATCCAAGTCAGCCTCTCCCATTAAAGCTTCAACATCTGGGGTCTTATTTCCCATGCTATGGGCAATTATACACACCGCTTTCTATATGTTATCCCTTTTACCCATTTCCATAAAGGTATTTAATGTTTCACTTTCCTGGGGGCTTTCATTTACCTGGGGGCTTTCTTCACCCATCCCCAATGAATCTAGTTGAAAGCCCTCTTCAGTAGATTAGCCAGTCTGCTACTGAAGGCACATTGATGCAGGGAAGTCAACATGACACGCACCTTTATCAAACTGCAACATCATCTGGATATACCAACAGCATGATGGATTCTGTACTGCTACTGCATCTATGTATTGCTTACATCTCTTTTCCTCACCTTGGCCCCCTTATTCTCCAGTCTCTCCTAGCATCTCCTCTTTCTCTCTCTCTTCCTCTTTTTCCAGCATTTTGTCTCACTCTCTCTCCTTCCTTCCAGCATCTCCTCTCACTCTCTCCCCCTTCGTTCAGATCTCCTCTCTTTTTGCTACCCTTAATCAAACTTCTCTCTCTCCCCAGCTCTGTCTAGTATCTTCTATCTCTCTTCCTATTTCCCCATCATTCCCAGCATCCCCCTCTGTGTCCCTATTCCCCCTTGTATGCCCAGCATCTCCTCTCTACATTCAAAAGGTTTGCACAAGTTCCTGGAGGAAAGGTCTATAAACCATTATTAAAGGAGACCAGGGAAATCCACTGCTTGCCCCAATACAGGCATTGTGGAACCTGTGTATCTTTTGGGAAAACTGCTAGGTACTTGTGACCTAGATTGACCACTATTGGAAACAGGATACTGGGTTTGATGGACCTCGGTCTGACCCAGTATGGCATATCTTATGTTCTTATGTACTATATGTCCTTATCCCCCTTGCTAGGTCAACAACTCCTCTCTGTGTCCCTACTCACTCCTGTGTCCAGCATCTGCCCCATCACCCTATTCTCCCATGTGTTTAGCATTCCCTCTATTTTTCTGCTAACCTCCTATGCCCAGCACCTCCCTTCTGTGTACCTACTCCTCCAGTCATGTGTCAGCATCTCCCTGTCACTTTCCCCCCTCTGTGTCCCTATTCACCTATGTCGAACCTCTCTCCTGCCATCCTATATCCCCTCTGTTCTGCACCCCCTTATGCCCAATTTCACCTCCTTCATGTCCCTATTCTCCCATCTCCCTCAGGCTGAGCCAGAATATCTCCTCTATCTGAAGTAACTGTACACCTTTTTGGTTGGAAGTCCAAACACACCAGCATCTGCTCCTGCCTCCCAGGTTCCCTGTTGTTAATGCTGAAACAAAAAGTTGGAAGGTCCATGGTGCTAGTGGTCCACCCCATTTTGCTTTCAATGCCTTCTATTACTTTCACCCTCTATGTCCATCATTCCCTCCCCACAATCCAGCCTCCGCTTTTCCTCAAAAATGTCACTGTTCGGCTCATCCCCCTCCCTCCAGCAGTGCCCAACTCTATACAACTGGCACTTGTCGGGACCTGCTTCATCAGCAATAAAACACAAAAGATGATGGGAGCCTGCAAGTTTACAATGCTGCTCCTGGCTCTGTTAGTCCCAACCCTTCTGATGTAAATTTCCTGTTTCTGAGGGGCAGGTCCGGCAGAGCCATGAGCAGCACTGTGAACTTGCAGGCTGCGTCAGCTTTTGTGTTTGTTGCCATTACTGCAGATTGTGACAAGTGGTCGCAGTGGCGAAGGTGGGCACTGGTGTGTGGGGGGGGGAGGGGGGGCTAGCCAAGCAATGTCAGAAAATGCATGTGAAAGGGGGGCAAAATCAGGTGAGCATGCGAGTGGGGACAAATGCTTGTGACTTGGCATATCTGCTTCTTCATCCCATGCCAGTAAAATCTATTAAAAATCCAATTGCAGGTGTGCTTGCCTTCATCCTTATGATGATGCAGCCTTACCCTAAGATGTATTTCAGACATGTTGAAGCAGGCATTTATCTATCAATTGCTTAAGAAACTCTAACTTGATCCCTTGGATTCTCTGCATCATCAACCAGTCTCACATTTCCCCTTTATCTCTGAGATATTTCTCAACGATCTATCTAGATAAAATCAATGGCAGTTAGGCTATCACTAAGGTAACAGTATGGAATCCATTCTAATAACTCTAACCAATGAAATAAGACTTCACTTGCATTTATGGAGGAACACCATCATCATTTTACTTGATCTATCAGTGTTTTTGGGCTTTATCAAGCATCAGCTTTTGCTATCTCATCTCTCTGACCTAAATATTGCAGGTACTTTACTTAACTGGTTCTCCCTTATCTTAAGAGTCATTCATTTAAAGTATACCACAGCTCTAACACTTCATCATTTAATTCACTTCTTTGTGGAGTTCATCAAGGTTCTCTTCTGGCTCCAGTTTCATTCAACTTCTTTCCAATCCCATTGCCTATTCTAATCTAATCCTTTAGGATTATTCCTTAAATTTATGCAGTTGATATTCAGCTTATTCCCTCAACTGACTGTTTTTCTCCTGATGGGTTCTTTGAGTTCATATCTGAAGATGATTGCAGAATGGCTATTAAATCACAGGCCTAAGCTCAATCCTGCCAAATGTGAAGCCATCTGATTTCAAAAGCAGTCCCTCTTACTTTCCATCTTATTGATTATTCAGGACACTGCTCTTGCTGTCTCTGACTGCAGGGACTACTCTCAGGGTGCATCTTGACTCTTCTCTGACCATCAATGCTCATATCTCTGCTGTATTAAAAGCCTTCATCCCTGGCACTTTAGAACATTTAGAGGTATGTTTACTAAACCGCGCTAATGTCACCTGCGGTAGCTCCCGTGGTAATGGTACAGATGCCCATATAAAGGAGTGGGCGGTGCATCGTACAACAAGCAGTGCCAGGTAACGCACGTAACAATGTGCCTTCAGGTAACGCGAGTTGCAAGGCACTTTATAGGGCACATCACTAGGTACCTTAACCAGAGGTGCCTCACAAAGTATGTTGTCATGGGCCTACAAGGTGCCCTAACCTAAGGTGCCATGAAGCCACCCCCAGAAGGCCCCGTATAAGGTGCCGCTCAAGGTGCCCCATAAGGCACCATAGGTTAAGGCACCTGAAAAGCAGGACATGGGGTAGCAGCCTGCACTTGAACACCGGATGCCACACAGCTGACAGATGGACAGAAGGACGGTTGGCGACTGTGATGAGGGTAATATGTGCTGGCAGCAGGGGCGGCCCAAGGGGGGTGCGGGGCCATGTGCGGAGACTCGGTGCGGGGCCTCATTTGCATAAGTGGCCTTATTTGCATAAATATTTGCATAATGCTAACATACACTAACTTTTAGTAAACATGTCTCTTAATGAGTGTATGGATAAAGACAGACTAAAAGATTTCTACATTACTATAATCCAGTGCCAACCGCCAGGCACATTAGGAACTACTACAAACACTGCCCATTTAGAACCCATAGCAAACCCGCCGTATCCTAACAGCACTACCAGGACTCACAAAGCACCATACCCTACCTATCAAAAGGCAACACTGCAAATATTAAACCAATACATTTCAGAGAACAATACATGACCTACTGGGGAAAGAGAACAAGTGGCAATGTCTAATAGGAATTACATAAACAGAATACCTCAGCTCAGTTACACATGCAGAACATAGACCATCACCAAACAAGGAATCACAATTTAGAAACAGGAAGGCAATAATTAAACTGGGAACCCCAAAAGCCAAACTTGGAATGTACAGCAACACTGTAGAAATAAAACTATAAATTAATTTCCTCTTGTACCAAACAAAGCGCAGACGTTAATGATGCACATTTCCCAGAGCTTTCATATTCCAGTTAATAAATTCAAAATAAAGAGATATCTTTCTACCTTTTGTGCATTTTTTTTCAGTTGCAATTGCTCCAGCCACTTTCTTCTGGTTTCTTCATGTTTTCTGCTAACTCTCCATCATCTGCTGTCCATTTGTCCTTTCTTCTCTCTTCTAGTTTTTTTTCCATTCTCTCTCTCTACATCTGCTTTAACATACTAATCTTTCTCCTTTTGCTCTTTCCTCACTCCTATTTCATCCACTCAAATTTTACCCCTCCATCCTCAATCCCCACTTACTCTCCCAATACCCGGCCAATTGTAGATTTTTTATCCCTCCCACACAAAATATTTTCCCCTCTCCATTTTACTCTCCCAGCCCCATCCCATTCTAATCCTCCCCCAACATCAGCTCCCTTCTAGTTCCAGCCTCACCCAGCATCCATTCCCTTCTAGTCCCTGCATCCGCCCATTTCCCGTCCTCGCCCCCCATCAGCCCATTTCCAGTCCTAGCAACCCCCCAACCCAATACCAGTCCTAGCCCCCCCATCAACCCACTTCCAGTCCTAACCCCCCATCAGCCCACTTCCAGTCAGCCCCCCATAGCCCATTGCCAGTCCTAACCCCATCAGCCCACCTCAAGTCCTAACCCCTCCCCATCAGCCCATTTCCTGTCCTAGCCCCCCCATAGCCCATTATCAGTCCTAACCCCCCCATAGCCTATTACCAGTCTTAACCCCATCAGCCCACCTCCAGTGTTAACCCCCCCATCAGCCCACCTCCAGTCCTAACCCCCCCATAGCCCATTACCAGTCATACCCCCCCAACAGCCCACAGCCCATTACCAGTCCTAACCCCATCAGCCCACCTCCAGTCTTAATCCCCCAGCCCATTTCCAGTCGTAGCAACCCCCCCAACCCATTACCAGTCCTAGCCCCCCATAGCCCACTCCCAGTCCTAATCTCCATCACCCAATTTTCAGTTTAAGCCCCCCCATACCCCATTACCAGTCCTAACCTCCCCATCAGCCCACTCCCAGTCCTAATCCCACCAGCCCATTTCCAGTCCTAATCCCCCATCACCCAATTTTTAGTTTAAGCCCCCCCCATAGCCCATTACCAGTCCTAACCCCCCATCAACCCACTTCCAGTCCTAATCCCATCAGCCCATATAAAGACTTAGCTCCCCCATAGCCCATCACCACTCCTAGCCCCCCCATAGCCCCTCCATAGCCCATCACCACTCCTACCCCCCCATAGCCCATCACCACTCCTAACCCCCCAGCCCATCACCACTCCTAACCCACCCAGCCCATCACCACTCCTAATCCCCCCCCAGCCCAGCCCAGCCCAGAGAAAAGTTAAAAAAAAAAGCTGTCTTCTCCCGCTGCTGGGGCCACCGCGGCAGAATCGAGTGTGCCACGGGGCCCCCCCCCTGCCCAGCAGAGCCTGCCCTCCCCCATATCCGCTCTCTCGTTGTAGCTGCAGTCACATGCGCCGGCTTTCAGAGTGCAAAGGGACTAGTTTCCCTTTCACGGCTCTGTTAAGTCCGCGGGGGCTGATGGGAACTTCCCATCAGCCCCCACGGGCTTAACAGAGCAGCGAGGGAGAAACTCTCCCCTCGCGCTCTGAAAGCCGGCGCGTGTGACTGCAGCTACGAAGAGAGAGGTGATACGGGGGAGGGCAGGCTCTGCTGGGCAGGGGGGGCCCCGCGGCACACTCGATTCTGCCGCGGCGGCCCCGGCAGCGGGAGAAGACAGCTTTTTTTTTTTTTTAAATTTTACTTTAGGATCAGAATGTTTTTTGCGCGGGGCCCCCTGAAACCCGGGGCCCTGTGCAAAAAACATTCTCGCTCAATTGATGGGCCGGCCCTGGCTGGCAGCACAGATCTGCAGAGATATGACAGTTACAAGAATGACAAGTACCTGTGTAGGAAAGGCATAAAAGAAGGAGAACAAAGAGGGAGTGAAACCATGACCACTGGCCTGAAAATCACTGCACAAACCAGTAGGCCACGCCACCACTGCAATGACAGCATACAAGAACACGAAGAATCAGTCAGGAGACGTGGCAGGGAGTTCCAATAACGCCTTTATTAATCCACGGGTCAAGTGTGCCTAAAAACCCGACACAAGCCGTATTTCGTTTATCACTTCCTCAGGGGTTAACGGCTCACTAAAAATACATATATATATACACACAATGAATTAAAAACCACAACAAATAAAATAATGGTCAAAAAACATAAGCATGTAAAAGTTAATTAAGCACACAACACATTAAATAATTAAAACAATAAATAAATAAATAAACTAATAAACATAGTGTGATAAACCATTGATAAAATAACCTAATGCATAAAACGATAAATAACATGCAACAATTTAAACCACAAACTGTGTCCACTGTAAAAACAATTAAATGAAATGGAAAAACTAAAAAGGAGAGAGAGGAGGACCCAAAGCCATGTAATATCCACTACAAATCATGTAAAAATCAGCATAAAAAATATTAAATTACAAACATAAACGTACTGGTAAAAAATTAAATGTTGCTTCATAAATACATAAAGAGTGAAAAACATTAAAGAGAAAACTGGAGGAGATAGGAGTGAATCAGTGGGAAGCATGTAAAATTCTGTGCAATTATCCAGAAAAAAGAAACATGAGCAAGATCAGCTTGTGGGTGTCAGCAGAACAACAATACAAAAACAGGCCAATTAAAGACATACCGATATGATAGCCCGTGTAAATCGCGGATCTCCTTGAAATTGCAGGGCCGAGGGAACAAAACTGCCCCTCACATTCGGTGTGAATTGAACTATACAAAAATGATTAATAAATAAATAAAATATGAGTAGGGGACAAAACAGATTATATATCTACTGCTGTGCCTAAAAAACGCCGACTTAAAGCTCAACAAATTTCAAAAGTTAAATGTGTGTCTTTGATCGCCAAAAAAAGTGACACTCTCAAGGGTGCAGGAAAAAACAGTCGAAAATAAAAATAAAAATAAAAGAGGTGAGAAGGGGGGTGGAGGGGGGAGGGGGAGGAAGAGAGGAAAGATAGGGGGAGGGGAATAATACAGAAGGGGAGGGGGACGGGGAAGGGGAGGGGGAAGGGGGAAGGAGGAAGGGGGAGAAAGGGGAGGGGGAGGAGGGGGGAAAAGGGGAAGGGAAGGGAAGGGGAGGGGGGGAGGGGGGAGGGGGAGGGGGCACCCCCAAGAAGACTACAAGAGTAATTAAAATATTAAAACTAAAGCATATCATCATACCCATGATTTCACATGTCAAAGCACCAAAAAGGAAGAATGACCAAATCATAAAATGAAAACATACATGGAAATCTTACTGCATAGTATGTATTAAATATATTAACTGCCAAAGAAAAAAACTAACGTCCTGATCACAAATCTGGGTCAAGAAAAAATGGACTATAAAAAAGAACATGACACATTCACAAATGATTAAAGAAACACTGAAAAATCTTGATCCACATTTAACCCATGTGGAACCATGGTGTTAAGCAAAAAAATGTATTTTTGTTCCAACCTTAGTGTTGTTTTAATTAAATCGCCCCCTCTCCAATTCTGTTGAACTTTTTTTAAAACAAAAAATTTTATGTCCGCTAGTGTATGTCCCATGTCTAACCAATGCTGCACTATCGGTTTGTCAACCAATTTCCTTCTAACACAACTCTTGTGTTCCACTATACGTGTACGTATGCAGCGGTTAGTTTTTCCCCCATAGAGTTTTTCACAAGGGCACTGAATGACATAAATAACACTGGATGTATCACAATTTGAGAAGTCATTTATGTAAAACGTTTTTTGAGTAACTGGATGAATAAAGATGTTGCGCACAGGTAAAACATTAAGGCAAATGGAACAATGACCACATTGGAATTGCCCCTTATATTTAGATAACCTTTTACGTTCAGTAAAAGCCGAAGGGACTAACAAGTTCCGGAGATTTATATTCCTCTTAGCCACTATAAGAGAAGTATTTCGAAAACCGGGGAGGGTCTGTATTAAATGCCATTCTTTTTTAAGTATGTTTACAATTTTCTGCGCTTGCAAAGAATATAAGAGGGGACATACAATTTTAGATTGACTACTTTCTTTTCGCGGTTTTAACAAAGTGTCACGTGATTCATCCCATGCTCTCACATAGGCTTCTTCAATGCAACGGATGGGGTATTGGCGTGTCCTGAACCTATGTGTCAAATCTTTAGCATGGCGTTCAAACTCCTGCGTTGTGGTACAGACTCTTTTCACCCTAAGAAACTGTCCCACAGGTAAATTTGTCTTAAGGGAAGGGTTGTGGAAACTAGTGTAATGTAAGAATTGATTTTTATCTGTGGGTTTTCTGTATAATGTTGTAGTTATCTTTCCTCCTTCTTTTTGAACCAGGAGATCCAAATAAGGTATGCGTATAGGATCATATGTAATTTGAAACCGTAAGTTGACGTCCAGTGCATTAACTCTGGTAACCCGGAGGCCCGCCTGGCCTCTTAGCCAATTAACCCCCCCCCCCCCTTATCCACACAAACACCATGGAGACTAATCATGGTACAACTCTGGTCGCAGCTTTATTCAAACATGTAACATAACATAACCGGCCCAACATGGGCCAACATATTCAACATCCCCAAATAACATAACCCCTCCCCCCAGCACCGGACAATGCCCACACCCGCCATCTTAGTAACAAGGTTGAGCATTCTCCACCCCCGAACCCCCGCCGCCTGCCTTGCCATGCTAGTAGCAAAGGCCGGCACACCACCCTAAACCAGGCCGAGGCCCCCAACCGGGATGCCTCGCCCCACCCCCGGGGAGCCCTCCGCTCCCCCACTGCTCCTAAATTAGTTGAAGCCCCCGCTGCCTCGGCAAGCATGGGCTCTCCACCCCACCACCCCACCCAGCTGCAACAACCCCAAGACAAAACCCACGGGTGGGCGGGCGGGCGGGAACGCTGCCGTCCCTGCCGAGGAGCCGCACCGAAAAGGCCTGACCACGCGGCTCCTCGGCAGACCCGTCCCCACCCTCCAGCCTCTCGTCCAATAACATCGCTCCCCGGCCTACCAGGGAGCGATCACTCTGCCTCCTTACGGCCCCCCCCCGACTCCCCTGTCACGTGCCAGAGGCCGAGGCCGGGCCCGGGCCCAGGTTACTGGCGGCCGCGGGGACCCGGCCCGCGGCCTGGCACATTAACCCTGGTAACCTGGAGGCCCGCCTGGCCTCTTAGCCAATTAACCCCCTCCCCTTATCCACACAAACACCATGGAGACTAATCATGGTGCAACTCTGGTCGCAGCTTTATTCAAACATGTAACATAACATAACCGGCCCAACATGGGCCAATGTATTCAACATCCCCAAATAACATAACCCCCCCCAGCACCGGACAATGCCCACACCCGCCATCTTAGTAGCAAGGCTGAGCATTCTCCACCCCTGAACCCCCGCCGCCTGCCTTGCCATGCTAGTAGCAAAGGCCGGCACACCACCCTAAACCGGGCTGAGGCCCCCAACCGGGATGCCTCGCCCCACCCCCGGGGAGCCCTCCGCTCCCCCACTGCTCCTAAATTAGTTGAAGCCCCCACCGCCTCGGCGAGCATGGGCTCTCCACCCCGCCACTGGTGCGAGGTAGTTTATCTATCCTCGCACCGCCCCCCCCATAAAGCTGCGACCAGCCCACCGCTCAAGTGCCTCCTGCCAGTCATTTAACAGGTCCTGGCCCACGGGTGACAGGTGCACACCGTCCGCTCGGTACAGCCCTGCGCACCCTGGGTCTGCCCAAGGGTGCAGCACCTGCCATCCCCCCGCTTGTTGCAGCCACCGGCCAACCTGCCGGTTGACTTTTGCCAAACCGCGCGACCACCGTCACTGCGACTGACAGGCCGGCCGAGGAATAATGTCCGACCAGACAATAAACACTCCCGGCCAGTTCTCCCAAAGCACCTTGATGTTCCGCTGCACTGCTCGTATGAGCTGCCTACAAGTCCAATTGGAGAGGTCGTTACCACCTAAATGTAGCAACACCCCCGCTGGCCGCTGCCGCCGGTCCATCTGCCGCCGCATCCAAGGGAGAAGCTGCCACCATCGCATACCATCGCATACCATCGCATACCACGCTCCCCCATCCTGTGGACTCTAACTACCCTGATCCCCCTCCCCTCCGCCTCTCCTACCCCTGCTCCCACATTCTCTCACTTTTCTTAACTAGAATGTAAGCTGTGGTGAGCAGGGTGTCTGTCCAGCGCTGTGTACAAGGGGCAGTGCCAGACATACGTACTGAGTTATCTATGTAAGTAACCAGTTGTCTATCCCGCTGTATCCATCAATTAAAGTGGTGGCCAATGGAGGGCAACATGGCATTCCCAAGGCCACAAGGAATGCCAATAAGACTAGAAACCCCAGTCCCACAGCCCTGACATTGCTGTCCCCAGGTGGGACGTGAACCCACAGCCCTCTGGCCTGAGGTATCTTGTCCTAACCAACAGGCCATGTCTCCCACTGTGCAGGTGCAGTAGGTGTGCTAGTAATGAACTTAGTGAGATATTACTTTGTGATGTAACTATACCCATACACGGTACACTGTAACAATACCTGTATACCTTCCCCCTCCCATGCAACCCCGCACCCGGATGGTGTACCCCAAGGATCTGGTGTGGATCCCTCATTACCCCCTCCATACACAGTCCCCTGGTGTGCCCATCACTACCCATGGCTGGCTGTACCAGCTAGATACTGATGGCTCACAGAGCCACCTCCTCACACCTGAACCCTCCCCGTCTAACCAAACCCTGATCCACGCCTGGTGTGAAGACATTGCTGTCTGGATGTCTCACCATGGCCTGAAAGTGAACATGGCCACGACCGTACCTCCCATCCATCATCGTAACACCTCCCTGCTCTCTCCTCTGTTGCTGGTGTCTGTGGATAACTCTGCACCTCCCCCAGTGTCCCCAGGCAGCAATCTGGGGCCATCCCTGACCCCTCACCCCCGTTCATGACACACAGCCATCTGATAGCTAACACCTGCCCCTCTTTCTCTACAACAGCAGTGACACCCTCCCCATCCTCCCTGAACATACCACCAATATGCTCATGCACTCCCCAATCACATCCCATCAGTACCTCAGTAGTCTGCCCCCTGCAGGCCTCACTTGGACACACCTCATTCCCCGTCAATGTGTGCAACAATTTGCTCTGCATCCAATCCTGCGCCAGGCCAGTCGTGGCCACACTACCCCCCTTGTCAGGTCACGTCAAAGCCTCCCTATCTTTTACTGCATCCATGAGAAACATCCCCTGCTGAGCTCAAAATGCAGAGACTCTGTGGCTCCTCGCCACCTCTCATCTCCCATCTTCCCATACAACCCCCCCTGAAAACATCAGTCAACATCAGACACCCTCCACCAGTGCAGTACACCCTTACTGCTAACTCCATACCCCGCCCCTCTCACCATGATGCCCCATATGCCGTAAACAAACTACCACTGTCCGTACACCAGGCACTGTGTCCAACCCCCCACAAATCCAGGATGAAACCACACACCCCCCCCCCTCCGCTGCAACCATGGAAGCATGATTCCCCTCACCCCCCCCCCCCCGTCCCCAGCGGTATCCCTCCCACCCCATCTGCATCCGTGCTGACTATATTGTAAGCTCTGATGCACAGAGCATGTCTCCCACCTGTCTGCACAGCACCACATATTCTATGTAGCACTATACAAATGCTCAGTAGTAGTAGTAGTACATGTCTGCACCATCACAGCCACAGCACAAGAACACACAGCTGACAGGGGGCATGTTTCAAGCAGGCACACCAGGATGACAACACACACACAAGGCAATAAAGTCTGAAGGGAAGATACAGAGATGTAATGTCATGCTGCCACACAGTGAAGTGCATACGCAGTGCACAGGCAAATGCACAAACATGCCAATGATGTCATGTCCCAATGGCCCAGCACCATCCCTCAGATGTGTAGACCCAATGTGTGGGTATCCGTGGGTCATACAGCAGTGTAGATGCCTCTAGAACAGCATGTGATGTGCTGAGAAAGACCAGATGTCAGGTAGTCAGGTAAATAAACACCTTTAATGCACACGTGGCATCAAAAACAGTGACACAATGCAACATGAGGACATAGTATCAGGTACAAGAGTCACATGTGGGCAAAAAGCAAAGAAGATGGGATCTCACTGACATACAAAGGTAGCACTATGTGGAAGGCCCACTGCAATGGGTGCCGTGGAAACAGAAACAGTCATAATATGGCAATGTACAGGGACTGCACAAATGAAGCCTGGAAATGGACACACCCGCTGACACAGTGCAAAGGTACTGGCGCAATGTGAGTGGCGCAATGTCATGTCAGAAAGAGGACTGTGCACACATGCAAAGATAAGCCTGCAAATCAGTGTACATTGCCACATCTGTCCAGTAAACACACACAATAACATGTACTTAGAGGTACAAAGAGACGTCCACAATAGTGCATGTACCCATACAAATCCCACCACGGCACATGCAACAGTGTAAGAGACGAGTCAGGCACATGCGCATGCACCATGTATGTTGAAACACGACAGAGTGCTGCCCCATATCTACTGTAACACCCCCAGCAATGGTCAAACAGCAATCAGAGATGGTGGCATGCATCACATTGTTCTGGAGGCAAATAGTGTCTCATGTACATGTGTAATAGCCACAAAAAATAAGCAGGACCTACAGAATGTAGCCAAATATTGGTGCAATGACTGCGATGCGAGTCCCACACATTGGCCACACACAGCTACACAATGTCAGATGGATGTATAACATACAGTGTACATGTGAGTTCCTGCTGTAGATGTATGGACAGGTGTCCACAGTGCAAATGCCACCTGTGACCCCACAAGTCCAGCTATGACCATCCCAGATTACATGGCCATGCAAAGTCATTAGTGATGCCTCAATGTTCCACAGCAATGCAAAGGTGATGTGTCTCTGCTGCGATAAACACAACACCCAGACAGAGCACTGCAGCAATGGTGTGTCGGTCCCCCCGGTGATGCTCAAAGTATCAGGCCAACAATGATGTCCAACATAGGCATGTGTTCGACTCGCATAGGTCTATCTCCCACTGGCACCATCACCCAGGGACTGTTGCATGGAGGTGTCCTGTCTACCCTCAGTTGGGCGATGGGGACTCCAGATGCAGCGTAGTAGATGTGGTGTGTGTGTTGGCTGCGCCCTGTATTAAAAGGAGTAGAGAAAAGGTAAAGGTATGCTACACACACCATCAGGTCACAATGCAGACAGTGACACCACACTATTTACATAATGAATCCCCAGAAATGAAAACATGACACAACCACAACACACAGCACAGTGCTTGTAAACCACAGCAGGAGATGGCACTGCAGACCAGGTTGCCATCTCGACATGGTCATGTCTATGCCCATGTCACACAGGCATCCTAGAGGTACACAGCATGTCCAGCAGTGGTGGTGCACATAGATCCCACAGAAAGACACAATGATACAAACAGGCCAAAAGAAACATCTATACATGGATGTCAGGCAAAGAAGATCTAAGGTGCAACCTACCATCAGTGTACAGCAGGTGTCTGATGGGGACTGTCTGAGCCAGGCAAAGGGCACAAGGGGTCACAGTAGAGGCAGAGAATATCAATGAAATGTGTCCAATCACCACGTCATCATGTGCAGCCGTCAGTGGCACATGTCCAAGATATGGTGAGATGTGTGTATCCAAAACGTTGATGCGTAGTGTCCTGTCAGCAAACATGAGACAAGTCAGGCAACAATACATGACACATGCGTAGACACATGCACACAATGTACACAAGGGCAACAGCAGAAGGTCACAGATAGATGAGTGAGCACCACTGCACAGGTGCCCAGACACATCCCTGCACCAGACAATGCCAGACTAGAAACCCCAGAGGGCATCAGAAGGTACCGTCACCTAGACACACCCCAAAGACACAGAGAAATACACAGTGAGACAAGGTGAGCATGCTGCAAGTAGCATATGGCATGTCTATGCACAATCAGTGACCAGTCGAGACAATCATTACAGTCCATGCAATGATACACTGATGTTGTGTAATGCCACAATGCCAGGGAAGGCTGTACATGCTATCCACCAACCCCACACCCTGTGCCTGGAGACACACACAGTCCGGTCACATGTGCCCCAAATACAGTGTGTAAACAGCAGAAATGTGCACAGGCCAATGGCCATATGCATGTCAACTGGAACATATAGGGGATGGAGCCTCAGGCCAAACAGGTGTACAACAACATAGGTGCAGTGGAGAGGGAAACACAGACATGTGTAATGCTGCACTGCCCCCACAGTACATTCACCTTTATGTCCACCCACCCCAGTCACCTGTGGGTCCGAATGACATACACACAGTTTCCATATGCACCACAACACCGGGCAGGGTCTGCAGCCTATCCTGGGGAGTCCAAAACACAAGTGCCATATATATTGTGATGCTTCCACTTGGGACCAAGAGCTTACAAGCAGGAAACAGCCTTATGGTGTCCACTTTTGAATAAAGCTTCCCTTGTCACCAGAGGTATTCTGGGACTTGTAGTTAGTTTATTCTTTAAGGACAAATTGTAGTTGTGAGTCGGTGGTTCAAGGCAGCAAGAAAATTTATTTTGTGGGGATTTCCAGGGCATTTAAGCTCAATACACAAACAAGGCAAAAAGGATGCTTCTCCAACATAAAGGATAAATCAGGTAACAGAGAATGACGTAACAAAAACCTCTTTCACTGTTCAGCTGTTCTTATTCCCACAAGCTTACACCGAGGACTGCCTCATGTGGTCATTCAGCAGAAATTCAGATAAAATTGCAACAGCTGTGATTTTCTTTTCTCAAAGCAAACTTCTTCTAAGCACTGCTTCTTAGCTTCAGAAGGCAATTAAGCTTGGTAAAACACAGTATTAGCTTTCCTTAATTCTAAGCAGGGATTGTACTTATTCTCTATATTGTTTCACAGTCTCTCAGCTCAGTTCAATAATGCAGACTCTTCTTTTTAAACACAATGAACAATCCATTGGTACAGGTTCACCCTCAGAACTTGGCAAACAGGAATCTATTTGCATTCCTTCTATGGCATCAGGATATAAGGTATCTCTATCAAAGTTACAAACTCTCCCAGACTTTCTCTCCTTTAGAAATTCCTGGAACTGATTCCACAGCAATTCAGCTTGTAAAGGCACAGTTGTATTAGGGGAGTGAACTTTTCCCTCAGCAAACAGCTCTCTCAGGGCTTCTAGCTTTGAAGACTCAGCTGTTCTGCTTTTATCAGGGCTATGACTCTTCCCATACGTAAAACTTTCCACCCACCTCTTAGCAGTAGACGGTGAGGGCTCTGCTTTCTGGACCTTAGCAATAGCAAACTGTTTCTCTGTTGATTTCTCAGCTCTGAAACTGCTGGCTTTACCTTGGGGATGGTTCCTCAGACAAGCGCTGATTTCTTTCTCCCTGGGATCCTCCAGGCTCTGAAATTCAGCCTCCTTATGTCCTTCTCCAGTCCCTCTTAGGTAGCTGCTTTCCTGGGAGTTTTCTTCTTTCTTTCTCCTCCAGCTATGCTCAGCCTTGCTCTCTCTGTTGTCCTTTGCCTTCCTCCTTCCCCCCTCTTTCTGCTCTGATCGTGGTTTTAAGAACCGTTGGCTGCTAGGCACTCCCTGTTCTCTGCACCTGTGTGACCAATCATCAGGCAAGCTTGTCTCCACCCCTGAGCTAGGGCGTGGCCTGACCTTAGCAGGGAGCTGGATTTTTTTCTGATCTGGCTTGCAAGTCTTATGCACAAGTGAACTGTCATTCATTTCAAAGGGGAAACTAGGATTTTCTTCCATTTCCATGTCTTCCTGGGAGCTTTCATCACTACAATATATATGTCATGATAGTGCCATGAAACACATAGGGCAGCACGTACATGGAGACACATATGCACATCCCCACATATGCAGAACTTACAGGAGAACAGCTCCTCGATCAGATGTTGCCTGACTGCCATCCCCTCACATGTGTCACCACGGTCACGTACAGGAGGGCACACAGGATCCCCTCCAGATCCTCATTAATTTTGACTGGGACATTGTGCCTGAGAGCAATATTGTGCAGGATGCAACAGGCCAGAATGATACGTGCCACAGTCATGGGTCCATATTGTAAGGCACTGCCGGTCCTATCCAGACACCAAAAGCGACTCTTCAGAACGCAAAAGGTGCACTCAATGACTGAGCGGCTGGAGGCATGGGCCTCTTTGTACCTCATCTCTGCACCTGGCCGTGGGAAATGCACAGGGGTCAGCAACCAGGCACGACAGCCATATCCTGCATCACCTGCAAAATGAAATGTGGTAAGGTCAAGCGGGAGATGATGGGCACACAAAAGCACAGAAGCATCAATGTGTAACTGGACAACAGATAAACAGGGACACAAACATACGACATTATAGAATGGCACACGATGGCTCTGCACCAGCATCTGGAGCTGGGAGCTGGGGAAGACTAATGAGGGCAATACACATCAACTGTATCCAGGCCACACACAGCCAACCACCTATACCCAAACGGCAGTAGTGGCAGGTGTGAAGGCATCTGGCCGACAGTGGCAAAGCACAATGGAAGGGGCAGAGATGCACATGTGTGCAACCATGTGACGCCCATGATACAGTGCACACACAGCAGATGTCACAGAAACACATACCTGAGGGGTCAGGTCGGAATGCCAGTAGAGACAAGATAATGTGGACAGACATACAACATACATGTGTGATATAAAGTGCCACCACAGCTCCACCCACGTCTTGTTGCAGACATGGACAATGGATAATGGCCCCCCACACACACCGTATAGCATAAGTAAGGTTCTGGGTGCATACCTAACCCCCCCTCCTTGACCGCACACACACACATACATGTTGCATATGGAGTGCACGAGGGATACACCACAAAGGCACACAAATGTACATCTGCATGTGCGGTATGTCCGAGGCCATGTGCTGGAGTCATTGTCAACCAAGAGGTGTTACACCCAACCATAGAAGGGACACACCATATGTGGCCAGAGTGTCCCTGTGCATAAGACCTGTGCAACAGAACAGCAGTAGCAGGTACCAGTGTTACCCGCATGTGTGCCGAGACACCCAAATGAGCAATGAGCCACACATGGTAGACATAGCGATCTTTAGAATCACACAGCGGTATGTGACCACGTCCCCGGAGATGGTGACAGGGTGTGATGGTGTACAAAGCCCCATACAAGGCAGCGTCCCACAACCACAACACAAGGAAAGGCATGCAGAGGACACAGGTGACGATGGGACCCCAGATATCACACACCATACGTGCATGTGAGATATGGTAAATACCCACCCAGCAGGACACAGTCCCTATATTGTCCGGCCTCAAATTGGCCGAACAGTGCCGAGTGCTGCAGGATATAGGAGTCATGGGCGGACCTTGGGAACCTTGGAACCACATTCAGGATGGGAGCAGTGTCCATGTGGGGCAGATGAGGTGTCTCCACACACTGGCATCCGCAGATGTGTCTGTGGAGGCACCACATGCCCCCCACCAGTGCCCCCCCACCTGTGATCCGCAGACCCAATCTCAGTGGAGTGCGTGCAAATGCAATGCGCACTACTGCGCATGCATGTGACGCTCATGTGGAATGTGCATAGGACCACACCCTAGGTACATAACTGGGCACAGCATGCCCATAACACCAAGGGTGTATGGTACACAGGAAATACCAAACCATGTAGCAGGAGAGGCACCCTGAGGCAGGAGGGGGGAGCAGCCAGCAGCCACCAGCGGTCCACGCTACATTGGATCCAGAGGGTGAGAGGGCAGGCCCATCTGTGGCCAAACCACACCCACCTGACCAGCCTGGAGGTGCACCAGGCCCTATGGGCCGCCGAATGCCCATTGCCGATGAAGCCAAGAGGAGGGCGGTCCGCTTCACCCAGGAGGAGAACGATCTCCTCCTAGTTAGGATCCTCGATAGGTTAGAGGTGCTCTTCAGCCAGCTGAGCTCCACCACCGCCATCGGGACACGCACCAGGGCATGGGCAGAGGCCCAGACCGCGGTGGTGGCAGCAGGGGGCCCACACCGTGAAGTCGAGAGTCTACTCAAGCGGTACTGTGACATAAAGAGGAACATCCATGCCCAACTATCACGGGAGAGGTGAATGCTCAGGTCACAGGTGGGGGTCCAGCACAGGGGGCCACCCTGACCTCGTTGGAGCAGCGCCTCACGGACTGGTTTCTTTGACTGAGTTACTAGGGAGTTGAACCGAGGGACAGCTCTAGATAGAAACACAGAAACATAGAAATATGACAACAGAAAAAAAAAACACATGGCCTATCTAGTCTGTCCTTCCATATCAACAACTTCAACAGTCCACATTTTACCTTTAGAGATTCTCTGTGTCTGTCCCATGCTTTTTTGAATTCAGTTGCTGTCCTCATCTCTACCACCTCCACTGGGAGACTATGCCACAGATCCACTACTCTTTCCATAAAGAAATATTTCCTCATATCACTTGTGAATCTATATCCCTTCACCCTCATCCCATGTCCCCTCGTAGCAGAACTTGCTTTCAATTGAAAGAGGATCTCTCCCTGAACATTTATGCCACAGAGGTATTTAAACATCTCAATCATATCACCTCTATCCCGCCTTTCCTCTAAGGTGCACATATTAAGATCCTTAAGTCTGTCCTCATATGCTTTATAATGAAGGCCACTAATCATTTTAGTAGCCACCCTCTGCACCGACTTTATCCTGTTCACATCCCTTTGAAAGTGCGGTCTCCAGAATTGCACACTATACTCCAAATGAGGTTGTGCCAAAGACTTATACAGAGGCATTATCACCTCCTTTTTTCTGCTAGCCATTCCTCTCCGTACGCACCCAAGCATCCTTCTAGCTTTTGCCGTCACCTTTTTTACCTGTTTAGCTACTTAAAGATCATCAGACACAACCACGCCTAGGTCCCGTTCTTCTTTAGTGGACAAAAGTACTTCACCCTCTATACTATATTGCTCCCTTGGATTGCTGCAGCCCAAATGCATGACCTTACTTTTTTTTTTTTTTTTAACATCTTTATTTAAGATAAAGCAAGGATACAATGAAGTCCACATCAAGGAAACACTCGCCTGTAATAAACAAATTAAGGCAAAAGGATCCAAAAATAATTAGCCCAATATACATGAGGAGAAAAGAAAGTAAAAATCAACTCATACTGATTCTTTAGCGATCAGAAAGGCCTCAAGTTGACCGACATCTAGAAAAACATATTTAGTACCTTCTAACACCAAAATACATTTACATGGTTATTTCAAAAAGAAAGTGGCCCCAATGGCCAGAGTCCGCTCCTTTAAAGCCAAGAATGCTTTCCTCCGGACTTGAGTAGTCCTACTCACGTCTGGAAATATTTGAATAGGCTCCCCACAGAACATCTGATTTTTCTTTTTAAAGTATAAATTCAAGATCAAGTTTTTATCCTGTATAGAAAGAAAAGAAACTATCAGAGTAGCACGTTGAGGAATCAAATCTATGGACGATTCCAAATACTGAGAAACGTCTGGGGACTCTGAACCTTTGGAGTCTCCTCCCTGATCTACCACTGGAGAAGAAGTTTTACTCATAGAACTCACAGGTATATAATAAATCGAGGAAAATTTTATAGCATCTACATCATCAATTAGCAAAATCTCCTTAAAATATTTATGCACCAAAATCAGCGGAGAAAGATAATGGGTACAAGGAAAATTAAGAAAACGCAAATTCCATGAGCGATTAGTGTTCTCAAGAGCTTCCAATTGATGGTGAATTATAGCACTATCTCTAATAGAAGAAGAAACAGCTGCCTCTAAAACATCAAAACGACCCTCCAATTTAGTTAAGGACTTCTTATTTTTTAACAACAATTCATCATGCTCAGAGAGCTTCTGCACCACCTCCCCAGAGAAAAGCTCAATTTTGGAAAAAGAAGTGCGGACGGAACCTTCCATGCACACTAAAAGTTCCCAAATATCTTTTAAAGAGACCTCCGCAGGTGCAACCACCTGCGAGGGCCCAACAGAAAATATCACAGGGGAAGGCATTTTAACTCACTGTTCTCCTAATGCCGTCAAAACTGAGAGTTCCTGATCAACTTTATCATGGAGATCTGTCCCGGGTACACTTCCCCGGTCCAAATGCATGACCTTACATTTTTTAACATTAAATCCCAGCTGCCAAATTCTAGACCATTCTTCAAGCTTAGATAGATTCCTCCTCATGTTATCTACACCTTCCTAGGTGTCTACTCTATTGTAGATTTTGGTATCATCCGCAAAGAGGCAAACCTTACCCGACAGCCCTTCCGCTATATCACTAACAAAGATGTTAAAAAGAATCAGACCAAGGTCAGATCTCTGGAGCACACCACTGGTAACATCCTTCTCAGAGTGAGCTCCATTTACCTGTACTCTTTGTCGCCTCCCACCCAACCAATTTCTAACTCAAGGAGTAACTTTAGGGTCCATCCAAAGGGTGCTCAGTTTGTTTATAAGTCACCTGTGAGGAACAGTGTCAAAGGCTTTACTGAAATCTAAATACACCACATCTAGGGCTCTCCCTCGGTCCAACTCCCTGGTCATCCAGTCAAAGAAATCAATCAGATTTGTCTGACAAGACCTGCCTCTGGTGAATCCATGCTGCCTCGGATCCTGTAGTCCACTGGACTCCAGAAACCTCACTATTTTCTCTTTCAGCAGCATTTCCAATAATTTACTCACCATCGAAGTTAAACTAACCAGTCTGTAGTTTTCAACCACATCCTTACTTCCGCTTTTGTGTAAAGGCACCACATGAGCCTCTCTCCAGTCCTTTGGCACCACTCCCCACTCCAACGAGGCATTGAAAAGGTCAGTCAGTGGAGCTGCTAGAATGTCCCCAAGTTCCCTCAGTATTCTAGGGAGTATCCCATCTGGTCCCATCACTTTGTCTACTTTAAGTTGAGCTAGTTTCTCACAAACACAGTCTTCTGAAAATTGTTCAAGATGTCCCTCGCTTCTGTTCCTGTTTGTGGGTGTTTTCTGATGTCCTGCTCCTGGTTCTTCATCTGTGAAAACAGAACAGAAATATTTGTTAACCAATTCTGCTTTATCCTTATCAGCTTCTACATATTCCTCCCCTGCACCCTTGAGTCTGACAATACCACTTTTGCCCTTCCTCTTCTCACTAATATATCTGAAAAATGTCTTATCCACCCCATTTTACTGCATTGGCTATTTCCTCCTCCGTTTGAATCTTTGCCTTCCTGACTACTTTACTAGCTTCTCTAAGTTTTTCCAAATATAGATGCCTATCTTCCTCTCTCTGTGATCTCTTGTATTTCATGAAGGCCTCCCTCTTTTTCTTCACTTTTTCAACTACTTCTTTCGAAAGTTATAGTGGTCTCCTTTTCCTTTTACCTTTATTTACCATTTTAACAAAAAGGTTGGTTGCCCTTAAAATATCCACTTTCAGTTTTGCCCACTGTTTTTCTACATCCCCCAGTAAAGCCTTTGACACTGTTCCTCAAAGGAAACTTATAAACAAACTGAGGACCCTAGAGATGGACCCTAAAGTTACTGTTTGGGTTGGAAATTGGTTGAGTGGAAGGCAACAAAAGGTACAGGTAAATGGAGCTCACTCTGAGGAGAAGGAAGTTACCAGTGGTGTGCCCCAGGGATCTGTTATTGGTCCGATTCTTTTTAACATATTTGTTAGTGATATAGCAGAAGGGCTGTCGAGTAAGGTTTGCCTCTTTATGGATGATACCAAAATCTGCAATAGAATAGACACCCAGGATGGTGTAGATAACATGAGGAGGAATCAAGCTAAACTTGAAGAATGGGCTAGAATTTGCCAGCTCAGATTTAATGTTAAAAAATGCAGGGTCATGCATTTGGGCTGCAGCAATCCAAGGGAGCAATATAGTATATTAGGTGAAGTACTTTTCTCCACTAAAGAAGAGCGGGACCTAGGCATGATTGTGTCTGATGATCTTAAAGTAGCTAAACAGATAGAAAAGGTGACGGCAAAAGCTAGAAGGATGCTTGGGTGCATAGAGAGAGAGGAATGGCCTGCAGAAAAAAGGAGATGATAGTGTCTCTGTATAAGTCTTTGGTGTGACCTCATTTGGAGTGTTGTTGTTGTTGTTAAGTGCCGTTGAGTCGGAGTCGACTCATGGCGACCCTCTGGATAGCTATCCTAAATTGTGTTCGGTCTTGAGTCAGGCGGCTCATTGTTGACAGACTGGTACCCGTAGCTGCTGTTATTGTATTGATCCATCTCATTGCTGGCCTTTCTCTTTTGCACTGACCTTCTATCTTACCAAGCATGATATCTTTCTCTGTTGATCTCTCTCTTTGCATGATGTGTCCAAAGTATGAAAGTCAAAGTCTTGTCATCTGAGCTTCTAAAGAAAGCTTAGGTTTGATCTTCTCTAGTACCGACTGGTTTGTTCTTTGGGCAGTTCATGGTATACACAGTATTCACCGCCAGCACCATAATTCAAAGGCATCAATTTTCTTCCTGTCTATCTTTTTCACCTTCCAGCTTTCACATCCATATGATGTTATTGAAAATACCATGGCTTGAACAAGTCGAATCTTTGTATGGAGAGAGACATCTCTGCTCTTGAGAATCTTATCTAGGTCTTTCATAGCCATTTTGCCAAGAGCAATATGTCATCTGATTTCTTGACTGCTTGTTGCTTCTTTATTGATAGTTGATCCAAGTAGGTTAAAGTTGTTCACGATTTCAATTTCTTCTCCTTCAACGATGAACCTGTTGATTATGCCAGTTGTCATGATCTTTGTCTTCTTTACATTAAGGTGCAGGCCCATTTTGAGACTATGATCTTTGATTGTGAGAAGCAAATGTTTCAGATCATCTTCACTTTCAGCCAGTAATGTGGCAGCTCCAGGTTATGTCTTTGTTGATGTTATAGAACTTTTCCATCGTTGACTTCCGCAGATGTAGTCAATTTGATTTTTATACAATGCACTGGGTGAAGTCCATATGTACAGTTGCCGCTTGTGTTGATGGAAGAAGGTGTTTGAGATGAATAGAGCGTTGGTCTTGCAGAATTCTATCAGTCTTTCTCCAGCTTCATTTCTGTTGCCAATTCGATATTTTCCAACTACTTTGCCTTCTTCTTTGTTGCCATCTTTTGCGTTCCAGTCACCCATGACTATCAGGATATCCTGTTTTCATGTTCTGTCAATTTCAGCTTGTACTTGTTCATAGAACTCTTCAATTTCATTCACTTCTGCAGCTGTTGTTGGGGCATATACTTGAATTATAGTTGTGTTGATAGGCATTCCTCGTAGACGAATAGAGATTAAGCGTTCGCTGACTGCATTGTATTTCATTACAGTTCTTGCAAGTTTCTTCTTTATTATAAATGCAACACCATTTCTTCTTTGTCTTTCATTTCCAGCATAGTAGACCATGTGATCATCTGATGCAAAGTGCCCGATGCCAGTCCATTTCAGTTCGCTGACACCCAACAGATCAAGTTGTACACGTTCCATTTCATTCTTGACCACCTCCAACTTCCCTTGGTTCATGCTTCGTACGTTCCATGTTCCAATGCGCAAGACATCTTTACAGCTTCTGTCTCTCATTTCATGCACAGCTACATCAGCAGTCAGACGTCCCGAGGGCTTTGATCCAACCACATCATAAATGCTGGCTTTACTCTGAAAAGTCTTCAGCTCTTCCACAGTAGCTAGCTGAGTGCCTTCCGACCTGGGGGTCTCATCTTCCAGCACTATAGCACAATTTGTTTTGTTGTAACTATCCATTGGGTTTTCATGGCAAGATACAGTAGTAGATTACCGAGCCTTTCTTCCGCGCAGTTAAGTTTGGTGTTGTTGCCGTTGTCACAGAAATGTGATCCTCCGCCTTCAACACTATCCCATTCTGCTGCTGCCCAGATGGGTGGTTTGTCTTGGTCTGGCACCTCAGCTGAGACCTGTCCATCTTGGGAGACCCTGCCAGTAGTTAAACTACCGATAATTTAGCTCTCAGCATCACTGATGCACACAGGCCCTCACAGCACGACAACCTGCTACCCAAGTGAGAGTCATTTGGAGTATTGTGTGCAATTCTGGAGACTGCACCTTCTAAATGCAATGAAGCTACAGAGTATTTAACACTAATAAGAGAAAATATTTTTTCACTCAACGTGTAATCAAACTCTAGAATTCATTACCGGAAGATGTAGTAAAAGCTATTAGTGTAGCCGGGTTTAAAAAAGGTTTGGACAAGTTTCTGGAGGAAAGGTCCATAAACCATTAATAAAGCATGGTTTCTACCATTTTTCAGTTCTTCTGCGGCATTACCTTTAAATAACATTTCAGTCATGGGTAACATCCCTACATCTTCCTCAGTAAAGACCGAAACAGAGAATTCATTCATCCTCTCCGCTATGGCCTTATCCCTTCTTAGTGTTCCTTTTACTCCTCTGTCATCTAATGGTCAAACTGACTCTCTTACAGGTTTTTTGAAATTTTGTACTTGAAAAAGTCTTTATTATGCATTTTTTGCTTTCACAGCAAGTAACCCTGGTAACCCAGAAGCCATCCTCGCCCTCCATCACACCTCTTACCCCCCCAGCCCTCTCTTTTACATATCAAACACCACAGAGCCGTATTATGGTACAACTTTGGTCGCAGCTTTATTTAACACATGTAACAATCCGCCCAACATGGGCAAAACATACTCAACATCCCAACATCGCCCCCCCCCCCCCATCCGGACGATGCCCCCACCCGCCATATTATTAGCAAGGCAGAGCATCCTCCTCCCCACCCCCCGCCGCCTGCCTCGCCATGCTAGTAGCATAGGCCGGCCCTCACACCCCGATACCGGGCCATGACCCCCAACCGGGATGTCTCGCCCCACCCCGGGGAGCCCTTCGCTCCCCCACAGCTCCAAATTCAGTTACAGCCCCGCTGCCTCGGCGAGCGCTGGCTCTCTACCCCTCCCCCCCCAGCTGCAACAATCCTATCCCCACCACCTCAGAGGGAGGTGGGCGGGAAACACGTCCTATTCTGCCGAGTAGCTGCGCCGAAAAGAATGAGACACGCGGCTCCTCGCCAGACCAAACTCCGCCCCCTCCCTGCCACGGCCAACGGAATCACTCCCCAATGCTGAGGAGCTATTCCTTCACTGCCGCGCAGCCCCGTCGTCCTCTCCCCCCACCCCCATCCACGCCCTTGCCACGTGACAGAGGCCGAGGCCGGGCCCGGGCCCAGGTTACAGTCTTCTCAAATTCTCTTTGCCTGCCTTTCAATGCCTTGCATCTAACTTGCCAGTGCTTATGTTGTTTCCAGTTTTTGTCATATGTCTCCTTTTTCCATTTCATGAAAGATGCTTTTTTGGCAACAGCAGTCTCTCTGACCTCACCTTTAAACCGTGCTTGCAGTTTTTTGAACTTCTTCCATTTTTCTTAAAGCGTGGAATACAGCTGGTCTGTGCTTTCAAGATAGTATTTTTAAACAACACCCATGCTTGATGTAAATCTTTAACCTTTGCAACTGCTCCTTTTAGGTTTTTCTTAACTATTATCCTCATTTTATCAGTCTCCTTTTTGAAATTTAAAAGGTAGTACTGTGGATTTCCTTACCATCCTTCCTCCATTTATTAATCAAATGCGATCATGCTATGATCACTATTGCCAAGTGACCCCAACACCCTTATCTCTTGCACCAGATCTTGTGTTCCACTAAGGACTAGTTCCAAAATAGCTTACCCTCTGGTTGGTTCATGAACCAGCTGCTCCAAGAAGCAGTCATTTATTTCATCTAGAAACCTTATCTCCCTAGCATGTCTTGCTGTGACATTGACCCAGATGATACTGGGATAATTGAAATCACCCATTATTATTACTGTACTGTAACTTTTGTTAGCTTCCCTGATTTCTTTGAGCATTTCATCATCCATTTGTTCATTCTAGCCAGGTGGTCGATAGTACAACCCCACTGCCATTGCCTTCCCCTTTTTACAAGGAATTTCAGTCCATAGAGATTCTACATCAAATTTTGTTTCCTGCAAAACTTTAATCCTTTGTGACTCAATGTCCTCTCTAACATAGAACCCAACCCCTCCACCAATTTGATTAGCTCTAACATTGTGATATAGTTTGTACCCAGGTATCACAGTGTCCCATTGGTTGTCCTCCTTCCACCATGTCTCCGAGATACCAATCATATCTAACATCTCATTTAGTGCTATATAGTCTAACTCCCCCATCTTATTTTTTAGACTTCTAGCATTTCCATACAAGCATTTTAGTGACTGTATTTTATTCATATTAATATGGCTATTGGTAGGCAGGTGTAATTTGGAATCCTTAAGCTCTGTCTGCTCCGTACTCAAGGGCTTTTGGGCTACTTTTGTCTTTATTGGAACCTCTATGCTGATATGCCCTAACTTCATTCTTTTGGTAGTATCCTTCAAGGATACATTGTTCTGAACCATGCACTCTTGGGCGACTGTCAGCTCTTCCCTATTATCTTGTTTAAAAGCTGTTCTTTCTCCTTTTTAAAGGTTAATGCCAGCAGTCTGGTTCCATTCCAGTTAAGGTGAAGCCTGTCCCTTTGGAAGAGCCCCTCCTTTCCCCAGAATGTTCCCCAGTTCCTAACAAATCTGAAACTCTCATCCTTGCACCATCGTTTCATCCACGCATTGAGACTCCGGAGCTCTTATTTATTTACATTCTCTTATATACCATGTTATTCTGCATCAGCGCGGTTTACATTGAACAAACTGAAATTACATTGAACAGGGTATTATAACTTGGAGAAAACTATTTTACAGGGAACATGGGCTATGGAGGGTTAAGTGGCTTGCCCAAGACCACAAGGAGCACCTGTGGGACTAGAAACCCCAGTCCTTCCGGCCCAAGGTTGCTGTCTTCTAGTGGGATTTGAACCCCCGACCTTCCAGCCTGAAGTACCTTGCCCCAACCACTAAGCTACTCCTCCACTCCAAAGGCAGGATTTCTCCAAAATGCTTCCCATTCCATGCGCAGGACTCAAAAGGCAGCTCTTCCTGCCTTTTGAGTCCTGCGCATGGAACGGGAAGCATTTTGGAGAATGCTACTAGCCTGTCCACAGGAGAAGCAAGTCCAGCAGGTAAAAGAGTTTTGCAAAGCCACAGTCACAGTCGAGAAAAGAAGAACCTGCCCATGAGAAAAGTAAATCCCAAGGGGAGGCTTTCCTCTTCTCAGCCGCAATCAGCGGCCTTGCACAACTTCTATTTTGTAATCAGTTCCTGATCCACAATAGTACACTGCCTCCTATCCTATGACTTTTTAATTTTTGCAAGATTCTCTCATGGGTGATCTTGTCAAAGGCTTTCTGAAAATCCAGATACACTATATCAACTGGCTCACTTTTGTCTACCTGTTATTTCATACCTTTAAAAAAATACAGTATACTAGTAGGTCAAGGCTTTTCTTGGATAAATCCTTTTGGCTTTCTCTCATTAAACCATGACTATCTACATGTTCAATAATTGTATTTTTTATAATGGTTTCTACCATTTTTTCAAGTACTGACGTCTGGCTCATTGGTCTGTAGTTTCCTGGATCCCTTCTTAAAAATTGGTGCTACACTGGCCATTCTCCAAGTGCTACAGTTGCTTTTAATGATATTTCACAGATTACTATGTCTGAAATTTCACTTCTTTCAACAGCCTTGGATGTATACCATCCAGTTGATTTGCTACTTTTTAGTTTATCAAATAGTTGTAATACATCTTCCTGGTTTATCAATATCTATTTAGCAGGTGTTTTAACATTTAGTCAAAGTGGTTTTATGGTGTAGCTTAAACTTTGTAATGCATATTAAACAGGGGTATTGATAACTTGGATTTTTCTGAGACAACGTAGGGTTAAGTTGCTTGCCCAAGGCCACAACAAGTGCTAATGGGAACTGAATTCTGGTCTCTTTGTTTCCAAGCAAGTGCTTTAACCATTGTGCTACTCCTCTGCTTTATTGTGCTAATACATCACCTTTAAATACCATTTCAGGGATGAATAACTTTCCAACATCTTCTTCAGCTAAGACTGAAGCAAAGAATTCATTCAGTCTCTGCTATGGCATCCTACCTTAGCGCCTCTTTCACTCCTCTATCATCTAATGATCTAACTAACTCTCTCATGGGTTTTTTTTTTTGCTAAGAATGTATTTTAAAAAGTTCCATGTATGCCAACTTGGCCAAGTTGTTATGTGTAAACCACTTAGACTCATAGATCAGCGGTATATAAACACAGTTAAATAAATATTATACGTTTTTGCTTCCAAGGCAACCTTTTTTTTCAAATTCTCTCTTTGCCTGCCTTATCAATGCCTTGCATCTAACTTGCCTGTGTTTGTTTCCCATTTTCATCATTTGGCTCCTTTTTCCATTTCCTGAACAATGCTTTTTTGGCTACAACAGCCTCCCTGACCTCACCTTTAAAACATGCTGACAGTCTTTTGGGCTTCTTTCCATTTTTCTAAAAGTGTGGAGAAGTGGCCTACTGGTTAGGACATGGTATCTCAAACTGGGGGTTCAAGTCCTATCTGGGGACAGCAATCTCAGGAGGGACTGGGGATTTTAGTCCTATAGGCACTCCTTGTGGCCTTGGGCAAGCCACTTAACTCTCCTTTGCTTCAGGTACACATAGATTGTGAGCCCTTTGAGGACAAGGGAATGTATCCAGTACCTGTTTGTAGTGATTATATAATGTAAACCACTTTGATTGAAGGATAAGGCGGTATAGAAAACTGGTTAAATAAATAAATACTTCTGGGCTTTCAAGATAGTATTTTTAAACAATGTCCATGCTTGATGTAAATCTTTAACATTTGCAGCTATTCCTTTTATTTTTTTCTTAACTATTTTCCTCATTTTATCATAGTCTCCCTTTTTGAAAGTTAAAAAGTAAAACTATTTCCTTGCCATCCTTCCTCCATTTATTAAATGAAATGTGATCATGCTATGATCACTATTTCCAAGTGACCTACAACACCCTTATCTCTTGCACCAGATCCTGTGTTCCACTAAGGACTAAGTCCAAAAGAGCCTCCCTGATTATCTGTTCATGAACCAACTGCTCCAAGAAGCAGTCATTTATTTCACCTAGGGGTCTGTTTACTAAAAGGCCGGTGGTGTGCGGTCCGCGGTACCGAGCGGGTGCCGTATAAGGAGTGGGCGTTCCGTCGTGAAGAACAGAAGCTGTGATTGACAGATGCGCTAAGGTGCGCGGCGCCCGTGTGGCTAGTGCCCTGTGACATTACGGAGTTTGATCTGTGCACATGGATCACACTGCTCACGGTTTTTGGGCTTCCACTATTGTGCTGCACATTGCTGACGGAAACGGTTTCTTTTCCCTGCACAGCACCTCTAACGCGAGTGTTTCACTGGCGTTATATTTCCTTGCAGATTCGGGCACGCTCCTGTGCGGCGAGTCTCTCCCCTCCCACATTCCGCCCACTTACCCCGTCTCTCCGCCCCTAGGGGGCCTTCCTCCGCCCTCATTTCGCCTTTGCACGCCTCTTTCGCACATTACCGCCCCGCAAATGTGAGCGTTGTCGCGCACGCTTGCGGGACCCGTTAATGTGCCGCGCACTCGTACGGGGCGCTTAAGAGCACTTAAATACATCTTTTAGAGCGCTCATGTGCGCCCCGTACAAGTGCGCCGTTTAGTAAACAGACCCCCTAGAAACTTTATCTCTCTAGCATGTCCTACTGGGACACTGACCCAGTCAATACTGGGGTATTTGAAATCACCCATTATGACTGCATTGTAACTTTTGTTAGTTTCCCTGATTTCTTTTAGCATTTCATCATCCATCTGTTCATTTTGGCCAGGCAGGTAGTAGTATATCCCCACTGCCATTGCCTTACCCTTTTTACATAAAATTTTTATCCATAGAGATTCTACAGTGTATTTTATTTCCTGAAAAGCTTTAATCCTGTGTGACTCGATGCCCTAACATAGAGTGCAACCCCTCCACCAAATTGATCTGTGCTATCATTGTGATATAGTTTGTACCCAGGTATCACCATGGCATCGAAGCAAGCCATCATGGAAGAAATGGGGTAGTGTTCAGCAGCACTGTCATGAGGCAAGCGGCAAGCATCATCAAGGGTAATTCCCCTGGATGGCCATCTACGGAAGATGGTGGGATTCAAAAGGTTGCTGCATCTCTTAACTCCCAATTATTGAGTGCTCTGCAGTACATTTAGTAGGCAGGTGATCCCTAGTCTGTATAATCAGTTGCATCACCTGCTGCATACAGAGCTGGCAGAAGTAGAGGCCAGTAGTAGTGCGACCAGTGGGTGAACGGAACTCACTCTGCAGTGCAATGCATTGACTTTCTGGAAGGAAAAGCTGGTGATGGAGGTGGAGAAAAGGGAATGCAAGAGGCAGGGGGTGATGTAGCAGGGAAAATAGTTGGCATGCTGTCAAGCAATACTGGTACCATGAGCACCACCATGCCATCTACCACTCCCTCTCCCCATACTTTCAAGCCATTAGCCCATTAGTCTCAGCCAGGGAAATTTTTGGCGACTGAAGACCTAGCTATAATGCTAAGCAGAAGAGATCAATCTACCACAAGTCAAACTCCTGCATGGATTTAACCCTGGGAGTACCGATGGGGTCAAAGGTTACCCAATTGCAATTTTCACAACGCGTAACTCGGAAACTAGTTGTTCAAGAATGCAATCTTTTTATGACTTTTCACATGTCAATATTCTCTTTATATTGTGCCATGAGAGGAATAATTTTTATCTGCTAGATGACGCTAGTGATGAATTGCAGCACAGAGTACCAGTGGTGTAATTTTTGACCCCAGTTGCTTACGACCGTTTTGGATCGTGATATAATTTGCAGTTTTGTGAAATTTTTGATCTGACAAAGGTATTTATCATTAATTATGTATCATTTATTTTTTGTACTCTTATTTTATGAAAATTACACATTTTTTGTAATTGATATCATACGTTCTCTCATTATTTCCGATGAAATCTAAAGGCTTTCAGCTTGTTCATCACGATTATTGTACACCTATAGTAAAACTGCTTTGCGTTTTATTCAACTTTTTCTTTGTTTATTTATTTTATGTTATTGTTTATGATGTCAAAACAAAAGTATTCAGCTGCCCAAGTAAGAGAAATATTGCAACGAGATTCTGACAGTGACAGCTCTGAGTCGTTTGATGATGCAGCATATTCAGCAAGCGAAGACGCATATCAGCCAAGTTCGGGCGATAAATCTGATGATGACAGTCATGATTCAGATGGCGACAGCAGTTGGTCGCCAGGTGAATGTGAGACTGATGTTGAGCCGGTAACATCGCCTGCAACAAAGAGTCAAGTTATAGGTTGAGGCAAAGGTCGAGGCTGTGCTGGACGGGGAAGAAGGCAGGAGTCCTCGGTGTCAGTATCATCTGTGAGGAATCTTAGTTGTGGTCGTAGAGGAGCTAAGAGGTCATCAACTATAAGCACAAATGTTGCCATTGAAGCCTATGTATCTAAGGATGCCACATCATGGAACAGGAAACCTATAAAGCAAGCTGCTGGAAGATACGCCAGAGCTAATGTCATGCCCGTACAACAAGGTCCTACAAGGTATGTTGTACGAAATGTTGATGGCCCTCTTGCAGCATTCCACTTGTTCATGAGGAAGAACTTATTGAATGAAATCATGATGTGGATGACCAAACAAGGAAGACACATTTATGACGACACCTGGAAAGATTTGACAGATGGAGAATTTCAACGTTTTCTTGGACTTCTGATCCTCTCAGGCGTGTACAAGTCACAAAATGAATCCATAGTTCAGTTATGGAACCTTGAAGATGGTCATTCTGTTTTCGGCAAAAATATGGCCCATAAAAGTTTTCAGCAAATTTCTTGTGCTCTCAGATTTGATGATGCAACCAACAGACGTGAACAACAAGGCGTAGATAAGCTTGCTCCAATCAGACACGTTTTTGATACCTGGGAAGCAACTCTTAGGGGTATGTTTACTAAACACCGCACAATTGCGCATCCGCACAATAGCGCACAGAAAGCAGCACTTAAGTGCTCTTAAGCGCCCCGCACACGTGCGCGGCACACTAATGGGCCCCGCACAAGTACGTGCCCGCAAATGTCCGATAGAGGCGTGGAAAGGCTAACGGAGGGCGGAGGAGAGACGGGTGCAATGGGCGGGGAAGGGGAGGGGAGAGGCCCCTCGCACATTATCGGGGCCGAATTTCCATGTAAAAACTACCGCGAGTGAAACACTCGCGGTAGAGTGCATTTAAAGGGAAGAGAAACCATTTCCGTCAGCAATGTACAGCAAAACCGGGGAAACCAACAAAACGTGAGCAGTGTGATACATGTGCACAAAACAAAATAGCAAATATAAATTGTAAAAGACCACAACAAAATTCTAAAAAATTATAATCCAGCTGGGCAACAGTGATATTAATGGGCAACAATAAAAAACACTCCCAGGAAAGCCCCAAAAAAAAGATATGATTTTTGGAAGGGTCTACGGAGCGGAGACCCTTCCAAACATCATTTCCTTTTTTGGGAGCTTTGCTGGGAGTGTTTTCTATGGTCGCCCATTAATACCACTGTTGCCCAGCTTGGTCATATTTTTTCCCCCTCTTTTCACGGTCATTTGCGGGGTGTATTTGCACGTTTGCCCCCAGACAAGGTGAATGAGCCCACAGTACAAATGTGCAGAACAGGGTTTAGGATTCCGCCAGCCAGGTCTTCCATCCCCAGGGACAGCACTATCTCTGTGGCCACAGTATGGTGCAGCAGACAGAGCCAGCACCTACAGGACCAGAGAGTCACAGGTTCAAATCCCAGCTGGGGCTACTGCCAATCCTGTCCACAAATGTTTCCCATAACTAAACCAGGATAGTAAGCACAAACCTTTATTGCTGAGGACATATGTATTGGTAATACACCTATCTTTTACCACACCGAGCACAGACACCATGAACAGGGGCATTACCTAGAGCAGAGTCTCCACTATGCAGCCCTAGAGGACCACACACCATTCAGGTTCTATGCTGCCTCTAATACAAATGCGGGTGCTGCATATCTATGCACCACCCCCATGGCATGTAGATGTAGCTCATGCATAGTCATGAGGTACAGCAGGAAAACCCGAACAGTGTTCGGCACACCAGGACTGGAGTTGGGAACCTCTGCCGTAAAGCAGCAGCCAACAGGGGCAGACACACCCACACCCACAGGCCCCATTGGCCAATGCCTCCTGGAGGGGCAGGACATTGGGCCCTGCGTGCATCTCCCAATACTAGCACCTGCATACCTTAGCAATGCCACCCTACACCTGGGTATACGGTACACAGCTCTCAAACGTTTGCTATGAGTCCTGGCAGATAGACATTACTATGTTAAGCACAGTTTGCTCTGTGAGCTCCATCATAAAAATCTTTCTGATGTCTGTGGTGTGTGCTTCAGGTCTGGCCTGTGACAGTGGTCACCACCCTGGGGAGTGACCCACAGCAGTATTGCATACCATATCCATGCCTGTACTGTGCCCATGACTGGTGTGGTGGGCAAGGCTGATAAACTCCTCTATAGTAGCACAATGCTGGCATACGTGTGGGAGTGTGTGTCTGTCTATACAGTGTGTGTTGGCTGCAAACACCTTCCACAGCCCACACTGCCAGCACAGTTGTCAGCATTGGCCTGCCAATGTGCATAATGAGCAGCAAGGTTCCATGGGTATAGCTCAGACAGGGTGGGCTGGCCAGGATGCATCTGCACAGGGCATAGGGCACTGCCTCGGACATTGTCGTGCCCGGCCACCACCTACACAGACAGGGTGACCTCTGTCTGTCCTGCTGTGGGATCACTCTCACCCTGACTGTGCAGTGACCACAGCATGTCTAGGCACCCCCATAGTGCTATATAGTATTTCTCTCATGTGATATATCTGGGTTTCCTTCTGGGGCCCAGTCACTGACTTATCTGCTGGTTTGCACTGCCATCCCAGTTCTGGGTGCATGCATTTCCACCAGGACTAACTAGCTGACTGTTTTCAGCTGGTCTGTGTCTTGATGGAGTGCCTTGCAGGGTGCAGCAGCTGAAGGCTTGCTGCAGGAGAATATCAGATAGTGGTGGGGTGCAGCTTAGCATAACCAGGTGTAATGTCTGTCTGATATTGTGTTGTGGATGTGTATAGAGCTGCTTTGACTGCCCTGTAGGGTGTCTGTTCCCCAGCAGGACTAGGGTTGGTGGTCCACTCTACTGCCACCATTGCAGGGAGGTAGAATGTGGATCTGTTGATGGGAGACCCTGTTCTTCAACTTGGGGGGGGGGGGGGTGTTGGTACATAGGCCACCTAGGTGTCCATAAGGGGTTTCCCTGACTATGACAGAAGGAGATATCCAAGGTGTTTCTTCAGAATCTACCTATCTCACAGATTAATACTGCTTTGAAGCTCTGGCATGGCCTCTTTCAGCCATGGAGGGTGTTGTGGACCTGGTCCTGAGCGCCTCTTCACACCCTCAGGGTGAGCACAGGACCCGCACAATGTGATGGTGTGTAGCTACTCTGTGCCAGTAAAACGCCCGGTCAGTACCCCCTACCAGGCCGAGGCGCTGTGTGGGTGCACACGGCCACTTCCCCCTACCAGGCCGGGGAGCTTTTGGGGTGCATTCCCCATCTTGTGTTCATCTGTGGACAGCTGATTTGCATGTGCAGTGCATCATGGGTATGGGTGGCCTAGCCCTATCCTGGTTACCACAGCAGACTGTCTGTGTGGTGACGTGCAGGCTCTCTGCAGCCAGCCAGGGGCTTGCTGGCAGCTATAGAGTTGTAGCCCAATGGTTATGTCACTGCCTGTGGAGACAGAGCTCATGGGTTCAGACTCACAGTGGGGTTATTTGATAGGGTGGTCCAAAGTTTGTTTTTTATTTAATGTACATATATTGATGCCAGCACAAACACCCTCAGCGTACTGTACCCATAGGGTGCCTCTGAGGGTGCTTTATAGGGCGCCCTATAGGGCACCTTATGGTTGCCGTCCATATAAGGTGCACTGTACATTATTCTGTGACGCAACATATATGGTGCCCTATAGGGGACATTCTAGGGTGCCTTGGCGTACAGTGAACTTTAACATGTGCCTTATGGGCCGCCTTATGTTAACACGCTTTGAGAGTGCGTTTGCTAGTACTGATACATAAAATAAAACTAACATGCCTCCTACAGCACCCATCCCCATAGTATGTACTGCCTCAGCCAGCCTTGTTCACTGGGTACTGTGAGGGATTGAACCCTTGATGCCTGCACCATTGGTCAGTGTCTTAACCATTGTGCTGTGGCTCTGTTCCTGTGTTTGGGCATTGCCGCACTGCCTTAGGCCTTAGAAACTTAGCAGCGCACCGCCTTCTGCCGCCCAAACCGCACAAAATTAACAGCGCAACGCCTAATGCCCACAATTTACAGTGCTATGCCTTATGACGCCCACACCTAACAGCGCACCGCCTAATGACACCCAAAATTAACAGTGCGCCGCCTTATACCGCACAAAATTAATATGCCTCCTATAGCACTTTTACCCATTAAAGTTAATGCCTCAGACAACATTTCTCATTGTGCACAATGGGGGATTGAACCCCTGGACCCTGCACCATTGGTCTGTGTCTTCACCATTGTACTACGGCTCTGTTCTTGTCTGTGCCCAGCAGCGCACCACTTAGCCTTCCCACGCGCTAATGTGGACCCCGCACATTAGCACGCCGTGCACAAGTACGGTCGCTGCCTCTCGTTTTTTTTCTTTTTCCTGCCTGAACCGCCCACTCCTTATATGGCACAGGCACACTACCGCGGCCCCGCACAATTTCGGAGTTTAGTAAACATACCCCTAAGTGACGCCTTTGTTCCTGGTGAAAATGTTACTGTGGATGAGCAACTGCTTACATTTTGTGGCCATGTTCCATTCAGACAATATATTCCCAGCAAACCTGGGAAATATGGCATAAAGCTATGGATGTTGTGTGACAGTGCAACATCATATGTTCTGCGTCTTCAACTATATACAGGAAGGGAACTCAGACAAAACAGGGAACAGAATCAGGGTGAAAGAGTTGTGCTGCAACTCACTGAAGGATTGATGCGATCTGGCAGAAATGTTACTGTTGACAATTTCTTCTGCAGTTTATCCCTGTCACGGAAATTGCTAGAAAAACAAGTGACACTTTTGGGGTCAATTCAAAAGAACAGAAAATAATTACCTCCAGAATTTGTAACAGCAAAGGGCCGAGATGTATTCACTTCACTGTTTTCCTTTCTTTGGGCAATAGGAAACTAGAGTGGCGTCATCGCAAAAGGCAAAGTGGTTGTTCTTCTGAGCAGTTTGCATGATCAAGAAGAAGTAGATAACACACGTCCAGACAAAACACCATGCATGATCTTGGACTATAATTCTAGTAAAGGTGGAGTAAATACGGCAGATCAAATGTTGCGCACGTATACCACAAAACGAATGACAAGACCCTGGCCAGTGACAATCTTCTACAACATGTTGGTCATCAGTGCTTTGAATACCTTCATTGTTTGGATGTCACTAAGCCAGAATGGCAGTCCAAGTCAAAGCACAGACATCGTCTATTCCTCTTGGAATTAGGAAAGCAGCTGCTTCAGAATAATTGCAGCGAGACTTCTTCCAGCATTGAAGAAGCCACTGGTGCTGTTTGCAATATTGGGATCCCAAAGAAAAGGTCAAGGTGTCACTGCTGTTCCAGAGAAAAAGACAAGAAAAGCAACATAGTTTGCACCTCCTGCAACATTCAGGACATTGTGTGTGTCTCATGCAAATGACTGTAGTACTTTACTGTGTTCATCAAGTGCATGCAAAAACAAGTGCATGTAATTTTATGATAAAGCATTAAATGTAAAAAAATTTAACCTTCATATAATAAATAATTAATTCAGAATAATATTTTGTCTGTTTAGTTTAAATTTTTCATGGTTAACAATTAAAATTCATTGTGGGGTCATTTATGACCCCAATGGTATTCAGTGTGTGCAAAAAATCTTGGTAATTCCAGGGTTAAGTGATACAGTACCTTGCAAAATCCACTGTTCAGACCTGGCCAAGGTTGCACAGTAATTCCTGTTCTGCTCTTCAGCCAGTGTGCCCATATTCATGATGGCATATTCACCATGGCAGGTGATATCATGCCCTAAGCACAAATCTCCAATAAAGTGCCTTCAATTTCATGCAACTGAGAGGAGGAATGAGTAAAGCTATTCTGAGGGCAAGTCCTCACACTCTCTGCCTTCAGTGTCTAGCCGTGTTTTTGATGGTTTGCCCTGCAGTCTCTCTAGGATGGTACCCATTTCCAGTGGCTACCTTTTAGCTCCCCATACCAAACTTAAAAGAAAAAGCAAGAAATAAACAAAACAAAAAAACAACAACCCCAAAATAAACAGAAAGAACCAGAAAATGTCTCCCCAGTCTCAGTATCCTGACATTTATATCACAGCCTGCCCTTTGTTACCAGTCCAGCTCTTGAGATCCAAACCACAGCCATGTTGCAGTGGTGGCAAATCCCACTCCTGCCTGCATAGCCATTCCGTGGCCTTTTATCACATTTCCAGTGGGTCCATTTGGGCCCACATTGCATAAGCTAAAAAATAAATTAACAACCCCCCCTCTTTTCCCCTCCCCCTACCACAATGGCCTGTCAAGAACCACCCAACCCTCAACTCTTGCACACACCCTCATCCACCCATGCCTAACCCACCCAACCATATAGCCAATTAACACAGGTCCCCAGCTCCCAGCACCTCAGACATGCCATGTCCTCCCTCCTCCCCCTCATCACAAATGTCCCACAGCCACATGCACTCTTTCCACACACACAAGACCGGGAGGACCTACTGGCCCACAACGGGTCTCTCATCCCTCTATTAGAAACACCTCCCCTGACCCAACAACAGTCAATAACATCCATGGTGCAGCCAAGGCCCATGGCTGAAGAACCGCACTGAAGTCCCTCCCCAGTAGCACCAGCATTTCAAAAGGGGGAAAGGGGGAAAAGAACAAGGAGGGGAGAGCAAGAAAAGGGAAAGAAAAGGGTGACTGCAAAGGAGCACAGGAGAAGGTCTTCCCCACCAGAGCAGTATCAATCAGTAGAAGATTCAGAGGACCCTCAAGACCCCGGCGAACCCAACGCAATCGCACCAGCGTAGAACAACACTGCAATGATCCCCATCATGTGAAGGGCCACAGATCCCAAGACCCAGTCCAAGTAAAGTGATAGAGAAAGTGAAGATGGGAAAGCTCCCAGTCTGCATGGAGACCATCACAGCACATGAGGCATAGCAGAGTCATCTCAAAGGAGCCCTCTTATATCAGGGTCCTGCCAGTCCAGAAATGGCCCTCATTACACCAAGAACAGCAGGAAAATAGATGGGTGGGGGGCCATCACAGATGTACAAATCTCACAGTGCCACTATAGATAGGGCTCACATCAAATGGTCTATAGTGAACATGTGAACTATGACAAAGATTGACTCACATCTGCACCTAGTTGCTGATCCACACAAAATTTCTTGGTAGCTGCTGGAGAGTCAAAAGCATGAGAGATGCCATTATGGGTAAGTTGTAGGCAAGCTGGATATTGTAGGACAAAAAACACCTGCTGTGCAATAGCCAAGAGCAGAGTGGGGAGAAGTCCTTACGCTTCTGGGCAACTACTGCAGAGTAGTCCTGGAAGACCAGAATCTTACTACCTTGGTGTGCCAGTGCCAAAGTGATCTAGATGCCAGTACCTAGGCTTCGGGGTTCTGGAAGGAAGGATGGGAATGGTTGGATGGAGGGGGGTTGGGCTCTGTGGCTGCACGTGTCTCTGGGTTAGGGTACGGTGGTGGCCTTGGGCTGAGGAGGCAGACCCAGTAAGGGTGTAGTGCTTTTGGAATGGGAATCATCCCTGGATTCTCCGGGTTGAACACTGGGGGTAAGAAGGTGGTGTGGGTGATAATAAGGAATGTTTGCTGGCTTCGCAGCTCGATAAAGAGGCATAAAATCCTTCGGGTCTTACGGGATAAGGGGGATGATATAGCCTTCCTTCGGAAGACTCACAAAACAGAGGAATATTTTAAGCTTCAAAGATGTTGGGTTGGGGAATCCTATGGGGCATCCTCTGGGGGAAAGGAAGATGGGGATCATCATTTTGATTAAGAAGGCCCTGGGTTTTCAGCTAGACTCCATCCAGAGAGACATGGAAGGCTGCTGTGTTTTGGTGATGGGGAAGCTTTTTGGCAGCCCAATTCTGTTGGGTAATGTTTATAGTCCCAATACTTTTTCAGAGCAGTTTTTTGATGGGTTGGTACAGGGACTAAATTTGGTGGGGGACCATAAGATCATATTGGGAAGATGACTACAATTGTGTGCTTGATGTCAATTTGAATCATTCTTCAGGATGGGGGGATGGAGATGCAAAAAAAGCAGCACCATCTTTTGAATTTGTGTGATAGCTGGGACCTGCATGATGTCTGGCATGTTCTGCATCCCACAGAGCGGGATTATTCCCATCTATCCTAGGTCCACAGTACATGGTCTCATCTTGATTACTTTCTGATCTCAGGAGAGTACATGGGCTTTCTGATCTCAGAGGAGCTGGAGTGCAGATAGCGAATATACACATCTCCAATCACGCCCCAGTGACTCTAGAGCTGGACTGTCACAGGGGCTTGGAAGGCCTGCAGCACTGGCAGTTCCTATTGCATCTTTATTGGGGATTGGTTTCCTGTCCTTTTTGCAAAACCAGTGGGATCTCTATATAGAGGCCAACTGCGAGCCCCTGGATAATCCAACCCTCTTCTGGGAAACTGCCAAGGTGTATCTTTGTGGGATGATGTTTGGATATTCCAGTAGGTGGCGATGGACAGTTGGAAAGCAGCTTGCGGATCTGGGTTGGCGTTTGCGAGTGGCAGAACAGACCATTCTGCGATGATACTTGGCGGAGGCCCAGGCTGAATAACTTACCTTACGATCGGAGCTTAACACTCTTTTGCATTCGCAAATAAGCAAGCCCTTTTATATATTGATGTGCTCTTTATCACCATGAGAACAAATTGGGCTGCTTGCTGTCCTTTATGATCCGGTAGGGGGAGTGACATTGATTCCCAGGGGGACTGTTCAAAATGAGGTGAGAGTTTCAAACTCCGAACAGAAATATGCTACACAGATCTTTGGGGACTACTTTCAGCGGTTATACTCAGCACAGGTCAGAGACGCCACCGCCACCCACGTTTTCCTGCAACAATGTGGACTCCCGAAACTGTCAATGGATCAGTTGGAATTTTTGATTCGGCCCATTGCCGTGGTCAAGATGCAAGCTTCGATTAAGGGGTTGGCCACAGCTAAGGCCAATACGGCTTTAGTGGTGAATTCTTTAAATTGTTGCGGGACTGGGTAAGTGCCCCTTGGCAGTGATCTACCAATAGCTCCTGGAACAAGAATCTTACCCTTATAGCAGCAATGAAGCCTTGATTACCATGATTCCCAAGCTTGGAAAAGATGCCCTGCTTCCAGGCTCCTATCACCTGATTTCGCTGATAAATCTAGATCAGAAGATCCTTTCCAAAATCTTGGCAGATTGGTTGGCCTCTTTCCTGCCTTCCCTGATCCATCCCTACCAATTAGGCTTTGTCAAAGGCCACCACGTGGTAGTCAATGTCTGCCATACCTTGGCAACTTTGCATTACTATTGACTAGGACAATTCCTTCATTTCTAATAGTTTTGATGCAAAGAAATCATTTGATCATGTTAATTGGGTTTATCTGTTCTTGGCCTTAGAATACGTTGTACTTCGGGGGCCCTTCATGCAAGCAATTAGCTTGCTCTATTCCTCGCCGCTGGCCTGCCTCTTAATTAACAGCTCTCAGACCAAATGTTTTCCTTTACAGCGGGGAATGTAGCAGTAATGTCCCCTATTCCCACTGCTCTTTCTTTTGACATTGGAACCGCTACTACATGTCATTAGGGAATGGGCTGACATCCAGGGTGTATCTATGGGAGCCTACACTTTTAAAATCTCAGTCTTTGCAGATGATTGGTTGGTACATCTAATAGAACCACAGAGCTCGGTCACTGCCCTTCTGGGCATCTTCTGAGTTTTTGGGTTGTTTTTTTGCTATAAACTTAACTTAGATAAATCGGAGGCCCAACCTCTACAAGCTGATATGTATGTATGCATTGAGAGGTGATTTTCCTTTTTGCTGGGCAACGGGCATTTGGGTATTGTACTCCCAGGAGACCTGTCCTAACTTTATCATTGCAACATCCCTCTACTGCTGTCGGACTCAGTTGCTGTTCTCTATCATTGGCACAATTTGCCTCTCACGCTGGGGGGACAAATAGTGCTTTTTAAGATGGTGCTGCTACCTAAGTGCTTATATGCTCTTCAGGTGTTGCCTCTTTGGGTGTTGGCTAAGGATCTGTGTCTCCTAGACAACCAGCTTTCCACATTTCTCTGGAGGGGCAAGAAGCCTCGGGTTTCATTTCAGCGGCTGAAGTGGCCGTGGTATTCTGGAGGAATGAATCTGCTAAACGTGAGGAACTAATCTGGCCTGTTTGTTGCATCACCTTAAGGACTGGCTGTTTGATATGGAAGATTACACACGCTTGGCATGTGATAGGGCCCTTTTGTCTTCCTTATCCCCCGAGTATGTACTTCATAAGGTGCAGGGTAAGGTGCCTCTGGGGCTGAAAGGCTCAGTCTTGGTGTGTCCCCTAATTCGTATACGGGGGTGGATTTGTCACCAGCTTAGTCATTCCCCTTCTCAGTCATTACTTCTTCCCATTCTGGAAATCTGGCATTCATGCCGAGCATATCTTCAGGGCACTTTCAGCTCTGGCGGACTCAGGGTATACTGCACTTGAAACAGGTGCTTACAGATGAGGGTAGACTCCATTCGTTCACTGAGCTCCACGCATAGTATGGCTTAGTTGGATTAGATGTTTTCCCCCTATCTCCAACTGAGAAGTTATGTTTATAGTTTTGATCCTGCACAACTTTCCATTGACCTCTGTACCTAGTTGGAAGACTTTTGTTTTTGGAAGTGTCAGTAGGTGTAATGGTTGCTTGGGCCCAGACTTCAGTTGCGGATGTCTAGTGAGAGCTTGGTAGCACAGTGGAATGGGGAATTGAAACGTAGAAACATAGAAATATGACAGAAAAAGACCACATGGCCTATCTAGTCTGTCCTTCCATATCAACAACTACAACAGTCCATTTTTTACCTTTAGAGATCCTCTATGTTGGTCCCATGCTTTTTTGAATTAAGTTACTGTCCTCATCTCTACCACCTCCACTGGGAGACTATTCCATGGATCCACTACTCTTTCCGTAAAGAAATATTTCCGCATATCACTCCTGAATCTATCTCCCTTCACCCTCATCCCATGTCCCCTCGTAGCAGAACTTGCTTTCAATTGAAAGAGGCTCTCTCCCTGAACATTTATGCCACGGAGGTATTTAAACATCTCAATCATATCACCTCTATCCCGCCTTTCCTCTAAGGTGTACATATTAAGATCCTTAAGTCTGTCCTCATATGCTTTATAATGAAGCCCACTAATCATTTTAGTAGCCACCCTCTGCTCCAACTCCATCCTGTTCACATCCTTTTGAAGGTGCGGTCTCCAGAATTGCACACTATACTCCAAATGAGGTCGCACCAAAGACTTATATAGAGGCATTATCACCTCCTTTTTTCTGCTAGCTATTCCTCTTCGTATGCACCCAAGCATCCTTCTAGCTTTTGCCGTCGCCTTTTCTACCTGTTTAGCTACTTTAAGATCATCAGACACAACCACGCCTAGGTCCCGCTCTTCTTTAGTGGACAAAAGTACTTCACCTTCTATACTGTATTGCTCCCTTGGATTGCTGCAGCCCAAATGCATGACCTTACATTTTTTAACATTAAATCCCAGCTGCCAAATTCTAGACCATTCTTCAAGCTTAGCTAGATCCCTACTCATGTTAACTACACTTTCCTGGGTGTCTACTCTATTGCAGATTTTGGTATCATCTGCAAAGAGGCAAACCTTACCCGTCAGCCCTTCCGCTATATCACTAACAAAGATGTTAAAAAGAATCGGACCAAGGACAGATCCCTGGGGCACACCACTGGTAACATCCTTCTCCTCAGAGTGAGCTCCATTTACTTGTACTCTTTGTCGCCTCCCACCCAACCAATTTCTAACCCAAGCAGTAACTTTAGGGTCGATCCCTAGGGTGCTCAGTTTGTTTATAAGTCGCCTGTGAGGAACAGTGTCAAAAGCTTTACTGAAATCTAAATACACCACATCTAGAGCTCTCCCTCGGTCCAACTCCTTGGTCACCCAGTCAAAGAAATCAATCAGATTTGTCTGACAAGACCTGCCTCTGGTGAATCCATGCTGCCTCGGATCCTGTGATCCGCTGGACTCCAGAAACCTCACTATTTTCTCTTTCAGCAGCGTTTCCAATAATTTACTCACCACCGAAGTTAAACTAAACGGCCTGTAGTTTTCAACCACATCCTTACTTCCGCTTTTGTGTAAAGGCACCACATGAGCCTCTCTCCAGTCCTTTGGCACCACTCCCGACTCCAACGAGGCATTGAAAAGGTCAGTCAGTGGAGTTGCTAGAACGTCCCCAAGTTCCCTTGGTATTCTAGGGTGTATCCCATCCGGTTCCATCGCTTTATCTACTTTAAGTTGAACTAGTTTCTCACGAACACAGTCTTCTGAAAATTCTTCAAGATGTCCCTCACTTCTGTTCCTATTTGTGGGTGTTTTCTGAGGTCCTGCTCCTGGTTCTTCATCTGTGAACACAGAACAAAAATATTTGTTAAGCAATTCTGCTTTATCCTTATCAGCTTCTACATATTCCTCCCCTGCACCCTTGAGTCTGACAATACCACTTTTTCCCTTCCTCTTCTCACTAATATATCTGAAAAATGTCTTATCCCCCCATTTTAAGTTTTTCCAAATACAGATGCCTGTCTTCCTCTCTCTGTGATCTCTTGTATTTCATGAAGGCCCCCCTCTTTTTCTTCACTTTTTCAGCTACTTCCTTCGAAAACCATAGCGGTCTCCTTTTCCTTTTACCTTTATTTACCATTTTAACAAAAAGGTTGGTTGCCCTTAAAATACCCCCTTTCAGTTTTGCCCACTGTTTTTCTACATCCCCCAGCTGTTCCCATCCCACTAACGACTCCCTGAGGTATTGGCCCATCTTCGCAAAGTTAGTCTTCCTAAAGTCTAAGATCCTCACCTTGGAATGGATTCTAACAGCCCTAGTCCTAATACTGAACCACACCATCTGGTGATCACTGGATGCAAAATGATCTCCCACTACAACATCAGAAACACTTTCACCATTGGTAAGCACCAAGTCCAGTATGGCCCCTTCACGTGTGGGGTCTGTTACCAATTGCCTGAATAGTTCTCCCTGTAGAGAATCCAGGATCTCCTTACTTCTACATGATACTGCAGCAGGAATGTGCCAATCAACATCTGGCACATTGAAATCTCCTATCAGTATCACTTCCCCTTTCCTAGCAATGCTGCGTATGTCTTCAATTAACTCTCTGTCCACCTCTTCCTCTTGTGAGGGAGGTCTGTATATCACACCAATGCAAATAGATTTCTCTTTCCCTCTTTCTAGTTTAACCCACAATGCCTCCTCTCTCCCTTTTAAGCTCTGTAATTCCAAAGCTTTAATAGTAGTTTTTACATATAGTGCCACTCCTCCTCCCCTTCTTCCTACCCTGTACTGGGTACTGATATTTCATGTGAGATTTTCCTGAAGGCCATGGCTAAGATTCCCAGGCACATGGTAATGGTGGTGCTCAGAGGGTGATGGATGCTTGGAATGCCCTTCTGATGGAAGTGATGGGGGCAAGTACAGTGACAGAATTCAAAATGACATGGGATAGACACAATGGACCCCTTTATAGCAACAGGATAAAATCAAAATAAACATAACTATCTCTTATATCTCAACAAATAAGGGTGATCTACATGGAGCAGTGGGTACACCCTAAACAAAGGCATGGGGAGGGGTGACCTGCATGGAGCGGCAGGTGCACCTACTCTTGCTAACTTGCTGGACAGACTAGATGGACCATGCTGGTCTTTATCTGCTGTCATATACTATGTTACTATATTACTATGTATAAACTGTTATGTCTGGTGTGGGAATTTAGGATGGGCTTTAGTGAAATGCCGTTCTGTCAGAAATGCGGAGTGTGGGAGGTGACCCTGGGGCATATGTTTTGGCTGTGCCCTTGGTGGTCTTTTTGGCAACAGGTTCATGGGTATCTACAACAGGTGCTATGGATTCAGTGGCCACTGGAAGACCCCTCAGTCCAGTTTAATATCCTAGAAGACATCCCAGTGGAGGGTCAATGCCAGAAGTGGTTGCTGTGGGTGGATTGGTTGCTGGCAAAGAAAACAGTGCTCGCTGCATGGGTCAATGTAGAACTCTCAGGTTTTTGACACTGGAGGAATGCCCTCCACCAAATTATGCAATATGATTGGTTGTGGGCCCTGAGGGGGAGGACAAGAGTCCCAACGTTTTTGGCTATGTGGAAAAATTACATAAACTCTTTGTCACCCAGTGTGTGGAGCATGATTTTGAGCAATCTGTCGGACTAACTGGAGCGGCCTTAACCAGAGAGGATGGATTCAGCCTCAGGGAGGCCCGGAGGGGGTATGGGAGAAAGCAAGGGGGAGGACCAGCTTGAGGGTCCTTGCCGTAAAGGTACTCCCCCCCCCCCATGGGCAGGGGGAATCAAACAGAACCCTTAGAATTGTTGGGGGAATGTGTGGGTTGGGAGGTGTTGGGATGAGCGGCAAAGGGTGGGCAGAGAAAGGGTTCCTTCCACCTTCTGTTTCTTCTGATCTTCCATCGCTATTCGGTGGCTATTGGGTCCCCTCCAATGGATGTATGAGGAACCCCATACCACTGGAGGGACTGCACTTTTGTGTGAAGGTCATGGCTTGGGGTGAGGGGAGACTAAGAGGCAATGAGTGGGAGGCAGGGGGGCATGAAATAGAGAGGTGGGGGGAAGCATATAATAATACAAAAAACGTGGTGTACTTTGGCTCATGTACCCATGCTATTGCTTTGTGCTGTTTATTATTGTATTACTTCGTTCTCTTGCATGTCCTTTAATAAAAACTAACTCAACTAAAACTATTTGTAAAATGGCTTGGGAGACGTCTCCATATGTACAAATCATGACAAAGACTTAAAATGACCCCCATAGTTAACTGTTCCACATTATTTATAGTTTTTTGGATTTAGCTCATTCCTTTTCAATAGTATTGGAAGGCAAGTTACATTCAGGTACAGTAGGTATTTTTCTGCCTCTAGAGAACTTACATTCTAGGTTTGTACCTGAAGCAATGGAAAGTTAAGTGACTTGCCCAATGTCATAAGCAGCAACTATGGGATTTGAACTCAGGCTTCTTTGTTCCCTGTAAAATAGTTATCTCATAAGAACATAAGAACATAAGATATGCCATACTGGGTCAGACCAAGGGCCATCAAGCCCAGTATTCTGTTTCCAACAGTGGCCAATCTAGGTCATATGTACCTAGCAGTTTCCCCAAGGGACACAGGTTCCACATTATATCTCCAAGTTATAATGCCCTGTTCAATGTAATTTCAGTTTGTTAAATGTAAACCGCCTTCATATCATGAAAGGCGGTATATAAGAAATGTTAAATAAGTAAAATAAATAAATAAACCTGTTACTTTAACATCTAGACAGTGCTACCAAAAGTTCTGAAAATTTCTAGCCCAGTGCTGGTTTAAAACTAACCCCAAAATAGCAATCCTCCCTTGGCCACGTCCTCCCCTTCCCTCATTGTGTGATCTGGCAGACTATCAGGTGTGACTCTTCCCACCCCACCACATGGCCCCATCCTCCTTTTTCCTGATTGGCTGAAGTCTGGCAGTCAATCACTCCCATATTGCCACATCCCATCGGGCATATGCCGCTGCAGGACTTGACTAATGAGATGCAGCCAAAGATTCTGACTCACTCGTACCTGGAACATTGTCCTTGTTTTTGTTGCTACATTTTCTGTAGTTTCTTTGCCCAAAGTGGTGGTGGGTAATAACTCAAAAATCCACAACCCGCGACACCAACTTGGCAGGAAAAAACACAGAAATGACAACACTGCTACTCTTCCATTCCAGTGCTACACAATTCATTTTATATTTAGCTCACTCCTTTTCAATGGTAGCTCAAGGCGAGTGACATCCACATACAGCAGGCAATTCCTTGTCCCCAGAAATCTTATAATCTAAATTTTACCTGAGATAACAGAGGATGAAGTGACTTGTCCAAAGTCATAAGGAGTGTCAGTGGAATTTGAACCCCAAATTCCCCAGTGCATATAACTACTAGATTTTCCTCCACTTCACTAATCGCTTTAATGACACTCAAGTTAAATGCAAGGTGCACTCCAGACCTCTTTCTTGCCCATTAAGATGAAATTAAGAATTATGGAGGGGAATATTCAAAGCATTTTAGCTGATTAGCTGAGCTGCTAACCAGCTAAAATACAGCAATCCCACAGATCGTATTAGAAATGTCCAGTTGAAACCAGGGCAGTCTGTGGGCAGAGAGGGGATGTGCCAGTCACTATCCTGTCAGTGGTGATATTCAGCAGCTAACCAGATAGCTAAACTGGTTAAAATGGGTTGTGGATTTTTCCTAACATTAGCAGTTGAATATCGCTACTGACTGGATATCGATGTCGCTGTCCGGTGAAAGCGGATATTTAGCACTGGATGCTGGATACATTCCAGCACTGAATATCAGGTTTAGTTAAAGCAGCAGTGTCTAGGTGCTTTAAAAGTGCCTAGCTCAGAATTGCCAAGTTACCCAGTTCCAGGAGTGAGATTTTTTGCCACTTCTGGTTTTAAATGTGCGTTGCAATACAGTATGGTATTTGTAGTCCCTGATTTTCCCCATTGGAATCAGTGCTGCAAGTCCCATAAAGCATCAGAATGATATTATCATAAATCCAGGACTGGCTTAAAATCTCACTCCTGGAACTGGGTAACTTGGCAACTCTGCTAATTGCTGTTGCTGAATATCGTCCCCTTGGTGTTTAACACAGCCGTGAATGTCTAGTACATTTTTTGAGCTCTGCATTAATAGAGTAATTTTATAATGGGGGGTCAAGCTAAAGCACATTTTAATGTGCCTAAATTAAGCCTCTTTTATAAAGACAAGTTAGTACCTGCTTGTCTTTATAAAATACTAGTGTAAATGGGGGAGAGTGGAGTATGAGTCAGCCGTGCAGCCTCAGAGTTCCCTGGGTGAGAAGGCTGCAGTGGGGACTGCCCCGGACCACATCCGGGGCTTTAAAAATCAGCTGAGTTCAGCGTGTCTCTGGGAGAGTGGAGTTTGAGTCAGCCATGCAGCGTCAGAGTTCCCAGGGTGAGTAGTCTGCGGTGGGGACTGCCCCGGACCACATCTGGGGCTTTAAAAATCAGCTGAGTTCAGCATGTCTCTGGGAGAGTGGAGTTTGAGCCAGCCGTGCAGCGTCAGAATTCCCAGGGTGAGCAGGCTGTGGCGGGGACTGCCCCGGATGACATCGGGGGCTTTATCTTGCTTACCATACTGGGTGTGCAGCTGTTGGTGTGCGGCTGTGGCATGCCCCAAGGGGCGAGCCACAAGGGGCAGGTAGGCCCCTTTGGAGCCCTGTAGAAACCACCGAGGAGCTGTGTGGAGTATATTATTTATGGGTAAGAGGAAAAAGAAGATCTTTCCCCTGGCTCCTGGAGAGACTGGACCCATGGATAGACATCTGAAGACCGGGAACGTGGTGCCTCCTCCTCCTGCAGGTACTGTGTTAGCCCTGTTGCCTCTTTAAGCTCCCATGAGCACTCTCTGCCTCTTCCCCCATCAATGCAAACTTGCCCATAAGTGATCTGCTGGCACAACAAAGTACTCCTCTCTCTGTAGTTAATACTTTGTTTCCTGGTCGCCACCCCAGTGTGTTTCCCAAGATATGCCTGAGTCTCAAGTGTCCTTCATGGATATCTGTGTGCTGTGACTCATATGGAGGTTACTTTGGTGTCTACGGTGTCCCAGCTTTGTAAGTTTTCACAGGATACAGTTACAAGACTGGGGCAGTCGATGAGCGGTTAGATTTCCTAACAAATCAGGTTCAGAACTGTGACTCCCGATACGCTTCTCTTCAGACGATGAATGTTTCATCATTGTGGTTTGGAGTTTCTAGAAAATTCCCTTAGGATGAGGAATATTTATTTGTTGTCTTAATTTTCCTGTTAGTCATTTGCTATCACCTGAAATATTGTTTCATAAATACCTTAAGGAAGTTCTAGAGCTCGCTAATGCTGATTCCATAGCTTTCTGTAAAATGTTCTACCTTTCTTCAAAAATGGTATCCTCTGGGTCTGTTGTGTAGTATGATATTTTGTAACCACAATCCTTAGTTAATCTTACTAAATTCCTCGAAGACTCTCAGGATACCATCTTGACAAGGGTCACTTTGGTGGTTTCGTTTGTATCAGAACAGGATAACGCTTTGGTGTTTAGGAGTTACTTTAAATAAAAGGATGTTTGCTTCTGTGGTGCTAAAGTGTAGTTGTTTCAAGACATCTCAAGAGCAACACAAGTGCGCAGACGGGCTTCTTTGTCCCTTAGACCAAGGGTTTTGGTTCTCAGGGCATCCTTTTTTCTAAGGTTTCTCTGTAAGTGTGTGATAACACTTAAGGGTGTGAAGTTTACTTTCTTTGATTCTTTACAGCTGGAGAACCTCTTGTCAGTAAGAGAGAATACCGGGGAGAGATGAGAGATTAAGGGTGGTATTATATAGAATTGGGTCTGTGTATGTAAAGTTATTCTCTTTATTGCCTTATTTTTTCTTAATTACTAATTTCTCCCCTAGATATGGGCTGCAATTGTGTCTTATTGTAATTATCTCTTGTATATAGTTTACCCCGGTTCTCCAAGTTTGTACTCCTGTTCGATGTAAACCAAACAGCTTGTTGTTATGGTCTTTATGTTATAATGTAAACCGCGCTGATGCCGAATAGTGCGGTATATAAGAACTTGTAATAATAATATCCTTTAAGGGTGTTTTCTTTATGTATGACTCTTTATTTCTTGTTGCTTGCTTATGTTTATATGAGTAAATTCAATAAAAAAAAAAACCTAATATAAATGACTAAGAACACGCTTTAAATTTAGGTGTGATAACACCAGCCCTCAAGCTAGTGGAAATTGACGCACCTAGATTTGGCAAGAATGCACCTGATTGTATTTTACAAGTGACGCAGGTATTTGCTTACACCAACCATGCCCTGCTCAAACTCAACCCCTGTACATGCTCACAGTGAAAGCATATGCCATGCAATCAATGTGCCAACTTTTATGCTAATCGGTATTTCAAAAGATGCCACTTGCATGCATAAATGACTAAAATACTGGCATTTGTGTGCATTGTTAGCTCCTAAAAATAAGCACTTCCTTATAAAATTGCCCCTGAACACCTAATGTGATTTAGTAAATAGGCCCCATTGATTGCTTTTTTCAAATAAATTTCCAATGGAAAAAGTATCCACAGATAAAGTAGATACAAATGTCAGCAAATATATTTTTCACCTCTGCAAATTTCAAAGGGAAAGTACTTTCCCTTTGAAAATTGCTACAATGCCAATGGACAAAAAATCCCTTTAAATTCTCAGCTATGTGGACCGTTCAGGACCCCTTGCTATGCTGTATTTGAGTGCCTCCGATTTAATGCTTCTTGAGTTTCTCTTTTTCTCTCTCCTGTGATTCTTTCATTTTTTTCTGCTTAGCCACAATTGCTTTGATTTCCCAAATGGCAGATATCCTAGTTATGGCATTCACAATTCCTTATTGGCATTTTTAATGTTCAGATAAGAAAATTATTGCTGACAGCAAGATGAGTAGATAAAGATGTAAACAGATTACTAGGACAAATCTGATGAGACATGAAGACGGCTGCCTCCGATTGTCATTTTATATTAGAGTGGGTGTTATCTGTTTTTACAGTGGGTCAGGCTTCATTGTTGTATAAACCAATTATGATCGCTGTTCCCAACAGATCTTACCATTTATGCATAAGATGGAAGAAAAGCCTCAGGATCCAATTCTATTTGAAATCTGGAGTCACACAAGGTGATTTTCATAGTTAAACCTTAACCAGACATAATGGAAGTAAAGCAAGCAGGAGTGACTTTATAAAATTACTGTATGCATGTGTGTAAATGCCGTATTATAGAATCCTGGACGGCATAAAATTACACGCCTTGGCATGAAGGTGCGTACTTTGCCAGTAGCGGTAGCCAGGGACGGAGTTGGGCTGAGCGCACAAGTATTAACATATTTTATGAAATACACATGTAAGATAAGTATGACCATTTTACACCAGCTCCAGTGCCTGTGTAAATGTCAACGCTTGCAATGTGGGTGCACATTATGCCACACTTAAGCTAGTATTTTATAAGACTGTAGACACCGGAAAACATGCTTTAACTAGGCATCCTTCTAGAGGATGATCCAAAATGTACCACAGAACGGTGGTGTCTGCCAAACAAGGCAATGTTTGCCTTATTTGGCAGACTGGCCTAACCTGGTGAATACCAAGACACACTGTGTGGGGTCAATCACCACCATTTTGAAAGATCGTAGCTTGCAGGCAGAAGCACATGGGCAGTCAGTGTTCCTGCCTCCTTCACATTTGAAGGTACTTGAGGTTGCTGGAGAGTGGGAGTGAGTTTGGGGGGAGTAGCATAGCTAGTTAGCATTCCTGAGTGGTCTCAAGGGGGGGGGAGGAGGTTTGCTAGCAGTCAGCGTGGGCCAGTGATTTTTGTTTTTTTGAGAGGGGATAGAAGGTAAGGTAAGAGCCATTGGAGTCACCAACGCTTGTGTGGGGATTGGGGAGTGGAGGGGACTGACACTGGGGCCACCAGTGATTTTTGAGGGGATTGGGGAGTAGGGAATTCAGAGCAGATCAGTTGGGGAATTGGGGATCTGGCCCTGATTGGGTCGAGGTGACATGTCAAACGTCATCTCAGATAAACGTTTTGGCTCCCAGCTGCATTTTTGCCCCGAAGCTACCATAAAGATTCAGCGTAGAAGGATAGGCAAAAACAGCGCTATGTTTTAGCAGAGTTGTTTACATCAGAAGCAATTATTCCATTATTTGCATTTGATTTGATGGAGTGGTTTTGCTTGGGATTTTCCTGTGCTAGCTTGCTTTCCACATTGGGAGCAAGACTAGAGCAGGAAAATGGCAAGTAAAATACTCTGCTAGGATATAGTATAGTTTGCTATATCGGGATCTCATTATCTGCTTTTCGAGCTTTCAGTCTGAAAGGTTTTGCAGGGCTGCCTGCTCTTACAGAAAGAATCTCTCTAGGGGAAGTGGGGGTGGGGAGGAGGGCGGGAAGGGAACAGGAAAGTGAGAAAGAGGCTGGGAAAGTATGCTTGCAGTTTGCCAATGCTTATCTTCCTAGTTTGTGAGCATTGGTAGCAAGTGTGTGCACTGCAGAATCAGTCCACATTTGCACAACCACACAACTGTTTTCAGATGTGCGATATAAAAATAAAGTGTGAATCAATAACTCTTCCATTTCTTCTCAGGGAGGTTCCCCTTCTCTATTAGAGTCTGTCTCTGTGGTAAAGCCTCCTTTCATCACACTGGAATGCTCTGGAATGCTATCAAGAAAATGGATTCTTCCCTGCAGAGTTTTGTGGGCAAAATTCAAGTGGATATTGATTAACTAGTCTAGAAGACTACTGACTAAGACCAGTGGTTGCAACAGCAGACCAGCAGAATGGACATCTTGGAGGCAGCAGTTGCAGTTTAAAGTTAGTGAGCGCCGTTCAGATCAAGGATAAAGAGTTGCTGCATCATAGAGTGGACTTCTTTGGGAATCTCCTTAGGAAAACCAATCTTAGGGAGTCTTTTACAAAAGGGCGATGGCTGGCAGCGCATGTTGAATGTGCCTTGGGACACGCATTGCCAGCTAGTGCAGGACCATGACAGTAGGGGTGTGATTGGGCAAGTTGGGGCAGAGAGTGGGCGTGGTAGTGAGCTCAGCATAGTTAGCGCTGTGTTCACACTGCATGCTACCTGCAATAGCATGGGATCATCTAATGCCAACTCAATAGATGAAGTTAAGTGCACCTGTGCTAATGTGGTATGAGCTAAGGAACCGGGCTCCACGTTAACTGCAGACAATTAACACAGTGGTGTTGCACCTAACATGCCTTCATTTCAGAGCTTTTGCACCATTAAGTGCAACACCATAGCACCCTTTAGTAAAAGGGCCCCTTAGATTTCTTAATTTTCCTCTGCGTCCATTGATTTTGCCTCCTGATATGCTCCGTAAATATTTGCGTGAGGTATCGTAAATGCTGCACAATGCTTTACCACCTGTTGTTTGGGCTGAATACCTAGTCATGGAAAAGTCTACACTGGTTTTGCTGACCAGGAAGAAGTTCAATCTGATTTGAATTGTAGAAGATTCCATGGAAGTCATCACTGAAAGAACCACATTGGTTGCTTGCTTTGCATTCAAGTCTGATAGAAGTGCTGTCTTGTGACTTTAGAAATATGTTCAAAAGTTTTTGGGCTCAAGACTTCAAATATTTTCTGATATATCTAGAGATGCTGAGAGTTCTTGGCCCTTAAGCTTAGGGTGCAGGTGCTCAGAGAAACCATGAGTTTGAAATGTCCTTGTAAATGTATGATTATCAGGGAGTAAACAATTCTTGTTCTTTGAGCCTAAACAGCTAATTGACTTTCTTTGGACAAGGGAGGAACCCATCTTCTTGACTTCAGTGGTTTCAGATGGTTGAACACTGTTAATGTCAGCTGTATAGAAAACATCTCAACAATTGTTTGGCTGTTTATTTTCCCTTTGTTTTTTTTTTTTCTTGTTTTCTTGGCTCTTTTATCCTTTTATATTGATGATTATATATTCTGTGGGATGCATTATTTCCTGACTCTTATTGCCCGATTCCTGTCATTCATGTGTAATTCCTGCATGCAAAATTTGAAAGTTTGAAAAAAAATAAAGGAAGGCTATGGAGCATGTTTACTAAAGTCTACACCAGCAGCACGAGTTTGCTGTGCTAAAGTAATGCAGAGGTCTGCACTAATTTTGGGTGGTGTGCGCATCTTTCCCCCTGCCATTAGCGTTTTGCTAACATGTGGCACCATGTTAACCAGGCACGCATTGAGAGCAATTCAGCCGCAGTATAGCAAAACAAAAATACATCAATATATCAAGTATAAGCTATCTCGGGTTAATTTACATCAAAAGGAGTTCTTCTCATGCAATAACAAAAGAGTGTATGCCTTTAAGAAAGCTATTCATACAAACCACCTATTGAATCAAAATCGATATAACTCATGTGAAATTGTCATATACAAATCATAAAGACAACACATCTTGCTGAATTTTATTTCAATGCACGTATTTTAGTTTTGCTTAATGTAATAAATTAATATTGCCTTAGTTGGTAATATTTTTTTTTGGTGCAGGTTTTACTCCTGCTCTTTTGCATTTGTGTATGAACTACCTTGCCTCTTTTATTAAGACAGGATTGCTTTAATACATTTTTCTGTATATGTTTTGTGTTTTATTTATTTATTTATTTAAAACTGAGGTGGCATGGCATAAGTCTTGATACATATACGTATAACCTCACAACACTGGGGGTTGCTCAGATTGATTCATACAGATCCTTGATAAATAAGAATTTCAAACTGCGTGCAGGAAGTCTGTGCGAAGATTGAAGCGTGAAAAGGAGAGGGGAGTTGACTACTTACCCTTGATTCACATTAACATCGCCACCCTTTCATTCTCAGTGACGTGTCACTTTCTTTTTATCTAAGGGGATGACATCCACTGACTGACTTTGAATGTTCAAAAGAAAAGGGATAATTGAGCACATCCACTGCAAAATGAGGCAGCTAGTTCATTCTTCAGCTTGGAGCAGAGTGAGCCCAAAATGCTTTTTGCCAGTATTCTGTCTCTCTCCATCCTCTCTCCTCCATACTTGAACAGTGATTTTTTTTTTTCAATTCTCTGACCTTCCCAAGCAGCCTTTTGCCTTAGCCCCTATTCCAGCTTCAAACTGGCTGTGTTGAGGCCCCTGAAGCTCCATTTTGCATAGGGACTCTGTGGGAAATGAGATGTTCAGGTTGGACTGTTAAAAGTTTCACACTATTTAACAAAAGACTCTGTATAAGGATGCCGGTAAATACATGCACATTTGTTTAGCAAGTACAGTGGGATCAGAAATGTTACAAAAATACAGCTGAAACACACATTAAGGGGATATTTTTTTAAGGAGCCACCTAGACGTAGGCTGCAACAATGTTAGCAAATGGGAACATTGTAGTCATTTACACTCGTGACTACTTACATGCATAAATGAGTGTGATTGTGCTACGCCCCCATCCTCTAAGTACACACATAAATGTGATGCTACATACTTACGTTGTGGGCATGCAAGGGGCGGAGTTTGAGGAGAGCTTGGGTGGGTGCAGTTACGTGCCTAAATTCTAAAATGCTACCATTTAAGCACATTCTTTAGAAATCTAGGTGCCAATATTTGCACCGGCTCTTTTTCAGTTGCTTACATTAGTATTTTATAAAGAAAAGTAGACATCTACTATTCCTTATAAAATTACTCTCAGTTGAGGACAAGTTACTAAGCTGCAGCATAATATCACATTTTACCACAGCTTATCACGGGATTTACTTACTGAATCATCAATAGCTAAGTCCTGCAGGTTACTAAATCCCACAGTAAAAGAATAACTCAATGAGCAATTAACCTCCCTGGGAACATCAGGTGTGCTTCTTATGCGGCAACTTTATCCCTAGCGGTAGTACCGCAAGAATACCACTAGGTGTTGACTGGTGCCATTTTGAACCTGGCACCCAACAGGGCAGGAGTGACTAGGGATTGTTCCTGTCCCACCCACTAGACCAGGGGTGGGCACCTCCGGTCCTGGAGGGCCGCAGACCAGTCAGGTTTTCGGGATATCCCTAATGAACATGCATGAGATATATATGCATTAGAGATATCCTGCCAACCTGACTGGTTTGTGGCCCTCCAGGGCTGGATTTGGAGACCCCTGCCTTACACCTCTGTCATTTAAGATCATGAGTGGGCAAGGTACAGATGTCCTAGACATCGAAAGGGTATATAGAATGTGTCACATTCCTCCTCGATTCTCACCACCACCAAAAAGTTGTCTAATATAGTCATGTTTACTATAGTGCGTATGGTTTGGCACTTACCGCACATTGTGTCAAACTTAATATGTGGTAAGTGCAAAACTTCCTTGGTAAATGAAAGGGGCGGGTCCAGCTAGGTTCAGCGGTAGTACTGCAAGAGTACTGTTAGGAGTCAGATCTGCTATTTTGCATCCGGGTGGCAATGGGGCAAGAACAAATGTGACTCACTCCTGCCCTATTCACTATGCATCAGGGATGAATGCTGGTAAGTGCCTGGTTTGAGCTTCTAGTGAGGAGGGGGATGATCGGGAGGAGGGGGGGTGGCATTGACCATCTCATACAACTAACATCATGGGGAGGGGGATCAGATGGGGGACATAGGGAGGGGTATCAGATGAGGGCCTTCTATTAGCAATGAGGGATCAGATCAGGAAGGTTGGTAGTGCTTTATAAATGTTTAATAGTAGTAGTAGTAGTTATGTTGCTACACATTCAGATCGGGAGAGTTGGAGGAATGATAGCTGTCAGTGGTGCTTGACATTACTGGCGTTGGTTTGGCAGGAAGATTGAGGTGGCATCGTGTAACCACGCTACCAACAGTCATGAAAGCTAGCACATGGTACCCTCCCATGCAGTAGCTATCACCAGCCACCACACCCACTCTGCCCATAACCTGCCCAGTTCCCGCCCTATTCCACAGCAGGCAGCTAGTGCATGAATTAGAACATGCCGCCATGCCAGCACAGTATCAGTTGCCATGGGCATTTGCTAACAATTAGCACCAATGGGATAAATACGCCTGTGATTTTAGCAATTAACAAATTTGTCTAACTTTGCTGTAATATGTTTTAGGCACCAGAAGAGTTACTGTATTAGTTACTGAGAATCCAGACTTCTTAATAAACAGCTCACAAATGACTGAACATGAATAGTTGAAACTATATGACTTGCACTTGCTTATCCATCTTCGGACTTAACGCTCCAGAAAAAAAAGATGCAGTAAACATTTCTCTGAATTGCAATCAGCAGCCCACAGGAAGATGGAGGATGTGAAGAGCCATTCTTTCATGCCTCCCCCAGCCCCATTATGTTAACCTTTTTAATTAATTGGGTTTGGGGAGGCAAGATAATATTTTGAAGAATGAGCTGACCGGATGTGGAGTTTTCCTGGAAAGAATGCTAAATAACTCACCAGAAACTTCCTACTCAGTAAGTGTGGATCAATGCATAGCTATATTTCACACTGTTACTCAAAGTGTTTGATATCACTATTAAAATGAATGTATTTGTAATACCCTTTGCTTTTTAAATGAATGCAGAATACTTTTGAAGAAATAGCAGTATTTTAAAAAGGACATCAGTATACACATAGAAGTATAATGAGTCCACAGAAAAAAGGGAAATTTTCTAACAAGGTGCCTAAAAATCTGAACGGTGCATCTATGTTTATGCTTATTTAATGCTCATTTTTTCTATTTTATAAAATCTTTATAAAATAAGCACTCAAAACATGCAAATGCACAGATTTACACCTGCTCCAAGGGAAGTGCAAATGCATGTATACTCTACATGTGTTGTTAAGTACCTCCGTGTCGGTCGACTCATGGCAATCCTATGGATAGTTCTAAATTATGTTCGATCTTCAATTAGGCAGCTAATTGTTGATAGAATGGTATACAGAGCTGCTGTTACTGTATTGATCCATTGGATTGCTGGCCTTCCTCTTTTGCGTTGCCTTCAATCTTTCCAAGCATAATGTCTTTCTCTAATGACCTTTCTCTTTGTACGATGTGTCATTTGAGCTTCTAAGGAAAGCTTAGGTTTGATCTCTAGTAGAAACTGGTTTGTCCATCAAACAGTTCATGGTATACATAGTAAGGCAAATTTTCTAAAAAAAGCCTGATATTCAACGGACTGTACAGTGGCAGTGGCGCTGCCCATATTATCCGTATATTCAGCAGTAGTATTTGGATAGTGACTGCCACTGAAAACCCAGGCTGAGCATCACTATCTGGATAAGTGCTGACTTAGGGGAAAAAACAAGGAGCACTTGTGCTTGCAAAAATCCAGCAGGAACCACAAAAAGCAAGAACCAGAAGTCAGGACTATTCAAAACCAATTTATTGATGACAGACTCCGACGCGTTTCGGCAATGATGCCTTCATCAGGGGGTAACAGATACAATCATGTGCATGGACTAAAAGTATAATCCTAGGTTCAAGGCTGTGTACGTTCTGTCTCACTATATTTGAGAGACTGAATGTTGCCTAAGTTGGACTACAGCGTCACTTAAATTTGATCGGGAGATTGCCTGAGGATCAACACATCTCCAATCTCTTCCTGGGTTATTGTATAAAAGGCATAGAGGTCCATAAGTTCCCTGAAACACGGAGCCGGCGGTGCTCGGCGCCGGGGGTCGCGACTGCCAGGCGACAGAGGACAGACGGAGAGAGGCAGGCGATTGAGGAGAAAGCAAGTACAGGGACCACTCCACTGAAGGGCTCCCGCTGCCCGAGTTTCACCGAAGAATTTAAAAAATTACAATTTTTTAAATTCTTCGGTGAAACTCGGGCAGCGGGAGCCCTTCAGTGGAGTGGTCCCTGTACTTGCTTTCTCCTCAATCGCCTGCCTCTCTCCGTCTGTCCTCTGTCGCCTGGCAGTCGCGACCCCCGGCGCCGAGCACCGCCGGCTCCGTGTTTCAGGGAACTTATGGACCTCTATGCCTTTTATACAATAACCCAGGAAGAGATTGGAGATGTGTTGATCCTCAGGCAATCTCCCGATCAAATTTAAGTGACGCTGTAGTCCAACTTAGGCAACATTCAGTCTCTCAAATATAGTGAGACAGAACGTACACAGCCTTGAACCTAGGATTATACTTTTAGTCCATGCACATGATTGTATCTGTTACCCCCTGATGAAGGCATCATTGCCGAAACGCGTCGGAGTCTGTCATCAATAAATTGGTTTTGAATAGTCCTGACTTCTGGTTCTTGCTTTTTGTGGTTCCTCCCTAAGTGCTGACTTATCCAGATAAATGGTGATTTTCATTCAACACTTATCTGGATAGTAAATTGGTCTGCTTTGCATGCGGCCTATGTTATCTGGATAAGTGTTGACTGGAAATCACCATTATCCAGATGTCAGCATTTATCTGGCTAGTAGTGGTACTGTCCTTGCTCCAACCAGATGGTGGAGGAGCTGTCAGTGGAGATATTCAGTGGCACTATCCGGATAATATCACTCAGTATTGTGGTCAGCACCATTATCTGGCAGCCTCCTTTTAGCCGTCCAGCTAAGGGTTCTGAATATATATATATATAATATATTATATATATATATATATATATATATATATATTGGTCCCAAATTTATTTTCCAGCACTATAATTCAAAGGCATTGATTTTTTTCCTATCTTTTTTTTCACTGTCCAACTTTGGAATCCATAAGACATTATTGAAAATACCATGACTTGGACAAGTCGAATCTTTGAGCACAAACATCTCTGCACTTAAAAATCTTATCCGGGTCCTTCATAGATGTTCTGCCATTATTTGTTCTGCATATCAATTGAACAAGTATCCTATATGTTTGCCAATTTTAAACCATTCTGTTTCTCCTTGTTCTGATCAAACTGCTGCATCTTGATCAATGTAAAGGTTGTATATGAGAACTATAAGGTATTCTGGTGTAGGCATGCTTTTAATGCGGCCCAGAGTTTTGCATGATATATGCAATCAAAGGCCTTGCTGTAGTTAATGAAATATACTCATATGTAGATATTCTTCTGGTATTATTTTCCCTTTTCAAGGCTCCATTTCACATCCCTGATTATGTCTCTTGCATTGGTCAGTTTTGAGTTTGCAGTCATGTTTTTCTAAGCCCCTTTCTTTTGCTTTTACCCGGGGTTCCAAGTTACGTGATATGCTAATTCATTCAGCCTTACTTGTTGACTCTCTTTCGGCCAGACCTTCTGTCAACTTGGGTCCTACTGCTTGTGGATGTTGTCAGTACTGCTCATTGACTTTGACTGGAACTGCATGGCAAGACCCGATTACACAGAGATCTTTTGATTTTTACAGGTCTACCACTTGTGCTTCCTCTTATGTGGTCTATCTCTTATGTTGTCTATGTAAAATGGTGCATGTGGGCTGTACCATTCAGGCTGTAAAAATTAAAAATTAGATTGAGTGAACATGCATCACGACTCTGCATGCAAAATCTGTCAGCGCCTATGGTTGAACATTGTTTGTCTTGGGGACATACCTTTCAAGACCTTCGGTAGAGGGTTATTGATTTTGCGCTACAAGATCCGCGGGGCAGGAACAGGATTTCTCGGCTCCAATGGCTTGAACAACAATGGATTTTTCATTTAAGATCTATGCATCCTCGGGGTCTTAATTGTGAGATCGATTGGCAGAGTTTTTTCTAATTTCTAGTGAATCAGGGAATCCCCATACCATGTGGGGTTGTTCCCTGTTCTATTGTTGGTTCTCCTCGTGACAGCATGTTGCATTGACCAATCATATGATGCCTTCTTTCTCAAAAACAGCTTTGTTTCTCTTTGGCATTTAGTGACAGTTGGCTTGTGAGAATACATGGAGGATTTTGAGGACGCTTAAACATGCACTTGAAACAGGGTCTTTTGGAGGTCCCGAAACGTGCACATCGTGTGGCGACTTTACAATTCATCACTTTCACATCTGGCTATTTTGGAATTAAGCTAAGTAACTTTATTTTATGGGTTTGAACCAATATTTGATTAAAATGGGCATGACCAGCCTCCAAGTTTTAGAGCATTTCTCATCTCCTGTTGGCATACCCGACATAGTATATTTAAAGTTTTTTTGAGATTGATATCATTGGTGATTTTTCATTTTCATTATTCACACATCATCATTGGGAACATTTGTTATTATTGTATATCATGTTATGGCACAATGTTTTGCATGATCAGACTTGGCTTGGGTATCAATTTACATAGGAAACACTTACAGGCAAATAGCTGCTGTATTAGTCGTCATCTGGCCTGGGAGCCCACACCTGTGTTGTCCTCAGCACATGCAGGCTGGCACTCAGGATCCTCCTTCAGATCAGGGTTAATCTTGACTGGGATTCTTTGCCTGATAGCAGTGTTGTGTAGAATGCAGCAGGCCACAATGATCTCAGCCACAATGAGAGGTCGGTTTTGTAAGACACCAGCAGTTTTGTCCAAACACCTAAAGCGTCTTTTCAACACGCCAAAGGTGTGCTCTATGACAGAGCAGGCCGTGGAATGTGTATCATTGTACCTGGTTTCTGCATGTCACCTTGGGAACTGCACATGGGTGGGCAACAAAGCTCTGCACCTATATCCTCCATCACCTGAGGGGAGAAAATTTGAGAGTATTACATAAATTGTAATACTGCCTGTGAGGTCCATTCCTGTGTGATCTTTGCAATGACAAGATTGATACATATGACCAGCAGTCTCAGAATAAGGAAAGCCACTGAGTGGCCAGTGGGTGGGATCACAGTATACATATGGCCTAATGCACAATGAGGTGAACTTGTGGAATAATGTGCCCAATAATCTCAGCCCAGGTACTAGGTCACTTCCCAATGCTGACAGTGGAACATAGTGCTGCAGAGGTATGGATTCTGTAGGTTGATCAGAGTTGGAGGGTTTTGAGTTTCCTGGAGTAAGATGTTCAGGCAGTCCAGCTTTTGTGAATATGTTATCATGATGCATTATAGCACCTGCAGTGAGTCTCACATTTATTTATGTATTTATTCAGTTTTGGATATACCACTAGGGCCAAAGCATAAAAGCAGTTTACAAAGTAATAGACTGCCGGCAACAGGCAAAAGAGTGGAACGCCAATAATGAGACAGGACAAAAGAGAGACATGAAGAAGGATAGGAGGAGAAAAGGCTAGAAGATAGTAAACAAAGACATACGAGACAGACCGGGGAAGTCTAACATGCATGACTGGTCAATTGAGATGAGTGGTGGGGTAGGTCAAAAGTCAGATGAAAAAAATGGGTTTTTAAGGTGACTTTAAATTTGGGGAAGGAGGGATCAGAGTGGAGAGAAAGGGGGAGAGAGTTCCACAGTGCCGGACTCAAAAATAAAGAAAGCAGCACCTCGTGTACGTTCAAGGTGTGCCTTGGAGACTGAAGGAAGAGCTAAGTGATGCATGTGTACAGAACAGAGAAGTCGATGGGGATGGTGAAAGTGGAATAGGTCAGCTAGATATCAGGGATTGGAAGTGTGAAGAGCATTGTGAAAAAAAGAATGTTATATTGGATTTGAAAACGGACAGGTAACCAGTGAAGATGAGCACTGTGTCTTGAAGGCCTACAAAATGGGACTGCTACTTCTGGAGAGAGATCTGCAATTGTAAATATTTACTTCTGGGAATTTTTCTAAATCTTGGGGGAAAAGGAATTCTTTAGATTAAAGCTGATTAATCTGTGAACCCAATGTATTTGTTAAATCAGTCAGGGTCTAGAAGCAGCAAAGAACTTTCAGTTTAAATTTAAAACACAGAAGAGTGCTTTCTGGTTAAATTTAGAACCCAAGGCTCCCTCTATCTAAGCAAGGGCTGTGTGACTCCCCCTGGAGATTGGTCACAGATTACCTTAGAAGCACAGGACAGAGTACAGTGTAGCAGCCAACTTTTAATAAGTCTTCTTTCCCTCCCTCCCTCCCAGACACTCACCCACCCCTGGGATTATTGTAGCTTTATAGGTGCTTAAACCTCTTAAAGGAAAGGAGGTGCCATAGTCACCCTCAGGTGCAGCTGTTTATTCTCATCAGCATACATTAAGAACCTGAGGTTAATTAAACTTCAGATGAACAAAGTACATTAAACGTATTAGGTATAGTTCTATTAGTATAAGTATCCCCAGCAACCCTTAGTAAGTAAAGAACTTAAACATCTAAACACAAACTTAAAACTAAGAAGCAGACAGCACTCCAGCAGTGAGATGGAGGCTTTCCAGTTTTTTGTATTGAGTGTCACATGCATGATTTTTTCCCAGTTGGTGAGGGGTAAGAACATAAGAACATAAGATATGCCATACTGGGTCAGACCAAGGTCCATCAAGCCCAGTATTCTGTTCCAACAGTGACCAATCTAGGTCATATGTACCTAGCAGTTTCCCCAAGGGACACAGGTTCCACAATGCTTGTATTGGTTCAAGTATTGATATCCTGGGTCCCTTCAGGAACTTGTCCAAACCTTTTTTAAACCCAGCTACACTAACAGCCTTTACTACATCCTCCGGTAACAAATTCCAGAGTTTGATTACACGTTGAGTGAAAAAATATTTTATTTTATTAGTCTTAAATAGTTTACCCTGTAGCTTCATTGCATGTCCCCTAGTCTTTCTATATTCTGATAAGGTAAACAATCGACCTACGTTTACCCGTTCCACTCCGTTCATTAATTTATAGACTTCTTTCATATCTCCCCTCAGCCGTCTCTTTTCCAGGTTAAAGAGCCCCAACCTTTTTAGCCTTTCTTCATAGGAGTATCCTTCCATCCCCTTTACCATTTTGGTGGCTCTTCTCTGAACCTTTTCTAAAATCGCTATATCCTTACATGTGCACAAGGTGCAAGGAGCTCTTTGCTCTCAGGGAATGAGTCTGATCTCTGGAGGCAAGAGTAGCAGATTTGGAAGACATAAGGAAGACAGAGAGGTACATAGACGAGACCTACAGGGATATAGTCCTGAAGTCCCACCTCCAGTCTGGCAGCATCCCTGTTGCCATGGAGGAGAGAGGTCATGTGACAGGAAAGCATCACCCTGGTGTGGCAGGAAGTGATCCTATAGCTAGGACATCTCCTACAGGAGATGTAAAACCCTCTCGCCCCGAGGAAGTTTCACCAAGGCCATGTGCCCATGAGGGAAGGGTTAGGATAGACGTTATATTTGGTGATTCGATCAATAGGCATGTATATAGCTGGGTGACTGGTGGACATGAGGATTGTCTGGTAACATGCCTGCCTGGTGCGAAGGTAGGGGACCTCATGTGCCACCTAGACAAGGTCTTAGATAGTGCTTCGGAGGAGTCTGCTATCTTAGTAAATGTCAGTACCAATGACATAGGAAAATGTGGTAGGGAGGTTCTGGAGGCTAAATTTAGGCTTTTAGGTAGGAAGTTGAAATCCAGAACTTCCAGGGTAATGTTCTCCGAAATGTTTCCCATTCCACACGCAGGACCCAAAAGGCAGGCAGAGCTCCGGAATCTCGATGCGTAGATGAGACAATGATGCAAGGGTGAGGGTTTTGGATTTGTTAGGAATTGGGGAATATTCTGGGGAAAGGAGGGGCTCTTCCAAAGGGATGGGCTTCACTTTAACCGGGATGGAACCAGGCTGCTGGCATTAACCTTTAAAAAGGAGATAGAGCAGCTTTTAAACTAGATAATAGGGGAAAGCCAACAGTCGCTCAAGAGCGCATGGTTCGGAACAATGTATCCTTGAAGGATACTACAAAAAAATGAAGTTACAGCACATCAGCAGAGAGGTTCCAATAGACAAAGGTAGCCCAAATGCCCTTGAGTGCAGAGCAGACAGAGCTTAAAGATTCCAAATTACCCATGCCTAATGATAACCAGATTAATATGAATAAAATACAGTCTCTAAAATGCTTGTATACAAATGCTAGAAGTCTAAAAAATAAGATGGGAGAGTTAGAATATATAGCACTAAATGAGAAGTTATATATGATTGGTATCTCAGAGACATGGTGGAAGGAGGACAACCAGTGTGACACTGTGATACCTGGGTACAAACTATATCATAATGATAGACCTGATCAAATTGGTGGAGGGGTTGTGCTCTATGTTAGAGAGGGCATTGAGTCACAAAGGATTAAAGTTTTGCAGGAAACAAAATTTGCTGTAGAATCTCTATGGATTGAAATTCCATGTAAAAAGGGGAAGGTGATGGCAGTGGGGATGTATTATTGACCGCCTGGCCAGAATGAACAAATGGATGATGAAATGCTCAAAGAAATCAGGGAAGCTAACAAAAGTTACAGAACAGTAATAATAATGGGTGATTTCAATTACCCCAGTATTGACTGGGTCATTGTCATGGCAGGACATGCTAGGGAGATAATCTTTCTAGATGAAATAGATGACTGCTTCTTGGAGCAGATGGTTCATGAACCAACCAGAGGGGAAGCCATTTTGGACTTAGTCTTTAGTGGAATACCAGATCTGGTGCAAGAGATCAGGGTGTTGGGGCCACTTGGCAATAGTGATCATAGCATGATCATGTTTCATTTAATTAATGGAAGTGGAATGGTAAGGAAATCCACAGTACTACCTTTTAACTTCAAAAGGGAGACTATAATAAAATGAGGAAAATAGGTAAGAAAAAACTAAAAAGAGCAGTTGCAAAGGTTAAAGACGTACATTAAGCTTGGCTGTTGTTTAAAAATACTATCTTGGATGCCCAGACCAGCTGTATTCCACACTTTAAGAAAAGTGGAAGGAAGTCCAAAAAACTGTCAGCATGGTTTAAAGGTGAGGTCAGAGAGACTGTTGTTGCCAAAAAAGCATCTTTCAGCAGATGGAAAAAAGAGCCAAATGACGAAAACGGGAAACAGCATAAGCACTGGCAAGTTAAATGCAGGGCATTGATAAGGCAGGCAAAGAGAATTTCAGAAAAACTTGCTATGGAAGCAAAAATATGTAATAAAGACTTTTTCAAGTACATTTGTAGCAAAAAACCTGTGAGAGAATCAGTTGGACCATTAGATGATAGAGTGGTAAAAGGGGCAGTAAGAGGGGACAAGGCGATAGCGGAGAGACTGAATGAATTCTTTGCTTCAGTCTTTACTGAGGAAGATGTAGGGATGTTACCCATGACTGAAGTGGTATTTAACACTAGAAGCCCCAAAGTGTGTCAATTGATGCAAATGCATCTTCAAAGTTGTATACCAGAGCCACTGCTAAAACCATGTCAGTCATGTTCCATGACTTTGTTAGCAAGGTCAGGATGTTCAAATATGTGCATCAAAAATTAATGACAGATGCACCACCTAGCGGGAAAATTAATTTATACCTAGAAGCCCCAAAGTACGTCAATTGACGTACTCAATTGTCTTGGATGAGTCAATAAACGTACTTTGGGGCTTCTAGGTATAAATTCATGTTCCCGCTAGGGGGTGTATCTCAAGCACTGCTTACAGTTTTACTCCGACATTACAAATAATAAACACATGATGACATCATGTAATGACATCACATATTGCACGTATTTAACAAATAAGTAACTTCACATTAATTCACATCTGCATTTCATGATAAACGCAGTCATCATGTGTGATGACGAAGGCAGTTCAGAGGAAATGGAATGGCAGAAAAGTGAGCCCTGTTCCTTTAAAAATGCTAGCATTCAGGGTTTCCCTAGTAACCAAGAACCTCTGAGTCAGAGTGCAGCCAGCATCAAGCCCCGCCCATGTCAGCACGTCAGAGCTAGGTGGAATCCTAGCAGCTCCCATGTATGCTGGGAGAAGGGTGTGGTCCCTAAGAAAGATCAGTTTAAAACTGCTGGGTTTGAGCAGTCAGTTAGAAGAGGAAAGGGAACAGGCACGAGTGCAAGGAAAGGAGTCTCGAGAGGAGCTCCAGAAAGCATCAGAGGAGCCTTGGGAGGCTCGAGCAGAGCTGGAACTAAGAGCAGAGACGAGCTGTGGGATCTAGGAGCAACAGGTCCAAGGCAGACACAGCTAACAGGGAAATTGCCACGAGGGAGACAAGCATCTGAAGAGAGAAGGCAGCATGGCTTTGAGCAGGAAAGAGTGGAACTACTAAGAGGCCCAGAGTTCAGGCAAGTGTATGTTCAGAGTCCCTGCATAAGCAAAAGTTGAAGGAGTTAGTTCCTACTGGAGGAAGCAACTCAGATAGCCAGCTAAGCTGTAAAAGTAGAGAGAATAGCTTGTCTGCATTCCCTAATCTAAGTCTCTCTGAAGAAATAGAGCAGAAGAAACTATTGCTAGGAAAATTAAATGAACTGTTGCAGAAGCAGAGTAGTAAGCTCTACGACCAGGTACCCTCTGAGAACTGCTGCAATGAATCTGTAGAGCAGATGGAAGTAGAATCTTATGGTAATGAGCCTGAGGAAATACAATGCTCATTTTGTAGGGCAAACAAGCCGGAGGTGTGCTGAAGCCTAAAGCACATGTGAATGAATGAATGTTTAAAGTAGTGAAGCTTGTTTGAATGAAAGATACAGCAAAGGAAAATAACTGGAGGTTTTAAGCCAAGCTGTTTCTTCTATATGCCTGGAAGTGAAATGAAACTTAATGGACATTTTGAAGCTGTCTGTATGTGAGGAAGCTGTGAGTAAAACAGTCTTCCTGTGAAAGTAACTTGCTTTAAAGAAAGTTTACAGCCTGAGCTTTGGAAGCTAATTCCGGTGTCAAAGTTAACTGCTTAAACTGACCTACCTGTGAATACAACTTGTGAGCTTTATTCTTTGTTTTTGGAGAAGAATCCATTTTTGAGTTCAGCACTGTTAAATTTGATGCGAGGGGAAATATCCCAAGAAAATAAAATATTCTCTGTTTTCGCCTAACCACTTGTGGTCACACTACTTTGCCTGATGGAATAAGTAAACTACAGTACCCAGCAGCCCTAGCTGGCGACCATATTGGTGAACCTTATTCAAGGGGCAACAAGGCGACACTCTCCTGCTGCCCGGCTATACGCCCGGCCAGGAGGGGGTGACAGAGTGGCGTAGTTGCTATGGATGCAGCGCTGAACACGCATGCGCAAAGAAAAGCTGCACAGCGTATCCAGAGGTCTGCAGGAGGACGCCGGGTGGAAGTGCGAACAGCTGAGACTGGGAGAGAGAGTCTGCGGAGTTCAGTTGGTATGGAGAGTCAGAGGTCCTGCGGAGGCCCTACACTGCTGCTGAGCGAGACGCACCACCAGTACCAGGTACAGGGTATTTAACTAAGGGTAATTAAGGATTCCGGTACTGGGTGGGCGGTTGGAGCAGGTGACAAGGAACAATACCAGGTGTTTGTGCCGCACTTGGGTGGTGTGTTTTCTTTTTATCATTGCTTCAGGTGTAAAAATGACCATGGAGGTAAAAGAAGTCCTTACGTGGATGGCGTCCCAATTTGACCGCCAGAAGGAGTTGTCTTTGGAGCTCCAGGAGAGAGTTGCAGTCAGATTGGAGGCCCAGCAGAAGCCGTTGGTGGAATTAATGGAGGCGTGGTTGAAAGAGACCAAGAAGACGCCAGAGCCTGACCCAGCCAATACAGGTTTTGCAGGACTGGGGTTAGCCCGCACATTTGGACCGTGGTCCAAAGAGACACTTAACTTTGGACAATTAAAAGAGGGAGATAACATTGACGACTTCTTAGAAGCATTTGAGAGGGTCGCTCAGATAGCCAATTGGCCAAAAGAACAATGGGCGGTAAGGCTGGCCATTTCACTGACCGGTGAGGTTTTAGCCACCTACCAAGCCATTCCAGCACCTTTGGTCAATGACTATCAAGAAGTAAAAAGAACAATAAAGGATAGACTAGGCTTAACCCCCTCGGTCTATCACCGCCAGTTACGGAACGCCAGATTGCGTTCAGGTGAAACACCGAGAGCGTTTTATCACCGCTTGAAGGGGCTGGTATCGAAGTGGTTGGAGCCAGAGGGAAAAACATTGGAGACAGTCTTGGATAATATCATTCTTGAGCAGTTTTTGACAGCTATTCCAGAAAAGATGCAGACCTTCCTTATATTACAAGGATGTAAAAGTACCCAGGAAACTATAGCGCTCTCTGAGCGGTTTTTAGAGGCAGAGGCTGTAGCCAAAGATAAAAGTGTTGCTTTTGCTAAAATGTCAGGTGCTGTGTCAGATAGGGAAGGAAAGAATGTTAAGAATGAATGTGTGCCTACTGATAAGAGAAAGTATGTGAAAAGAGCCTGTTATAAATGTGGTAGTGAACACCATTTACAGAGAGACTGTAAAATGAAGACAGCATTTGTGACGAGTGAGCCAAGTAAGACTGGAGAAGGGTTCTTACTAGCCATAACTGTGCAAGGTATACCAGCGCAAGCATTATTAGATTCAGGCTCTGATCAATCCATGCTTTCCAAGAGCTTGTGGCGCAAGATAAGGGCCCAAGATAAAGAGACACCCAGTACACCCACGGGCACAGTAAAGATCAGGTGTGTGCACGGAACCGCGTCCACATATCCAGTTTACCAGGTCCGAGTGAAAGGGTTAGGGATTGAGAGAGAGATCCCGGTAGCAATAGTCCCTCGCTTACCACAGGAGGTAGTGCTTGGGAGGGATTGGCCCCAATTTCAGAGAGGTGTGCAACAAGGTCTGGGTGCAAAAGAAGGGATGGTTTCCACCCGAACCCAATCCAAGGCCCTAGAGGCAGAAGAAGAGGTTTCAGAGGGGGAGACGGAGGATCTTCCCTCTCATGAGGATTTAGTTACTGTCCCAGTGGCTAAGGTGAAAAAGCCTAAGAGTGAGAAGCGTCGGGAACGACAGACTCGTTCCCAGAGTAGAGATGAGGTCAGGGATGGGATGGAATTGCCCTGGGTTCCAGAGGAATTAATGGCTAAATTTCCTTCCTTTGCGAAAGAGCAACAGGCTGACCCCGCTCTTTCCCAAGCTTTCAAATATGCTAAGGAGGGGAGGGATACTTTGCCCAAGTTTCAGATAGACCAAGGAGTTCTGTATCGGGAAAGCCTGGACCCAGTTACAGGGGATATACGGAGGCAGTTAGTAGTCCCGAATACATTTAGAACCTTAGTACTAAGACTGGCCCATGACCATCCTGTAGGGGTGCACAAGGGTATCCAAGGTACCTTGGATCAGGGGTTGGCCCGGTTCTACTGGCCAGGAGTTTACAAAGAGACAACTAGGTTTTCTGAGGCCTGTCCTGCCTGCCAGAGAGTCACCTCAGTTAGGCCATGGGAAGTCCCCATGATCTCAGTTCCGGTGGTCTCAGTGCCTATACATAGGATAGCCGTAGATATTGCGGGCCCCATGATTAAAACACCGCGGGGATTCCAATATATTTTAGTAATGATTGACCATGCGACAAGATTCCCCTGGGCGGTGCCCCTGCGTAGTATTTCTGCCCGCACAGTGGCAGCAGAATTAATAAAACTATTTTGCGAGGTCGGATTCCCAAGGGAAGTCCTGACGGACCGCGGCAGCAATTTTATGTCACGTTATTTAGCCCAAGTCTGGGATGCCTTTGGCATCAAGCATGTCAAGACTGCGGCTTATCACCCACAAACAAATGGATTAGTGGAGAGAGAACTAATCAGACTCTGAAGAATTTGCTAAGAAGGGGGTTGGACGGGAAGATGGCCGAATGGGACACGATGCTTCCCTTCGCCTTGTATGCATGCCGAGAGAGGAAGCAAGCATCCCTAGGTACTTCCCCGTATGAGCTGATGTACGGTCGGAGCCCCAGAGGTATTCTGGATATTCTCAGAGAGCAATGGGTGGAGCCAGGGGTGGAGGAAATGGAGGTTCCCCAATTCCTTAAGGATTTGAGAGGTCGTTTGACACATACCTCACAAATGGCCGAAAGCAATTTGAAAGCGAGCCAACAGCGTCAGAAGTCATATTATGATCGCAATACCAAGCCACGCCAGCTTGTAATTGGCGAAAAAGTAATAGTCATGGTAGCGGGAGCAGTCCCGAAATTTGAGGGTCAATGGAGAGGTCCATTTCGAGTAATTGAACAAGTGGGCCCAGTAACCTATTTATTACAGAATAGGAGGGGACGCAAACAGGTATATCATGTCAACTTGCTAAGACCCTGGCATGAAAGGGTGGCACTAGCCCAGCTAGCCATCAATGCTCAGGGTAGGCGTGAAGGACAGGATAGCAATGGTTCTTTTACGAGAATTACGTGCTGTGATGAAAGAAACACCCCAGCCCGTAATATCTTAAGGGGGGGAATGTGTGATGACGAAGGCAGTTCAGAGGAAATGGAATGGCAAGAAAGTGAGCCCTGTTCCTTTAAAAAATGCTAGCATTCAGGGTTTCCCTAGTAACCAAGAACCTCTGAGTCAGAGTGCAGCCAGCATCAAGCCCTGCCCATGTCAGCACGTCAGAGCTAGGTAGAATCCTAGCAGATCCCACGTGTGCTGGGAGAAGGGTGTGGTCCCTAAGAAAGATAAGTTTAAAACTGCTGGGTTTGAGCAGTCAGTTAGAAGAGGAAAGGGAACAGGCACGAGTGCAAGGAAAGGAGTCTCAAGAGGAGCTCCAGAAAGCAGCAGAGGAGCCTTGGTAGGCTCGAGCAGAGCTGGAACTAAGAGCAGAGACGAGCTGTGGGATCTAGGCGCAACAGGTCCAAGGCAGACACAGCTAACAGGGAAATTGCCACGAGGGAGACAAGCGTCTGAAGAGAGAAGGCAGCATGGCTTTGAGCAGGAAGGAGTGGAACTACTAAGAGGCCCAGAGTTCAGGCAAGTGTATGTTCCAGAGTCCCTGCATAAGCAAAAGTTGAAGGAGTTAGTTCCTACTGGAGGAAGCAACTCAGATAGCCAGCTAAGCTGTAAAAGTAGAGAGAATAGCTTGTCCTCATTCCCTAATCTAAGTCTCTCTGAAGAAATAGAGCAGAAGAAACTATTGCTAGGAAAATTAAATGAACTGTTGCAGAAGCAGAGTAGTAAGCTCTACGACCAGGTACCCTCTGAGAACTGCTGCAATGAATCTGTAGAGGAGATGGAAGTAGAATCTTATGGTAATGAGCCTGAGGAAATACAATGCTCATTTTGTAGGGCAAACAAGCCGGAGGTGTGCTGAAGCCTAAAGCACATGTGAATGAATGAATGTTTAAAGTAGTGAAGCTTGTTTGAATGAAAGATACAGCAAAGGAAAATAACTGGAGGTTTTAAGCCAAGCTGTTTCTTCTATATGCCTGGAAGTGAAATGAAACTTAATGGACATTTTTGAAGCTGTCAGTATGTGAGGAAGCTGTGAGTAAAACAGTCTTCCTGTGAAAGTAACTTGCTTTAAAGAAAGTTTACAGCCTGAGCTTTGGAAGCTAATTCCGGTGTCAAAGTTAACTGCTTAAACTGACCTACCTGTGAATACAACTTGTGAGCTTTATTCTTTGTTTTTGGAGAAGAATCAGCACTGTTAAATTTGATGCGAGGGGAAAAATCCCAAGAAAATAAATTATTCTCTGTTTTCGCCTAACCACTTGTGGTCAAACTACTTTGCCTGATGGAATAAGTAAACTACAGTACCCAGCAGCCCTAGCTGGCAGCCATATTGGTGAACCTTATTCAAGGGGCAACAAGGCGACACTCTCCTGCTGCCCGGCTATACGCCCGGCCAGGAGGGGGCGACACATGATAATGTGTCAATTGATGCACTATGGGATTTCTAGGTAAAATTACTTTTGGGGCTTCTAAACAGAAGAGTAGCAAATCACCTGGACCAGATGGTATACATCCAAGGATGTTGAAAGAATTGAAATATGAGAGTGCAGACCTGCTATTAGTAATCTGTGAACTATCATTAAAATCATCTATAATACCTGAAGATTTGAGGATCGCCAATCTTCAGGGGGGGGGGGGGTTCCAGGGGTGATCCGGGAAACTACAGACAAGTGAGCCTGTTGTCAGTACTGGGGAAAATGGTAGAAACCATCATAAAGAACAAAATTATTGAACATGTAGATAGTCATGGCTTAATGGGAGACAACCAACAAGGCTTTAGACAAGGAAGATCTTGTCTTACTAATCTGTTATGTTTTTTTAAAGGTGTGAATAAACAGGTAGACAAAGGTGAGTCAGTAGATATAGTGTATCTGGACTTTCAGAAAGCCTTTGACAAGGTCCCTCATCAGAGACTTTCGGCAAAACTAAAAAGTCATGGGATAGGAGGCAGTGTACTATTGTGGATCAGGAACTGGTTAAAAGATAGAAAGCAGAAAGTAGGACTAAATGGCCAAATTTCCCAATGGAAAAAGGTGAATAGTGGAGTACTGCAGGGATCTTTGCTGGGTCTGCTGCTTTTTGACATATTCATAAATGACCTGGAAAAGGGAATAACGAGTGAGGTTATCAAATTTTCAGATAATACAAAACTTTTTAAAGTTGTTAAAACCCATGAGGATTGTGGAAAATTGCAAGAGGATCTTGATAAATTGGAAGACCGGGCATCAAAATGGCAGATGAAATGTAATGTGGACAAGTGCAAAGCTATGCAAACTATGGTTACACGATGCAAGGTTCCACATTAGGAACCACCACCCAGGAAAAAGATTTAGGTGTCATTGTGGATAACATGTTAAAACCCTCCGCCCAGTGTACAGAGGCAGCCAAGAGAGCAAAGAGATAACATAAGGAAAGGAATGGAAAATAAAACAAAGGATATTTTAATGCCTCTGTTTCCTTCCATGCTGCGACCACACCTTGAGTATTGTGTACAATTCTGGTCGCCGTATCTTAAAAAGGATATAGTGTTATTAGAAAAGGTACAGAGAAGAGCCACCAAAATGGTAAATGGGATGGAAGAATACCCCTATGAAGAGAGGCTAAAAAGGTTAGGACTCTTCAACCTGGAAAAGAGACGGCTGAGGGGAGATATGTTACAGGTCTGTAAATGAATGAATGGAGTGGAACGGGTGAACGTAGATCAATTGTTTACATCATCAGAATATAGAAAAACCAGGGGACATGCAATGAAGCTACAGGTTAAACTATTTAAGACTAATAAGAGAAAATATTTTTTCACTCAACATGTAACTCTGGAATTGTTACCGGAGGATGTAGTAAAAGCTGTTAGTGTAGCTGGGTTTAAAAAAGGTTTGGACAAGTTCCTAGAGGAAAGATCCATAAACCATTATTAAAAGGGGCCCAGGATATCACTGCCTGACCCAATACAAGCATTGTGGAACCTGTGTCTTGTGGTACCGCAGAGCCTATTCATGGAGGAAAAAGGGTTTTAAATCCTGAAAAAAGATTTTATCATCAGCTGCAATATTATGAGGAGCCCAATAGAGGGAGCAGGAGTGACCTTCCAAGGCCCAGAGAACTGCACCTCAGAGCTGATGAGGTAATGCAACCTAACAGCCAATGGAGAAAAGGGGGAGTTCCCCTGAAGAAAGGCTGGGAACTTGAAAAGGAGGAGCTAGGACAAGTTAGAAAGAGATCAGGGAGAGAGAGACCAAGGAGAGGCATACCAAGGAAGGCCTACCAAAAGGAGGCATACCAAGAAGAGGCTTATCAAGGAAAAGCAGACCACGGAGAGTCACACCACAGAGAGCTTCTGGAAAGGAACCAAGAAGGAGAGCACCATAAGGAGTGTCCAGAGCACCAGAGAGGAAGGAGTTCCTGGCAGGAGGCCATAGTGAATCCGAGGCCACAGAGTTCCAGGAGTCCTTGGTTGAGAGGTACTGGAAAGAAAGGCACAAGGGGAGAAATAAACCCCAGAGTTTGGTGTGAAGAACCGGCAGCAGTAAATGCAAGACACAGTAAGCATTATCTGAGCCAGGATGAAGTCTTTGCTGCAAATGGTAATATTCCTTATTCAAATGGTAAAAGGTGTGAATGTGAGAGAGTGGTGACTCTGCATGAAGGCCAGCTGGAGTGTGAAAAGCCTACTGCTCAAGACAGGCTGAACTACAGCGGGACCAGGCCGTGGGCTCAACTAAACAAGGTAAAATACCTTTTTATTCTGATAAGCAATATAAGTTAAGAAGACAGGAAACACAAGATACTGGAGTATATCCTCCCTATCAAACTGTTGGTGAAACAGGGCACAAGCCCTTGGTAAAAAGACTGTATAACATAAGGCAGCCTGCAAGGGGAAGTAACTGCCATAACAAACACTCACATGGGCGCGGCCCTGACTTGAATGCTGAACATTGGAAGCTAGTAAATGTGTTATATGAGAAACCTCAGTATGCTCCTCAAGAGTTTACTGACACTGATTCCCAGCTGTCTGATACTCAGCCCATGCAGGTGGAATTCAACGAAGACCCACCTGAAACCCCGATGGACTGTAGCTACTGTCAGGCAGGTAGCCTAAGGTCTGTGCATGAAACATAAAACAGTGAACAGTAGCGAATGCCTGTAAAGTTTGTTTATGCCAAGTATTGTGAAGCAACCGTTAAACAAAGCAAGTGTGAATATATTTTCTTTTTGTTGCCTGAAGCAAGGTTTCTTTCAGTTTGTTGAAGTAGTCTCCCATAACTTGAACCATTGTGCTTAAAGGGAAATAAAGCCTTATTTTCCCTACATTCTGGCTAGTGTGTTCTCTTGAACTTTGGCCCCCGGTAGGTCCTGGGAACATTACCAAGACCTCTTACAGAAGGACCAAATTCAAAATATATAAAAAACTCTCGTGTCCATCTGACCTGCCCATACCAACCTTGGCCTCTGGGGCGGCAGCATGACATGAAAATGGCGTAGTTGTTGGATATTTTGTGGAGCCTACGTCCAGCCTACAGAGAAGAAGCTTGAGCTATAGGTCTCAAGAAGAAGAAACGGAAAAAAAACCCCACTTGGATTACAAAAAAAAAAAAAAAAAACCCGGAGTGGAGCAGTCAAATCCGGAGCGGATTGGAAGAAAATCCTGGAAAAGAGAAATCCGGTATCCAACTGTCGGCGGAGAATCGCGGAACGACAGCGACGTATACTGTTCCAGAGCTGATTCTACACTGTCATCAGGTAAAACGTAGATATACCTGAAAAGTGTAGGATACCGAGGAGAGTATAGAGAAAAAAAAAAAAAAAAAAGAAGGGTTTAGGAAAGGAAATTTTCTTTGTGAAAGAGCCACACTTGGTTGTGTTTTGTTGTTTTGTTTCCTTACTACAGATTACCATGGATCCCAAAGAAGTATATGCGTGGATGGCTAATCAATTTGACAAACAGGCGAAACTAGCGCTGCAGAACCAAGCGCAAGCGCTAAAAGCCATGCAAGAACAGCAGTCACCTCTTCTGCACACATTGGACAAATGGTTAACCCAGCAGAAGGAAGAAATAGCAAAGAAGGAAGCGGAACTATTGCGAGCCTCTGAACTCCATAACACAGAGTTGGGACAGTGGTCATGTAGTGACCTGACAATGGGAAAGTTAAGCCCCAGTGATAATCTGGATGATTTTCTGGATTCATTTAGCAGAATAGCCAAGTCAGCTCGGTGGCCGACTGAACAGTGGGCAGTCAGACTAGCTGCATCCCTGACGGGAGAGGCTCTAGCCGCCTACCGGTCGATGCCTCCAGCTTTAGCAGACAATTATGATGAGGTAGTAATGGCAATTAAAGATCGCCTAGGTCTCACCCCATTTGCTTATAGGAAATTGTTTAGAGCCACTATGCTTAACCCAAATGAAACTCCGAAAGCCTTGGGACATAGAGTAAAGAGCTTGGCATACAAATGGTTACAGCCTGAGAGAAAGAATATTGAAACTCTCATGGACGCCATAATCTTAGAACAGTTTCTAAATGCAGTACCGAGTAGAGTGCAAAATTTTATAATTCTTCAGAATTGCTGCACTACTACCGAGGCCATAAGCCTAACAGAGAGATATCTGGAGGCAGAAAAAGTGTCCCAGCCAAAGCTAGCGGTTCCTAAAATGCACTTAGGGATGGAAGCTAGGAGGGTAGAGGGTTCCTCCAGACCAATGTATAGCCCTAGGAGTAATTATGACCCTAAGGATGTGGAAACTGTAAGACGATGTTTTTCATGTGGTAAGAAGGGCCATATAAAAAAGGAATGTTATTCACGTGTTGCATTAGTGGGAGAAGTCCCAAAGACAACAAAAGAAGGTTTTGTGTTGAGAGTAAAAATACACGGAGTTTATGCTAAGGCACTTCTAGATTCAGGAGCGGACCAATCCATGATGTCAAACAGCTGTGGTCTATGATCCAAGACCAAGGATGGTCCGTCCCTGAATGTCCAGAAGCGCAGGTCAAAATTAAATGTGTTCATGGATCAGCTACAAGCTATCCCGTGTACAAGCTGTGGGTTAAGGCATGGGGAATGAGAAAACAAATGTTGGTAGCCGTGGTCCCAAGATTACCACAAGAGCTGGTATTGGGTCGCGACTGGCCGCAATTTAAAAAGACTCTGAGAGAGGGTTTATCTCCTCAGACAGTCCTGAATTCCACCTGCAGTAGGCACGAGCACACGGGTAGTCCTGACCCTACTGATCGCCTCAGCACCCAGCGAAGCAGCCTAGCGGCAACCACTAACTCCATGGTCCCTAGCCCGCTCTGGGGAAAGCCAAAGAGAGGCCTGATAAAGGAAACACCGGAGGCGCCTAAGAAATTCGTGTTGAAGTTCTGTAAAACTTCGGAAAAGGCCCGTAGCCCCCAAAGAGCATCAACACAAGCAGCAGGCTACGATCTCCATAGTGTGGAAGACCAGGTCATCCCGAAGCAGGGGCGGAAGCTAATTAGCACTGGAATACAAGTGGAAATCCCTCCAGGGTGTTATGGAAGGATAGCACCCCGGTCAGGATTGGCTGCCAAACACAGCTTGGATGTAGCCGCAGGGGTCATCGACCCTGATTATAGGGGAATAGTAAAAGTTCTCCTGTGCAATTTTTCTAAAGAAGATTTCGTGGTTCAGGTTGGGGACAGAATAGCGCAATTGATTTGCGAGCGAGTCGGGTTCCCCAGCTTGGAAGAGGTCACCATGCTCACTCCCACTAGCCGAGGTGCAGATGGTTTTGGCTCTACGGGGAAGGCAGAGCTAGAAGGACTCATGGCCATAGGGAGTGATTTTCCTGAAGAAGACCTGGGCCCCCATGTGGAAGACCACAAGGAGGACTCCGTGCCGAAAATCGGGGAGGAACTCTCATTGAGCCAACAGCACGGCCAGCCCCGAGGAGTGGGAAGAGGAAGAAAACTCGGGCGACAGTGGAAGTGGTGGTGGCGATTAGAACGAACCTCGCGGGTGGCGAGTGAAAACTTGAAGAAGAGTCAACAGAAACAAAAACATTATTATGACCGGAGGGTAAAGCACAGGCAGCTACAAGCAGGAGAAAAAGTAATGGTCTTGGTATCGGGAGCTACCCCCAAATTCGAGGCCCGGTGGAGAGGACCTCATGTGGTAGTTCAACCTAGAGGACCCACCTCTTACGAGGTACAAGATACCACAGGACGCACGCAAATCTATCATATCAACGCTCTTCGATCGTGGCACGACCGATCAGGGTTGCTAGCCGCAGTAGCCAACACTTATCACCCAGGAGAAAAACTAGTTAATAACAGGCGGAAGATATACGGTGACAGCAAGCTACAGTACAATACTGCTGCTCAGCTACGAATTCCGTGCTGTGTGAAGGGGGCTTCACCAGCCCGTCATATTTTAAGAGGGGGGATATGTGGTACCGCAGAGCCTATTCATGGAGGAAAAAGGGTTTTAAATCCTGAAAAAAGATTTTATCATCAGCTGCAATATTATGAGGAGCCCAATAGAGGGAGCAGGAGTGACCTTCCAAGGCCCAGAGAACTGCACCTCAGAGCTGATGAGGTAATGCAACCTAACAGCCAATGGAGAAAAGGGGGAGTTCCCCTGAAGAAAGGCTGGGAACTTGAAAAGGAGGAGCTAGGACAAGTTAGAAAGAGATCAGGGAGAGAGAGACCAAGGAGAGGCATACCAAGGAAGGCCTACCAAAAGGAGGCATACCAAGAAGAGGCTTATCAAGGAAAAGCAGACCACGGAGAGTCACACGACAGAGAGCTTCTGGAAAGGAACCAAGAAGGAGAGCACCATAAGGAGTGTCCAGAGCACCAGAGAGGAAGGAGTTCCTGGCAGGAGGCCATAGTGAATCCGAGGCTACAGAGTTCCAGGAGTCCTTGGTTGAGAGGTACTGGAAAGAAAGGCACAAGGGGAGAAATAAACCCCAGAGTTTGGTGTGAAGAACCGGCAGCAGTAAATGCAAGACACAGTAAGCATTATCTGAGCCAGGATGAAGTCTTTGCTGCAAATGGTAATATTCCTTATTCAAATGGTAAAAGGTGTGAATGTGAGAGAGTGGTGACTCTGCATGAAGGCCAGCTGGAGTGTGAAAAGCCTACTGCTCAAGACAGGCTGAACTACAGCGGGACCAGGCCGTGGGGCTCAACTAAACAAGGTAAAATACCTTTTTATTCTGATAAGCAATATAAGTTAAGAAGACAGGAAACACAAGATACTGGAGTATATCCTCCCTATCAAACTGTTGGTGAAACAGGGCACAAGCCCTTGGTAAAAAGACTGTATAACATAAGGCAGCCTGCAAGGGGAAGTAACTGCCATAACAAACACTCACATGGGCGCGGCCCTGACTTGAATGCTGAACATTGGAAGCTAGTAAATGTGTTATATGAGAAACCTCAGTATGCTCCTCAAGAGTTTACTGACACTGATTCCCAGCTGTCTGATACTCAGCCCATGCAGGTGGAATTCAACGAAGACCCACCTGAAACCCCGATGGACTGTAGCTACTGTCAGGCAGGTAGCCTAAGGTCTGTGCATGAAACATAAAACAGTGAACAGTAGCGAATGCCTGTAAAGTTTGTTTATGCCAAGTATTGTGAAGCAACCGTTAAACAAAGCAAGTGTGAATATATTTCTTTTTGTTGCCTGAAGCAAGGTTTCTTTCAGTTTGTTGAAGTAGTCTCCCATAACTTGAACCATTGTGCTTAAAGGGAAATAAAGCCTTATTTTCCCTACATTCTGGCTAGTGTGTTCTCTTGAACTTTGGCCCCCGGTAGGTCCTGGGAACATTACCAAGACCTCTTACAGAAGGACCAAATTCAAAATATATAAAAAACTCTCATGTCCATCTGACCTGCCCATACCAACCTTGGCCTCTGGGGCGGCAGCATGACAGTCTTTGGGGGAAACTGCTAGGTACTGTCGTGGGGAGCCCCGTTTACGCCATTAGAATTATGGGATGCTCCACGGCAAAGATTATTTTAGGTAGCCAAAGAGAATATAAGGTTCACTTGACGTAGAAAATGTTCTTACTTATTCCAGCTTCCTAAGAGAACTCATTAACGAAACCAAGTGTAGGGAAAACAAGGCATTTATTCCCCGTCAGTGCAAGGGTTCAAAATAAGACATTGATAATCAAACAGAAAGTCCTTTGTTTCAAAAGGTACCAGCATTTAAATAAGCTGCTTAATTGTTAACTTCACAATTAATGCAAGGCTTGCTCAGAGGAATTCAGTTCATTCCAATCATAAGAATTCTACAAACTTATTCTAAGTTACACAGTGACTAGACTCCTGGCACGATGCCATACACAAATCACAGTCCATCTGTTCAGGTTGAGGAATGGGAACAGTATTTACACATTCTATCTCCATGGATTCTTCATCACTATATTCATCATTGGAATAATCACTGTCCCTGTCTGATACAGGTCTCTGTGAAATGTCTCTAGGTTTCTGGAGTCCGGCGGATTACAGGATCCGAAGCAGCATGGATTCACCAGAGGCAGGTCATGTCAGACAAATCTGATTGATTTCTTTGACTGGGTGACCAGGGAGTTGGACCAAGGGAGAGCTCTAGATGTGGTGTATTTAGATTTCAGTAAGGCCTTTGACACTGTTCCTCACAGGCGACTTATAAACAAACTGAGCACCCTAGGGATGGACCCTAAAGTTACTGCTTGGGTTAGAAATTGGTTGGGTGGGAGGCGACAAAGAGTACAAGTAAATGGAGCTCACTCTGAGGAGAAGGATGTTACCAGTGGTGTGCCCCAGGAATCTGTCCTTGGTCCGATTCTTTTTAACATCTTTGTTAGTGATATAGCGGAAGGGCTGTCGGGTAAGGTTTGCCTCTTTGCGGATGATACCAAAATCTGCAATAGAGTAGACACCCAGGAAGGTGTAGATAACATGAGGAGGGATCTAGCTAAGCTTGAAGAATGGTCTAGAATTTGGCAGCTGGGATTTAATGTTAAAAAATGTAAGGTCATGCATTTGGGCTGCAGCAATCCAAGGGAGCAATACAGTATAGGAGGTGAAGTACTTTTGTCCACTAAAGAAGAGCAGGACCTAGGCGTGGTTGTGTCTGATGATCTTAAAGTAGCTAAACAGGTAGAAAAGGCGACGGCAAAAGCTAGAAGGATGCTTGGGTGCATACGGAGAGGAATGGCTAGCAGAAAAAAGGAGGTGATAATGCCTCTGTATAAGTCTTTGGTGCGACCTCATTTGGAGTATGGTGTGCAATTCTGGAGACCGCACCTTCAAATGGATGTGAACAGGATGGAGTCAGTGCAGAGGGTTGCTACTAAAATGATTAATGGGCTTCATTATAAAGCATATGAGGACAGACTTAAGGATCTTAATATGTACACCTTAGAGGAAAGGCGGGATAGAAGTGATATGATTGAGATATTTAAATACCTCCGTGGCATAAATGTTCAGGGAGAGAGCCTCTTTCAATTGAAAGCAAGTTCTGCTACGAGGGGACATGGGATGAGGGTGAAGGGAGATAGATTCAGGAGTGATATGCGGAAATATTTCTTTACGGAAAGAGTAGTGGATCCGTGGAATAGTCTCCCAGTGGAGGTGGTAGAGATGAGGACAGTAACTGAATTCAAAAAAGCATGGGACCAACACAGAGGATCTCTAAAGGTAAAAAGTGGACTGTTGTAGTTGTTATGGAAGGACAGACTAGATGGGCCTTGTGGTCTTTTTCTGTCATCATGTTTCTATATTTCTATGTTTCTTGTCTCCAATACCACTGTGTTCTAAGTGCTTTAGGGATTTTCTGAAACCACTCCGGTTTCTTCTTCTTTACAGAGTGAGCATTTGTTTTAACAGGACCTTTAGGACTCAAGCATTTAGTATCATCAATAAAGCTTTCATACCTGGAGTCTGGCTGGTTTGAATCCGTGGAGTTTTCTCTTTCAGAAACTTTCCTCCTGTAGCAGGTTCTCTGCCTGTAAGCTTTAGGCAAGGCTGTGCTTTCTGGCAGTTTGGTAAAACCTGACGTGGATTCCCTCTTCTCCTTTGGTAAGAACTTAGCTTTGTCAGACAGTGCTTTTCCTTTCTTGCCTGGTAAAACTTGGTTAGTATTTCCAAGAGACGGTAAGCTTTCCTCCAAACCGTTCCCTCTGGTTCTTTGCTTATGTCTCTCTGCTCTTGAGTCAGGAACACTGTGAGAACAGGGAGTGGCACACACTCTAGCTTCAGTGCTTGCTCTAACAAACTCCCGTTGAACAGCTGTACGCTTAGCCTGGCCCTTCTGAACATCACCCTTGTGAACTCTATTCCTTTGGGCTTGCTCAAATAGGATTCTTTCACTTACTCCTTCTCTTGGAGCTGATCCTCTTAATAGAGCTGTTCCTCCTTGTGAAGACGTTCCTCTGTCTCTGTTCCTTCCTTTCTCTTCATCTGCTCCTTTCTCTGCTTGCTCCTCCTCCTTCTCTGCCTTCTCTGCCTTGCTGGCATTCAGTTCTGGCTTATAAAGGAATCTTTCCTTCAAGAGTCTCAGGGAATCCTGGAGATGTTCTTCTGTCATGTTGGAACGTTGTGTACTCTTTGTCATTTTCAGATGGGAAAATGCAGATTCACACAAACAAGTTGTACTGAAACCGGAGTGTACAGCTTCATTGCATCTTCTCAAATTGGGAAATTTGTCTCTAGGCACTATTTATTTTGACAGTTTTGTATACCACCTTATCCTTCAATCAAAGTGGTCACAACACAATTGGAGGATACATTTAACACAAGACAATATGAGACACATAAACTAATACTTACAGGGAACATGGGCAATGGAGGGTTAAGTGGCTTGCCCAAGACCACAAGGAGCACCTGTGGGATTAGGCACACCAGTCCTTCCAGACCAAGGTTGCTGTCCTCTTGTGGGATTTGAACCCCCAGCCTTCCAACCTGAAGTACCTTGCCCCAACCACTAGGCCACTCCTCCACTCCACTAGCTTCCAAAACAATTCTTGCTCAGCACGGGTCTTGAGAAAAATGTCATTTTTAAGGGTTAATATTTCATTTTCAAGAGATGGCTTGTTTAATGAGTAATTTTTACTGATAGCAGCTGCAGTTTCTTTAATATCCACATCTACTTTGAATGGGTAGTACTCCACAACTGTTCCAATTTTTTGGAAGTCACAGAATCTATTTTCGAATTCCTGGATAACAAAACAGATTTCTGTCACATACTTCTCATTCTGAAAAACAAAATTTGGATATTGTCCCAGATGGATATTAGGAAAATGATCAAAAGCGTTGTTTGCAAGGTCAGTCATCATTAGCTCAAATTTGCTCTTGTAGGATGAAACTGTACTCATCATCTTGCCAATGAATTTATTTTTACCTTGTAGTTCAAGGTTCATATCACTTAGTTTGCCTGTAAAGTTAGCGAGAAATGCCAGATCATATAACCACTCCTCATCTTCCAACTCTGCATGGTCATCTCCCCTCTCCTTCAAAAAACCTCTTATTTCATTCAGCAAATCACGAAATCTTTGCAGAAATTTGTGCCTACTTAGCCACCTTACATCTGTGTGCAAAATGATTTCCGCTGCCCCTTCATCAAGAGTAAGATTGAAAAGCCATCTTTGAAGTGATCTTCCACGAACTGAATTTACAATTTTGAAAGTGATGTCCATGACAGTCTTTTTATTGAGTCTCTTGCTTGCCAAAACTTGCTGGTGAATGATGCAGTGGTAAGAAAGGAAATCTGGGAAGTCGTCATGCTGTCTACAGAGGGCTATGAAACCGTTAACCTCACCTGTCATTGCTCTTGCTCCATCAGTAGTGATGGAAACAAGTCTATGCAATGGAAGATTACACTTTGTCACAAAAGAATGGAAAGAACTGAGTATGTCCTGACCAGTAGTTGTCCCTTTTAAAGAAATCATTCCAAGTAGTTCTTTAACACTGAAGTCTTCAAAAACCATCTGGATAAAGACTAGTAACTGGGCTATGTCTCTTATGTCTGTAGATTCATCCAGTTGGAATGAGAAAGCAACACAATTTGAAACATCCTCCAACAATTGTTCAGTTGTGTCTCCACACATCTTTTCTATTCGCTGCACAATGGTGTTTCTTGACAATTGTGCATCTTGAATAGCAGCTAAGATCTCTTTCTTATTTTTAAATCCTTCAAAAAGATTGTCAGCTGCTTCAAGAAAACAATCTTTTACAAATTCCCCTTCAGTGAAAGGTCTGCATTTCTTTGCGATCAGGTTGCTGACCTTGAAGGATGCTATGGTTGCATTGACCGAATGTGACCTTAGCTTCGCCTTCAACTGTTGCTGAGTAGCCAATTTCGATTTAAGGTCTTTGAGCTTCAGTTTACGAATTTCACTTTTGTGTGGAAAATCAGCATCAAAATTATTGCTATGCAGAGCCTTATAATGACATTCCAGATTACCCTTTTTGGGCAAGGATACTGGGGCGTTACAAATTAGACAACAACAGTGGTCTTTCACTATGATGAAGAAGTAGTCCATTTCCCATTCATCATGAAAGTGGTAGGTTTAGCTCATCTTTGGAACACTCATCTTCGTTATACTGGGGTGGCTGGATGTAAGAAGGCCAAATCTGCTAAGTTAGTATAAACACTGGCTGAATCTGGTCCAAAACTGTCACTATCCCAAAGCATTAAAGATCAACAGGAACTGAAGACTTCTGGATGATGTGCAGTACAAGGACTGGAGATGCCAAAACCACACATGCAGTTCTAAAAGTAAAAATAAAAATTCATCATACTGGCATCAATAATCAAATACCACCAAACAATCATCAAAAAACCTCAAACACCTGTCCAGCAAACCAGATAAAATCAAATACCGCCAAACAAGTTCAAATACCACCACACGCGATTTAATAAATTCTGCACACGGTGTAGAATCAACGCAAAGGCAAGACGAAATAAAATTGCAGTGTAGAATCAACGCAAAGGATAGGCAAAATAAAATTGCAGAGGCAAGCAAAAGTCACAGAACCAATTCGAAGGCAAGGCATAGGCAAGTTAGAACAAAATTGGAAAAGCCCGCCAAAATCACCAAATTCTTGACACTTTGTTGTGTCTGCCCAAAAACATTTAATGAACGCCAACTATAAAGCAACCAACGACCAGCACATGACACAACTAATACGGTAAGTGTATTCAGGTAAAGCCCGGGCGAATGGATATCGCCCAGTATATAACACACTTCTAAGGGGTTGATTCTGAGAGGCAGGAGACCAGGTATGACGCCGGGCCTGTGGCGTCTCATTGTGGGGTGCGGGCGGCGGCCCCTGGGACACCCACAAACTATTGGCACGAAAACAACAAGCGCCCCCAATACACCCGCAGGCAAGATTCCCGCAGGCAGGGAAAAAGACAGGCAAAGGATCAGTAGCGGTGGCAAGCCTTCAGCAGATGACTTGCTGGCACAAGCTCTCTCCTAGCTATGGGGTGAGCTGCTGGAGAGATGGAGCCAAGTGGGGCTGGTGATCTACCTCTGTCCCCTCCGCGATCTACCTTTTCGACATGCCTGCTCTAGGATATGGCTACCATGGATATTGAGTGCAAGGGGGTGTGGTTGGCCTCTGCAAGTACTTCAAGCATTCAACTAACAAGAGCTTGGTGAACTCTTCAGCCCATCTGCCATTTTGAAACTCACAATTTAGTGAAACTCAATCACAGCCTCCTCTACAGGCAGGGTGACTTGCACATAGAGAAGGGTCTCATAAATGCAACAGTGTGTGCGGTGATTATACATGCAAAGGTCAGAGGGTTGATTCCATTTTCAGCTCTGGTGTAGCTACATGAACTGTGTGTGCTGCTGTATTTCCTATGCCATGGACTTCTCCCCTGAATTATTCACTGTTTGCTAGCAATTTTTTCCATCAAGTGTCTCCTTGCATTCAGTGCTAAATGTTCCACATTCCATTAAAAGAGGAATGTTTGAAAGTCTACAAATCTCACTCTGGGGACTCGTTAGTTAACCATCCTTGTCATCTATTTTGTGCTTTAGCCCAGATGTGTTGTTTAGTGATAGGAGGCCAGTGAAGTTTGCTTTCTCTTTGAGCTACTTGTACACATTGGGATCCTCATTGCAGGCCCCAGGGCCGGATTTACCTATACGCCACCTACGCCGTGGCATAGAGCCCACAGCTGACAAGGGCCCACAAAAATAGCCGCCTTAAAATTAAATTTAAAAAAAAGCGTTGTTTTTTTTTATTAAATGTTACTTTAGGCCGAGGGGGGGGGGTGGGGTGGGTAGGACTGGTAATGGGCTATTTGGGGGGGGGTTAAGGCTGGAGGTGGGCTGATGGGGTTAGGACTGGTAATGGGCTGTGGGCTGTTGGGGGGGGTTGGAACTGGTAATGGGCTGTGGGCTGATGGGGGCTGTCTGGTAATGGGCTATGGGGGGGCTAGGACTGGAAATGGGCTGGGGGGGTTAAGACTGGAGGTGGGCTGATGAGGTTAGGACTGGTAATGGGCTGTGGGCTGTTGGGGGGTTTTAGAACTGGTAATGGGCTGGGGGGTTAAGACTGGTAATGGGCTGTGGGCTGATGGGGGCTGTCTGGTAATGGGCTATGGGGGGCTAGGACTGGAAATGGGCTTGGGGGTTAAGACTGGAGGTGAGCTGATGGGGTTAGGACTGGTAATGGACTGTGGGCTGTTGGGAGGGGGTTAGGACTGGTAATGGGCTATGGGGGGGCTAGGACTATAAATGGGCTGATGGGGCGGGCTAACACTGGCGGTGGGCTGATGGGGTTAGGACTGGTAATGGGCTGTGGGATGATGGGGGTTAGGACTGGTAATGGGCTATGGGGGGTTAGGACTGATAATGGGCTATGGGGGGGCTAGGACAGGAAATGGGCTGATGGGGAGGGGTTGGGACTTGAGGTGGGCTTATGGGGTTAGGACTGGTAATGGGCTGTGGGCTGATGGGGGGGGGTAGGACTGGCAATGGGCTATGGGGGGCTGACTGGAAATGGGTTGATGGGGTTAGGACTGGAAGTGGGCTGATGGGGGGTTAGGACTGGTAATGGGTTATAGGGGGGCCTTAAACTGAAAATGGGGTGATGGGGGGTTAGGACTGTAAGTGGGTTGATGGGGGGGCTAGGACTGGTATTGGGTTGGGGGGTTGCTAGGACTGGAAATGGGCTGATGGGTGGCTAGGACTGGAAATGGGCTGATGCAGGGACTAGAAGGGAATGGATGCTGGGTGAGGCTGGAACTAGAAGGGAGCTGATGTTGGGGGAGGATTAGAATGGGATGGGGCTGGAAGAGTAAAATGGAGAAGGGAAAAATATTTTGTGTGGGAGGGATAAAAAATCTACAATTGGCCGGGTATTGGGAGAGTAAGTGGGGATTGAGGATGGAGGGGTAAAATTTGAGTGGATGAAATAGGAATGAGGAAAGAGCAAAAGGAGAAAGATTAATATGTTAAAGCAGATGTAGAGAGAGAATGGAAAAAAACTAGAAGAGAGAAGAAAGGACAAATGGACAGCAGACGATGGAGAGTTAGCAGAAGACACGAAGAAGAAACCAGAAGAAAGTGGCTGGAGCAATTGCAGCTGAAAAAAATGCACAAAAGGTAGAAAAATATCTCTTTATTTTGAATTTATTAATTGGAATATGTCAGCTCTGGTAAATGTGCATCATTAACGTCTGCGCTTTGTTTAGTACAAGAGCAAATTAATGTATAGTTTTATTTCTACAGTGTTGTACATTCCAAGTTTGGCTTTTGGGATTCCCAGTTTAATTATTGTCTTCCTGTTTCTAAATTGTGATTACTTGTTTGGTGATGGTCTATGTTCTGCATGTGTAACTGAGCTGAGGTGTTCTGTTTATATAATTCCTATTTGACATTGCCACTTGTTCTCTTTCCCCAGTAGGTCATGTATTGTTGTTCTCTGAAATGTATTGGTTTAATATTTGCAGTGTTGCCTTTTGATTGGTAGAGTATGGTGCTTTGTGAGTCCTGGTAGTGCTGTTAGGATACGGCGGGTTGCTATGGGTTCTAAATGGGCAGTGTTTGTAGTAGTTCCTAATGTGTCTGGCAGTTGGCACTGGATTATAGTAATGTAGAAATCTTTTAGTCTTTCTTTATCCATACACTCATTAAGAGGCACGTTTACTAAAAGTTAGTATATGGTAACATTATGCAAATATTTATGCAAATGAGGCCTCTTATGCAAATGAGGCCCCCGCACCCCCCTTGGGCCGCCCCTGCTGGGGGCCCACAATTTTTGTTGGCGTAGGGCCTCACTCAAGGTAAATCCGGCCCTGTCAGGCCCCATAATGTAATGTAATTATTACATGGTGGCAAAGGTTGGACTGGCTGACACTCTCATCCCTGCAACTGTGTAACATGGAAACTCAGCAACTCTGTCCAGGACATGTTTACCCTGGCATTTCAATGAGAAGGGGCAGGGTTGCCTGCAGTGAGGTAGCTACTTTCCATATAGGGTGTGGTTCAGATAGATTCACAGGTACCCTGACTGATAGGTGGTTCAACTGGCTGTGGTTGGTGAACCACATGCTCAGAGTTAGTGGTTCAAGATCAGTTTTTGCCAAGTACATTTACTCTGTAGCTGTATTTCCCATGACAGTGACAATTCTCATATTAACTTTTTATGCACCCTGCTTGGCATTTGTACCCCATCACTTGTAAATGTATAATAGATGTTGCTCACCCAGCAGTCAGCCGCCTCCATATCTTCCCTCCTCAAATTACACAGGTACACTACCAAAAAACTGCCTCCAGTTTTGCAACTGATTCCTATAGATTTTGGGGTGCTGAATCCAGGAAAAATAGCCAAAATGTTCCATCACGTCACGTTTTCTTGCAAAATTAGATTTCTTACCCATATAAGGAATGTTCACATAATTTCTTTTTAGCCGACTGCAGTTTATTTTCTTGGCCCAAAATAGAGGTTGTAATGGTTAACTAACTAGAAATACTCCCTCATATTTTAGAGTGTTTTGTATTCATTTTATACATTAACAGGACAATTGGGAGGCGGGGGGCTAAATCCAGTACTCGCGCTGGCGCATGTTCTTTCCTGTTCGCCTCGCCTCGTTCGCTCGCTCAAACACGATAGTTGCGACATGAACGTTCCTGTCAAATTTCAGTTTCTTGCAAGTTCATTATTACCTTTTGTTTGCTCAATCGTAATCCAGCTTTATTCCGAAGTGGTTCACTACAGTTGTAGTTTGCAGTGCTGTGTATTTGTGATGGCTCACAGAGCCAGAGGTTGCGTCAACTCTCCGGACAGTTTTTGTTTTATTTGTGGGGAATATACCGTGAAAAAGCGGCAGAGGAACATTTCTGCATTTATTAAAAAAGTATATTTCGCCTATTTCGGTTTGAAGTTAGGCGATCAAGACAAACCGTGGGCTCCTCACAAAGTGTGCAAGACATGTGAGGAAGATCTACGCTTATGGATGAAAGGTAAAAAACAAGCATTTCGTTTCGGAATACCTATGATGTGGCATGAACAAAGAGACCACAGCAGTGACTGCTATTTTTGCTCTTGCATTGTGAAGGGATACAACTTAAAAAATAAGAACGTAATAAGTTACCCCAACCTTCCCTCAGCAATTAGGCCTATCCCTCATAACAACGAAGTACCTGTGCCTGAACCACCAAAATCTTTGGATCATATTTGTGTGGACGGTTCTGATCATGATGAGACTCATCAGATGGCTTTTCCCGATGAGTCCAGTACTTCCGAGTTTGAAACTGAACCAGATCCGAAACCTGAACTTTTCTCTCAAGCTGAATTGAATGATTTAGTCCGGGATTTAGGACTCCCAAAAGATGCTGCCCAACTGCTAGGTTCTCGGCTTAAACAGAAAAATCTATTGTCACCAGGAACAACTTTTTATTGGTACCGCAACCGCGAGACACAATTTTTGAAGTATTTCAGCAAAGAGGAAGATTTGGTATTTTGCAACGATATATACGGCTGTTCATTGATTCGTCAAAAGACAGCATAAAAGGTGTTCTTCTTCATAATGGCAACACATTCGCTTCAGTTCCTATTGCTCACTCTGTTATTCTCCAAGAAAAATACGAGAATTTGGCCCTGATTCTTCAGAAGATTCGTTATGATGAGCATAAGTGGATGATTTGTGGAGACTTTAAAATTCTATCCATGCTATTAGGGCAGCAATCCGGTTTCACCAAATATCCCTGCTTCCTTTGCTTGTGGGATAGCCAGGCCCGCGACCTACACTGGGGGAAAAAAGACTGGCCAATTCGGGAGTATTTGAGACCCGGTGAGAAAAATGTTCTTCATGAGAGCTTGGTACCTCGTGATAAAATTCTATTACCACCTCTCCACATTAAGTTGGGTCTCATTAAGCAATTCATCAAGTCCCTTCCAAAGATGGTGAGTGCTTTCGGTACCTTTGCTCAAAGTTCCCCTGACTTTCTGAAGCAAAGCTAAAGGAAGGAGTGTTTGTTGGCCCTGATATAAGGAAACTCATTTCAGATGGAGCATTCGCTGAAACGATGTCTGAGAAGGAAAAAGAAGCCTGGGATTCCTTCAAGGATGTTGTTCTCAAATTCTTAGGGAACAGGCGGGATGAGAACTATAAGGATATTGTTGCCAGGATGCTCAATGCCTTCAAAGAACAAGGCTGTAACATGAGCCTGAAAGTCCATTTCTTGCACTCCCATGTGAACTACTTTCCCGAAAACCTGGGGGCGTACAGTGAAGAACAAGGTGAAAGGTTTCACCAGACATCAAGGACACAGAGAGAAGGTACCAAGGAAGATGGAACACCACTATGATGGCTGATTTCTGCTGGTTGCTGCTGCGGGAAACCCCAGATGAAAAATACGCCAAGCAGCGCACCAAGAGAAGCATTCGGGGGAAGAAGAAACGGGCCCACCAGGAGATTGATTGACCCAAGAATGACTTTAAAATCTAAACTGTGTTGACAAATATCGTGTTTTTACTAAACTTTGAAATAAAAATTTGCTAGTTATTACCACAGTGTCGGATCTCATTTATTAGAATTTTATTTTCACACCATCGGGTGTTTGTCTTCATGTATTGCAATGGTGCAGTTTGCGTTTTCTATTCTTACATACATACCTGTACAACATTTTTTGCACATTTCTTTGCTTTGCTTTGTGTCTAACCTCGCTCTTATATGCTCAATGTTTGTGCACATGTATGTGGCTGTTTTAAGTGCAGACAATTTTGCTACCATCACAGTGTGTTTGTTGACATTACTCTATTCTTATGTGCTGCCTTGTTACAATTTTCTTTATTCTTATTTGAATAACTACTAAACAATTAGTATAAAGAATTCATCCAAGAAACTTTTATCTCGATCGCACTCAATCTGAAACGTTCACCTCAAACTGCTAACCCAATGTAGCAAAAAATCTGTACGTGATGGAGCAAATTGGTTACCAGATTTGGATTCAGCGCACCAAAAAACGTAAAAATCAATCGAAACATTAGAGGCAGTTTAAAAAATTTTTTTAGTGTACCTGTGTTATTGGAACAGTGCTGAGTGATTCAGGATATAGGAATCATGGGTTGACTCAGCAAACCTGGTCACCACATTCAGTATGCACATGTTTGCATCACATACCATCTGCACATTGAGGGAATGAAAGTGTTTTTGGTTCCAGGTCACCACTTCCCTGTCTTTGGATGGGATAAGTGCCATATGTGTGCAATCTATGGCTCCCATCATGTGTAGTGGGCCTGCAATTCTCTCAAATTGCTGTTGAGGGTCACCCACTGTTGCCTTTTATTAGGAAATACAATGTAATTCCAAACCCGGCTGTTCATAGCTTGCAGTACCTGGTGGAAGTATCTGGACATTCCTCCAACTGCAGCCACAGATGTTTGGAAGCAGCCAGAGGAAAAGAATTGTAGAGCACTCAGGAGGTTGACCAGCCTGTGACCGGGCTGCAAGAGGCTCAAGGTCAGGTCTTAGATCCTCATAAATCTCTCTTATGGCCCCTAAGCTCAGCCTGTAGAAGAAGGTGACTTGGTCCTTGGGAAGGCTGAGGAGGGCTTTCTGTGCTGGACTTCCCTTCTCCAAGGATGCAAGCACTGCTGCTCTCCAGGCTGATGCCCCTGCACATTGTCCCCCACCACCTGAACATGGATGGGGTGGGGCTAGTCCAGATGTTTTTAGGCCTCCATTGTAGCTTCTTCTTCCTCTTCCATTCACACATATAAATTTTCTGTACTATGATGAGCCATAATGTAGCAAGGAAGGGATCTCAATCCACAATGCTTTATAGGCTGAACTGTGGGTGGAGCATACTGCATACATCTGACTGTAATTTTAACACTCAGTAACATGTGTTAATGGGGCCAGGGAGCCCTTAATGCCTGCTCAGAGCTGTCATTAAGTTTTCCAGCAGCTGCGCCTGTATGCACGGTACTGGAATGGCCTTTATGAGTACATACCCTGTCTCTACCTATGCTCTGAGCAGTTAGCGCCCCTTCTCCACCCCTTTGCATCATAACAGATGGTAACATATTACCGCCTGTTAAGCCTGCATTATCAGTGCTTTCCACGGCGGTAACCACCACCGGGTGCCGATAACGCTTGCTAATGGCACTTTTGCGCCCTTACTGGTCCTTAGTAAAAGTACCCCTTAGAGTCATCAACACATTCTTTTACCTGTAGAGAGAGCAAGCACACACATACATACACAGCAAAGTTTAATATTTGAAAATATGCTGTTCAATTGTGCATTTTTACAGCATTGATGTAAGAAGGGTGGTATTGTGAGGATCATGATTGTTAAATTTAATCATCAGACTTTAGGGGAGTAGGGGCATAAGGTTTGCCTAGGGTGCCCAATACCCTTACACCGATCTTACCCATGTGTAACCCCTATAAAGATGCTGTTTGAAGTTTATTTATAAAATGCCTTTTCTGTTATGCATCACCCCTAATGTGCCTGTTGTTTCTTTGGCAGCACTATACATATTTTAAAAGAGGCTCAGTTCGTTGCCAAACCTTTTATAAAATACTTGTGTAATTTCATATAGACTTTTGGACATCCCTTCCCCCCCGTAGATGACCTATACAAAGTCATCCTCAAGATGCTTAAAATTAACAAGAAATGTCAAAAGAAGTAATGGAATCTATTTTCTCCATGAATAGCAAAAGTATGTATCCACTCAAGGGTTTGGCATCATCGGGGAGCTCCCATAGCAGTACTGTTCCCCTAGAATTCCAGAAAACCTTAAAGGCTTTCTAAATATGCACAGAGCTTCCCATGATGAGAATTGCTTCCCTTCCCTCCTTAGATGATAACATAACTGTTAGTGTCCAAATGGGGAAGGAGGGAGGGATAGTATGTATGCATTTCCCTGCAGTTGACAGAGAGCCCCCATTACAGGTATCCAACAATGCTTTTTCTATGGACAAGCAGGGGAAATATCCTCCATGCTAGAGAGTAAATGCAAAGCTGAAGGTTGACCATGGAAAAGAACAACTTGAGCAACCCGAGAAAATAGTCAGTGGGTGGCTGAAAAGGTGAAACCAAGATGAATTTTTAGGGCAACCCAAACCATGCCCAGAACAAACACCCTTCAAATTCCCATCTCATGTCTATACCTTGTCATGAGGCTGGTACCAATAAAGATACAGAGTTGAAAAGAAACTCTGTTTTTCACAGAGCTCTAGGTGTGCAATTACCTCAAAGCACAGCTAGAGGTGGCAGGAGTGATTCTACAGAGCCTAATGAGGCTAGGAGAGCTAACCAGTTGCACCTGGAAATGAGCCCGGGAGATTCAAAGGGAAGATCCCTTTATAAACGGAAGCTTAATGCTACCACAGCAGACGAAGAAGGAGAAAGGGAAGGAGCAGGAGAAGCAGCAGAAGCTGGAGCAACAGAAGGAGAAGGAACAAGGATTACGGCTAAAGTAGGAAGGAGAGACCTGAAGGAAGGAATCCTCCTTGAGCAAGCCCAAAAGGACAGAATTCACAGAGGTAGAGTTCAGAGGGGCCAAGCTACGAGAGCTGCTGTTCAGAGGGAGTCTGTTAAGGAAAGCAGTCAGGCTGGAGGGTATGCCACTCCCTGCTTAAGCAACGTTCCTGAGTCCAAAGCTGAAAGACATATACAGAGAGCCAGAGAGCCAGGCTTGGAGGAAAGCCTGCAGGCATTGGAGTATGCTGAATAAGCTTTACCAGGTACCCGAGGGAAAGGAGTTTTTAACAAAGCTACTTTGTCATTGAAGCATAGAGCTGGAGAATCCGCACCAGGTTTTACTAAGCTTTCAGGAAGTCCATCACTGCCCAGAAGCTTTGACAGAAAACCTGTTGTCACAGAGACGTGCATGAGAGAGAAGGCTCCAGAGCTTCAAGCTACAGAAACTCAAGGTATGAAAGTTTTATTCCTGCTAAAGAGAGCTTAACTCCTAAAAGCACTGCTAAAGCTAAAACTCAGTTTGTGAGAAGAGGAAAGAAACCAGAGTGGTTTGAAGAACTACCAAAAGACTTTAAAGCACAGTCTTATTGGAGGCAAGATAACAGAGACAGTCCATATAAATCTGTAACTGCCAGGGACAGCGTGTGCTCTGAGGGGGAAAGTAGTGAAGCAGAATTTATGGAAATAGAAGAAGCAAATACTATTCCCATTCCTCAGGAAGAAGCTATGGATTGTAGTTTGTGTATGGCTTCTAGCCTAGAATCCATAGCGTCCATGTAAAGAAGAAGTCTTGTTTAATTGCTTTACCATGGAATGAATTGAATTCCTCCCTTTAACCCTTACAACTAATTGTGAAGATATTAACAATTGGTTTTACCTGCTTATTACTGGAACCTTTATGAACAAAGGACATTCTTTGATTTCTAGTGTCTTAATGAACCCTTGCACAGAGGGGAAATAAAAGCCTTGTTGCCCTACACTCGTGGCTTACTTATTGATTTCTCACAAGGAGCTGAAATGCCTAAGACCAATCACCATTTTGGCCTTAAAATACCCCACGCTCCTTGAAAACAAATATGTTGTACAGCATGCCCTTACTGCCATTGGCCACTAGGGGATGCCAGCATGACAACCTCTAAACAGCGGTATTGCAAAACTTACACATTTAGCACATTTACACATGTAAACATAACTATTGGCATATATAAAAACTGTGCAAGTCTTCTAAGAAGACCTTAATAACCTGCCAAATTGTTACATGTGTTAGAATGCAGAAAATAAAAAAGAAATGTGAAAACTCTAGTGTTTTCAGAAAGCAGAATAGCTATCTTTCTTATTACTTTAAGTACGGATTGGTTCTTTTGTAAATTATTTGTTAAACCCTCTACAAACTCTTGTTGCTGTTAGATTGCCATTTCTTTGAACTGAGATAACTATATAGTAAACCTTCTTACCCCAGGACAAACAGGAAAATGATCCTGCTAACACTATCTCTGGAACAGCTGTTTCCTTCCGGCACTCTCCATGAGTTTAAACTGCGCAATGCTCAGAAGACTATGAGAACAGCACAGTAAAAAGAATTAAGTAGTTCCAGAAGGAAACAGCTGCTCCAGCAGGTAGGCAGTTCTAATAGCATTACAAAACCCTTAAGACAGGCTCACAGTTCTTCTGGATTCCACAGAACCCAGTTAGAAAAACACTGCTATAGACTAACATATGGAAGGTAATTTTATAGCAGGGGGCCTAGTTTTAAAGGGCAACCAAGATATCTAATGTGGCCGAATTTTATAAAGACACACAGGTGTCTATGTGTATTTACAAAATATTAGCGCAAATCTAGCAGCAGTCATGGCTACACTGAGGACACAGACATTTATGCCTGCTAGGAGCAGGCGTAAATGCTCATGGTTAAGTTGCATGAGTACATGCATAAATTGGCATATTTTATAATCGCCTTATGTACTTTGTGACTCTGCTCACACTCCATCCAGACCATGTACTTGACCGCCTATAACAGATACACAGGAAAATAGATTGATAAAATTACTTTAGATACGCAGGAAAATAGATTGATAAAATTACCCTCCTAATGATCTAGAAAGGGCCCACATAATGGGCTCCAAACACTCATGGTTTGTACTTCTGTGCCAAAGACTATTAATGTGATAGTTAAGCCAAGAGTGGGAGGAAATTAGAGGCCCTTTTTCTAAAGTATGCTAAACAGTTAACGTGCATTTTTTCATGCAGTGACCCCCTATGAGGGCCGCGTATGTGGTAACTGTTAGCACAGTGGCATCACAGTTAAGTGTTGGGCTGGTAAATGGGTGGATTAGGGGCCGAGACTGGGCATGATGAGCACACTGCAGTTAGCAGTGGGGAATATACCACACGCTGTTAATGCTGCAGTTAGCGCGGGTGCAGCTAATGCCACCTCAATAGGTAGAATAAGTGTACCCACAGTAATTGCAGCATGCATTAGGGTACACATCCACACGTCAACTGTCCACAGGTACTACAGAGACTTTGCACTTGACACACTTTAGTTTTCATGCTAAATGCACATTAGGTGCAAAAACTTAATGTACTTTCGTAAAAGGGCCCCTTAGTTAGATGGAAAAATCCTGCTGGCCTGCATATGAATTTTCAGGTGCCAAAGCCCAATGCCCCCACCCTTAGAAACAGAATGGTTTAAAAACAATTGACATGGTAACACAGCCAAATTGAATTTTCAAAAAAAACCATCTGAATTGACTAGATAAATGATTTTATCTATGTGTAAATAATATTTTAACTTTTTAAATATAGCTCAGTGTCTAACTATAATTATAACTAGGGCTTCTGATTTTGGTTTAACTGAACCACCCCAATACAAATATAATTAAAATAGATGTTTATTGGATAGATATGGGAAAAACACTACATCCTGTAGTGCTTTCTCCCTCCCTCCCTTGGTTTATCTTGTGTCCATTCAGTTTTTGTTCTTTTTCTGTACTGACTCCTCCTAAGTTACGCAAACATACATATTTGATTTTACCCCAAAATATAATGCTACCTGTCTCACAAAAACACTGGGGGGGGGGGGAGGATAGTCAGTGGAGGTGGTTAGCACTTGTAAAGCGCATAGTCATCACCACTGAATATTAAGCCTGGATATTGAATGCTGGGGCCATATCTGGCCACCAGCATTGAAAATCCAGGTTTCCACGCAGCCCAGAACCTGACCGGGCAGTAGTGATATTGAGCTGCTGCCCGGTTAACTCCCATGGATAAAGGTAGGCAAGCCTTTGCCATGTCTAACTTTACCCATGGGGTACTAACTGGGCAGCGGCTCAAGATCACCACTGCCCGGTTAGCAACAGTTGCCACTTCTCCTCTCCCCCCGAATGCCCATAACACACCCCGATGCTAAATGCATAGCATCGGGGCATGTTGCACTGGCACCACGGATAACTATTGGCACTAACCACGTCTGCAAACCATGTAAATGCCTTTGAATATCCCCCCCCCCCCCTGTTTTTTATATCCTCTAAGAGCCCCTAATTAGTTGGAATTAATATCTAGATTTACAATTTATAAATGCCTAAGAATAGAAGCACTAATAATGATTCATGAAATAGTTCATATTTATAGACCATTCACTTCCCCATCGCTTCCTCTCCACACTGCCAGTTTTGGAGCCATCAGGAGCCCTATTAGAGACTCTTTTTGGAGTCCAGTGGATTGCAGGATCCGAGGCATAATGGCTTTACTAGGGGCTGGTCTTGTCAGACAAATTTAATTAATATCTTTGACTCAGCGACCGTAAAGTTTATGGTTATGTTTATGTTTATTCAGTGGGATGGCACCAAAGCAGTTTAAAATAAAACAAAATGGAGGAGCGGGAATAGAAAAGGCAATCCATTACAATACAAGAAAAGGAAAGCAAGTAGAAAGCAGGGAGGGTTGGACCGAGGGAGAGCCCTAGATGGGGTGTACTTAGATTTCAGTAAAGCCTTTGACACCATTCCACACTGACGACTTATAAATAAATTGAGCATCCTAGGAATAGACCCTTAAATGACTGGCTGGATTAGAAATTCATTGAGTGGGAGGTAACAAAGGGTACAGGTAAATGTAGCTCACTGTGAGGATAAGGATGTAACCTGTTGTTAGTGATATTGCGGAAGGGCTGTTGGGTAAGGTTTGCCTCTTTGCAGATGATATCAAAATCTGCAATAGAGGAAACAAACACCCAGCAAGGAGTAGATAACATGAGGAGGAATCTAGCTAAGCTTGATGGTCGAGAATGTGATAGCTAAGATTTAACACTAAAAAATGCAGGGTCATGCATCTGGGCTGCAAAAATCCAAGGGAGTGATACAGTATAGGACAGCGATGGCAAACCTATGGCACGCGTGCCAGCTGTGGCACGCGAAGGCCTTGCAGCTGGCACGCGGGTAGGTCCGCAAAAAAGAAAAAGCTGGCTCTGGCTGCTGCCGCGGACGCAGCAGCGGCAGAGTGCAGTGTCCCGCGGGGCCCCCTCCGCCCGCTAAGCCCCTCTGCAAGGGCTTTCAGATTCGCGAGGGAGAGCGTCTCCCTCGCGTCTCTGTTAAGCCCGCAGGGGCTAATGGGAAATTTCCCATCAGCCCCTTTAGACGCGAGGGACTGATGGGAAATTTCCCATTAGCCCCCGCGGGCTTAACAGAGACGCGAGGGAGAGCGTCTCCCTCGCGAATCTGAAAGCCCTTGCAGAGGGGCTTAGCGGGCGGAGGGGGCCCCGCGGGACATTGCATTCTGCCGCGGCAGCGGCAGCGGCAGCAGCCAAAGCCAGCTTTTTTTTTTTTTTAATATGCCATGGGGGGGGGGGGTTAGGACTGCTAATGGGCTAGGGGGGGGTAGGACTGCTAATGGGCTAGGGGGGTAGCGGGTAGGACTGCTAATGGGCTGGGGGGGTAGGGCTGCTAATGGGCTAAGGGGGGTAGGACTGCTAATGGGCTAGGGGGGGTAGGACTGCTAATGGGCTGTGGGCTGATGGGGGCTGTCTGGAAATGGGGTGATGGGGGGTTAGGACTGGTAATGGGCTATGGGGGGGTTAAGACTGCTAATGGGCTTTGGGCTGATGGGGGCTGTCTGGAAATGGGGTGATGGGGGTTAGGACTGATAATGGGCTATGGGGGGGGCTAGGACAGGAAATGGGCTGATGGGGAGAGGTTAGGACTGGATGGGCTGTGGGCTGTTGGGGGGGTTAGGACTAGTAATGGGCTATGGGGGGGTTAAGACTGGTAATGGGCTGTGGGCTGATGGGGGCTGTCTGGAAATGAGGTGATGGGGGTTAGAACTGCTAATGGGCTATGGGGGGGGGTTAGGACTGATAATGGGCTAGGGGGGGGCTGGGACAGGAAATGGACTGCTGGGGAGGGGTTAGGACTTGAGGTGGGCTGATGTGGTTAGGACTGGTAATGGGCTGTGGGCTGATGGGGGGGGGTTTAGGACTGGCAATGGGCTGTGGGGGGCTGACTGGAAATGGGCTGATGGGGTTAAGACTGGAAGTGGGCTGATGGGGGGTTAGGACTGGTAATGGGCTATGGGGGGTTAGGACTGATAATGGGCTATGGGGGGGTTAAGACTGGTAATGGGCTTTGGGCTGATGGGGGATGTCTGGAAATGGGGTGATGGGGGGTTAGGACTGGTAATGGGTTATAGGGGGGGCTTAAACTGAAAATGGGGTGATGGGGGTTTAGGACTGGAAGTGGGTTGATGGGGGGCTAGGACTGGTAATGGGTTGGGGGGTTGCTATGACTGGAAATGGGCTGAGTGGAAGGGGAGGCTTGAACTGCAAATAGCTGATGGGGAGGGAGCTTGGAATGGAAATGGGCTGTGAGGGAAGGGAGCTAGGACTGAAAATGGGCTGATGGAGCAGCTAGGATAGGACTGGAAATGGGCTGTTGGGGGGAGCTAAGATTGGAAATGGGCTGTGGTGGGGGCTTGAATTGAAATGGACTCATGGAGGGGCTAGAACTGGAAGTAGGCTCATGGGGGGGCTTGGACTGGAATTGGACTGAGTGGAGGGGAGCTATGATTTGACATGGGCTGATGATGGGGCTAGGAAATGACTAGAAATGGGCTGATGGGGGGCTAGGATTGGAAATGAGCTGATAAAGGGACTCAGACTGAAAATGGATGGGGGAGCTAGGACTGGAAATGGGTTGATGGGGGGCTAGGACTGGAAATGGGCTGATGCAGGGACTAGAAAGGAATGGATGCTGGGTGAGACTGGAACTAGAAGGGAGCTGATGTTGGGGGAGGATTAGAATGGGATGGGGCTGGGAGAGTAAAATGGAGAGGGGAAAAATATTTTGTGTGGGAGGAATGAAAAATCTACAATTGGCCGGGTATTGGGAGAGTAAGTGGGGATTGAGGATGGAGCGGTAAAATTTGTGTGGATGAAATAGGAATGAGGAAAGAGCAAAAGGAGAAAGATTAGTATGTTAAAGCAGATGCAGAGAGAGAGAATGGAAAAAAAGACTAGAAGAGAGAAGAAAGAACAAATGGACAGCAGACGATGGAGAGTTAGCAGAAAACATGAAGAAACCAGAAGAAAGTGGCTGGAGCAATTGCAACTGAAAAAAAATGCACAAAAGGTAGAAAGATATCTCTTTATTTTGAATTTATTAACTGGAATATGAAACCTCTGGGAAATGTGCATCATTAACGTCTGTGCTTTGTTTGGTACAAGAGGAAATTAATTTATAGTTTTATTTCTACAGTGTTGTACATTCCAAGTTTGGCTTTTGGGGTTCCCAGTTTAATTATTGCCTTCCTGTTTCTAAATTGTGATTCCTTGTTTGGTGATGGTCTATGTTCTGCATGTGTAACTGAGCTGAGGTTTAATTGACGTGCTGGCACTTTGAGGAAATTCTTTGGTTTTGTGCGGCAGTTTGGGCACTCGGGCTCAAAAAGGTTAGCCATCACTGGTATAGGAGGTGAAGTACTTCAGTCCACAAAAGAAGAGCGGGATTTGGGGGTATTGATAATCTGGTGATCTGATGATTTTCAGGTGGCCAAATAGGAAGAAAATGTAGAGGCAAAAGTCAGAAGGATGCTTGGCAGCATAGGGACAGGAATGACCAGCAGGAAGAAGGAAATGATAGTGTCTCTGATTAAGTCTTTGGTGAGACCTCATTTGGAGTCTTGTGCACAATTCTGGAGACCACACGTTCAAAAGGATACAAACAGGATGGAGTCAGTGCAGAAGGTAGCTACCAAAATGGCACTTAGTCTCTTGATCACCAACTATGTGTTTCCTTAGCATTCCCCTAGACATATCTTTGTCTACAGCTATTGTGTTGTCTGTCTTGACTAGATTGCAAGCTCTGATGAGCAGGGACTGACTTTTGCATATGTCTGCATACTTTCTGTAACGCCATATAAATGATCAGTAGTAGTAGTAATAGTAGTAGTAGTAATCAGTAAACTTTGTCATAAGGTATATGGGAACAAATTTAAAGATCTCAATATGTATACTTTAAAGGAAAGCTGAGAGAGAGGAGATATGATAAAGAAATTTAAATACCTCCATGGCATAAATGTACAGGAGGAAAGCCTCTTTCAATTGAATGAAAGCTCTGCAAAGAGGGTGGCATAGGATGAAGGTGAAAGGGGATCGACTCAGGAGTAATGTGTGGAAATATTTCTTTATTGAAAGCATGATAGATGCATGGAACAGTCTCCCAGTGGAGGTTGTAGAGATCAGGACAGCATCTGAATTCAAGAAAGCATGGGGCTAACACAGATGATCTCTAAATATAGAAAAGGGACTGTAGTAGTGGATATGGAAGGACAGACTGGATAGGCCATATGGTCATTTTCTGCCATTATGTTTCTATGTTTCTTCTCTTGGAAGACTGACTCAATTGCAAGGGAGGAAAACTAAAATGCCAAAGTTTCCAGGGAGTAGTTGGTACCAGCATGGAAGCATCTGTGGAACTTGGAGAGAACTGAAGGAGCAGCATAGTCGTACCGAGTTTAAAAGAGAGAGGACACGCTGTCCAGTTTTCACCTGTCTGCTCAATTTGATAGCTTCAGGTGGCTAGTCAGTGTTCCTCAAGCACCACATTTTCACAGCAGTTTTTGACTTGTCACTGCCATCATCTGGGACCTTCATCATAGAAAAACTGGCACCATATGGATGATTGATCTTTCAATTGAAGGCAAGCTCTGCTATGAGAGGACACAGGATGAGAGTGAAAGGGGATAGTTTCAGGAGTAATATGTGCAAATATTTATTTGTGGAAAGAGTGGTAGATGTGTGGAATAATGTCCCAGTGGAGGTGGTGAATACGAAGACAGTATCTAAATTCAAAAAGCACAGGACAAACACAGAGGATCTCTTAAGGTAAAAAGGGGACTTTTGTAGTTGATATGGAAGGGCAGACTAGATAGGCCAAGTGGTCTTGTTCTGCTTCATGTTTCTATGTTTCTACTCAGTCCCAGATTTAGATATAGGCCACATAAGCAATTGCCTAGAGTGCCACAATTTGAAGGCACCAAATACCCAGGCCAAAGAGGAGCCTTTTCCTACTTTGTTTAGGGTCAGGTGCATGTGCTGCTTCAAAGGGGCACCACTGTGGCACCGTAGCTTTTCTCTGCTCCTCTTCAGTGTAATAATGGTTAATATAATTTGATCAACCACCTTTCAATAGGATAGACAGCAAAATGGTTTACATGATGATAATAAACCCTAACCTAACTGACTTTACCTAATTGGCTGTCCAATTTTTGTGATTTCTGACCTCTACCACACACACACACACACACACACACATCCTTTGGCTGTCTGGGACTAGCTATCTGGTCTTGCCTCTATGGGCATCAAAATCTTAAATCCGGCCTTGCTTCTATTAATATACCCCCCCCCCCCCAACATCCCTAACCATCCACAGTCATACAGTCACTTGCACCTTCCCTCTCCCACAAATCCTCCCTCACCACTTATCCCCCCCTTTGCCACACAAAACCCATCTGGTTACTGGCACATTAAACCCTGGTAGTACCCATGCAATCCCAGTATCCCACACACATACACATACAAAGGGCCGGCCCCAGAGTAGGTTCTAGATGTTGGTACCCTAAGCAAATTTAAGCCTTATGCTCCACTGGCTGTCAGAATTTATTTTTTAGTTTTGAATGTCTTGCTCTTTGCTGCCCTCCAGAAGCTGCTAACCTAGGTGACCGCCTAATTTACCTGATGGTGGTCCAGCTCTGCACATACACACACTCACTTAGAGAAACACCTTTATAAGATGCTTAGAGCATTTAGATTGACTACACAGTGGGAGGGGGAGCGGGAGCGAGAGCACTGGAGACAGGAAGGGGGAATTGTGAGAGTGACAGCTGGGAATGAGGATGAAGGACTGAGAGAGAGAGTGTGAGCGACTGCTGAGGTGAGAGAGGAGAGACTGAAATAGAGAGAGGGAGAAATAAAAAGAAAAGAGAGAAAGAGGGGAAGTGCTGGGAACAGGGAAGTACAACTGTGAGAGAGAGAAAGCAAAAGTATGATGGTGTCAGGGAGGGAGGGGTTATGGGATATAAAAATATGTTTGGAATACAGAGTGATGTCAAGAAGAGAGAGTAAAATGATACAAGGTGTGAGATCGGAGAGGAAGAAAGAAGAGAAAAAGGATCCGCTCAAGAAGCACTGTTCTAGATAAAATAAAACATAGGGGAAAACTATGAAAACTGCTAATTATTTGATGTTAATAAAATTATTTTTTTTCTGTCATTTCAATAACAAATGGCCATGAATAATTAACTGTTTCACATTGACTGACAAGTGAAAAAAGGACACGTCAAATCTAGACAGCAAGAATATACAATTACTTATATAACCAGCCTGAATATTGTTTTTAACGAAGCTTATGCACTCGGCATTGGTACCAACCCAAAATCCTTTTGACATACCAGGTGTCTAAATTCAGGCACTCAGCACTAATTAGTTTTCAAAGGGGACAATTCAGGCACCATTAAGGAACTTATGTATATAGAACAGCTTTCTTCATGCACAAGTAAGTTCTCATGAATTTCCCAGGGGTATACATGCACAAAGATATCTGCTAGCATCACATAGCACATACTTTTATGTGATATATGTGTTGGTGTTCTTGGGGAAGAATAGGCAGAGCTGAAACAAAATCATTGCTTATGCATATATGTTCTAAAATAACTTTCTTGTTTTTTCTTTTCTTTTTTTTTTTTATTGATTTCAAAATGCATTTACACAATACAAACAAGGTCAATCCAGAACAAGAACAACTAAGTCAGATGTACAACCATCAAATAAGGAAACATATCTCTTGATATAGCCCACATTATGAAACTTGGCTGAGTAGTAACATCACTCCATACTTAAGAAAATAAGACACAAGGCCCATAGAAAGGAGGCTAAACTATTCATGGACGCCCTGTGCTTCAACCGGTGCTTTCCGCTTCTCAAACAAGAAACTTTCCAAATGAGTAACTTCAGTGAAAACATAGGAGACATCCTTCCAAGTAATTATACATTTACACGGGAAACAAAGGAAAAATGAAGCATCTCCTAAAGACAATACCTGAGGTTTTAAGGCCAAAAACAGCCCATGCCTAAGCTGGGTACTTCGTGATACATCAGGAAAAACATTAACAAGATGACCACAAAACTTAATAGCCTTGTGTTTAAAGAAAGCACGAAGTGCACACTGCTTAACATCTTTAGACAAAAAGGTCACTAACAAAGTGGAACAGGTATCAATTGTATCCAGGGAGTCTTCCAAAAAGGCAGTGAGGTTAGAAATAGTAGGCTCAATTACATCAAATTCTCCCTCAACAGGGTTAACTCTCTTGGAGCTGGGGGAAATATAATACAACTGAGAAACTGCTATAGAATCAGTAAGTAGTAGAACTTCTTTAAGGTACTTATCCAATAATATTTTAGGAGCGAGGAGGTTAGAGATAGGAAAGTTTAAAAAACGAAGGTTACAAGAACGTGCGGAATTCTCCATCGCTTCAATTTTACTATGTAGAGCTAGTGGGTCTTTAATACCCGCTGCCTGAGCAGCATGCATAGATCCCATCTGGCCCTCCAATTTAGAAACAGCTGTATCAAGCAAAACCGTCTTACCATCTAATTGTTGTAAAGAGATAACAGTCTCTTGTGAAAATTTGGACAAGGAACTTAAGGTACCAGAAATCTTATCATCAATAGACTTTAAAACTCCCCAGACATCTTTCAATGTAATCTCTATGTCAGAGGACATAGTCGAGAGTAGAGTAACACTACCCTACATAACAGAGACAACCGGTTGAGGCAAAGAAAGAGAAACATTTAAACCCCTTACCCCCTAAAATAACTTTCTGATGGATTAATTATAGATATCGTTTTCACTTTGAAGTTAATTGTAGTCGGGGTACTTCCGGGCTGTCTGGACATACAAAATCTAGACGGCCTGAAGTTGTACCCTATTCTGTACCTGCAGGAGCAAGACATCCCCATTGGGTCAGAATCAGGCATTTAGATGGGCCGGACGTGCCCCGATTCTGGTTCGCTGCACAAACAGCTCCCTCCCCATCGAACCCTCCGAATGCTCGTGCATGGCGCCCAGTGCCATGGCATCCCATCGCCAAGGCACCAGGATGCCATGTAGGATCCCCGATGCCCCACAGATGTTAAAAGATGCTGTTCCCCACCACCTGGGATGTGGGGAACCTCCTGGTGCTCCTCACCTCTTTGGGGGTCCTCCGGTGCAGATCCTCTTCCTCAGGGAGACTTATTTCACCGCTGTGATGGAATACGTTCCCTGACCAACTCTGCCTTCCCAGACGTATAGGGCTGCGACCAGAATCGGCCCTGTACATCCAGGGTCATGGGCCTGCCTTCCCCCTGCCCACACTCCACCTCCAGCCCCCGTCCAGAGCTCCCCGCACATCTCCTCTGACCCCGGGGTGACTTATTCCACCTCCAAGATGGAAAAGGTTCTCGGTGCAGCTCTTCCTCCCTGGACGTACAGGATCAGGTTTGGAATCGGCCCTGTATGTCCGGGATCAGGGTCCCGCCTCCACCCCATCCATGCTCCTCCCTGTCGACCCCATCTAGAGCCCCCGTCCAGAGCTCCCCACACATCTCCTCTGTTTGTACGGGAAGCTTTGGGCAGAGGTTTGGGCACAGGCATTTAGCGGAGATGTACTCCATACTGGACATACATCCCCGCTAAACACTGCTCAGAATGACCCCCTATATATATATATAAACGGAACTCATTGAGAATTATGTGAATAAAGACCCCAGTATGGGGCAAACACACCTGCTCTGAACATTGTACTTGTCATCTGTATTTTGAATCAATGGTCCCAAAACCATCCACTTCAGTTTTATGAATTTTTAAATATTTGCATTTAAAAGTCCACTATGAGACCCAATAGTAGTGGTACTAATACTTAACTTCAAATGAAGTCCACTGGACCATTTATCGCTGCATTGCAAAATGTCTGCAGAAGGAAATTAGCAAAAGTGCTATCCAGTAAGTCCTTATTGCTGACTGCTTCAGAAGAAAAGTGTTGATAATAATAATAATAAGTATTTATAAAGCACTACCAAGTGTACACAGCACTGTACAGACACAAAAGAAGACAGCCCCTGTTCAAAGAACTTACAATCTAGAAGACAAATATACAGGACAAAATAATACAATAAGAATAAGGACAATTAGGCAATAAGGGCTATAGGAGTTGAAACACAAGGAAGGGGAAGGTGGTCTGAAAGAGCTGAGTCTTGAGCTTGGACTTGAAGAAGGTGAAGGAAGAGAATTGACACAGGGACGGGGCAGGTTGTTCCAGGCAAATGGAGCATCAAGGTTAAAAGAAAGAAACCTGCAGTTCCTGTTCGGTAATCCAGTTTAGTCCTCCAACATCGGGTAGTGCCCCTCCTCCTGCAGCCGGGAGACTGGACCAATCAAATCTTCTGTAGTATATATACAGCCGGAGCTCCCAGAAGTCCCCAGTGTGTCCAGTCTCCCTGCAGCTGGAGGACTTCTGTGCCCCTGCTAGGCACGCTAAGTGACACTTGAAGGAGCAACACTAGTTAGTTAGTTCTTTTGGGGTTTATTTCTGGTCCTTTATATTCTATTTCTTTTGCTAGGTAGCTGTATCTTTAAAAAAGAAAAAGACACAGGGGACTTTCTGGGGAAAGCCAGACCTGCCTTGGGCTCCTGCCTTTCTGCCTGGGAATCTCTGAAGCCTGGGTTGAGCTCTCCCCAAGGCTGTTCGGGGAAGAGCCATACCGGCTGCAACATTGCCTGTCACTTGGAGAAGTGGGCTGAGTTCCTTGCTGTTCCCAGAGCTGGTAGGAATTTTCCTTGTTTTAAGCTTTCAGCTCTCTGTTCTTTGCTTGGGCAGAGGTTCTGTCGGCTCCCCTGGCTTCCAAATTGCACTTTTTTCCTGCCTTTTTTCGCTTGCCCTGTATTAGAGGGTCGTTTTCTTTCTTTTCCATATTATTTGGGTACCTTTGTATTTTCGCGCCGTTTTTTACCGCGGGTGAAAAAGTGTGGCGGCCATTTTGGATTTCTAAAGTGTGCTTTTTAAGGGCACTTTTTAACACTTGCGCACGGGTTCCCCTGGTGTTTTTGGAGTTTCTTTTGCTGGCGATTTTGCTCAGGGCACCCCTAGGATTCTGGGGAGTATTTTGTTTACTGTAAAAAAAAAAAAAAAAAAAAAGTTTTAAAATTAATACTGTGCTGAATTGAATAAGGTTAGTCCCCTGGCTGTGGGCTTCCCTGTTCCTGTTGCCTTATTTTTCCCTGAGAGCACGTGGCCTTGGCATGGCTGCCAAACCTCAGTGTGTAATTTGTGGCTCCCGCAGAGGTACAATGACTGACTCTGGAATCTGTAAGAGCTGTGCTGCAGTTTCTTCAGAACTGGAGCTGCCTATTGAAATTAAGGAACAGCATGTGCCCGGGGACCCTTCTCTTTCGGGGGACAGTGTCCCTTCACCGAGCATCCTTCCTGCTGGTCTGGGCCCGGCGTCTAATACGTCTGTCCCTGAGCTCCAGCAGGCGGCTATGGTGGCGTCGCCTATAGACTTTTCACCGGATTTTGTTCTTCTCATGCATCAGGCCTTCCGCTTAAGCCGGGCTGGTCATTTGCCGGAGGCTTGGCCCGCCTCTCTCCCCCCAGCTTCCGCAGGGGGGGTTCAGCGGTCTTCTCAACCCGCTGTCAAGCGGCCCAGGTTGGGGGAACAGGATCAGGACGCCCTTTGCCTCCCGGATTCCGAGGCTGAGGGGGATCCAGATATTGAGGCGGAGGAATTAGAAGACGGAGAGCTTCCAGAGCCGGAAGATCAGGCTCGCATCATTCGGGTGTTTCGAAGGGACGAGCTGGTACCTTTGGTCACGGAGTCCCTCCAAGCACTTAACCTCTCTGCGGTGCGGCCGCTGGAAGAGGAGGGTCTCGAGGATCCTCTCATTCAGGCGGTCAGGGATGCCCAGGTAGTTTTTTCCCCGTGCACCGAGTAGTTGAGCAGATGATCCATGCGGAATGGGAGCAACCGGAATCCGCTTTGAAAGGGATTCGGACCATGAATCGTCTTTACCCCCTTGCCGACAAGGACAGGGACGTGTTTAAGTCTCCACAGGTGGATGCTGCCGTTTCGGCAGTGACTAAGAAAACCACCATCCCGGTTGAAGGGGCCGCGGCCCTGAGGGATGTTCAGGACAAAAAAGTTGATAATTTGTTGAAGCAGGCCTTCGAGACCAACGCCTTATCATTACAAGCTTCTATATGTGGGGCGTGGGTAGCTCGAGCTTGTTTGCGATGGTCGCAGCACCTGCGCTCGGGGTCCAGTATGGACCAACAGGGGCTGTTGGACGTTACCCGCGTGGAGTCGGGATCGGCCTACTTGGCGGATCTGTGTTATGATTTAATACGCTCCCTAGCTAATAGCATGGCCTCCATGGTAGCGGCACGACGGTCCATCTGGTTGCGCAATTGGGCGGCCGACGGTTCTTCCAAGTCTCGCCTCAGTAAACTACCCTTTAAGGGCAGGTTGTTATTTGGTGAGGCTCTGGATAAGTTGGTGAAGGATCTCGGTGAGTCGAAGGGTGGTCGGCTTCCAGAGGATAAGCCTAAGCTTAATAGGTCGTCCACCTCAGCGCGCGGCCAGTTTCGGGATGCGCGCAGATTTCGTTCTTCCCGGCTGTGGACTTCGCAGCGCGGCCGTTTTGGAACCCGTCATCAAGGGTTTCGTGGTTTCAAAGGAGCGGGAAGGGGCTTCTCTGGAGCCACCTCTTCCTCGGCCTCTTTCTTTAATCGCAAGCCACAATGAAACGAGGCGGGCTCTAGAGGAAGACCCGGTCATCGGGGGTCGTTTGCGTGACTTTCTTCCTTCTTGGGCCCAAATTACGTCAGATCGGTGGGTGCTGCAGATTATAGAAGAAGGTTATGCCCTAGAGTTTGCGCACCCACTTCCGGATTCGTTTGTTCTGTCTCCCAGCAAGGGAGCTCAAAAGGCGCGGGACATCCGCGTGACCCTGGATCGGCTTCTCTCTCTGGGGGCCGTGGTTCCGGTCCCGCCTTTGGAAAGAGGAGCAGGTCGCTACTCCATCTATTTTGTGGTTCCCAAAAAGGGCGGTTCCCTTCGTCCGATCTTGGATCTCAAAGGCGTGAACCGCGCTCTCAGAGTACTGCACTTTCGCATGGAGACCCTGCGGTCAGTCATCGTAGCGGTGTGTCAAGGGGAATTTTTGACATCCCTCGATCTTACAGAGGCCTATTTACACATTCCCATCCGGCCCTCCCATCAACGGTTTCTCCGCTTTGCGCTCCCGTGGGGCCATTTTCAATTCTGGGCCATGCCGTTCGGACTCGCCACGGCTCCCCGCACCTTCACAAAGGTAATGGTTGTAGTCGCGGCGGCGTTGCGCAAGGAGGGCATCCTGGTCCATCCATATCTCGACGACTGGTTGATTCGAGCGAAGTCCAGTCGGGAGTGTGTGCAAGTCACGAGCAGGGTGGTGGATCTCCTTCGGTCCCTCGGATGGGTGGTGAACGAATGCAAGAGTTGTCTGTCTCCGACACAGGATCTCGAGTATCTGGGAGTCCGCTTCGACACAGCAAGGGGCTTGGTGTGCCTTCCGGAGCGACGCGTGCTGGCGTTGCGGGCTCTGGTCCGTCTCTTCCGGGGGATGCCAGCTCCGTCGGCGTGGTGGTACCTGCGGCTCCTCGGCACGATGGCGGCGACCTTGGAGGTGGTGCCTTGGGCGCGCTTCCACATGCGTCCGCTGCAGAGTGCTCTTCTGCGACGTTGGTCCAACCAGTTTGACTCGTTGAGCAAGAGATTGCCTTGCCCAAAGACGGTTCGCCGATCCCTCCGGTGGTGGCTCTCCGCCGAGAACCTGTCGCGAGGGATTCCCTTGGAGCCTCCTCTGTGGGTTCCGTTCACGACGGATGCGAGCTTAACCGGCTGGGGGGCTCACTGCGAGTTCCGCTTTGCTCAGGGGGAATGGTCTCCCCTGGAGGCCTCTTGGTCGATCAACCGTCTCGAATTGCGGGCAGTCCAGCTAGCCCTGGTGGACCTGGAGACCCTGGTTCTCGGACGGCCGGTGAGAGTCCTGTCGGACAATGCGTCCACTGTAGCTTACATCAATCGCCAAGGGGGTACCGGCAGCATGGCCCTGGAGGCAGAAGCGGCGGCCTTGTTCAACTGGGTGCAAACTCGCCTTCCAGCGATCTCGGCGGCTCACATTGCGGGCGTAGACAATGTCCAGGCCGATTTTCTCAGCAGAGTGCGGGTGGACCCCGGAGAATGGGAGCTAAACCCACAGGTTTACGCACAAATCGTCCGGCGGTGGGGTCCACCCATCATGGATCTCATGGCGACCTTTCAATCAGCCAAGACAGGGCGCTTCTTCAGCAGGCGAAGGGAGCACATGTCCGAGGGGCTCGACGCTCTCATTCAGCCGTGGTCCACGTCCGGTCTTCTTTATGTCTTTCCTCCATGGGCTCTGATCGGCCGGGTCGTACAACGTATCGAGAGCCACCGGGGTCGCGTGTTACTGGTGGCCCCAGATTGGCCCCGGAGGCCCTGGTATGCCGATCTGGTCCGGTTGCGCGACGGCGTTCCTTGGCTCCTGCCCGCTCTACCGGATCTTCTTCTTCAGGGTCCCTTGCGGATGCCCCAAGTGGATCGATTCTCGCTTACGGTTTGGCCATTGAGAGGGCTCGGCTGAAAAGGAAGGGCTACTCCCCCACGGTGATTTCTACCCTTCTGCGGGCGAGGAAAACGTCCACTTCTCTTACTTACGTTCGGATTTGGAGGATTTTTGAAGACTGGTGCTCCCGGCGGGGAGTCCGGGCGGCGACGGTTTCCGTCCCCGTCGTTTTAAATTTTCTTCAGGATGGTTTCGATAAGGGCCTTGCGGCTAGTTCCCTAAAAGTCCAGCTGGCGGCTATCTCGTGTTACCGCGGCAAGGTTTTGGGTCGTCTGCTCGGGGCTCATCCGGATGTGCGCCAATTCCTTACGGCTGTTTTTCATTTGCGGCCCTCCCGCAGAGTTTTCGTTCCTCCTTGGGACTTGAATTTAGTTCTGAGGGCCCTGGTTCGGGAACCTTTTGAGCCCCTGCGCAGGGCGTCTCTGAAAGATCTCACGCTGAAGGCAGTTTTTCTTGTAGCCATCTGTTCGGCACGGCGCATTTCAGATCTGCATGCATTGTCCTGTCGAGAGCCTTTCTTGTCTTTTTCCGCGGATCGGATCGTGCTCCGTCCGGTTCCTTCCTTTCTGCCAAAGGTGGTGTCTCCCTTTCACATGAATCAGGCAGTGTTTCTTCCAGTGCTTTCTTCGCAATCTGTCGGGTCAACGGACAAAGGTCTTCTCCGGCTCGATGTGGGTCGTACGCTCCATCGTTATTTAAAGGTTACCGAGTCCTTTCGGAAATCTGACCGGCTTTTCGTGCTCTTCGGGGGTGCGCGTAAAGGGGAAGCGGCAGCTAAAGCCTCCATTGCTAGATGGCTCAAAGAGGCGATCGCGTCCGCGTATCTGTTGCAACAGCGGTCTGTTCCGGAGGGTCTGAGGGCTCATTCCACTAGGGCTCAGGCGACCTCTTGGGCGGAGTATAGCCTGGTTCCGCCGGCAGATATCTGCAGGGCGGCCACTTGGTCGTCTCTGCATGCTTTCAGTAGACACTATCGCTTAGATGTGTCAGCGGCTCGGGATTCCTGTTTTGGTTCGGCGGTTCTGCGCGCCGGATGGCAAGGTCCCGCCCGGTCTTAACTGCTCTGTTACATCCCGATGTTGGAGGACTAAACTGGATTACCGAACAGGAAATGGAAATTACACTAACCTGGTAATTGTAGTTCCTGGAGGGTCCAGTTTAGTCCTCCTTCCCTCCCGACTATCTGCTAATGTGGTGCGGCGCGACTTTCCGAACGGTTGATATTAAGACGGTTCCTCTTGCCGTTCGGTCCCTCTGTGGCAGCCGCGTTTTTTGCAGAGGCTCTTCCCTGTCTCAGGGGTTCAGGCAGCTCCTGAACTTCTGGTGGGGAGCGGTGTTTTGATTCCTGAGGCGTCGGTGTCGGCGCAATGCAGTGTTCTGACTTCCTCGTTTGGGGAGGGGGTTGGATATTCCTTGGGGGGGGAACAAATTGTTCTTTAATTAGGTCATTTTGTATATTAATCTAATGTGTTGCTTCGTTAAGTATGCTTTGTTACTAGTACACTGGGGACTTCTGGGAGCTCCGGCTGTATATATACTACAGAAGATTTGATTGGTCCAGTCTCCCGGCTGCAGGAGGAGGGGCACTACCCGATGTTGGAGGACTAAACTGGACCCTCCAGGAACTACAATTACCAGGTTAGTGTAATTTCCATTTAGTGGAAGAAGAGAACAGCAAAGAGAGAAGGAAGGTAGAAGAGGAATGGAGATCATGGGGAAAGGTATAAGGAGAGAGGAGAGAGGAAAGGTAAGGAGGAGCAGCAGAGTGAATGCATTTATATGTCACGATAAGTAGTGTGTACTGAATACAGTAGTGGATAGGGAGCCAGTGAAGGGACTTTAGAAGAGGAGTGATATGACAATAACGTGGCTGGCGAAGAATTAACTGCACAGCAGAGTTCTGAATGGATTGTAGAGCGAAAAGATGAGATTGAGGGAGACCAGCAAGGATGAGGTTGCCATAGTCAAGCTGGGAGATAAGGGCATGAACAAGAGTCTTAGTAGTAGAGGCAGAGAGGAAAGGACAAATCTTGTTAATGTTGAAGAGAAAAAAGCAACAGGATTTAGCAATTTGTTGGATATGAGATGAGAATGACAGGAAGAAGTCAAAGACCCCAGTGCTCACACTAATCAGCACACCTGCACCCATGCACCCTCACTGTACATATTCCCACCTAAGCACACCACTGCCAATGATTGTTTGATGTGTTACCGCCTTGATTGAAGGATAAGGCGGGATAGAAATATCCATTAAATAAATAAAATAAAATAAGACGACCCCGAGTTTACAAGGAGAGGAAATAGGAAAAATAGGAGCTTAACAACAACAACAACAACAGGAGCTTTATCAACAGTGATGGACAAAGGAAGAAGTATGGAGGATGGATTAGGGGAGAAAACCAGAAGCTCAGTTTTGGCCATGTTCAATTTTAAACGGTGCTGAGACATCCAGGTGGCGATGTCGGATAAGCAGGCGGAGATGCATGCCTGGAGAGAAGGAGAAAGGTCAGCAGAAGAGATGTAAATTTGAGAATCATCTGCATAGAAGTGATACTGAAAGCCAAGGGATGAGATAAGAGAACCAAGCGATTGTGCAGAAAGGGAGAAAAGGAGTGGGCCGAGAACGGACCCTTGGAGAACATCAGCTGAGAAAGGGATAGCAAAGGAGGATGTAGCTTGAGAGCAGACAGTGAAGGAGTGATTAGAGAGGTGCAGCAGTGCTTCAGTATTTTGGCCCCTTTTAGTAAAGCCTGTTAGTGGGCCTGATTAGCCTGTGAATGAACTGAGAGCAGCTGAGGCCTGCATAAAAGGCTTCAGAGCCCTGTCCTATTGAGGCATTCATAACAGGGGCTATACAGTTCAAACAACGGTAAGAATTTGAGGTTGTTGTCTTTTTAAATTGCTAGCTCTCTGACTGAGAGCTCTTAAAAGGGTTTTGGTATATTTTTAAAACAAAGTTACATTCTTTTTGGTGCTTTAGTAGAAATATTTTCTTTAATGGGGTAGGTTTAAAACTCTGCTTTGGTAACTTTCTCAGCTCTTGGGAACTGCTGACACCTAAGAGCTATAATTTAAATCAAATAAGAATATAGCTTACCTCAGCAGCACAGGACAGGGTACTGTGTAGCAGCCCTCTTTTAATAAGTGTTATTTCCCTCTCTCCCAACACACACACACCCACCCCTGGGATAATCGTAGCTTTATAGGTACTTACACATTTTAACAGACAGGAGGTGCTCTCAGGTGAAGCTCGTTACCCAAATCAGTCATATACTAAGGACCTGAGATTAATTAAGCTTCAGGTGAACAAGGTATATTAAACGTATTAGGTACAGTTTTATTGGCAACCCTTAGTAAGTAAAGAATTTAAAGATCTAAACAAAAACTTAAAACTAAGATGCAGACAGCAGTCCAGCAGCGAGATGGGGGCTTTCCAGTCTTTTGTATTGAGTGTCACATGTATGATTTTCTCCCAGTTGGTGAGAGGTCTTATGTGTGCACTAGGTGCAAGGAGCTCTTTGTTCTCAGGGAACGTGTCCATTCTCTAGAGTCTAGAGTAGCAGACATGGAAAACATAAGACAGACAGAGAGGTACATAGACGAGACCTACAGGGATATAGTCCTGAAGTACCTCCTCCAGTCTGGCAGCATCCCTGTTGCCATGGAGGAGAGAGGTCACGTGACAGGAGAGCATCACCCTGGTGTGGCAGGAAGTGATCCTGTAACTAGGACCTGTCCTCCAGGTGATTTAAAACCCTCTCGCACCGAGGAAGTTTCTCCAGGGCCATGTGCCCATGAGGGAAGGTTAGGACAGTCGTTATAGTTGGTGATTCAATCATTAGGCATGTAGATAGCTGGGTGGCTGGTGGACGTGAGGATCGCCTGGTAACATGACTGCCTGGTGCGAAGGTAGCGGACCTCACGCGCCACCTAGATAAGGACTTAGATAGTGCTGGGGAGGAGTCTGCTGTCTTGGTACATGGCGGTACCAATGACATAGGAAAATGTGGTAGGGAGGTTCTGGAGGCTAAATTTAGGCTTTTAGGTAGGAAGTTGAAATCCAGAACTTCCAGGGTAGCATTCTCCAAAATGCTTCCCGTTCCACGTGCAGGACCCAAAAGGCAGGCAGAGCTCCGGAGTCTCAATGCGTGGATGAGACAATGGTGCAGAGATGAGGGTTTTGGATTTGTTAGGAACTGGGGAACATTCTGGGGAAAGGAGGGGCTCTTCCGAAGGGATGGGCTTCATCTTAACCAGGATGGAACCAGGCTGCTGGCATTAACCTTTAAAAAGGAGATAGAGCAGCTTTTAAACTAGATATTAGGGGAAAGCCGACAGTCGCCCAAGAGCGGATGGTTCGGAAGAATGTATCCTTGAAGGATACTACCAAAAGCAGAGAGGTTACAAAAAAGAGTAAAGTAGCCCAAATGCCCTCGAGTATGGAGCAGACAGAGCTTAAAGATCCCAAATTACCCATGTCTACCAATAGCCAAATTAATATGAATAAAATACAGTCTCTAAAATGCTTGTATGCAAATGCTAGAAGTCTAAAAATTAAGATGGGAGAGTTAGAATATATAGCACTAAATGAGAGGTTAGCTATGATTGGAATATCAGAGACATGGTGGAAAGAGGACAACCAGTGGGACACTGTGATACCTGGGTACAAACTATATCGTAATGATAGAGCTGATCAAATTGGTGGAGGAGTTGCGCTCTATGATAGAGAGGGCATTGAGTCAGAAAGGATTAAAGTTTTGCAGGAAACAAAATTTGCTGTAGAATCTCTATGGATTGAAATTCCATGTAAAAAGGGGAAGGCAATGGCAGTGGGGTTGTACTATTGACCACTGGACCAGAATGAACAAATGGATGATGAAATGTTCAAAGAAATCAAGGAAGCTAACAAAAGTTACAGAGCAGTAATAATAATGGGTGATTTCAATTACCCCGGTATCGACTGGGTCAGTGTCACGGCAGGACATGCTAGGGAGATAAAGTTCCTAGATGACATAAATGACTGCTTCTTGGAGCAGCTGGTTCATGAACCGACCAGAGGGGAAGCCATATTAGACCTGGTCATTAGTGGAACACCAGATCTAGTACAAGAGATAAGGCTGTTGGGGCCACTTGGCAATAGTGATCATAGCATGATCACCTTTGATTTAATTCATGGAGGAGGGATAGTACGGAAATCCACAGTACTACCTTTTAACTTTCGAAAGGGAGACTATGATAAAATGAGGAAAATAGTTAAGAAAAAACTAAAAGGAGCAGTTGCAAAGGTTAAAGACTTACATCAAGCTTGGGAGTTGTTGAAAAATACTATCTTGGCAGCCCATACCAGCTGTATTCCACGCTTTAAGAAAAGTGGAAGGAAGTCAAAAAAACTGACAGCATGGTTTAAAGGGGAGGTCAGAGAGGCTGTTGTTGCCAAAAAAGCATCTTTCAGGAAATGGAAAAAAGAGCCAAACGACGAAAACTGGAAACAGCACAAGCACTGGCAAATCAAATGCAAGTCATTGATAAAGCAGGCAAAGGGAGAATTTGAGAAGAAGCTTGCTGTGGAAGCAAAAACGCGAAATAAAGATTTTTTCAAGTACATTCGTAGCAAAAAACCTGTGAGAGAGTTAGTTGGTCCATTAGATGATAGAGGAGTTAAAGGGGCACTAAGAGGCGACAAGGCGATAGCGGAGAGACTGAATGAATTCTTTGCTTCGGTCTTTACTGAGGAAGATGTAAGGATGTTACCCATGACTGAAGTGGTATTTAAAGGTGCGGAAGAATTGAAGGAAATATCAAAACATCGGGAAGATGTATTACAACTATTAGATAAACTGAAGAGTAGCAAATCACCTGGGCCGGAGGGTATACATCCAAGAGTGTTGAAAGAACTGAAATATGAGATTGCAGACCGCTATTACTAATCTGTGAACTATCATTAATATCATCTCTAATACCTGAAGTTTGGAGGATCGCCAATGTAACACCAATTTTTAAAAAGGGTTCCGGGGGTGATCCGGGAAACTACAGACCGGTGAGCCTCACATCAGTACCTGGAAAAATAGTAGAAACCATCATAAAGCATAAAAGTACTCAGCATGTAGATAGTCATGGCCTAATGGGAGACAGCCAACATGGCTTTAGACAAGGAAGATCTTGTCTTACTAATCTGTTATGTTTTTTTGAAAGTGTGAATAAACAGGTGGACAAAGGTGAGTCGGTTGATATAGTGTATCTGGACTTTCAGAAAGCCTTTGACAAGGTCCCTTATCAGAGACTTTTGGCAAAACTAAAGAGTCATGGGATAGAAGGCAGTGTACTACTGTGGATCAAGAACTGGTTAAAAGATATAAAGCAGAGGGTTGGGCTAAATGGCCATTTTTCCCAATGGAGAAAGGTGAATAGTGGTGTACCCCAGGGATCTGTGTTGGGTCCGCTGCTTTTTGACATATTTATAAATGACCTGGAAAGTGGAATAACGAGTGAGGTTATCAAATTTGCAGATGACACAAAACTATTTAAAGTTGTTAAAACCCAAGAGGATTGTGGAAAATTGCAAGAGGATCTTGATAAATTAGAAGACTGGGCATCAAAATGGCAGATGAAATTTAATATGGAAAAGTGCAAACTTATGCACCTAGGGAAGAACAACCCAAACTATGGTTACACAATGCAAGGTTCCACATTAGGAACCACCACCCAGGAAAAAGATTTAGGTGTCATTGTGGATAACATGTTAAAACCCTCGGCCCAGTGTGCAGCGGCAGCCAAGAGAGCAAATAGAATGCTAGGTATCATAAGGAAAGGAATGGAAAATAAAACAAAAGATATTATAATGCCTCTATATCGTTCCATGGTGAGACCGCACCTTGAATATTGTGTGCAATTCTGGTCGCCGTATCTTAAAAAGGATATAGCGATTTTAGAAAAGATTCAGAGAAGAGCCACCAAAATGGTAAAGGGGATGAAAGGATACTCTTATGAAGAAAGGCTAAAAAGGTTAGGGCTCTTTAACCTGGAAAAGAGACGGCTGAGGGGAGACATGATAGAAGTCTATAAATTAATGAATGGAGTGGAACGGGTAAACGTAGATCAATTGTTTACGTTATCAGAATATAGAAAGACTAGGGGACATGCAATGAAGCTACAGGGTAAACTATTTAAGACTAATAAAAGAAAATATTTTTTCACTCAACGTGTAATCAAACTCTGAAATTTGTTACCGGAGGATGTAGTAAAGGCTGTTATTGTAGCTGGGTTTAAAAAAGGTTTGGACAAGTTCCTGGAGGAAAGGTCCATAAACCATTATTAAGAAGGGACACAGGATATCAATGCTTGACCCAGTACAAGCATTGCAGAACCTGTGTCTTTTGGGGAAACTGCTAGGTACGAATGACCTAGATTGGCCACTGTTGGAAACAGGATACTGGGCTTGATGGACCTTGGTCTGACCCAGTATGGCATATCTTATGTTCTTATGTTCCCTCCTTACCCCCCAACTCCCACCCACTCCTAGTGAGCAGTCTTGCTTTATAGGGTGCCTCCCCATTTAACAAAACACAGGGACTTGGAACAGCACATTTTGAATGTAATTAAAGAGATTTAACTGTTTTTTCTCTGAATGGACAGCTGGGAAACCGGCTGATACTTTGGTAGACCTCTCTCTTTTGCTTTAACAGATAACTAAGCTCCATGAACAGAACAATGGCTGGGAAAAATCATATCGCTAAAGCTGTTGCCCCGTTACAGCTTCTGCTTTTGTCCAGACAGAGGTCCCAATGCCATTTGAAGGACCGGTTCCATGTGCAGGTTGCCTGCATGCTGAAGCTCTGAGGAAACAAGTGGAGGAACTCAGAGAGGAGGTGGCAAGGCTGAAGAGCATTCAAGACAGTGAGAAGTACATTGATGAGATGCTTCTTGCAGCAACCAAGCTCTCCAGGAGAGGAGAAGATGGGTGCCGACAGAATGACGAAGGATGTACACAAGTCATCAGGGCCTGCAGAATCACCAATCCAACTTCTCCAGCCCTTGAATTGAAGAACCACTATGCAGCCCTGGAAGTGGAGGAGGTGAAAGCATCCCTGGAAAGGGAAGAACCAGAGCTCAAGTACCCCAAAGTTGCAGAATCAGTGACCACAAGGAAGCGAAGGGTAGTGGTGGTTGGTGACTCTCTTCTGAGGGGTACTGAGGCATCCATCCGCCGACCAGACTTGATGTCCAGAGAGGTATGCTGTCTGCCTGGTGCCAAAATCCAAGATGTTACGGAGAGTTTGCTGAGACTCATCAAGCCCACTGACTATTACCCAATGTTGCTAATCCATGTCGGTAAATTATTCTCAAACCTGGAAACATAAAGATTCACCACACTGGGAGCCATTGTGGCTTTTATGGTTACTCCACAAGCTTGCAGATACAAGGTATCATCAAAACCAAAATAAATTATGACACATTTATTTATTTTATTTATTTATTTAGCTGTATTTATATCCCACTTTTCACCGGGTCAAAGCGGTCAATTGGGGGATACATTTAACACGAGGGGATATGAGACACATACGCTAATACTTAACTGCCTCAGTGATATCTAATCATAACATAGTAATAAAAATCACTGATCAATATTACCATCACATCATATCACTGATATATATGAGGTGTGGGGGGGGGGGGGGGAGACCTCAGATTGTGTCCTCTATTCTTTTTTTAGCCCTGATAGAATGCCCCTCACCGGGTTTTCAACTGGCTATAAGGATTGATCCTCACAGGTCGTGAAGAAAACTGTATTTATTACCATCTTGCAGTAAAAATTCCCTATTTAGTTACTTTAATAATCACAACCTTATAAAATGCTTCCACCCTTGACAGTGTGCTGCATATTTAACTGCAGAATAAGCAGATAAGTTTCTGTCAAGGATGCACAGCTTATAAAATATGCCTACCTCTGCAACTGAATGCCTAGGCATAAAAAAGCATACTCATAACTTAGATGTGCGGAAAGTATGACTGCACAGTTTTCTTTGCATACACCTAGATATTTACATTTTTGTGGTAACATCAGCAATATCGCCCTACGGGAGCGGAAGCTCAACTTTGCCTACAGTGACATAGAGCTCCTGGCAGAGATTATTGTGATGCAAAACGAACATCTGTTTTGCACCCCCTAGCATCAAGAAAAGACTGTTGTGAATGACCCAGGCCTGGCATGTGCTTTTGATAGCTTGATCCCTTGAACTAGTACTGCGATACTGCTAAAAGTCAGAGCTGCCATTTTAACCCCAGGCCAGAAGTGGAGCAGGAGTGCCCAGGGATCACTCCTATCCCAGCATTAACCCACTAGGGAAGTACCCAGTTAAAAATGGGGAGCACTAGGGATGTGGGAGGGTTGGATGTGGGAGGGTTAGACCCTACCTGTCTTTCTCACTATTGACCCATCTCCCTCCTCTCCTTCATTTCTAAACTACTTGAACGTGCAGTTCACCGCCGTCACCTCAACTTTCTCTCCTCTCAAGCCCTTCTGAATCCTCTACAATCTGACTTATGTCCTTTACATTCTACCAAAATGGCTCTTGCCAAAGTCTCCAGTGACCTGTTCCTGGCAAAATCCAAGGGCCTTTACTTAGTCCTCATCCTTCTTGACCTTTCTGCTGTTTTTGACACTGTAGACTACAACCTTCTCTTTGATGCTTTGTCCTCGCTTGGTTTTAAAGGCTCTGTGCTATCCTGGTTCTCTTCTTATCTCTCCCATTGCTCTCTCAGTGTTTGTACTGGTGGATCCTACTATATTGCTATCCCCCCTCTCAGTTGGTGTACCCCAAGGATCTGTCTTGGGTCCACTCCTTTTCTCTCTATGCAGAGTTCCTTGGTGTTCTCATCTCTTACCATAGCTTTCAGTACCATCTTTACACTGATGACTCCCAGAACTACCGCTCTACACCTGAAATCTCCCCAGCAATCTAGGCTCCAATCTCTGCTTGCCTTTCTAACATTGCTGCTTGGATGTCTCACCGCCACTTGAAATTGAACATGGCCAAAACTGAGCTTCTTATTTTTCCCCAAACCCTCCTCTCCGTTTCATCCTTTCTCAATCTCTGTGGATAACTCTCTATTCCTCCCTGTCTCCTCATCTCACAACCTTGGGATCATCTTTGACTCCTCTCTCTCCTCCACACACATCCAACTGATAGCTAAAACCTGGTGTTTCTTTCTCTATAACATCAATGAATTTGCCCATTCCTTTCTGAACACACTACTAAGACACTTATCCACTCCTTTGTTACCTCCCATCTAGACTATTGTAGCCTACTTCTCGCTGGTCTCCCTCTGAATCATCTCTCTCCCCTTCAATCTGTTCAACATCATGCTGGTGTCTAATCTTCCACCAGCCTCATCATGCTCATATTATCTTTCTTCTCAAGTCACTTCACTGGCTCCCTATCTGTTTCTGCATCCAGTTCAAACTTCTCCTGCTGACCTATAAGTGCCTTCACTCTGCAGCTCCTCACTACCTTTCCTCTCTTATCTCTCTCTAAACCCCTTTTCGCACCCCTTCTCCACTCTTTTGGCAAATTGCTTCTATCTGTGCCCTTCTCTTCTATTGCTAACTCCAGGCTTCACTCCTTTCACCTTGCTGCTCCTTATGCCTGGAACAAACTACCTGAGTCTGTACATCAGGCGCCTTCTCTGGTCATTTTCAAATCCAGGCTGAAAACTCACATCTTTGCTGCCGCTTTCGGATCTTGACTCACCTGATCTTTTTTATGTTTTCTTACCATTCCCCCTAACTGTATCCCATGTCTACAGCTACTGTGTTGTCTGCCTTGACTAGATTGTAAACTCTGATGAGCAGGGACCATCTTTTACATGTGTCTGTGCAGCGCTGTGTACTTCTTGCAGCGCTATATCACTGCTTAGTAGTAGTAATAGTAGTAGTAGGATGCCTTCTTGGGGGGGGGGGAGTGGAGAGATGATGCTGTTTGGAGGGGTGATGCTCTTTGGGGGGTGATTGCTGATCGGGGGATGGAGGGTTGGGTGCCTCTTCAAGGGGGATGCTCCTTTTCTCCTCCCTGTCTGCCCATTGTTCTCTTCTTCATTCTCTTTCTTTTCTGTCCTGTCCTGTATATGATTGGCGTTCTTTTCCTTTTCCTTATTTTTAATTTAGATTTTTGTAAACCCCTCTGATGCCTTGATGCCTAAGGCGGTATATCAAATGACAATAAAGATAAAGATAATGCTAATTGGGGAGTGATGCGCAGGTATCTGGGGGCTGGGGGTTAATGCATGGGGTGAAGTAACTGCCTTGACCGCACAGACACTTACCGCACTATCTTCCAATGCATTTACCTTGCAGTAAATGTCTGCCATGTGCAATTACTGCAGGGTGGATGCTAGACATGCCCCCAGCAATTACTGTGCAGCCTTTGCACTTAATGCACATTAACATTTGCACCTATCACTCCATAAATTCAAAAATGTCATGTACTTTAGTAAACATGCCCCTTAATGTGGAATTTTATGGTGTGATTTAAATGACATGAATAATGCACTAATCGGTTTATTTAAATGTTAAGAAAAAAACATTTTAGCAGGAAAATGTCTGCATTATTATTAAATGGATTCATTGAGACATCTTAATGTGCTTTAAGCACTAACACAGGTGTTTGATTTACATTAACACCATTTAGTAAATAGGCCCAGTAGGTAGAAATAGAATTATATGACATGGTCTAAACTGAAGGGAAATGCAATTAAAGTTATGCAATGGTTACTTTAGTCAATGATTACTGGTAGCTATTATCATTCTTATAGCTATTTTCTTTCAGAAATGGTGTTCACAGCATTTCAGAGCTATTATCCAAATTGTACCTTCATTTTTGGCAAATATTATCCAAAAGAAGGATTTATCTCCCATGGTACACAGTCAATTATTGATTTTTCCCATAAGAATCCATAAAATAAGTATATGTTAATGGAGTATGTAGCGAACTATTAGAGAATCTATGAGGGTCATTTTAAAAGGTCTAGTTGTGTTTGGATATCTGCAGAGATGCACATGAAAGTCAAAATCACCAACATATGTCTGTAACTATTCCTCAAATGCTGTTTGCAGATGTCTCCAGTACAGGGATGATGAAGTATGGTTGAGGAGGGGCAATGGACTTACACATCCCATTCAATCCCAGAAGGGACAGAGCTGTCTGTAGGCACCTACATGTTTATTCCTGCTCCAGGCACAAAGAGACATCAGGAAAGTGTTTGTTTTCACCTGAAAGCATTCAGAGAGCGGAAAATTAAGAAACTAGCTTTAGATTGCAAAATCCCACACTGACATTTGAACCCTGCCTACCCAGCTCTTAAGTCTTTACTCTAACCATTAGGTTATTAGACATCTCAGTTCCAAAATGCTCTCCTGGGGACATCTGTATAGACATTTAATACATGTGCATTTGGGCACGTCCACGTTTCTGGAATTGTGCCTGAACTTGCACCTGCTCTTCTTTCTTTACAGACGTTCTGGCTTTGACTTCCTGGATTGCACTTGGACATCCCAACTGAAATGTGCCTCTATATTTTTAAACTGTCCTTTCTCCCTTCACTGCTTTTTTCAAAATATTTAATTATTTTTAAAAGGTATCTGTGAGGTATGATAAAGGGACTATGGAGAGCATGCGCTAGTAGTGAAAAGAAAGAACAGAAAATGTTCAGGAAAAATTAGGAACATTCTAGAACCATTAATGTCCATTGTTGCAGCAGTGTTCTCTTTTACAAATAACAGAATTGATACAGACAGCTTACCCATGTAAATCGATGCTAAGCAGTCATTCCGCATTCACATACTGATGAATGCATTAGTTCCTTTGCAATAGAGGTATAGAAATCAGCATATAAATGCTCTCTAGTACATTACTGTTTACTTGCAGTTCCAATAAATTTATATTGCAAATGCTAGGACTGCTCTTGAAATGTCCTTTTGTGATATCAGTATTTGAATTAATGAGATCTGACACCAAAATAAAGGATCTGTTCAACCAAAACATTAGGGTGGCTCTTTTGCAGTTCAACATTAAAAGACCTTGAAAGGCAATTCAATATTTGAGCTCAGTACCAGAGAGAAATTCGAAATCGATCTAAAGAATCATAACTTAAGAGGGATGGAGGAAACTCAGACATGTCTTAGACATTCTGATGAATGTAATAAACAAGGAACTAAGGGGCATGTTTACAATAGCGTGGTAGGTTTTTGCGTTTACCACACATTAGAAGTAAAAACTAACATGTAGATACTACAGTGGTTGTGATCCAACTGTCAAGAGATATGGCCAACTTGTCCCCTACAGTTATCGCACTGAAAGGTTCCTTACCACACATTGACTTCATTTGCAATTAATGCGAGGGAACCTATCACCTCTTTTTGAGGAGACATTAAGTGCACCCGTTAACTGCACAATTGTAAGTACTACATGTTAGCCACAATGTGCAGACACAACTCAAACCTTCCAATCTCCACTCCATCATGCATTAAGTAGTTAGTGTGGGAGTTTTACTGCACTGCTTGCTTTTAGCATGTGGTAACTGCACTTTGTAGATAAGCTGCCCCTAAACAAATAAGGGACTACCATTTGATCATCTGAAAATCAGAACTAATGTGGTCAACCCAAAACTGAAAAATGCTGTTTTTTTATTGCAAAAGTATGTTTGTCTTGCACTGTCTATATAGTTGTTCATCAAGTTTCACTTTTGATAAAAAGGTTGATAACTTCAGTTGACCAATTCTCTCTGCAGTATACCCAGCTTTCTTCTGTTTGATTTCTAATGTCATGAGCATAGGAATTGCCCTATTTATGGATCCATGTGCTAGTATCTTTTATCTAATATGCATGTTGCAGACATATGTGGTTCCAAGAGCATGTTGGCAAAAGTCTAAATCTGGCGAAGACCAATGAAGTGGCAAAAGAAAGGTCAGCTGCGGCCTTTTCATTCCTGATCCTAAAAATGTAAGGCTGTAGGAACATTGGACACCCAGGGACAAAAGGGAGGAGGGAATCAGACACTTCAGGCAGGTGGCCATGGTAAGAGTTTTGGTTATGAAGTTGAAAGCAAAGAGCCCCTTTATTAGTGTTGTCATCTTCTTCATGCTGATTCCTCGGCAGCCCAGGATAATTGGGTGATCATTTCTGATTCCGTTAATATGGCTTTGCAGGAGATCATGCAGAACTGCTGCATTAAAATAAGTCCCTACAATTTCAATGAGTTCAGTATTCTGTTCCCAACAGTGGTCATTCTGAATACCCAACAGTATGGATTAATGGTGAGCTATATTCATTGTTGTTCACTCCCAGCTCCCAGAAGTAAAATCTCACATTCCCAAAGCCTACATAGCTAAAGGTTATTAATGAACATTCAAAACATTTTAAAACCATTGTTTTCTTCAACACAGACATCAGAGAGGACAATTGCCAAATCAATTTCTGAGTGCAAAAAGGATTTTGTCTTCTTTTTAACCAACTTTCAGAGAAGTGTCCTCTGTCGGTGCAGCTAACAGTTGGAACACAGGTACTTTTAGCCAAATTGAGAGGAAGCATTCCTGGAGGTAGGTTTAAGATGGAGAGTCTTCAAATCTTTGCAAATACTTTTCCAGCCAAGATCTACCTGTCGAGAAAGCAGATTCATCTAACTGCATGCACTTTTTATCCAAGACACATGGGTACAAGCGTGCACATTCTTTAACTTTCAAAAAAAATGATGTAAATTTCATTGGTAAAATGTATGCACAGTTTTGAGTCATAGTTTGAAAATTACACACTTAGAGAGTAATTTTCAATGCATCTTTGTAGTTGAGAGTGATGCCAGAGGATTGGAGAAAGGCACATGTGGTCCCTTTACAGAACAGCAGACATAAGGATGACATTGAGAACTACAGACCGGTTAGTCTAACCTCTGTGGCTAGTAAATTATTGGAAAGGCTACTAAAAAAAGAGAATAGTGAGATTTCTGGAGTCCAATGGATTACCGGATCCGAAGCAGCATGGATTCACTAGAGGCAGGTCTTGTCAGACAAATCTGATTGATTTCTTTAACTGGGTGACCAAGGAGTTGGACCGAGGGAGAGCCCTAGATGTGGTGTATTTAGATTTCAGTAAAGCCTTTGACATCATTCTGCACAGGCGACTAATAAACAAACTGAGCACCCTAGGGATGGAACCTAAATTTACTGATTGGGTTAGAAATTGGTTGAAGGGGAGGTGACAAAGGTACAGGTAAATGAGGAGAAGAAGGTTACCAGTGGTGTGCCACAGGGTTCTGTTCCTGGTCAGATTCTTTTTAACATCTTTGTTAGTGATATTACAGAATGGCTGTCGGGTAAGGTCTGCTTGTTTGTGGATGATACCAAAATCTGCAATAGAGTAGATACCAAGGAAGGAGTAGATAATATGAGGAGGGATCTAGCTAAGCTTGAAGAATGGTCTAGAATTTGGCAGCAGAGATTTAATGTTAGAAAATGCAAGGTCATGCATTTGGGCAGCAAAAATCCAAAGCAGCAGTACAGTGTAGGGAGTGAGGTACCTCTGTCCACAGAAGAGGAGTGGGACCTGGGTATAATTATGTCTGACGATCTTAAAGTGGCTAAGCAGGTAGAAAAAGCAACTGTGAAAGCCAGAAGGATGCTTGGGTGTATAGGGAGAGAAATGGCCAGCAGAAAAAAGGAGGTGATAATGCCTCTGTATAAGTCTCTGGTGTGACCTCATTTGGAGTATTGTGTGCAATTCTGAGACCACATCTTCAAAAGGATATAAGCAGGTTGGAGTCGGTGCAAAGGGTGGCTACTAAAATGGTTAATGGTCTTCATTATGAAGCATATGAGGACAGACTTAAAGATTTTAAGGTGGGTTAGGGGCAATATGGTAGAGATGTTTAAATACCCCCGTAGAATAAATGTACAGGAGGGTCTCATTCAAACTGAAGGCAAGCTCTGCTACAAGGGGACATAGGATGAGAGTGAAAGGGGATAGACTCAGGAGTAATATGTGAAAATATTTCTTTACAGAAAGAGTGGTAGATGCATGGAATAGTCTCCCAGTGCAGGTGGTGGACAAAAGGACAGTCTCTGAATTCAAAAAAACAAACACAGAGGATCTCTAAAGGTAAAAAGTGGATTATTGTAGTTGATATGGAAGGGCAGACTAGATAGGCCATGAGGTCTTTTTCTGCCATCATGTTTCTATGTTTCTAATTCTATAACGGTGCATCTGAGGCATGCGTACATTCTCCAGTTCTTAAAAGTAAAGCACACGCTTGCTTTACATGATAGAATACTGCATAAGTATCCTCCATAGTTTGAAGACTAGGCACGAGCACTTATGCCTGCCCTATAGCAGATGTAAATACCCACACCTTGGTTTTGGAAGGCACGCACGTAGATTATAGTATTCTATAACCTGCACCTGTATCACTGTGCTGCACCTCTACTCCACCCCAGTGCTCCCCTGTACACACCCACTCCACAGGTTCACACAATGGCACATACACTCATACTTACAGAATAGCAACCAGCCAGTATACACATGTATGTGCCCATTTGTACATGTTAGTCACTAAAATACCATGACTTACACCTGCAGATGGTGTGTACCTTGGGTGCCCTCTATAAGGAATTATCCCATTAATATGCAAGCATTCTATATATACTTAGGCTGATTTTTAAAAGGTCTGTGCACTTAGCTTTGAGAGTTAGGCACCTAAACTTTTGAATTCAAAAATTTGCTAGCTCTGTGTTCCTAAATGTAAGGGCCTCAGATGACAAGGCCTATATATTTCAGAGCTCTAGAAGAGGTGATGCCAAGTCGGAGAAATAAACCTAGAAACCCAGAACTGAATTCTAGTGCTGGGTACTTAAAATGGGTGATTCAATAGTAGGCCTAATTATAGACACCTATAATTTAATTTAGACATTTCTATTCAACCCAAAATTGAGGTGTGTGATAAGGAAGCTTATCATAGCTCAGGAAGGGGCTATAGAAAAGGTGAAGTGTCTCTGAACAAGCAACCTGTCAGTGCTGGTAGAAATGAGAAAACAGAATTTTGCCATAAAAGACTACCAGTCCCAGAATGCACCAGGTTTCCAACAGCCATGAGAGGAGCTGAAGTGAGAAAACGTGTGTTCAATCAAAAGGGCTATGAAGTAATCCCCAAGCACTCATTGCAAAGGGCAGGGCTTGATTCAGCACAGCTGCGCTGTGCTAGGATGGAACACTCATCTCAAAGGGCAAGGCCTGATTCAGCACAACTGCGCTGTGCTAAGGTGGAGCACTCATCAAGGCAGAATAAAGATAGAGTCTATTCTACAGAGAATCATCCAGAGCTGGGATGTCATGATCATTGGTATCTTGATCATCCACGGGATCCTGATCTTCATTCTCATCAGAAGCAGAGGTCAGAATGGACGGACAGAGAGAGCAAGAAGCCCTTTAAAAGAAGGAAGAGAAAAGCCTCTGGGAAGTCTACAGGAGTCCAGCACAGTACGTATACTGGGAGACAGACAAGAGGTCAGCATACACCATTGGACTGGGGGAAACCAGAGGAGTGGTATTGCAGAGCCAGGAATCTCCAGACGGCACCTGTGAGGGAAACAGCTGCACGTGGAAGGGACCCTGAGACCCATGCCAGAAGGTATGTGAAGAGAGATCCAGTGTCCAGGGATCTAGATTGGAAGGCTGGACACAGAAACTGGACTACATATTGGCCAGGCTATTTAAAGGGGAACTCTAACAGCAATGGAAGCTCAGGTATGAACACTGATCTATGCCCTAGCTATAACTTTGAAAGGAAGCAGGGAAATGATTATTCTCCTGGTAGTGCTCCATTGAGAAATTCCTTTGTGCCAAGCCAAGATATTGAACCTATGATTATTGAAGAAAGGGGAGAGGTCTTAGAACCAGAATGTGAATATATGGACTGCTCTCTGTCCAAACTCAAATGGTAGTTTTCTGTTACACAGTGCAACAACCCTCACAAAGAAATACCAACTTGTTCTTTAATCTACTCAGAAAACCTTCTGAGTAAGATTTTGAGCTACACAGTGAAAGCAAGCCAGCTAAGGGGTTTCAGCTGGGTGATTGCTAGCAATTGAGCTTACCTAATTGCTTGTGTGCTCTGAAGGGAATCACTTCTGAATTTATATGTAAAGATATAAGAAGTTAACCTGAAGAAAAGAACATTTTTCCTACTTTGTGGGTTTATTTGGTTGCTTACTGCATTGCTAAGACATTACATTATTTGCTAAAGCCTACAAGAAAGACCAGTTTGTTGCCAACCAGGTCTTTAATCCTTTGCTTTAATTACCTGACAAGTTCAGATGTTGTTTTTTTTCCTGATTTTGTTTTCCTAACTTTAAAACTGCAAGCAAGTATCCCGAGTTCTGTGCTACCAAGCATTATCTGTGTTGGGAGAACCCCTCATAAATAAAAATCTTATTTGCTTTACCCTTGAGCAAGTGTAATTAATTATTGGTCACGGCTGTGTCTGGAATGAATGGACTACATTACCCACAAATCCTTGCAAATCATATAGAGGTATACTTTTGCCAAGACTGTGAACATTCTCACCCAGGCGGCCGTCTGACAGGTGCTTATACTGGGCTGAATTTAGGCGCCTATATTAGGCATTTAATTAAGATACACAAAGATAGGTTATCAGTGAGAGGTCAATATATAGCAGCGCTCTATCCTCTTAAAGATAACTAGCTAAGATATCTGGTTAACTTTCAAAGGGCATTCAGACCCATATGTGGTTAAGTCGGCACAGCTGAATATACAAATTAATGTTAACCAGCCCGTTGTAAGAGCTGAAGTATTTTCATTCTTCATCCTTGGCTAGCATTCAACAGAGGTTTTATAGGGAGAACAGGCATTGCCTTCCAAAGAAGCAGGTCAGCAGTGGTGGCAGTGGATGGAGCCCCCCCCCCTACTTAGCTGGTGGGGTCTGAGAATGTGCAGCTGCTGTATGAATTGACCTCTGAATCCCTAGGGGCAGCACTGACCTGTCCGGTATACAACTGCTGAGCACAGAGTGACAACGAGAACTAAAAGAAAATTAGAAGGGGGAAATGGAGAGGTAGAAGGAGAGGGGAAAAAGAGGGGGAGAGTGGGGGACAGTGTAGGGGAAGGGAGGGGGAGGAAAGAAGAGAATATAGGGTGGGAAAGAGACAAAAGAATATATTTTCTCTACATCCCTCTACGTTTGAGCACACACACACATATAAACTACAACCCCCCTACCCTACTCCCCCCGTGCTCTACACCCACTCTAGCCATCCTCCACATCCCCACATACTTTAGCCTCTGCCCACTCTCCACCTCCCATGCCCTCACCCCCTATATACTTCACATACCCCACACACAGTCTACACAGCCATTTCACCCACAGATACATATCCGCTACAGACCCTCACAGGTGAATGGCTGTCCTAACTTTAAGCGCTTTAGCTATCCGGTTAGCAGCTGAATATCGCCGCTGACCAGCGAAATTATATATAGTCCGTCCAACAAAAAAGCACAAACTCCACGTGCAACGAACAAACCCAGTCAAAAATGTGGATAGCACAGGAAGAAAATCTTTATTATATCACTTTCAGCCAATGTCCCGACACAGGCCGTGTTTCTCTATGTCTTCATCAGGGGCGAGAATTGGCTACAAACATATAAAAATATGCAATATGAAATACAGAAAGAGAAACAAAGAACACAGCACCATAAACATAAAATTCCATTAAATAAAAAAGGGAGAATAAAAATAAATGTGTATAAAACAACACTGATTGCAAGTATACAGCTAACAAATGAATCAAATATATACAAACAAACAAAATGTTTTAAAAAAGGGGGAAACCATAATATAACAATGAATAAATGTATAAATATTTAAAAACATAGGAGGTATGTGACACATGAGGATATGGTATAAAAACATTAATGCTATCAAACATGTGCATAAGAAGGGTAGAAGTACCAAACAATATACAATAGGAAACAATAAATATGTTTAGGTTGATATTAAACACAAGAAGCGCACTATGAAGAACAGGAAAAGACCCAAAAGAAAAACTAAGTTTGCAAATGGACAAATAATACATCTTGCAAAATCTCAAAACAAGAAGAAAAATAAAGAAACAAAGCGAGTTACTCACCTTAGCCCACAAATAACAGGAGGGGGAGAAAAAAAAAGAAAATAAAGACCTTCCCTTAAATAATAAGAATTAGCTGAGGTAACAACTTCCTACCTATATTCATGACCCTCAGGAGACTATGGAAGCTTCGAGGCTTCGGGCATTCAAGAAGGTCAGCAGCTGGGAGGGCTCATAGAAATATAAGAAACAGACTAATATTTAATCAGACACTTACAAGAGTGCTTCAGAAAGAAGAAACCTCCCAGCTGCTGAACTCCAGGCCGAAGGAGCAGAAATTCCCGTCGATGTTTCTGTGTATCTTTGCCTAAGTCCGGTTACATCCAAACTGACAATCCCCGAAACAATAAACTACGTTTCCTAAAGAACAATTTCAACAACCATTCTTTATCAGAAATAAGTGCAAAAGTCACTAACAGAGTAGAAGATGTAACCATTTCTTCTGAGATATTTAAAGTGGCCATTTGCTGTGTCCCAATAGCAGTAGAAGTTGAACCCTTCTTCCCAGAGGGTAAATAATATGCCCAAACTATCGGGGATAAGATTCAACTGGTAAGATACTTCTTAAACATATCTCTTCATGACATGGTAGATATCCTAGGAAAGTTAATACCTGCAGATTAGCAGCCCGGGCCAAATTTTTCAAATGTTCCAATCTCATTTGTACCACAATGGAACTCTTAATCACATTGTACACCTTCTCTTCCAAAATAGGTTATTTTGAGTCTCCAACAACAATACTTACATACTCGCCACCTGGGTCTGTGTGCATTCCAAATCACTAGAAGTATCCACAAATTGTTTGGTTAATACAGACATCTGCGGAATTAATACCTCCCCATGGGAAACAATAGTCGTCCATATTGCTTCTAGGGTGAAAGTCTCTGGACTCACTGGATCAAAGCCATTCCAGCTACCTGAAGCAACAAATGCACCTCCTGATATAGCAGACGCCATCCCTCCTCCATCAGCATCAGATCTCCTAAAAACCTGGTCTCCTGGCGCAGCCAAGAACTCTCAATGGGCGAAGGCCAAAGGAGGTCACAGGTGCGGGTTTATTGGATAAAAGCCTCTACGCGTTTTGGCGTCAAGCCTTCATCGGGGGGTACGCATCTAAAAGCAATTACATAAAATTTAATGACTGAAAAATCCACAATATAAACAACATAAATAATATAATAAGCAAGATGAAAAAAGATATATAAAAATAATGTGTGAATTTATATCCGCAAATGTTGTTAAACATTAAATTAATATGTAAAACATAAAACTTATAAAACATAATAAATAAAAACACAATTATAAGGGATAAAAACATTTGATATCTAAATAATAAAACCCAAAAGTAGTCAGTACATAATTGAAAAATAAATAATAAAAATTATTGAAAACTGATACCAAAAGCTACAGAGAGGGTACTCACGTGATGCACCATGTGGCAGTAATGGTCTTGAAAAAGACCCCTGTTAGATAATAACTCAGGACTAAGGAGAAAAGGTAAATAAAAATATATCATCAGGAGAACAAAAACACACAGAGCCAGAACAGAGAGGCAATACAAATCTTTAAATCAAGTGAACATAGGAAATTGAATTCCGTGCTGAAAATAAGAGAACATAGAACCCAAGGAGAAAGAGAAAGGTGAATCGTTTGTACACTACCCAACATGAATGTTAGTGGGGAACTAAGAATAAGATCATCAATGTATTAATAATTTTATTTGAATGTAGACATGTATAACAGTGAAAAAATGACAATATAAATAGGAGGACATTATAACCAAAAACATAATTGGGATAAATGTAAGAATAACAGCGACGTGTTTGCAATGACTCAAGTCCTAACAGCAACGGACTGGAAGAAAAATGAAAGTAAAAGCAAAAATGAGGCATTAAATGTATGTTATCCACCAAAAACCATAATGCTAATCTTGGGACATGCCGTTATGTGAAACTGATAAACCTTGTAGCATAGTAGCACAAATGTACCAAGAGATAGAAAAATGGCTATCTTATAACAGTGGTGCTGTGTTACACAATATCAAATAAACATATATACATTACCCAGTGAACTTAACCAACGAACTTAGCAAAATTCTAGCTTGTAGAGTGGAGTAGACATCGTCATGAGGGGAACTCGGTGTCAGCGTCTCTGATTATGTAGCCCGTATTTTCGCACCACTGAGCCGTGATTGACAGGATGATGCGCATGACATTAGTGAGCACAGAAGGTTGATGTGAACAAGTGAGTGTAAAAGATTGTGCCATCTAGCTAGGAAAATAAAGAATGTTAAAAAATAATAGCGGGTAATAAGGGACTAATTAAAATATTGAATGACATCAACCTTAGGTTTCTCACATGAGTTAAACAAATATTCATGTGAAAGTTAGGCTGCACTGAGCCTGGGACATGGCATGAAGTAAGAACACTCGTAAGTGAAGTAAACCACAAAAAATGTCACGTCATGTAATTGGAAGGATAAAAATAAAAATAAATAAATATGTGAACTAAAACCACGTCTCATTTTTTAAAAAACGCTGTTAAAATTGTATTACACGACTGATTTGAAAACAGTTTCTGGACATTGTGGCCATTACAGAAACGTGGTTTAATGAATCGCACGACTGGGATATAGCCATAGCTGGCTATAATCTATTCAGAAGAGACAGAGAAAATGGAAAAGGAGGAGGAGTAGCCTTGTATGTCAAAAGCAATATTAAAGCTACTGAAATGCAGGGGACATGGGGAAAAGAAGAAGCGCTCTGGATTGCGTTGGAAAGAGGAGATGGCACTGTCATCCATATTGCTGTAGTCTACAGATCTCCGACTCAAATTGAAGAGAGAGATAACGAATTGATTAAAGATATTGCCAAGATAGCAACAAAGGGGGAAGCGATCATATTGGGTGACTTTAATCTACCTGATGTGGATTGGATTACTCCTTCTGCACATCTGGAAAGAAGCAAAAAAATTGTGGATGCTCTCCAAGATGCATTATTTAGACAAATGGTGATGGAACCAACCAGGGAAAGCTCAACACTGGATGTAATGCTCACCAACGGTGATAGTGTGTCGAATGTCTGCGTAAGTGCCCCTGTGAGCAACAGCGACCATCACACGGTGTGGTTTAAGATAAAAGCCATGGTACAGGCCAATTATCAAGCTCAAAGTCCTAAACTTCAAATACACTGACTTCAATAAAATGGCAGAGTACTTAAAGGACGAGATGACGGGGTGGAAGGAGATAAAGGAAGTGGAATTGCAATGGGCTAAACTAAAGAAGGCAATAAAAGGGGCAACAGTTAAATGTGTAAGAAAAGTAAATAAAAACAAGAGAAGGAAACCTATTTGGTTTTCCAAAGAGGTGGCTGCTCAAATAAAGGCAAAAAACACAGCTTTCGCAAAATTCAAAAGCTTGCAAACAGAAGAACACAGAAATGAATACAGGATCCAACTCAAAGAATCTAAAAGAGTAATAAGGATAGCAAAATCAAAGGCAGAGGAAAGGATGGCTAAAGATTTTAAGGGTAGCAACAAAACTTTCTTCAGGTATATTCAGGAAAGGAAGAAGATCAGAGTTGGAATTGCAGGACTCAAAAGTGCTGGGAAAGGACTCGTGGAAACTGACCCTGAAAAAGCGAAATTGCTAAACAAATACTTCTGCTCTGTTTTTACTAAAGAAGATACTGGAGATGGACCAGCTGTGACTCCCAAATATAAAAATGGGAATGAAGTAGATACCACACCATTCACAGAAGATGAGGTGTTAGAACAACTTGTTAAACTGAAAGTGGACAAAGCCATGGGACCGGATGGGATACATCCCAGGATACTGAAAGAGATCAGAGAGGTTCTTGCAGGACCGTTAAAGGATGTCTTCAACAGATCCTTGGAAACAAGAGAGGTTCCTCAGCACTGGAGAATGGCTGATGTCGTACCTCTACACAAAAGTGGTGACAGGGAAGAAGTGTCAAACTACAGGCCCGTGAGCCTTACCTCGGTGGCGGGAAAAGTAATGGAAGCGCTCCTGAAAGAGCGAATAGTGAACTTTCTCAAAACCAACAGGATGCAAGATCCGAGGCAACATGGTTTTACCGAAGGACGGTCTTGCCAAACAAATCTGATTGAGTTCTTTGACTGGGTGACCAAGGAACTAGATCAGGGGCAATGCGATGGATGTCATCTACCTGGATTTCAGCAAAGCCTTTGATACTGTTCCTCATAGGAGGCTTGTCAACAAACTCAGTAGCTTGGGGATGGGCCCCAAGATGGTACACTGGATTAGAAATTGGTTGACTGACAGACGACAGAAGGTGATTGTACATGGAGCTCACTCGGATGAGAGGAAGGTGATTAGTGGGGTGCCCCAGAGTTTGGTTCTGGGCCCAGCACTGTTCAATGTATTTGTGAGTGATATTGCTGAAGGACTGAATGGAAAAGTATGTCTTTTTGCAGACGACACAAAAATTTGTAACAGAGTGGACTCCCCCGAGGGAGTGGTTAACATGAGGAAAGATCTACAAAAGCTGGAAGACTGGTCTAATGCTTGGCAACTATGATTTAATGCAAAAATGTGCAGTGTCATGCACTTGGATAGCAGAAATCCAAGGGAAATGTACGCGATAGGGGGTGAGAGGTTGGTATGCACGGTTCAGGAGAAAGTCCTTGGTGTGATTATCTCTGATGACCTCAAGGTGGCAAAACAGTGCGACAAGGTGGTGGCAAAAGCCAGGAGGATGTTGAGCTGCATACAAAGAGGGATTACCAGCAGAAAGGAAGAGGTACTTATGCCACTGTATAAGTCACTGGTGAGGCCTCACTTGGAATACTGTGTTCAGTTTTTGAGACCGTATCTTGCAAAAGATGTAAAAAGACTGGAAACTGTTCAGAGGAAAGCGACCAAAATGATTTGGAGCCTGCGTCAGAAGCCTTATGAGAAGAGACTTGAAGACCTAAATATGTACACTTTGGAGGAGAGGGGGGACAGGGGAGATATGATTCAGACCTTTAAATACTTAAAGAGAAATGATGAACAAACAAACCTCTTCCAAAGAGGGGGAAGCTGTAAAACTAGAGGGCACAACATGAAGCTTCAAGGTGGTAAACTGAAAGGCAATGTCAGGAAATATTTTTTCACTGAAAGGGTGGTGGATGCTTGGAATGCCCTCCCGATGGAAGTGGTGGGGGCAAACACGGTGACGGAATTCAAGAAGGCATGGGACAAACACAGTGGATCCCTTTACAGCAATAGGATAAAAACAAGATAAATGGTACCATCTAACTTCTGAACCATATAACATCTCAACAAATAGGGGTGTCCTACATGGAGTGGTGGGTTTACCCCTAAACAAAGACATGGGGAGGGGTGGCCTGCACAGAGCAACAGGTGCACCTACTCTTGCCATCTTGCTGGGCAGACTAGATGGACCATGCTGGTCCTTATCTGCCGTCATTTACTATGTTACTATGTAGAAGAATAGTAACATTATCAATCTTGAACATATATGCCAAAATTATCCTATCCCGTGTTGGGCTTTTAATTAAAATTGCAGAGTACTACAAAAATATTAAATCCAAATTAATTAAAAAATTAAAAATGGAGAATCAAAAGAGCACAGAATCCAAATGAAATAGTTAAAACATTGAAAATGAAAGACGTCTGTATATAAAAAGTTAAAAAATAAACCCATATGAAGGGCGCATATCAAATTGTGAAAAATGTGCAATAAATAAATAAATAAACAAAAATAAAATCAGTGCCCAACACTACATCTCATCATAAAAACCAGTGTGAAAATGATTTATTCACAACAGTTTAAAATAAGAATAGCAACATTATCAATCTTGAGCATCTACGCAAATTGTGTTCTGTCCCAGATTGGGCTAATCATAGACATACAATTAAAATTACAGATTACTGTACAGACATAGATCCAGATTTAAAAATAAGAATCAAAAAAATAAAATCATGAAAACAGGCTCAATTGCCATTGCTTTTATTTAAAACAGAATAAAACAAAAACTTAAAAAGGAGGCGAGCAAATGGCTAAAACCATAAAAATAAGTAAAAATAAAAAATAAAAAGGGTGCAAGGGTGTTAAGCTCATAAATATATCATTGTTCTAGATGTAATAGAATTTTGTCAAGGAGCGGTGGAGACCTTGACAAAATTCTGTTACGTCTAGAACAACAATATATTTATGAGCTTAACACCCTTGCATCATCCGGTTTGAATCAAGCAGTTGATATTTCTGTCTTTTTATAATTATTTTTATTTCTTGGTTCACCTATTATTATTTTTATTTCTTGGTTTCTTGGCCCTTGCTCCCCCTTGTTTCTGTATCAGCTGTTTTTTGCTTTTTACTTGTTTCTTAATTATTTTTTACCCTTTTTATTTTTTATTTTTACTTATTTTTATGGTTTTAGCCATTTGCTCTCTTCCTTTTTAAGTTTTTGACTATTTTATTCTGCTTTTAATAAAAGCAATGGCCATTGAGCCTGTTTTCATGATTTTATTTGATTTTTTATTCTTATTTTTAAATCTCGATCTATGTCCGTACAGTAATCTGTAATTTTAATTGTACATCTATGATTAGCCCAATTTGGGACAGAACATAATTTGCTTAGACGCTCAAGATTGATAATGTTGCTATTCTTATTTTAAACTGTTGTGAATCACTCATTTTCTATAAAAGAATAAAACTTCACAGCGGTTTTTATGATGAGATGTGGTTTTAGGCATAGATTTTCTTTTTGTTTATTTATTTTTTGCACATTTTGCACAATTTGATATGCGCCCTTCATATGGGTATATTTTTTACTTTTTATGTACAGACATCTTTCATTTTCAATGTTTTAACTATTTTATTTGGATTCTGTGCTCTTTTGATTCTCCATTTTTAATGTTTTAATTAATTTGGATTTTATGTTTTTGTAGTACTCTGCAATTTTAATTAAAAACCCAACACGGGATAGGATAATTTTGGCATATATGTTCAAGATTGATAAAGACTCGGCAGCGAAACAATGTTGCTGGGCACAGGTGAGGCAGCAGCAGGCCAAGGGTTAACCTTGGTGGTGGGGCGGAGGGTGCTTGGGGGGCGGGGCCATGGTCGACTATAAAAGTGGGGAATGGGCCACGGCCTGCCCTCTTCCCCCATCGGTCTAGCGGCAATGGGACAAGCCCCCTCCCGACCCACCCCAAGGAGCGAGAAGGGATACCATTGTCACAGCATAGCAGGAGAGCTAGGGCCACCTAGGAGAGAGCGCACAGCCCAGACATGGAAAAGGGGGAGTGGTCATATAGGAGCTTTCTTGTCCCACAAGGGTACACAGAGTTGAAGCATGAACAGTGTGTAGAGGGCTTCCCTACACTTTCACGGCAGAGGGGGGAGGGAGGGACGAACATGGAAAGTAGTAACGGAGCCCTGCTGCCGACCTTTGACGGGTCGTGGGCAGAGGCAGATCAGGACACTGCTGTGAATAGGAAGGGGATATTAAAAGCCTGTTTTAATGGCAGGTGCCCCTTACATACTATATGGTAATCAGGACTGCAGGCAGTGGGGAAAAGGCTTGGACGACATTTTCCAAACATCCCTGCTGGGCGTCATTGGATTAGGACGGGCTGTGCCTCTTAGAGGGGACGAAGGGCAATCTAGAATAGGATAGCTCTAGAAGGAAATTGGCAATGTAATGGTTGTTGTTATGTGTGCTATGAGGAAATTGTACTCCAATGTTTTAGGAATATGCAGATTATGCTGTGGCCAAAGCTTCTTTACTGTTATTTCCAATGTTGTCAAATAAATAAATGATGTTTTGTTGAAAACTAGCAGAGTCCATCTGATATGTTCGGGGGGGGGGGAGGGGGGAAGGGTAGCGACCCAAGGCCGTCATGCTGGTTGCCCGGCTGTATTACTATTCTTCTGTTTTCAAATCAGTCGTGTAATACAATTTTAACAGCGTTTTTTTAAAAATGAGATATGGTTTTAGTTCACTTATTTATTTATTTTTATTTTTATCCTCCCTAGTTCTACTCCCAATGATATGTGCCCTCCATATTTTTAACCTTTTACGTACAAACGCCTGTCTATTAGAATGTCTTTAATTGGATTCAGTGCTCTTCATTCTTTCCCTGATTACATTACTGTACTTATCAGTATCCAATTACATGACGTGACATTTTTTGTGGTTTACGTCACTTACTGAGTGTTCTTCAATGTTTTTACTTCATGCAATGTCCCAGGCTCAGTGCAGCCTAACGTTCACATGAATATTTGTTTAACTCATGTGAGAAACGTAAGGTTGATGTCATTCCATAGTTTAATTAGTCCTTCATTTCCCGCTATTATTTTTTGACATTCTTTATTTTCCTAGCTAGATGGCAGAATCTTATACATTCACTTGTTCACATCAATTTTCTGCGCTCACTAATGTCATGCGCATCATCCTGTCAATCACGACTCAGTGGTGCGAAAATGTGGGCTACATAATCAGAGACGCTGACACCGAGTTCCCCTCATGATGATGTCTACTCCACTCTACAAGCTAGAATTTTGCTAAGTTCGTTGGTTAAGTTCACTGGGTAATGTATATATGTTTATTTGATATTGTGTAACACAGCACCACCGTTATAAGATAGCCAGTTTTCTATCTCTTGGTACATTTGTGCTACTAGAATATGTTTTTTTATATATACTTTTTTATGCTACAAGGTTTATCAGTTTTACATAACGGCATGTCCCAGGATTAGCACTATGGTTTTTGGTGGATAACACGCATTTAATGCCTCATTTTTGCTTTTACTTTCATTTTTCTCCCAGTCCATTGCCATTAGGACTTGAGTCATTGCAAATACGTCGCTGTTATTCTTACATTTATCCCATTTACGTTTTTGATTATAATGTCCTCCTATTTATATTGTCATTTTATCACTGTTATACATGCCTACTGTGGTTGCGAGACAGGGTTAGAGCCCATGAAAATGCTGAAAAAACAGCCATTTATTTCTGAACAGAGAAAAGGTTCAGGGAGGTTCGGGGTTAAAACTCTGACCAGAGAAAAAAACTGTGTGTATAGACCTACAGAGATTGAGCCACACCCTAGCTCCATGGAAACCAGGGGAGGTGACGAGGAGAGCCTGGTGGGGGGGGGGGAGCCTAGAGCTATAGGGCAGACACAATCATATAAGCTGGGGAAAGCAGCAGTGAAGAGGAAGGAGAGGAAGCTGGGAAACGAGAGGAGCCCAGGAGAGGTGGGAGACGAGAACAGCAAGGAGACAAGCAGGAGGAGAGTGCTCTGAGGAGGAGACGTCCTCCAAGAGGGAGGAGACTAGCAGAGAGTCTCGGGAAACTAGAGGAAGTGAGGAGACCAGGAGAACATATGTAAGAGAAAAGTGTGCCAGCAAATGCCTCAAAGGAAAGCCCTATTGCGTGCAGCAGACAGACCACTCCGGCCCTGAAGGTAGTTCAGTTTGTAGAGAGAGTACAGCTGGCTTGGAAGACAGGAGAGTTGGCTCTGTGGGGAATGCTGAAGGAACACAAGGTAAAGGAATATCTTTGAGAGTGTCTGTGAACACTATTCCACCTTTGGCAAAGTCTGAGGGAAGACTGGTTGCTGGGAAAAAAGTGAGCATGTTGCAAGCTTTAAAGAGTTTGTTAAGAGATAAGAATCTCCTCTATCCTTCCCCTGTAACTCAGTCTAGAAAGGAATCCCAGCGGGGTCAGGTTTTGAAACTCTTGGAGAAGTTAAAGCCTGTTATAGATGCTGAGGACAGACAGGTGCTGAGTGAATCAAATGAGGAGCTTATGGAAATAGAGGAATGCTGTTCAGATAGTCCCTGTTCTGACTCAGAGATGGATTGCTCTTATTGCACTAGGCAGAAGTAGCAAAGCTGAGTGGGTTTTTTTAAAGCAGTGAAAAAAAAAACCAGGAGCTTTGGGAAATACACGTCTCACTGAAAATTGTGTTAATTGAAGCATTAAGGTCTGAGCTAGCCAGCCAGGCTCAGAGAAGACGGTAAATGCTTGAAGTGAAAGAAAAGCCAATGTTTGCAACTTAAGAATGAAGAATGCAAAACTGTTTAAAAGGAAATGATATCAATGTTTGTCAGCTTGTAGCCAAGTATTTTATATGCTGTGCAGAGCTCTGAGGAGATACGGGTCTTTGTTGTATCAAGCCTGGTTCTGAAAAAGCTGATCTTTATGGAAGGAAAAGATTTTGTTGCAACATTTAAAGCAAGCTGTTGAGAACATGTGATGCATGGACTATGCTGTAAAGTTTTGTTTCTTTGAATGGAGAAGTATCCAATTTATGTTTGATAATATATGAACTGCTGATAAAGAAGTTCTGTGGCTAAGAAGAAAATTATCATAAATAAATTTTCCTGTGCACCTTTTGAAACCCTCGGCTAAATTTGCTTATTTACACAACTACATTATTTGAAAGCCCCAGCATTGAGCAATCAGGCTGGCAAAGGACATAAAGAGGTACGCCCACTACTAATAGGCAACCGCCTAACCAGTAGGGTTCGCGACACTACATTCAAATCAAACTATTAATACATTGATGATCTTATTCTTAGTTCCTCACTAACATTCATGTTGGGTAGTGTACAGACGATTCACCTTTCTCTCTCTCTCCTTGGGTCCTATGTGCTCATATTTTCGGCATGGAATTCAAATGGCTATGTTCACTTGATTTAAAGATTTCTATTTCCTCTCTGTTCTGGCTCTGTGTGTTTTTGCTCTCCTGATGAAGTAATTTTATTTATCTTTTCTCCTTAGTCCTGAGGGATTATCTAACAGGGGTCTTTTTCAAGACCATTACTACCACATGGTGTATCACGTGAGTACCCCCTCTGTAGCTTCTGGTATCAGTTTTCACTAGTTTTTATTAGTTTTTAATATTTATTTTTAATTATGTATTGACTACTTTGGAGTTTTATTATTTAGATATCAAATGTTTTTATCCCTTATAACTATGTTGTTAATTTATTATGTTTTATACGTTTTATGTTTTACATATTAATTTAATGTTTAACAACATTTGCGGATATAAATTCACACATTATTTTTATATATGTCTTTTATACATTTTTTAATCTTGCTTAATATATTATTTATGTTGTTTATATTGTTGTTTTTTCAGTCATTAAATTTTATGTAATTGATTTTAGATGTGTACCCCCCCCGATGAAGGCTTGACGCCGAAATGTATAGGAGCTTTTATCCAATAAACCAGCACCTGTGACCTCCTTTGGCCTTCGCCCGTTGTGTGTTCTTACTGTCGTTGCAAGGGCCTTGCTCCCTCTGTGTTCCTGCAGCCAAGAACTCTGCCAGCTGGGTCTCTACCAGAGAAACCCTGAATTCTTCTGCCCTGAAACTCGACCCTTGAGACCGGGTGCCGCCACCATTCAGTCCAGGGTTCCTCTCTATTTATTTATTTAACATTTTTTATATACCACACTATTCATCATCAGTGCGGTTTACATTGAACAACGATATACCTGTCAATACATGACTGATCTAGGTTTACAGATAACAGGGAAGATAAACTGGGTGTGAACTGGGGAGAACTATCTACATAATTATATATAAATAAATATATATACATTGAGTAGGTTACATCAAGTTTATATCAGGGCTCTGATGGATGCAGGCCATCTTGGCGGCAGTTGTGAGTCAGGGGAGAGAGGTGACACAGCGGAAGCGGATGCCGAGTCCTCCGACTCCAGCGTAACTGCAGCCGGGCTTACTTCCCCCTGCTCACTCATCAGCTGTTGGAGTGGTTTGAAATTATTATCTAAGGGTACTGAGACCACAGGTAATGGCATAGAGGTAAGAGAGGAGTGAGAGGGCACCACTCCCCCATTTGCCTTCTGCTTTTTCACCATACAAGAAAGACCACCAGCTCACAAGCTCAGCCTCATGCCATCTTGATTCCTCCCCTGTGAAAAATCTTGTCGTTCTACTTTTTGATGGTTTAAACAACCAATCTATATTTACTTGTTCCACTCCATTCCCCTCTTATCCCCCTTCAGCTATCTCTTTTCCAGGTTGAAGAGCCCTAACCTTTTAAGCCTTTTCCTCATAGGGGTACCTTCCGTTCCCTTTAGCATTTTGGTGGCTCTTCCCTGTACCTTTTCTAATTCTGCTATATCCTTTTTAAGATATGGCGACCAGAATTGCACACAATATTCAAGGAGCAGTCACACCATGGAGCAATACAGAGGCATTTTAATATCCTTGGTTTTATTCTCCATTTCTTTCCTTATGATTCCTTGCTTTCTATTTGCTTTCTTGGCTGCCGCTGCACATTGGGTGGAGGGTTTCAATGTATTTTCCATGATGACGCCTAAATATTTTTCCTGTGTGACGGTTCCTAATGTGGAACCTTGCATTGTATAATATATGTATATATATCATATATGTACATATGCATGTAAAGTTCATGCTAACATTTACGCCTGCTTTTGAACAGGCATAATATTGGTGCCTTGAATGTAAGCATTATTGCTGCTGGATTTGCACTAGCATTTTATAAAGTCAGATTTTAGATAGTATGTGGAGATGGGAATTCACACATCCAAGTTCAAGTATAGGGGGTGAAGTATTTTTGTCCACTAAAAAAGAGTGGGACCTAGGCATGATTGTGTCTGATAATCTTAAAGTAGCTAAACAGGTAGAAAAGGCGACGGCAAAAGCTAGAAGGATGCTTGGGTGCATACAGAGAGGAATGGCTAGCAGAAAAAAGGAAGTGATAGTGCCTCTGTATAAGTCTTTGGTGCGACCTCATTTGGAGTATGGTGTGCAATTCTGGAGACCGCATCTTCAAAAGGATATAAACAGGATGGACTCGGTACAGAGGGCGGTTACTAAAATGGTTAGAGGTATTCATTATAAAGCATATGAGGACAGACTTAAGGATCTTAATATGTACACCTTAGAGAAAAGATGGGATAGAGGTGATATGACTGAGACGTTTAAATACCTCCATGACATAAATGCACAGGAGGAGAGCCTGGACATGGGATGAAGGTGAAAGGGGATAGATTCAGGAGTGATATACGGAAATATTTCTTTATGGAAAGAGAGGTGGATCCATGGAATAGTCTCCCAGTAAAGGTGGTAGAGATGAGGATAGTATCTGAATTCAAAGAAGTATGGGACAAATACAGAGGATCTCTAAAGGAATAAAGGAGACTGTTGTGGTTGATATGGAAGGGCAGACTAAATAGACTATGTGGTCTTTTTCTGTCGTCATGTTTCTATGTTTCTAAGTTGGGACGTGGAGAATTCCCAAAGCATTTTATAAGAGGCTCTGCTAAATGCAGATCATCTTGTAAAATAGCTAAAAGACTGCACCTTGATATCTTTACATGTACAGCGGGAACAGTAATTTTAAAAAGCTTCACATGGGAAAAAGCATGCAAATAGCCCTCACATGTGCATGGGAACAGCTTTATAAAATCACTGCTTCCACTGTCAATGAACAGACCAAACCAGCAGGACCAGTTCCTTGCCTCCAATCACCCTCTGACCTGGATCCCCCTGATTATCTCATAAGACACCTGAACCCCCCCCCCCCAACCATCCCCTTACAGTCAATCCCCCAACCTCTCTCAAAGTACCTAATCCCCCCACCCACAATCTCTCAGCATGAAAACACTCACATGACACCACCAGTAATAATGAACCCCCTGAAATTCTCCCAGCTTAATCCCCATCCCTATCCGCAGTCCCATCCATACCTAGCCTTACTGGGGTCCCTGGTATCTAGTCAGAACAGGAACAATCCCCAGACACTTGTGCTTTTATAGCCATGGTTTCTAAAATGGCACTTATGGCATTTAGTGGTAATTTCAGGATACTGACCTCTAGCAGTTTACCGTGAGATTACCACTAAGGATCACAGCTTCCATTTTAAAACCTGTGGAGCAAATGAGGATCACTCCTGCTCCCACTAGACATCAGGGCCATGATAAGGCCAGAGTTGGGGATTGGGGACCTTGGGGGATTCATTGTTGATGGGAGGTCAGGTTGTGGGTGGGAGGGATCCAATTCTTTGGGAGAAGGTTGCAACGATCAGAGTTCATGGGTGAGAGTGGCTATAAGGGGGCTCGGGGAGGAGATCAAATGGCTTGTGAGGTGACCAGGATGTTTCAAGGTCAGGATGAGTGATTTAGAGGGCAGACCTTGGCATTGGCAAGCCTCTTCAAGTAGGCTCTTATCCATTCTTTGGTGTTGCTCTAAATCTCAATGTCTATATTTTTTTCCTTAAGAGGTGGATTTGCCTTATAAAAGGGAAATCCACATCTATATGGCAGGCCCACCCAAACCACCACCTCTCCTACCTTAACTATACCCCACAGATATCTAGACATAGTTAGCATCCCCATGTGTAAAATATAGTGTCTTGCAAAAGTATTCATCCCTTTGGTTTTTGTCCTGTTTTGTCACATTATGTACAACCTGGAATGAAAATGGAGGTTTATTTGGATGTTAGGTAATGGACCTAACAATATAGACCAAATTGATGAAGTGGAATGACAGTAAAACACCTTCATAAAAAAATAGTCAAAACTGAAAAGTTGTGAGTGCATATGTATTCATCCCTTTTGCTTTGAAACCCCCAAATAAGATCTGGTCCAACCAATTAACCACAAAACTCACATAATTCATTTATTAGGGTCAACCTGTGTGCAATCTGTGTCACATGATCAGTCATATGATACCTGTATAAATATACTTTTTCTGAAAGGCCCCTGATTCTGCGACACCACTAAGCAAGCAACATGAAGACCAAGGAGCACTCCAAACAGGTCAGAGACAAAGTTGTGGAGAAGTATAGATCAGGGTTGGGTTATAAAAACATATCCCAAATTCTGAATGTCCCATAGAGCAACATTAAATCCATTATAATAAAATGGAAAGAATATGGCACCACTACAAACCTGAAAAGAGAAGGCCGCCCACCAAAATTCACAGTCAAGGAGGCATTAAATCAGAGATGCTACAAAGACACCAAGAATAACACTGAAGGAGCTGCAAAGATCCACAGTGGAGATGGGAGTATCTGTCCATAGGACCACTTTAAGCTATACACTCCACGGAGTGGGGCTTTATGGAAGAGTGGACAGAAAAAGGCCATTGCTTAAAGAAAGAAATAAGAAAACATGTTTGGAATTTGCACAACAGCATGTGGCGGACCCCGTAAACACATGGAAGAAGGTTCTCTGGTTCGATGTGACAAAAATTGACCTTTTGGACCATCATGGAAATGCCCATGTGTGGCACAAACCCAACCCATGAACAACATTCTGATAGTGAAACATGATGGTGGCAGCATCATGCTGTGGGGATGTTTTTCATTGGAAGGGACAGGCAAACTGGCAGACAGGATTGAAGGAATGATGGATGGCACTAAATGCAGAGAAGTTCTTAAGGAAAACCTGTTTTAGTCTGCCACAGACTTGAGACTGGGACAGAGGTTCATCTTCAGCAGGACAATGATCCTAAACATACTGCTAAAGCTGCTGTAAAGGTAAACATTTAAATGTATTGGAATAGCCTAGTCAAAGCCCAGACCTCAATCCAATTGAGAATCTGTGGCATGACTTGAAGATTGCTGTACACTAATGCAACCCATCTAACTTGAAGGAGTTGGAACAGTTTTGCCTTGAGGAATGGGTGAAAATCCTAGTGGCTAGATGCGCTAAGCTAATCAGGGCCCAACTTGTGCACATTTAAATCCGGAGCGCTGAAGGCACAAATCTCCATCCAGTCACTCGATTAGCATCCAGCACAGGGAGCGGAAAGGAGACCCCTCTAGCTCCCTGCACCAAAGGCCAATCAGGACCTAACTTGTAGCACATTTAAAAAACAGAGTGCAGAAGGCACGTCCGTGCCTGGCAGACCCGCACCTGAGGGCCACGCCAAAGGGCCCTTAGGCATGGCGCTTGAGTGGGGCACTTGAGAACAGCACCCAAGATCCACTGATCACTTGAACAACTGCCCTCCTATCCATTGAAGCTTCAACACAGACATGTTTGATAATACTGGAGTGTTTCATTGCCGATCAACTAGGTCTATTCCTACTGCAGTGCAACAAACAATCTGCCCCTGAAGACGTCAAAACGTAAGTTACACAAAATACTGACCTACACAATACTTTTCCATACAGGAAAACATCTCCATCATCCTCCTCAATAATATTGAACCACAGTGACCTAATATCAACAATCCAAGCTCTCATTGATTTTACTATTTCCCCTCTGAATAACCTACTTTGCCTTACAATACTCAAACCATTTCTTCTTAAGAATCAAATCCCCTTCATGGAAAACAAAATGAGGATTATCATTATTATAATGATACTAACTCTAACCCTAACAAACCAAATCCACTCATTCAAGCAGTACACACACTCTATCCCAATAATTCCCTACCATCCCTACCATAGGCCACCATACAATACGAAACGACAGATCATCCACATAAAACCTCATAACCAACTTTTATACAATGGATGCCTCAACTCTACCAACGCTACCTCCATAAAATGGTTTCTCCTAAATGCAAGGTCCCTCAGGAACAAGATCCCAATAATAACTGATATCCTCCACAGTTTAAAACCAGACATCTTATGTATCACAGAAACAGTACTCCTCAACCAAATCAAAGCACCAGGTTACAAAATTTTTCACTGCCCAAGACACAATAAAAAAGGAGGTGGAGTGATTATTCTATGCAAAACTACTTTAGGTGGCCAATACTCTTCATCTACAAGCATAGATAGCATCGATATTCTAACGATAGAAACCAATCAGCTAACAGTTACCTTACTATACAGACCCCTTCATTGGATACTACCTCTTTAGATAACATTCTAGCCTCCACCTGTTCAGATACCTCATCTAGTAAAGATCATATTATACTAGGTAACTTCAACTTATCCTCCATATCTTCCGCTCAATAAAACATCATTCCTCCAAGCTATGAATGACAGGATTCCATCAAATACCCCTACCCACACAAGAGGAAATGCACTGGACTTAATCTTCACCCCAAATATCCCCAATTATTACCCATCCAGTGCCTTGGTCAAACCATTACCTAATACAATTCTGTATCATAATGAGCATTAACATACACAAACATCATGCCAGAGACCAGTTTTAACATCGCTTCAAAAAGTTTGATAAAGAAGCATTCTTGAAGGACACCATACCAGCACTAATAAACGATTTTGACAATCTCAAAGCACTGCTAACAAACTGGAATAACACACTGCTGTCTGCTTCAACCATCCCGCATAGAAATACCCCCAGGAACCACAAAACCTCCCAACCATGGTACTCCCAGTCCCTCAGATTACTCAAAAGAACATTGCGGAAAATTGAGAAGAAATGGAGAATCACAAGATCCGCCTCAGAATTACAAACATACATGGAAATGCTAAACCAATACCGATAGCATATAAACAAACTAAAAAAAGCATACTACGTAAAAACCCTGATGAAATCACTTAATCGACCAAGAGAATTATTCCTCATAGTTCAAGACTTAATAAGAAAATCAAACAATGTTGACTCACAAGACAGTGGAATAAACGCCCAACAACTTGCAAATTACTACATTGAAAAATCCAAATCCATAGCAAAAAGTGGTGTGATAACTACTAACGAATCAACCAGCACGGCATTATGGAATACTTAATCCCTCCCAAACAAGGAACAGATAGATCAATATATCAAATCAATCAATACAACAACATCACGACTGGACCCATGTCCAGATACCTGGCTTAAATTAACCACAAAAGAACTAACACCTTATGTTCAAAATATTGTCAGTTTATCACTATCACAAGGTCAAATGCCAAAACAACTAAAAGAAGCCTCCATCCACCCAATATTAAAAAAATCACTAACTGGATAAGAACTGCACTAACTCATACAGACCGATATCAAGTTTGCTATTCCTATCCAAAGTAATAGAAAAAACTGTACAGAGGCAACTGCAGGGTTTCATTGACACAAATGCTCCACTTGATCCTCATCAGTATGGCTTTCATGCTTACCATGGAGTTGAGACTCTCCTAACATCCCCAGGGTTCAGTGCTTGCCCTTCTCCTTTTCAATATTTTCCTTGCCCCCCTTGCACTGATTATTCAGCAGTCTGGTATCTCTGGCTATTTCTATGCTGACAACATCATTCTCCTGCATCGCACCAGCTCCCTTGCCCCCAACCTCTCTGCCCTTAATGCCTGTCTCACCCGAGTTGCCTCATGGCTCAGTAGTAATTTCCTCCACATCAACCCCTCAAAGTTCACTGCTCTTTGGTTCTCCTTTGACACCCCTCCTTCCACCATTTCTCCTCTCCTTTCCTCCACCCTGATTCCCCTTGTTTCTTCCCTCTGGTATCTTGGGGCCTCGCTGGACTCCCCCCTCTCTTTCCACCATCATATCACCTCACTCATCCGCCGCTCTTTCCTTTCCTTCTGTCAGATCCGTGCCATCCGCCCCTTCCTCTCCTCATCCTCCCTTACTACTCTTGTCCTTTCCCTTATTATTTCTCAACTGGACTACTGCAACGCTGTCTTGGCTGGTCTTCCACAGTATCAGCTCCGCCAGTTGCAGCTTGTATAAAACACAGCTGTTCGCTTGCTCACTCACTCCTCCCCCACCGACCATGTTACTCCCCTGCTCCTTAATCTACACTGGTTTCCAGTCAAGTTCTGGTCTGTCTACAAACTCCTCAGCATTACTCACAGAGTGCTCCACACTGGCACCCCTCAGTATTTAGCCGACACAATTCATCTTCAGCCTTTCCCCCGTCTCCATCGCTCAGCTTCTCAGGATCACTTGGAGTTGACCCGTCCCTCCGCTTTCTTTTTCCTGGCCCCTGCCCTCTGGAATTCCCTCCCTCCCACCCTATGCACGGAGCTGTCCTTTCCACAATTTAACAGCCTACTTAAAACTCACCTCTTCCAACAAGCATTTGACCTCCCCAACAGTTGATATCCCTCCCTCTTTGTCAGTCCCCTTCTTTCCCATTCTCCCCTCCCACGATCAGGAGTTTTCAATTCCTTTTCCTTTATTTTTTCTTTCTCTGTATCTCTCTTTCCTGTCTAACCATTGGCGTTCTATTTCTTTTCTATTTCTGATTTGCAGCCTGTTTTTATTGTACACCAACCTGGCACACATGCCTGGGCGGTATATCAAACGACTAACCAAAGATAAAAATAAAGATCCCTCCTAGACAATATCATCCTCGGAATAGAAAATACCAAAAAGAAACATACATCCTCATATTCCTCGACATAACAGATGCCGTTGATTCTATTAATCATGAAATTCTGATCAACCGTCTAAAACATCTCAAAATAGGAGGTGCCATAATTCAGTGGTTTAAGACCTACCTAACCGACTGCACTCAAAAAATTTCATCTAACCCAAGGAGTCCCAGAAGGTTCAGCAGGAGGGCCAGGGGTTCAATTCCCATGAAGGAACAAGTAACCTCAGGCCAGAGTGACTGGGGTCTCTAGTCCCATGGCTACTCCTTGTGGCCTTGGGCAAGCCACTTAACCCTCCATTGCCTCAGGTACACTTATATTGTGAGCCCTTCGAGGACGAAGGAATAAAAAGTGCCTGTTAGCATATATCTGTAAACCGCTTTGACCCGGTTAAAAGCGGTATATAAACACAGATAAATAAATAACTATTTAATATCTATATTCAACCAATCTGTGATGTAATTCACAAACACAATGTTGATTATAGAATTTATGCAGATTACATCATGCTATTCACAGCTATTGATGAACTAAATCCGGACTATGGGAAAATAACAAACTGCTTCAAAGACGTCTCACAGTGGCTCAACTCTGTGAATCTATCAATCAATTTAAACAAAATTGAAGCTATAATGATCTCTAAAAACAAATCATTTTCTCCTCCTCCATGACTTCTAATAGACAATTCCTCCCTCAAAATTAAAAAAGAAATAAAATATCTTGGCATTCTACTGGACCAGAACCTCGACATGACAAAACATACCAGCATGATGAGAACAATATATAACAAAATTCATATGATATGAAACTTAAGACCAATACTATTTTCAGAGGACTTCTGCACAATAGCCCAAGCATTTATTGGTCCACACTTCAACTTCAGTAATATCATCCTTCAAGGCCTACCCAAACAAACCCTGAAACCATTACAGATGACGCAAAACACTGTATCTTGTATTATAATGAAAGCATCAAGAACAGAGCATATAATTCCAATTCTGTACCACCTGCGCTGGCTACCTGTTTCTCAGAGAATCAAATTCAAGGCAATACTAACAATTTTTAAAACAATAAACAACATTGCCCCAACATACCTCGCCTCCCTAATCCAGACTCAACAGGAAACAAGAAACAGAAAAAAAATATGAAGAACCTTCTTTCCACACCAACAGCATCAAGAAATGCAAAACAATCAACATTAAAACAGGGCTTTTTCATTATACTCCTCCATACTATGGAACTCTTTTCCAAGCAACCTACGTGAAATAAAGGACTTAACCACTTTTAGAAAAAAACTCAAAACCCTATTATTCACTGAATCCTATGAGTCATTAATGAACAGACCAGACCTGACCTGATGTACACTCCACTATGCCTACAACCCCACCTCACTCCCCTTATATAGACTACCTTGATGCAAAATAACTCACTTTTCAACAATTTCTATAATAATGCACTAGACCTGTAAATAGTTGGCCATTCCTTTTACCCTTTAGGCCAAGTATGTTTGGTTCAAGTTAAGATTCTTTATTGTATTTTATATTCTGTTTCTGTTCATTGTAAACTGCCAAGAGCAGTACCCCTTCTTTTATGTAAACCACCTTGATTATGTGATAAGGCGGTATAAAAGACAAATAAATAAATAAATAAATAAATAAATAATAGAGACATACCCCAAGAGACTTGCAGCTGTAATTGCAGCAAAATGTGGCTGTACAACGTATTGACTTTGGGGTTTAAATACATATGCACACTCCTGATTTTTTTTTAATTATTGTTTGTGTTACAATAAAGAATATTTTACACCTTCAAAGTCATAGGCATGTTGTGTATATCACATGGTGCTATCCCCCAAAGCTCCATTTTAATTTCAGGTTGTAGTGCGACAAAACAGGATAAACGCCGAGGGGAAGAATACTTTCACAAGGCACTGTAGCCCCTTTCTAAAATGGCATTTTAATGCATATGGAAATCTGCACGTGTAAATGTTGCTATTTACATCTGAGGTTGCTTCTAAAATAATCCCCATGGATGGCTAGGTGTCTTTATATAATAGTGCAAAAATAGGCACCTTCCTGCCTACTTAACCTAGGCACCCTATTAGAAAATTGTCCCTATAACTTATCTGGATAGCGACTGAAAATCACAACTATCCAGATAAAACTCCTGCTCTAACCTTCTTCCATCTCTCTACTATATGGAAAGTGGCAGAGTATTTAGATGCATTTTCAACCTCTACCATGCATATAGCAGCTGAAAATATATATGTATGTTTACCGGTGCTGGAAAAACATACGACTTCCTTTGAAAATTGACCCAACAGGAAAAAAAAGTAAAGGGTAAAATTACCAGCACCAGTAAACATATACATTCCTTATATGTAGATTTTTATCCAGTATAGAAATGGTGGTGGACTGAAAATCCACCTAACTACTCCGCCACTATCCAAATAGTTTATCTTTGTGCATTGGGAGAAGGAAGAACCAAACTCCACTCCAAACTGGCCATACCCCAAGACCTAGAAAAAGCAGTGAATTACAAATGCATTTCTGTCTTCCAAGCTCTAAACAAAGGAAAAAGTAGAAACAAGAGTGGGATGCTTTGCGATGAAGGAACCAAGAGGATAATCTGTGCTGGGCCTGGGATCACAAGGTATTGTTTGATAATCTTGAGGGATAGGAATATCTATCCAAAAGTTACTCTGGTATGGAGAGAAGATTGAGAGCCTTCACATCCACATCAGATCAAAGCATGGTACAAGTAAGCCGCGAACCATTCTGAAGGAATATTTTCTACTATAACCTGGGAAGGATGAACCCAGTGTCCCAATGTACTGCTCAAGTGTTTCCACAGCCTGGGCCTTCCAAGAGTCTTCATAGCTTCAGGAACAGCTAGCTTACAATGGAATTAACTCTTTCAAGGGGGACTAAAGTCCTATTATCTGACTCTATTGGAGATATAAAACTACGTTGATCCTAATCAGAGCAAAATGATTAAAATTACATAAATTATTTATCCTAATTTCATCACTATAGAGTTTGCTCAGATTCTTTTTTATTCATTTTGCTTTTTTTCTATTAAAATAGTATAGGAGAGTGCAAGTTTGCTTTAATTCAGTCTAGTGGCTGCTCTCAGCTTTTCTGTGTGAATAGTGACTGAACAGTAAAGTAACTAGTCCAAAATTATATTTCCTAATATTAGAAAAAATTTCATATGCAAGAAAATATGATCGAAAATTTCTAGTCCAAAGTTTTTCTACCTATAACCCCCATGAAGTAGAGCATTATCATGGTATGTAATCAAAGGCACACATGTTTGCATCACTTTAGGGGGGATTATGGGTAACAAAACTTTCCATGTGGCCGAGGGGCAAGTTTAACTAAAATGCAGCAGTGCACCGTGCATTAAGCTCCAATACTTAACACAGATTGGCGTCAAGCCCACACTATCACATGAAGGCATGCCCAGTATATTCCCCCCTGTACTTACCGTACATTCTGTGGCAGCCCCATGTTAAATAGTTTGCCACGATTAACATGGGTGCACTTAGTGCCACCCACTGAGACAGTGGTACGTGCACCCATACTAAGCGCAACATTGCAGATTAGCATGCATTAAAGAAGCCCACGGTAAACGCAGTGCACATGCTCCACCCTTAAACTTCCCAGTCTCTGTCCCATTCTGTGATAAACAGCACGGGACGTTTAGTGCAGCTGCATGTTTGGCACATAGTGATGGTTACCGCAGCATGCTTAACACGAGCTGAACCCCACACTAGCCATCAAAACATTTTACTAAACCTGCCCCTGAGTCACACATTCTTGAAAATAACATCCAATCTGGTTTAAAGATACAAACAGGAAAGTTGTAAAATTAGCACTGGGAAAAAAATCCACAGCCTACCACCAGGCTTCAGTTATATATTTATAAAACAGTAAGAATTTTAAAAAACCCCTCAAATATCTTCAAACAAACTCGTAAATATTGACAAAGCAACATATCATATGGCCTCAACTCAACTACAGGCAAAATACACTAGATTACCCTAGATGCATGTATTTATGGATCAGGAATAATACTTTACATTTCAGATTAGGTTCAACTCAAATTCACTGTAAATGCAATGCAAGATGGTGGTGAAGCAATCAGACCATATCTCATCAGTAAGGAGCCTGGTTGCTGTATTCCAAAACTGTGTACGTTAAAAGCAGATATTCTTCAGGGGGGTCTGTTTTTAAAGATCTGCTGAGCAAATTAGTTAACTGTCTAAACTGAAACTCACTACATCTGATGCAATCAATGGTAACAGTGTGCCTACATTTGAAAATCAAATGTATCTGAACTGTTTTCTTTCCTCAGTTTAAGGCCCAAGGGTTCTTTTCCCAATCCTTGGAACATACCTAGCCAGTCTGGTTTTCAAAATAACCAATGAATATGCATAAGATAGATTTGTATGCACTACCTCCACTGTAAGCAAATCTCTACCATGCTTATTCATTGTGGTTATCCTGAAAACCTGATTGGATACTGTAAGTGTGTCCTGAGGATTAGGTTGAGAACCTTTGGCTTAAGCACACTCTCAAAATGCCTCTTTTTAACCTCACTCAAAGTATCGTGAAAACTTTTAGCCACCGTGAGAAGAAAGCAATATTCAACCAGAGCAATCTACCTGGATTTATAGTTTATCTATGAAAATTATCCTAGACATCCATATTCCTAGCTGTGGTGTTGGGACTTTTAATCTATGATAACATGTGCTACACTCATCTCTAATTTATAGTTCTCAAGTACCAATGTAACAGTAGTTTAGCCCACTTCTAAACTTCAACTACGAATGATGGACTGAAAAATATAAGCATTCAAGTTGGCATCAAGAGCTATTAAATATGTTGTATATGCATACAAAATTCCCTTGCGAAAGGATGTTAGCAATCTTGCACATAACTACTTTAGCATTCACTGAAAAACAGCTTTCTGAAATTATCTTCCGAAAAAGTAATCTTGTGTATCTGTACTTCAGAGAAATGGTAAGTATGTCTTCAAAATGAGAAAAACTCAAAAGCCAGTATTTCATCTCTGCAATAAGTGCAATTTATGTTCTATGGAGGTAATGTTAAAATTAAATGGATCTCTTCGCCTGTGGCCTATTTCTGACCTGGTAGCAAAACATAACCTCGGTCCTTGGTTTCAATTCTCTAAATTCAACTGTAAATACGAAAGCACACAGACACAGAGAGTTATATAATAAGATAGTACAACTTAAGCTTAAGTGAGGAATTCACAGGTGTGCACACTAGCGCAGGTTCCCATGATTCCCTCATCAAATTAGGCCATCATACCTCCTTTTATTAGGGAAAAACTGTTACATGGTACAAATTCAGCTCTATGTCAAGCTTTGTTTATCTACATGTTAGGGCACAGACATTTCTCAGCTCCGGCATTCTAAAAACAAAGCATTCTGTCTCGTTCTCACAAACAATGTCATTCCAAAGTACAACCTTGGCTTTTAGAACACATCTCTCTCCAGACTGCTAGGCTTCAGACTGTCAGCAACATTCCAAGCTATTCTCCATATTAACCCTTTCAATAATAATGATCTGTGTAATGTAAATTACCATCAACATATGTAAATCATGCATTTTCCATGACTTATGTGTGCAGATGGACCCTTGCGCACTTACTTTATTCAGGCACTATTCTATAAGTACACGTCAGGATAAGGGTGAGCAAAGGGGCACAACTTGGGTACAGCAGAGGCATAGGCTAAGTTATAAGTTATAAAATATTACAACCCACAAATCTGGATGCATATGCATTTACTCTAGGGATGATGTAAATGCTTGGGTCTAGGTTTGCTGCATGTATCGTTTGACTTATGCCCCTATTTTGTAAAGAAAAGCAGGTGCCCATTTTTATTTATAAAATAGGCGTGATGTGCATGCATTTGAATGTGTCTTAACTTAGGCGACCTTTATAAAATTACCCTTTAGGGGGCCAATTCTATAAAAGGCGCACAGAAAGTTACATGCTATTCACGTGCATAAGTATCTAGTCTAAAGGCCTTAAATGCATTAATGGACACCTCCATGCACGCTTTAGATTGTCGCTAATCTGTAAGCATGTGCATAAGTGCCATCGTGAGTACTTTCAGTTTGCGTGTGCACAGGGGCAGAGCATAGGCAGGGTCTAAATTTGCACATGTAAGTTATTGAATAGTATAACATACTTGCATTGCTGACTGATCTAGGCGCGGGCATTTCAGGTATAACTGCAGCAACTAATTTCAGGCAAATACATCACTATTCTGTAGAGTAAAATATGCTTGTACTTTACTGTATAGAACAGGTCTCATATATGCACATGGCAGCACATGTCAACTGCATGGGAGTTCATAGAATTATACTCCACATCAAAGATTCATAGTTAGAATGATTTCATGTCTATATTTTATATGTTGCACAAAATTGTACATCCATCTAATCCTGCCCTTCTATGGGTACTATGCACTATAAAACACATGCAAAATTTATTTTAGAATGGATTCATAAACAAATTAAACAAGTACATTAAAAATTCAGTTATCAAGCAATGCTAACAATTTTAGAGGCAGTTTTAAAAGAGTTACATATCATTTGAATATGTAACAGGAATTTTTACAGTTGGAAATCAGCATGCACTTTTAAATGAGGATTTTAGAGAAGGTGTTCCTTATATGTATATGCTGTGGCACACAAAGATATTTTAAAAAAATATTTTTAGCACATTTTGGATATATACATTGTCGTGGGGAGCGCCCCCTACGCCTATGGGCAATCCACGGCAAAGATTATTTTTAGAGAGCCACAGGGAACGTAAGGTTCATCGACGTAGTAAAATGGCCTTACCAATTCCGGCTGCCTAAAAGAATTCAGTAACAAGACCAAGTAGAGGGAATTAAGGCTTTTATTCCCCGTCAAAGCAAGGGTTCAAAATTAAGAGATGGATAATGAAACAGAAAGTCCTTTGTAGCAAAAGGTACCAGTATTCATAAACATGTGCTTAATTGTTACACTTCACAATTAATGCAGAGCTTGGGTAACAGGAATTCAGTTCATTACAAAAGCATAAACATTCTATAAATTCTTCTATGTTATTCAAAAACTACAGACTCTTGACATGAGTCTGTGCACAGGTCACACTCCATCTGTTCTGGTGGAGATAGGGAAACTGTATTTGTGCATTCTGTTTCCATGCATTCTTCTTCACTAGAATCAACAGGGGAATAAACACTGTCCCTGTCTGACTCGGGTCGGTGTGCTATGCCTCTAGGGCCTTGTCTCCAATAACAGTCTGTTCTCAGGGCTTTAGGGATTTTATTAAACCAGTATGGTTTCTCCTTCTTTGTAGAGTGAGGACTTTTCTTAACAGGGACTTTAGGATTCAAACATTCAATATCATCAATAAAGGTTCCATACCTGGAGCTTTGCTGGCTTGAATCCACAGTGTTTTCCCTTTTAGCAATTTTCCTGCTGTAGCAATTTCTCTGCCTGTCAGCATTAGGCAGGGCTGTGCTTCTTGGCAGTTTGGTGAAACCTGGTATGAATTCTCTTCTCTCCCTTGGTAAGAACTCAGGTTTATTATAAAATGCCTTTCCTTTCTTGCTTGGTAAAACTGGATAATTATTTCTCAGAGACTCTAAGCTTCTCTCCAAACCATTCCCTTTGGCTCCTTGCTTAGGTCTCTCTGTTCTGGAGTCAGGAACGCTGTGAGAACAAGGCGTGGCACAGCCTCTAATTTCAGAGATAGCTCTAACAAACCTCCTTGGGAGAGCTGCACAGACAGCCTGGCCCTTCTGGATTTCACCCCTGTGAACCCTGTACCTGTGGGCTTGCTCCTCTAGGATTTCTCCAGTTACTCCTTCTCTTGGAGATGAACCTCTTGATAGAGCTGTTCCCCCTTGGGAAGACGTCCCTCTGTCTCTGTTCCTTCTCAGGTCCTTTCCTTTCTCTGGTGAAGCCGTACTCCCCTATGTAGCAGTGCTTCTCTTCTCTGATGCAGCCGTGCACCTCTTCCTTAATACAGCTGGACACTCCCTCCTTGCTGCAGCTGGACCTGGACCTGGACCTGGACCTCCCTGTATATGCGTGCACCTCTTCCTTAATGCAGCTGGACCTGGACCTGGACCTCCTCTGTAAGCATTCAGTTCTGGCTTATAAGGCAATCTTTCCTGCCTGACGTCCGGGGTCATTTCCAGGTGCAAGTCATTAGGCTTCTCAAGCTCATTAGCTCCTGAATATTCCTTCCTGCTCCCTCTAGCTGTGCCTGGAGGTAATTGCACATCTAGATTCTTAAAAGAAACAGGATTTCTTTTCAAGTTTTCAACTTTATCAATACCCACATCATGACACATCCCCCCTCTTAAAATATTACGGGCTGAATATTTATCATTATCACAGCACGTAATCCTAGACATCGCATCGGCATTGTAATGCAGCTTCCCTGCTCTATGTTGTACTTGGAATTCGTATGGCTGCAACGCCATATACCACCTAGTCAACCGGCTATTATTGTTGCGCATCTGGCTCAACCATTTGAGCAGAGCATGGTCTGTGATGAGGGTAAACTTTCTTCCCATAAGATAGAACTTTAAGGCTTCCACTGCCCATTTTATTGCTAAGCATTCCCGCTCAATGGTGGAGTACTTTTTTTCAGCCTGTGAGAGTTTCCTGCTTAGGAACATGATGGGGTGTTCAGAACCCTCCTGCATTTGGGAAAGGACGGCACCTAGGCCGACTTCCGATGCGTCTGTTTGGAGCAAAAACTGTTGGTTAAAATCCACCCCTCTTAATATGGGAGCTCTACACAGCTTCTCTTTCAACACCTTGAAGGCAGCCTCCGCATCTGCCGTCCAGGATAAAGTGTTTGGGGCATTTTTCCGCAACATCTCCGTGAAGATAGCGCTTTCTTCGGCGAAGTGTGGGATAAAACGTCTGTAATATCGAATGAGTCCTAAAAAGCTTCGTAGTTGCTTTTTATTCTGGGGTGCGGGAAAACTGCGGACACTTTCTATTTTATCTAACAAAGGACGGACTGTACCACGTCCTACTACATGTCCTAAGTATTTAACTTCGCAGGCAGCAAACAGGCATTTTCCCGGGTTTAAAGTTAAACCAGCCTGTCGCATGGCGCTCAAGACTGCTTTTACTTGGAGAAAATGCTGATTCCACATAGCGCTATGAATGACTATGTCATCCATATAAGCCGTGGCATAATTTTGATGCGGACGTAAGACTATGTCCATCAATCTTTGACATGTCGCGGCCGCTCCGTGCAAACCAAAAGGCATGCGGCGAAATTGAAACAGGCCTACTGGCATAGTAAAGGCTGTTTTTGGTCGTTCCTCTCTGGTCAGGGGGCCCTGCCAGTAGCCTTTTGTCATGTCTAATGTGGTGAGATACTTAGCTTGACCTAGCCGGTCGAGGAGTTCTTCTATGCGCGGCATAGGATAGGCGTAAAATGTGGATATGTCGTTGACCTGGCGAAAGTCAATGCAGAAACGCATCGTTCCATCTGGCTTGGGGACCAGGACAATAGGGCTGGACCAAGGGCTCCGAGACTCCTCTATCACTCCCATGTTCATCATGTCCTGGACTTGTGCTATGACTTCTTGTCTTTTAGCTTCGGGCAAACGATACAGTCTTTGCCTAATAATTCTTCCAGGAGTAGTGATGATTTCATGGGCAACCAAGTTCGTTTCGCCGGGAAGGGACGTCAACACATCTCCAAACTTCTCCAGCATACTGAATAGTTGTTGCCTCTGCACTATAGAGAGTTCCTCCCCTACACGTAGCTCCGGACTGGCTTTACAGTCGGACAACAGTGGGCCCAAATCTTCATCCACTTGCTTTTCTCCTACAGCTACAAAGCTTTTCATCTCAGTGTGCCCAGTGAAGCCAAATCCTCTGCTCCCCCGGCTGGTAGGGCTTATCATCGGTACTTCCTCCAAAGGCGGGAAGCCCACCCGCTCGCATATCAGCTGAGCTATTCGCTCTCCTGCTTTCACTTCAAAATTCTCGTTTGAAAAATTGAACAGGAGGACCTTGATAATACCCCTATAATCTGGGTCAATTACCCCAGCACCCACGTCGATGAAGTGTTTGTGAGCTAAACCTGAACGGGGTGCAATTCTACCATAACATCCCGCTGGTAACTCCACTTGAATGTCGGTGCTAATCAAAGCTCTGCCGCATTTTGGGATCATCTGACTTTCAGCACTGTATAAGTCGTACCCAGCGGCCTGGGGCGTGGCTCGACAGGGACTTCGAGCTTCTTGTGAGGTTTTACAAAATTTTAAAACAAACCTCTTTCCTGATTCCTCTGGTATCTTGTGTTTGGGTTCCTTAACTTTCCCTAAAAGGGGATTGGGAACTACCCTACCCTTAAAAGGGGCACACCTGGACACGAGAGCTTCTCGTGGGTTTAAACCTTTTTTATGCCTCTTTCAAACTGTGGCCAGTCCCTACCTAAGACCAGCTCCTTAGGTAACCTGGGCACAACAGCTATTAGCATATTTTTCTCTAACCCCAAACCTCTAACCAGTAATTTGTACACAGGGTAAAAGGTAGTAGCGCCATGCACACACTTTATCTTGACTCTACCCTCCGGTTGATCTGGGGCAGACGCAGCTTGCTCTTTGATAATGGACCAGAGCTTTCGCGAAATCATTGTCTGGTCCGCACCAGAGTCAAGTAAAGCCTCGGCAGCTACTCCTTGTACCGTCACGTCAAGTACAAATTCCTCTGATACCAAGTGTCTGTGCTCCCCCAGGAGCGCAGTGCGTACTCGGCACTCATTCATAATGTGACCCAACTTTCCACAGCCAAAACATCTTTTAGAATGACTTTTCTCTACATTCTTATCAGCTTTCTTTTTTTGAGTTTTAAACTGGGAGAGACTTCCTGATGCTTGTCTGAATGTCGCTACTGCTGTCTTTGCTACCTCCCCAGTACACTGGGTAGCTAATTCAGCCTCTAGATACCTTTCTGTTAAGGCAATAGCCTCTGCAGTAGTGCAACAATTCTGAAGAATAAGGAAGCTCTTTATTTTACTGGGTACCGCAGTCATGAACTGTTCAAGGACTATTACATCCATTAGCGTTTCTACAGATCTTTCATTGGGCCTTAGCCACTTCTCAGCCAAGCTCTTAAGCCTGTGTCCCAATGTTTTAGGCGTTTCGCCTACCTCAAGACGTGCCGCACGTAGCTTGCGGTTATAGACAAGAGGAGTCAGGCCGAGACGTTCCCTAATGGCTTTCGTCACCTCGCTATAATTTTTAGCCAACGAAGCGGGCATTGCCTTATAGGCTGACAGTTCCTCTCCAATAAGGGATACTGCCAGTCTAATGGGCCATTGCTCCTCCGGCCAACCTACGGACAGAGCAATCCTCTCAAAAGAGTCCAGGAAGTCATCTGGATCATCATTCACTCCTAACTTCCCTAAAGTTAGAGTCTCGTAGGACCCTAGTCCTACCGGCCAGTTGCCCAGTCCTGAGCTGTGCTTCATGAGTTCAGCGGCTTCTTCCTGTGTCTTTTGTTGATGGCTCATCCAAGTCTCTAGCATCTGCAGGACTGGCTTTTGTTGCTCCTGCATTGACAGGATAGCATGCTGCTGGGTTTGCCCAGCCAGTTCCGCCTGCTTGCTGAATTGTGCCGCCATCCAACTAAACATCTTGCGTTGCTCCATCGCGATGTGATCCCTGGAAAGGAAAGAAAAACAAAAAAACCCAAGTGTGGCTGCACAACAAAAATCAGCCCTACACTTCCCTTTTTTTTTTTTTTTCCAAACTTTCCCTTTAAACTTTCACTTGTATCCACACAAGTTATGCCCTTCTACCTGTTACCTGGTAGAAATGCAGACTCGAATTCTCAGCAAGGGTGGTGCTGCTCTGTGTTGTAGCACTCTCCAGCCACCTCGCCTTCCATTCCGGATTCGCTGCTATCCGGTCCATGTTTTTCTACCCCAGTCCGGTTTCTTCCAATTCCAGTCCGGGATTTTCCAACTCCAGTCCGGGTTTTTCTTTTTCTTTTTCAGACTGAATACTGGTAGTTTTATTTTTTTTTTTTAATTTCTTTACAGTATCTCTTAGGATTATATCCGCAATCCAAACAACTACGCCATTTGTCATGGGGAGTGCCCCCTATGCCTATGGGCAATCCACGGCAAAGATTATTTTTAGAGAGCCACAGGGAACGTAAGGTTCATCGACATAGTAAAATGGCCTTACCAAATCCGGCTGCCTAAAAGAACTCAGTAACAAGACCAAGTGGAGGGAATTAAGGCTTTTATTCCCCGTCAAAGCAAGGGTTCAAAATTAAGAGATGGATAATGAAACAGAAAGTCCTTTGTAGCAAAAGGTACCAGTATTCATAAACATGTGCTTAATTGTTACACTTCACAATTAATGCAGAGCTTGGGCAACAGGAATTCAGTTCATTACAAAAGCATAAACATTCTATAAACTCTTCTATGTTATTCAGAAACTACAGACTCTTGACATGAGGCTGTGCACAGGTCACACTCCATCTGTTCTGGTGGAGATAGGGAAACTGTATTTGTACATTCTGTTTCCATGCATTCTTCTTCACTAGAATCAACAGGGGAATAAACACTGTCCCTGTCTGACTCGGGTCGGTGTGCTATGCCTCTAGGGCCTTGTCTCCAATAACAGTCTGTTCTCAGGGCTTTAGGGATTTTATTAAACCAGTATGGTTTCTCCTTCTTTGTAGCGTGAGGACTTTTCTTAACAGGGACTGTAGGATTCAAACATTCAATATCATCAATAAAGGTTCCATACCTGGAGCTTTGCTGGCTTGAATCCACAGTGTTGTCCCTTTTAGCAATTTTCCTGCTGTAGCAATTTCTCTGCCTGTCAGCATTAGGCAGGGCTGTGCTTCTTGGCAGTTTGGTGAAACCTGGTATGAATTCTCTTCTCTCCCTTGGTAAGAACTCAGGTTTATTATAAAATGCCTTTCCTTTCTTGCTTGGTAAAACTGGATAATTATTTCTCAGAGACTCTAAGCTTCTCTCCAAACCATTCCCTTTGGCTCCTTGCTTAGGTCTCTCTGTTCTGGAGTCAGGAACGCTGTGAGAACAGGGCGTGGCACAGCCTCTAATTTCAGAGATAGCTCTAACAAACTTCCTTGGGAGAGCTGTACAGACAGCCTGGCCCTTCTGGATTTCACCCCTGTGAACCCTGTACCTGTGGGCTTGCTCCTCTAGGATTTCTCCAGTTACTCCTTCTCTTGGATATGAACCTCTTGATAGAGCTGTTCCCCCTTGGGAAGACGTCCCTCTGTCTCTGTTCCTTCTCAGGTCCTTTCCTTTCTCTGGTGAAGCCGTACTCCCCTATGTAGCCGTGCTTCTCTTCTCTGATGCAGCTGTGCACCTCTTCCTTAATACAGCTGGACACTCCCTCCTTGCTGCAGCTGGACCTGGATCTGGACCTGGACCTCCCTGTATATGCATGCACCTCTTCCTTAATGCAGCTGGACCTGGACCTGGACCTCCTCTGTAAGCATTCAGTTCTGGCTTATAAGGCAATCTTTCCTGCCTGACGTCCGGGGTCATTTCCAGGTGCAAGTCATTAGGCTTCTCAAGCTCATTAGCTCCTGAATATTCCTTCCTGCTCCCTCTAGCTGTGCCTGGAGGTAAATGCACATCTAGATTCTTAAAAGAAACAGGATTTCTTTTCAAGTTTTCAACTTTATCAATAACCACATCATGACAACATCAGTACAATATCAAGTAAATACAAAATAAAATTATTCCACACATGCAAGAAAAAAAATGCAAAATCGAAAATAAACAAATTGAATAAATCTAAAACCCAATTATAAAGGTAAGATCTAAAAAAAAGAAGTGTGTGCAAGAGACAAAAATAAAGAACAGTCTTACTTAAAAAGTGTGATTATTCAAAAAATAGTTCAATTGTGAGGGTTCATAGAAAATGCACTTAAAAGAATTTAAAAAAAGCAATAAACATTTACAAGGATATATATAACAAAAAAGGAAACCCCTATACCCAGGGTTCCCTGACACATAACTACATTTTTCCTTTACCTTTGCAAGTCTAGAAATATCTCAGTTTTATGATCCATAAACATTACATCTCTCTTACTAAAACAGAGATGCAGTTCTCTATCCTGATCTTAAGGGAATGCAAAAGAGACCAACAACGTGGCTCTCTTATCCACCACATTTCCTAGGCTGTCAGAAAGGCTGATAAGTCCTGCTTGTTCATTGAAACTTCTACTATACTTTTCAGTTCATCAGCTTGAGTATTCCCTGATCTCCTTACGGAGTATTTTGCCAACAGGAAAAACAGCTTCTCCCAGAAAACCCAAAACATCTCCTATAAATTTCTTTAAAAGGTCTAATGGTGGAATAAAAAAGCACAACTGGGAAGCTCAATGCTTATAGATTCAGAAAAGGTGCTGAGTTTTCCAAATTTGCCAGTCTCTCTTGTACAGCTCCTCTTTCCTGGATCAGAATAGTCTAGACAGAAATGGTTTGTACTAACTTTGTCTCTACCTACTTCAACTGCCAAGCAGGACAGGCTAAAAGATGAGCCACTGAGCTCAGTGTGTCCAAGCTTTAAATGTGTCAGAAACCTGCCGCATTGCTCACCCCTTCATAGCATTGCTCACCAACCAGTTTTAGTTCAGCCCTCCTGGTTTTACGGGCTGAGACCAGCAGTTGGTAGGACAGTAAAACTGGCCAATAAAGGATCAGTTTTCTGCCAACTCAACTCCCATGGCCAGAAGTGGTGAGACAGCTGCCATTGTGGCCGGGAGAGCTGGTGACTGGCCACCGGCGTTGGGATTCCTATGGGCAGACACCACTCTCCTAGCTGCATTCGGTGGTTATGCAACCTTCTAGAAAACAAAACAAAGTTTTGCAGAATAAGATAGGCAAGGATAGGTAGGGGATAAGAACAGAGGGAGTAGATGGAGAACTAGAAAGTGGGTGAAAGATGGAGGAATAGAAGGCTCAAGAAGGAATGCGACAGATGTGGGAAATGGGTGTACTAAGGAGATAAGTGTAGGAAATGGAAAGCTGGTTAAGTGGGTGAATGGCAAAAAGAGAAAGACTGAAGATCAGAGGGGCATAGATGCTCTGTATAAGAAGTATGGGTGGGGGGGGGGGGGCTTAGGTACCAACCACAATCTCCCTGCCTCAACTTGCCAAATTGTAGCTGCTTTTGCCACAGTTCAGGGCTAAAATTGTTTAGCCCCTACTTCTCTGCCACTGCTGCTTCTTGGAATTGGCTGCAGCAGCAGGGAAAAACAGAAAATAGGCACAGGGACGTTGATTCTCTCTTTGCTGCTGTATCTCTGTCAGTCCCGCCCCCTCTGACATATACTTCCTGTTGCTGAGGGGGCAGGATTAACAGAGTTTGCAGTGGCAGCACAGACAGAGTATGTCTTTGCCGCTGCTGCTGTTTCAAGTAATAGCTTTGGTTGTGAACCAGCAGCAGCACTGGTGATGGGGGGAGGGTGTTGAAGAAACATTGGACTTGGAGGGAGTGAAGGAAGATCCTGGGCTGGGAGGAGGAAAAAAGATGCTGGATTGGGGATGGGGAAAGAATAAGACATGGTGGCTTGGGGTGGAAGGTGGGTGAAGGAAGATCCTGGGGATGTGGGAGAAGAGGAGATGCTAGATTGGGGATGGGGAAAGAATAGGACATGGTGGCTTGGGATGGGAGGGGAAGGAATATTGTGGGAAGGGTGGGGGAAGAGGAGATGCTGGATTGGGGTGAGGAAAAAAAGAGGACATGGTGGCTCAGAGTGGGGGTGGACACAGGAGGGCATGTAAGGTGACAAAGGGAATATACTGGTTCAGGGATGGGGAAAGGAAGTCTACGGGCATAAAAGGGTGAATGCTGGGATAGAGGGGGTGAACAGAATGATGGGGAGATGCTTGACACAGAGGGAATAATAAGGCAAAGAGGACATTCTTGATAAGGGAGAAGACAGTAGGGAGACCAAGGGGAAATGTTAGACACAGGTAGTGCTAGAAGACTGAGGGGAGATGCTGGAAATAGGGAAAGCAGAAGGACAGGGGAGATCCTGGACATGGGGGTGAGAGTAGGGAGACATGACAATTCTGTACAAAGGGGGATGGCAGAGAAGAGATGCTGTATGGAAAGAGGGTAGAAAGACAGAACAGGAACTGGATGGAAAATGGGTGGAGAGAGGAAAAATGGAAATGCTGAATAGAAAGGGTTGAGATAGGAGATACAGGATGAGAGGCAGAGAGAAAAGGGGGGGGGGTATTAATGAAAGACTGAGGAATGATCTTAAAGTAGCTAAACAGGCAGAAAAGCTATAAGGATGCTTGGGTGCATAGGGAGAGGAATGGCCAGCAGAAGAAAGGAGTTGATAGTGCCTCTGTTTTTGTCTTTGGTGCGACCTCATTTGGAGTATTATGTGCAATTCTGGAAAAGATATAAACAGGTTGTAGTCAGTACTGACGGTGGCTACTAAAATGGTTAGTGGTCTTCATTATAAAGCATATGAGGACAGACTTAAGGATCTTAATATGTATACTTTAGAGGAAAGGTGGGATAGAGATGATATGACTGAGACGTTTAAATACCTCCATGGCAGAAATGCACAGGAGGAGATTCTCTTTCATAAGCAAACTCTGCTACGAGGGGACATAGGATGAGGGTAAAAGGCGATAGACTCAGGAGTAATATGTGGAAATATTTCTTTACGGAAAGAGTGGTAGATGCTTGGAATAGTCTCCAAATGGAGATGGTAGAGATGAGGACAGTGTCTGAATTCAAAAAGGCATGGGACAAACACAGAGGATCTCTAAAGTAAAAAAGGGAACTGTCATAGTAGTTGATATGAAAGGGCATACTAGATAGGCCATGTGGTCTTTTTCTGCTGTCATGTTTCTATGTTTCTATGAATGAAAGGAAGGCAAATAGAAGGAAGGAAAGTAATGGAAAATTGTAGGTAGATACAGGTTAAAAAAAAAGGAAATCGAGGACTGGTTAATAAGAATGAATGAAATCAGAGAAGATAGTGAGGCTAAAAAATAATGGAAGAAAGCTGAAAGTTAAGCTCAATAAGCTCAGTATCGGGGATGGATGTAGTGGAGGATATGAAGAAGACAGGAGGAGAGAAAAAATAAAAAATGGACAGAAGCCCCTTGAAAGAAAGTTAAGAGAACATAGTAACATAGTATATGACAGCAGATAAAGACTAGTATGATCCATCTAGTCTGCCCAGCAAGGCGTCAAGAGTAGGTGCATTTGCCGCTCCATGCAAGTCACCCCTCCCCATGCCTTTGTTTACGGGTGTACCCACCGCTCCATGTAAGTCACTCCTATTTACTGAGATATAAGAGATAGTTATGTTTATTTTGATTTTATCCTGCTGCTATAAAGGGATCCACTGTGTCTATCCCATGCCATTTTGAATTCTTTCACTGTATTTGCCCCCACCACGTCCATCGGGAGGGCATTCCAAGCATCCACCACCCTTTCAGTGAAAAAGTATTTCCTGACATTTCCTTTCAGTTACCCCCTTGCAGCTTCATGTTATGACTACTAGTTTTACAGCTTCCCCATCTTTGGAAATGGTTTGTTTGTTCATTAATACTCTTTAAGTATTTAAAGGTCTGAATCATATCTCCCCTGTCCCTCCTCTCCTCCAGAGTGTACATATTTAGGTCTTCAAGTCTCTTCTCATAAGTATTCTGATGCAGACTCCAAATCATTTTGGTCGCCTTCCTCTAAACTGTTTCCAGCTTTTTTATGTCCTTTGCAAGATATGGTCTCCAAAACTGAACACTATATTCCAAGTGAGACCTCACCAGCAACTTGTATAGTGGCATTATTACCTCTTCCCTTCTGCTGGTAATTCCTCTCTATGCAACCCAGCATCCTTCAGGCTTTTGCTACCGCCTTGTCACTAGGGTTGCCCACTGGTTCCAGATGCACCCGACAGACTTGCTCCAGTCCTGGGTTTACCCCATTGCATGCAGTTACTTGTAGTTTTCCTTTTCTTATGGAGTGCAATGGAGAAATCAGAACTATATATCCCTGCATGCAATGAGGTAAACCCAGGACTGCATCAAATCTGATGGGCGCATCTGGAGCCAGTTGGCAACCCTACTTGTCACACTGTTTTACCACCTCGAGATCCTCAGAAACAATCGCTCCGAGGTCCTTCTCCTGGTCCGTACACATCAACCTCTCAACCCCTATCACATACAATTACCTTGGCTTTCTGCTTCTCAAGTACATGACAGTGCACTTCTTCACATTAAATCTTAATTGCCAAGAATTAGACTATTCTTCCAGCTTTTGTAGATCTTTTCTCATGCTATACACTCCCTCAGGGGAGTCCACTCTGTTGCAAATTTTTGTGTCATCTGCAAAAAGACAGACTTTTCCATTCAGTCCTTCAGCAATATCACTCACAAATACATTGAACAGTACCGAGCCCAGGTCCGAACCCTGGGGCACAACACTAATCATCTTCCTTTCATCCGTGTGCGTTCCATTTACCATCACTTCTGTCATCTGTCACTCAACCAATTTCTGATCCAGTTCACCACCTTGCGACCCATCCCCAAGCTGTTGAGTTTATTAATAAGCCTCCAATTAGGAACAGTATCAAAGGCTTTGGTAAAATCTAGATAGATCACATCCATCGCATGCCCTTGATCTAGTTCTCTGGTCACCCAGTCAAAAAATTCAAATTTGTTTGGAAAGATCATCCTATGGTAAAAACTTGTTGCCTCGGATTATGCAACCTATTGGTTTCGAGGAAGTACACTATTTGCTCTTTCAAGAGCGCCTCCATTAATTTTCCCGCCACCGTGGTAAGGCTTACTGGCCTGTAGTTTGTCACTTCTTCCCTATTGCCACTTTTGTGAAGAGGTACCACATCATCCCATCTCCAGTCCTGTGGAACTTCCTCTGTCTCCAAAGATCTATTAAAAACATCCTTTAATGACCCTGCAAGAACCTCTCTGACCTCTTTCAGTATCTTGGGATGTATCCCATCCGGTCCCATGGCCTTGGCCACTTTCAGTTTTGCAAGCTGCTCTAACATATCATCTTCTGTGAATGGTGTGGTATCTACTCCATTCCCATTTGCATATTTGTCAATCACAGGTGGTCCTTCTCCTGGATTTTCTCTAGTAAAAACAGAGCAGAAGTATTTGTTTAGCATTATCGCTTTTTCAATGTCACTTTCCATAAATCCGTTCTCAGCACTTTTGAGTCCTGCAATTCCACCTCTGATTTTCCTCCTCTCCCAAATACACCTGAAAAAGGTTTTGCCGCCACACTTCACATCTTTAGCCATCTTTTCTTCTGCCTTTGATTTTGCTATCCTTATTTCTCTTTTTGTCTCTTTTAGTTTGATCTTGTATTCTTTTCTGTGTTCCACTGTTTGCAAACTTTTGAATTTTATGAAAGCTGTGGTTTTTGCCTTTATTTGTGCAGCCACTTCTTTAGAGAACCAAATAGGTTTCCTTTTCCTCTTCTTTTTATTTACTTTCCTTACATATGTATCTGTTGCCCCTTTTATTGCCTCCTTTAGTTTAGCCCATTGCAATTCCACATCCCTTATCGCCCCCCACCCTGCCAACTCCTCCTTCAGATACCTGGCCATTTTGCAGAGAAGTCAGTGTTTTTTAAATCTAGGACTTTGAGCTTGCTGTTATTGGATTCTACCTTGGCTTTTATCTCAAACCACACTGTGTGATGTTCACTGTTGCTCACATGGGCATCCACCCGGATATTCGACACACTATCTCCATCGGTGAGCACTAAATCCAGTACAAGCACCCCTGGTCGGTTCCATCACCATTTGTCTAAGTAATGCATCTTGGAAGGCATCCACAATTTTTTTTTACTTCTTTCCAGATTTGCAGAAGGAATATTCCAATCCACATCAGGTAGATTGAAGTCACCCAATATGATCACTTCCCCCTCCATGGCTACCTTTGCAATATCAGCAATCGATTCGCTATCCATTTCTTCGGTTTGAGTTGGAGGCCTGTAGACTACACCAGTATGGATGACAATGTCATCTCCTCTTTCCATCACAATCTAAAGCACTTCTTTTCCCCACGTCCCCTGCATTTCACCAGCTTTAATATTGTTTTTGAAATATAGGGCTACTCCTCCTTTTCTACCCTCTCTATCTCTTCTAAATAGATTATAGCTTCCAGATCAGGAACTTTGTTGGCTAGGCTTCAAGCATTTGTGCTCATGGCTTTCCAGCATTCGTTGACTGGCTTGCCTGTGTTTTGCACAGATTTTGTTCTACACGCCCTTTCCCACTTGCCATTGATATGTGGTTTAAAAGTGTAGCACTTTCCAATGTCATTTTGCTTTTTCTGGGAGTGAAGTCCTGAACTTGTCCTTTTTCTTCCATCACCCCCTTTCCCTAGTTTAAATGCCAGTCCACATACTGTCTGAAATTTTTACTTAGGATCCTTTTCCCTGTGACAGAGAGATGCAGTCCATCAGCATGGTATAGCCTCTTGTTGATACGTTTCCCCAGTCACCAATATATCTAAATTCTTCTTGTTTGCACCAGGTTTGGAGCCATGTATTAAAGTTGTTTATGTGATGTAGCCTTTCTGCCCCCTTACCATGAACAGGTAGAACTTCTGAAAATGCTATAGTGTTAACAATGGGCTTGAGTTTCTCTCCCAGAGTCTGGAAGTCCCTTTGTATTACAGAGGCACTATTTCTAGCCAGGTCATTTGTGCCCAAGTGGATGACAACATCAGATTTGGAGTGCTTACTTTCTGCACTAACTATACCAACAATTTGGTTTGTATTCCTGTTGGCTGAAAAGCCTGGGAGGCATTTGACCATCTACTCTCCTTTGAACTATGTTCCCAAGTTGGTGCCTTTATTGATGGAATCTCCAAGTAGTAGTAGTTTTCTGTTTTGTGATTTTTTTTCTTCATATCTGGTGCATTATCAGTAGATTGGGCATTGACTCTCTCATTTAAAGGTGCTTCAGTTTCCACAGATTGGGCACCCTCATTATCCAAAGCAGAGAAGGCATTATGCAGGGGATATCTCTTGACATATAAGGTGTCTCGCATTACAGGTTGCAACCTACTAGAGTCCACTTTGATCAATTTGTTACTGGGCTATTTGAATATTTGTGGGAGCAGTGGTGGATTTTCTTCCGCTTGTACCCTAAAGAGGTGTGTTTAATGGCAGCTAATTCTTCCCTTAGTAGAGTCAATTCTTTATGCATAGCAGCTAACGTGAGGCATATAGGGCAAGCTCTTAGGTTCCAAATGATTCTCCTCAGAATGAAAGCACCACAGTTATAGCACTGAATAAATTAAATGCTGATTAAGCGGTCCTAGGAGAAGGAGAAGGAGAAAAGGTGGGTGTAACACCTAATTTAAAAGGACAGATGTCAATGTATATGAAGACTATTTAGGCAATGCAGCCTTGGGGTGGGTGGGGTGAGGGATAGGGTGGGCGGGAACCTGAGTGTCCTTGGCCAATAAGCCTTGCATGAATTGAGGGCACACTCAGATATCTGATTTAAATGCTATGCAAGGAATGTTGTTGTTGTTGTTGTTAAGTGCCGTCGAGTCGGAGTCGACTCATGGCGATCCTCTGGATAGCTATCCTAAATTGTGTTCGGTCTTGAGTCAGGCAGCTCATTGTTGACAGACTGGTACCCGTAGCTGCTGTTATTGTATCGATCTATCTCATTGCTGGCCTTCCTCTTTTGCGTTGACCTTCTATCTTGCCAAGCATGATGTCTTTCTCTAATGATCTCTCTCTTCGCATGATGTGTCCAAAGTATGAAAGTCAAAGTCTTGTCATCTGAGCTTCTAAAGAAAGCTTAGGTTTGATCTCCTCTAGTACCGACTGGTTTGTTCTTCCGGTAGTCCATGGTATATACAGTATTTGCCACCAGCACCATAAATCAAAGGCATCAATTTTCTTCCTGTCTATCTTTTTCACTGTCCAGCTTTCACATTCATATGATGTTATTGAAAATACCATGGCTTGAACAAGTTGAATCTTTGCATGGAGAGAGAGACATCTCTGCTCTTGAGAATCCTATCTAGGTCTTTCATAGCCATTCTGCCAAGAGCAATGCATCGTCTGATTTCTTGACTGCTTGTTGCTTCTTTATTGATAGTTGATCCAAGTAGGTTAAAGTTGTTCACAATTTCAATTTCTTCTCCTTCAACGATGAACCTGTTGATTATGCCAGTTGTCATGATCTTTTTCTTCTTCACATTAAGGTGCAGGCCCATTTTGAGACTATGTACTTTGATTGTGAGAAGCAAATGTTTCAGATCATCTTCACTTTCAGCCAGTAATGTGGTATCATCAGCATAGAAAAGGTTGTTGATGAGTCTTCCACCAATCTTCACACCTCTGTTGTCTTCATACAATCCTGCTTCTCTGATGATTTGTTCTGCATATAAATTAAACAGGTAGGGGGAAAGTATGCAGCCTTGTCTTACACCTTTGCTTATTTTAAACCATTCTGTTTCTGCTTGTTCCGTTCGAACTGTTGCTACTTGATCAATGTACAGATTGTGCAAGAGTATGATCAGGTGTTCTGGTATACCCATGCTTCTTAATGTGGCCCAGATTTTCTCACGGTTTAAACAGTCAAAAGCTTTGCTATAGCCGATAAAGCACAAATAGATATCCTTTTGGTATTCTTTAGTCTTTTCAAGGATCCATCTCACATCCGCAATGATGTCTCTCATTCCTTGCCCTTTCCTGAACCCTGCTTGTACTTCAGGTAGTTCTTGTTCCAGGTATGGTTGTAGTCTCTTGTGAATAATCTTCAGTAGAATCTTGCTGGCATGTGGGATAAGAGCGATTGTGCGATAATTTCCACAGTCAGTTGGATCACCTTGTTTAGTATTAGTATAAACACAGATCTTTCCCAGTCAGTTGGCCATGATGTTGTTTCCATATTTCTTGGCAGAGCCTTGTAAGTATGGTAACAGCTGCATCAGATTGCTGTAATACTTCTATGGGAATGCTATCAATGCCTGGTGCTTTGTTCTTTGATATCGCTTTCAATGCTGCTTCAACTTCTTCTTTCATCACCAATGGTTCCCGATCATAAGGTACAGGTTGAAATGGCTGTTGGTCCACTTGATCTTTATCATATAAAAACTCTATATATTCCTTCCATCTTTTCTTGATCTTCTCAGCATCATTCAACATAGAACCTTGAGCATCTTGTAACATTCCAATTCAAGGCTGGAACTTTTTATTTAACTCTCGTAGCTTTAGGAAAGCCGATCTTGTTCTTCCTCTAATAGTTTCTGCTTCTATTTCCTTGCATGCATCATTGTAGTACTTTTCCTTGTCCTGTCTTGCTGCATGTTGGAAATCTCTGTTGAGTTCTGTGATTGTCTTTCTTTCTCCTCTGGCTTTAGCTTCTCTGTGTTTCTGGGCAATTTTCAGAGTTTCTTCCGTCGTCCATTTTGGCCGTTTTTTCTTTTTCACCTTTTGTAGAGACTTCTCGCTTTCTTCCAACACAACCTTCTTGATGTCATTCCATAATTCTTCTGGAGCTCTGTCATTTGTATCTAGCTACTGGGGAAGAGCTGAAGACTTTTCAGAGTAAAGCCAGCATTTATGATGTGGTTGGATCAAAGCCCTCGGGACGTCTGACTGCTGATGTAGCTGCACATGAAATGAGAGTCAGAAGCTGTAAAGATGTATTACACATTGGTACATGGAACGTGCAAAGCATGAACCAAGAGAAGTTGGAGGTGGTCGAGAATGAAATGGAACATGTACAACTTGATCTGTTGGGTGTCAGCGAACTAAAATGGACTGGCATCAGGCACTTTGCATCAGATGATCACATGGTCTACTATGCTGGAAATGAAAGACAAAGAAGAAATGGTGTTGCATTTATAATAAAGAAGAAACTTGCAAGAACTGTAATGAAATACAATGCAGTCAGTGAACACTTAATCTCTGTCTACTACGAATGCCTATCAACACAACTATAATTCAAGTATATGCCCCAACAACAGCTGCAGAAGAGAATGAAATTGAAGAGTTCTATGAACAAGTACAAGCTGAAATTGACAGAACATGCAAACAGGATATCCTGATAGTCATGGGTGACTGGAACGCAAAAGTTGGCAACAAAGAAGAAGACAAAGTAGTTGGAAAATATGGCCTTGGCAACAGAAATGAAGCTGGAGAAAGACTGATAGAATTCTGCAAGACCAACGATCTATTCATCTCAAACACCTTCTTCCAGCAACACAAGCGGCGACTGTACACATGGACTTCACCCAATGGATTATATAAAAATCAAATTGACTACATCTGTGGAAGTCAATGATGGAAAAGCTCTATAACATCAACAAAGACAAAACCTGGAGCTGGCTGTGGTAAAGAACATCAACTACTAGTATGCAAACTCAAGCTAAAGTTGAAAAAGAGCAAACCACTCATGAATGCAGCAAAATATGACCTTGAGAATATACCACTGGAATTTAAAGACTGCCTGCAAAATTGATTTGCAAGGAATGTAGGCAGTCAAAATATTCCTAAAATGTATATACAACAGTTAAAATGTATATTAAAAAAAATCAGGCAATAGTAATGTCTGAAAGCTTAGCTGTGTGGAGTCTCTGGACGCTGTGAAGATTAGAGTTGATCAGATTGAGAAGGCAGAGAAAAGCAGAAACCAGAGACTGGGACCAGCATTTGTAGAAAAATTAAATGGCCAGATAACAAAGATAGAACAAAACAAATATTTTTAATTTAGTGACTGGAATGTCAGTTTTTGAAATTTGTCATCTGCGGTCTTTATATTTTGCACAGAACAAGGAGAAATGTATCATTGTGTCTGTTTCTCTGGTGCTACACTGCATGAAGAGTCTTGCTTCTTGAGATTTCCGATTCATTTTTGTCTGCATATTTCTATTTTTAGTTAGTGGTTACTTATTCTTTTCTTGGAGAGGGGTCTATCTGTGATCTGCATTTGTGAAAAAGGCCAGGTCTTCTGTTAACATTGAATGTCTGTAAAGGTCAGTCTTTACTGATCTGGCTTTTTTAGTTTTCCATAGTGTACTGATGTTCTAGTGGCCACTACAGTGTTTACAATGCTGCCTTTTCCTATGTAGGGCCCTTTTGGTATGACTCCTGGAAGTTAGTGCTTTTGTGGTATGGCAAAATTACTTTATCGGTCTTGGACAGGCTTTGTAGGGTTTTGTATTACAGTACTTCACAATATACTTGGTACTGGATTTGGATTTGCCATACATCTTTCTCAATAGTAGCTTAAGGCAAATTACATTCAGGTACAGTTGGTATTTTGCTGTCTCGAGAGGGCTTACAATCTGAGGCAATGGAAGGTTAAGTGACTTGCTCAAGCTCACAAGGAGTGTCATTGGAATTCAAACTCTGGCTTCCCTCGTTCTCACCCTGCTGCTCTAACCATTAGTGACAGCTCATCTAGGTAATACATGTTTAGCATGCATATTACCTAGATGAACTGTCACTTATAGGCATATCATTTTATGGTTGTCAGTAATCAGAGGATTTTTGTTACAGTGCTGCTGAACACCAGTGTTCCTATTAATATGAAGAAGATGCTGGGCTGGGGGGCTAGGGCTGACTGGTAGCCAAGTGTTAAAGTACCTGCATATATTTCCAGAATACTCTTCTGATTAATATATTATATTATTTTGCTTTTTTGACACCTAATTCCCTTGAGTGTATTCAGTGTGCATATTACCATCAGTAGCAGAGATGCGAGGGGGGATGGGGTTGATAAGTCTCTGTCCTTGTAACAAAACAGAAAGCTATGGGCACACTTCAGTTCAGATCTCTCTGCAGTTTTGTTTTATTTGGTACCATTCAGATCTCTGGAACTGAAGTGTGCCTGTAGCTTTCTATTTCATTACAAGGCCAGAGACTTATCAGCCCCCCCCCCCCCCGCCCCACTTGTCCTAGGGAAGAGGCAGCTGGTATAGCTGCAGCAGAGACATCTGGAGGCACATTTAGGTTTCCGCACGTCTGGCCACATTGGCCATGCAAAAACCGGACTTTGCCGTAGATGGATCCGATTCTACCGCCATGGGGCCCGGATGAACCTGCGACATCTGGGTGCTCGTCAAATGCTGACAAGATCGGCATAAGGGGAGTTGCCCGTCCCGATGCCAGAACACCACGACTGGGGTGCGGAGCCATAGCGTTCTGGAGCCATGGCAACAAGCCATTTATCTGATGACTCAGAATGCCATGGCCCATGTCCACCCCTGCAGACCACAATCCAACCAGCACTGGAGGCCCCCATGCCCTGGATCATAGCTACAGGGGCACAGCGTGGCCAGACACCTGTTACGGTGGAGTGAGATGCACATTATGGAGGACACCCGGGATTTATTCCACCTTCGTGGTGGAATAAGCCAGGCATGCAGCTGGGTGCTGGTGGACATACAAGACCCTGGCTTGAATAGGCCCTGTACATCCAGGTACCTTGCCATTACTCTGCTCAGCCTCCATTCTGCCTCTTCTCCGCTCCCTCCTGCCCCCACCCAGCACTCCCTGCACAAACGCTGTGTACTTGCGGGGATCGCTGGCATCGGAATCACATTCCGGGGCTGAGTGTGGGTTGGACATCGACCCCAGACGTCCAACCCCACTATTCGGTTTACAGAATGCCAGCCATAGTGAACAGGTCCTTCCCTGCTAGGTTCACAATGCCCTCATTGCACCGTTACTGCTAACAAAGGTGTCCCCAGCCCTGCCCCAACTCTGTTCTACACCTGCCCCACTTTATCCCATCCTAACTCTACCCCATCTTAGCCCTGCCCTAACACTACCCCGCTTTAGCCGCCCCAAACAACTGAGTCACTGACCACATATGCAAAGGGAGGAGGCAAAATCTAGCTATAGTTAGGTAAAAAGGTAGCTGAGAGAAATAGAGAAAAAAAGATGAACCCACAGGATCAATTTTAGAAAGATTTGGAGGAAAGGAAGGGAAGTAGAGAGGTAGAGTGAAAAAAAATAGAAATAAGATCCTGGAAAAGGACTTAAGAGAAAACCAACAAGAAGATTTGGTAAAGAGAGACCAGAATCAACCCAACTGGAAAAATATAATGATCAGGCAACAAAGGTACAAAAGAATGACAGTTTTTAGAAGGTTAAGGGCCATATATTAAGCTAGGCTCATTTTCAAAGGATGATGCACCTAGACCTCCGTGCCGACCTCTAACCCGGATATTCAATTCCTTGATGATGGTATTGAATATCCTGGGATCGCTGCACACACGCCAAAGTTAAGTACGCAGCCACGTTATTGCAAGCTGCCAGGTTAGCTCTTGCGTCTTAAAGATAAGTGAGGGTTTCCCTCGCCTATCTTTTGGAGCAGATCGCTAACTGGGCAGCATGCAATATTACTTCTGCCTCGTTTTTGCTTGTTGCCGCATTCACTCCACCCCGGAACGCCCCCGACCTGTCCCGATGCTAACCGCAAAACACCAGGGCACGTAGGGGAGTTAGAAGGGGATATTCAACGGCACTAACTATGTAAGTGCCATTGTGCATCCTGATATAAGGCATTTACAGGGTTTACTGGGCTGTAAGCCATGTAAATGCCTTTCAAAAATTGGGCCCTAACTATGTTGGGCCCAATATTTTATTTACATTCTCTTATATACTGTGCTATTCTGCATCAGTGTGGTTTACATTGAACAGGGCATTATAACTTGGAGATAACTAGTTTACAAGGAACATGGGCTATGGAGAGTTAAGTGGCTTGCCCAAGATCACAAGGAGCACCTGTGGGACTAGAAACCCCAGTCCTTCTGGCCCAAGGTTGCTGTTCTCTAGTGGGATTTGAACCCCTGACCTTCTGGCCTGAAGTACCTTGCCCCAACCGCTAAGCCACTCCTCCACTCATTTAAAGACATTTACAAGGTTTGCAGACCTACGTACTGTGTGAATGCTCCTAAGTGGGATATTCAGTAGCGCCGACATGGTTAGTGCCTCTGAATATCCTGGGTGCTGCTGCTAAGTGGTTAGCATTGGGGCATTTCGGGCAGAGTGGAGGCAGCACCCATCACTAACCAAGCAGTGGCTCTATGGGGCTTGTTTACAAAGCCACGGTAGCGGTTTCCGATCATTATCAGAGCCGCTGCCCAATTGAAATCAAACCTTTTGGTGGTGTTCAGAATCGAGGAGGAATGTGACAAATTCTATCTACCCTTTTGATGTCTAGGACATCTGTACCTTGCCCACTCACAATCTTAAATGACAGAGGTGTAAGGCAGGGGTCTCCAAATCCAGTCCTGGAGGGCCACAAACCAGTCAGGTTGGCAGGATATCTCTAATGCATATATATCTCATGCATATTCATTAGGGCTATCCTAAAAACCTGCCAGGATTGTGGCCCTCCAGGACAGGGTTGGACACCCCTGTCATAGACAAAAGAAGAAGAGTGAACCACTGATAAATTTTATCATTAAAAGAAAAAAAGGAATCAAGAATATAACTTAGGATACATAGAGTCACAGAAGGGAAGAGACAGGACAGAAAGGGATGGAGAGGGGGAGCAACAGAACAAAGTCCAGGAGAAGGGAAATGAATAGCTTCAAATTTTGTGATATTCAGTAAAAGTTGATGCTCTTGGTTCCGGAACGGACAGAATTGAAACAATGAAGTAGAGCGATGGTATTTACAGGAAGGAGAATGCACAGTGTAAAGGATCTGGATGTCACCAACAAATAGGTAGGGACTACAACCTGAAGATTGAATCCATAGAGAGAGAAGGGCACAAAAGATGTTGAACAGAGTGGGGGCCAGGAGTAACCTTGGGATATGCCAGATTACAGGGGAAAAGAGGCAGAAAAATGACAATCAGAAGAAACTTGAAAGGAGCAGTTGAGAAGATAGGAGGTAAAAGATTGAAGGGCAGAATCTCTGATGCCAATGTCATTTGGAAGGACTGCTTCTCTTGAAAAGGCTTCTGTAGCAGAAGATCCCATTCCGGACACACCAATGTATCTGCTGCCTTCTCCTCTGCCTGCATCAGATTGCTCCACTGAGACTGAACAGCCAGTCTGCTCCCAGTAGAGGACAGCAAGCTCCAAAACAACCCACTTCCCTCGGGCACTGCACTAATACCCCAAACGTTCCCCAGGAGGCAGGTGATCCACAGCTACTAGGGATGAGGGAAACCTCAGTGTCCAGTCATGTGACTGCTTCTCTCCTTGCAGAAACTTACCCCTCTGGCATCAGTGAGGTGGATGGTGTGAAGTACTAAACAACTGAGGCTTGATGAAGGAGGATGTGCACAGGCATTGGAGGCTTAGGCCTGGCATCCTCTTATGATTCCCCATGTCTGCAAAGGGGTAAAGGTACCAAATCCAAGAAAGCACAACAAACCTAGGGACCTGAATAAATAATTCAATAAATAGCTATAAATTCTTATTTTAATTATAGTGCACAGCTTTTTTTTATCTTTTCTTTAGGTGCTTGTATATGTGAAGGCACATTTAAGAAAGGGTGTAGGGAAGGGAATTCACATATTCATGTCAGGACATGGAGTATTATGGCAGCATTTCACAAAAGCTTCTGCCCCTCGTAAATCAGGTGCAGGATTGCATAGGTATGTCACTCTGTATCTGGCAAGAGCAAAAATTGTAATAAAAAAAGGCCATCCTCCCCCCCCCACCACCACCACCTAGGCATAAGAGCAGCCTCTTAAAATCACAGCTCCAGCACCGATGGCATACCCAGTTCAGCACCAGAGATTGCCTCCCCCCCCCCATCACTGCCCATATCATGGAACCTCCACATGCAGTCCCCAACTGATGTCAGAATTGGTACCTCCCCTCAGGATGTGCCATAATCAGCTCCAAAATGATGACTACTATTGGTAATGTTGCAATAGTTGCAGTACCGTGATGTTATCGCATTTTGGAGCTGACTGTATGCTGACCAGGAATGATGGGGCATTGTTCTTGTTCCCACTGTCTAACTATAACCCCCGGTAAGCCCGGGATTGGGGATGGGGAAGTAGAGGTGGGCATTCTGTGAGAGAGGCCATTCAGGGGGGTGTCATTGTGGGGGGTTCTGGATGAGAATCATATGTTTTGGGAGAGAACCATTTGGGGGAAAAGAAGGGGCCTGGGGAGATAGGCTTGGTTGTGCCTCTGCAAGGGGTGTGGGGGGGGAACAGAGCTTCCTTAGAGAAATGGTTGGGGAAATGAGGCTCTTCAAGGAAAGGGGGCATGGGGTTGGGGGTAGGGTTTTCAGCATCATAAGAGTTCCGAGGTTGGGACAGCAATCGGAAGGGGGTGGTGCCCTCATGTCAGCATTAACAGTTACCTTTGCCAGCAAGACACTTATTTGAAGTCCATTCCATCCGCCTCGTCACTCCACTTCCTCTCCGAGTTGCTGTTATTTATCGTCCTCCTGACATGTCTGTTTCTACCTTTCTCACCAACTTTGACTCATGGCTATCCGTCTTTCTTGTCTCCTCCTCCCCACTCTTATTCTTGGGGATTTCAACATTCATGTTGATAATCCCTCTGATCCTCATGCTTTAAAGCTCCTCTCCCTTACCTTCTCATTCGACCTCCAACTCTGCTTCATTGCCCCTACTCACCAGCTTGGACACTGCCTGGACCTGATATTCTTCTTTAACTGCTTACCGTCCAACGTCTGTAACAGTTCTTCCCTTATCTGACCATCACCTCTTAAGCCTTATTATCCATTACCCACCGCCTCAGCCTCATCCTGTCTCATCCAACCTATTTAGAAACCGTCATGCTATTGATCCCTTAGCTCTCTCTTCCACCATTTCTTCACCTCTTTCTTCCACTTTGTTATCTAATTCCGTTGACAAGGCAGTAACCTCCTATAATGCTGCACTTTCCTTGGTCTTGGATGCTCTCACCCCACCCATCCCACGTCCTTTGAGGCGTTCTACACCCCTGCCCTGGCTCACATCCACTACCCGCTATCTTCGTTCCTGTGCCCACTCAGCTGAGCGTGTGTGACTCAAATCCCGCTCCCTTGCTGACCTTCTACACTTCAAATTCATGCTTGTCTCTTTCCAGTCAGCCATAGCTCTTGCTAAACAAGAATATTAGGTCAATTTGACTAACTCCTTTGCCTCTGATCCTCACCGTCTCTTCACCACTCTTAGTTCTCTCCTCAAGGTGCCTCCGCCTCCAGTCCCTCCCTCTCTTCCTGCCCAAAACCTGGCTGACTACTTCCATGCTAAAATCCACAGGATCACTCTCCAATTCCCCACTATTCCAACTACTTCATCCACTTCCCCTCTTCACTCTCTACCCTCCCCCCTACCTCTGCTATCTTCTCTTCCTTCCCTATGATCTCTGATGAGGAAACCACACTCCTTCTTTCTTTCTCCAAACTCACCACCTGTTCCTCTGATCCTATCCCCACCCACCTCCTAAGCCCCATCTCTTCCGCCGTTGTCCCTTCCATCTCTTATATTCTCAACCTATCACTCTCCTCTGCAATTTTCCCTGCAGATTTCAAGCATGCTGTGGTCACTCCCCTCTTCAAGAAACCCTCACTTGATCCCACCTGCCCTTCTAACTATCGATCCATCTCTCTCCTTCCCTTCATATCTTGAACATGCTGTCCACCGCCGCTGCCTTGACTTCCTCTCCTCTCATGCCCTCCTGGATCCTTTACAGTCCGGCTTTCATCCCTTACACTCTACTGAAATGGTTCTTACCAGAGTCTCCAGTGACTTGTTCCTGGCAAAATCCAAGGGCCTCTACTCTGTCCTCATCCTTCTTGACCTCTCTGCTGCTTTTGACACTGTTGACCACAACCTTCTCCTCGATACCCTGTCCTCACTTGGTTTTAAGGGCTCTGTACTATCCTGGATCTCCTTCTACCTCTCCCATTGCTCTTTCAGTGTGTGTTCTGGTGGCTCCTCCTCCTCTGCTACCCCACTCCCAGTTGGAGTCCCCCAGGGATCCGTCCTGGGTCCGCTCCTTTTCTCTCTCTATACCCAGTCCCTTGGTGCGCTTATCTCCTCCCATGGCTTTCAGTACCATCTCTATGCCGATGCCTCCCAAATCTACCTCTCTACGCCTGAAATCTCTCCAGTTATCCAGACCAGGATCTCTGCCTGCCTTTCTGACATTGCTGCCTGGATGTCTCACTGCCGCCTGAAGCTGAACATGGCCAAGACTGAACTCCTTATCTTTCCCCCCAAAACATCCCCTCCTCTTCCTCCTTTCTCAGTCTCTGTGGAAAACTCGGTAATCCTTCCTGTTTCCTCGGCCCGCAATCTGGGGGTTTTCTTTGACTCTTCTCTCTCTTTCTCTACACATATCCAGCTCATAGCTAAGACCTGCCGTTTCTTTCTCTACAATATCAGCAAGATCCACCCCTTCCTTTCTGAGCATACTACTAAAACCCTTATCCACTCCTTAGTCACCTCTCATCTTGACTACTGCAACCTGCTCCTTGCTGGTCTCCCTCTGAGTCATCTCTTTCCCCTTCAATCTATTCAACATTCTGCTGCACGACTAATCTTCTGTCAGCCTCGCTATACCCACATTGCTCCTCTTCTCAAGTCACTTCACTAGCTCCCTGTCTGCTTTCGCATCCAGTTCAAACTTCTCCTCCTGACCTTTAAGTGCATTCACTCTGCGGCTCCTCAGTACCTTTCATCTCTTATCTTTCCTTACAACCCCTCTCGGGAACTCTGCTCTTCTAACAAACTGCTTCTGTCTACGCCCTTCACTCCTACTGCTAACTCCAGACTTCTCTCCTTTCACCTTGCTGCACCTTACGCCTGGAACATGCTACCGGTGTCTATATGCCAGGCACCCTCTCTAGCCCTCTTTAAATCCAGGTTGAAATCTCACTTCTTCACTGTTGCTTTCAGATCTTGACTTCTGTGGCATGACTAGATTGTATGTACCGTGTTTTGTCTTGACTGGATTGTTAGCTCTGTGTTTGTTTTGATTAGATTGTAAGCTCTGACGAGCAGGGACTGTCTCTTACATGTCTGTACAGCACTGTGAATGACTGGTAGCGCTATATAAATGCTCATTAGTAGTAGTAGCAGTAGTAGGTGTACATGCCAACATCTAAACATTTTCAATGAGATGTGGATTCTCTAAATGAAGGGGGGAATCCATACCTGAATTCTAAGCTGGCCCAAACCTCTCCCTCTCCAGGTGTGGTGAGCATTCTCACATCTGAAAAGCCTGTTCTAAAATGGCACTGACATGTTTAAGCCAATCTACATTTGTCAATACTGCTTTTTTGATGTGGGAATACTTTTAAAATAACCTCCTTAATCACTACTGATTTTAAATAAACAAGTGTTTTAACCAGGTAAGTTCTGTCAATGTTTTGCTTATTTTTATTTATTTATTTAAAAGGATTTCTATCCCGCCTTCTCCTTCAATCAAGGTGGTCCACACAGCAAACAATCAACAAGTAATGGTTTTTGTGTGTGCATGCAGTGAAACAGTGAAAGATTCTTGCCGAGCTATTTACAGCGTGCACTATTATACAATACTATGTACATGGGGAATGGGAGGGGGGTTGGTCTGTGGTCCTGACTGGAGAGCAGTTTATGTGATGCCCCCATAGTTTTCGATGAAGAGGGTCATCTTGAGCTGCTTCCGAAAGTCCTTGATGTCAGTTGTTAATCGTAGATCATCTGGGAGGGCATTCCAAATTGCTGGTGCAGCCAGTGAAAGGGCTCAGTCTGCAGTGTCCTTGCGGACCTTGGTGAAGACTTTTGGTGTGTTAACACGGTTGGAAGTGCCCCTCCTCGGTCGTGTGCTTCTATCAAATTGTATGAGTGGTTGTAAGCTGAGAGCTGATGTCTATTGTTTGATTTTGAATATGTTTATGACTGTCTTATATTTGATGCGTGAGCTGATTGGTAGCCAGTGGAGATCTTTTAGAATGGGTGTGATGTGTTCTTGTCTTGCTGTGTCAAATATTATGCACACTGCTGTGTTTTGCACTAATTGCAGTGGCCTGAGTGTCTGCTTTGTGAGACCGAGATAGATTGGGTTGCAGAAGTCTAGTATTGGAGTTATTAGTGCCTGACAGACTGTGCGGAAGTGCTCTGGGGAGAGGAGGGGTTTGAGGCGTCAGATTAGTCTCATCCTGTGGTATGCGTTTTTGGTGGTTCTGCTTATGTGTGATTGTAGATTCAGTTCCTTGTCTAGAGTCACTCCGAGGTATTTTACTTATGGTTTTATGGGTATGGTTGTGTTGTTTATCTTGATGTTGATTGGAGGGATGAAGTCGGAGTTTCGGGTGATGATTAGTGCCTCGGTCTTGCTGTAGTTTATGGTCAGGTTGTTGTCTTGAAGCCAGCTGGTCATGTGCATGAGACAGTCTGTTATTTTGGTGTAGTCTGGGTTATCCAGTGTGATTGGTGTGTATATCATGATGTCATCGGCATAAATTGTGTATTGTATTTTGTGTTCTTTATTGATGTCACATATTGGCTGAATGTAGAGGTTAAATAGTAGCGCCGATAGGGCGGATCCTTGAGGTACACCTTCAATGACCTTTATGGGTCGGGATGTGTTGGGGCCAACCTTGACCTGTATCTGTCTGTCCGTTAGGTATGAGTGGAACCACTTCAGGGTGGATCCATGTAGCCCGATGTTCTGTAGTCTTTCCAGTAAAGTTCTGTGATCCACTGTGTCGAATGCTGATGAAATGTCGATGAAAATCATCAGTATTCCATTCTTGCAGTTGTCTATGAGGTAGAGTATGTCGTTAAAGAGGTATAACAGGAGTGTTTCGACTCCGTGGTTGGGGCGGAAACCGTGTTGGTTGATGTCTAGTGGTGCGTGGTTGTCAATGTGGTCTTGTAACTGATGCTGTACTGCCTTTTCAATAATTTTCACCAGTAGTAGTATGCTTGAGATCGGTCTGTAAGCGGCTGGGTTGTCCTTGTCGAGTGGTGATTTCTTTGGGATTGGTCTTATTGTAGCGAGCTTTAGCTGGTTCGGCATGTTTCCTTGGGTCAGTGAACTGTGCACCATGTTGTATATGGTGTGGATGAAGTTTGACTTAGTAGCTATAATCCATGTCATTGGGCATGGGTCTGTTGGAGCCGTGCTTGCCTTGAGTGCGGTGATGATGTGTGAGAGCTGCTCTGTGGATGGGGTGCTGAATATTCCCCAGGTTTTTGGGGGTGTGGTTAGTTTGGTGTTTGTGTTTGTGTTTGGTTGTGAAGAGGAATGGAATTTTTCTTGGATGTGGTCTGCAAATGCTTGTGGATCTATTTGGACTTCGCTTTAGGTCTTCTGTTCCTTGGTGAGGGTTTTCACGATTTCGAAGAGCTCTCTTGGTTTGTTGTTGGATTTGAGTATGATGTTTGTGTGGTATTCTTTTTTTGTTTGGTTGATGAGTCCGTTGTAGTCCTTTTGCTTTGTTAGGTATAAAGCCTAGGTGTTGGGCGACTTAGTGTGTCTCCATTGCCGTTCTAGCTTTCTGAGTTCCCTCTTTTCGCTCCGTATGCCTTTTGAGTACCATGGTTTGTGATGTGATTTGGAGCAGCAAGTTTTCTTGTGCCTATGTTCTGTGGCTTTGGCTGCGGCATTGATGACATTGCTTAACTTCTTTAAGGAACTCTCTAGTTTTTTTTTCCTAATAAACGATTGTTTTTAAACTGTTTTGCTACTTACTTGCTTTTCAGAGGCAAAACTGATGCCCAGTGCATGTCAGAAAAGTGTTTTAATCCTGCTATTCAGGAGAGTGTAAATAATTTCTCATTTCACTTTAATAAAGTACTTCACCTTTGGTATTAAGTGCAGCTTGGATGCACTGGGGACTCACCAAGTTTCTTTAGAAGACAGGAACGTTTCTCAGGAATCAGGTTCTTTTCTTCTTTCTTCACCTTTAATCCTCCTCCCTATCTAATACAAAAAATCAATAAAGAGACTATCTCCCTCACTTCATAGCTTTCTGCATACACTAATACAGCATGGTCCCTCTGTGTACAAAATCAGGATGAGAAGTGGGTCAGAGCAAGAACCACTGCGGGCTTAAAAAATATTCCCTGATGCTGCTATTGTGAAACATTGATAGCATCAGAGCAAGATGGAGTGCAGTATTTAAGATATTTAAGGATTTAACATATTTAACAATTGTTGGAATGATTATTGGTGTAAATATTTCAAATGGTCAAATGGAAGATTTTTTCCTAACCAGTGATGTGTTTGAAGAAGGTAGAAAAGCTATTCCAGTTATCTTTTATATTGAGGACTTGTTCCTTGCATAACAGCATCTGTTCTGGGCTGTGCTTTTTTTAAAGAGATCCTGAAGATGCTACTGTCTAGTGTTGTCTCTTTATTATCCTCTGATTATAGTTGATTGTTTTGGTTTCACCAGTGAATGCAAACTCAGGATGCCTTAGTGATCACTGTGTCTATCCTAAAGCAAAATAGATAATTCTGTGTCCCTATTTCCCACCCCTTACTAAATTTCAAAAGGGTCTAGAACAGTGGCTCCCAAAAATGTCCTCAGGGATCCCCAGCCAGTCAGGTTTTCAGGCTATCCACCATGAATATTCATTTGAGAGATCTGCATACACTGTCTCCATGACATGCAACTCTACCTCCTGCTTATTCCTTGTTGATATCCTACAATCCGACTGGCTGGGGAGCCCTGGGACCATGTTTGCGAGCCACTGGTCTAGTATTTGGAACTCTGCATGCATTAAAACAAGACTCTTGAACACATGCATACCTTTCTTGTTTGAGACTGCATACACCTTCACTCAGTTTAAAGGAAGAACTGCGAGAAGCACCAAGGCTTCTCCGCTCTCCTTGTCTACTTCTCAGACCTAAATCTCTCCAAGGTTCAAAAATGTTCTTTATAACTTTCCATAAGCTGTAAAAACCAGCTTTTAAGCTGAATATCATTTATGTTAATAATACTTATGGATTATTGATCATTCTTTTGTCAAGTATTTTGTTAGAATTAGGTTGAATTTCAAAGGGGAACTTATGCTGGGGTTTCAAATTCTTCCAGTTTCCATTCTTTCCTTTCTCTTACAGCAGGGCTTCTCAACTTAGTCTGTGGGACACACCCAGCCAGGCAGGTTTTCAGAATGACCACAATGAATATGCTTGAGAGAGGTTTGCATGCACTGCCTCCATTGTATGCAAATCACTTGCATGCATATTCATTTGGTTATCCTGAAAACCTGACTGGCTAGGGATGTCCCAAGGACTAGGTTGAGAAGCCCTGTCTTACAGGAACATTTTAAATATATATTATTAACAAGTACAGTGCAGTAATTTCTTGCCCCTAGCATGCATTTTGAGTCTAAATCAATGCACACTAGCTGTCACCACACCATACTGTCAGGAGCATGACCAAAGGCATTCTCCTTAGTGCATGTGCCTCGTAACTGCAACATTGGTAATTAGCATGCATTACTGACACCCGCGCTAACTACAATCTATAGTCAATGCCCACTCTCTGCCCCAACCCAGCCCAGACCCCATCCCGTCATGCGATGCATGGTTAACGTGCGTTCCAGCACACCGTAATTGTCCCAGCTGCATGGTAACAATCACCATGGACCCACGGAAGTGGTTTAACGCACATTGAAATGTGCATTAACCACATTACGCACTTTAGTAAATGGCCCCTAAGTTCCCTGAAGCTTTAATTGTTGGCATAAGTCCAGGTATTTTGTACAAAGCTGTTCACTGATTTTAAAATTTCATTTGCATATCTTTTTCAATGCTTCAGTTCAGTTACACTTAAAGTCAGCACTAATTTGGGATGCTGCCAGATTTTTTATCTTTAATCAAGCACACTCTTACTTTATTCAATCATGCTGCACACACATACTATACACTCAGTTTTAAAAACAACTTTAAAACTTTTCTGTTTCAGACTCCACAGCACAAGTCTGGAAAATGACGACTGCTAGTTCCCTTCTTTAATATCTGCTAGAGAACTCAAAACCTTTTATCCCCCTTGAGGCAGGACCAATTTATTCATCCTCCTCTCAGCTTAAATGCACAGCCCAACTAATTGTTTTTCAACCTAAACGTTCCAGAACTCCCAATGAAACCCTCAGAACAAGCATATTATTGGCCAAATTATGTCCCATGAACCTGGAAATACTTTACTCAGGCTCAGTGAGCCAAGTTCTTACAGGGAGGTTTCCTAGGAGACAGACTCCTCTCAGCTGCTTAGAACAAAATTATAAAATGTCTCCTCCTTCACTGAGACTATCTTTATAATTCCTTTTCAAGAGACCTTCCCTAAGGCTCCCTACCTCCACGCGAATCCGTTTCCCTCCTTCTCACACACACATTCATACCCCATTCCATCAGGCATCTCAGCTGCTTTGTCACTTCAGAAAACCTGCTCCGTGCATCTGAACCTGGAGTTGATTCTTCCAAATTAATTTCAGAGCAGCCAGACCCTGGACTGAGGAATGAGACTGTCCCTTTAACAAAATCAGGTACGAAACACACCACTTAACTCAGCACTACCTGCTCTTGCCCTCTCAAGCATGTGATGTCAGCCCTACTGCTTAATTTGTATTAATGCACCATTCACTGCCAAACTCAGAATCTCAGCCCTGCAGTTCCTGATCTCAGTCCCCATGCTGGGTCAGCATAACTTTCATTTCTTTATTTATATGGTTTTAATGAGGTACTCTCCCCACACCAGTGACTCTTTTAGCTGCCTCAGCTTCACCCTCAGGACTCTGCCCCAGAGAATGGTTCTTGCAGCCCTAATTTAGCACACTGCTCCCTTACATTTAAAAAAAAAATTGATGCAGCACCATCAAAACCATTCTGGCTTCACAATTTTGCCATAAGCAGCCCTAATTGGGATAGCAGTTCAGCCAAGTTTTTATAAAAAATCGTCTTAAACTTCCCAAAGCAGCGTGGCAGATCTGAGAATGCTGCTTTTGCTACAGACAACACCTTCCCCACTTCTCCCAAAAAGCCCCTGGTTTAAGGCTATTAATCTAAGCAAGATTTTTTTGTTTGTTTTACTTTCACCCCAGCCTACATTAATGTTGTCCCTCTCATTAAACTTTCATTCCTTCATTCAATCTAATTTTTAGATCTCTGGGTCTGTTGCACCATCCAAACTTAGTTGAATATTTGCCTCATTGGCTTTGCTAAAACTTCCTTATGGAGAAGAGAAGTTACCTAATGACTAGAGCAGTGGCCTGAGAAGTCCGAGAAGCCAGATGCAAATCACACTGCTGCTCCTTGTGATCTTGGACCCTTCTATTGCTTCAGGTACAAATTCACATTGTACGCCCTCTGGGGATAGGAAAATACTCAATACGAGATAACTTACTTTGAACTACTGAGAAAGCTATGAGCTAAATCCAGTTCCCTTTCCTAACAGGAAACACTTGAGAATAATTTCGGGCCCAGTATTCAGCTAAGCTTATTTTTGAAGGGTTATGCACCTCATCAGCGCATAAACCTCCCCTCCGACCTCTCATCCAGATATTCAGTGCCGCGGTGATGGCATTGAATATCTGGGGATCGCCAAACATACCAGAAGCTACTGAAGCTAACCGGGCAGCAGCGATATTGGATGCTGCCCGGTTAGCTCCTGAGCCTTAAAGATAGGCGAGGGTTTTCTTTGCCTATCTTTTCAGCACAGATCACTTGTTGATGCCTCTACTGCACCCTGGAATGCCCCCAATACCAGATAGCATCGGGACACATAGGGGAAACATTCAGGAAGCAGTTGCAAACCCTCCTGTTTGATGAATATCTTGGATCTGAGATGGACATCTCTCACTGACTGCAACACCCAGACTCAATCTGACCTAACCCCTCTGCTACCAACTGAGAGACTCGCGTCTATTGTCTAGTACTGTTACTTTCTGTTCAGATCATCAACGTTGGCCCCCCTGGTGTCGGCCCCCCCTCTCTCTGTTCAGTTGATTATTGTACCCCCCCCTCCCTTCTGTCAAACCGCTTTGACCCGGTGAAAAGCGGGATATAAATGCAGCTAAATAAATAAATAAATAAATAGGGGAGTTAGAAGGGGATATTCAATGGGACTAATCGTGTAAGTGCTGTTGAAGATCCCGATTTAAGGCATTTACGCAGTTTACTGGGTTTTAAACCATATAAATGCCTTTTGAAAAATGGGCTCTTCAAGTCTAACATTAACTTCTCTTGCCTAATATTCTGACATGAGAAATTTTACAATCTTATTTAGTAGTAAATGTGGAGGGTGATTTTAGAAAGGACATCAAAGTGCTATCTAGGACGTCTAAGCCAGAACATCTGAAGAAAATCAGGCATGTCCAAGTGCAGACATGATTTCACAAATGTGCACGTGCCAGATATGAACATCTACAGGGACATCTACATAGACATCCCCAGAGTAATATTTCAGAATCTCGACATCTAAGAGTAGCCTGATGGTTAGAGTAGTGGAGTCATAACAGGGAAGCTAGGGCAAAAATCCTACTGCTGCTGTTACTGAAATTGTGCTGTGTAGTGGGGATGATAGAGTGCTTTCTCCTTTACACACTCTGGATGTTTTTCAGATGCCTGAAGCAGGTCTAAACTTAGATGTGATGCCGGACATCCAGGATGTTTCTGAGATCAGGCAGGAACATCCAGATTTCTGGCAATGCACCAGCCATGCCTCCACCATGCCTCTACCATGCTTGGAGCACGTCTAAACATAGACACAAGAAAAAAGCAGGAAACCAAAAGCTACTGGAAGGAATGAGAGCCTTATTGAAGAGGGTCTGCCCTACACATATTTCAGCCAAATTGACCTTCTTCAGGGGACTGTGACCAACAAAGAACGTAGAGTGGTAAGAAGGAAAATTTTGCTTGGACCACAACGTATCTCATTTTCAGCAGATGAAAATGAGATACGTAATGGTCCAGGCAAATTTGGTCCAGCAGCTGAAAATGAGAAACACCTTCCAGTGGCTTCTGGTTTCCTGATCTTTTCTTGTGTCTGACTGATCTGCAGGTTGGATGCCTTTCTGTACCCGCATGTCTAAACTTAGACATGACTCTGAATGTCCAGGATATTTCTGAGAACAGATGGGAACATCCAGGTTCCTGGGAATGTACAGCCACACTTTTACCACAGCCCTGCTCAGATTTGGATGTCCTTATTCTGGGGATGTCCACAGACCCAGCTTCCAAAATGGCTCTGGAGATGTCTCTGTGTCTGTTTTCGAATGTCCAAAGCACAAATAGGGCTTCCAAAATGACACCCAAAGTTTTCAGTCAAATATCTATAATGTTCATGACCTTCTTATCAAATATTCACTACTTTCACTAGACACCTCACTTCCTTCAGGAAACTCTTCCAAGGAAAGTTTTTCCCAAATTGTTTTTTATAATTCTCTATTTCCAATATCACAGGATCAGGATTCAAATCACTTTCTTTTTTTTTATTTAATATTTATTGAATTTTGAAATAATATCAAAGATATACTTGTACAGAAAAGAGATATCACAAGAAATCATAATATTTCAGGAAATTTAAAGAGGAAACTATCCATAAGATTCCTATAGTCCACAATATAAGTGGGGGGAGGAAAAAAGAAAACCTCACAGCAGAGCAGGAGAACCCCACTGAGCATTAATAGGAAATATTTTACAAACGTATTATCATAAAATAGACGCGAGAGCCCCAAGCTGAATTATTTATTATACAGACACACCCCAGTGTCCTAACCAGTAGGAGATGACAAATTAAACACCCTAGTGCTAATAAAAGTTGACAAATCAATAGGTTGAAAGAAAACATATTTCTGCATTTTATACACTAAGCACTTACAAGGAAAAAAGTAATTGGAACGAGGCACCAAGTTGCAGAACACCAGATTTCAAAAGCAAAAACTGACGGCACTGCTTTTGGGTTTCCCTAGCAACTTCAGGAAAAATGGAAACTTTGACACCATGAAATAACTTAAATATTTCTTAAAATAAAGTTCGAATAACCAGTCTCTGTCAGAAGCAAGCACACAGGTCACCAATAAAGTAGCCACTTGAGTTGACTCTACAAAAGATGATTCCAGCAATTCAGAAACATTAAGGACATCCATTTTGACTCCTGCATCCATTACGCCTGACTCCATCTTCTCTTGTGGCAACTAAAATGCCATAAGAACATAAGAACATAAGACATGCCATACTGGGTCAGACCGAGGTCCATCAAGCCCAGTATCCTGTTTCCAACAGTGGCCAATTTAGGTTATACGTACCTAGCAATATCCCCAAAGACACAGGTTCCACAATGCTTGTACTGGGTCAAGCATTGATATCCTGGGTCCCTTTTTAATAGTGGTTTATGAACCTTTCCTCCAGAAACTTGTCCAAACCTTTTTTAAACCCAGCTATACTAACAGCCCTTACTACATCCTCCGGTAACAGATTCCAGAGTTTGATCACATGTTGAGTGAAAAAATATTTTCTCTTATTTGTCTTAAATAGTTTACCCTGTAGCTTCATTACATGTCCCCTAGTCTTTCTATACTCTGATAGCGTAAACAATTGATCCACGTTTATCCGTTCCACTCCATTCATTAATTTATAGACCTCTATCATATCTCCCCTCAGCCGTCTCTTCTCCAGGCTAAAGAGCCCTAACCTTCTTAGCCTCTCTTCATAGGAGTAGCCTTCCATCCCCTTCACCAATTTGGTGGCTCTTCTCTGTACTTTTTCTAATAACGCTATGTCCTTTTTAAGATACGGTGACCAGAATTGCACACAATATTCAAGGTGCGGTCGTACCATGGAGCGATACAGAGGCATTACAATATCCTTTGTTTTGTTCTCCATCCCTTTCCTTATGATACCTAGCATTCTATTTGCTTTCTTGGCCGCCGCTGCACACTGGGCGGAGGGTTTTAACATGTTATCTACAATGACTCCTAAATCTTTTTCCTGGGTGGTGGTTTCTAATGTGGAGCCTTGCATCGTGTAACTATAGTGTGGGTTGTTCTTTCCTAAGTGCATAACTTTGCACTTGTCCACATTAAATTTCATCTGCCATTTGGATGCCCAGTCTTCCAATTTATCCAGATCCTCCTGCAGTTTTCCACAATCCTCTTGGGTTTTAACAACTTTAAACAGTTTTGTGTCATCTGCAAATTTGATAATCTCACTAGTTATTCCCTTCTCCAGGTCATTTATGAATATGTCAAAAAGCAGCAGACCCAGTACAGATCCCTGGGGTACTCCACTATTCACCTTTTTCCATTGGGAATATTGGCCATTTAGCCCTACCCTCTGCTTTCTATCTTTTAACCAGTTCCCGATCCACAATAGTACACTGCCTCCTATCCCATGACTTTTTAGCTTCGCCAAAAGTCTCTGATGGGGGACTTTGTCAAAAGCTTTCTGAAAGTCCAGATACACTATATCAACCGACTCACTTTTGTCTACCTGTTTATGCACACCTTCAAAAAAACATATCAGATTAGTAAGACAAGATCTTCCTTGTCTAAAGCCATGTTGGCTGTCTCCCATTAGGCCATGACTATCTACATGCTGTGTAATTTTGTTCTTTATGATGGTTTCTACCATTTTCCCTGGTACTGACGTCAGGCTCACCGGTCTGTAATTTCCTGGGTCACCCCTGGAACCCTTTTTAAAAATTGGTGTTACGTTGGCGACCCTCCAATCTTCAGGTATTACAGATGAATTTAATGAAAGTTCACAGATTATCAATAGCAGGTCTGCAATCTCATATTTCAGTTCTTTCAACACTCTTGGATGTATACCATCCGGTCCAGGTGATTTGCTACTATTCAGTTTATCAAATAGTTGTAATATATCTTCCCGGTGTAGCAATATTTCTCTCAATTCCTCTGCAGTATCACCTTTAAATACCACTTCAGTCTTGGGTAACATCCCTACATCTTCCTCAGTAAAGACCGAAGCAAAGAATTCATTCAGTCTCTCTGCTATAGCCTTGTTTCCTCTTACTGCCCCTTTTACCCCTCTATCATCTAATGGTCCAATTGACTCTCTCACAGGCCTTTTGCTACGAATGTACTTGAAAAAGTCTTTATTTCGTGATTTTGCTTCCGTAGCAAGTTTCTTCTCAAATTCCCGCTTTGCCTGTCTTATCAATGATTTGCATTTAACTTGCCAGTGCTTGTGCTGTTTCCAGTTTTCATCGTTTGGCTCTTTTTTCCATTTCCTGAAGGTTGCTTTTTTGGCAGCAACAGCCTCTCTGACCTCACCTTTAAACCATGCTGGCAGTTTTTTGGACTTTCTTCCACTTTTCTTAATGCGTGGAATACAGCTGGTCTGGGCTTCGAGGATAGTATTTTTAAATAACACCCAAGCTTGCTGTAAGTCTTTAACCTTTGGAACCGCTCCTTTTAGTTTTTTCCTAACTATATTCCTCATTCTATCATAGTCTCCCTTTTGAAAGTTAAAAGGTAGTACTGTGGATGCCTTTACTATCTGTCCTCCACTAATTAAATCAAACATGATCATACTATGATCACTATTGCCAAGTGGTCCCAACACCCTTATTTCTTGCACCAGATCTGGCGTTCCATTAAGGACTAGGTCCAGTATGGCTTCCCCTCTGGTCGGTTCATGAACCAGCTGCTCCATTTATTCCATCTAGAAACTTTATCTCTTTAGCTTGTCCTGCTGTGACACTGACCCAGTCGATACCGGGGTAATTGAAATCACCCATTATTACTGCTCTGTTGTGACTTTTGTTAGCTTCCTTGATTTCTTTGAGCATTTCATCATCCATTTGTTCATTCTGGCCAGGTGGTCGATAGTATACTCCCACTGCCATCACCTTCCCCTTCATAAATGGAATTTCAATCCATAGAGATTCTACAGCAAATTTTGTTCCCTGCAAAACTTTAATCCTTTCTGACTCAATGCCCTCTCTAACATAGAGCGCAACCCCTCCACCAATTTGATCAGCTCTATCATTACGATATAGTTTGTATCCAGGTATCACAGTGTCCCACTGGTTATCCTCCTTCCACCATGTCTCTGAGAGTGCAATCATATCTAACCTCTCATTTAGTGCTATATATTCTAACTCTCCCATCTTATTGTTTAGACTTCTAGCATTGGCATACAAGCATTTTAGAGACTGCATTTCATTCATATTAATCTGGCTATTGGTAGGCAGGGGTAATTTGGAATCTTTATGCTCTGTCTGCTCCTTACTCAAGGGCATTTGGGCTACTATACTCCCTTTTGGAACCTCACTGCTTTTGGTAGTATCCTTCAAGGATACCTTCGTCCGAACCATGCACTCCTGGGTGACTGTCGGCTTTCCCCTATTTTCTAGTTTAAAAGCTTCTCTATCTCTTTTTTAAAGGTTAATGCCAGCAGTCTGGTCCCATCCTGATTAAGGTGAAGCCCATCCCTTCGGAAGAGCCCCCCCTTTCCCCAGAATGTTCCCCAGTTCCTAACAAATCCAAAACCCTCATCCTTGCACCATTGTCTCATCCACGCATTGAGACTCCGGAGCTCTACCTGTCTTTTGGGTCCTGCACGTGGAACAGGAAGCATTTCGGAGAACGCTATCCTGGAAGTTCTGGATTTCAACTTACTACCTAAAAGCTTAAATTTAGCCTCCAGAACTTCTCTACCACATTTTCCTATGTCATTGGTACCAACATGTACCAAGACAGCAGACTCCTCCCCAGCACTATCTATGATCCTATCTAGGTGGTGCGTGAGGTCCGCTACCTTCGCACCAGGCAGGCATGTTACCAGGCGATCCTCACGTCCACCAGCCACCCAGCTATCTACATTCCTAATGATTGAATCACCAACTATAACAGCTGTCCTGACCCTCCCCTCATGGGGACATGGCCCTGGAGAAACGTCCTCGGTGCGAGAGGGTTTTACATCACCTGGAGGACAGGTCCTAGTTACAGGATCACTTCCTGCCACACCAGGGTGATGCTCTCCTGTCACGTGACCTCTCTCCTCCATGGCAACAGGGATGCTGCCAGACTGGAGGTGGGACTTCAGGACTATATCCCTGTAGGTCTCGTCCATGTACTTCTCTGTCTTTCTTATGTCTTCCAGGTCTGCTACTCTAGCCTCTAGAGAACGGACTCGTTCCCTGAGAGCAAAGAGTTCTTTGCACTTAGTGCATACGTAAGACCTCTCACCAACTGGGAGAAAATCATTCATGTAACACTCAATGCAAAAGACCAGAGAACCCCCATCTCGTTGCTGGACTTCTGTCTGCATCTTAGTTTAAAGCCTTAGATATTGGAGGGATTAAATTCCTGTGGAACAGACAAAATCTCTAATATATATAATTTGTAAACATATCCACTGCCGAGATCCCCTCTTTCTTAGGAAAGGTCAATACCCTCAAATTCAAAGCGTGGGCAAAATTTTCTAGCATTTCAACTTTGTAGCACAGTGCAATATCATCTTTAGTCAGGGCAGCAGTCAAATCAGAAACTTAGTCCAGTCTCTGAGAGTTAATTTGTACCTTAAGAGTCCAAAACGGCAAGTGAACTCACATTTGAACCCAAATTAGAAGTAACCTGCTCCACCTTTAATGAAAGTGCAGCTGTCTGCTGAGATATAGTAGCCACCACAGCTGTAATAGCATCCCAAGAAATGATGGGGGAGTGGCATTATATGCAAAAAAGATAATATAGAAGCAACAGAATTGCAGGGCTGACAAGCTAAGCTATAGATTAATCTGGACAGAGGGAATGGAATCTCCAAATTGGTATGATATACAGACCTCCTTCACAGGCAGAGATGGATAGAGATTGAAGTAGACATTTATAATATTCAATACCAGCTGCTCCAAGGGTATCAGTTTGTCAGTACATGTTGGCCCCACTCCCCTGGTCTGCTGCTTTGAATGTCTAATTTTTGTTGCCTTCATCTTTGCTGTGAGGCATGTGTCACGCCACTGGTGCTTTACCTGCTTTGCTAAATGCACTTGGACCCCAGTAAGCTTGCCTCCACAGATATTTGGTCCCATATTTTATTTGTTAGTCTCTATGATGTCTTTGCTACAAATAGCTTATAATACTCCATATACCCACGACGGATCAGCAAGTCCTTCTCCTCTGTGAAGTGTATCACATGGATGACCTTTGCCTGGCTGCTGGTCCCCACCTGTTCACTTTTGCTGCCTGAATTTGTGTCACTGCCTTCTTGCTGACAACTCCCTATTCCTCCTGTGGCTCCATGCGCAGGGCCACGTTCACCAACATTCCATGCATTTCATTCACGCCCACATTCACAGAATTCCTTTCCTTCTCCATCTCTACCTCGACTATGTCTAGATACTCTTCCAAGATACAAAAATGTGCAAGAAGATGACTTAGAGAAGGCATAAACAATAAGTGCTTACAGGAAAAAAAAAACAAGGAACTGTAGCAAATAGAAATATCTGGAAGTTATTGGAATACCAAATGTAGCACCAACCACAACAAAGGAAAAATGACCCCTTGCAAGCAGGATATCCCTTAAAAAAACCCTTCCCTGAATTCACAGCACTTTTATAACACTTCCTTGCATTCTGGCACCCATTGCTATGCACATGCTTTACCACAATAATGTCACATGCGGTCACATGGGGTCAGACAGTGTCACATTTGATTCCATTCTTTGCTGTGCTTACAAACATTTTTATATTGAGCACATATTGCAATATTTTATAGACTGTTAAGTGAACTTCAGAAACTGCAGTTTCAGGTTTTGTTTAGGCCTACTATCATGCATCACTACCATGCCACTTCAGATGGAAACAAAAAAGAATCACTCCATACAGAAAAATAATTGGTTTTAGTTTTTATATTTCACGCCAACCCATGTGCATATTTCAGCACTTGTGCAGGAGAATTATGTCTTACCTAGCGCAAAACCATTCTGCACATGCATCTGGCATGTGATCCCCTTGTTTAGTGCAGACGTTCTGCACATACATTTTCAATCTTTATGCTAGAAAACAATGCACTAAGCTTTAGCACATGGCTGCAATACTAACTTTTAGTAAAGATGCCTCTTAATCAGTGTATGGATAAAGAAAGACTACCAGATTTCTACATTACTATACTCCAGTGCCAACTGCCAGGCATATTTGGAAGTACTACAAACACTGTCCATTTAGATTCCATAGCAAACCTGTTGTATCATAACATCACTACTAGGACTCACAAAACTCCAAATACTATCTATGAAAAGGCAACCACAAATATTAAACCAATACATCTCAGAGAATACCAATACATCTCGTACTGGGGAAAGAGAACAAGTGGCTCTTTCAAATAGAAACTACATAAACAGAATACCTCATGCATTACATTGACCATCACCAAATAAATAAGAAGACATTAATTAAACTGGGAATCCCAAAAGCCAAACTTGGAATGTACAACACTGGAGAAAAGAAACTATAAATTCATTTCAAAAATGCAAAGACGTTAACGATGCACATTTCCTAGAGCTGACATTTTCCATTTAAAATTTTCAATATAAAAAAGTATTTTTCTACCTTTTGTTGTTTGTGCATTTTATTTTTCAGTTGCAATTGCTCCAGTCACTTTCTTCTGGTTTCTTCTTGTCTTCTGCTAACTCTCCATTGTCTGCTATCTATTTGCCCTTTCTTCTCTCTTCTAGTTTTTTCCATTCTCTCTTTACATCTGCTTTAGCATACTGATCTTTCCCCTTTTGCTCTTTCCTCCATTTCTTTCTTCATTCCTTTTTCATCCACTCAAATTTCACCCCTCCATCCTCAATTCCTACTTACTCTCCAAACACCCGGCCAATCATAGATTTCTCTTCTCTCCCACATAAAATATCTTCTCCCCTCTCCATCCTCACTCCCCCAGCCCCATCCTATTCTAGTCCTCCCCAACATCGGCTCCCTTCTAGTTCCAGCCCCACCTAGCATCCGCTCCCTACTAATCCCATTCTCCCATCCCCTTGCATCGGCCCATTTCCAGTCCTAGCCCCCCATCAGCCCATTTCCAATCCTAGCCCCCCATCAGTCCATTTCCAATCCTAACCCTCCTATCAGCCATTTCCAGTCCTATCCTAGCCTCCTCCTCAGCCCATTTCCAATCCTAGCCCCCCATCATCGCATTCCAGTCCTATCCTAGCCCCCCATCAGCCCATTTCCAAACCTAGCCCCCCATCAGCCCATTTCCAGTCCAAGCCCCACCCCATTTCCAGCCCTAGCCCCCCATCAGCTATTTCCAGCCCTAGCCCCACCCCCTTTTTGAAGAGCCATGTGGCTGTCTGAATGGCTTGAGAGGGAACCGGAGAGGCTCTGGCTCACCTCTGACAACCACCGAAGTGAAGAGCGCCTTTTTTCTTCACTTCAGCAGCTGTGTTGCAGTATAGGCCGCTGGTGCGCTGAGTGCTGGGAAACAGGAAGTTCCCTTTGTCCTTCGCTCTTCACTTCGGCAGCTATCAGAGATAAGCCAGGGCCTCTCCAGCTCCTTCTCAAGCCAACCCTGCCGGTGCTGAATAGGATACGCGAGATGTTGTTGGTGTGGGACTCACTGAAGCGCAGGGCCCTGTGCGAACAACATTCTCGCACAATGGACGGGCTGGCCCTGCTCAGGCCCCTCCACCTTTGGCTGTGCCCCCCTTTTACTTGCAAAGCACAGGTCTGCCTTGTCAGTCAGGTGCCACTGCCTGCTGTTCTTTCTGTTAGATAGCAAGCACAGCCACAGTGCTGGTAGCTGACTAAGCTGAGTGAGTTGCCACATGCTCTTGCAGTCTCGGCAGGCACTGCAACTCAGGGATTGGGGCAGACTGCATGCAGCCATGCCTCCCTCCTCAGCTCAGTCTCTCCAGCATCACAGCTAGCCACTACACTGGATGCACTCACATGCCGACAGACTGTCCCTGCCAAGCTGGAGCGAGTGCAGACAGAACTCATTAGGTCTCATTCATGGTTCGTTTCTCGCCTTGATCCCAGCTGCTGATTGGTTACCATGATTCCTGCTCCTCCTGATCTACCGGGTGGCTGCTCGGCTTCATAGGTTGCCACTACAGTACCATACAGCTGTCTTGATGTGAGACCAGGCCTACCTCGCCATCCTCCTTCTTTGCTGCACATCCTCTGGAGGGGGAGGGGAGGGAAAATAAGGGAATTATCATTCTTAATCCTTCCCTTGTTCATTTCCCCTCTTCAACTGAACTTAGAAAAAGACAGCAATCTCTGTAGTTAATTGATGGAATTTGTACGTTAGGGACCCAATTCCCATCGGGGCACGTCCGGCCCATCTGGATGTCCAAAATTCAGACAGGCCAGATTTTCACCAGATTCTGCACCCGCGGGAACTTTCCTGCAGGAGCAGAATTGGGTGCAAAGGGCCTTGATGGGCAGTACCTGCCCCAATTCACTGCCTACAGATGTATGACTTCCATCCTGTCTAACCCAGCTGGGGTGCCTGCATAGAGCTCCGGTGCTATGGCATCCCTTTGCCATGGCACTTGGACGCCATGCAGGAGGACCAAAACCCCACAAGCACCTAGACATAATTTTCCCCGCTGCCTGACCCCTAATAGGGCCTGCCAAGGCCAGGATCGGGCTGCAGGGACCTGGACATCCTTGCCATTTTGGGGGGGTCCACCCCTGCCAATTATCTCCCATGGGTGACTTATTCCACCTCCAAGGTAGAATAAGTTACCCAGCCAGCGATGATGCCCTGGATGTACATGGCTGCGACCAAAATCGGCTCTGCATGTCCAGGATCAGAGTCCTGACACCACATCACTCACGTTCCTCCTCTGGCCCTCCCCCTCCTATCCATGTCCAGAGCTCCTCGCACATTTCCTGTGTGTCTGTGGGGAGCTTTGGGAATGGAATTGGGTCCAAGTGTTTGGTGGGAATGAATGTCCAAACCAGACGTACATCCCCGCTAAACACTAATTGGAATGACCCCCCATAGTTTTGCAAAACGGACAAACTACACATATAAGTACTTGCATCTACACATGGAACTCAGTATTTCAGGACTTCATCATGTAAGTGCCACCACTTACATGTGGAAGGTACTGAGTGTCCTCTGTTGAGTTTTCCCTCGTGTAGGATTGTAAAATGTCTCCACTGGTCCCACAAATCAGTATACGCACATGCACGCTTACACCTTGTTATTCATATTTTAGAAAAGGTTCCATGTTTGGCAGAGTCTTTTGTAAAATACCGGTGGGATTATGCATGTTGCAACTGCAACGTCTGAATTCCAATCTCCACATAGTATCTAAAATGCACCTTCACATGTGAATTGTACATTAGTGTATGATAGCTACTACTGCATGTCTGGGCATATAATACATGCTAAAATGTGTGTTAAGGGCTTAGCACACTTTAATAAACATGCTCCTAAATTCACGAATGCTTGCTTGTGACTTACTGACTTTCACCGTTGAATTACAAATACAAAATTGATATTCACAAACATAGGCACTGCTTTTGAGTGTGAATTGTGTGTGTGTGTGTGTGAGAGAGAGAGAGAGAGGACCTAAACTCACAGCTTTAGCATTTGTCTCAATTGGCGTATATGCCTATAGTATTAGGCAAGTCTTTCACTCATGATGAGACTCCGGAAGCATCATGGATCTATGTGTAATCAAATCCTGCATTAATCCCATAAAGCCTAGGGATGATTAGTATGAGTTAAACAATAGCTTAATTCTATAGCTATATACACAGATCAATAAAGAACACGAAGAAGAAGAATATTCCACTCTCAACATTAAATCTCTATTTCTTAGACCTCTCAATATTGCCCTTTCTAAAGCTGGGTTTGACTTTTCAAAAGTTGGATTTAGAGGCTGTGCATCTGTGTTGAAATTGCTGCCATTTGCTTGTTTTTCCTAGAGTAGCATTTATTGAGTAAAGATTTTAATTTTGAAACACCATTACTGGACCAGAGTATCTCTTTTAACATTGATAGTATGTGATGAGCCTTGAAGGGGAGAATCTCTTCCCCGTCCCTTCTTCAGAAAACCATATCCAGGTCTTGCATGGAGCCTCTGAAGCAGACAGGTTCTGGATATCAGTGAGCCTCCTCCTTACCATATACCCTCAGGAGGAAACTGCATATTGGACAAAGATTAATGAAGGAAACCCCCTCTCCTTGACATAGTTAAACTTCTATATTAGTGAAATGTTTTCATGAAAAATGTAAGTTTGTCATGAAAGTTTCTCTACAGAAAGCTTTCATTCTGTTATTGCCTTAAGTAGATATGTGCTGAGAGAAATCTTCATATTTTCTGTTTCTTTTTTTCAGTTTTCAATTTTGTTTCATTTCAGTGAGCTTTCCTCCATTTTAGCATGCTAATATAGAATGAAAATCACTGAAATGAACATGCACATTCTTTGTATCAACTACTATTCTTTCAAAGGATGACGTACAGTGTAATTTTTTTTATCTGCAGATAGCGAAATAAAGTCTGCAGAAAAACATCATGGAAAATGTTATTCCTATGTTCATCCAGTAGAACCAACCATTTGATACAGTGCTTTCAAAGTAGCATATCACTCTATTGGAATAACAGTAAACCTGGATGAGACCGCAGAATGAATTCTGCCTTTCTTGTGGATATAATATGAGATTCCCATGCAGGAAACCAGCTGTGACGGAAGATGAGAAGATTACTAGCCTTTCTCTGTTACAGCAATCTGTTACTCTCCCTAAAACAGGGTCTTGCACATTTAGAAACAGGACAATGTATCTCTTTCAACATGAACCAGTCAGAAACGTGGCAGGAGGTTCTAAAATTGCCTTTATTGTTCCACGGATCAAGTGTGCCAAACCTCAGTTCGCAGCATGTTCTCTCTCCTAGTTGCCCACATGGTGGCTTGCTGTTTTTTGGTGGTCTCTTTCAACATGATCCTTTTCCAATAAAAATATGAATACGCATGTGTACTCATTGAAATATTATCTATTTATCTTCTCTGGTAGTGTAAAGAGTATAATTTTATAATAGGATATCTATATATAAAGTCTTGAAAAACACCTACTTTATAAAGGTAACAAAGGTGCCTTTGAGGCCATTTACTAAAGTGCATTAGGTTTTTGCACTTAATGAGAATTTAGTCTGAAAACTAATGTGCATTAAGTGCAAAGCCATATCAAGGGCTGTGGCTGCACAGGGCACAAGTATGGAAGGGGCACTGATATCATCACTGGGCTTTCAGGAAGCCCAAAAAGAGAAAGCCCCTGCATGTGGCTGGGGAGGTGGGAGGTGCCAAGTTCACGAGTCGTACAGAGCACATTTCTAGCTTGGTACCGTCCTGTTCTACAATAGCTGTCAGTAATGGTGCATCACAGCTAGCATGGCCATTATGGGGGTACACTAACCATAATGCGCCTGACCTCTGGAATGCCCTCTCTAAAAACCTCAGAGATACATGACCTAACATCATTCTGGAAGGAACTCAAGACATACTTGTTCAAGGAACATTTCAAAGACTAGCCATGGGACACCAAGTGACACTAAAGACAACAGAACCTAGACCCCCCCCCCCCCCATTAATTCCCCACTGCAAGAAACCCCTATACCTCCTGTACACCTCCCCATCAACAGGCCGGTATATTTCCGCACAACTTAAGACCCTAAGCAACCAAGGTTGCTAACATTGTTACTTGCTTTCTGTCAAACCTAAACCCCAAGCAAACCAAAGTTGTTCACAATGTTACTGTTACTAAACATAATCACCCTGTTTTCTCTGTTCATTGTTCTATGTAAATGTTAAATGTTTTGTTATATGTAAACCGCTTTGATTCCCAGATTAAGCAGTATAGAAAATAGAAATATAAAAAAATAAATACATACTGCCATTAGCATGGATGCATTTAATACCACCTCTATGGATAGCATTAAGTGCACCCATGTGCCAGATTGCATAGTACTGCGCTTTAGGAACATGTCAACAGCAGGAGGATGGACACATATGCCCCCTGAAGTTGGCACAGTCCTCTGTACATATTTTGCAGCCAAATCATGGGTTACCAACTCACTCTTTAGTAAACAAGCCCCATAATGAGCAATTTTATTTTATTTTTATTTATTATACATTTGTATACTGCTACTTCCAGCGATCAGTAGCAGTTTTGATTACAGATTGGAAATTGTCAAATCATGACAGGAAGTTTTTGAGGTATAAACACATTGATTAGACAGGAAAGCACAGCACACAGAGAACTATTTTACAGGGAACATGGGCTATGGAGGGTTAAGTGGCTTGCCCAAGACCACAAGGAGCACCTGTGGGACTAGAAGCCCCAGTCCTTCCAGCCCAAGGTTGCTGTCCTCTAGTGGGATTTGAACCCCTGACCTTCCGGCCTGAAGTACCTTGCCCCAACCACTAGGCCACTCCTCCACTCAGATTACTTCAAGGAGTGGAGGAGTAGCCTAGTGGTTAGGACACTGGTTTAGTAACCAAGCAATCAGGGTTCAAGTCCCACTAGCACTCCTTGTGGCCTTGGGCAAGTCACTTAACCCTCCATTTGCCTCAGAAGAAAGGCCTGGCAATCTACTACCAGTGACACTGCCAAGAAAACCCAGGAGCTTCTGGGTCATCAGGACTGACTCAAAGACACACATTGTATTGCATTTTGCTTCAAGGATAATGTCCCATTCATGTGCAATCACTGTCAGTTGCAGTATTACATGGTCTCAAATATTCTTGCTACATTTCAGAGCAAAAATAAGGGGTTGAGTTAAAACATCATGTAACTTCAAGATGTGCCAATGCTTTAAAATATTAGAGAGGTATATTCAGCTGCGGCAGCTAGTGCTTGTACAGCGGCTAGCCATGGCCGCTGAACTTTGCACTCGGATATTCAATGCTGGGGTCATATCTGGCCACCAGCATTGAATATTTGGATTGGCCATATAGTGCCAAAGCTATCTGGGCAGCAGCAATATTGTGCCACTGTCTGGTTAATTTCAGCAGCGAGTTCGGCGAGCCTCTCGGGTGCTTAACGTTTGCTGCTTTAGGATAACCAGCTAGCGGTTTATTGCGGGGTGCCTCCTCCAATCTGCTCCCAGTGCTTCTGAATATCCTGCAGAACCTCATTCAGGCAGGGCAGCAAACAACCTAAATTGCTTTGCAAATGCCCCTGTCTCTAATTTTTAGCTGTTGTATTAGTACAGCGTATGGTAGAACACATATCATTCTCAACTCAGATTCTTTATTAACTGGAAATAACAGATGCTCCCTTTGAGCCAAACAGGCATATGTATAAGCTTTTAACACTGCCCATGGATACCCTCTCGCTCTGAACCTTTTAACCATTACTTAATACCTTTTTAAAAATTAAATTCATAAGTTGTAGAACAAACCTCCATAGGCATAACATTTGGCCTCTTGACATTTTCTTAAGTGGCAAAATATCAAGTCTTAATATCAAGTCACTTGGTTTGCAGCTTGTCGTGCTGTGAGGGCTTGTGTGCATCAGTGATGCTGAGAGCTAAACTATCGGTAGTTTAACTACTGGCAGGGTCTCCCAAGATGGACAGGTCTCAGCTGAGGTGCCAGACCAAGACAAACCACCCATCTGGGCAGCAGCAGAATGGGATAGTGTTGACGGCTGAGGATCACATTTCCATGACAATGGCAACAACACCAAACTTAAACTGTGCGGAAGAATTGCCTGGCAATCTACTTCTGTATCTTGCCATGAAAACCCAATGGATAGTTACAACAAAACAAATTGTGCTATAGTGCTGGAAGATGAGACCCCCAGGTCAGAAGGCACTCAACTAGCTACTGGGGAAGAGTTGAAGACTTTTCAGAGTAAAGCCAGCATTTTTTTTTTATTAGGTTTTAACAAACTACATTGTCCAAACATAGTACAAAGAAAAGTAAGCTCCCAACAGCAATAGAAAAAAAAATACACATATACGTTAAAAGTAAATATATATGAGAAGCAAACATAAGTAGCCCACATCAAGAGAGCGCAACTGTTATACAACATAAAGAAGTAATGCAACCATCCAAAATATGGAAAGAAAACAAGTCCACTAAAGGACCACAAAATGGGAGGTAAATCAATCAAACATCACCTTCCCCAATCAAACCCTGCCTGTCCAAGAGAAATTTCTCGAGATGAGTCACGTCTTGAAAAATATATGAGGCATTATCATAATTAATAACACACTTACATGGAAACCGTAGAAAAAACGAAGCCCCCAAAGCTAAAACCCGGGGCTTAAGGGCCAAAAATTGCATTCGACGCATTTGTGTAGGATGTGAGACATCTGGGAATATATTTATAGTCTGTCCGCAGAACTTAGATGACTTAGCTTTAAAAAAAGCTTTTAATATATGTTGTTTCATCAAAATAGATGAAAAAGTGACCAACATAGTAGCACGTAAGGAAATTACATCAAGGGAATCTTCAAGAAAAGCAGTAATGTTGGTCACTGAAGGAACTATTTCATCCAGTTCACCCTCAACAGGTTTTACTTTTTTGGAAGCAACGGGAATATAATAAATCTGCCGAACATCTACTGGGTCTGATATAGCTAAAATTTCTTTTAAATATTTTTCTAACAGGATAGCTAAAATTTCTTTTAAATATTTTTCTAACGGGATCTTAGGTGACAATAATGGTGTCTGAGGAAAGTTTAAAAAACGCAAATTGCAAGCCCGAATAGAATTCTCCAAGGATTCTACTTTAGAATGCAAAATTAACGAATCTTTAATTCCAATCACATTTACAGTTTGAAGAGGAGAGACCTGGGATTCTAATTTAGCAACAGCTACATCGATCGTGGAAACTTTCTTATCCAGCTGTTGTAATGATACAGCAGCCTCCTGAGTAAACTTACATAAGGAGCCTACAGCCACAGATACCTTAGCATCGATGCACTGCAAGGCTCCCCATAAATCTTTTAAGGTTATTTCTGCGTCCGGAAGTAAAACTGTGAGTTCCTTGGAACCCTCCAATGTAGCAAGGTGAACTGGAGTAGGTAAAGAGACTTAAAGCCAGCATTTATGATGTGGTTGGATCAAAGCCCTCGGGATGTCTGACTGCTGATGTAGCTGCGCATGAAATGAGAGTCAGAAGCTGTAAAGATGTCTTACGCATTGGAACATGGAACGTACAAAGCATGAACCAAGGGAAGTTGGAGGTGGTCAAGAATGAAATGGAACGTGTACAACTTGATCTGTTGGGTGTCAGTGAACTGAAATGGACTGGCATCGGGCACTTTGCATCAGATGATCACATGGTCTACTACTCTGGAAATGAAAGACAAAGAAGAAATGGTGTTGCATTTATAATAAAGAAGAAATTTGCAAGAACTGTAATAAAATACTATGCTGTCAGCGAACGCTTAATCTCTATTCGTCTACGAGGAATGCCTATCAACACAACTATAATTCAAGTATATGCCCCAACAACAGCTGCAGAAAATAATGAAATTGAAGAGTTCTATGAACAAGTACAAGCTGAAATTGACAGAACATGCAAACAGGATATCCTGATAGTCATGGGTGACTGGAACGCAAACGTTGGCAACAAATCGCTGGTATCATGAGCTTCAGCCCAGGAGCTAACAGCCAGGCTGGCACGGAGGCAACTTGGCAAACAAATAAAAGTAAATTTTCGCACTGCCATATGGGCCCCCTTCCTAACTAGGCCCCCAACATTGCAGGGGCTGCTAGGGAATTTACACTGCTGCCTCTAGCCTTTAGGGTAATCTCCTGTGCTCCTCCCTTCAGGGTCAAAATTTGCATCTTGGGGAACAGAAGCAAAGATCCAGTGCCTGTTCTCCTGCTCAGTCCCCATGGAATTCCATAATACTTTCACTGCACTTATTCTCTCAACATCCACTTTCATTTTGCAACATCCAATCCTTCCATTCAGCATTCAGCTTCCATCATCCACCCTTGCTAGTTTCAGTATCCAGCCATTAAGACAGTTCCACAACCCACATTCTCGGCAATAGTCCATTTGGAACAGATAATTCAGACAGCTTAGCCTACTGCATGTTAAACCAGAACAATACTGCCTCTTCACTGCAACTATTTAATTGTCTTTAGTGTAATAAACAGTTGGAAAGTAAGAGACTGGGTCTTTTCCTTTTTTTGTTTTGTGCCTTAGAGTCAACGCTGATGTAGGGTTGCCAACTGGCTCCAGATGCGCCCGACAGGCTTGTTCTAGTCCTGGATTTACCCCATTGCATACAGGGATATGTAGTTCTGATTTCTCCATTGCACTCCATAAGAAAAGCAAGACTACAAGTCCCTGCATGCAATGAGGTAAACACAGGGCTGGAAACAAGCCTGTCAGGCGCATCTGGAGCCATTTGGCAACCCTACGCTGATGCCTGGTTACCCAGCAGCTCCTGGGTTTTCTTGTCAGTGTGACCAGAAGTAGATTGCCAGGCCTTCCTTCTGAGGCAATGGAGGGTTAATTGATTTGCCTGAGGTCACAAGGAGTGCTAGTGTGAATCAAACCCTGGTCTCTTTGTTACCAACCCAGTGCTCTAAGCTTTTCCTTAGAAGTTGAAATGATTTGACTATCTGTGGGGCACTGTACTTGAAATGCAATGTGGAAACAGGACATAGCTTCCCTGAGGTAATTTTCAGAGTAGAAATATGTATATATTTTCTCTTTGAAAATTCAGTGGATTTCACACAAAGTATGTGTGTACTTTTTACGTATGTTTTGCATTTATAAAATTACCCCCATTAGCGGGTAATTCTCTAAAGCATTTTCAGTATGTAAAACATGTTTTAGCTGCAGAAACTGGCTGTTATAAAATTGTGCAAAGTATACAGGCATAAAAAGCAGGCATACCACAAAATTATGCCTTCCTTCTGCAGTTTGCATGTGGGCATTCCTGGCAGTGTAGTTCACCTGATGGTTGTGCCTGCACTGCCGGCACCAACACAGTAAGTGCAACAGTAACAACGTGCAATATGTCCCCCTGCACTAACTTTAATGTGCTCATCATGCCCTCTCTCTGCCCCTAACCCACCCATTTACCATTCCAACATGATTGGCAGCATACGAATCAGCCTGTGGTTTACTGCCATGCCCCCTCAGTAAGAATTACTACGGGCCTTAGCACACAGTTATCGTGCATAAAGATGTGGATCAACTACTTACCGTACTTTACTAAAGGGGCCCCATATGCTTCATAAAACATTTTTGCTCAAAGAGACTTCAAAATTTAACACAGCATAGCCATTGCCACTGTCTTTAAAGCTTGAATAACATCATATGCCTCATATATGTTATAGCAAACAAAGATATAGAGCTCTCAAGCCAAAAATGCAAATGAAAAAAAAAGTGCATAAACTTATCCAAAGACTTATCTGAAGGTGCCAGGAATAGCACTACTTTTGACCCACACTGATGTTTGAGCACAAGGCCTGCTTTGCGGTTCAGTTGACTATAGCATGTCATCCAATAAACTTGTTCTTTTTTGTTTCTTTTTCTACGTCACATTGAACCTGTTGAAGCACACAAAGCACACATCACTTACTACTATTACTTATCATTTGTATAGCACTACAAGGAATATGCAGTGCTGTGCACGTACACATAAAAGACAGCCCCTGCCCAAAAAAACTCACAATCTATCCAAAACCGACAGACAAATACAGTACAACAAACAGGGCTTTAGGGTAGAATTGAGGGGGAATGGTTACAACACACATTGATGGTAAACAAGAGAATAAGGGGGTCAGGATCCAAAAGCAGCCTCAGAGAGGTCGGTTTTTAGCCTAGATAGGAATAGAGACTGCGATGGAGCCTGACATATATTCCAAATAGATTTGCTCTCGTCATTACTATTTAAACTCCTACACTCTGCTCCTCTGATGAACTCACTATAAGGAAAAAAGAGACACTTTTTGGCCATTTCTCGTAAGTAACTTGTAATAATATTACACCATCGTGATCGTTTTCCATAACCATTGAAGTGTTCAAGGTTCATGGTGCTATTTAAGGAAGCGAAAATGTAAAATTTGCATTTCACAAATATTTTGGGCAAGTTATCCTCAAAATCCTGAGTCACAAAAAAATTAACAGCAGACTTTAATTCATTTGTATGTAAAAGAAAGAAAACAGCAAAAATTATGACTTCCATTCATTTTCCAGGTTCCTTTATTTAAGGTGGGGTGCAAAGGTTCCCTCTGCTGGGAAAAATGAGGTGCAGTGGGTGTCCCCTCACCCCCCCCCCCCCCATTAGTTTGGGAATGGGATAATTGAGCAGTGGGCTAGCATGGTCAGGCTGGGCTGTGTGGTGTCATCCAAGGGTGGAGGAGGTGCAGTAGGGAGGGGGAGGAGAGAAGAGGCTTGGGTTCATTGAGTGGCCCACCTTTTCTCTCCTCCTAGTGCTATTGCACCCATTCTAACCACCCTTTACTATGGCTTTGTTTTGGATGTTGTTTATTTGTATGTTACATCTCATGGGTTGTTGTCACAGTGTTGATTGTCCTGAGCTAGTTGGGCTTAATTTCTGCTCTTTGATTGTATTGTTATGCCTAAAGGTCCAACCAGTTGGTGGGCTTCAATAGGGATCCTTACTAGTTTATTTTTATTTTATTTATATTCTCTTATATACCATGCTATTCTGCATCAGTGTGGTTTACATTGAACAGAGCATTATAACTTGGAGATAACTAGTTTTACAGGGAACATGGGCTATGGAGGGGTAAGTGGCTTGCCCAAGACCACAAGGAGCACCTGTGGGACTAGAAACCCCAGTCCTTCTGGCCCAAGGTTGTTGTCCTCTAGTGGGATTTGAACTCCCAACCTTCCAGCCTGAAGTACCTTGCCCCAACCACTAGGCCACTCCTCCACTCCACTCCACTCCACTCTAGTTATATGGGAAGTCCCCATGGAGTGCAGCTGCTTATGGATTCCCTCTTGCTAATCTGTGCTGGATGGAACAGGTGATGTTATCATCAGCAAAATGGGTCCCTTCCTTCCTGTACACACTACTAAGGCCCTTATCCATTCTCTAGTCACCTCCCATCTTAACTATTGCAACCTGCTCCTCGCTGATCTCTCTCTGAATGATTTCTCTCCCATTCAATCTGTTCAAAACTCAGCTGCACTGCTTACCTTCCACCAGTGTCTCTATGCTCATGTAACTCCTCTGGCTCCCTATTCATTTCCACATCCAGTTCAAACTTCTCCTACTGACCTATAAGCGCATTTATTCAGTGGCTCCTCACTAACTTTCCTCTCTTATCCCACCCTACCCCCCTCCTTGGGAACTCTGCTCCTCTGTCATATTCCTTTTATCTGTAACCTTCTCTGTCACTGCCAACTCCAGACTTCATTCATTCCACCTTCCTGCTCCATATACCTGGAACAAGCTACCTGAGTCAGTATGTCAGGCTCCTTCTCTAACCCTATTCAATCCTGGCTAAAAACCCACATCTTCGAGGCTGCTTTTGGATCCTGGTGCCCCTCACTCTCTTGTTCACCACTTATGTGAATCTTACCATACACTAGTCCCCGGTTTTGTGATATTGTTCATCTTGATTAGATTGTAAGCTCAGATGAGCAGGAACTGTCTCTTACATCTATAAGTACAGTGCCGCATACGTCTTGTAGCATTATACAAATGATTATTACTGTCAAGCTGGTCCATACCAAGTTAGAAATGTGCCTTGTGCCACTAACAAATCTGGTCTCCCCCCCCCCCTCCACTCAGCCATGTGCAGTAACTCACTATTTTTGAGCTTCCTGGAAGCCCAGTGATGATATCAGTGCCCTTTTCTTACCTGCGTCCTGTGCGGACGCATCACTCACACTGCTCTAGGTAAGGCCCTGCTGTCACTGTCACAAAAATGTTTTGTGCATTGGCTTAGGTTGGCAGGTGGAGGTTGAGTGCAACCCCCATGTCCTTATAGTTTCATTAAAGCTCTGGTGTCTTTGCCCAAATATTTTAGCGGGTTCTGGGAAAAGGTGGTTGTAAGCGCAGTAGGGGAATAATGGGTGGGGAGCAACCTCACCAGCTACTAATGTTACTTTTTAAGGAGAATATGAAAGGATTGCATCAAGGAAAAATGTTATCATTTTTTCTTCTCCTTCATTAAAGGTTTTTTTCACAATAAATGTTTTTTTTAGGAAAGTTAGCATGATTTTTCATGAGGGAAAACACTAGTTTTCATCGTTTTCACTTTTACTTCAATATTTTTACATTCTGTAATGCTCACTGTCCTGAAAGAGTAGATCTAAGGTCAGGATACAGGAAGTAGAGATGCTACTGTTTATATCCTAGCAACTACAACTCATATCCGTGCTGGCAAAATCTAGAATGTCACCCGTGTCCCTTCAAGTAATCATCCAGTTTTATTGTGAAAAAGGGAATTGGTGCTTCAGTTCAAGTATTCTGTGATATGACCTTTGTTCTATAAAATGTCTCTTTAATGTTTGATGATAGCTATGGGCCTATTTCTAACCTTGACTTGTGGAGGAAGGTTATAGTAGTACAGCTCTAAGAACACTTCTGCTCTTTTATGCTTTTTGGCATCCTGCACTCACACCAAAGACCTTGTCATGGCACTGAGGTAGCATTTATGTGCCTGATAGATGATCTTCTTGGTAATAGATTGTGGAGATTGTGTTAGTAGATCTGTCAGATGCCTTTGACCATGAGTTACTGCTTAGCAGACTGCTTGAGCTCCCAGTGTGAAAGTAGTTTAACTCATTCTAGGTGGACAGATTATATACTGTAGTGCTGATTGGACAGTTTCATTAAACTGGAAATTCATTCCTTCCCTTCAGAAGCCAGCAAACACCTCAGTAAAAACTCTTTCCTTCTAGGTTTGGTAAGCACTTCTAAGAGGGGGAACAATCCATGAAAATATCCTAGCATTTTCTCCTCTTTTTGACCTCCACCAATTAAGATAAAAACTTCCGGGAGAAAGTCAGAAAGCTTGGGGTACTTTTACTCTATATTAGTGAATAGAACGTCTCTTTCTAAGTCACTGAAGAGAATAAGCAGAGGTGGCTAAGTATCAAGAATTAAAGGGCAAAGGGAACCATTGGGTAATGGGAGCAAAACCAGAGGGAAATAAGAGTTCGGGGGAGGGGGGATATTCAGAGTGATTTAACAGGTTAGCAGATCTGTTAATCAGTTAAAAAACAGTCAATGAGTTATTCAGGGGCATCAAACCTTTTAGTGCTGCTGAATGTCCCCTTCTGCCAGGTTTTAAACATACTGATGCCAGCTGGGGGCAGAGCAGGGACAGTGATTTAGATTAGTCAGTTAGTGGCAATATTCAGTCGCTAACCAATTAACTTAAACTGGCTCAAGCAAAATAAAGGCTGTCCTTTATTTTGGAGTGGAGGAGTGGCCTAGTGGTTGCGGCAAGCTACTTCAGGCCAGAAAGTCAGGGGTTCCAATCCCACTAGAGGACAGCAACCTTGGGCTGGAAGGACTGGGGTTTCTAGTCCCACAGGTGCTCCTTGTGGTCTTGGGCAAGCCACTTAACCCTCCATAGCCAGGGCTGGATTTACCTATACGCCATATACGCCATGGCGTAGGGCCCACCCGGGGCCAGCCCACACACCGCAGGGCTTCAGAGGGAGCAGGGTAAGCTCGCGCGAGGCCCCGGCTCCCTCTGTACAGCCGCCAGCATGAAGAGCCTTTTCCTTCACGCTGGCGGCTGTATCTGTAAAGCCGCGATTTCTGGGAAAGGTTAAAGGCAATGCCCTTTAACCTTTCCCAGCATTCGCGGCTTCACAGATACAGCCGTCAGCGTGAAGGAAAAGGCTCTTCACGCTGGCAGCTGTACAGAGGGAGCCGGGGCCTCGCAAGAGCTTACCCGGCTCCCTCTGAAGCCTCTCAGACAGCCGCGGTGCTGGTCGGGGGGGCCAAGGACTGCATGGGCTGTGATTGGGGGGGGGACCTGGACCGGAAAAGGGCTAGGGGGGGGACTTGGACTGGAAAGAAATGGGCTGTGATATGGGGGGGGGGAACCTGAACTTGAAAAGGGCTATGGGGGGGGGGACTGGGAAGGCAAATGGGTTGTGATGGGGGGGGACCTGGACCGGAAAAGGGCTATGGGGGGGGACTGTTACAGGCAATAAATGGGCTGTGATGGGGGGGGACCTGAACTGTATTAGGGCTATGGGGGGGAGACATTGACTGAAAATGGGTTGTGATGGGGAGGGGGACCTGGACCGGAAAAGGGCTATGGGGGGGGGGACTTGGACTGGAAATGGGTTGTGATGGGGGGGGACTTGGACTGGAAAAGGGCTATGGGGGGGTAACTTGGACTGCAAATGGGCTGTAATGGTGTGAGGGGGGGAACTAGGACTGCAAATGGGCTGTGATGGTGCAGGGGGACTCGGACTGCAAATGGGATGTGATGGTGGGGGCTAGGACTGGAAATAGGCTGTGATGGGGGGGGGCTAGGACTGGAAATGGCCTGTGATGTGAAGGCTAGCACTGGAAATGGGCTGATGAAGAGCTAGAATAGGACTGGAAATGGGCTGATGTGGGGCATGGGAGAATGGGACTAGAAGGGAGTGGATGCTGGGTGGGTCTAGAACTATAAGGGAACTGATTTTGGGGGAGGACTAGAATGGATGGGGAATGAGAATGGAGAGGGGAAAAATATTTTGTGTGGAAGAAAAGTCTATGATGGGCGGGGTATTGGGAGAGTAAGAGGGGCTTGAAAATGGAAGGGTGAAATTTAAATGGATGATAAAGGAATAAGGAAAGAGTTGGGGGAAAGAGCAAAAGGGAAACAATCAGTATGTTAAAGCAGAAATAGAGAGAGAATGGAAAACATCTAAAAGAGAAGAAAGGACAAATGGATAGCTCGCAAAAGACACGAAGAAACCAGAAGAAAGTGACTGGAGCAATTGCAACTGAAAAAATGCCCAAACAGAAGGTAGAAAAATACTTTTTATTTTGAATTTATTAACTGGAATATGTCTTTTTTAATGTATTTCTTGAATTCCGATGCTGATTTTGTCCCTATTGCCTCTTTATGTCAGGCAATTCTATACATCTATTGCCATTTCTGTTTTGGTAAGTTGATCTCGTTTTTATTTTTTCTGGGGGCCCACAATTTTTGTTGGCGTAGGGCCTCACTCAAGGTAAATCCGGCCCTGTCCATAGCCCATGTTCCCTGTAAAATAGTTATCTCCAAGTTATAATGCCCTGTTCAATGTAATTTCAGTTTGTTCAATGTAAACCACACTGATACAGAATAGCATGGTATATAAGAGAATATAAAAAATAAAAGTGTCGTAACTTTAGGTGGTGTAGCTAACTGGGCAGTGGCTGAAAATTGCCATTATCTGGTTAGTTAAAACACCAACTGGGCACACTGTAATGCAAAATACATACAAGCCAAGTAAATGCTGGAAAGCAATGAGCACAAATGTTCAAAGCTTAGCCTACAAAGTTCCAGATCTGGAAGCCCTAATGGTGGAAATGGATTTGGACATTGTAGCCATTACAGAAACATGGTTTAATGAATCGCATGATTAGGATATAGCCATAGCTGGCTATAATCTATTCAGAAGAGACAGAGAAAATGGAAAAGGAGGAGGAGTAGTCTTGTATGTCAAAAGCAATATTTAAAGCTACTGAAATGCAGGGGACATGGGGAAAAGAAGAAGCGCTCTGGATTGCGTTGGAAAGAGGAGATGGTACTGTCATCCATACTGCTGTAGTCTACAGACCTCCGACTCAAATTGAAGAGAGAGATAACGAATTGATTATAGATATTGCCAAGATAGCCACAAAGGGGGAACTGATCATATCGGGTGTCTTTAATCTACCTGATGTGGATTGGATTACTCCTTCTGCACATCTGGAAAGAAGCAAAAAAATTGTGGATGCTCTCCAAGATGCATTACTTAGACAAATCCAACCAGGGAAAGCTCAACACTGGATTTAGTGCTCACCAACTGTGATAGCATGTCAAATGTCTGCGTGAGTGCCCCTGTGAGCAACAGTGATCATCACACAGTGTGGTTTGAGATAAAAGCCATGGTACAGGCCAATCATAGCAAGCTCAAAGTCCTGAACTTCAAAAACTCTGACTTCGATAAAATGGCCGAGTACCTAAAGGAGGAGATTACGGGGTGGAAGGAGATAAGTGAAATGGAGGAGTGGCCTAGTGGTTGGGGCAAGGAGATAAGGGAACTGATACTAAGCACAGTACACCCGTTACTCACCTCGGCAGCACATGATCCTGAGGTTTTGGTCTCTGAATGGAATGAAACATTCAGCTCCCTTGCACTATGCCCGCCATCTAACAAACCTCTTGGGAAACGAGCATCCGCACCCTGGTACTCCACTGAGCTGAAATCCTCTCTTACCCGCCTTAGGAAACTGGAGAGCCGCTGACGCCGTTCACATACAGCTGATGATAAAAGAGCATATATCTCCCACCTGACAGCGCACCACGAAGCGATAACAGCAAGCATGTGGCGATTCCACACGGACATGCTAAAACGATCGCTGAGCAAGCCACACGACCTGTTCGCCCTTATCAAGAACCTGACAAAGGAGCCAGCCACAGAGCAAACAACTGGGATCCACCCTCAAGAATTTGCTGACTACTTACTATCCATGCTATGCCAGACCAACATCGCCCCAGCACCTGAAGTCTCCTTCAAGCCGAACTATCAAACACCTCTCACCATCTTCTCCACACCTCCCAAGCAGCGTATTGAGGACGCCATAGAAGCAATCAACACAACCACTGCCCAAACTGACCCCTGCCCGACATTCTGGATTAAAGACCTACGATCTAACCTTAGCCACACCATAGCCAAAATCATGGACCAATCCTTTACAACAGGTACATTCCCGCAATCCCTAAAGCACACGTCCATAAGACCTTTACTAAAAAAACAGCAAGCTCGACCCCCAGAAGGCAGACTCATACAGACCGATATCTAGCATACCTTTGCTAGCAAAAATAATTGAAAAGGAAGTACAGATGCAAATTCAAGAACACATTGAAACCTCTGCACCTCTGGACCCTTGCCAACACGGCTTCAGAGAGGCCCATGGAGTCAAAACGCTCCTTACCACACTCATCAACAACATAACAACAGGAATCGACAGCATTCATCTGGGGTGTGTCCTCATCTTCTTGGACATTGCAGCTGCATTTGACTTGGTAAGCCATGAGCTTCTGCTGGAACGTCTCAGGGAAAAGGGGGATCACTGATAAAGCACTGGACTGGTGCAAGTCCTACCTTTCGGACAGATGGCAGCACGTTCGTTCCGGGGCAACTTCATCAGATCCCTTCCACCAGAAGCAGGGTGTCCCGCAGGGCTCCTCCCTCTCGGCCCTGATGTTCAACATATACATGCAGCCTATATGCAACCTGATCCGGTCATTCAGTGTCAACTGCTTGATATACGCAGACGACGTATTGCTATATATGCCTTTCTCAATGGAGAATCCAGACCTCTTGCCACTAACAAATTGCTTTAACGCTGTATCCGACTGGCTCCAAACCCAAAACCTCAGGATCCAACACAAAAAAACGGAAGTACTCTTCATTACAAGGAATCTAAACTTCTCCACACCACCCATTCTAAGTGTCAAGGAAGCGGACCTCCAGATCCAACCCACGATCAGATACCTTGGCGTCACTTTAGACCAGAGGCTGGATATGAAGTTACACATAGGCAATATAGTTAAGGCGGTGTACCATAAGATACGATCCCTCAGACCCCTACGAGCCTTGCTGGAACCAGAAGACTTTAGGACAATTTACCAGGCGCTGATCATACCACATTTTGATTATGCTAATGTGATCTTACACGGGCTCCCCCAGTCCACTCTGAATCCATTGCAACTTGCAATGAACACCGCAGCTAGGGTCCTATTCGGTGCATCCAGGAATGACCATGTGATGCCCATACTGAAGCACCTCCACTGGCTCCCGATACATAGCAGATTTAAGTACAAAATCCTACTGCTGACATTCAAAGTCATTCACGGGCTTTCCTCTTCATCATTATCTGAATTGATCCAGACCAATCCCACTAACAGGCCCAGAAGATCAGTAGCACTCAATATACTGTCAGTCCCAAAGTCAATAACCCAATGTACCCAATCAACAGCAAGCAGAGCCTTCAAATTCTGTGCTCCCAGATGCTGGAATACTCTGCCTCCCAACATCCGTGCAATTCCTGACCTATTCCAGTTCAGGAAGGCCTTGAAGCACCACCTCTTCCTCCTGCACTACCCGATAAACAATGCCATATCAGCCCCATCCACAGGTATAACACAAAACTCACACGACTAGACAAAAGGATGTGAACCCCACCTTGTTTCAAGATTGTAAATAGTTACCCCCTGTTATCCAAGTTCTAAACTCATGTTCATTGTAAACATAGAGTACCCAAGGAAATGTGTAATTTTTATGTTCGTTGTAATGTCCAAGAAGATGCCCAGAATGACATGAAATCAGGTACCAGTGTAAATACAATGTAAATAGCTTCCCCCAGTTTATTGTAAATACAACTCAAAGTGCCTGTGTTGTATAGTTGATGTTAAATGTAAACCGCTCTGATCTAAAATAGAGCGGTATAGAAGAACTGTTAAATAAATAAAATAAATAAATAAATAAACCGCACTGATGTTGAATAGCGCGGTATAAAAGAGATTGTAAATAAATAAATAAAGGGAAATGGAATTGCAATGGGCTGAACTAAAGGTGGCAATAAAAGGGGCAACAAATAAATATGTAAGAAAAGTAAATAAAAACAAGAGGAGAAGGAAACCTATTAGGTTTTCCAAAGACGTGGCTGCTCAAATAAAGGCAAAAAACACAGCTTTCGCAAAATTCAAAAGCTTGCAAACAGAAGAACACAGAAATGAATACAGGATCAAACTCAAAGAGTCAAAAAGAGTAGTAATGAAAGAAAAATCAAAGGCAGAGAAAAAGATGGCTAAAGATGTCAAGTGTGGCGACAAAACTTTCTTCAGGTATATTTGGGAAAGGAAGAAGATCAGCGCTGGAATTGCAGGACTCAGAAGTGCTGGGAAAGGACTCGTGGAAAGTGACATTGAAAAAGCGAAATTGCTAAACAAATACATCTGCTCTGTTTTTACTAAAGAAAATTCTGGAGATGGACCAGCTGTGACTCCCAAATATAAAAATGGGAATGAAGTAGATACCAAAATTCACAGAAGATGAGGTGTTAGAAAAACTTGCTAAACTGAAAGTGGACAAAGCCATGGGACCAGATGGGATACATCCCAGGATACTGAAAGAGCTCAGAGATGATCTTGCAGGACCGTTAAAGGATGTCTTCAAGGACTAGAAAGGGGGACTGTTACTTCTGGAGAGAAATCTGCAACTGTGAGTATATACTTCTGGTAATTTTCTAAAAAGAATTCTTTGTATTAAAGCTACTTAATCTGTGAACCCACTGTTTTTTGTTGGATCAGTGAGGACCTAGTAGCAGCAATTAAAGTTTGAATTTAAAACACAGAGGAGAACTTTCTGGTTACATTTCAGGTGAAGCTCATTACCCAAATCAGTCATAAAATAAGGACCTGAGATTAATTAAGCTTCAGGTGAACAAGGTATATTAAACGTATTAGGTACAGTTTTATTGGTATAAATACCCATAGCAACCCCTAGTAAGTAAGAACTTAAAGATCTAGACACAAATTAAAACTAAGATGCAGACAGCAGTCCAGCAGCTGGATGGGGGCTTTCAAGTCTTTTGCATTGAGTGTCACATGTATGATTTTCTCCCAGTTGGTGAGAGGTCTTACATGTGCACTAGGAGCAAGGAGCTCTTTGCTCTCAGGGAACAAGTCCGTTCTCTTGAGGCTAAAGTAGCAGACTTGGAAAACATAAGACGAGACCTACAGGGATATAGTCCTGAAGTCCCACCTCCAGTCTGGCAGCACCCCTGTTGCCATGGAGGAGAGAGGTCACGTGACAGGAGAGCATCACCCTGGTGTGGCAGGAAGTGATCCTGTAAATAGGACCTGTCCTCCAGGTGATGTAAAACCCTCTCACACTGAGGACGTTTCTCCAGGGCCATGTGCCCATGAGGGAAGGGTTAGGACAGCCGTTATAGTTGGTGATTCGATCATTAGGCATGTAGATAGTTGGGTGGCTGGTGGACGTGAGGATCACCTGGTAACATGCCTGCCTGGTGCGAAGGTAGCGGACCTCACGCGCCACCTAGATAAGGTCTTAGATAGTGCTGGGGAGGAGTCTGCTGTCTTGGTACATGTCGGTACCAGTGACATAGGAAAATGTGGTAGGGAGGTTCTGGAGGCAAAATTTAGGCTTTTAGGTAGGAAGTTGAAATCCAGAACTTCCATGGTAGCATTCTCCGAAATGCTTCCTGTTCCACGCGCAGGACCCAAAAGGCAGGCAGAGCTCCGGAGTCTCAATGCGTGGATGAGACAATGGTGCAGAGATGAGGGTTTTGGATTTGTTAGGAACTGGGGAACATTCTGGGGAAAGGAGGGGCTCTTCCGAAGGGATGGGCTTCACCTTAACCGGGATGAAACCAGGCTGCTGGCATTAACCTTTAAAAAGGAGATAGAGCAGCTTTTAAACTAGATATTAGGGGAAAGCCGACAGTCGCCCAAGAGCAGATGGTTCGGAAGAATGTATCCTTGAAGGATACTACCAAAAGCAGAGAGGTTCCACAAAAGAGTAAAGTAGCCCAAATGCCCTCAAGTATGGAGCAGACAGAGTTTAAGGTCCCAATTTACCCAAGCCAAATTAACATGAATAAAATACATTCTCTAAAATGCTTGTATGCAAATGCTAGAAGTCTAAAGAATAAGATGGGAGAGTTAGAATATATAGCACTAAATGAAAAGTTAGATAATATTGGACTATCAGAGACATGGTGGAAGGAGGACAACCAGTGGGACACTGTGATACCTGGGTACAAACTCTATGTTAGGGAGGGCATTGACTCAGAAAGGATTAAAGTTTTGCAGGAAACAAAATCTGCTGTAGAATCTATATGGATTGAAATTCCATATAAAAGGGGGAAGGCAATGCCAGTGGGGGTGTACTATCGAGCACCTGCCCAGAATGACCAAATGGATGATGAAATGCTCAAAGAAATCAAGGAAGCTAACAAACGTTATAGCGCAGTAATAATAATGGGTGATTTCAATTACCCCGGTATCGACTGGATCAGTGTCACGTCAGGACATGCTAGGGAGATAAAGTTCCTAGATGAAATAAATGACTGCTTCTTGGAGCTGCTTTTTCATGAACCGACCAGAGGGGAAGCCATATTAGACCTAGTCCTTAGTGGAACACCAGATCTAGTGCAAGAGATAGGGGTGTTGGGACCACTTGGCAATAGTGATCATAGCATGATCGCCTTTGATTTAATTAGTGGAGGAGGGATAGTAAGGAAATCCACAGTACTACCTTTTAACTTTTGAAAGGGAGACTATGATAAAATGAGGAAAACAGTTAAGAAAAAACTAAAAGGAGCAGTTGCAAAGGTTAAAGACATACATCAAGCTTGGGTGTTGTTGAAAAATACTATCTTGGAAGCCCAGACCAGCTGTATTCCATGCTTTAAGAAGAGTGGAAGGAAGTCCAAAAAACTACCAGCATGGTTTAAAGGTGAGGTCAGAGAGGCTGTTGTTGCCAAAAAAGCATCTTTCAGGAAATGGAAAAAAGAGCCAAACGACGAAACCTGGAAACAGCACAAGGACTGGCAAGTCAAATGCAAGGCATTGATAAGGCAGGCAAAGAGAGAATTTGAGAAGAAGCTTGCTGCGGAAGCAAAGACGCAAAATAAAGACCTTTTCAAGTACATTCGTAGCAAAAAACCTGTGAGAGAGTCAGTTGGTCCATTAGATGATAAAGGGGTTAAAGGAGCACTAAGAGGCGACAAGGCGATAGCGGAGAGACTGAATGAATTCTTTGCTTCAGTCTTTACTGAGGAAGATGTAGGGATGTTACCCATGGCTGAAGTGGTATTTAAAGGTGCGGAAGAATTGAAGGAAATATCGATACATCGGGAAGATGTCTTACAACTATTAGATAAACTGAAGAGTAGCAAATCACCTGGGCCGGACGGTATACATCCAAGGGTGTTGAAAGAACTGAAATATGAGATTACAGACCTGCTATCAGTAATCTGTGAACTATCATTAAAATCATCTCTAATACCTGAAGATTAGAGGATCGCCAATGTAACACCAATTTTTAAAAAGGGTTCCAGGTGTGATCCGGGAAACTACAGACCGGTGAGCCTGACGTCAGTACCAGGAAAAATGATAGAAACCATCATAAAGAATAAAATTACTCAGCATATAGATAGTCATAACCTAATGGGAGACAGCCAACATGGCTTTAGACAAGGAAGATCTTGTCTTACTAATCTGTTATGTTTTTTTGAAGGAGTGAATAAACAGGTGGACAAAGGTGAGTCGGTTGATATTGTGTATCTGGACTTTCAGAAAGCCTTTGACAAGGTCCCTCATCAGAGACTTTTGGCAAAACTAAAGAGTCATGGGATAGGAGGCAGTGTACTATTGTGGATTAGGAACTGGTTAAAATATAGAAAGCAGAGGGTAGGGCTAAATGGCCAATTTTCCCAATGGAGAAAGGTGAATAGTGGTGTACCCCAGGGATCTGGGCTGGGTCCGCTGCTTTTTGACATATTCATAAATGACCTGGAAAGTGGAATAACGAGTGAGGTTATCAAATTTGCAGATGACACAAAACTATTTAAAGTTGTTAAAACCCAAGAGGATTGTGGAAAATTGCAAGAGGATCTTGATAAATTGGAAAACTGGGCATCAAAATGGCAGATGAAATTTAATGTGGACAAGTGCAAGGTTATGCACCTAGGGAAGAACAACCCAAACTATGGTTACACGATGCAAGGTTCCACATTAGGAACCACCACCCAGGAAAAAGATTTAGGCGTCATTGTGGATACCATGTTAAACCCTCGGCCAAGTGTGCAGCGGCGGCCAAGAGAGCAAATAGAATGCTAGGTATGATAAGGAAAGGAATGGAAAATAAAGCAAAAGATATTATAATGCCGCTATATCGTTCCATGGTGAGACCACACCTTGAATATTGTGTGCAATTCTGGTCGCCGTATCTTAAAAAGGATATACCGATTTTAGAAAAGGTTCAGAGAAGAGCCACCAAAATGGTAAAGGGGATGGAAGGATACTCCTATGAAGAAAGGCTAAAAAGGTTAGGGCTCTTTAACCTGGAAAAGAGACGGCTGAGGGGAGATATGATAGAAGTCTATAAATTAATGAACGGAGTGGAACGGGTAAACGTAGATCGATTGTTTACGTTATCAGAATATAGAAAGACTAGGGGACATGCAATGAAGCTACAGGGTAAACTATTTAAGACTAATAAAAGAAAATATTTTTTCACTCAACGTGTAATCAAACTCTGGAATTTGTTACCGGAGGATATAGTAAAGGATGTTAGTGTAGCTGGGTTTAAATAAGGTTTGGACAAGTTCCTGGAGGAAAGGTCCATAAACCGTTATTAAGAAGTGACCGAAGATATCAATGCTTGACCCAGTACAAGCATTGTGGAACTTGTGTCTCTTAGGGAAACTGCTAGGTATGTATGATCTAGATTGGCCACTGTTGGAAACAGAATACTGGGCTTGATGGACCTTGGTCTGACCCAGTATGGCATATCTTATGTTCTTATGTTCTTATGTTCAACAGATCCTTGGAAACAGGAAAAGTTCCTCAGGACTGGAGAATGGCTGATGTTGTACCTCTACACAAAAGTGGTGACAGGGAAGAAGTGTCAAACTACAGGCCTGTGAGCCTTACCTCCGTTGCGGGAAAAGTAATAGAGGCACTCCTGAAAGAGCGAATAGTGAACTTTCTCAAAACCAACAGGTTGCAAGATCCGAGGCAACATGGTTTTACCGAAGGACGATCTTGCCAAACAAATCTGTTTGAGTTTTTTGACTGGGTGACCAAGGAACTAGATCAGGGGCATGCAATGGATGTCATCTACCTGGATTTCATCAAAGCCTTTGATACTGATCCTCATAGGAGGCTTGTCAATAAACTCAGTAGCATGGGGATGGGTCCCAAGATGGTAACCTGGATTAGAAATTGGTTGACTGACAGACAAGAGAAGGTGATGGTTCATGGAGCTCACTTAGATGAAAAGAAGGTGATTAGCGGGGTGCCCCAGGGTTCGGTCCTCGGCCCAGCACTATTCAATGTATTTGTGAGTGATATTGCTGAAGGACTGAGTGGAAAGTCTGTCTCTTTGCAGATGACACAAAAATTTGCAACAGAGTGGACTCCCCCGAGGGAGTGGTTAACATGAGGAAAGATCTACAAAAGCTGGAAGAATGGTCTAATGCTTTGCAACTACGATTTAATATGAAAAAGTGCAGTGTCATGCACTTGGGTAGCAGAAATCCAAGGGAAATGTACGTGATAGGGGGCGAGAGGTTGGTGTGCACAGTTCAGGAGAAAGACCTTGGTGTGATTATCTCTGGCAAAGCAGTGCAACAAGGCGGTGGCAAAAGCCAGGAGGATGTTGGGTTGCATACAAAGAGGGATTACCAGCAGAAAGGAAGAGGTACTTATGCCACTGTACAAGTCACTGGTGAGGCCTCACTTGGAATACTGTGTTCAGTTTTGGAGACCATATCCTGCAAAAGATGTAAAAAGAATGGAAACTGTTCAGAGGAAGGCGACCAAAATGATTTGGAGCCTGCGTCAGAAGCCTTATGAGAAGAGACTTGAAGACCTAAATATGTACACTTTGGAGGAAAGGAGGGACAGTGGAGATATAATTCAGACCTTTAAATACTTAAAGAGAAATGATGAACAAACAAACCTCTTCCAAAGACGGGGAAACTGTAAAACTAGAGGGCATAACATGAAGCTGCAAGGTGGTAAATTGAAAGGCAATGTCAGGAAATATTTTTTCACTGAAAGGGTGGTAGATGCTTGGAATGCCCTCCTTATGGAAGTGGTGGGGGCAAACACGGTGACCGAATTCAAAACGGCATGGACAAACACAGTGGATCTCTTTACAGCTACAGGATAAAAACAAAATAAACTGAAACATATAACTTCTGAACCATCTAACGTCTCAACAAATAGGGGTGTCCTACATGGAGAGGTGGGTTCACCCCCAAACAAAGACATGGAGAGGTGTGGCCTGCACCTACTCTTGTCATCTTTTTTTATTTTATTTTATTGTTCTTATATACCGCACTCTTAAAAATCAGCGCGGTTTACATATAACGGTATTGTGCCGATAAGGCATTTACAATGAACAGCAAAATTAACTTGGATTTCAATTTGGGAATAACTATGTACATCAATTTCAAATTATTTATCTTATTATCTTTATAAATTATTTATCTTATTATCTTCCTGGGCAGACTAGATAGACCATGCTGATCTTTATCTGCCATCATCTACTATGTTACTATGGATATTCAATGTTGGTGGCTGGCATTGAATATCTGAGTCTAATTTAAAATGGTGACAGCCGACTGCCGCTGATGAGTCTGCCTCCCTCTGAGAATATATGGCGAGTCTAAGATGACAAAGATTTATTGTCAATTAGGGGGAAAAGCAGGTAATTAAAATGTGTGAGAATACTGTGCGAAAAGAGTGAGTATAAGGGTTCAATTGTGATTACAGTGAGAGGAGGACAGTGGTCAGGTGTGAGGGGAAATCTAAAAAAAAAAATACCCAGAAGGAAATGAGCATAAGGAGAGACATGTAGTAAGGAGAATCCAGATGGGGCAATATCTAGAACAGTGGTTCTCCAAACCTGTCCTGGGAGACCATCAGTCAGTTGGGTTTTCAGGCTATCCACAATGAATATACATGAGAAAGATTTGAAAGCCTACTACCTCCATTATAGGCAAAAATCTCTTATGCATATTCATTGTGAATAGCCTGAAAGCCTGCCCCAGGACAGGATTGAGAACTACTGACCTAGGGTATGAAATAAATGAAAGTAAAGAAGAAAAGAGAGAAAGGATTGGAATGCGGAGGGAAAACCAAGGGGGGGGGGGCGAAATGTGATATAGAAGAAATAAATGGGAAAGAAATTTTGGGTTATGACTAGTGCTTCTCATTGACTTTGATTATTGTAACCTGGAGCTCTGAATGGGGCAAGGCTAAACTCAACTTTATTTTAAGTTTATGTTGATTGTTTTATCTTTATGTTTTTACATACAGTTTTATGGATGTCTTGATGTATTTGCTTTCAGCTATTAGCAATATTGGTGAATGATAAATATAGTAACATAGTAACATAGTATATAATGGCAGATAAAGACCACTATGGTCCATCTAGTCTGCCCAGCAATGCAGCAAGAGTAGGTGCACCTGCCGCTCCGTGCAGGTCACCCTTCCCCATACCTTTGTTTAGGGGTGTACCCACGACTCCGTGCAGGTCACCCCTATTTGTTGAGATATAAGAGATAGTTATGTTTATTTTTATTTTATCCTGTTGATATAAAGGGATCTACTGTGTCTGTCCCATGCCATTTTGAATTCTGTCACTGTATTTGCCCCCATCACTTCCATCGGGAGGGCATTCCACGCATCCACCACCCTTTCAGTGAAAAAGTATTTCATGACATTACCTTACAGTTTACTCCCTTGCAGCTTCATGTTATGCCCTCCCTCATCATGCATAATACACCTATCACCCTTTAAATTTGAGAATCATGCACGCGATTTGAAGTTACGTTTATTACATAGGGCTATCCCAGCTCCATAGTGCAACAAGCCCTTTTAAGGGCATGCTATACCCATAAAGAATGGTTAAGGGGTTCTGAGAAGAGACAAATGGAGGAGGACTCTGTAATTGGAATATTACCTTATATGGTCAATGTTTCTAAAATTCGGACTACTCTTTTGAGACATTGGCATATTCTGGCTCTTCATCCCTGTTTCCAAAAACCTTTGCGGATAGCTTACACAAGGGGTCCTAATATAGCCAACTTGATAAGTAGGCCACAGTTTATTACAAAGCCATCATTGGAGAACTCTCAGGTAGGACACTTCAAATGCTCTAAGGGGCTAGCATGTTCTCTTTGTCAACAGACCATTGAAGGTACAGAATGGTTGATTCCTAATACCACCATAAAACAATTTTCTAAATGGTATACTACATGTGCTACTGCTTATGTAGTTTATATTTTGATCTGCCCATGTCCGAAGGTTTATGTTGGTCGGACCATCAGGAAGATGAAACTTCGTTTGCAAGAACATGCTTCAAGAATACGCAATTTAGTAGCATCGGCCCCTCTAGTTCAACATTGCCAGGAATTGAATCATACATTTTCTGTTTTTCATTGGCGCATTGTAGATCATGTTCCACAACACCCTCGAGGGGGAGATAGAGAACAGAAACTTCAACTGTTAGAACAAAGCTGGATTTTCCGTATCAACTCGTTGGAACCTAAGGGGCTGAACTTGGAACTTGATTGGATTAGCTTATTATGATGTCATAAAGGCGGGAGCTGGAAGACCTTTAAAAAAAAGTTCGTTGTATTCTCGATCTTGATCAACAAGTATGACTGAGAAAATGTGCATGTCCAGCTTAAGGAAAAAAGGAATCCCTTGACTGCTAGATGCTGTAAGAATTAGAACGGCTAGCTGAAAAAACGGGAATATGTTCCATGCTGGACTTTAATTCAGATCAGTATTGAGCAGAATGTGAAGCGTTGAAGCAGGGCCGAAAAGGGGAGTGCGGCTCTAAACGCAGTGCTGTGTTCGTTGTGTTCTGCAAGGTGGATTTTCATAAGAAAGTTGGTGTGTGTGTTGTAGCATCAGGTTTGAATGCGATTACTTCACATCATTTTATACGGTGGTTAGGTTACCACAAAAGTAATTAAAAGGGAAGTTACGCTTCAAGAGTGAGCAATCTCTCATGGCAAAAACTTCTGACAAAAAAATTATGTGGTGTAATTCAGTTACTTTAGATTCACTCTCTATATTGTGTATGGTTCAGTTTAAAGGGTGATAGGTGTATTATTCATTTAGTTACTAACCTTATCAGCAATCATGGAGAAAGACAGCGAAAAGGTTACTTCAGCAGAAACCATTACTATAAAACCCAATCAAGTGACTTTTGCTTTCACTGAGGAACAGATCCAACAATTGATTAAAAAACCCTCCTTATTTGATGATGTTCAAACCATGGGCCACTCTTCTTCATTTCATGATTTGTTGTTACTAAACAAAAAACTCATACGGACTGAATTCCATGAATTGGCTATGAACCAATATTTAAAATCTACAATGAGTCCACGGGGGTTCCGGGTGTTAAAATCCCCGAAGTTGTATGCGGATGACGTGGAGTTCCATGCCAAATGGAATAGTATACTTAATAAATGCAGTTTGGACTTAGTGGCATCGTTAAGTCAACGTTCTAATGTAGAGCAACAGAAATTAAGAGCTGAGGTACAATCATTAGAAACGCAAATAAAATTGAATCTTACTGAAGAGCATTTTGGGTTACAGATGGCAGAAATGACCACCCAATTGGATCAATTTAGAGAATATGTTAAATCTATTAAGATCAAGAAATTTAATAGGGATCGAAGGGATTACAAATTGGATCAGGTGTTCACCTGGGCCAAGAAAATACCAGTGCAACAAAAATCGTTTCCGTTCCCTTCTTCCTCTGAGGTTGAGTCAGAGGAAGAAAGTTCAGGTGAATATGGGGCTGCTCGACGGGGGAGATCAGGTATGACCAGATCCTTTACATCCCAGGAACAGGTTTTTTCGGCGGGGCCGACGCGGCAGAGGCCGCCGTCGAGGTTGGCAGACTGGAGAAGATCATCAGGATCTGGTCTTAGACCAGAGTCAGGGCCCAGTCACCAGAATGCGGGCGAAACTACAGTGATAAATATCTCTGGGATTCCATTGACGGAGACTCAGGAGGTGGTATTGAACAAGGGCCTTTCATTTGTCCCTCGTGTTCAATATCAACCGTTTCAAGTTCGGATCGCACTACAAAAGTTTTTTCACAAATTGCGAGTATTACAGTTTTGTGCTGTGAATCCTTTAACACCAGATGTTTTAATGGTTCGTCCCCCGTCCAAAAGGATCCCGGGGGGAGAAATAGACCCCTTTATTTCAACATTCCAACAATTGGTCTTACAAGATCTGCATCAGATGGAATCAGCTCTTGTTAATGATCGAGCATATTATATTGGCAATAATCTGACAAAATCTCAATGGCTAGCATTAAAAGAATTACGTCAAGCCTCGAACATAGTTGTAAAGAGAGCAGATAAAGGAGGTGCAACAGTAATACAATCAGTAGACCAATACCTTACTACGGCTCGAATGCAATTAAATGATTCAACTTTTTACCAACATTTAGAGGGAGATCCATCAGCTGAAGTACAGAAAATGATAGGGAATTTGGTGCAGGAAGGCTTGGATCGGGGCTGGTTAACGAAAAAAGAATTTAGATTTTTAACACCTAAACATTCTTTGACCCCGAGTTTTTATACGGTGCCTAAAATCCATAAATCAGTGTCATCTCCGCCGGGACAGCCCATAGTTTCCTGCAGGGGCTCCATGTTGGAACCGCTTTCCCAATTCTGTGACATTTTTCTGCGCCCCTGTGCTCAACAGGTTACTTCATACATACGGGATACATCTCACTTTTTGGAGAAAGTGGATTCGGTCACTCAATCCATTGAAAATGTCATTTTGGTATCATTAGATGTCGTAGCTCTTTATACTAATATTGCCCAGGAGGAGGCTTTAGAAATAATCAATGAGCTTGACTTGCCTTTACCTTCCCGTTTACCAAAAGCATTTCTTTTACAAATGTTATCATTGGTTCTGACAAAAAAAAATTTCAGTTTGAAGGGGAATTTTTTTACCAGATCCATGGCATCGCAATGGGGGCTACGGTGGCCCCATCCATTGCCACTTTATATCTAGCAGATTTTGAAAGGAAGACAATTTTTCTTTCTGAATGGTATTGCAAAATAGGGATGTGGGTTAGGTTTTTAGATGATATTTTCTTTCTCTGGAACGATACTGTAAAAGCCCTACATGTTTTTGTGGATTGGCTAAATGTCCAGAAGGAAAAGTTATCCTTTACATTACATTTTCACACACAAGAATTGGAATTTTTAGATGTTAAAATCTTCAAGCAGGATGCTCGACTATGTTCTACTCTTTACAGAAACACTCTTTTGGACTATTCCAGTTTTCATCCCCCTGCCTTGAAGCGTGGCCTACCATACGGACAATTTATGCGCCTTCGCCGTATTTGTAGTTCAAAGGATGAATTTGAGAATCATGCACGCGATTTGAAGTTATGTTTATTACATAGGGGCTATCCCAGCTCCATAGTGCAACAAGCCCTTTTAAGGGCACGCTATACCCATAAAGAATGGTTAAGGGGTTCTGAGAAGAGACAAACGGAGGAGGACTCTGTAATTGGAATATTACCTTATATGGTCAATGTTTCTAAAATTCGGACTATTCTTTTGAGACATTGGCATATTCTGGCTCTTCATCCCTGTTTCCAAAAACCTTTGCAGATAGCTTACACAAGGGGTCCTAATATAGCCAACTTGATAAGTAGGCCACAGTTTATTACAAAGCCATCATTGGAGAACTCTCAGGTAGGACACTTCAAATGCTCTAAGGGGCTAGCATGTTCTCTTTGTCAACAGACCATTGAAGGTACAGAATGGTTGATTCCTAATACCACCATAAAACAATTTTCTAAATGGTATACTACATGTGCTACTGCTTATGTAGTTTATATTTTGATCTGCCCATGTCCGAAGGTTTATGTTGGTCAGACCATCAGGAAGATGAAACTTTGTTTGCAAGAACATGCTTCAAGAATACGCAATTTAGTAGCATTGGCCCCTCTAGTTCAATATTGCCAGGAATTGAATCATACATTTTCTGTTTTTCATTGGCGCATTATAGATCATGTTCCACAACACCCTCGAGGAGGAGATAGAGAACAGAAACTTCAACTGTTAGAACAAAGCTGGATTTTCCGTATCAACTCGTTGGAACCTAAGGGGCTGAACTTGGAACTTGATTGGATTAGCTTATTATGATGTCATAAAGGCGGGAGTTTGAAGACCTTTAAAAAAAAAAGTTCGTTGTATTCTCGATCTTGATCAACAAGTATGACTGAGAAAATGTGCATGTCCAGCTTAAGGAAAACCTTGACTGCTAGATGCTGTAAGAATTAGAACGGCTAGCTGAAAAAACGGGAATATGTTCCATGCTGGACTTTAATTCAGATGAGTATTGAGCAGAATGTGAAGCGTTGAAGCAGGGCCGAAAAGGGGAGTGCGGCTCTAAACGCAGTGCTGTGTTCGTTGTGTTCTGCAAGGTGGATTTTCATAAGAAAGTTGGTGTGTGTGTGTTGTAGCATCAGGTTTGAATGCGATTACTTCACATCATTTTATACGGTGGTTAGGTTACCACAAAAGTAATTAAAAGGGAAGTTACGCTTCAAGAGTGAGCAATCTCTCATGGCAAAAACTTCCGACAAAAAAATTATGTGGTGTAATTCAGTTACTTTAGATTCACTCCCTCATCATGCAGCTTCATGTTATGCCCTTCCCCATCTTTGGGGGGAATGAGCAAACAAACATTAATACTCTAAGTTTTTAAAGGTCTGAATCATATCTCCCCTGTCCCTCCTCTTCCCTAGCGTATACATATTTAGGTCTTCAAATCTCTTCTCATATGTCTTCTGGCATAGGCTCCAAATTATTTTGGTTGCGTTCCTCTTTACAGTTTCCAGTCTTTTTATATCCTTTGTGAGATATGATCTCCAAAATGGAACACAATATTCCAAGTGAGGCCTCACCAGCAACTGGTACAGTGGCATTAGTACCTCTTTCCTTTCTGCTGGTAATTCCTATCTGTACGCAACCCAGCATCTTTCTGGCTTTTGCCACCACCTTGTCACACTGTTTTGTCACCTTGAGATCCTCAGAAACAATCACTCCGAGGTCCTTCTTCTGGTCTGTGGACACCAACCTCTAGCCCCCTATCACATACAATTCCCTTGGATTTCTCCTTTCTAAATGAGTAAATTAATCCACTCTGGACTCTGAAGGTAACAGTTCAGCTGAATGAAGGTACTAATGGTTTTTACAGAATAGTATTCAATGATACTATTTTGTAAAAAACATTGGTACCTTCATTCATCTGAACAGTTATCTTCGAAATCTAGAAAGGCAGAGTTATGATTTTTTGGAAGGATTTATTGCAACTATTACTATGCATCAAGAGTACATCTCTATGGGAAAGATTCAGTGAAAATATGGCCATCAAATTAGTTACGCATGCATACAAATTTGATAGTTACACCACTACTAAAGGATCAAAACTGGTTTCCAGTCTTCTATCGAATTAGATTTAAAATATCAGTATTAACAATCAGGGCATTCTGCATGGGTTCAAAACCGCAGAGAAAAATGTCCCGAGTTTGATCAGGGAGTGAAAGTACATTGAGAGATTTCATTTTCCAATTTTCACGCCTATTTTTATGTGTGTACTTTGCAAAGTATGTGGGTACAAATGTATCTGCATTGTGCATGCCAACTGCAATTTCAAAGGGAAATAAGAGAAAATATTTTTTCACTCAGCGTGTAATCAAATTCAAGAATTTGTTACCGGAGGATGTAGTAAAGGATGTTAGTGTAGCTGGGTTTAAAAAAGGTTTGGACAAGTTCCTGGAGGAAAGGTCCATAAACCATTATTAAGAAGGGACCCAGGATATCAATGCTTGATCCAATACAAGCATTGTGGAGCCTGTGTCTTTTGGGGAAACTGCTAGGTACGTATGACCTAGATTGGCCACTGTTGGAAACAGGATACTGGGCTTGATGGACCTTGGTCTGACCCAGTATGTCATATCTTATGTTCTTATGTTAGGTTAAAGACTTACATCAAGCTTGGGTGTTATTTAAAAATACTATCTTAGAAGCCCAGACCATCTGTATTCCATGCTTTAAGAAAAGTAGAAGGAAGTCCAAAAAACTGCCAGCATGGTTTAAAAGTGAGGTCAGAGAGGCTGTTATTACCAAAACAGCATCTTTCAAGAAATAGAAAAAGAGCCAAATGACGAAAAAACTTGGAAACAGCACAAGCACTGGCAAGTTAAATGCAAGGCATTGATAATACAGGCAAAGAGAAAATTTGAGAAGAAACTTGCTATGGAAGCAAAAACACATAATAAAGACTTTTTCAAGTACATTCGTAGCAAAAAACCTGTAAGAGAGTCAACAGGGGTAAAAGTGGCAGTAAGAGGGGACAAGGCTATAGCAGAGAGACTGAATGAATTCTTTGCTTCGGTCTTTACAGATGAAGATATAGGGATGTTACCCATGACTGAAGTCATATTTAAAGGTGATACTACTGAAGAATTGAAAGAAATATCGCTACACCGGGAAGATATATTTCAACTCTTTGATAAACTGAAGAGTAGCAAATCACCTGGACCAGATGGTATACATCCAATGGTGTTGAAAGAACTGAAATATGAGATTGCAGACCTGCTATTAGTAATCTGTGAACTATCATTAAAATCATCTGTAATACCTGAAGATTGGAGGATCGCCAATGTAACGCCAATTTTTAAAAAGGGTTCTAGGGGTGATCTGTGAAACTACAGAGCCTGATGTCAGTACAGGGAAAAATGGTGGAAACCATCATAAAGAACAAAATTACTCAGCATGTAGATAGTCATGGCTTAATGGGAGACAGCCAACATGGCTTTAGACAAGGAAGATCTTGTCTTACTAATCTGTTATGTTTTTTTGAAGGTGTGAATAAACAGATAGACAAAGGTGAGTCGGTTGATATAGTGTATCTGGACTTTTAGAAAGCCTTTGACAAGTTCCCTCATCAGAGACGTTTTCAAAACTAAAAAGTCATGGGATAGGAGGTGATGTACTATTGTGGATCAGGAACTGGTTAAAAGATAGAATGCAGAGGGTAGGGCTAAATGGCCAGTTTTCCCAATGAAAAAAGATGAATAGCGGTGTACCCCAGGGATCTGTGCTAGGTCCATTGCTTTTTGACATATTCATAAATGACCTGGAAAAGGGAATAATGAGTGAGGTTATCAAATTTGCAGATGACACAAAACTATTTAAAGTTATTAAAACCCAAGAGGATTTTGAAAAATTGCAAGAGGATCTTGATAAATACGGAAGACTGGGCATCCAAATGGCAGATTAAATTTAATGTGGACAAGTGCAAAGTTATGCACCTAGGAAAGAACAACCCAAACTATGGTTACACGATGCAAGGTTCCACATTGGGAACCACCACCCAGGAAAAACATTTAGGTGTCATTCTGGATAACATGTTAAAACCCTCCGGTCAGTGTACAGCGGCGGCCAAGAGAGTAGATAGAATGCTAGGTATCATAAGGAAAGGAATGGAAAATAAAACAAAGAATATTATAATGCCTCTTGAGTAGAATCTTGCTGGCATGTGGGATCAGAGTGATTGTACAATAATTCGCAGTCAGTCAGATCATCTTTCTTCTGTATTGGTATAAACACAGATCTTTTCCAGTCAGTTGGCTATGAATTTGTCATCCAAATTTCCTGGCAGAGCCTTGTAAGTATGGTAACAGCTATAATACTTCGATGGGAATGTCATCAATGCTAAGTGCTTTGTTCTTTGATAAGGCTTTCAATGCTGTTTCGACTTCTTCTTTCATCACCAATGGTGCAGGTTGAAACAGCTGTTGATCCACTTGATCTTTACAGTATAATTCTCTGTATATTCTTTCCACCTTTTCTTGATCTTCTCAGCATCATTCAGCATGGATCCTTGGGCATCTTATAGCATTCCAATTCAAGGCTAGAATTTTTTCTTTAACTCTCGTAGCTTTAGGAAAACCAATCTTGTTCTTCCTCTAGTAGTTTCTAATTCTATTTCCTTGCATGCATCATTTTTTTGTAGAAATGGTAAAATCAATGAAAATCACAATTTTCAGTTTGTCCCAGCATCAACTAACTGAGCGTGCATGCTTAGAAAATTTTCATGGATTGCTATTAATGAACTTTGTTTTCATCATGTGTGCCCAGACTCAATGGAGTCAAACTGGGAGGAAGAAGAGCTCAAGGAACAGTCACCAGCAGTCAGCCGAGGCACTTCAGCCAATCCTGTTTCAAATGCTTGAGAGGCAGCCAGAGAAACCTATCCCTATGCCTGTCTTCTCCAAATATCATGGCTGAGGATGTCATAGCAGGGCTGCAACTGAAATAGAGAAAACAAATAAGAGACATGCATTTTGGCTTTGATTTTCAAAGGGTTAAGAAAGAGTGTTGAAGTGGGCTTTAGGAGTCTAAGGGAGAGATAGGAGTTTGGCTGTGTCTGGGGTAGAATTGCAAAGAAAAAAAATGAGACATGCCAGCTTCACTAGCAGCACTGGTGCTGCTGCCATAAGGTTGTGTCTGGGACAAAGGAAGACTTTAATACAACAAACTTCGGGCCCGATATTGAAATCCCTAGGCATCACTAATCCGGTGAAAAAGCAGTCTTACCCGTGTAAGTGACACATAACTGGATATCTAGGACATTCAGCCAGCCACCGAGCGACGAATATCCAGGTAGCACACTTTGCTGTAACTGGATATCCATGGGAGCATAATGGGGCGTTACAGGGGCATGGCCTCAACATACCCGGTTTGCATGAATATTCAACAGGGCAGTGCAGTGTCTCCAAATGCCATAAACCATGTAACTTTAGGCCAGGTTTTTGGGTGCATTTGACATATCGACTGGACCATTGGCAAACCTTGGCAGTGGTAATACCTGGGGACAGGAACCACCCATGCAATGTGAGGCCTATACAGACTACAATGGAGGTGGAAATGCCACTGACACACCAGGGGACAGAGGCAGAAGCACAAGTTCAGCAAGAGCAGTAGCCAGTGACCCAGCGCCAGAGGCACACATACCATTCCCCATGGATTTACAGACCAAAGGTTATGTACCGCAACTGTTGGAGGAAGAGGTGTACCAATGCTATTGGCTGGACAGAGACACCATAACAGAGCTAGGTAGGATGCTGTGCAGGGATTTGAAGTCAACCAACGCCAAAAGTTATGCACTGCTAGTGGCTCTGAAGGTGACCACTGCACTGGGTTTCTTGGCCACATGAAGCTTCCAGCATGTTGTGGGTGCCACCACAGGCATCTCCCAGTTTGCCATATGCCACTGTATTGATACTTCACCTCTGTTCTGGAGAGAAGGATGCAAACCTACATCACCTTCCCTACCACGCCTGAGCAAAGACAGGAGATGATGCAGGCACTGTACGATATAGCTGGCTTCCCATCTGTCATTAGCATCATTGACTGCACCCATGTTGCACTAAGGGCACCAGGTCAGAATTACATGGCATTCAGAAACTGCCACAATTACAACTCTATGAATATGCAAGTGGTAATCAATGCCCAGGTTCTAATCACTGATGTATGTGCCCTGTTCCCGGGCTCCTGCCATGATGCCTTCATCCTTTCTCATTCTGGCTTGGAACAAGCAGCAGTCACAGGACACCTTGGACATCATAGCTGTGAGCCAATGTGATAGACAGTGAGTCATGCATACAACTCTGTGGGGAGGCACCCCAGAATGAGATCCAAGAGAGTGGGTATATGATATCTGAGATGCCCCACCACAGGTGCATAGTCTGAAGGGAGAACTGAGGGGCCAGGATGAGAGGCTGCACATAGGAGATGCAGTCACAGGGGGAACACAATAGTTGCAGGGGACAGGTATTCAGAAAAGCAGACCAGAGGCAGTAAAGCCCAAGAATGTGCAGAAGCAGGGCATCCTGGAGATACAGCAAGAGTCTGAACAGCAGCAAGCAATGACATGCTGCACAGGGCTTGGCAGGAAATGTCACCAGAATGCACAACCACATGTCACAGCCCTATGAAAGGTACTATAAATTTGCTCACCCACCCACCCTACTAGTCCCAACATACTTGCACAGTTTCTCTACTGATGTGTGTCTGCACCCTGCTCCCACAGGTGACTGTGGATACTCTCTGACCATGGCTACCAACACCTGTGCACCACCTGCAGATCCCATAGGAAGAACGATACAACCAGGCACGCCAGAGGACCAGGGCAGTGGTGGAACAGGCAAGTGGGATCCTTAAAAAGCTCTTCAAATGCTAGAATGCAGTGGGGGTGAGCTGCTGTAAAGCCCTGAATGTGTGTGCAGGATCTTCACAGCCTGCTGCATCCTACATAACCTTGCCATGCAGCGTGGAATCTCCATTCCTGGGGCTGAAGTTATACAGGGAGCAGATGCTGCAGAGGATACAGAAGAGAAAGGGGCACAGAGGGGAAACCAACAGCAGATGGCATTAGCATTTGCCATCAGGAAAAGAGTCATCTGTGAACCTTCTAGGGTAGGCGCTCAAATTTATTGCATTGCAGTGAGATGATCATCAGAGAAATGGTGCCCTCTTTCCATCCCCACCACCCAGTTCATGATCAGGCCCTGGATGCTTTGCCATCTGGGGACTGCATCTCAATAGTGCAGTCTCTGAGGCATTACTCTCCCTCCCCTGTAATGTAGCCTGTCTCTGGAGGTTCTTCGCCCTCTGGTGGTGCTGTAGGAGGGCCCTCTTCCTGGCCACCAACATCCTGGCCCTAGTGGGATGCCAACAACTGCTGACATGTATTGTAAATGGAGGCCATTTAGGCTGCCATCTCCCTGAGGAGTCAAATCTGTGCCTCCCTGTGTCTCTGCTCCATATTGTGATCATCAAGCAGCATTTCATTACTGGCCTGCAGTTCCTGGAGGATAGTGTACAACTCTGAGTGGATCCCGCCATGCATTTGAGCATACGTGCCTCCACCCAGAGCATTTGTTGCTCCGCCTTGTCTGGGCTACTCTCATCCAGGTCCTCCTGGATGGGGAAGGCCAGTTCAGCTACTATACAGGCTATGCAGAGTCATGTTCCTCATCCCTACTCAACATGGTGTGCTGCTCCACAGTGCTGCAAATTGGGCTTGCTGGAGTGTCCTGTGCTACAAGAATGTTCAAGCTGCCACTCCCTGGGTCAATGCTGCTTCCATGAGCAGGTGCAGGCTGCAATGGTCCAGCCACTGGGTGGTCTGTAGGAGAGCAAGAGTGACACAGGTCAGGCCTCAGCACTAGTCACAGGAACTGGGAAGGTCTTGCATTGAGTGTGCACCAGCCCTGATAGAAGAGGGGTCAGTGGACCCAATGAGGTTCCCTGCCATTGTAGCTGTCTCGCAACACTAGATAGATATCCGAGGTACAGTCACAGTGTGTTGCAAACAGTGGAAAGGTGGCAGACATCACCAGTATGTAAAGAAGGTCTGCACACATTACATGTTTCTGCAGATTTGGAATGTGGCCTGCAGAAAGCTACAAAGGTGGATGTGCATATCAGCAAACAGAGCCCCTGTCTGCCCCATATTCCTCCAGCACAGGTTCATAGTGGCAGCCAGTGAGCAACCAGGTACACCTCAACGAGCAGGACACATGTGGGAAGGGCTACAGTACACTTTATGCTCACCTCTGTGTACATTACAGGCACCCAGGGCATGGTGAGCAGACATTGTAAATAGTCCTGCAGTCCCTTACACCTGTGCATAAACAAATACATCATGAGATCTACTGTGGGGGTGTAACCCTCTATCGTAACTCTCTACAACTCTACTTTGCAGCTATGAGTCACACCACCTATGAGTGAAGTGCTCTGACATGCTTCCAGATACACAGATGGAGACACAGATACAGCTGGATGAAATGCCATCATCGGGCAAGGGACAGCAGTGGTGTATCAACACTATACAGTTTTACCCCACATGGTTCAATATAGCACCCCCTTACCCTTCAGTGGTACACTAGCACACACATAGACATGACATCCCACAGAGAGCATGTTCTTGCAGCCAACTCGCTACACTCATCATTAGCAGGATGCTCTGTGCAGCAGTGTGCAGGGCCCCCTTGAATTCCTAGTTCTGCTCCCTGGTGCCTCCCCCTGCTTGGAGGGTGAGGTATGTCTGGTATAATCCTCATGTGCAAGCATGACATGATATCCCGATGTGCACATATTCAACATACTGGCAGACAGGCCTAGGTATCTGCTGGCATATGGCACATGGCACTGCCTCTTACACTGGTAAAAGACCAATATATCACCTATGCTGAATAAAAGCCACATTGGGTCTTGCAAAGGCTGTGCATGTTTATTATGTAATAGTTTTTTATACCGCTTTATCATTTCAGTCAAAGCGATTTACATTGCAACTTAAAGTTGGCATTGTACATTAAACAGGGACATTGATAATTTGGATTTCTTTTTCCTGAGGCAATGGAGGGTTAAGTGACTTGCAAAAGGCCACAAGGAGTGCTAGTGGGAATTGATCTCTGGTCTCTTAGTTCCCAAGCCAGTGCTCTAACCATTAGGCTATTATTCCCTATGTTGGACCATGGGGTTACAGGAAGCACGTACAATGCCTTTGAGAGCTCACCAGAGTGTCTTGGGTTTGAGAATATGACTACTATGTCAGGAGGGTCATGATTTGCTCAACACCATGGTAGTATGCTATGTCAGATCAGGAACTGTCGATCCACTGGTACTCTTGAGCTGCATAGTAATTGTACCCAGTGTGCGACCACCAGCATGGCAAACTGTGTGTTTTCTGAGGGTTGCAGTCTGGAGGGCAGAAAGGCAAGCCATTCACAGCAACAGTGCAGACTCTCCAAGCCATAAGGGGTCAAGGGTATGGGGTCTGCCTAGGAGGCCAAATCTGAGTGCCAACTCCATACACATACCTGACTGTACGCAGTCTACAAGACCTATGGCATTTTTGCATGGCCTACCTGTTGACCCCGCCTCCTATCCATCTCCACACAGCACTGTAGTGCACACCTGTGGTGTGCCATGCTGAGAGTGCACACAGCAATCAACCTCCCTGTTCCCTCATCCCAAACTGGACTTCTAGCCATACAATACTGTGCCTCTACCAACAGCCACATATCTCATCAGTCACGGATATGTTTCCCTGACTATATTTTTATTTTATTTATTTATCTATTTTCTTCTATATCGCCCCTTCCAGCGATCAAGGGTGGTTTACATGAAACATCTTAACAGTTGTACACAGTTGTATACATTTACAATGAACAATCGGATTCAACTATTTACATTGAACGGTCAGGTTCAACTATTTACATTGAACAATAAACTTCAACGTTATGATATATTAAAAATACAAACAACCATTAAATTATTTACATTGGATATTTACAGTGGTTGAGTGTTGTGTGTAGGGCATGTGTAGTTAGGTATTGGAATTTATTTCCTTTTATGTCGTAAGTCGGGAGTCTGTGTGGGGGTGGCAGAAAGGGAGTTAGAGGTATTTAGTTTTGAGTATGGTGGTTTTGTGCGTGTAAGTCCATGGTTGTTATGGAGGTGTTTTGGGGGAATATGGGATTTCAAAGTGTTCAGTAAATAGGTATGTTTTTAGTTCTTTCCTGAACTGAGAGAGGTCTTTTATGATGCGAAGGTCTATTGGGAGGTCGTTCCAGATCGTAGGGGCAGTGAATATGAAAGCTCTGGAGCTAGTGGTTTTCTTTGTCTTCCTGAAAGCTTTTGGTGTGATAAGGGAGTGGGCTGCGTTTTGTCTGTGTGATCTAGTTTCGGTTGGTGAATGCAGTAGTGTGGATAGGTGTGAGGGAGTTATGTCTTTTATGAGTTTAAAGGTTGTTAGGATAATTTTGTATCTGAATCGGCTGTTTATTGGGAGCCAGTGTAGTTCTAGCAGTATTGGGTTACGTGGTCCATTAGACGAGCTTTAGCTATTACTTTTGCACAGATGTTCTGGGCTCTTTGGAGGAGGTAAGTGTTTTTTAGAGGGAGGCCTATTAATAGACTATTGCAGTAGTCGAAGTGGGGGGTGATTAGTGTATTTACTACAGATCTAAAATCTTGTGTTTCGAGGAGTGGTCTTAGGTGCTGAATAGTTTTAAGTTTATAGTAGATGGTTTTTACGGTTTGTTTTATGTGTGGTAGCATGGTAAGTGTGTGATCTATTATTACACCTAAATATTTTACCTCTTTTCTGACAGGTATGGATGTTTTGTTGATTGTGATACTATCTGGGAAGGTGTTCTCAGTGGTTGATGATCTTGTTACGAACATTGCTTCCGTTTTTTTGAGGTTGATGCTGAGGTAGTTAGATTCTAACCAGGAGGAGGTCTCAATCATGCATTCTGATAGTGTGTCATATGAATGGTTTTTAGTGGTTATGGGGACAGCGAGCATGATGTCGTCAGCATATATAAAGTGGTTAATCTTGTGTTTTTTAAATATGTTTGTTATAGGTTGTAGGTACAGGTTAAATAGGAGGGCGGAGAGGGCTGATCCATGGGGTATTCCTTGGCCTTGGGGGAATGATTCTGATGCCTCTTGGTCAATTTGGACGCATATTGGTCTGTTTGAGATGTAGGACTTGAACCATTCAAGGACAGTCCCGCCTATTCCTAAGCTTTGTAGTCTGTTGATCAGTGTGGGGTGGTTAATGTTGTCGAAGGCGGCAGAAATATCTATGAAAAGAAGTAGGAAGCCTTGGTTGTTGTTATCTGTACCTCTGATGAGGAAATCCATTAGGGTGATTAATAGTTTCCACTCCATGGAAGGGGCGGAATCCAAATTGGTGTGAGTCAAGTTGTTTATGCTCATCAATGTGTTCTTGTAACTGAATTTGAATTGTTTTTTCTATTATTTTAGCTATAAATGGGATGCTGGCTATGGGTCTGTATGAGTTCGGGTCTTTTGGGTCCAGCTTATTGTTCTTTGTTATTGGTCTAAGTGTTGTGAGTTTTAAGGCATCAGGCATTATGCCTTGTGAAAGGGATTGGTTCACTATGTGTTGTAAATTTTCCGCCAGTTCATCCTTTGCACATTTAATCCAAGATACAGGGCATGGGTTGAGTGGGGAGGTTGTTGTGTTGATCATTGTTATGATTTTAAGGAGTTGTTTTTGATCTATTATGTGGAAGTTTGTCCATTCGTTTATGAGTTTAGTGCTTGTAAATATTGGTGTCGGAGTAGTGGTTTTGCTTTTTAGTTTCGCTGCAAAATGTGTTGCTAGTGTTTGTACACTTATTGCTGGTTGTGTAGGCTCATTGTTATTAGTTTTAGTTAGTGTTTTTATTATCGCAAATAGTTCTCTCGGGCGGTTGATGGCTGAGTTTAGTACTTTAGAGTGGTAGTCTCTTTTTGATTTGTTGATTGCATTTTTTGTATTCAGTAAGTAGCAACTTGTATTGGGATCTGTTTTTATCTGATTTAGTTTTCCTCCATCTCTTTTCTTGTTTCCTCAGTTGCTTTTTTAGTTTTATTAGCTCTTTCGTGAACCATTTTTCCGTCTTTTTTGTTTTTCTATGTGATACTTGTGTGGGAACAGCTGCATTTTGAATGGTTAAATTCCAATGTGTTATGGTTGAGTTGATGTCTGGTGAGTTTGTGTTGAGTTTGGGTAATACTTCGTTGAGGAATGTATTTTTATTAAAGTGCGCGAAGCGTGAGGTATGTGGAGATGTGCTTGTAGAGTTGTTTGGAGCTTGTACTGGTAGGTAGGTTGTAATAAGGTGGTGGTTGGACCATGGTACTTCGGTCATAGTTGGGGTGGTGTTTGGCTGGTGACTGTAAAGCATAGAGGGAAGGAAGATTAGGTCAAGTATGTTACCCTTTTTGTGTGTGGGGGTCTGTATTATCTGTGTATAACCCATTTGCGTCATAGCTTCAATGAAGTTATTCGATTGTGAGTGGTTCAGCGATGGAAGGTTCAGGTCACCAAGGAGTATGAGTGGTTTGCTTTGAGATGCTGTGCATGCAAGTTCAAGGATAGGGGTGAGGTTTTTTTGATCGGTTGATGGGGGCCGGTAGATGAGGGCGAGGGCAAGGGTTCTATTTTCTATATTGACAATGTCCATTCCGTCTATATTATTTAAGTTTGTTAGGGTGAATTTTAGGTCTTTTTTGGTGAGTACTAAAGCGCCTCCACCTCTTTTTATATTCCGATGACAGTTGAATATGTCATATTGTTGTGTGTCTAATTGGTTTAGTAGTATGGTGTCTGTGGGTGAGAGCCATGTTTCAGTAATGCAGATGATATCTGGTGTTGTGTCCTTTATTATGTCATTGATTATTGGTATTTTGTTTCGTATAGATCGGATGTTTATTAGGATGAGTTGTAGGTTAGAGTTTGTTTTATCAGCTTGTTCATTTATTGCACTATAGGGTTGGTGTTTTATTTGTATGAGTCTGTGAAGGCGTTTGTCTGAATCGTTGCGCGAATGATGATTGTGGGGGTTTGTGTATGTAGTGCTGTGTGTTGGGCTGTGATACTGGTTATGGGTGGTTGGGAAATTATTATAAGGATTCCGGTAATGATTGTGGATGATGGGGATGTTATTGTAAGGGCTTTGGTTGGTCTTGTATGTATATATGTGTTGGGTTAGGAGTGTTGTCATCAGGAGAGTGAGAGAGAGGTTTGCAGGTTTAGTAGGATACATTGTGTTTGATTTTTTTAAGTAGGGGGTTGAGTGAGAGGGAGCTCTGCGGGGATTAATGGTCTCTGGTGGTAGTGTATGTATCTACAGTCAACAGTGTATATAATTACTGGCAGCAGTAGAATTAGTCACTATCAACAGTATATTCTTCTACTGACAACAGTAAATTTAGTTACTTTCAATAGTATATAATTACTGGCAACAGTAAAATTAGTTACTTTCAACGGTATTTTCATCTACAGGCAACAGTAAAATTAGTTACTTTCAATATTATGTTCATCTACTGCCAACAGTACAATTAGTTACTTTCAACAGTATATTCAACTACTGACAACAGTATGTATGGTTGGTGGTCATTATATATAGTACTGGTGGCAGTAGCTGAATAGTGATTAATCTGTATATATGATAAACGAGCAGTGTATATTGTTAGTGACAGTAGTACACGGGGTTAAATGATTACTGGTAACAGTGTAGATAGATGCCTGCAACTGTGTATAAGGTTGGTGGTTACTGGCAATCCTGTATGAGATTAATAATTACTGGCAACAGTATATGTGACTATTAGTAACAGTACATGAGGGGTGAGTGGAGACATTAATGGTTACTGACGACAGTAAATATAAGAACAGTCTATATGAGAGGTGGCAACAGTGTATACTGGCAAAAGCATATACAGGTGTAGATATTAGATCAAGAGGGATAGGTGGTAGTGTACTAATATTTAACCGCCATATGTATAGGTCACGAGCGAGTCGTGGTATACTTGCTGTGTATGGCCCACATACACTTGCTGTGTATATTGGCCCACGGCCATTGTACACCCACCCATACAAGTCTAGTGGAGCACGGTGTAGCTGCCAGGTGCATGATCCACAACAGTGGAAACTATAACCCTGTAGCGGCTCTAGTTACAGGCCTGTAGTGCACCATAAACCAGTCCAGTTAGCTGGTTTATCCATTAACCATGTATCAAGCATGTTATCCAATTTACCCAGTTACCCAGTTACCTGGGTGGTCAGCGTGATATTCCATTTACCTGGCTACATTTGCTAAACGCATAGCAAGACAGATTTCCCATTTACGCATTTTTCCATAAACCACACACAGAAGTGCATATTCAACTTACCCGCATACTATCTCTAACCAGGAAAAACACCGAATATCGCTGGTTATCCTCTTGAACAGATATTGAGCCTTCCAGCATTGCCCAATAGCGCTGCTATTTGAACATCCTGCATGGGAATCTTGCACGGGTTTCTCTTATCCTTTTAGGCAAGGCATGTCCCGGATGCAGCGTCATAACCACGTATTTTAAGTCCTTGCACAGGTAGCCTTCAATCTCCATCACGGTTAGCTATTGGGATGTCACAGGCAGCACAGAAGTCTATGAAGCACACTTGCAAGGCAAACTTCATGCCCTCAGAGACCTCTATGGCCCTGTGCCTAATCATTAAGGAGCACACACTCTGTTTGGCTCTGAGGATGACAACGTCCAACAACGTGACTGGCCGGGGATTGCCCGGAAGGTCAATGTGGTGCACCACCACGACTGTAATGTGGAGGACCTCAAGAAAAAATGGTGGGTTGTATGGCAAAGTGTCAAAGGGAAAAAAGCAGCAAATAGCAAACTGCCAGCAGAATGGCAGCAGCCATTGAGCCCCCTGGAAGAGCAGATGCTGCCGTTCACGGATGACATTGTCATCACTGGCATTGCAGGTCATGATAGCTCAACTCCTGCCACACAAGAGGATGAGTAGCTCCTGCTCCCTGGCCGATGTGTGACAGGCTAAATTGTTCTGACATATGGCATGGGGTGCTGGTTTGTCATCCCTATTGCTGTTGGATGCCTGACATTCTGCTTCCATTACTGTCTACCTTTTCCTCCCCTCTGGAGCTAGCATACTGTCTCCTGTGCCCTCCTATGCCCCTTTCAGACTGGCATTGTGCTGCTACAGATGCCCTACTTGTTCCCCTCGCCCCCCCCCCATGCATTTTCATTGTATTCACAGTCAGCAGGCAACCTGTCAGAGTGCATGGTGCCCCAGATGGGGCAAGCGGTAACAGAGTGGGCAGTGTAAGCACAGTGAAAGGGGCCTGGACGTGGACAGATTCCAGTGTGAGTGGACTCTTGGGACAGTGATGTTGCTACAAGATGTTGTGTTCCACAAGACCTGGAGGTCAGAAGTTCAAGACCTGCCTCTGCCTCATTGTCATGCATATCAGTCTACACTCTGTAGCAGCTGGCATTGTGCCCATCTAGTTGACCAGGCCTCCCTAAAAAGATTACTTGTGATGTTTGCCATAAGGTAATGGATATGTTTTCTAACTGACATCGACCTAGTAGGGCCACAGAATTGGGCTTCTTTGTCATGCCTCAGTAATGTGCTGGCAGGGGTACCTACCCTTGTTAGTTGCTGCCTAATACAAGCCCCAGTAACTGTTCAGTGCAGTAATGACACACACATTGGCAACAGCAGGGCCCATGTAGGTGAGGTATGGTCACTGGCTAGTCTGCCACCTATGTGGTCACCTAGAGGTCCAACACCATGCCGTGTCCCTGCTCCTATCCCACTACCCATTCCCTAGGCTTCCCACAATAGCACTATATAGCACACATAGGCATGCACACACAAATTACTTGGGGCCTGTATGCTGGCTTCAACTGAAGGGGTCCATACTCTCACCTACATGCACACCCAGGTACAATGCAGCATCCACATGTGCGTTGCACCACATGAACACCAGGTACAACGCATCCATCTACATGTCATTTCGCTGATGGGACCTGCACATCTCATGTCAATGCAGCAGCACCCAAGCTCATGGGAAACGCAATACCCACACCTCATCTAGCTGCATCACATTTTCAGCTCCAGCATTTACACCATGTAAGTGATGGCATGGATGCTACCTTGGCCTGTGCCCATGACATGCCTTGTGTGTACACCCAGGCCCCAAAAACTACCCAGGACTCAATACAAGCCACGGCCTGCACAGTTCAATCCACAATCACCCATACCTATGTGTCAGATATCCATCTATACTGATGGTGACAATGATTACACAGTGAGATACAAATACAGGCCTTTTATTGTGAACAGCACAACACGTTAACAGGGAAACATGTCAACACATTCCCAAACCTCCCCCCCTATTAGCTCTCGCAACATATCCTACCTAGCTAAAATAATCGAAAAAGTTATTCAACTCCAACTTCAGGACTTTGTGGACTCCTATTCCCCACTTTACTTCCAACAACATGGGTTCAGGCAGAACCACAGTATCAAAACTCTCCTCACTTCCCTAATTGATACACTGCTCAAAGGTATTGAAAAATCAAAACAAGGCTTCATCCTTATATTCATTGACATTTCAGCTGCCTTTGACTCCATTAATCATAGTAAAGTCATCAAGCGTCTAATTGACATTGGAATTAGTGGTATTCTGCTAAGGTGATTTTGTTCATATTTGTTGGACTGTACTCAATAAGTAAAGATAAAGAACACAACATCAAATAAATACAGGCTTCAACAGGACATTCCCCAAGGATCTTTTTAACCTATATATTCAACCCATCTGCAATATAATCCAAAAGCACAAGATAAGGTACCATATCTATGCCAACAACCTTATCATATATGCTCCATTCAACCGAAACAACACAGATATCGCCTCACTGAAATGACACACTGGCTAATGGAACACAGTCTAATGATCAACTACAAAAAAAATGAAGTTCTCTTCATCAACAGAGACCAATCCTTCATACCCCCAACATCAATATCTATCAGTAACCACCAACTACTGGTAAAAATGGAAGTGAATACTTTGGAGTGACCTTGTATCATAAATTAAATTTTCAACCTCAGATCAAGAAAATATCTGCCACTGTATACCATAAGATTAAGATCCTATACAACCTCCACCCACTACTAGAACCAAATCTACTTTATACAGTTTGTCAAGCTATCATCAACCCTCACTTCTATTACCATAACTCACTATTTCATGGACTTCCAAAACATGTACTCCTTCCTCTACAACTAGATCAGCATACTTCAGCCAGAATGATCTCAAGAACATCAAGGCAAGAACATATCACTCCAGTACTTAAAAATCTATCCTGGCTACCTATACAAGGATGTATAAAATTCAAATCAGTTATGAATACCTTTAAAACCATACATAACATGGCACCTAGATGTCTACATTCTCTCATAAAGAAGATCTCAGACTACAGATCTAGAAGATCTCAAAATCAAAACTTACTTGATATACCAAAGCTAAAAACAACCAGTACTCAAGCTTTGTGTCAGAGATCATTCTCTGTCTCCGGTCCTTCATTATAGAATTCCCTCCCAAATAATAATAGAGCAAAACGCAACATATCAGATGTCCGAAAAAAATCTGAAAACTCTCTTATTCTAGGAATCTTTTGGCCCCATCACTTAGCCCCCAAGGCAATGCTTCACTTCAGTAAATACCTCACATTCCATAAAATTTCTACAAGGCAGTCTATTTGCATGTATGTTTCCCTACCTCCTTACACCATAAACCCTGCCAAGATGGCTTTCTATGATAGTGATTATTAGTAGATGTAACTTTAAACACCTGTTCCAAATGTTAACTGTTCTAGTTTATATTCTATGTAATGATCATTTTGTTCAATGTAAACCGCTTTGATAATCTGAAAAGTGGTGTAAAAGAATTGTTAAATTAATAAATAAATACCTTCCCAAACATTCCCCACATGCCACCCCATTCCCTCTACCTATGCATCTATGGCCCAAGGGGATCCTCCCAGAGGCTCTGCAGGGTCTGTGCTGTGGCCTGTAGGCATGTGCAGATGGCCCCTGCAGACTCTACCACTGCCTCCCTCAGGAGATGTTGCTCATCTGCCACAGTGGCCATGATGGCCACATGCTCCAAAAGAGGGGCTGCTGAGGTGGCTGGGTCTGGGTCTGGGTCTGTAGGGGCCATTGCTGGCCCCTGCTGGGGCCAAGGGATCTGGGTGTCTGCAGTGCCTACGACTGCACCCGTCACCATCCCGAGGGTGGAGGATGATACAGTGGGGGGGGGGCAGAGCTCAGTTGGGGAACAGGAGGCACTACAAATACCCCCTGCCCCTCTAGGACCTACTCCATGATGGCCATTGCTGACCCCCTTGTCCCCGGCATACCAGGTGATTCTGTTGGATCTGAGACACCCTCCTCACCATCATCTTCCTCTGCCATAACAAGTCCCTATCTCCTCAGCACTCATAGGACACTCACCCCAACTTCTCCTCTGCCACTGCCTCCTCCTCTTCTGAGACCTCCTCATTACTTTCTTCCTCCTCTTCCTCCTCATTGTGCGCCTCCTCCTTAATCTCAGCCTCCTTCTCCTCATCTTCCACCACCTTAGCATCATCCCCTGCCACCTCTGGGGCCTCCTTCAGAGCTTCATCTTCCCCCTCCCTCTCAGTGGTGCTCATGGTGACAGACATGGAAGCTGTGGTGGTGGTGGTGCTGGCATATGAGCTGGGCCTGGAATGCCTGGTGCAATGACTGCAGCTCCTGCAGCTAGTGGGGGCACCTGCCTGGCTGCCTTTCCCTGCCCCTGTTCCTCAGCTTCTCTGGCTGTGAAGAGAGGACTAGTGGTCGATAACATTTGATGTGCGGCGTTTTTCTACGAGCGAACAGAAATTTTCATGACAATCGCAGTAAAGGAGAGAACGCGGGCAGCACTTCTGTTATGTTTAGGTCCCCTGACGAAAAATGTGAAACGTCAGTCGGTACCGGGATTGAACGTTGGGACACAGAAAACTGGTGAAGAATTTGAGCTGTTTCAACATAGAAGCTGAGTATTGAACTTTTTCAAGATAATTTTTATAGAAAGTTTATCATTCAAACAGCTATAAATTGTTTACAAGGATTTTAAATAGCACACCAAACTGACAGAGGGTTATTGATGTTAAACAACACCACTTTAAAGCTCTGGGCTGAGAACCCGGTAGTAAAAGGTGTTATTTTTTACTGAAACCTTCTCTGTCAGCTATAAGAGTGTTGATCGATCTCTCAAGAGCGTAAATAGAACGATAAAAATTGTGTATTAGATTTCGCAATCGTTCAGTGGCCAAGATAAGTTTTGTGCGATAATATGGATGGAACATCAGACTTGCAGGAGATGGATAGAACAGACATATGGACACACACACTGGCTACTGCGCTTGCATACTCCATGGTCCCCAACATCACCAGACATGATGCACATATGTCCCGTAGACATGCTGCCATTTGGGTGGTACATCCCCTAACATGCTGACTGATCTCTCAGGGTTGCCTGGGTGACCAGATATGGTCATGGTATAACAGTCGACTACATGGGACATGTGCTTCTGTAAGATGATTCCACTGAGTGCACCATACACATGTAACCTCCAGTGGATGGTGCCTCGTCCTTTCAACCATTGTAATAGACCCTCAGCACTACTCAGTGTGGTATTACATGGCTTTCAGACAGACCACCACTCCTCCACAACATCCTGACAGCCCATGGGGACACATTTGCCACCATGAGTGTGCTGCTTCTGATGAAGCTGTCTGTGTGTGAGGCACCTGGAGGGCATGCAGTAGGAATGGCATCATACACTGTGTGTACCTATGTGCATACAGATCTCTGCACTATGTATGTGCTAATCTATTTCTTTGCTGTCAGTCAACAATATGTAGCTGATGACACATGTGGTGGACCCATAAGGTATGCAGCAAGCCTATAGTGTTACTTATTTATTTATTTATTTATTTAACTGTATTTATATCCCGCTTTTCACCGGGTCAAAGCGGTGGGACACATAACAGGGGGGGGGGAATCAATAGTAGGGGGGGGCCATCACCAGGTGCTCAACATTGATGATTTTGGGATGAACATAGAGACGGACAGGACAGCACAGTCACTGGTCTGAAGTTCTTGAAGTTACGTGAGCTACATATCTGATGTTATCAACAAGTATAGGCCTTACATGTCATCATTGCTGTCATTCCTGATGGTATGTGGAGACTGCCATGTGGCTGGCTTACCTGTGTCTGCTGAAACCTCCTCCCAGACTTGCTGTATTAGCTCTGTCATCTGCCAGCGCTCAGTACGGAACAGGCCATGTGTAGGTGTTAGACAATGCTTCCAGAACCTGTGACAGCTGCACAGATATTGGCCCCTGCCAGGGCATATGAGTATGTTGCTGCTCTGTACAGTATATGCCACTAGATATGGGGCTTCAAGGATACTACCTGGTAGCTCTCACTAGCATCCCCACATTGTCCATAGCCCTTCCCAGTCTTCTGAGTATTAGTACAGTGTGGCTGTCACCTTGACTCTGCATATGCTTCCTCAGAGACATGTCTTAGACCTCTGAACCGCATAGGGCCATATCCTTTCTGCATCTATCCCCTCACTGCCTCTACCAAATGCCCTCTAGGCCCCTGCACCATGCTATGTGCCTCCGCTTTCTATACCTTGTTGCTTCCTCACCTTTTCCAACCCCGCACCCCACTCTGTCCCATCTCACCTCATCCTTACCTAATCACACCATCCCCCTCACTCTGCTGCCCTGAACTGCCTCCTCCTTGCTTCCACTCTCCCTAATCCCCTTGCCCTCCCTATCTCATCACTACCCCTTCTGTATCTCCAACGGCGGATGTGATTCTCCCGGAATCACCAAAACATCCGTAAGATATTCCCTGAACATTTCACATGCTGATATCAAATTAATCAAATTCGCCACTCTTGAAGCTTTTCCCAAATGTTCAATCTTAGAATATACAGCCAGGGAGCTCTTGATATTGGCTTCTACCTGATTCTCCAAAACTTCCGTTTTAGTCTCCTGCTCTCCAACTATTTATTTCCTTACCATTCTCCTAGACATATCCTTGTCCCCAGTTGTTGTGTTGTCTGGCTTGACTAGATTGTAAGCTCTAATGAGCAGGGACCAGCTTTTACATGTGTCTGTACAGCACTGCATATACCTTGTAGCACTATACAAATGATCAGTAGTAGTAGTAGTAGTACATTACCCGTTCCACTCCATTCATTATTTATAGACCTCTAGCGTATCTGCCCTCAGCCATCTCTTTTCCAGGTTAAAGAGCCCTAAACTTTTTAAACCTTTCCTCATAGGGATATCCTTCCATCCCCTTTACCATTTTGGTTACTCTTCTCTGTATCTTTTCATCCTTCTGCTTTGCATGGGGCAGTTTCTCTAAATGGGTCAGTATTGCGGATACCATGACAGTCATGAGCCTCACTTCTAAGCCAGGGTATCTGGATTAGGATCTTAGTCCCTCAAATGTACTGCTAATGTTTGGCATAATACTTGTGCCAAAGAGAGCTTCCTTCTGGAGTTCATAAGATGAAACAGGTATGGGAAGTTTGTCGAGATGTGCTTGGAAATTCTTCTTTATCAAGCCTGTTGCTCCCAGTACAATGAGAAAGATTTCCGTATCTTTCTGCCGCATTGTTTTTCATCTCTGACTGCACTTCTTGGTACTTCAGGATCTTCTGTCTTTCCATGCAATTCACAGAATAATCACTCGGTACCGACACTTCTATTATCAATGCCATTCTGGTATTAAGAACATAAGATATGCCATACTGGGTCAGACCAAGGTCCATCAAGCCCAGTATCCTGTTTCCAACAGTAGCCATCTAGGTCACAAGTACCTAGCAGTTCCCCCAAAAGACACAGGTTCCCCAGAGTTTGTAATGGGGCAAGCATTGGATATCCTGGGTACCCTTTAATAATGGTTTATGGACCTTTCCTCCAGGAAGTTGTCCAAACCTTTTTTAAACCCGGCTACACTAACAGCTTTTACTACATCCTCCAGTAACAAATTCCAGAGTTTGATTACACGTTGAGTGAAAAAATATTTTCTTTTATTAGTCTTAAATAGTTTACCCTGTAGCTTCATTGCATGTCCCCTAGTCCTTTAATATTCTGATGATGTAAACAATCGATCTACGTTTACCCGTTCCACTCCATTCATTCATTTATAGACCTCTATCATATCTCCCCTCAGCCGTCTCTTTTCCAGGTTGAAGAGCCCTAACCTTTTTAGCCTCTCTTCATAGGAGTATCCTTCCATCCCCTTTACCATTTTGGTGGCTCTTCTCTGTACCTTTTCTAATAACGCTATATCCTTTTTAAGATACGGCAACCAGAATTGCACACAAAATTCAAGGTGTAGTCACACCATAGAATGATAAAAAGGCATTATAATATCCTTTGTTTTATTCTCCATTCCTTTCCTTATGATATCTAGCATTCTATTTGCTCTCTTGGCCACTGCTGCACACTGGGCGGAGGATTTCAACATGTATCCATGATTTTGCCTAAATCTTTTTCCTGGGTGGTGATTCCTAATATGGAACCTTGCATCGTGTAATCATAGTTTGGGTTGTTCTTTCCTAGGAGCTTAACTTTGCATTTTTCCACATTAAATTTCATCTGCCATTTGGATGCCCAGTCTTCCAATTTATCAAGGTCCTCTTGCAATTTTTCACAAATTATTGCAAATTATTTCACAAATTATTCTTCTTCTTTACCACTATGTCAGGTTTCCTTGCATCCAGTTTCTTATCCATCAGAATGGGAATGTCCCAGGTAATCATAACCTCTTCATTCTCCTTTATTCTCCTAGGGTCATGATCCAAGTGCTTTTCAGGGACAGTGATGTTGTAGTGTTTCCAGAGTTTCCAGTGGAGGAGTTGTGCTACTTTATTGTGCCTTTCTGTATAGAAATTTTCTGCCATCAGAACTTCACAGCCTGCTGTAAAGTGAGTCACTGTTTCCAGCTCTTTCTTACAGAATTGACATATGTCTGTTTTGTGAGTTTTTTCAATACTTGCTCTAAACCATCTCATCCATAATCCACTGCCCTGGGCTGCAACTATCAATCTTTCATCCTTCGGTTTCAGTTCACCTCTCCTTAACCATTAATGTGTCCGTTCTTAATTGACAAAAGGTTCTGGAATAACACTGTATTTCCACAGTATTTGCCTCTGTGTTTCCTCACCTACTGATCTAATTCTTTGAAAAGTTTCTTCTCTTGTTTTGCAAATTCTGCTACTTCCTTTTTCATGCATGCCTGTGGATTCTCACTCATTCCTTCTAATCATCGTAACACTTGTCCAAGTTTGATGATGGAGACAGATTCTGCACTTTTCTGCATATTTCAACATTTTTTGCATATTTGGATCTAATGATGCTGTCAGGTAGGCCAGACAATAGAAATAATCAATTTCTATAAGTTCTAGCACTCCTTCAGTTCTAGGAATGTACAGTCTTAGCAAAAAGCTAGTTCTTGTAAATTACTTCATGAGCATGGAGGAGTTTTCTTGTTTGCACATCCAGTTTTTTAAGATCTTTAAGAGGCCAGTCCACAGTCCCAAAGCTGTATGAGAGTACAGGAATTGATGGCTTGTATCTTATTCCATTATGTTAAAGCACTTTTCCATAATAATTTTAATTTCCTGCAATGTTCTTTACTGATCTTCTCTCTCAATAGTTTCTTCTCAAGTGTCATTCCTTCCTCTATTACGAGATACTTATATACGCCTTTATGTTCAAGGTCCTTGATGTCACAGCCCTCAGCAAGGGAGATATTTTCGGTTTTGTCAAATTTCCTCTGAAAAAAGTTGCCTTAGCACACTTGTCAAGGCCAAAAGTCATTCTGATGTCATCAGAAAAGCTTTTCACCCCACGAAGTTGTTCTATTAATCATTGGTCACTGGAACTGTAGAGCTTCAGATCATCTATAAATAGTAGATGGGAAGTTGCTTCTGGGTTATTACCTTCTTTAGGATTCACGCTAAATCCATATCCCAAAGAGTTGATGAGAGCATTCATTGAATTAAGCACCAAAGAAAACAGAAGTGGCGACAGGGAATCTCCCTGAAATATTCCTTGTTGGATCTTAATGTTAGGAAAGATGTACTGCACCTTTGTGGTTGTTTTAGACTTTCACTGTATGACTTTCACCCTCCCTAAATGCCATGTCACTATGTCACCACTCTTCTAGCTGCATGGCTTTATGACTAGTGTTCTTTGGCTTTTCCTGGGCCTTTCTCCATCTTCCTGCTTTGTACTCTTGTGGTTGCCTTAGGCTTGTTATTGTAAGACTTTCACCCCACCTAAATACCATCCTGGTTTGTTGCACCCTTCTAGTCATTTGACTCTGTGACCAGTGTTTTTTCCTGGGTCACTTGTCTTCCTTATGTTTTGCACCTTTGTTAGTCACTCAAGCTTATTTTTATGCATCTCTGTTTTAGTACCCACTTTGACATATAGTTCCTAACAACCTGAGTCCAGAAGCAAATATTTTTTTTATCGGAGAAAACATTTTCTTCACTTGACATGTAATCAAAATCTAGAATTTCTTGCCGGAGGATGTAGTAAATGCTATTAGTATAGCTGTGTTTAAAAGAGATTTGGAAGGGTTCCTGAAGGAAAATTCCATAAACCATTATTAAAGTCGACTGGGAAAATCCATTGCTTACTCCTGGGATAAGCAACATGGAATCTGTATACTTTTTGAGAACCTACAGGTAATTGTGACCTGGACTGGCCACTGTTGGAAACAGGATAATGGTCTTGATGGGCTATTGGTCTGACCCAGTAACACATTTCTTATGTCCTTAGAAACTGAACCTAGTGTGGTGGGGGAACACTATCAGCGTACCATGATTGATAATACTTGAGATCTCACTTCAGAGTTCTTTTCAAATTTCCATTACAAATGTCTGATTGGTGTAAAGGCAATAACATGGAAATCAATTTCAGCAAAACTGAGGCCTTATTTATTTCTCTTAACCCTGATTTCCCTCCTCCACCTAATATAATGATAGAAAACTCCAATATTCCTATAAAATCTGAAGTAAAATTTCTTGGAGTGACTCTTGACAAAGAAATGAATCTTAAAACACATATAAGTAAGACAATCAGGAGTGCATATTACAGAATGAAGATTATTAGAAGATTAAGACCACTACTCGAAACAACCTACTTCCGTAACGTCTGTCAAGCTTTAATCACCCCTTTATTTGATTTTTGTAATCCAATATACCTTGGTCTTCATAAGAAGTCACTTAAACCTTTGCAACTCGCACAAAACACTGCTGCCAGAATAATATTCGGATTATCAAGCCAGGAACACATAACTCCCATTTTGAAGGAGTTGCATTGGTTACCTATAGCTCATCGCATAAAATATAAAACTACTATTTACATTTTTAAAATCAAACATCACTGTTCTGCAAATAGTCTAGCTACTCTCATTCAATCAGACGTCAGCAAAAGACTTAGAAGATTAGGATCTACCAACAGAGTCAGCACATCTCTTGACTTTAGAAAAGCACGTAAAGATACAACAGAAAGGGCATTCTCGTTTGCGGCACCAAATATTTGGAACTCTCTCCCAAATGATTTAAGAGCAGCTCAGGACCTTAAAGACTTTAGAAAGCAACTAAAAACTGTACTGTTTATCGAGCATTATGGTCTTACTGAATAATTAATTCAGTTTTTAAGAGAAAAAACAATCATATAGTATGCTGTATTATAGTTCACATTGTATTATAGTACACAATGTATATAGCGCATTATTTCACTCTGTAAAACACACTAATTTATCTAAATATGTAACTTTCATTACTGCTTGTTCATACTTTTACTGCCTTTGTATTTATCGTTTGTTAAACCGCTTTGATTGTTTGATAAGGTGGTATAAAAATACCATTAAATAAATAAATAAATAAATTACTGTACTTGTTTGGGGGTCCTAGCAGGGGACCACAGCTACTGTTATATCCTTGACCCAAGAATGGCATTTCTTTCAGGAGAGAAGAGCACAGAGTGCTGATGGAGATAAGGAACACCAGCCTAACCAGTCTTATAGCAGAATTGACCCTATCTATAGTGGGGTGACAGATCGCCCTCACATTCACTTTCCTCCATTACTGTTCTTGACGGCTACGAAACTGTACTTGTCGAGTTGTTGACTAAGAAACCCTTAGATTGTTCTGATGACTAAAGAGCAGTCCATTAATACTTTTTCAATGCTGGGGGGATCTTCCTATGTACTTAATGTTCCAATACTGGTACCAAAGTCCTCAGTGTCATTGCTCTAACTTTCAGGCATACAGCTTAGCTGAACTCACCCTGCTCCTGCAACCTGGGCTCATACAATCTTTTCTGCACGTGTGCTGGCTCTTCTCTGCTGTTTTAGGGCCTTCAGCAAATCTGGGTGATGTGCTGGTCCTCCTGGAATAATTTAGGGCTTTCCAGCCAATCTCTGTGCTGTGTTATGCTGGTCCTCCTGGCATAATTTGGGGCCTTCCAGGCATTCTTGGTGCTGTGATGTTCTGGTCCTCCTGGCATAATTCTGGGTGCTGTGCTGGTCTTCTTGCCATTTTACTTCTCTCAAAGTGCCTTGGTATACTTGCAACAACTGTGGTGCTGCTTTGCTCTCTTCCCCTATCTGAGACATTCACTGTACTGGTTTATATCTTGCTACTGTCTGTACTGTTTGTCTCTGTTATGATGCCTCCTGGAAGAAAAAGATGGTGATTTAATACCTTCCTGAATTTGGTGAGGTCAGTGATCGCTCGGATAGGGGTTGGGAGGTCATTCCAGCAAGTAGGTGCATAGAACACAAAGGCTCTGTTCTTCGTTGCCTGAGAACATTTTGTTATTTCTTTGGGGATTACTAGTGTGTTGGTAGCGAAAATCCTTCTGGATCTGTTTGGAGGAGTGGGGTGGAGTAGGTCCATTAGGGAGGTGGAGGATATTTTGTTGATGGCTTTGAAGGTCAATAGTACTATTTTATATGTGAGCCAGCAGTTGATCGGCAGCCACTGTAGGTCTTTTAAGATTGGGGTTATGTGCTCTCTTCTGAAGGCCCCATATAGGAAGCGGGCAGCAGCGTTCATTGCCAGCTGTAGTGGGTTCAGTGGGTTCTTGGGGAGTCCGTGCAGGATGGCGTTGGCGCAGTCGAAGTGGGGGGTCACAAGTGCTTGGAAAATTGTTCGGAAGTCCTCTGGCTGCAGCAAGAGTCGGAGGTGCCAAATTGACCGCATCTTGTTGTAAATTGCCTTGATAATGTTGTTTATGTGCATTTTCATGTCGAGGTGCTGGTCTAGCGTGATGCCCAGGTAGCAGGTGGTGGGTCTGCTTGGGAGCTCGGCGTCTCTCACCTTTATTGATGCGGGAGGAGAAAAGGCTTTATTTCTTCTGATGAATAGTACATCTGTCTTGTTGTAGTTGATCCTGAGATTCTGTGAATGGAGTCAGTCAGAGACAGCATCAAAGCATCTAGCTAATGTGGAGAAGTCCGGGTGGTCGATGGCGAATGGGGTGAACAGCAGTACATCATCCGCATATATCAGGCAGGATATATTGAAGGAGCGGATTTTATTTATTTATTTAGACAGTTTTGTATACCACCTTATCCTTCAATCAAAGTGGTCACAACACAATTGGGGGATACATTTAACATGAGAGGTTATGAGACACATACATTAATACTTACAGGGAACATGGGCAATAGAGGGTTAAGTGGCTTGCCCAAGACCACAAGGAGCACCTGTGGGACTAGAAACCCCAGTCCTTCAGGCCCAAGGTTGCTGTCCTCTAGTGGGATTTGAACCACCGACATTCCGGCCTGTGGTACATGCACATATGGGCTGCATGTATATATTGAACAAGAGGGCAGAGAGTGAGGAGCCTTGTAGAACCCCTTGTCTTTGTTGGAAAGGCTTGGAGGTCTTGGAGCCCATTCGTACCTGCTGCCATCTGTCTGTCAGGTATAACTTGCACCAGCCCCAGGCTGAGCCCTGGATTCCCTTCTCATGGAGACACGTCATGGTTGATGGAGTAGAACGCAGAGGCGATGTCCAAGAAGATAAGAGCATACCCTCTTCTGATGTTTTCAATCCCTGTAATTAAGGTATTGATTAGGGTGGTGAGTAGCATCTCAATGCCATGAGATTCTCTGAAGCCATGCTGGCATGGGTCTAGAGGGGCGGTGGCCTCGATATGGAGCTGGATTTGGCGTTGGACGACCTTCTTGATTATCTTGGCAAGCAGGGGGATGCTTGAGATTGGTCGATAGGATTCCACCTTCTGGGGGTTCAGTTTGTTGTTTTTTAGAAGGGGCTGGATGGACGTCTGTTTGAGGCTTGATGGGAAGGTGCCTGTTGAGAACGACAGGTCCATGAGTGGAGGAGTGGCCTAGTGGTTGGGGCAAGGTACTTCAGGCCAGAAGGTTGGGGGTTCAAATCCCACTAGAGGACAGCAACTTTGGACCGGAAGGACTGGGGTTTCCAGTCCCACAGGTGCTCCTTGTGGTCTTGGGCAAGCCACTTAACCCTCCTTAGCCCATGTTCCCTATAAAATAGTTATCTCCAAGTTATAATGCCCTGTTCAATGTAATTGCAGTTTGTTCAATGTAAACTGCACTGATGCAGAATAGCGCAGTATATAAGAGAATGTAAATAAATAAATAAATGATCTTGGCTAGGACTGGGCTGAATTCCACATGCATCGATTTTATCCAGAATGCTGGGCAGCGGTCGGTTGGAGCAGTGATGGTGTTGATGGCCGCGATGATGTCCTCGATGCATCTCTCGGATGGTGGTGTGAGTGAGGTGAGCGGCATTAGTCAGTGTGGGCTGTGACCCGGTGTGGGTGTCGTGGCTGCGTTGGCATTGCTGGTTTTGGCTTGTAGGTAGTCTGCGAAATCCTGAGGGTGCAGTTGACTTGGTTGGGGAGGTGAAGGTTCTTTCGTCAGCGACTTTACTATGTTGAAGAGGTCCCGAGGTTTGTTTAGAGAGTGTTGCAGGAGTTCAGAGTGGTGCTCTTTCATTTTCTCTGAGATTGCTTTTCTGTGTACTTTTAAGTGGGATGTGTAGGCTGACTGGTCGTCTGGTGACCGGGAGTGTCACCATCTTTTTTCTAGCTTCCTGAGGAGGAGCAGTGAGGTCCATAGTTCTGTGGAGAACCAGCAAGCTGATTTCCTTCTTTCTGGTGGCTTTTCTGAGGCAGGAGGCTTGTCTGAGGAAGGTAGACGTGCAATGGAGCTCAGGCTATTGTTCCATGTGGCTATTATTTCGTCCAGGCTAGGCGACTTCAGCTTGAAATTTGGAAGGACTCCATTGAGGATCTCCTCTTTGTCAAAGAGCCTGAATTGTCCTGTGGGTGCCGGTGAGGCATCAGTTGCCCTGCTGGGCGAGTTGCGATTTTGATGTGTGGGCATCTGAAACTGGATTAGACTGTGATCGGACCATGGGACAGGGGTGATGGCTAGGTTGAAGTTGTAGTCTGGGCTTATGTCTGACCGTGGGATGAAGACAAGGTCCAGTTTATTTCCTTTCAAGTGGGTCGGTGCATCGATTATCTGTTCATAGCCCAGTTCATTTAGTGCTTCAAGGAAGGCTTTGGACTGGGTACTTTGGAGAACTGGCAGGTTGAAGTCGCCCATTACCCAGTTTGGTATGTGTGTGTTATTGGGGTTGCAGGCAAGGTCAATTATGGTTGAAAGGTCTTCAGTGGAGGGGGATGGGGATCTTTAGATTAGGTTGATGGTGCTGTATTTGTTGGTTATGGTGATTGTATCCAGGTATGTTGTGCTGTTGGAGGTGAGCAGCTGAAATTGGAGCTCTGTCTTTACTAGGACGAAGGTGCCTCCGCCTCTGCGTTTGGCTCTGTGGCAGGTGTGGATTGAAAAGCTGGGAGGGATGAGTTGGTTGAGGAGGACTGAATCTGAATCGGGCAGCCACGATTCTGTGACCAGTAGGATGTCTAGATCAAGGTGTGTAATAAGGTCGGTGATGTCTGGCCATTTATTGCGGACCGACCGTGCGTTTATGAGGGTGCATTTCAGGTGGTGATGGTTTTGGGGCTGTACCACCTTGGACTTTGCGGGGTGTTGGAGCGATATGTAGACTAAGTGTGGGTTCATGTCATGGTAGGTTTCTGTTGGTGGACGACGGGTGCTGCTGAAACATCTCTTTCCTAGGCTCTGTAGGATAGGAATGGGGTTTTGGTTGGAGGTGAGAGCGAGGGTGCCATAGAGAGCATTGGCAAGGAGATAAAAGCTGGTGAACGTTAGGATGGAGATGGCCATGTTGAGCTCTGGGGGCAGTGGCTACTTTTTACAGCAATGACTCCTTTGTATAGTAATGACTCTTTTGTACAGCAGTGACTATTTTGAACAGCAAAGACTACTTTGTATAGCAAAGATTACATTGTACAGCTGTTACTACTTTGTATAGCAGAGATTACATTGAACAGCAAGCTCTAATTTGTATAGCAAGGAATACTTAGCGGTCAGCAGCTCGTTCTAACCAACTTATGCATAAAATTTCACAAAGCTATTACTCGCAGGCTAGTGCTGGTCTTCTATGACTATTTGTGCTTGTATGTTACCTTGTATTACAATCGGGATTATTAGCAAGTTCTAACAGACACACAGGAATATATAGAGAGTACTTTAATTGCTTGTTTTCACAGGTATGTCCAACGGATAGTTTTTTTATGGGTTTATGCAGTGGGTAACGGTGTTAGGCGTTAGTCTACCTACTTTGCTGAACGCGTTGTCCTTCGTTGAGGTTTCACCCGATGGCGCTGGCTTGTTCCGTTCGGGGGCCTGTCTGTTTAGTCGGTTCTTGGTGAGGGTGTCCTTATCGCAGGACCTCGCCTAAGGGCCACGTCAAAGGGCCCTCTGGCAAGGCCCTCAGATGCGGGTGCGCCTGATGGGGCTCCTTTTAGCGAGTCGGCGGCGGCTGCCCCGATTGGGCAGAGCAGTGAGGACGGCCGGTTTAGGCTGGATCCAGCTGCTCTATCCCGGATGGTCTCTGGAGGTCTCTGGTCCTGAGCCCGATGGCGCTCCTTTAACGAGTCATCGGCGGCTGCCCCGATTATGTTTGAAGCAGCTTTGATTGAAAATAGATGACAAACCTGACTGTCATTGCAAAATAATTTCCCCCATAGACTTTAATGGGGGCCAATGGAACAAACACATGAGTATATTAAGACCTGCTAACCAACTAAACCCTATTGATCCTGCTATTCAGCAGCACTATCCTGATAATGCTGCTAGCTATCCCCACAGACCACAGAAAAGGCACCCAGTTAAATCCAGGGTGGTCTGTGTCTGGAGCATGGGCAGTCGCAGCAGCTATCCAGTCAGCAGCAATGTTCAGCCACTAACTCGATAGCTAAGCTGCATTAAGTTAGGACAGACAAGCAGGCATAGAGGAACAATTTGGCTAATCCAAAAATAAGAAAACACGGAGCAGAAGCTAAACCAGGCCAGAAGATCCAAAAATACTCTCAGTCCTGCAATTTCTCATAATCATTTTGCAAGTATACAACTTTGAATAATTTTGTCATTTGTAAATGTGATCATCACTTCACTCATGCCCATTTCCACATCATTTGTAAATATTTTAAAAAGCACCAGTCCTAGTATAGATCTCTACCTGTTCACCTTTTTCCATTGAAAAAATTGATATTTTAGCCCTACTCTCTGTTTTCCATCTTTTAACCAGTTCTGAATCCACAATAGAACATTGCTTCCTATCCCATGACTTTTTAATTTTCTCTGGATATCTCATGAAGGACTTTGTCAAATGTTTTCTGAAAATCTACTGTAGATACAATATGGGGGTTATTTTAGAAGCCCTATTCACAAACTAAATGTTAGTAGTGTCAGAAAACCATGGAAACCGCGGGCACATGTGGATCCCAATTTTGGAAAGGCCGCACACTACATTTTATTTATTTTTATTTATTTATTGCTTTTATATACCGCGCTTTTTAAAATCAGTGCGGTTTACATACAACAAAATTGTGCATAACAGTCGCCTGCTGAGCATTTACAGTAAAACAGGAAGATATAACTTGGGCTTCAACTGGGGAAACTATCTACATCTGTAAGGGAGGAGTGGCCTAGTGGTTAGGACAAGGTACTTCAGGCTGGAGGGCCTAGGGTTCAAGTCCCACCTGGGGACAGCAATCTCAGGCCGGAGGGACTGGGATTTCTAGTCCTATAGGCACTCCTTGTGGTCTTGGGCAAGCCACTTAACCCTCCATTGCCCATGTTCCCTGTAAGTATTAGCGCATGTGTGTCATATCCCTTCGTGTTAAATGTATCTCCCAATTGACCGCTTTGACCCGGTGAAAAGCGGGATATAAATACAGCTAAATAAATAAATAAATAAATAAATTTAGAAGGATTTAGTATACCGCCTTATCGTTAAATCAAGGCGGTGTGGCACATCAATCAAAATCAATAATAACATGTGGTTTATAGCATGCAGTGTGAGAACTGTGAAGTGCAGTGTGTGGGGCAGTGCGTTAGATTATATCGGTGAACTATTTACATAATGAGCTATATACATATATACAAAATGGGGCTGTTTGAGAGGCGTGCTAGGATTGAGATTCTGTAATGTCTTGGAGGTAGGATTGTGATCCTGTAATGTCTTGAGGTAGAAAATTTATGTGAGGTCCTTGAAATGTACTGTAAATAGATCAGTCTTAAGAAGTTTTCTGAAGTCCTTGAGGTTCTTGGTTGATCTTATGTGGTCTGGGAGAGAGTTCCATATAGCGGGTGCTGCCAGGGAGAGTGCCCTCCTTGATGTGGCCAGCCTTGTTTTAGCAAATTCTTTTGGTGTTCTGATAGTGTCTGAGGTTCCTTTTCTTCTTGGTCTCCTGTTGTCATCGGTTTTTATGAGAGGGCGTAGGCTGTCTGCTGATAGGTTGTGTATTATTTTAAATATGTGTAGAAGTACTTTGAATTGGATTCTGGAGCTGATTGGGAGCCAGTGTAGGTGGTACAGTATGGGGGTGATGTGATCGTGAATTGTGTGATCTGTCGTGAGTCGTGTGGCTGTGTTTTGTGCTAGTTGTAGTGGTTTTATTGTCTTTTTAGGTAGTCCTTGGTAGATGTGATTACAATAGTCTAGGTTTGGAGTGATGATGGCTTGACAGACTGTTCGGAAGTGTTCATGGGCGAGGATGGGTTTGAGCCTTCTGACTGTCCTCATTTTGATGTAAGCGCTCTTTGTTATTTTTGCAATGTGGGACTGGAGGTTGAGGTCCTTGTCGAGCGTTACTCCCAGGTATTTTATTTCTTGTCTTACCGGTATGATGGTGTTGTTTAGGTTGATGGTGGCCGATGGTGAGAATGTCTGGTTTCTTGTGATGAATAGAGCTTCGGTTTTGTTGTAATTTATTGATAGGTTGTTTTCTTGCAGCCAGGTTGCCATTTGTTGGAAGAAGTTGGCTATGTTGGAATAGTCTGGGTTGTCCATATACATGGACATTGTCCTATATACATTTATCTGCAACATTTACAAGAGGAGATTGAGACTTACTGATTTCTGGCAGGGTGGGTGGTGGGTGTGGCTGAGATACTGGGTTTGGAGTAGTATAGGAGAAAGAGGTGGTGTTTCAGTGCTTTTCTAAACTGAGCAAGGTCTGTGATTGCTTGGATGGTAGTTGGGAGTGCGTTCCAGATGCTGGGAGTGTAGAACTTGAAAGCTTGGTTCTTTGTTGCCTGGTTGCATTTTGTTATCTCCTTGGGGACCTGTAGAGTATTAGAGGCGAATGCTCTCCTTGCCCTGTTTGCTGGGGTAGGGTGGAGGAGGCCTGTTAGTGCAGAAGGGGATATTTTGTTGTTGGCTTTGAAGGTCATCAGGACTACTTTATATGTGATACGGCAGTAGATTGGTAGCCAGTGTAAGTCCTTTAATAATGGGGTGATATGGTCCCTCTTGGAGGCTCCGTGTAAGAAACAGGCGGGCATGTTCATTGCAAGCTGTAGTGGGTTTAATGTGTTTTTGGGTAGGCCTTGTAGGATCACATTAGCATAATCAAAGTGAGGGGTCACCATTGCCTGCAAAACTGATCTGAAATCATCTGGTTGCAGCAAGGGTCGGAGGTGTCGTAGTGTCCGTAGTTTGTAGTAGACCTGTTTGGTGATGTTGCTGATATGTGCTTTGAAGTCGAGTTGTTGGTCTAATGTCACACCTAAGTAGCGGATGCTAGGTTTAATTGGGAGTTCTGCATCTCTTGTCTTTAGAGACGGTGGTGGTGAGAAAGCTTTATTTCTGGTTATGAACAGAACATCCGTCTTGTTGAAATTTATTTTGAGGCTCTGTGAGTGTAGCCAGTCTGTTACAGCATCGAAGCATTTTACTAGTTGGGATAAGTCTGGCTGCTCAGTCATGAATGAGGTGAATAGTAGTACATCGTCTGCATAGACCAGCCATGATATTTATTTTATTTATTTATTTAACAGTTTTTATATACCACGCTATTTATCATCAGTGCGGTTTACATTGAACATAAATTACCTAGACAGAAAAACTGAAATAGGTTTACAGATAACAGGAAGTATGAACCAGGTTTGAACTTGGGAAAACTATATACATTTACACAAATTATTATTTACAATATGTTGAATGTTGATATGTTGAATGAATGGATTAATTCACATATAGGTTGCATGTATATGTTGAGTAAGAGGGCAGATAGTGAGGAACCTTGAGGTACCCCATGTACTTGTCGGAACGAGTCGGAAGTTGTGGATCCTATCCATACCTGTTGCCATCTGTCCGTTAGGTAGGATTTACACCAATTCAATGCTAAGCCATTAATTCCCTTGTCATGAAGCCGTATCATGAGTTGCTCGTGGTTTACAGAGTCGAATGCGGCAGCAATGTCTAGAAAAGTTAAGGTGTATCCGAGCTTGATGTTTCCATCCTGGACATGTTTACAAGTGCATGTCTGATGGGGGCATTCTGGAGGCATTTCTGGGGATGTGGCATGGGTGGTGTCTACATCTGCATGTCCAGTCATATTTCACAAATACCTAGAGACGTGCAAGGGGTATCTGTTATAAAACACAAATAAGCAGGGACTTTGCTATCTTTTTGGATTGGCATCATTGGTGGTTGGAAAGCTTGGTTTATGAATCATTAGCTTAACTGTCATCTGTGTCCACATAGGTGTCCTCTGAGCTGTCCTCTCTGTCCCTATATTCATCCTTTGCCTGTCTATAACCCAACACGCCACCCCCCCCCCCAGACCTCCTCACCTCTGACTCTCAGATCCCCAGTCTTGCAAATCCCACACACCATGTGTACCCCACTCTAACACTCACTGTATTAGTGTTACCATTATCCAGGTGCCCTGTGCCTACTCTGTGTCTTGCTGTAGCCACCTACATTTGTATCTCTGTGTGGGTCCCTGCTGCTTGTCTGTGTGTGTGGCTGTGAACGTCTGGGGAGATAGGTGTGTGTAGAAGTGTGAGGAGGTATATGTGCAATGCTTTGGGTGCAAGTGGTGAGAGTCACTGGATGCAAGTGGTTGGAGATAGCAGCCATGGATGAAATAAACACAATATTTGCACTGGCTTTCTGCATGAGGGCCATCAGGAAATCAGGAGAACCACCAGGAGCCATCCATGTCACAGAATCTGTAGGCCTCAAACACAATTCATGGACCTCATGGATGAGCAGTGCATCACTAGATTCTTCTTTGATAAGACAGCAATCTACCATCTCTGCCAGAAGCTAGACCCATTCCTCCACTCCACCACACATAGGGGCCAGCCCAAGCCTGCCTACCTCAAGATCACCACAGCCCTAGCCTTCTTAGTCACTGGCAATTTCCATTCAGTTTTGGCTGCTACTTTCAACCTCATCCAGTCAGCTGTATACATTTCCTGGTCCCTGAGAGATTTCCTAACCCACAGCTGACTATATAGCCTTCCCACAGACTGTGTAGCAGAGGCAACAAACCATGATACCATGATACAGTAAAATTCCATGAAGTGGCTGGATTCTCATCAGTTCTGGAGTTGATTGACTGCAAACATGTAGCCCTCAGGCCCCCATGAGGGAGGGAGGGCACCTACTTGAACAGAAAGGCATTCCATTCCCTCAACATATATAGGTTGCATGTAATGCACTGGGTGAGATAATGGATGCATTTCCTAGATTTACATATTCTTGTCATGATGCCTACAGTATATCCTCACCCACTCCAGAATCTATGAGAGGTTTGAGAGCAGTGAAATAACCAATGGATGTCTACTAGTTAAGCCGTGTATCTACCAATCCCTCATCCAGGCAAACACATGCATGGAGGCAGCCTTGTTCCCTGAGAGATGCAGCACTTGGCAGAAAGAAGCCAGGCCTGCACTATGAACCAATCAAATGAAGCACCCAGGCCCTAATCCAACATGTGTCCCTTTCTCCTCTTTCAATGCAGGTGATAGAGGCTGCCCACTGAAAACCTGCCTCCTCACTTCCACTGTGGTACCACAGACGTAGGCAGAGGAGAGCTATAATGGGACTCACAGACACACACAGGCAATCAGAGAGAACTTTTGACCAGCTCAAGATCCTTGACAGATCTGAGGATGAGCTACTTTACAGCTCTGTCAGGATATGTGAAATCTTCATGGCCTGCTGCATGCTTCACAGTTTTGCATTGTGGCACTAATAAACTCTGCCTGAAGAACAGGAAATTGCATAGGAAGACCATGATGCTGAGGCAGAAGTGCTAAGGTATGGAAAGAGCAGACAACTGTATCAAAGCGGGTTAGCTGCAGACACGTCATATGAAGGTGGGTGTTTATTTACAAGTTCCCCTTTCCCCTTCCTGACCCACCAACACCATACTTATGCACAGCTAATACACGTTCCTTCTTTCCATGCAGAAGCCCATTTCACCCCATCCCCTACTGCAAGCACCAGCCCTATGCACCTTCCCACTACCCCATTCCCCGCCCCCAAGCAGAATCCCAGTACACCTCTCCCCAACATTCTTTACTCCTGCACCTTCCAGAAATCAACCTCCCTCCTCTCCAACATACCCCCTCAGCTCCCAAAGGATGGCCACAGGGAGATGGCCCTAACTCCTTTGACATTGCTGTCCCCATCCCTGCCCCAATGCATCTTGCTTCCTGCCCCAACCTCCTGATCCAGCTTATTTTGTGATACTGCTGTGCTGGTTAATGATTCACTTCACTCCAAGGAATTGTTGGAGTCATCAGCCAACACAGCAGACAACTGTCCACCCTCATGGAAGGGGGTTAATGAATGAGTCCCCCCATTTCATGAAGAATGGGTCCCAATATGTATGATTATGGGGGTGGTAGATGAGCAGATGGTGACACAGGGGCAGAAGAGCTAGAGGTGATGTTGATGGCAATGATAATGACTGGTGCAGGTGCCTTCCTCTTATGGGCTTTTACTGATAAGCCTGAAAACGGCACTGTGGTGGAGGGCACAGTGAAAGGAGGGACTATGTCCTATGCTATCATTTATTGTTGCAGGGACTGGTTCAGCTGCCTGATAGATTAATCAATATGTTGTGTGAGCTGTAACTTACTCTTTTGGATGGCAAAGGACCACCTCAGCAGTTCCAATTTCTCCACACATTGAGTCTGGTGTTCATAATTCAGTTGCAGATGTGTTGTTGTCAAAGGAGAGGGAAGCAGAAGCTAGATATCACCTCTCTTCATGTCAGAACTCTCCTCCACCCTCTGGTCAACATCACGGTAATGTCCACAGCACCTTGTTGCTGCTCCTGTCCTCCAGTCCCTTCTCACTTCCTCAGCTGGCCAGCCAACATCATCCTGGGGTTGATTTTCCTGTGGAATGGGGCCCTTTCTAGAGGGATGGCTTGCTTGCACACTGATAGAGCCCTCCAGGGCATCTGTGAATCCCCTCATCTCCTATAAGTAAAAATTAAATGCCATAACTCTCAATGTAGTGGCTGTCTACCCACCCAATTGTCCTTTCAATGTTATATGCATGTCCCACACACATATATACCACCTAAGGGGTTGCAATAATGTGTGTGACAGTGGATGGCAACACAAGGTTGTATAGCATGCAGGGAGGGGGAGAAAAAGAGTATAGTTCATTTATTTTCTGTGTTCTTGGGAGGGCCTCAGTCAATCCAGGTCTCCCACCACTCCTCACTATTTCCTCATCCAATGAGATGATGACCTGTTGCTCCAGCACTGTGAGGGCTGTGGCTGGCCATCACTGCAGGGCCTTGGACATGGTTCTTTTCCTGATCTTTCTCCATTTCATTTTTAGGTCCTCTGGCTCACGGGATGGTAGATCACATGTAGTTTCTTGCAGATGCCTGGCTACAGTCTCTCTTTTTGATAAGTACTGATGCGTACCGCATTGTGGTTCATGAGCACACATTAGTGTTGCAGCACCTCCTGCAATACGAGCTCAACTTCTCCTCACATAAATTATCCTTCCTGGTGAATACTTTCTGTTTGGGAGCAATGGCATCACCTGCAATACAGCAGTGATGACATCATTTGCAAGGTGCAACTGCTCACCTCTATCTGGTCATTTTATGCATGTACAAAGGCACGACATTCACATGTCTCCAATTTTCACATTTGCATTTCAGAAATGAGGCATGCCCAAGTGCATCTATAGCATAAACACATGTGTGGGAGCTATTTTAGAAATGGGTTGCAGTGATGTGCTGGTGAATTAGCTGTGTAACAGCAGATGTAGTCCTACTGCTGACCCATCAGCTGCTTTACAGCCAACTGAGGGGCATGGGTTCAGTGCACAGGCCCTTGCATGACATCACACATGTGAGGGTGTATTATGAAAGCATATGTATGCCACATCTACAGGTGACATCCAGGAACATGGAAGAAAGGAGCAGCTGGGAGGAGTGAAAGAGTGATAGGGGCCAGGACTGTTAAGATTTTTTAAACTTTGCAAATATGTGACCTGCAAGGTCCCTACGACCTGTTTTAAGCTGTACATAGAGGCAGGGGGCATGAATACTGCTATAGGTGTCTGCCACTTGCCATGTTATCTGTGCTTACATAGCATTTATTGAGTTGTTTATGTGTAGGCAATGTGCTAGCACTCTGCACAGTACATTCATAAAGATCATATCTACATTGAGTAGCAGTCTCCTGCCTTACTGTACTTCCACATACATACTTATGTGGTGACCGGTTCATTGCCATGCCCTCAATCTAATGAGGTGGTGTCAACCTCCATACATGCGGTGGGTACACTGGCTGCCCAATGTCGGTACATGAGCTGTGGCTTAATGCTGAATGGATAGGTGCATGGCCAGTGGTAGTCCACAACACCTTTGCAATCATTGGACACCCCACTTAGGCTGCACACAACTATGATTGGCTATGGACACCACCTTCCTTGGGAGCCCTGATGTGATGTGAAATGTGGTCAGGTACAGTGAACAAATGCATCAGCATGATGGGCATCTTAAGACCTTGTGTGTATGCTGGCATGGATCTAGCTGGGTCCCCACTAGATACGTGTCTGCATGCCTGTGCTACTTCCCACCATCCATCTCTTCCCTTGCACCATCCTGTGGATGTTAGGTGTGACCATGTGCCATGTGGTAGGGGTGCTCTGACCAATGAAAAGGTCATGTGTTCCTGAGGGCATTTTTGGGAACACAGTTCAGTGGGCTAGAAGGCTGTAAGGGAGAGTGTTCCTAGGGTCTTGGCAGGGTCTAGTGTCACTACAGTACCACAGGGTGCCAGAGGTCAGTGTGTCAAGTAGGGCCATACTGGCAGGCTTATTATTTGCTGTGCATCCCTGGGTGGTGCCATTGGGTACCTGATGTGTTCAGGAGATGATTGGGAGCTATAATGGTGGTCAGGTGCACAGTAAAGAATAACACAGTATACAATCTTCAATAGAATGTGAACATTTATTTGCAGCCTGGCAGTAAGGGTTCACATACTTCATGAGGCCCTTTCCCCCACCCTCCATAAATCAGGCTAGAGCAGAGACGCATGCCTGCATTGGTTTACTGCTGCAACTATAGCATGCACCTCCACTCTCAGGCCTTGCAAGTGTACATGGCATGTATTGCCACTCTCAGGTCTTGCAAGTGAGGGCCTGTGACCTGGAGAGTGCATTGAATCCTTGCTGTACTACCCATTCAAGGGACAAAGGGACAAGAGGAACTGCAGAAATTTGGCATCAATCAAGGGCCAGGGGAGCCTCATGGTAGGGTACCGGCCTCAGCATGGAGGCAGGATGGACTGGCTGGGTGGATCAGTTGCTTCACTGGTGCACCAGCTTGTCCACCTAACTTCCCCAGCAATATTTCCCTTCTACATAGAAACATAGAAAAATGATGACAGAAAAAGACCATGTTACCTATCTAGTCTGTCCTTCCATATCAACAACTACAGCAGTCCCCTTTTTTCCTTTAAAGATCCTCTGTGTTTGTCCCATGCTTTTTTGAATTCAGATACTGTCCTCATCTCTGCCACCTCCACTGGAAGACTATTCCGTGGATCCACCACTCTTTCCATAAATAAATATTTCCGCATATCACTCCTGAATCTATCCCCTTTCACCCTCATCCCATGTCCCCTTGTAGCAGAACTTGCTTTCAATCGAAAGAGGCTCTCCTCCTGTGCATTTATGCCATGGAGGTATTTAAGCATCTCAATCATATCACCTCTATCCCGCCTTTCCTCTAAGGTACATATTAAGATCCTTAAGTCTGTCTTCATATCCTTTATAATCTCTTCCTGCTCCTCCTCACCCTCCATCCACCCACCCCTCACTCACCTCCTTGACCTCCCCACCTTCCATCCATTCACCCTCCCAGTCCTCATCCTTTTACTCTCCATCTAAGGCTCATGGCCTTTGACCTCTTCAGGTTCCTCTAACAGTGTCCAGTCCACTGTCACCCTGATAGTCCTCCTGCCTCTGCTCTTCTCAAAGGTGATGACCACATCTATGGATTCTTCCTCCTTTCCTCCTTCCTCCTTCCTTCTCAGATATGGCCACCACCCAGGCTGGGGAGCTGCCACTGCTACTGCTGCTGCTGTTGATGGCTTCCATTCAGTGGTGGTGATGGTGGTGGTAGTGTTATCCTCCCTATGTGCCATGATTGTAGCTGCCACTGGCTGTGTTGGTACTGTGGGCAGGGATTCAGGTGGCAATGATAGTAATAGCATCTAGGTCCAGCAGCAGATGGTGATGGTAGCAGTGGCTCAGGGTGAAGTGGCACTGGTGGTGGAGGTCAAAGCAGCACCTGGAATCCAGAAGCAGATAGTGCTGTTGATGGAGGCTGCAGTTCAGATATCAGTGGTGATGGCAGCACCTGGGCTCCATCAGCAGGTGGTACTGGTGGCAGTGGCTGTGGTGGTGGTGGTAGTGCACCAGTATCTGCAGCTTTCACAGCATCTGCAACAGAGATTTCTGCATAGAACACTGCTGTTTGCAGGTGTGTCACAGGCATTGCTATATTTACTGCTTTGTCTTTGCTAGCTTCCTCTGCTCCTTGCTATTTGAGTCACCTCTGCCAGACCTGTTCAGATGCCAGCACTGCAGATATGCCATGTTGTGGGACTGCCATTCCTCTGATGCTGGACATAATGGGGGAAGAAGGGTTACAGAGGCAATCCACAGTCTATCATTGTAGTGAGACCCAGAGTACTACTTCCATGTATAGGTCTGTTATCCCTATGTTCACCACTTCAGTATCTGGTCACAGCTGTGATTTCCTACCATGCCAGCACCATGCACATCCTGCCACTATGGCAACCACCTGCTAGATCAGTGCTCCTTCATTGAATGTGCATCCTCAGGTACAAGTCATTGTGTGCCCAGGCTTGGGGGGGAGGAGAAATCTGTATTTGTCTCACTCACAACATCTGGAACCTGTATCAGTGTGGCCATTACTCCTAACCCATTGGTGCACTTCATACACTTACATTACTATCCCACATAAAGTTCTGCCCTACAAATGTGCCTGAGTGCTGATGGTCCAAACATCAAACATACTCACTCATACCAGTTCCATAACAACTATTCTCAAAACACACAGCTAAAATCATGCAGAGAGATCATCAGATAATAGTTAAAGGACTCAACAAGCAGGTGAAACGTCTAGCAAACCATCCCAGCTTTTTTATTCATCAAACTGGACAGGACAGTTTATTAGCAATTTTGCCTGCTTGTTGAGTCCTTTAGCTAATTATCTGATGATCTCTCTGTGCTACTTTAGCTGTATGTTTTGATAATAGTTGTCATGGAACTTGTATTAGTGAGTATGTTTGATCTTTGGACATATTGATCTTACTCCTTGGTTATTGAGATCATTGGCTTAATTATTTTGGGTGCTGAAAGTGGAACCTGTACAGTGCTCCTGTATGCCACTTTCTCATCCCATCACCATCTGTGACTCATGGCCACCTTGAGCTGTCTGGGCCCTCTATTCTACTACTCTCTGTCCATATGGCCCTTCCTCTAGGTCCTAGGCTTTTGCTTCTGCACCCCACCCCCACCCCCTATCACTCCATATGTTTGAAAATACCATCTCCTTCTTGGCACTATTGGGCCCTCTCTATACAATGTGCCTGAAACTAGGCAGGACTATCTGCTGAACATCACCCTTCTATCTTATGCCCTGACTACTGTGGTAGTGGAGATGGTTCCCAGGTGTGGCCATCCATGTTGTAGATGCATGTTGTTGGCATGTATCTTCTGGCCTTGTGCATTGCAGGTGGTGACCCATGGTTTCCTCCCTACATGTCACATCTGTGCCACATGTGCATGATTGACTTCACTGCCAATATAGCTCCCTCCAGAGCAGCCACATAAATCTGAGCTGGGTACTTTGCATGACCCTGTACTTGCACCTCAGTGCTTCAACATCTCACAGGATATGGAATTGAATGTTGGGGATAGATATGAACATCTTGTGTAGCCATATGCTCCTTTTTACAGTTCTACCTCTGCAAACCACTGGATTCTTACCCTTTGCTGCCTTTGAGTTGAGGGTCTGCCATACTCAGGTGTTCAGAGCCTGTGGCATATGGCCAGTGGATCCATCCTAATACCAGAGGCAGGTCACATCTTCCACTCCTCCATCTGGAGATCCTGATTCCCAGTGCAACCCATGTGCACTGCTGCTGGCTTTCATCACTGGTTGTGCACAATCTTGTCAGTGTGGCTGCTTACCTTCTGTTGTGCCTCTGTGTACCAGCTCTGCCTGCATCTTTGTGCACAGTATACTTGGCATGTTTTCAGGGCCACATTCATGTCAGCAAACATGCTTCTAGATGGCCATGGCCCGTGTGCCACTGTACACATATCCTTGCACCCTACACATTTATTTATTTTATTTATTTATTTAGACAGTTTTGTATACCGCCTTATCCTTCAATCAAAGCGGTCACCACACAATTGGGGGATACATTTAACACACGGGGATATGAGGCACATACACTAATACTTACAGGGAACATGGGCAATGGAGGGTTAAGTGGCTTGCCCAAGACCACAAGGAGCCACCTGTGGGACTAGAAACCCCAGTCCTTCCGGCCCAAGGTTGCTGTCCTCTAGTGGGATTTGAACCCCCGACCTTCCGGCCTGAAGTACCTTGCCCCAACCACTAGGCTACTCCTCCCTTGCGGTGTCCTGCCAGTCTCATGCCTCATTTTCCCTAGCCATTGCTCTGATTTTGTGTTCCTACTCTTCCTGTCAGATTCCAAGTGGACATCTGCTTGTCTGTGTGTCTGTGGCTGCACTGCTCTCCTTGGTTGCATTGATTTGTTCAGCCCCTTAGTAGATGTCATCCTAAGAGACTGGGCTGTCATGGCTACCCTTTCATCCATCACAGGCTACCCAACTTTCCTGCTTGCACTCAGGTTGTCTGCCAGGAGCTACCTGACTCCTTTGTGTGCTGTGTCTTTGTGTGAGGTGCTCCTCTTCCTTGAGCACCAGCTTGCAAAGTAGCAGGGGTTTTGATCTGGTAAAGTTCCTCTACCTGGTGGCCATGCTGAAATTGCTGATATAGAGTATGTCAAAATGTGCAGAGATTCCACAGGATGGTGTACATATGCCCTCTTTTGGGTCCTTTATGCACATTCAAATAAATCATGCATGCACCACTCTGCCACCATTATTCTGTATGGGGAACATGGTCACACTTTATTTTATATCACATGCAAGTATGTCCCTTAGCACAGGGGTATGTGTATATTTGCAGACTAGCAAATGGTATTTCAGATGATCATACACATGCACAGAACCATTTCTGAAATTGTCATGCCATGCAGCATGTTTCCATTTGCACATCTCAGCAGCCACCTGAATGACCTTTCTTTTTTTAAATTTTTTATTTATGCAAATTATCAAATTCATATCCAAGCAAATAACTCTTGAAAAGAAAAGAAGCAAAAAGGAATAAACCAATATAATTCAATACAGAAAATAAACACAAGGAAATATACCCATGCCCATTGCCTCATTAAACCGCATACTAGGGGTCCAAGATAAATTCAGGAAATAACCTTAACAAATCACTTGAAAAGATAAACTTGTCTGCCATAATACCAGGTTATACTATATCTACCAGAAGGACAACCGTAGCATCCCCCTACTGGGAAACAGCGGCCAGGCGAGAGCTTATAAAAGTGGCTAAGTTAGATGGGTCATAAAAAATATAGGAAACAGAATTTAATTTAACCAAGCAATTGCATGGAAACTTAAGGAAATATAGGCCTCACAACTGAGTCATCCCAGGTCTAAGAACCAAAAACTCTCTCCTTCTTCTCTGGGTGTCCCAGGATAAGTCAAGAAACATACGAATAGACATGTCTTTAAACAAAACAGATCTTCTTTTTAAATACACCCTAAGCAGCCATTCACAATCAGACACCATGGCCAATGATATCAACAAGGTTGCTGGAACAACTGTATCAGACAATGAAGTGTCCAATAACTCTGAGACATCCAATATGTCCATAGCACCAGACTCTGCAAAGGTTTTCACATCCATTCCCATATCCTTTTTCCCAATGGGTAGATAATAAACTTTAGTGAGTGGAGGATGAGATTCAAGTGGAACCTCCAGAATCTGCAGGAGATAAGACTTGAACATGTCTTGAGCTATAACCATAAAGTAACGAGGAAAATTCAGCAATCTCAAATTAGTAGCTCTAAATTGATTTTCCAACATTTCAAGTTTCAATTTGTGGCCAATTAAATCCTTAAACACTGTAGTAAATTGCTCTTCCAATTGTACAACCTTTTTATCCAAAGTTGACATTTGTGACTTCACAGCAACCATTGAGTCGTGGCACTTCTGAACGGTTCCAACATTGTCGCGGATAAGCTGCAAAGTTGTATTTGTCTGAGAAACTAAGCACTCATCAAGTTTTGTAAGAGCTGTCCAAATTGAATCTAAAGTAATATGATCCGGTCGTTCCAGAGGAAAGGGAGCCATAACAAACTGTTCAGCCTGAGTCCAGGCTGAAATCGCTGGACATCCAGGCTCCCCTTCTCGGGGATCGCTCAACTCTATTCCCTGTTCCAAACCTGCAGCCGCAGATGCTGACCCTGGTGCAGCAACCTTTTCTGATATCAAGTCGAGCATACTCCCTCCCATTGGGAGCGCAGATCCTATTGTCCCGAGTGAACTCAAATTCAAAAAGTTAGCAGGCAATGCAGGTGGAAGCTGCAGATCAAGAGTGAGATCACACCCTGAGGAAGATGCCGGACTACCCACCCCTGGCTGGACACAAGCAGGTTTCCTCTGGTTTCTCCCCGATGCTCTCCATAAGGCTGAATAAAGGAATCCATCAGTCTGACCACCAAAGTAAGAGTAGGAGGAGACTGCAACGGCTGGGGGGGTGGGGTTTCCCCCGAAGCTTCCCTTATGCTTAGACATAATAAGAAAACAGCCTACTCAGTCAGCAGATCAAGCAGCCATCTGAATGACCTTTCTAAAATGTGCCTTCACATCAATTGGCTCACCTTTATCTATGTTTATTCATGCCTTCAAAGAAAATGTAAATCTCAAAAAATCCTACAAGGGATGATCACTCCAATTACAGCTATCCAATCAATTGAATCCCTAAATCCCTTGTAAACACCAAAATCAAATGTGTGATTTTTAAGAAACTTTTTGATATATCTGTAGTCATGAAGGTCTATTCCCTTCTTGAAACAATTTGGTCCTTTTTAATATATATAAATGCTTTAACAAATCATGTTTCTATATGTTTCTAAAAAAAATCATACAGTAGTTCAAAGAAAATATAGCAAATTGGTGAGACAAGGTTTCCCTTTGTTAAATCATGTTGACTTTGACCCATAGCTATCTAAATGTTCAGTAATTTTGTTCTTTATAATACTACTACTACTACGTATCATTTCCATAGCACTGTTAGGCATACACAGCACTGTCCACAGACATGTAAGAGAAAGTATTTTCTCTACAGAGCTTACAGTCTATATAATGCAGACAAACAAAACAAGCAGGGACCAGGGCTTTTGTTTATAGGGAATTATTAAAACACACAGGTATATTAAGTGAGAAAAAAGGGGATCTGGATCCAAAAGCAGCTTTGAAAAGATGTTTTTTTAGCTTGTATTTGATTAGGACCAGAAACTGAGCCTGATGTACCAACTCCAACAGTGGTCAATCCAGGTCACAAGCACCTAGTAGGTGCCCAAAAAGGTATACAGGTTCCACAATGATTTATCTGATAAGCAGAGTTCCCAAGGAGGGGAGAAGGGAGAGATAAGAGAGGAGAGATAATGAGAAACTGTAGAATAAATGCATTTGTTGGTCAGTAGGAGAAGTTTGAATTGTATGCAGAAATGGATAGGGAGGCAATGAAGTAACGTGAGAAGGGTGGTTATGTGGGCATAGCGTCCTTGGCAGAAGATCTGTCATGCAGCTGAGATTTGAATCTTTATCTTTTATTTTTATTGGCATGCTTAATATATCACACCTTTACATGAGCATCAGGGTGGTTTACAATAACAAAAGTAGTTACACGAAGAAATTAGAAAAGAACTTTAGTAAAAGGGCACCTAGGTTTGTACCTGAGCCAATGGAAGGTTAGGTGACTTGCCCAAGGTCAGAAGTGGGATTCAAATCACGTTTACCTGGTGCTTAGCCCATTGCTCTAATTAATGATGGGTTACAAAGTACTAATAGTAGATATACTATTTCATTTTAGAGTTATTTCGGTATACTGGGGTATGCCATCTGGTCCAAGTGATTTGCTACTCTTTAGCCTTTCAGTTTTCTACTACTACTTATCATTTGTAGAGTACTACAAGGCATTTGCAGTGCTGCACATAGATATGTAAGAGACAGTTTCTGCTCATAAGAGCTTACAGACTAGTCAAGACAGACAACATAACAATCAAGACAGACAACACAACAACTGGGGGCTAGGATATATCTAGGGGAATGATAACAAAACACATAGGAGGTGAACAGGAGACTAGGGGATCAGGATTTTAAAGCAGTCTCAAAAAAGGGAGCTTTTAGCCTGGATTTAAACAGGGCCACAGATGGAGTCTGACATACTGACTCGGGTAGTTTGTTCCAGGCATAAGGAGCAGTAAGGTAGAAAGACTGAAGTCTGGAGTTGGCAGTAGAAGAGAAGGGCACAGCTAGAAGGGATCTTCCAGAAAAGCAGAATTCCCGAGGAAGGTTGTAGGGTGAGATAAAAGAGGAAAAGTAGTGAGGAGCAGCTGAATGAAGGCACTTATAGGTCAGCAGTAGAAGTTTGAACTGGATGAGAAAATGGATAGGGAGCCATGAAGTGACTTGAGAAGAGGGGTGACATAAGCATAGTGACACTGGTGTAAGATAAACCATGCAGCTGCGTTTTGAACAGATTGAAGTGGGGAGAGCTGATTCAGAGGAAGACCAGCCAAGAGGAGGTTGCAATAATCTAGATGAGAGGTGACAAGAGAATAGATGAGGGTCTTAGTAGTGTGTTCAGAAAGGAAGGGACAAATTTTGCCAGTGTTATAAAGAAGTGATGGGTTTTAGCTATCTGTTGGATGTGTGTGGAAAAGGAGAGGGGAGAGTCATAGATGACCCCCAAGGTTGTGAGCCAAAGAAACCGGAAGGAGTAGAGTGTTATCCACAGAAATAGAGAAAGAAGGAAGGGGGAGATGAGCTTAGGGGAAAAGATAAGGGGCTCAGTTTTGGCCATGTTCAATTTCAGATGGCAGTGAGACATCCAGGCACTAATGTCAGATAAGGAGGCAGGATTCCTGGAGAGATTTTAGATGCAGAGAGGTAGATCTTAGAGTCATCAGCACAAAAATGGTACTAAAAACCATGGGAGGAGATGAGTGCACCAAGGGACTGAGTGTAGAGAGAGAAAAGGAGAAGTCCAAGACAGAGCCCTGGGGTACACTGACTGAAAGTGAGATAGCAGTAGAGGAGGATCCACCACAACATATACTAAAGGTGCAGTGGGAGAGATAGGAAGAAACCCAGGACAGGAGAGAGCCCTTAAATCCAAGTGAGGACAGGATATCGATGAGAAGACGGTGATCAACAGTGTCAAAAGCAGCAGAAAGGTCAAGAAGGATGAGGATCAAGCAAAGGCCCTTAGATTTGGCAGGGAACAAGTCACTGGAGACTTTGGCAGAGCCATCTCAGTAAAATGTAGAGAGTGAAAGCCAGATTGCAGTGGATCCAGAAGGAACTGAGAAGAGAGCAAGTCAAGACGGCGGTGGTGAACTACATGTTCAAGTAGTTAGAATTAAAAGGGAGGAGAGAGAGGGTTGATAATTAGAAAGAAAGGTAGGATCAAGGGATGGTTTCTTGAGGCGAGGTATAACCACAGCATACTAAAAGGTTGTAGGAACAGTTGCGGTAGAAAACGATAGGTTGGGAATATTACAGATGGAAGGGACAACATTGGAGGAGATGGAGTTTAGTAGATGGGTTGGGAATGGGATCAGAGGAGCGTTTGAAGGAGGAGAGGAGAAGTGTGGTTTCTTCCTCAGTGATCTTAGAAAAGGAGGAAAGGGTGACAGAGGTTGAGGGAAGGATTAGGGAATAAAGAGGGGGAAGGGGGAATGGAGTTTGCCCTATTGCATCTTCCAAGTTCCTAGAGGGGCTTATTTAAGCAAAAGTAATTTTCTGGATTTTACAAGTGCACTGCCTGAGATTTCTTTTAAAAGGAGACTATTTTGTTATAGAATTTTTATATTGCTGGTCAAGTTGCTGGTTTATTTTTGTAAAGGGGATTTTTTTTGTCATAAGAAAGCCTTTTTTGGTGAGGGTTTTTTGTACACTAGGCTTTATATTTTAGAAGTTCAAAGAGGGGAAAAGCAATCAATACTCTTTTAAAATCACTACACTGCCAAACTGTAAGAGGCGGGGGCCTTTTTACTAAGTGCTGCTAACCAGTTAACATGCGTTATAGCATGTGGTGACTGACTGCAGTAAACTCTAATTTATTGACATGCCAGCTACTGACCGCTAAAATGCATGTTAACTAGTGATCACATGCTAATGTGGAGAGTGAGCGGGTTAAAGGCAGAGTGTGGTCCTGGTGTGCAATTAACATTTCAATTAGCACGGCTGCACCTAAGGACACATCTATGAGCATTTTTAGGTGCACCAACATTAAGCATGCCGCTCGTTATGGAACTCAGTCATGCAATAGCTGCTGAGAACCTGCTGGTCATGCCCCCAAGAGCTAATAAAGAGGCTTTGCACTTAATTTGAGTAGGTAATGCATTTAAATTGCAAAACCTTAGTGAGCTTTAGTAAAAGGTCCCCTAGGTGGTTTTAATTCAATTGCCTAGGAGTCAGGTTTTTGAGTGTTATGCAATAGTGAATGAAAACTATCAAGCTCTGCTATTCCTGGAAAAACTCATTTCAAACAAAAGTAATTTTCTGGCTTTTATAAGTGCTCTACGTGAATATTTTTTTAAAGGTGCTATTTTACATATTTACAAGATCTGAGGCAGCATGGTTTTACTAGAGGTAGGTCTTACCAGATGAATCTGATGAATTTCTTTGACTGGATGACCAGAGAGTTGAATTAGGGAAGAGTAATAGATGCGGTATGCTCATATTTCAGCAAGGCCTTTGCCAAAGTTCTGCACTGTTAACTTACGAAAACACTGAACACCCTTGGTATGGGCCCTAAAACTACTGACTGGTTTAGAAACTGATTGAGTGGAAGGAGAGAGAGGATAGTGGCAAGTAGAGTTCACGCTGAGGAAAGAGGTATTACCACCTGTGGTGTACAGCAGGGATCTGTCCTTGGTCCTGATAACACTTCTGTAAACAATATTGTGGAAGGGCCGTCAGGAAAGGTTTGCTTACTACTACAACTTATCATTTCTATAGCACTACTATGTATATGCAGCATTGTACACATACATATATGAAACAGTCTCTGTTCTACAGAGCTTGCAATCTATACAAGACATTAAAACAGCTAAATCAGAGACTAGGGATTTCATTTAAAGGGAATTATTTAAACACATATGGGTATTAAATAGGAGATGATACCGAACTCTGCAACCGGAAGGTGGAGATAACATGAGGAGAAATATAGAGAAGTCTGCAGAATGGTATGGAATTTGGCAGCTAAGATTTAATATTAATAAATACAGAATTATAGTGGCTGATGGCAGGTAAAGATCGACATGGTCCATCCAGTCTACCTAGTAGGGTTGCTAGGCAGGGCCGGTCTGTCTACTAGGCAAGCTAGGTGGATGCCTTGGGCAGCCAACCCAGGTAGGTGATTTTGTGCTGCCACTTTGATGCCCACAGCAGGCCATGTGCTTTGGCACACATGACCTGCTGCATCTGATCCCCCTCCGATGCAACTTACTGTCTGAGGGGGATCAGAAACGGCAGGCCATGTATGCTGAAGCACGTGGCCTGTTGTGAGCACCAAAGTGGTAGCACAAAGCTGCCACTTTTAAAATATTGCTGCTGCCCGCCTCTCCCCCCAAAACAGATAGCAGCTGCAGGCAGCTGTGGTATGGCTCAGCAAGGGGCAGGGGGCAATGCAGCCGGGGTTTCTGCCTAGGGCAGCAGAAAAACTTGGGCCGGCCCTGTTGCTAGGTCTGAACTTGTACTGTAATGCAGATTGCTTAACCCATGCCTTTGTTTTTTGGGAGATTTCTACCTGCCTTGCAGTAAAGGTTACTTTCTTCATGCCTTTGCCGATGTTCTAGAGAAAGAAGCAATAGGTTTTCGCTATCTATTGGATTTGTGTGTAGAAGGAGAGGGAGGAGACAAAGATGATCCCAAGGTTTCTAACCGAGCAAACAGGGAGGAGTAGAGTGTTATTAGAGAAAGGAGGAAGAGGGGAGGTGAGCTTAGGGGGGAAAGATAAGTTACCAGCCTACCATGGGACCAGCAAAGCTCATTCTTTCTGCAATCAGTCCAGGGCCTCCCAACATACATCAAGGGAGGTTAGTCACAGGCACAACAATTTCAGTTGTGCCACATAGCATGTTATTCTTTCTGCAACTAGTCCAGAGTTTGGCTACTAAAATGGTTAGTGGTATTCACCATAAAACCTATGGGGGCAGACATAAGGATCTTAATATGTATACTTTGGTAGAAAGGCAGGAGAGGGGGGGATATGATAGAGACATGTAAATATCTTCATGGTATAAATACACAGGAGGGGGGCCTGTTCAAATGAAAGGAAGCTCTGGAATAAGGGGACATAAGATTAGGCGAAGGGGATAGACTCAGGAAGATAGGGTAGTGAACTGAAAGTTTGGTGAATGTATGTAACAGCTTTCCAGTGGAGGTGAAGGAGAAAAGGAACATATCTGAATTCAAAAAAGGAAGGGACCAGGGCCAGTGTAAGGACTGGAAGTGCCCTAGGATGGCCTTCCATCCTGCTGCCCCATCCCTCCGTCCCCCCACTCCCATTGCTGCTACTGCCACCCTTCTCCAGGGCCAGCACCGGCGGCAATGTCTCCGAAACTGTGACACAGCACTTACCTACCATCTCCAGCATTGCCCTGAGGTTTCTCTCTTGCACTATCTGCTGGTTTTGCATAAACCAGGTCTGTATTGGACAAGGGCAGAAGCAGCAGATAATGTAAGAGAGAAACCACGATGCGGCCCCGGAGACTGTAGGTAAGCGCTGTATTGTGGTTTCTAAGGCATTGCTATCGCTGCCGGTCTCAAAGAGGGGTGGTAATGGTTGCAATTGGTTCCCCTAATGGTAGTGCTAATCCTGCATAGGACAAGCACCAAGGATCTGTGAGGGAGAGGAAATGATCGTAGAGCTTAGCAGTTGATATGGATGGGCGGATTCTATATGCTACATGGTGTTTATCTGCTGCCATTTTCACTGTTTCTATGAGATTTGTTTCAGTTCCTCTGAATTGTCACTGTTAAATATCATTTCTAGCATGGGTAGCTCAATTTCATTTTGCTCAGGAAATACAAAAGCAAAGAAATAATTTAGACTCTTTACTATGGCCTTTTCCTCCCTGAGTGCCCCTTTTGTCCCTTGATCAGCTAATGGCCCAACTGACTCCCTCACAGGCAATATACTTCATATTTACCTGCAAATGAGTTTTTGCCTCTACAACAAGCTTGTTTTCAAATTTTCTTTTTGTCTTTCTCATCAGTGATTTACATCTAAGTTGTCAGTGCTTGTGCTGCCGCTGTTCCCTATTTTTTTCATTTGAATCAATTTTCCATTTTTTGAAAGATTCTTTTCGCTATAATAGTGTTTTTCACCACTCCTTTTAACAATGCTGGAAGTTGTTTGACCTTCCTTCCACCTTTTTTAATGCACATCATATTTCCAGTCTGGGCTTACAAGATGGGATTTTTAAACAATGTCCATGCCTTTCGAAGTTCTTCAAATTTAGTCATTTATACTGACTCACTTATGAAATACAGATGATGTTAGAGGGAGCTCATAAAATGTTTAGTGCACTGATTCGCCACGGTGAAATGCTCTGGCGCTGGTGTATTTCTAGAATCCCTGCCTATAAATAAATCTCAAAATAATGTGCTAGTGTCTTTTCAGTCCTTTTAAGATAACTTGATATACAAGATAGTAAATCCAGCATAACCCTCTAAATCTACAGATAATACAGATAATAAAACCTGAAGGAGTAGAGCATCTTTATCTGTTTGTTTTGGATCACAACAGCCACCGCATCACAGTATAAGTCCAAAGGTAATGCTCTACAGTCAGTGCAATTACATTACAAGGACTTAAAGTACCACATCCTTATTCATAGAATTCAGGAGTGCACTAGGTATTCTGAACACTGCATCACTGATATTACCCATCATTCACCTTCCTCCTCTCCCCCACAATTTAATGAGTTGACAGTAAGCTTATTTTATTTGAAGAACAAGCTACATTTTATTTTAATAACCAGAAAAAAATGTACTAACAATGGAAGCTCTGGGTATCCCTTAGTTGGCATGGGTACCTGTGAACGTGGGGGCTGCAAGGGCTGCCATGACCTTGACTAGTGAAGACTGGTGCCTGTCTGGAGCAGAACTTACACAGCTCTGGTAGAAAAAGCTGCCCCAGTTTTTTAAATTCCTAAGCTGGAAGAGGATAGACAGTAGCCCTTGAAGGAAACAGTAGGTGGAGAGACACAGAAGCTAGGCTTTACTGTAACTTTTATAACTGATGTTAATGCAAGGGATGATGTTCAAAAGTACAGTGGAGACTTCAGTGATTCACCAAGAACATAGAAGTAAGAAGAAATAATTGATGTGCTGCAATGCTGCAATGTAAAAATTAATGCATGGTAAGTGCAAAAATCATGCAGTACCTGTTGGGGGGGGGGAGGGGTCAAGCATGTTCTCTGCAGTTATTGTTGCACTGAAAAGTCCCTTAATGCACATTAAGGGCATTCACAATTACCATGGATGTACACCACCTATTGAAGTGTTCATATGTCCTGTCTGTCCATATGTTAATCCATACACATGAAGTTTCGTTTCAGAAGTACATGTACTACAGCAGTGCAGCGCAGCTGCTAGCAATTAGCAGTGACTCCCCCCCCCCCCACACACACACACACACATACACTGGTCACAGCTTACAGTGGGTGGAAGATCCTAAAAGCCCCCCATTCTTCTCCCCCTGCTGATCCGCCCCACCATCATTACCCACCATCAGTCAGCCCCCAGATGAGGACTACCTTATTCCCCCCATCCCCGATCTCCACCCAAACACAGGGAAGCATAAGATGGCCCTCCAAATCACAACCCTCCCAAGCCTTATCAGGAGTGCCCTGGTGGTCCAGTGGAGACTGAAGCAGGAGCAGTCCCTCTCAGGTCCTGCCCCATCTTTGGCAATTGTTGAACTGGTGCCAGTCTCGCACTGCTAAGATGTTGGAAAAAGCCATAGCATGATGGCTGAAATATTGGTTCCACTTAGTAAGACATGGCATGACCCAGAAAACAGCAAATGATTTGGAGCCTGCATCAGAAGCCTTATGAGAAGAAACTTGAAGACCTAAATATGTACACTTTGGAGCAGAGGAGGGACAGGGGAGATATGATTCTGACCTTCAAATACTTAAAGAGAAATGATGAACAAACAAACCTCTTCCAAAGATGGGGAAGCTATAAAACTAGAGGGCATAACATGAAGCTGCAAGGTGGTAAATTGAAAGGCAATGTCAGGAAATATTTCTTCACTAAAAGGGTGGTGGATGCTTGGAATGCCCTCCCAATGGAAGTGGTGGGGGCAAACACGGTGACTGAATTCAAAACGGCATGGGACAAACACAGTGGATCCCTTTACAGCAACCGGATAAAAACAAAATAAACAAAATAAACAAAACAAAAAAACAAAAAACAAAATAAACCCCAATCCTCTGGCTTCCTCCAGTCCAATGGAGTATGCTTGCCTCTGGAATCACTCCTAACACACGTACTGCTGTGGGCTCCTTCTTTAGACCTCCAAGATGTCTTTCTGTTCTTCCTTCCACGTTGCTTCTGCTGTTGTAGTCCTCTCTCTTCTTTCTCCAACGGTTTCTGCTTCTGTCTCTCCTTGGTTTGGACAAGTTCCTGGAGGAAAGGTCCATAAACCACTATTAAAAAGGGACCCAGGATATCAATGCTTGACCCAGTACAAGCATTGTGGAACCTGTGTCTTTTGGGGATATTGCTAGGTACGTATAACCTAGATTGACCACTGTTGGAAACAGGATACTGGGCTTGATGGACCTCGGTCTGACCCAGTATGGCATGTCTTATGTTCTTATGGTACCATCTAACTTCTGAACCATCTAACATCTCAACTAATAGGGGTGTCCTACATTGAGTGGTGGGTTCACCCCTAAATAAAGACATGGGGCGGGGTGGCCTGCACAGAGCGACAGGTGCACCTACTCTTGCCATCTTGCTCGGCAGACTAGATGGACCATGCTGGTCTTTATCTGCCATCACTTACTATGTTACTATGTTACTATCATGAAACCTTGATTTTTTTTGTCCAAATCTATATTGAGGTGGAGTCATTAAGGAGGTGTTTAGAAGGAGTTTAGAAGTAAGTTGAATAAAAATACCCATTTAATGGACAGTCCCCAATTACAAAAATATCCAAAAGTGGGTCAATGAAAATAATCATACACACAGTCCACATAAACAGTGTTAAATGTTGGCAAAAAGTACCAAACTTGCTCACTGTCCTTGGTTACGTCCTTGCTCTTTCTGGTATCTCTCTCACAATGTTCTTTGTAGGAAAGGTTCTTAATCCGCCTCACTTCTTCTATCTCCTGGGTTTCTCGTATATTCAGATGCCTATGTGGTTCCTTTCTTCTTTGAAGCCAGCTTGTATGGATGCAGGAGAAAAGTTTAAGGTCAAGTGGTTCATCCAGTGAAGTGAAGGAGGTGCCAGAAATATTTTGAGCAAGGAGATCCAGACTGGCTGGAGAGAGATTCATAGAGAGCCTAGGGAGGTGAGGGGTAGAGAGTGGGAACAGAGTGATATTAAGAAAAAAGGAAATGAGAAAATGAACTGACCAAGGGACTGGGAGGCTACAAGGCTGAGTGGCCATTAGGGAAGAGTGATAATGAAAAATAATGAGGTGAGTCAACTAGCGAGAAAAGCCTAGCTGGCACATGAAGATGATAAGATCATGATTAGGATTAGGATTGGAGTGGCAATTGAAGTCATCTAGAATGATAACCGGTGAGCGCAACTGAATAATCTCAGTCAAGAAGGAGAATAATTCCTCAACGGAAGCAGAGGAAGATGGGGGGGCAATAAACAAGAAGAAGGTGGAGATCAGGACAAACTGTGTGGAGGTGAGTGAGCAGAATTTGGAAAGATCAAATGAGCACATGGAAGTTTTCTGGCCAAAAACAAAGAAGAAAACAGAAGGGCTAGTTTGTCCCCAACATCTGCTGGTGCAGTTCTGGTGGATGAAGTAAAACCGAAGTGGGCAGGTGTCATGGAAAAAGACTAGGTCACTTGGCTTGAGATGGTCAGCCAGCAGGAAAAATTTATGACAGAGGGACTGAATGTTCAGAAGACTGAGGAGGCAGTTAGGAGAGGACAGAATTTCAATGGGAGGAAGAGAGCTTAATTGGAGTGAGGAAACGGTGTGCCAGTTTATTTACCCAGAAGCAACAAGAAGGATTTGGGCAGCCAGAGAGAGGAGCATCTGCAAGAAAAGGAGAAGTGTAAGGAGAAGATCAGCGAAAAGCAGGGAGGGATGGGGAGGGAGAACAAGGCTCCATCTGTGGCCCTGTTCAAATCCAGGCTAAAAACTCACTTCTTTCAGACTGCTATAGGATCCTGATTCCCCAGGTCTCCTGTTCACCTCCTGTCTGTTTCCTTACCATTCCCCTAGATATAGCCAAGTCCCCACTTGCTGTGTTGTCTTGATTAGACTGTAAGCTCTTATGAGCAGAGACTGTCTCTTAAATGTTTCTAGACAGCGCTGCGTATGCCTTATAGTGCTATACAAATGATAAGTAATAGCAGCAGTAGTAAACAGGGATAGGCACCTCAAGGAGTGCCCCAAGGACAGGACCTGCTCTTTAGGCATGCTCCTTCGTTGTATGCCTGCAGCACAACAGCAGGGAGATGATTTCACTTAGATACAGAGTTGGACGTGATGTCACCTTGAGGTCTGATAGGATTAGGATGAAATTTTACAATTGTATTATTAATTTGATTTTATTGTTTCTAATCTGTCTCAAATCCATTGTAGAAAGAAGTAGAATATAAATGCTATTTGAAATTAAATTAATATTCTATTAGCAATCTGATAAATTTTACTCTGTTTTATTCTTAACATTTCTTCCTGCCAATTTAAAGTAAATACATTTTTGTTTTCTATCATTAATTTGTGTTTATTGATTTCTATTGTATAATTAATTTGTTTATAAAGTATATTCTTCTCCAGGGAAACCTTATGTAAATAGTAGCATAATGGAGAGAAGGTGTCTCTATGTAGCCTTCTGATTAAGAGAAACAGAAGAATCCTTAGAGACACTCTACCCCATTTGGAATAGGTCCACTACATGTTTATATCCAGCAAGGCCTAAAAGGCAAATGAAGATGTCTGTTATCTAACCAATTACACTAGGTTTAGAAATGATACTAAAGTTCCCATGCCTTCTCTAGGTTCCACATCCCATTAATTGAGCCTGGAGAAACCATTTATTATCCATATCTCTCACTGAGATCAGAGCCTAGGTTGCCGCCTTGACCTAACCATCCCATTTCACCATCCCAGACACCTCTGGTCCTAGCAACTGGAAAACATTAACTGGTGACGCTACATCCTCTCTCCCCCTATTTTAGCTGGGGAGGTAGAGGCCTATCCTCCCTGACATCCTGATTGTTTCTTCCTAGTCCACTTTTATAAACTTCCATCTTGCTCTACTCCTGCGCTTTGGTATGGTAGAAGGGCTACTCTCACTGCTTTGTGCTCCCTAATCCCAATGTGCTCTTTTGTCGTTCTCTTCTACTCCTCTACCTCTCCTCCCCTCCTCCAGATTGTTTAACCCAGACCTGGATGAAGGTTAACTTTATTGAGCCTACATTCCTCTTGTCTCTCTCCCTCCCCTCCTCAGTTAAAAATTAAAAATTCCAATTAAAATATTCAAAATATTCATTTTCTCAGGTTAGTTCCATGGATGGTGGTGATGTTATGCAGCATCTACAGAGGTTTGGCCTACCATTCTTATCGATGTCCTTACCTATCCATTTGCTCTCTAATTTTTAAAATAATCCTACAAGTACCAAAAACCAAGAATATAAGATAAAACTATGAAGAAGTATGAAAACTAATATAGAAAAATTAATTATGATGCCATTAATAGTATGATAATTCAGGTTTATGCCATGAAATAGAAAAGTTAAAAACAATGTATTATTAATATATAGGAAATGTGTCATGAGTACTAAAAAATCCTACCATCTTTTAAATGTTCATAGAAGATACATTTTAAATACCCAGTTCATTAAATAGTAATGCTTTAGAAGTTAAGACTCCCTATGAGTATTTTTTTGCATGCCATCAGAATTTGTGGCTTCTCCTCAATAAGGAGATCATTCTAGAACATGAATAAGGGCTATCCACATGCGGCAGGGACGTATAAGTGCCGAATACGTCCCCCACCATATTCTGAAAAACCGCTGACATGTATGTCCTGGGCGTTAGCATGGGGAGTTAAGAACGCAGGTGGGAGAGGGCAGGACAGGGGTGTGGTGAGTTGCTTGTAGAATGCTTATTCCCGAAAGGAGGAGTAATCCAGAAATGTCCATGTTAGACCTGCTGAAGTGATGCCACTGCAGCCAGGATACATACAAGATGCAGTCTGAATGTACTAGGAGCAGAACCAAAGGAATGTTGTAGGGTAAAGAAGCATATCTAAGCACACCTGCAGCAATATTAAGAGGAGCAACAGTGTCCAATCAGGCCATGCACCTATGTGCCTTATGTGACAAAGGAGACAATCAATGAGACCCCAACAAAACTATACACATAAAGCTGTGACCTCTGATGCAGGGAGAGTATGGATATGAATGGGGAAAGGATACTTTGTGGGGCACAAACGGGAGATCAGATATGCAGCCCTGGTACCCCATGTGTGTATGTTATGTCATAGTTGATAGGTACAGGTAGAGGGCAGCCCCCTGGCAGAATCATGTTGCCGTCGCAGAAAGTGAAAGTGCATGTATGTGTGTGGTGTGAGGGGTGCATGAGGGGAGCTGGTGTGGGCAACATTAGTGCAGGGGAAGATGAAAGCCTGGTCAGTACCTTGCCGTATGGATGACCATAGTGTAACTAGGTGCCAGTGTGATGAGGCAGACAAAGACAGAGAGGGCCCACTATAGCCAAATGTGCAAACATATGGCCATCAGAGATAGGGGACCTCCATAATAGGGGCACACAACAGTGCAAATAGCAATTCATGCCCATGATGCACAGTGTGCTGTTGAGCATGTAGTAGTGACAAATGCACACCAGAATGACCGTAATCTTAGGGACACTAGTAATGACAGTGATATGGGAGAGAGCACTGTGTGTGAGGGAGCCGCCGCGATTCCATCTTTGTGGTTCAGTGCAGCAGGACCCCGTGGAGGCTTGGAGTGTCAGCGTGCAGGCAGGAGGAGGGTGTGCCCTGACTCAGAGGACCCTTCCCTGCCCAATAAAGCCCAGAGGTACCTGGAAATTGTTGGAGAGAGCACTGTGTGTGAGGGAGCCGCCACGATTCCATCTTTGCGGTTCAGTGCAGCAGGACCCCGTGGAGGCTTGGAGTGTCAGCGTGCAGGCAGGAGGAGGGTGTGCCCTGACTCAGAGGACCCTTCCCTGCCCAATAAAGCCCAGAGGTACCTGGCAATTGTTGGAGAGAGCACCGTGTGTGAGGGAGCCGCCGCGATTCCATCTTTGCGGTTCAGTGCAGCAGGACCCCGTGGAGGCTTGGAGTGTCAGCATGCAGGCAGGAGGAGGGTGTGCCCTGACTCAGAGGACCCTTCCCTGCCCAATAAAGCCCGGAGGTACCTGGCAATTGTTGGAGAGAGCACTGTGTGTGAGGGAGCCGCCGCGATTCCATCTTTGCGGTTCAGTGCAGCAGGACCCCGTGGAGGCTTGGAGTGTCAGCGTGCAGGCAGGAGGAGGGTGTGCCCTGACTCAGAGAACCCTTTCCTGCCCAATAAAGCCCAGAGGGTTCCACACGGCCGTGTGTCCCGGCCCGCATGGCGTGGCCTAAGGGGCGTGGCTCAAGGGGCAGATACGCCCCTTTGGTGCCCATTCGGTGCACTGAGGTATTCACGTGTATGGTGAGATCAGCTTGGAATCCATGGGCAAACGTAAGGCGAAGGTTGGTGTAAAGCCTGGAGAGGCTGTTGAGAGTGGGAAAGTGACGGGACCTATGGATAAACATGTGACCTCTCTGCTGCCTGAAGTTCAAACTCCGGATGGGGCCTCGCTAATCCCTGTATTCCGGTCTCCTCCTCCTCTTCCTGTGCCTTCACTCTCATCTACTTTAATTACTTCTTCTCCTGTGACTACAACTCCTGCTTTGCGGCCAGTGTTTTTGGAAGCTGCAGATGTTGGAACTTTCCTTCCCCTTCTGGGGATGTGACTCTCAAGGATATTTGGACAGCCATTCAGAAGATAGATAATCGTTTAACTTCTACTGTGTCCTCTTTGTGCACATTTTCCCAGGAGGTGGTGGGTAAATTGCAAAATGTTGATAAACAAATTGATAACTGTTTAAAGTCAGCTGCTCGGACTGATTCTCAGTTGCAGTCTAGTACTGATTTTGATGTTGCTATAGCTAAAGATGTTTTTTCTGTTTCTCAGAGGCTGGAAGCACTGGAAAATCAGTCGCGAGCCTGTAATTTACGTTTCTTAAATTTCCCTTGTACGCATTTATCTCCTGAAATATTACTGGGGAAATATGCTTCTGAAGTATTGCATTCAACAGGGGATTTGCAAACTGTTCATATGTACTATCTTTTGGCGGTTTCTGCTCCTGCTAAACAAACTGAGGGAGCTTCGGCCCCCTCTGTTTGTTCTGTGGATCAGAATTTAACTGCCTTTCTGGAGGATACTTTGGATGTTATTTTTAAGCGTAATACCTTGGTGGTAAGGTTTGGGTCTGAATCCGCTAAACTGTGAGTTTTGAGAGCTTTCTTTAAGTATAAAGATGTTGCCTTTTGCGGATCCAAACTCCAGGTTTTTCCTGATGTCTGCCGAAGTACTCAGTCACGGCGCAAGCAGTTTTTGTCCTTGAAATCTCGTGTTGTGGCATTGGGAGCTACTTTTTTTTTAAAGTTCCCTTGCCGCTGGGGGACATACATATGTATATACTGATGTGAAAGCTTTACAATGTTTTCTTGGTGAGAGGGAGGTCGGTGAAGATCTTGAGGGGGAATTGACGTAAATTTTTGGCTCCCTATTATGGGGTTTTGATACTCTTTAATTACTTTCTCATTTCTATGCATTGTATATTTTTCTCTTCCTTAATGTGGTATTGTTGAATTTCTATTCATTTTTTATTTCAAATATGTTTGTATTGTTATCATTTTCTTGTATGGCTATGTATTTGGAAAATGCTTAAATAAACAATTCAAATAAGAATAATAAGTAATGAAAGTGATATATCTGTACAGGTAGCTACATGGGAACCTATACTGGTACCATCTGGAGTATTATACACAAGGTACCCCATGTACAGCAGATAGTGTAGGCAGTGTGAAAGGGCAGCCACACATCTGCAGTGTCTGCCACCAGGAGACATGACTGATGTAGTGACAACATTCCCTGGGCTATTCCACGTGGCACACACCCCTACCAAGGCCAGGATGCATGAGAATTGAGAGAGTGGTGATATAACTGGGGTCTGGCTACCTGGTGTGATGGCACAAGACCCACTCCCCTCATGCCCACACAACCCTGACTGGGGGAACAATGCCACAAAGCTGGCTGTGGGAGGGCAGACATGGTTGCCCCACAGATAGTGGATGTAGACAGATTGAAACACCCCAGATGGGACAGGTGTAGCTAGTGTAAAGAATGTCAGTACCTAGATAGGTATGTCTCACATGCCATAGCTAGAAAGCCCTACAACAGCCACAGCGCCCACCACTGATCACATCCATAGCACCACACAGACACATGTGATAGATGGCTCTTGCCCAGTGGGGCTTACAATCTATTTGGCACAGACAGCACAGCAGCTATGATCAGGATATGTGCAGGGGGAATGGACTGGAAACATAAAGGAACCTAGGCGGATCAGACCACAAAGTGGCTGGGGGATGCCCAGCTGGGATCTGAGAGGGTCCAGGGAAAAAGCATACCTGACAGACTTATGTATTGTGTCCCAGGAATATGGAGCAGCAGGGTGAGGTCAACGATGTATGGATATGGCTGTAGAAAAGAGAGGCACAGATAGAGGCAAACAGGCAGAAAAGCAGTGTTCATGTGAAGGGCTGTAGGGCGAGATATGATCGGTATGGGAACTCAGAGTAGCAGAATGTGTGCACATATAGTCCAGAGGCACAGTAGGGGCCCAGCATGTGTTGCCCAGCAATCGTAGGCAGTCGTCATGGACCTGCATCTCTTGGGGTATGTAGACCTGGTGAGGGTCCATTCCAAGCCAGCTAAGGCGTGTCTGTAGCGATGACTAGGGTGGGAACCACTGGGCTGCCCTGAATGCAACATACCATGTGATTCAAGGAATGTCCCAACATACATGTTTTATTTATTTATTTGTTACATTTCTATACCGCCCCTTCCAGAGATCAGGGACAGTTTACAAGGAACCAAAAACATGTTACATAGAACAGAAGTGAACTTTTTACATAGAACAGAAATAAAACTTTTTACATAAAACTTGGGTTGAGGGTAGGGATAGTGATTTGGGAATTTAGGAATGTACTAGGTAGGGTTTAACTATATACAGGCAGTCTTACCTATGTGTGGACAGGTTTTTCCTTAGCTCTTGTCCTGGTTGTATTAGCTGATGGGTTGTCTTGGTGATGTGTGTGTGTTCGGGTGCGGGGCATTTGCTCCATAGTGCAGGGTGAAAAGGTGGGTTTTGAGTTGCTTTCTAAATTCTTTGAGGTCTTTGATTGCATGGATGTGTAGTGGGAGGGAGTTCCAGATGCTGGGGCAGAGTATGTGAACGCTCTGGAACTGGTGGCATGTTTTGTTTTGCGGATGGAGGGTGGGATAGTTAAGGAGTGAAGAACATTTTTCCTATGGGATCTGGTGATTCAGGGGCGAGGAGGAGGGTTGAGAGGAAGGATAGGGCAATATTGTTGATAGGTTTGAAGGTTGTTATGTAGAGCTTATACCGTATCCAACTTTCTATTGGGAGCTAATGTAGGCCATATAGTAGGGGTGCGATGTGGTCGGTTAGTTTGGCTTTGCAGGTCACTCTAGTGGTGATGTTTTGCATTTGTTGGAGTATGTGAAGGCTCTTTGCCGGGAGACCCTGCAATAGGCTGTTGCAGTAGTTGAAGTGGGGGGTAATGATGGATTGAATGACTGCTCTGAAGTCATTATCTTCTAGGATGGGCCTTAAATGTTGTATGGACTTCAATTTGAATGTTGACATTTATAATCTTGAACACCATATAGGTGTAAACTGGGCCTAACTAGTGCTCCTACAAGGCATAAAGGGGACTGATATGGTCCAGGCTGCTGCAGCTGTAATATCCCATAGGTTCTACTGTCTACTGTGCATTAACACACTGCTGTCTGTGAAGGGCAGGCTAGGAGAAGCACGTTCTATATGAGGGGTGTGGCGTCAGTGGGTACAGCGTGGGGATTGGCAAGCTCAGACATGTCTAACGTTCCAGAATACGTTGTTCATGGGGACATCAAAAAACATTCCCAGTGTCTGAGGCAGGAGGGTGGCTGAATAGTGCCTGCACGTGCTCTGCAAAACATGGGCCCTGGTTCCACCATCACATGCAGACCTGTAGAAGCGGAGCAGGTGAAAATGGTACCCGTGTCTGATATAGACATGTCTGTAGGCTGGACATGCACATAATGCAAACATAGCATGATATGTGACCAGGGGTACCATGGTCCCACCCAGGAACACCCCTCGGATTGCCCACACCACCCCTCTGGGAAATGTTAAGATGATATACCCCCTAACAGCAATGAGATGCCTAAGAGGGCACATCCATGTGAAAGGCAGTCCACACATGTTACTGCTACAGTTGTCATGTGGGGCAACCTCTGAAACAACCCCCCATATCTGTCAGTGAAGATGTGTGCTACCAACCATTTATGCCAATGTCACAAATACATGGATAAAGAGAATGCACAGAGACTGAAGTGTGCACTATAACTGTGAATGTAGCCACCATAATCATGGCTCAAGCCTACTACGCAACCCTACAATTTTCAACTTAAACTTTTTTTTTTTTTGTCGGATCGTTTGCCGTGAATAGGGAACCTTCCCTCTCCTGTAGCAAACCCTCCTTTTTTCTCTTTTAATAAAAGAGCATGTTCACCCTTTTTTTATATATATACTACTGAGGCAGAATTACAAAATAATCCTCAGTACATTACAAGCACCATGTTCATGAATGATATATGAGCGGAGCAACTTAACTCAAAGTCCTGGGTCATCAGTTAAAACGCCTCCATATCATCTCCAACCAAGTCAGCATTTGTAATTCTGTTTCAGTAGTATATATATATATATATAAAAAAGGGTGAACATGCTCTTTTGTTAAAAGGAGGGTTTGCTACGGGAGAGGGAAGGTTCCCTACTCATGGCAAACGATCCGACAAAAAAAAAAAAAAGTTTAAGTTGAAAATCGTAGGGCTGCATAGTAGGCTTGAGTTATCTCTTATTTATGTATTAGTATGAAGTGGGATAACATTCACAGTTCCATAAATAAAACCATAATCATGGCAGCACATAAAATAGTCCATGGGGGTAGGCCACTGAAAATGTATGCCAATGGCAGAGACAGGTATGTGGGTGATAGGTCACCTGAAAACCACAGTAGAATCATCTGCCCCAGACCGAAAGGGGACCTAATGTCTGTTGTTCCCCCAGATGAGATATGTATATATCTAAAAGAAATGTTCCCCACAGATGTAAAGTAACCCAGGCCAATGTTGGAAAGTCATGAAATATATGTATGTCAATTGGCAGTGGTGGAAGGACACCCAATGTTTAATTATCCAATCATGATGCCAGAGAACAATGTTGTCCAGAGCTGTGATATAGATAAGCGGAACCGCTGGAGAGATGTCCAAGGTATGACTGCAGCGAGGCAGATGTAGAGTGGCATTATCTGTCTGCCATATGTGGAGCCACACAGTAGAGGTTAGTAGAAGCGAACTCCACCCATGCACCATCCAGATTGTGTCATGGTGGTCAGATACACAGATGAGTGTGTTCTAAAGACAACAATGGCCCTCTGTGTGTAACCCATGCAGGCCCAGATGAATGACAGCTGTGGATGCAAAGAGCTAGCACAGGGGCTGGCCTGACACAGCGCATATCTGACCAGACCCAACACTGTTGGCCCATGGAAACGCCAATGGCTAGAGGTATGGGACTAGTTGCTGTACGAGGCACCACAGCAACTAGTCCCATACCTCTAGCCATTGGTCAGATACACAGATGTATGTGTTCTAAAGACAACAATTGCCCTCTGTGTGTAACCCATGCAGGCCCAGATGAATGACAGCTGTAGATGCAAAGAGCTAGCACAGGGGCTGCTCTGACCTAGCGCATATCTGACCAGACCCAACACTGTTGGCCCATGGAAATGCCAATGGTTATAGGTATGGGACTAGTTGCTGTGCGAGGCACCACAACACCTACATACCTGTCCACGAGGGGTGATACCTGCCAACCATGAGCAGAGTATGATGCTGGCAATGCAAGCTATTGCTACTGGCAGACATGCACATTACAAAGTGAATGTGTAGCACACTGGAAAGAGCACTACCTCAGAACCAGACAATTAGGGGTTTGTGACCTACCACCACCCAATGTAAGGATGTAACATCCATAGCACCACACTATGCCAAATATAAGGCACACGTGTCTGACCACAGGGATACACCACATGCAGCAACCATGTCAGAGCAGGGCCAGAAAACATCAGCGCAACAAGAAAATGTGTTCAGAACAGCTATCACTGGCCAGCAAGCAAGACTTGAGGCCATGAATGGGTCACAGTGCCACCAGTGTCCCAAGGCCTGTGGGAGCCCAAGGGTACACATACCCTGAGCACAGACAGAAGCCTCAGCACTCTGTGGAGAGTGCAGAGGCAGGGTAACTGGCACAAGAGCAGTTGTGGACATAGCCCCAGGACAAGGCCTGATTTTTATCGCAGAGGATATGGGTCCAAGCAGACCCACATGAGAGGAGGATGTGACAGTTGTCACAGCATGGACAGATACCCCATGCATGCGGTGATTCTGGCAAATGCCCCAGCAGAGGGGACACTGGCCAACAGACCAATGCCACACATACCAGGAACCTGTGCTGGATAGTGTATGGCTGCCACGGGCATAGCAATGTGTGAGTCCCTCCTATTTGTTTCCTTAGTCTGGCACCTCAGCTGAGACCTGTCCATCTTGGGAGACCCTGCCAGTAGTTAAGCTACTTATAGCTTAGCCCTCAGCACACAGATGCACGGAAGATCTTACAGTACGAGAAGTGCAAACCAAGTGAAGGCAATGTCAGGTAGCACATACTAATGCTTGTGCTGAGTTCTATGTTGCCTCTTGGCTCTGCTAGAGGAACTGCTACAAGCTGTGCTCTCAGTTTCATCTCGTTTAAATGTTTGCCTGCCCCTGATAAAGGCTGACTAGCTGAAACTTGGCCAGGTCAGGCCATTGATTAAAGTTCTTTTGATATGCTTGTGTGCCTCCTGCTTGCTGTTTGTTTTGTGCCTTTTGAATTAATGCAAAATGCAATGTGTGCCTTCGAGTCAGTCCTGACTCCTGGCAACCCAGAAGCTCCTGGGTTTTCTTGGCAGTGTCACCGGAAGTAGATTGCCAGGCCTTTCTTCCAAGGCAATGGAGGGTTAAGTGACTTGCCCAAGGCCACAATGAGTGCTAGTGGGAATTAATAGCATGTCTAAATGTGAATGCATAGTTTTCCTGGTTTTTAAAAGCAGAAGTATGAACGTATTTCTGTTTTGACAATACAGTAAACCCCCCACAATGAAAAGTACACATGGAATTTTAACACAATGCAGCTATAAAATAAACCCCATATGTATTACTTTGGCAACACACATACAAATTATCATGCCAATTAAGTCTCCTGAATGTGAATCTTGAGCCACTTTAGTAAACATTTTTAAAATGAGTATATTGGATAAGATTTTAGAGGTATTACTTAGCATGCAAATATTGTGAAACTGTAAATAATTCGGAACAATTATTATTTTTAGGAAATTAAATATTTACTAGTATGGTTAATGCAGACATTCTTTTCAGTATTGCACATTAATCAGAATGTTGTTTGGCTTTGCAAGTGTTCCCTCAAGTCAAATATATCGTCAGAGTAATTTTTTCTCCTTTGCCACATGTTTTCAAAACACCTTAGCTGGCTACAGAAAAAGAACAAATTAGTCCATATCAGATGGAGCATTTGGTTCCATTTCACTAAGGGCCCGATTCTGGGATGCAGCCCTGCAAGCCGTCCAGGCCCAATTCCCCCTCTGGCAGCACCACCCCCTTAAGTCCTGAGCATCACGATGGGGAGAGCCAGCGGGTGGCGGGAAGGGGCAGGATTGGGACGGAGCGGGGGCAGGCCAGCCTGGCAGGAAGTTCAGGGCTGATTCAGATCATGGCCCTGTATGTCCTGCCGGGGCCATGGGGATGTGCTGCTCATCCTACCTCAAAGGTGGAATAAGCAGCACAAAACTGGCGATCGGGCCAGGGATTTCTCCCCCCCCCCCTAGGGCCGGGGCTGGGGGTCCCTGCTGCCTGATCCAGGCCCCAGCAGGCCAGCCATGGGTCAGACGGTGAGAAAAAGGGAGGATGAAGCTGTGGGAGGTGGGGAGGATGTCCCTGTAGGTGACAGGGGCATGCTCGGACATCCTCAGGCCCAATTCAGGTTACCACAGGAACATTTTGTTTCCGTGGTCCAGAATTGGGTCCAAATGGGCCCATCTCGCTTGGGGCTGTCCGGATGTCCTGGACATGCCCCTACCTGAATCAAGCTCTACGAGGGTTATTTTAGAAGCCCTGTTTGTGATTTTGCACCTGTGAAAATGGCTATTCACATGTCCAAATTACATCCATGTCCAAACATCCATTTTAGAAAGGGCCAAATTTATACTTGTCTATCCCGATCATGTCCATATCACAAGAGTGTATGTTGGAAGCATGTTGAGAGAGTGGTTTGTATGAAGCTACAAGAAACAGGTGTATCTACTGTTTCAAAGGGAGTTTGATGGAAATTATCCACATCTGTATTTATATCAGCTCTCTGGAATGTTTAGATGTTTAGAAAATGTTCATTTTGGCCAACCCTTTACAGGATGGAATAGTGGAGATATTTCCCTCAACCCTGCAATGTTCATTTTCCCATCCATATGTTACTTCAGTAGACACTGCAGCATCTAAAATTTCTGAAGAGCGGTAGGGATACAGATCTACAAAAGGGATAGGATGCAGGTGCATGTGCTGACATTTTTGAAGTGCATGTTCTTAAGTGCCAGCATACACACACACTAGTTGCCTACATTCCCTCATCGAAATTTCCCACATGTACTGTATGTTTCTAAAACTGTGTCCCTCACGGCACATGTCTGCACCATCACTATATGTGGCGGTACTTTCTAGTCTATTCATGGAGTGGAGGAGTAGCCTAATGGTTAGAGCACTGGCTTGGGAACCAAGAGACAAGGGTTTAATTCACACTTGCATTCCTGGTCTCTGTTGCCTCAGTAAAAGTCAGGTTATCAATGTCCCTGTTTAATGTACATTACCAAGTTTAAGTTACAATGTAAACTGTTTTGGGGTGGAGCCTGGCTTTTGGTCCAGATAGAAACATAGAAACATAGAAATATGATGACAGAAAAAGACCACATGTCCTATCTAGTCTGTTCTTCCATAACAACTACAACAGTCCCCTTTTTACCTTTAGAGATCCTCTGTGTTGGTCCCATGCTTTTTTGAATTCAGTTACTGTCCTCATCTCTACCACCTCCACTGGGAGACTATTCCACAGATCCACTACTCTTTCCGAAAAGAAATATTTCCACATATCACTCCTGTATCTATCTCCCTTCACCCTCATCCCATGTCCCCTCGAAGCAGAACTTGCTTTCAACTGAAAGAGGCTCTCTCCCTGAACATTTATGCCACGGAGGTATTTAAACTTAAAAATCATATCACCTCTATCCCGCCTTTCCTCTAAGGTGTACATATTAAGATCCTTCAGTCTGTCTTCATATGCTTTATAATGAAGACCACTAATCATTTTAGTAGCCACCCTCTGCACCGACTCCATCCTGTTCACATCCTTTTGAAGGTGCGGTCTCCAGAATTGCACACCATACTCCAAATGAGGTCGCACCAAAGACTTATACAGAGGCATTATCACCTCCTTTTTTCTGCTAGCCATTCCTCTCCGTATGCACCCAAGCATCCTTCTAGCTTTTGCCATCGCCTTTTCTACCTGTTTAGCTACTTTAAGATCATCAGACACAACCACGCCTAGGTCCCGCTCTTCTTTAGTGGACAAAAGTACTTCACCCCCTATACTATATTGCTCCCTTGGATTGCTGCAGCCCAAATGCATGACCTTACATTTTTTAACATTAAATCCCAGCTGCCAAATTTTAGACCATTCTTCAAGCTTAGCTAGATCCCTCCTCATGTTATCTACACCTTCCTTGGTGTCTACTCTATTGCAGATTTTGGTATCATCCGCAAAGAGGCAAACCTTACCTGAAAGCCCTTCCGCTATATCACTAACAAAGATGTTAAAAAGAATCGGACCAAGGACAGATCCCTGGGGCACACCACTGATAACATCCTTCTCCACAGAGTGAGTTCCATTTACTTGTACTCTTTGTCGCCTCCCACCCAACCAATTTCTAACCCAAGCAGTAACTTTAGGCAGGGCCGGCCCGTCCATTGAGCGAGAATGTTTTTTGCACAGGGCCCCGCGTTTCAGGGGGCCCCACGCAAAAAACATTCTAATCCAAAAGTAAAATTTAAAAAAATTTTAAAAAGCTGTCTGCTGCCGCTTCCGGGGCCGCCGCAGCAGAATCGAGTGTGCCGCGGGGCCCCCCCTGTGCCCGGCAGAGCCTTCCCTCCCCGGTATCAGCTCTCTCCAGCTGCAGTCACACGCGCCGGTTTCAGAGTGCGAGAGGAGAGTTTCTCCCTCGCTGCTCTGCTAAGCCCGCGGGGGCTGATGGGAAGTTCCCATCAGCCCCCGCGGGCTTAACAGAGCCGCGAAAGGGAAACTAGTCCCTTCGCGCTCTGAAAGCCGGCGCGTGTGACTGCAGCTGGAGAGAGCTGATACCGGGGAGGGCTCTGCCGGGCACAGGGGGGGGGGGCCCCGCAGCACACTCTATTCTGCCGCAGCGGCCCCGGAAGTGGCAGCAGACAGCTTTTTAAAATTTTTTTAAATTTTACTTTTTTTCTTTTAAATTTTCCCTGGGCTGGGCTGGGGGTTAGGAGTGGTGATGGGTGATGGGTGATGGGCGCTGGGGGAGGGGGGGGGTTAGGAGTGGTGCTGGGTGCTGGGGGGGTTAGGAGTGGTGATGGGCTATGGGGGGGATTTAGGAGTGGTGATGGGCTATGGGGGGGCTTAAACTAAAAATTGGGTGATGGGGGATTAGGACTGGAAATGGGCTGGTGGGATTAGGACTGGAAGTGGGTTGATGGGGGGTTAGGACTGATAATGGGCTATGGGGGTCTTAAACTAAAAATTGGGTGATGGGGGATTAGGACTGGAAATGGGCTGGTGGGATTAGGACTGGGAGTGGGCTGATGGGGAGGTTAGGACTGGTAATGGGCTATGGGGGGCTTAAACTAAAAATTGGGTGATGGGGGATTAGGACTGGAAATGGGCTGGTGGGATTAGAAATGGGCTGAGTGGAGGGGAGCTAGGATTTAACATGGGCTGATGGTGGGGCTAGGAAAGGACTAGAAATGGGCTGTTGGGAGGCTGGTATTGGAAATGAGCTGATGAAGGGACTCGGATAGGACTGGAAATGGATGGGGGAGCTAGGACTGGAAATGGACTGATGGGGGGCCAGGACTGGAAATGGGCTGATGTGGGGACTAGAAGGGAGCGGATACTGGGTGGGGCTGGAACTAAAAGGGAGCTGATGTTGGGGGAGATTAGAAGAGGATGGGGCTGGGAGAGTGAAATGGAGAGGGGAAAAATATTTTGTGTGGGAGGGAAGAAAAATGTACAATTGGCCGGGTATTGGGAGAGACTAAGTGGGGATTGAGGATGGAGGGGTAAAATTTGAGTGGATGAAATAGGAATGAGGAAAGAGCAAAAGGAGAAAGATTATTATGTCAAAGCAGATGTAGAGAGAGAATGGAAAAAAACTAGAAGAGAAGAAAGGACAAATGGACAGCAGACGATGGAGAGATAGCAGAAGACACAAATAAACCAGAAGAAAGTGGCTGGAACAATTGCAACTGAAAAAAATGCACAAAAGGTACAAAGATATCTCTTTATTTTGAATTTATTAACTGGAATATGTCAGCTCTGGGAAATGTGCATCATTAATGTCTGTGCTTTGTTTAGTACAAGAGGAAATTAATTTATAGTTTTATTTCTACATTGTTGTTGTACATTCCAAGTTTGGCTTTTAGGGTTCCCAGTTTAATTATTGTCTTCCTGTTTTTAAATTGTGATTCCTTGTTTGGTGATGGTCTATGTTCTGCATGTGTAACTGAGCTGAGGTATTCTGTTTATGTAATTCCTATTTGACATTGTCACTTGTTCTCTTTCCCCAGTAGGTCATGTATTGTTATTCTCTGAAATGTATTGGTTTAATATTTGCAGTGTTGCCTTTTGATAGGTAGGGTATGGTGCTTTATGAGTCCTGGTAGTGCTGTTAGGATACGGTGGGTTTGCTATGGGTTCTAAATGGGCAGTGTTTGTAGTAGTTCCTAATGTGCCTGGCGGTTGGCACTTAATTATAGTAATGTAGAAATCTTTGTCTTTCTTTATCCATACACTCATGAAGAGGCATGTTTACTAAAAGTTAGTGTATGGTAACATTATGCAAATATTTATGCAAATGAGGCCCCTTATGCAAATGAGTCCCCGCACCGAGTCTCCGCACATGGCCCCGCACCCCCCTTGGGCCGCCCCTGACTTTAGGGTCCATCCCTAGGGTGCTCAGTTTGTTTATAAGTCGCCTGTGAGGAACAGTGTCAAAGGCTTTACTGAAATCTAAATACACCACATCTAGGGCTTTCCCGCCATCCAACTCCCTGGTCACCCAGTCAAAGAAATCAATCAGATTTGTCTGACAAGACCTGCCTCTGGTGAATCCATGCTGCCTCGGATCCTGTAATCCGCTGGACTCCAGAAACCTCACTATTTTCTCTTTCAGCAGCGTTTCCAATAATTTACTCACCACCGAAGTTAAACTAACCGGCCTGTAGTTTTCAACCACATCCTTACTTCCGCTTTTGTGTAAAGGCACCACATGAGCCTCTCTCCAGTCCTTTGGCACCACTCCCGACGCCAACGAGGCATTGAAAAGGTCAGTCAGTGGAGCTGCTAGAACGTCCCCAAGTTCCCTCAGTATTCTCGTGTGTATCCCATCCAGTCCCATCGCTTTGTCTACTTTAAGTTGAGATAGTTTCTCACGAACACAGTCTTTTGAAAATTGTTCATGATGTCCTTTGCTTCTGTTCCTATTTGTGGGTGTTTTCTGAGGTCCTGCTCCTGGTTCTTCATCTGTGAACACAGAACAAAAATATTTGTTAAGCAATTTCGCTTTATCCTTATCAGCTTCTACATATTCCTCCCCTGCACCCTTGAGTTTGATAATACCACTCTTGCCCTTCCTCTTCTCACTAATATATCTGAAAAATGTCTTATCTCCCCATTTTATTGCATTGGCTATTTCCTTCTCCTTTTGAATCTTTGCCTTCTTGACTACTTTGCTAGCTTCTCTAAGTTTTTACAAATACAGATGCCTGTCTTCCTCTCTCTGTGATCTCTTGTATTTCATGAAGGCTTCTCTCTTTTTCTTCACTTTTTCAGCTGCTTCTTTCGAAAACCATAGCGGTCTCCTTTTCCTTTTACCTATATTTACCATTTTAACAAAAAGATGGACGTGTAAGAGCAGTGCTCCGGAGGGCAACAGGCAGAAATCCTGACTTCTGCAGTCTTTAGTTCCTACCTACTTCATATCATTCGATCCCGGATATGTCAGGCCCCAAACTGATGCGGTTGGATTACCAGGTATCTCAAGGCGCCAGCACAAAGAGAACCAAAATGGAACCTCTCTCTCCTCACAAGATGGCGGTCATCCGTGATTTTCCGGAGACCTTGCAGGAGCTCCTGGCTGAGATCCGGGCAGTCAAAGACTTGGTCAAATCTAATGGAGAGTCGCTATGTGCAATTCAGGAAGATATCAATGCCTTGAGAACTTCTTTGGAGTCAATTACGGCTCGCTTGGAGAAGGTAGAGAACATGGTGGCATCGCATGGGGAAAGGCTTAAGGTAATTGAGAAGCAGGTTAAGCTGATTTGATCACTGCAAAAAGAAGTGGAAGACAGTAACAATCGATCTCGGAGGAATAACATAAGAATACTGGGAGTTCCTGAGGGAGCAGAGGGCCCTGATATGGTATCCTTTCTGCAGGCCATGCCATTCGATATCGAGCATGCCCATCGAGTGCCTACTCAGCCCGTGGCCACAGGCAAGCATCCACGCCCAATTATCTTGAAAGTCTTGCTGTTTCAGCAAGTATCGCAAATAATGGGAGCAGCCAGAGCACTTTCAACTTTGGAATATCAGGGACACAAACTCCTGTTTTTCCCAGACTTCACTAAAGCGACGGTGGATCGGAGAAAACGTTTTCTAGCGCTGCGTCCACGCTTTTTACAACTGCAGGCCCAGTTTGGGCTGTTCTATCCTGTCTGCATGAGAGTCATGCTGCACAACTAGACCAAGACTTTTGTTGATCCAGGGGAGTTGTATGCATTTTTGGAAGACAAGGAGGTGGCGGTGATGTGGTGAAATCTACCATGCAGTTCTTATTTGCTAAGTTCTACGGCGCTTGCTATCATGTGCGTTTGACTGGTTTGACTGGTCTGAGGTTGTATAGTAGAGAATTATCCACGCAGAAGTGACATTTAATCATGCAGTATTGTTATACACTGGGACATTCAATCTGTCTCTTTTGAAGGAGCTCCAGGATACTATCCTGATTAAGAAGTTTCTCCTGTTGTTTCTCTCTTTCTTCTTTTTTGTTCTACGTTGTCTGTGATGTCTAAGGCAGTTGAGAGAATAATGGGGCTTGGAAGAGCAGGATGGCCCTTCTTTACTAGGTTGGGGTCTTCTAGGTCATACACTGATTTGATGGGGGCTGCCCTGCCATGTCACTTGTGTCTTGGGTTTGGGTACATTGTCTCCATTCTTGTTGTGGGAGGTGGGCAAGATGTGATATTTTAAGTGACAAAGAAGTGGGAATTACTAGATTATTTTGTCCTCCATGTCTGTCTTGTCCTGGTGAGCTCACCCGCTAAGTTGTGTGTGTTTTATAGCCCCCCTGGGTTTGGTGGTCTTGGTGTTTTGTTTTTCAGAATTATGTGTTCTTTCTGTGAGCGATCATGTGCAGGGGCTAGGACTAACTGGTGGCTTTTTCTTTTGGGTTTTCTTTTCTGGGCTATAAGTGCAGCTAACACCCTGAGGGCATTTAAGGTGTTGTTCTAAAATGTAAAACTATATGCTACAAGTTGGTATGTTTTTGCAACATTTGACTGGCAATTTGTGTTATATTGTCAATATGTCTTCCTTTAAGATAATTTCACTGAATGTTAAGGGCATCAACAATCCCATTAAGAAGAAATAGATTCTTCTGTACGGTAAGAAAGAAAGTACTGACATCTTGCTGTTACAGGAGACACACTTGAATATGAAGGAGTCGTTAAAACTAGTTATAAAATCCTTTTCACTAGTGGCTTTTTCTGCTGCCCATCATAAGAAAAATGGGGTAGCCATTTTAGTGAGGAAAGCTTTATCCCCCACGGTTATTCAAACCAGGTCTGATACTGATGGGCGGTGGACAATGGGGGTCATTAAAATTGGATCCATTGAACTGGCCTTAATTAATATTTATGCTTCTAACATTGATTGCCCTACTTTTTCTGCTACATTGCGGCCTTGGCGCAGGAGGTGTCCAGATATCCGACTGTTCTGGGGGAGACTTCAACCTCGTCCTAGACCCATTGGTAGATAGAAGTCCAGTGAGAACCATTAGGGTTCCCAAGGCTCACCCAGTTCTTGTATCTCTAATGCAGGAATTGGGCCTGATAGACATATGGCGGTTGCAACACCCTTCTGACAAAGAATTCACTTTCTTTTCTCCTCCTCATAACTCATTATCACGTATAGACTTTTTCCTAGTCTCCAAGGGATTTTGTTCTAGAATCAGTGAATCCAACATTCATGCAGCTCACATCTCTGATCATTCTGCAATCTCATTCACCCTATTTGACTCAACAAGCTATCAATCTCACTCACGTTGGCAATTTGATAGGACTCTTCTGACCAGTCCAGAGTTTCGTGAGATCATCCTAGTGGCTATAAAGGAGTATTTTCAATGTAATTTACCTCAAGAGTCCTCAGGGTAGGCATAGTGGGAAGGTTTCAAAGCTAGTATGCGGGTCACGATTACCGGTTTTGCTATAAAGCAGGCCAAACAGCGTAAAGCAGAACTTGGTGCACTAGATAAGCAGATTAAAGCAGGAGAACGCATTTTATGTCAGAAAACTGATCCTAATATGCTGATAAGATTGCAACACCTTAGATTTAGATATAACTCGATTTTGACCACTGAGGCTTCACAGGATTTTCAAGGGCAGAAAGGACGATACTACTTGGAAGGTAACAGAGCTGGACGGTTGCTAGCTAACTTGTTAAAGGTTTGTAAGGAAGCTTCATGCATCACAGCTTTAAGGGATCCTCAGGTGCAACAATTGATTCTCAAGGACCCTGACATTGCAGAGACCTTTTGCCAGTTTTACGCTCAGTTATACTCCCTAGAGATAGATTTCTCTGAGAAGGAGTTTGATAGAGTACTAAATAATATTCAAAGGCTGGTATTAGACCAAGAAGCTGCTGCGGATTTAGATAAGCAGATTACAGTCATGGAAATTATTCAGGCTAGTGACTCCACGCAAGTGGGCAAGGCTACTGGACCAGATGGCCTTCCGGTTGAATTCTATAAAACTTTTTCCAAAACCTTAGGGCCATATCTTCAACAATATTATGGACTTCTTCTGGAGAATATGACACAGACTGGAGCTTTTGCCTCTGCAAACATTGCTGTTCTTGAAAAACCTGGGAGAGACCCTCAATTAGCAATTATTGACCAATTTCGTTGTTAAACGCAGATTATAAAATCTTTGGGACCAACTTAGCTGGTCGTCTTTCCAAATTGATCCCTTCTTTGATTCACCCGGACCAGTGAGGCTTTACTGAGGGATGCTCCACAGCTGATAATACCAGAGTGCTTTGTCATGTTTTGGAAGGTGTGGAGGAAATAGAGGACTCTCTTGTGAGACTCTCGCTAGATGCAGAGAAAGCGTTTGATCGGCTAGAGTGGCCTTTCCTGTTTGCTGTTCTGAAGTGGTTTGGATTTGGTGAGGGTTTCTGCAACCTAACCAAACTTATATATGCGAGACCAAGTGTTAAAATTTCTGTGAATGTGACTCAGTCTAGAGAATTTCTTCTTGGGTGTGGTACCCGTCAGGGTTGTCCTCTTTCTCCTATTCTTTTCAATCTGGCCTTGGAACCTCGGTCCCTATTGATAAGGCAAAACCTCACAGTTAAAAGTGTCTCTATTGCTGGCATGGAAATTAAACTATCTGCATATGCCGATGATCTGCTGCTTTTCACTACGCCTAGCTCTATACCGGACATTTTAGAATTGATCTCGCCAGTCTATCTTTCTTGGTGGGGGTCATCTTGAAGTTATAAAAATGGCTATCACTCCTAAAGTGAATTATGTGCTAAAAACGTTACCAGTTTTTCTTACAAGTAAAATTTATCGTCAAATTGAAAGGATTCTGGTTCAATTTTTATGGAAAAATAAACCGCCAAGAATTTCTCTTAGGAAACTTAAATCTAAAAAGAGGAGGGAGGGGTGAATTTCTCAGACTTTCAGGCCTATCACTGTGCGTTTTTGCTAAAGCAAGGTTCACGATGGGTGGAGGGGGCCGTAGGTATACTCCCAGTATGGCTGGAACTAGAAGAGAGATTAAGTGCTCCTTTCCCCTTAAATCTCCTTCCTGGCATGGTGTCTTTTAAGAGGTTGAAGTCTCATAGGGTTATATTGGACACTCAGAAGGCTTTTCAACAGCTAGTAAATGCAATTCCTAAAGAGGATTGCCTTTCGAAACAAATACCCATCTGGCATGGACCTTTTTTAAAAATCAATCAAAGTTCATTCACATGGCAACAATGGTTTAGCAGGGGCATTTGGAGCGTGGGCCAACTGATAATGGATGGCAAGTGGAAATCTTTTGCCTCTCTACAAAGTGAATTTGATTTGCTTAAGTCCCTACACTTTCAGTGGTTTCAGCTGAGGCATTGTATAGAAAACTCCCATTTGGATATTACATCATTATCTAATGACTGGGGGTTGTTGAATAGGATAGAGTCAGCGCATATGGCCTCTGGGGTGGCTTCTCATTATTATAAACTGGTGGCCCAGAACAACAGTTCTCAGTCCATCAAAGTTCAACAAATTTAGGAACATGACACTGGGGAAGTTCTTTCTCTGGAAACTTGGACAAAATTCTGGAACAAAATAAATAGGATTTCTCAGTCTGCCTCTGTCTCACATGCTTTGTACTTCTTTGCGCACAGAGCGCACTTTACTCCGGTAAAGGTTGCTAGGTGGGATAAGGAAGATGGGAATGAGTGTTGGTCTTGTCGGGGAGATGTCGGCACTTTGAGACATGTGGTGTATGATTACCCTAACATTCAGTCTTATTGGGTTTCAATATGGAATCACATTCAAGAGGTGCTGGGATTTAGGGCCACTCTCTCCTGGTTATGTGGTCATTTTTCGGTAAGCAAGTAATCTTGTCGTTACACAGGGATTGTCAGTTTTTATTTGACTTCATGTTGGGAGTGGCCCTACATCTCTTTATTTCTAACTGGAAACATCCTGCAGAGCTTAGTTAGCACGAATGGTGGAACCGCTTGTGCTTATGCTGCAAATATGAGCAAATGCCATGGTGTGGTAGAACCTTTGCATCCTCCACTCTTCTCAAGTGGAAACTCCTGCAGAATTACATTTCTAAAGCACGATATGAGATTTAATAAGGGTTATTAGTCACATTTTTGGCTTTATTTTGATTAAGTAGTAGAGTGTTTGATGTTCCATAGCCTTTGTAGGCCTTGCAGGCCTTTAGCTGATTTTCCTTTTTATATGGCCTTTGATGATAGCAAGATGTTGGGATGGACAGGATGGGGTAGGCTGTGAATAGGCTTGTTTTTTTTATTTCATGTTAAAGAGAAGTATTTGCATTTTAATTTTATTATAATTTGTTTTTTCTTCTTTTGTATTTTGTTGGAAAATATAAATAAAGAAATTTTAAAAAAGTAAACTGCTTTGACTGAAATGATAAAGAGGTATAAAAAGCCTGTTAAATAAAATTTTGACAGATACAATTTATGGCGAGGGCAAGGAATCTATTGATTTTAGAATGGACTTGCATATTTCCACCCTTCCCTTTAAAACTGGCATAGAATTTGAGATGTTTTCACTTGGACATTGCAGCAGCCACATGAATGTCCTTTCTCGCTGGAAGGACTGGGTTTCTAGTTCCACAGGTGCTCCTTGTAGTCTTGGGCAAGCCACTTAACCCTCCATTGCCAATGTTCCCTGTAAAATAGTTATCTCCAAGTTATAATTCCCTGTTCAATGTAATTTCAGTTTGTTCAATGTAAACCGCCTTGATATCATGAAAGGCGGTATATAAGAAATGATAAATAAATAAATAAATTCACAGATCTCTAACAAATGAACTCTGGTAAACGAAATGTCGTTGTTAATAAGTAATTCAGGGAAGCAGCACAAACTGGAATTGTTTGCCATTTAGAGGAGAGAAAAGTAATTTATATTGCAAGATTTAGAGGAGAGAAAAGTAATTTATATTGCAAGATTTGGTAGCACATCTGGGTGGATTTTGAGGTGCTTTTGCAATAGTGATGATTGTAGTAAAAGATTTCTACAGACATCCACAAGCCTTGGATTTTTAGCATCCCGCATGGATGTGGAATTTGCTTGAGCTCTTACAGTGCACTCTGATGAACTCAGGGGAAATAATGTGAAAATGTCACAGGATACTACTACGAGCAGCTCATGTTTGCTAAAAAAATCAACTCTATAATAACAGCAGTGAACAGTGTCTCATACTGTAAAGGATTAAGCTTTTGTAAGATTTCAGCCTAGTGGAATATGGAATTTGGATTGAGCTCATCACATTCTTTCTAGAAGCATTTACTATGACATAATGAGTTCTTTTCAAGTTGTCACACCTTTATTGGACCAACACACGAATCATACAAATATGCTGTAGTTAGTGAGTTTTCAAGATTACCCAGAAGTCCCTTTTTCCAATGTAGCTTCCCTGCTTCCTAATGTTCAGTCAGCCAATGAGCAGCAAAAGGGTTTATCATTGAAACTGGAAGATTATTGATACTCATAGAGCAAATCTGTAAGTAAAGAAACACAACAAAAGATATTTTAAGAAAAGGAGCATATTCTTAGTTAAGCAAATATGTTGAGATTTGTAGAAAAGTATGAAAAAGTACTTATCTGAAAGAAAAGTAAAGTAAGGGCCAAATATTCAGTGGCAGTGGCTGCCAAATAAAGAACAGTCAGCGGTGTTTTATGTGTATATTCGGCACTGCTACACTTTCAATATAGTGCCACTGAATATACACGTCACCACTTCCACACATAAATTAGGCCCGCTGTTTTGCTGGTCTAACAAAACTTATCCAGAGAGCAGATACATTTTGCTGTTCCCTGGATAACCTTTATGCCAACCTGTTCCTAAGTGTACTCCTCTTTTCTATGGATAAATGCCAGAGCAAAAATGAATTTAGGTGGCAGCATGTGCTTGACAGTGCTTTTGACACAGTTTGACATAAGTGTCATAAATAAACTAAGCATCCTTGAGATGGGCCTTAAAGTGAATGGTTGGCTTAGAAATTGGTTGATTGGTAGGGGGGAAAGGCATGGGCATAGTTTGGGGGGAGCAAATGGGGCATTTCCCCCACAATTGAGCTACCCTGTAAGCTAGTAGAGCTGAGGCTGCAGTTCGGTCCAGGCATGGGTACCTTCTGCCTCTCTCCCATTACTGCTAGTGTTGGGCCACACAATTGAACTATGTACTGTCTGAACTGCAGGACTACGGTGTCCCAAGAGATTCAAACATCATGGACCCGATCCCGACGTACATCTCCTTTGTACATCCGGGCTGACCCAGACGTTCAAAGGAGATCACGATTCTGATCCCGCGGCCACGTCTAGCCCCGTGGGATCAGAATCGCGAATAAGCCTATACGTGCACAGCCCAACCCCCAATCAAGCCTCCTAAGGCCAGGGTCGGGCTGCAGGGAATTAACTTTGTTCCCCCCCCCCAGCCCCTTCCGCACCCCGAAGAAGACCAAAAGAAACGTCCAGGGATCTTATTCCACCACGGGGGTGGAATAACTTCCCCAGACATTTCGCCAACCCTGGACATACAGGTCCGATTCTGATGTCGGCCCTGAACGTCCAGGGCCTGTGACCGCCCACTGCCCACTTACTCTCCGCCCCTGTGCCACCCCTTTTCCGCCCCCATATAATTTCCCTGCACAACCGGCCTCAGAATGACCCCCACATGAGTTTCAACCAATCCTTTAAGTTTCCTATCAATCCTTTAAGACCCAACTCAAAACCCACCTTTTTCAAGTAGCATTTAACCTCCCTTCCTGGCCCCCCCCCTCCCTCTGCCGCCTCATGATATCACATTGTAATCGTTATTGGTTTTTGTTTTCTTCTCCCTTTTCTTTCTCTTCTTTCCTATTATTTTAACTGGCGTTCCTTTTCCTTTTTCTGCAGCCCTATTTTTAAATTGTTTTAAGTTTTTATTGTAAACCGCTCAGATGCCCGTGGTGTTGGGCGGTATAATAAGTTTTAAATAAACATAAACATAAACATAACCACAGGGCCTGTGCGGTTCAATCTACAAATGTCAGTACTTTCACATGTAAGTTGCTGCTTTTCCTGCATTTATTTTTCTCATGTGTAGATTTGTAAAATGGCTTCACTAGCTCCACATATTGGCACATACACATTCACACATGCACGTCCTTATTGGTGTTTTAGAAAAGGCTCCACCTTTGGCATGCCTTTTCTAAAATACTGCTGGAATTATGTATATCATGACCTCAACATCTTGATCCTGATCTCCTCGTGCTATCTAAAATGTGCCTTATATATAGTAGATTATAAGATAAGGAAGGAAACGTACACCGTGTCAATTTGCTAAACCTTGGGTCACATGAAATTCATTGAGGATAGTATGAGCAGACCATGAAGAAGACCTAGGTCTGCATATAATATAAGTAAAATGAAATATGTAGGAGAAATCAAAATATGGGTGTTTGTTGAATGAGCAGACATAGAAACCTGTATAAGATTTTATGGAGAGTTTTTTGAGGGCCTTTAGCATATGACCTCTGAGAACTATCCTGACATAGCACAAGATAATTACAGAACTTGACATGATGGTTAAACAAATGCCTTATAATCTGCTAGATGCCAAGAACGTGATGAGGCAACCTAGAGAAATGTTAGAAATGGAAGTAAGAAACTCACAGTGCTAGGGTAAATCTCATAGTGCTGCTGCTCAAATCTGAACGGGCAGAAAGATTTTCCATTGACTTTAAGACAGGTGAAAGGTAATTTTATAATGGGCTTTTCATACATTAAGGCCTCTTTACAGTTTTTACAGTATAAAATTACCCCAGGGTTATGTGCGATGACAAGAAGGCACAGAGGTTTATGTGACTCATGCTCGAGGCCGCGGGCCGGGTCCCGCGGCCGTCAGTAACCTGGGCCCGGGCCCGGCCTCGGCCTCCAGCATGTGACGGGGGGCGGGGGGGGGGTGAGTGAGAGGAGGCCATGCTCGCGGCATTCGAAATCGCTCCGTCATGTTGTCGGAGCGATTTCATTGGCCGCGGGCTGAAGAGGGGGGGCGGGCAGTGTCTGCGAGGAGCCGCGGCCGTCTCCTTCTTGCCGCGACTCCTCGGGAAACGGACGCGTTACGGCGGGTCCGGTGAGTGGGGTAATCGGGGGGTTATCTTGCTCGGGGGGTGCTCCGGGGGCGAGTTTGTCAGGGGGCTCTCTGTGCGGCGGGCGTTTCCGGCGGGAGCATACTTTTCTTTTCTCGACGGGGGTTGGTGGCAGCTTCCGGCTACTTTGCAGGCAGCTAATATGCGGGGGGATCGATCGGGGCAGGAGCACTCTGCCTACCGGAGGGGGGGACCAGGGCGAGGCCAGAAGGAGCCATAAGAAAGGGGGTTTCGGCGGGAAGGGCTGGGGGGAGCTCGAAGGGGTCACGGGGAGTGGGTTCAGCATTGGGGGCCGGAGCAGGCAGTGGGAGTTTGCGGAGGGGGGGCAGGTAGGGGGCGGGGAAGCATGGGACAGGGGCTGGGGAAGCGGGGGTCTCTACCTGCTTCAGCAGCCAGGTTGTGGGGTCCGGGGGGGTGGTGGGCCTCCTGGCTGGGGGTGGGGGGGCCTGGGGGCGGGGGAGACTGATGGGGTGGAGGGGGGGGTTGGGTGAGGGGGTGTTGCAGACGGGAGCATTGCAGTAGGGATCGTGGTGCCGGGGGGCTGGTAGGGGACAGGGGGGAGCGGATGCAGGGGGGGATTGGATGGGCTGGAGGGGGGGGATTTGCTGGGCTGGGGGGGGGGAACGGATGGGTGGGGGGGAACGGGTGGGTGGGGGGGGTTCAGGTCACGGGCGTTTGCCCTGCGGGGGGCTGGCCTGTGCGCCGGGCGGCACGGGAGCCTAGGGGCCCGTGGCGCAGGGGATGGGGAGGCCGGGTTTGCATGGTGGGGAATGGGCGGCCTGGTCCCCGGTGTCGGGGCAGTCGATGGGTGTGGGCCCATGGGGGGGGTGTGGGGGGGGTGGGGGGGAGGGGATGGGTGGGGGGGCCGGTTTCCAGGGTGGCGGAGGGCTGCTTCCCTAGGGAGCGGCGGGCTGGGCAGCCGGGGGGTTGGGGTCCTCGGGGGGGGGGGCATCAGGGGATGGCTTCTCCAGGGGTTGGTGCACCTTCTTCCCCGTGTGTTGGTTCTCCTCCTTCCCCGTGTGTTGGTTCTTCTCTCCCTCTGCAGGTTCCCTGGAGTGCGAGGGCGGCAGCAGGCGGTGTGGGAGTCGGCTCGACGGAGATGTCGCGGAGCTGGTGCCAGACCGATCTGACCTCTGTGGAGCTGGCGGGGTCCACCTCGGTAGTGCGGGGAACAGCGGAGCCGGCGGCGCTAGGTGAGTGTACCGGGAATCCGGTTGGGGGGTGGTGTCGTCGGGTGAGGGTGCGCCGCGGGTACGTAAAGCCTCAGCGCCGTGGATGCACCGGCAGCATCGTAGGCGGAGTGCGTCGTCTTCGTCGTCGTGGTCCTCGGATTCTTCCTCGGCGGCCTCCTCGGTCGGGCCGCGGGCAGGTGAGGGGTCCTCGGCGGTGTGGTATGCGGCGTTGTGGGAGGGGGTTCTGCGCAAGTTGTGGTGGCGGATCATAGAGCGGCGTCACGTCGATATTTTCCGGCGCCTCGAAGGGGGAGACGCTCGGGGGAGAGTCACGAGGAACGGAAGGAGGATGAGTAGGCGGGGGTGCGTATGGTGTCCTGGGACGCCTTCAAGAATTGAACCTGGGGCCTTTTTTCGCGAATGGCGAGTGTAGGGAGCCTGTGGGCCCGCGTCGGTACGGTGAGCTGCAGGCTGAAGCCGACTTCGGTGGGGAGTTCGGGATTGGATGGAGAATTCGGCACTTGTCGAGGGGAATGAAGGAGGTTAAGCGTCGGATGCAAAGGTCGGCCAGGAATGGTGGGGGGGGGGGGCGGTCCGGTTAGGGCCTCGGGAGATGCAGCTTTGCGGGCCTTTCAGTCCTGTTAGCCAGCGGGCCCGGGGCCCGATTCGTGCTGCCCATTTCCGGACTGCAATTTTCGGCGCGCCTGCTTGCTTGGCGGTGCCGGTCACGTGGCCGTTAAGGGTAGTCGACGGACAGTTCAGGGGGCGCCGGCGGCGGGTAGGTGTAGAGGGTAGCGGGGGGGGCTGGCGCCTACCCCCCCTTCGGTGTTAGGGTATCAGGCACGGTGCGGCGGGGAATATGTTGGAGGCGGGGGGTTTTCCGACGGCTTTCCTATCCCATTTCAGGAGGAAGTCCGGGATGTGGCAGGGGGGGGGGAAGGCTAGCTCGGTGAGGCTGATGGCGGAGGTGGCCCGCGCGATGATCGCGGAGGAGTGCTCGCTGGGCTGGGTCGCAGGGTCATTTGACTGGTTGCCCGGTGCGCTGTCTATGGTTTCTCCGCTGTGGGTTCTCCTGACGGAGGAGCTGGGGCGTATCGGCGGATACACGATCTGTCTTGCCCCTTGGGGCCTCGTTGTACGACCACTTCCCGCGGGAACTGTGCTCAGTGCGCTATGCCTCCTCCGATGCGGCCTAGGAGCTGGTGCGCCAATGTAGAAATGGGCTTGGCTGGCGGAGTCGGACATTGGATTCGCCACGGCTTTTGCCGGTTCAACCTCCTGCCTTCCTCTGGCTGGGAGTTCGTTTCGGGCTCAGTATTATTGCTAGGGGTTGGGCGATCTCACGTGCTTGCTTCGCGGCCATCAGCTCGTTTTTGCACTGGATATTGGTGCGGAGGTCGGGGTGCCGGGTACCGTGCAGTATCTCGACGCTGTTGTTCGTGGGGCCCGCGCGGTCCGCAGCTGGTGGGTCCTTGCTGGGGCGTTTCCTGGGGCCTAGCAGAGGAGTGGGCATCCCTTTGGCAGTGGGAAGACAGTGGGGCCGGTGACATGTCGTTCCTTCTTGGGGATCGTGATCGACTCAGTGGAGTTGAGCGGCGGCGGCGGTTGGTGGCAGCGGTCGGCTCCACCTCGAAGGTGACGCTAACGGATCTTCGGTGGCTGGTCGGCCACTCGAATTTTGCTGGTCGAGTCATTGCAAGGGGGAGGCCGTTGGCGTGGCGGCTATCCTTCGCGATGGCCAGTGTGTGCTAGGGGCATCATTGTATCCGGGTGACGTTGGGGATGCGAGCCAACTGGCGGGGGTGGGAGGCTTTTGGGGTGGTATATGGGTTGCGCGGTCTTGCGGCCTGTGGTATTATCCCACCGTGACTTGGAATTGTTGTCGGCGGCGGCCTGTAGGCTGGGTATGTGATGGTACTGCCCGGGTTTATGGGGGCGGCGCCTGGCCGGCATCCTGGACGGCGAAGGGGTTGTTCCCCATTATGGTGGACAGGCGGGTGGTTTTCTGGTGCGACGACGCCGCCGTGGTGCGAGTCATCACTCGGCATCCGTCCAAGTGCCCGCGGGTAGCGGCGTTGATGTGTGTGTTTGTGCTGGCCCGTCTTCGTTTCATTGTTCCGGCTCGGGCTCGCTCTGTGCGGGGTGATCAGATTGCTATTGCTGTCGAGCTGTATCGTGTTCGATGATCTTCTTGTTGCGGTCCTGTGGGGAATGGGCTGGAGAGGCGGTGGAGTGGGGGATGTTCCGGCGGTTTTCCTTTATAGCGTGGGCCAGAGAGTCTGGCGGTCCCGGTCGGTGGTGCAGGTGGCGTTGGCCGGTTCCTCCTTGTTTCGGCAGGGCGGCGGGCTGGGGCAGTCCGGGTGCCCTTAGGTGGTGAGGCGGCTATTGGCTTGGTGGGCGCGAGCGCAGCCAATGGTCCCGGATTGGCGCCGTCCTGTGATTCATGAGGCCTACAGGAGGCGCGAGTGCGGATATTTGTGGCCCATTCGAAGACCGACCCGTAGGGCCGGGGGCGGTGTGTGCTGCGGGAGGCAATACCGGGTCTGGGATCCTGTCCGGCGCGGAACTTGGCGTCTCATGGGCGTCAGCGACCGGATCTGGCTGGAGGTTTCTTCTGTCACCCGGACTGGAGTTTGGTTATCCAGTTTCCATTCTCGGTGGTGCTCTGCCTGGCCTTGTGGCGTCTGGGCTTGGATGGACGGGAGTATGCGTCTCCATTCCTTCCGGATAGGGGCGGCGACGTGCGCGGCTGCAGCTGGTCGGGGGTGAGGTGGGTTTCTCGGACCGGGCGTTGGCGATCCGGGGGCCTACGCAGGCTATGTGCGCCTGGACCAGTTGTGCGTTGGGGCGCTGGGGGGGTGGGGGGGGTGCTAATGCTGGGTTTCTTTTCAGGTGTACTGCAGGGGGGGCCTGCAGGGGCGTGGACCAGTTGTGTGTGGGGGTGGGGGGGGTGGGGGGGTGCTAATGCTGTGTTTCCTTTTTCAGGTGTTCTGCGGGGCAGGCCTACAGGGGGTAAGGCACGGGCCCGCCGATCATCTGGGCGGAGCACAGAGCCTGGACTCGGCTGCTGGGTCCGCACCTGGGCGTGGTGTCCGGCGATTCCCAGTCGGTTTGGCTGGGCGAGTGGGACCAGCGTCGGTGGCAGCTCCTTCCAGGGATTCTGGAGCGTGCGGAGCGGCGACAGCGGCCCGTGGGATTTGTTTTTTGAGACATCTGGGCGGGCACGATCTCTCCAGTGGGACGTGCCGGCAGCTCCTTCGAGCGGTGCAGGGGGGTCCTGTGGGGGCTGCAGGAGCAGTGGCCAGACGTGCAATCGTCTGGTCGGACATCATCATGCGGTCGGCCTGCCTGCCTCAGCGACGGTGGTTGAGAGGGCTAGCGCAGATCAACAGGGCTTGGCTGTTGGTTGCAGCAGGCCGGAGGGGGGGGGGCAGGTCCGGCGTCCTGGGGCGGACCCCCTGTGTGCTGGACTGTAACGTGTTGACGGGGTACACTTGTCCCCGGTCGGACAGGACTTATTGCTTAATGATGAGCAGGAAGCACTGGAATTGATTGGTCGCAGCTTTATGGGGGGGCAGTGCGAGGATAGTGAATACCTCGCACCGGTGGCGGGGTACAGAGCCAGCGCTCGCAGGAGCGGCGCGGGCTTGAACTGGTTTACGAGCAGTGGGGGCGAAGTGCTCCTCGGGGTGGGGCGAGACAGCCCGGTTGGGGGTCTCGGCCCGGTAGCGGGGGGTGGGAGCCGGCCTTTGCTACTAGTATGGCGAGGCAGGCGGAGGGGTTTGGGGGGGAGGAGGATGCTCCGCCTTGCTACTAAGATGGCGGGTGGGGGGGCATCCTCCGGCAATGGGGTGTGGGGGCTGGGTTATGTTGGATGGTTTTATATTCAGGCCCGTGTTGGACCGGTTGTTACAGGTGTAAATAAAGCTGCGACCAAATGTTTGTACCAAACTACAGTTGTTTGTGAATTTGTGGGGGAATATTATTGTGGGATGCTAAGACTGGTGATGGAGGCGAGGAGGGCCTCCGGGTTACCAGAGTTAATGCTCGAGGCCGCGGGCCGGGTCCCACGGCCATCAGTAACCTGGGCCCGGGCCCGGCCTCGGCCTCCAGCATGTGACGGGGGGCGGGGGGGGGGGGTGGTGAGTGAGCGGAGGCCATGCTCGCGGCCTTCGAAATCGCTCCGTAATTGTGTCGGACCGATTTCATGGGCCGCGGGCTGCCGCGGGGGGCCGGGCAGTGTCTGCGAGGAGCCACGGCCGTCTCCTTCTTGCCGCGACTCCTCGGGAAACGGACGCGTTCCCGCCCTCCCACCCTTTACGGAGGTGGTCTTGAAATGTTGCAGCTGGCGGGGGCGGGGTACAGAGCCAGCGCTCGCAGGAGCGGCGCGGGCTTGAACTGGTTTACGAGCAGTGGGGGCGAAGTGCTCCTCGGGGTGGGGCGAGACAGCCCGGTTGGGGGTCTCGGCCCGGTAGCGGGGGGGTGGGAGCCGGCCTTTGCTACTAGTATGGCGAGGCAGGCGGAGGGGTTTGGGGGGGAGGAGGATGCTCCACCTTGCTACTAAGATGGTGGGTGGGGGGCATCCTCCGGCAATGGGGTGTGGGGGCTGGGTTATGTTGGATGGTTTTATATTCAGGCCCGTGTTGGGCCGGTTGTTACAGGTGTAAATAAAGCTGCGACCAAATGTTTGTACCAAACTACAGTTGTTTGTGAATTTGTGGGGGAATATTATTGTGGGATGCTAAGACTGGTGATGGAGGCGAGGAGGGCCTCCGGGTTACCAGAGTTACTATATATACGTGATCTGGGGTGGAGGTCAGGTGGAGCACGGGCAGAGCCGTGATTTTACACACATGTTTTATAAAATATGCGGATATGTGCATACTTCAGAGATGTGCACAGGCTAAAACATTTTGGTTTGTTTGACCGTTTTTCTTAGTTTTTGAACATAAGAATTTCTTTTAAAAATGTATTACTTTCATAATGGGCCATCATACATTCAAAATTCAATCTTAGGAAAAAAGTTCTGAAAGTGCAAGTTCAGTACATTAAGTTACTGTAATCATCAGTCCTTTGCACTATATTATAAACAATGTCCAAACCAATGTCCATCATCATTCCCACTTTTTAAATTTTTGTAATTATAGTTAATTGACTTAATCCATTGATTAACTGCATAGTTCACATTTGAGTCTGAAACTCCTCCATAAGTAAACAATTTGTAAGTTGTTTTGAAACCTGTAGACATTCAAAATTTATAATCATTTTGTCAACACTTATCTCCAGAATTAATCAGACTGCCGACATATTATCATGTTTCGATCGAAAGGCTCTGCATTGGGGCTTCTCCTTAGTATGCTCTATGGTCCGTTACTTTTTCACCATACTCTGTGTGTGTATAAAGATCACTTGTAAATCTTTCTCATTTTTGACCATTTTTTTCTATTCATTTCACATTCATTGTAATAACAATTTTTAACGTGTTAGTACTTTTTAACATATACTTTTGACTTAACACATACTAAATTGTAACTTAATGCTCGTTATGTTGATTTCATACTCACCACATTTTTTGACATAGTAAAGAGCCAAATGCACACAATAAATGCACATCCCTAATGTATTTTATGCACTAACATTAACGCGTGCTCTTGAGCAAGCATAAATGTCCATGGCTTCAGTTTAGTTGCTATTCCTGCTGGGTTAACCTTAGTATTTAATAAAGATACATAGGTGTCTATGGATCCAATTCTGAAAGGCATCTTGCAGGGCTGCATGTCCTGGTGGGATGTGCAGCCCCGTAAGCCGTCCTGACTGTATTCCCCCACAGGTTCTCCCCACACAGCCAGAGTAGCAGTATAGGGGTGCTGGTGAGGGGTAGGAGTGTGAACAGAGTGGGGGCGGGCTGAAATGGCAGGACATACAGGGCCTATTCAGGCCATGGCCCTGTATGTCCTGTGGGTCAGGGCAGGTGGAATAAGCAGCTGGGACCGAGGCAATTGAGGCCAGAACACCCCTCCCCCCAACCCCAAGGCCGGACAGGACCCAGGTAGGACCCTGCCACCTGAACTGGCAGGGTAACAGGATGGAGATGCCGGGCCATCCTCAGGCCTGATTCTGTATGCTGTGGAAATGTTTTGTTCCCGCATTACAGAATTGGGTCCTAATGGGCCCATCCTGCTCGAGGCCGTCCGAACGGCCCGGATGTGCCCCTTTCTGAATCAGGCTCCACGTGTCTTTACACGTATGCAACTTGTTAAATATTTCCCTAATGCTATGTCCAAATTCAGCACCTAACCTATATTCTGGTTAAACAAGTTGTTTGATCAGTTGGGATAAGCTCAATATATTATAATCTTGGACCTAACCAAAGAAAATTGGCAGATACCACTGGACAAAAATTTGAAGAAGACAATGGCATTTTCATCTTCTTTATTTATTTATTTATTTAACAATTCTTATATACCACACTATTTGTTATCAGTGCAGTTTACATTTAACAAAGAGTTTTCAGATCAGAGAAGACTGATTGAAATTACATTATAACAAGGAATAAAACTTGGAGAACATGGGAAACTATTTACATATTGACATGTATCAGGATGGTTGAGGAATACATGAAACTATGTACATAAAGATATGGCATAATAGTTGATACTTGATCTGAAAGGACTGATACTTGATCTTTAGGACTGTATTGGTTAAAAGTATTATCTTTCTGGGCATATGGAGCAACCTCTCATGAATCTGGTATTGGACGCTCACCAGGGATATGTTGCCATATATCTAGACAATATGGTTGTATTCTTTAAAGAATGAAAGTGTAACCTTGATAAGGTAGAGATAGTACTGACTTACATTTTTGAAGATTGCTTAATGGCTAACCCAAAGAAGTGTATTCTAATCATCCAAGAGTCACAGCACTTATTGTACAGTACAAGACAGGAGAGAAAGTATTTCCTCTGTTAAAAAGATAGCGATAGAAAAATGTCAGTAACCGTTCTCTGACCCTTTTCAAATCCAGGCTGAAAACTTAATTCTTCACTGCCACTTTTGGATCCTGACTCACCTGATCTCCTTTGTGTTCCCTTACCATTCCCCCTAGATGTATCCCATGTCTACAGCTGCTCTGTTGTCTATCTTGACAAGATTGTAAGCTTTGATGAGCAGGGACCGTCTTTCATATTTATTGAATTTATTTATTTATTCTTCTATACCGCGTTTCCGAGGATCAATGTGGTTGTATGTCTGTGCAGCACTGCGTACATCTTGTAGTGCTATACAAATGTTCAGTAGTAGTCGTAGTAGTACTGTAGTTAATGAAAAAGCAGGTGTTTTCCTTTTTAGGTCTGATCAGATATTATAGAACCTAGGTTTGCAGAGATAGTAGTCATACTCTGATGAAGAAGACAGCTCCAGAACCAGTTAAGTGGACAAAGGGCATGAAAGAGCATTCAGAGAATAAATCTGTGCTATAAAACATAGACTTTAATAGGGAGTTTATTCTGCAGGAATGAGTATAGACATCCTTTTGTAGGAGATAAAAGGGAAGAACATCTAGTTCTCTATATCAGTCGCATTTTATACCCAACAGAAAGAAATTATTCAGTGCCTGGCAGTTTGGTGAGCCATAGAGTCATTAAAGTATTGTCTAACATGAGAAAATGTACATTATTGATAGACTAGGACCATTTAAAATGACTTAATCATGAAGATATGAACAGGAAGTCGACAAGATGATATTAGGTAAGGATTTTTAATGTTGTAATACTTCATGAAATAGAGAAGAAACACAGTAACTTAAATTTCTTATTGAGGAAATTTAGAGAGCTAAATGAAGAGTGTCTTGTAGCATAGAAGGGTCGTATGTTGTAAGATATATCTACCTTATACGGGTGTGGTGGCCAAAATGTTCCTGAGCCCCTAGAAATAGGAAAAAACACATTTTTACCTTAAGGGAGAGAAACAGGAAGCAGGGCTGTGAAACTCAAACTGCTCCTGAACAGAAAAAACCTCATCCAGTTCCTAGCTGCAAGCCACGCCCTAGCTCAGAAACAAGCTGTAAGGCTAATGAGAGCCAGCTGAGGGGGCAGCACGAGGCTGCAGCTCAAACACGTTCAGGGAGAGTCCCTAGGGGATTAGAAAAGGAGGAGGGCAGCAACAGGAGTGGCCGAGACAGGAGGAGAGAAGGAGTTCCCAGGGGAGGAGCTACCAGAGTGGCAGAACACAGCAGAAGTCCTAACATGCTGGAAGACAGCCCAGGGGAGGAGAAGGAACTGCTGAGACAGACTTCTAAGAGAAGCCCAGCTTCAAAGGACTCTGTGGGATCTGCTAGAGCCCTCAGGGGAAAAAGCCATAAGCCAGGGAAGAACCAAGAATGCAGAGGAGTTGCTTTGGAGCCTGGAGGCAGGAGATTCCCAACTGAGAGAGCCATAAATGAGGACACTTTTACTGCAAGCCAAAGGCTTGGTAAAAGCTTACCTGTTACAAGCAGAACTGTGAGTAACCCTGTGCCCAACAGCAAGTTAAGCCAGCTACAGACAGTAAGCCAGTTAATGAGAGAGAGAGAATTGTCCATGTATGCTGAGAATTCTATAGGAAAGGCAAAGTCTTGCTGGAAGAAAATTCTTGAGCTGTTAGAAAGGGCAGAGCCTGGGTTTACATGGAGAAGTTTAAACCACGATACTGAAGAGTCAGCTATAGAAGAAATGCAGACAGAAAGCTATGCTTCAGACATTGACTCAGAATCTTCTGCAATGGAATGTTCTTTGTGTCACAAGACAAGTTAAATGTTTGCGCACTATAGAGTGTGAAGCTCAAAGAACTGCATTAGCCAGTAAAGAAAAAGAAACAGGCTGGACAGTGTTTTAAAGCCCTGTTTGCTTTTAAAAATGTTTTTCCTTGAATGAAGCCAGAAAGTTTATTCTGAATGTTGGAAAGTTTCAAGAAGGGCAAACTGGCATTTATGTTTAAAGGCTGGAGGAAGTAATGAAAGCCTGATTTGTGAATTCTGGAAGTGGTAGAAGCTATTTGTGTTAGGAGAAGAAATCCTACTCTTTTTTCCTTTCTTCTTGCCCTTGCGCTGAGCTTTCTAAAAGCTCTGTATGGAGTAGTAGTAAAAATCAATAAATTTTCCTGTGCTTGCCTTATGCCTTTCGGACCTCAATTTATTTGAAAACCCACAACTACAAAAAGAGTGCTCGCCCTACCTTAGGCAACTGCCTAGGGTGGTGCGCAAGGCCACAGGTGGCGTAGTTTTAAGGATACTACAAGGCCTATGCATGCACAAGATTCTTCACCCATACCAGAACATCCACGGACGCCAGAAACAACCAACGGAGCTGTGCTGACCATTGGATGACTAAGTGGTAGCAGACGACAATTGCTGAGAGTCGGGAAGGACGAACAGCACCATCATTGCTGACAAGCTTGAGTCAACATCTGTGTCAGGTAACCCCGTACTTAAGAGGGTTGGTGACGGATACTGATACAGGGGGTGCAGCAGTGTTTGGTAGAAAATCAAAGAGGGATCACCATTTGTGTGTGTACCGCACTTGGTGTGTTTTCTTCTTTCTTTTTGTTACAGCATCAACACATCATGGAGAAGGAGTTACTGCACTGAATGACTGCTCAGTTTGAAAAACAGCGGGAGCAGGCAGCACTGACCCAAGAGAAGACTGCAGCCATGTTACAGGCGCATCAAAAACCATTGCTGGGCATGATGGGAGCGTGACTGGGAGCCCATGAGAAGATGGCGGAGCCAGCACGGACACTATCAGGTCCCATAGGCGCTTGGCAGGGGCTAGGAACTTCCTACGGGGGGGTGTTTTCCATGGGGCAGCTAACTAAAGATGATGAAGTGGACGACTTCTTAGAAGCATTTGAAAGAGTCGCTCTCATAACCGGATGGCCTAAAGATCAGTGGGTGGTACGGTTGGCCACTTCCCTTACCGGGGAGACCTTGGCCGCGTACCGGGCTATGCCTGCGACTTCAGCCTCCGATTATGAAGTGTGTAAAAGAGCTATTAGAGACCGTTTAGGTCTGACCCCAATGATTTATCAGCGTCAATTCAGGAGTAGTCGATTAAAACCTGGTGAAACACCTAGGGCTCTTTGCCAGCGCCTTAAGAATCTGGCATTGAGATGGTTAACACCAGAGTCTAAAACGGTAGAGGATATAGTAGATTATATTGTTCTCGAACAATTTATGGAAGCTGTGTCGCTGGACCTGAAAGCCTTTCTGATCTTACAAAGCTGCAAGAACACCCAAGAGGCTATCCTACTGTCAGAACGCTTTCTAGAAGCCGAGTTGGTAACCCAGCAGAATGGGGGTGTCTGTAAGAAAGCAGAATGGGTAATTTCAGAAAGGAAGGGAAGGCCGGTGTTTGGAGATGTGAAAATGTCTGTACCTATGAATAAGGATTCTTATGCACAGAGAAAATGTTTTGCATGTGGTGGCGAGGGACATTTAAAGAAAAATTGTAAAGCCAGAACAGCCCTTGTTATAGCTCGTGCTAGGGAGGATAGGGAAGGTTTTCTCCTAGGCGTAGAAGTAGAAGTCATTCCCGTAGAGGCCTTGTTAGATTCAGGGGCCGATCAGTCTATGGTCTCTCAGGAACTCTGGAGACAGATTGAGGCTCAGCATAGGCAAAGCCCAATGAAACCTGAAGAGAACGTACGGATCAGGTGTGTTCATGGGGCGGCCTCATTTTACCCTATATATAAAGTGGCAGTGAGTGGTTTAGGTATAAAAAGGAAAGTCCCGGTAGCCATCATACCAAGACTACCCCATGCCCTGGTGTTAGACAGAGACTGGCCCCAGTTTAGGAAAGGGCTAGAGCAGGAACTATACCAGAGAGAAAGCATGGTATCCACCCGAGCCCAGTCAAGAGTCCAAAAGGGGGAGGAGGAACCCTCGGATGACCCCTTATCTGACCTGCCATCTCATGATGATCTTATATTTCCTTCGGTAAGCCAGGACAAGAAAGGAAAGGGGCAGAATACTTCCCGTCCGAAGGCCAAACCTAGGACAACCGTAGTTCCTAGGCCCCTCTTTGGGAAGACTTTGGAGTGGAGGAGTGGCCTAGTGGTTGGGGCAAGCCATAAAACACCACCTTTTCCTTCTACACTTCTCCCAATCCCAGTGCCCATCATCAACCCTCTAACACATTCCAAGCCCTCATAGTAAAATTGTAAATATATTATTTATAAAAGATGTTAATAAAAGCTCTATTCATTGTATATAATTTCATAACATATATGTACATAGTTTCCCTAAGTTGAATCCCAGTTGAATTTTCCTGTTTCTTGTAAACCTGTTTCTTTCTGTGAGTATTCTTGTTCAATGTAAACCGCGCTGATGAAAAAGAGCGCGGTATAGAAAAGCTATAAATAAATAATAAATAAATAAAGTACTTCAGGCTGGAAGGTCGGGGGTTCAAATCCCACTAGAGGACAGCAACCTTGGGCCGGAAGGACTGGGGTTTCTAGTCCCACAGGTGCTTCTTGTGGTCTTGGGCAAGCCACTTAACCCTCCATAGCCCATGTTCCCTGTAAAATAGTTATCTCCAAGTTATAATGCCCTGTTCAATGTAATTTCAGTTTGTTCAATGTAAACCACACTGATGCAGAATAGCGCAGTATATAAGAGAATGTAAATAAATAAAATGGAGAAGTTTAAACCACGATACTGAAGAGTCATCTATAGAAGAAATGCAGACAGAAAGCTATGCTTCAGACATTGACTCAGAATCTTCTGCAATGGAATGTTCTTTGTGTCACAAGACAAGTTAAATGTTTGCGCACTATAGAGTGTGAAGCTCAAAGAACTGCATTAGCCAGTAAAGAAAAAGAAACAGGCTGGGCAGTGTTTTAAAGGCCTGTTTGCTTTTAATAATGTTTTTCCTTGAATGAAGCCAGAAAGTTTATTCTGAATGTTGGAAAGTTTCAAGAAGGGCAAACTGGCATTTATGTTTAAAGGCTGGAGGAAGTAATGAAAGCCTGATTTGTGAATTCTGGAAGTGGTAGAAGCTATTTGTGTTAGGAGAAGAAATCCTACCTTTTTTTCCTTTCTTCTTGCCCTTGCGCTGAGCTTTCTAAAAGCTCTGTATGGAGTAGTAGTAAAAATCAATAAATTTTCCTGTGCTTGCCTTATGCCTCTCGGACCTCAATTTATTTGAAAACCCACAACTACAAAAAGAGTGCTCGCCCTACCTTAGGCAACTGCCTAGGGTGGTGCAGAAGGCCACAATGGGAGCATGGGAGAAGTCAAGTAAATCATAGATCAAGAAGGTTCCTCAAAGTAGAAAGTATTGGTAGTAGACTACAAACCCCAGTCCTTTTTTTATGCAGAGATGATTAGGTAGAAAGGATGTTCTGGGAAAGAAGTCTCTAAAGATAAGGGTGGATGAGACTTCCAACTCAAAAGGGTGTAAGTGTGTTGCCTGTGGAGGTAGAAGGAAACAGAGAAACAGAGAAAAAATGACCAAAATTGCCTAGCTAGTCTGCCCTTTCATTTCAACTACTAAGCTTTACAGTCCCTTTTTCCCCTCAGAGATCCTTTGTGTTTACCCAATGCTTTTTTGAATTACGATACAGTCCTCATCTCTACCACCTCAATTGGAAGGCTTTTCCATGCATCTACTACTCTTTCCATAAAGAAATATTTCCTCAGATTGTTCCTGGGTCTATTTCCTTTCATCTTCATCCTATGTCCCCTCATTGCAAACCATTGATAAAATCTTTCTCCTCAGAGTGAACTCCATTTACCTGTATAATCTGTTGCCTCTCACTCGACCAGTTTCTAACCCAGTTTGTCACTTTAGGGTCCATCCCTAGGACACTCAATTTATTTATAAGTCTCCTTGCAGAACAGTGTAAAACATTTACTGAAATCTAAGTGTACCACATCTAGTGCTTTCCCTCAATCCAACTATCTGGTTACCCAGTCAAAGACATTAATCAGATTTGTCTGACAAGACCTGCCTCTAGTAAAACCATGCTACCTTGGATACTGCAATCAATTGTATTCCAGAAACCTCACCATACTCTTTTTATCAGCATTTCCATTAATTTACTTCCACAGAGGTCAGACTAATCAGCTTGTAGTTACCAATCTCATCCTTACCTCCGCTTTTGTATAGAGGGACCACATGCACTCTTCTCCAGTCTTCTGGAACCATTCTGACTCTAAAGAACACTGAAAAGGTCAAGCAGTGGAACCACTAGAACTTCCCTAAGTTCCTTCAATACTCTCAGATACATCCCATCCAGCCCCATTGCTTTGTCTACTTTTAGTTTAGCTAGTTCTTCATAAACAGGCTCTTCTGAAAATCATTCAAGATCTACCTCACTTTTGTTCCTAATTGTGTGTGCTTTCTAAAGTCCTACTTCCAGCCCTTCATCTGTAAACACAGAACAGAAATATTTGTTAAGCAATTCTGCTTTATCCTCTTCAGCTTCTACACATTCCTCCCCTTCATCTTTAAGTTTGACAGTACCACTTTTGCTCTTCCTCCTGTCACTAACATATCTGAAAAATGTTTTCTTACCCCCTTTTTATGCACTGGCTATTTTTTCTTTCATTGGTATCTCTGCTTTCCTGATTACTTCCCTAGCTTCTCTTAACCTTTCCAACTATTGATGCTGGTCTTCCTCTTTCTGTGATCTTTTGTATTTTATGAAGGCCACCCTCCTTTACTTCACCTGTTCAGCTACTTCCTTTGAGACCCATAGTGACTTCCTTTTTCTTTTACATTTATTTACTTTCTTAACAAAAAGGTTTGTTGCCCTTATAATATTCCTTTTCAGTTTTGGCCACTGTTTTTCTACATCTCCCAGCAGTTTCCATCTAGCTAATGACTCTGAGGTATTGTCCCATCTTAATAAAGTTAGTTTTTCTAAAGTCTAGCACCCTCACCTTTGAATGAACTATCTCAGTCCTTTTTTTAATACTGAACCTATCTGGTGATCACTGGATGCGAGACATCAGAAACACTCTCCCAGGTCCAGTCTGGCTTCTTCCAATGTGGTTTCCGTTAACAGTTTCTGGACTAGCTCTTCCTGAAGAGAATCTAGGATCTCCTTATTTCTATATGATACTGCAGCAGGGATGTCCCAATCAACATCCGGCATATTGAAATCACCTATCAGTAGCACTTCTTTCATATTAAATCTCTGCCCACTTCTTCTGTCTGTGGTGTATATCACAGCAGTGCAAATGAATGCTCCATTCCCTCTTTCCAGTTTACCCCACGATGCCTCCTCCCTCCCTCCTAAACTCTACAATTTTGTGCAATGTTATTTTTTACATATAGTACTACTCCTCCTCCCTTTCTTCCTACTCTGTCTTTCCTGAATAAATTATAGTACAGTATAATTACATCCCACTCTGTATCCACCACTAAATCCAAGTCAGACTCTTCCATTAAAGCCTCAAGATCCATTTTCTTATTCACAAACTACAGACATTAATGCTTGCCATGTTCCAGATGTTGCACCTTTTTCCTATTTCTACAGAGGTATTTAATGTCTTACTTACCTAAGGGCTTTCTTCACCCATGCACAACAAATCTAGTTTAAAGTAGAACGTTATGTAATATTTCCCAAAGGGTAAATTTTGTGCATGTGACTATTAATCAGGCCACATATCAGCAGTTCACTATGACCCGTGAAGATTAATCCTGGTTTCTATCAACAGAACTTGAATGATATGTGAAAGGAATAATCTACAGAATATACTTTGTGGTATCTTTCCTCCAGTAATTGATATTAATAAGGATATGGATCAATGGTAATTGCACTGGCTGGTTAGCAGCATGTTTATTTGATTAATTTTGTGCATATCATGACAGGAATGAACTTCACTTCTATGCCTGAGGATGTTGTGGATAATCACATTCTCTCATATTAATATTAACACTTACATACTGCTAAAGAGACTTTACCCTTGTATGAAAGCGTGCTAAGCAGTTAATGTGTGAATTAGCACATGTTAGCGCATGAGAACAATAACTGGTACAACGCTGGCTTAACAGCACCCACTGATTCACCTGCTAGCTGCATGGCATAGGGAAGGTAAAGGGTGGGTTATGGACATGAATTGCACAGAGGGGTTGCCAACCAGACAATCTTTAACTGGCCTGGTTTTCAACTGACCAGAGACCTCAGGGAAGGCTCTGCCCAGCATCTGCCTTCCCCACCTACCAGCCGACTGGAACACTGCACTGTCTCAGTCACGTCACCCTGACTGGGTCCTGCAGCAGAACCAGTAGCAATAACAGAAGAGAAACACAAAGCTTTCTTGAGCCTATGAGCACATGAAAGCCTCCCATAGAGGCAGGGGTGGAATGTGGCACAGGCTTCAGCATACTCATGGGCTCAACAAGGTCCTGTATTTCTTTTTTTTATTATTGCTGCTGATATTACCACAGTTCTCAGGGTGATTCAGCTGTGACAGCACAGTGATCCAGTTGGCTAGATCGATGTTACTGAACTTGGGGAAGTTTGACTGGAGGCTGGAGCACTTGGGCGATCCTGAACTGGTTTGTGGAGAGGATGTTGGAAAATACATGCTGGACATGGTAGGAACATGGGGGCAGGAATAGGGACATGTAAGAGGGCAACTGAGAGACAGAGGAGAGACATCGGGCATGGGGGAGAAATAGGGAGACAGAATGGGGGGACTAGAGAGATAGAGGAGAAATGCTAGAAGCAGTGGAAGATACTAGAAATGGGGGGGGGGTAGAATAGGGAGATGTAGAGAGATACTGGGCATAGGGGAGATGGAATAGGGAGACAGGAAAGTGTTGGACATGGGGAGAGAATATGCAAACAGAGAGGAGAAGCTGGACAGAAGAGGATATGGAATTAAGGGAGATGCTGAATATGAAAAGGAATAGAGAGACAGGGAGAGATGCTGGACATGGAGGTGGAATAGAGAAAGAAGGGAGCTGGACATGGAGGTGGGATAGGAAAGAGGAGGATGCTGGGCATGGGGAAATATGCAGAACACAGAAGGATAGGGAGACAAAGATGATGCCAGACATGGGCAGAACAGAGAGATACTTGATGAGGGAGAGAAAGAGAGGGGGAGAAAGAAAGAAAAGAGAGGGGAATGCTGGATAGGGAGGAGAGGAAGAGGTGAGAGTTAATGAAAGGCTGAGGATTAAGACTGGTGAAGAAAAGAGAGATGGGGAATGGGAGGGCTTGGGTGAAGAAAACAAAGCTGAAGGTAGGTTGTGTTGTTAACCAGATAAGTGCTGTTGAATATCGGGCCCTTTATTCTCACTTTTGTGATTGGAATGTCGCTTTTTGTACATCTGCTATCTTATATTTTGCATACCACAGGGGGAAAATGTTTCTATTTTTCTAGTGTTGTGCTTCATGCAAGGGTCTGACATCTTGGAGTTTCAGTTCAATTTTTGTGTACGTTTCTATTACAGTTTGTGGTCACTTATTTGTTATCGGGTGGGGTCTATCTATGTTCTGCATGTGTGATCGAGGCTTGGTATTCTGTTAGAATGGAATTTCTATATAAAGATCTGTAGCAATCTGACTTGTTCAGTTTCCCCATATAGTGTATTGCAATATTTATGGTGCTGCCATTTCCTAGGTAAGGTTCTTGCAGTTTGAGTTTTAATTTGATATAATATTTGCATTCCAGAATAGGACCAATAAGCTTGAAGTGGATTACCAAAGATCAAGGAAAAAATCAATTAAAATCAAATAAAGAGGACCAAAGAATACAATCCATACCAATACATCAAACCTTTGAACAACATCTTGTTCCCCCCCCCCCCCCAATCCCCATAATCCTCTGACAGCTGATGATATTTAACCCTTCTCCATCCTATAGCTAAAAATATTTGGAAAACAAGCAAGGATCTTTCTATTCTAAGTTATATGGGAAGCAAATTCCGATATTTAGGGGCACAGTTGCAAATGGTCAGATCTCGGATACTGAGTAATCTGGAATGGCTAACATTACAGAGTCTTTACTATGTACGCACCTATTGAATTAGCAGATCTCAATCTGAGATGCTACGAACTACAGTCCCAAACCATGAATACATTTAAAAACAATAGATAATGAGCCCGGTATTAACTTGAATGGCTATGCGCCTCTAAGGTGCATAGCCGTTGCCGCTGAACTATAACCCCGATAGTCAATTTAGGGCCATATCTAGCCACTGGACTTGAATATCTGGGTCTTTCACAACACGCTGTAATGCCCCTCATGGCACAAAAGCTAACCGGATAGCTGCGATATTGAGCCGCTGCCCAGTGAACTCCCACGTGCAAAGATAGTTGAAGTTTCCCCATGCCTATCTTTACCCATGGGTCGCTAACTGGGCAGCAGTTCAACATCAACATTGCCTGGTTAGCAAAAGGTGCCACCTCTGATCTGCCCCAGAACACCCCTGACATACCCTGATTCTACACGGATAGCATCAAGGCGTGTAGCAGTGGAACCAGGTGATATTCAACGGCACTAACTGGGTTAGTGCCGATGAATATCCCTCTAAAGCTGCACTGACACGGTTTACAGGTTTTTAAACCATGTAAATGCCATTCAGTATCAGGCCCAATATTTTCAAATTCCACCCTTGCTGCCACTGGCAACCAATGAAGTATAAATAAAAAAAGGGGAAGCTCTTTCTGATATCTTCCCACATAAAGTTATTTTAGCACCAGTGTTCTGAAGGTTCTGTAAATGAGATATAAGTTTCTTTGGAGACCACAAGTAAATAACATTACTGAAATCCAAAGTGCTAAAATCACTGCTTGGACCACTTGTCATAGATGATCTAATGACAGCAGATCCTTTACCTGCTGAACCCATCTTAACATTACCAATGTACTTTGAGCAAATTGCCAGCTTAAAGTTCCATGGATAAATGGGAATCTAAAATTACTCCAAGGCTCTGAATCTAGGAGCAGAATGAGATAACTGACCCCTCAACAAGAGGCCCATGATCTAGAATCACTCTATCTTTATTTTGGATTCATAAAATCTCAGTTTTATTAATGTTTATTTTCAATTGATGGGTGCCCATCCAATCTTTCACTGTACGAAAACAGTGTCCAGAGTCTCACTAAATGGAAAAAGGATCTAGATATTATCTGTATAGATAAAATATCCATCAATATCATACTCAAGATCCTATCAGACTGTAAATAGTTCCCCAGTATTATAAGCTACTGTAAATGATCTATTGATCTACCAATGTAAATAGTTAACTGTTTATACCTTGTTCACATGTTCAATATGTTAAATGTAAACTATTCCATGTATGATGTTGTTACTTTGTAAACCGTGCTGATCTTGAATAGTGCGGTATAAAACCAAATAAATAAATATAATAATCTACATCCAGCTCCCTAAAAAGATAACCCAAAGAAATCAAGAAAGCATTAAAGATATGGGTGAAACCAGAGACCTTTGGGGAATGCCACATAAGCCTGCCAGGAAATAGAGAGTTGACCATTCCATTTCACCCTATAATATGTGTTCCTCTAGAACACAGAGAACCAATTAAACACTGGACCACTAATAGCTAAGTCACAAAGCAAATCCAATACAATATCATGGTCAATGAAGTCAAAAACTGCTGAAAGATCTAATAGCAAAAGCAATCCTTCCTTATCTTTATCCAGCATTTTTTTCCTCACATGAGGTTACATAGAGGCCAGTACCAACTCTACATGCTAATATTGCCTAAACACAACTTGTTTAGAGTACAAAATATTAAACTGTGCTGATTTCTTGTAGATGTCTAGACACAAGAGATTCCAACAATTTAACTAATAGAATGCCACAAGCAGATAGTTAGAGCACACCTATGCATGTTTCTGGTGTTTTTAATATTGGGTTTAGGATGACATGTCCCAATGAGTAGGGCTGACCAGGAGCCAGTGCAAGGTACTGGGAAACATAGGCTAACCATCAGCCTTACATCCTGCTGCACCAGATTTTGATAATTAAACTCAACAATCATGATGATCTGACCACAACCCTTCCAACAGCAATCCTGTAAAAATGCAGGACCATTCCATTTCTAGTCTTATCAGTAGGTGTATGGCATCTATCTGTAGCATCCCCCTCTTGGGATGGCTGTTTTTGGTTCTGTCTACTCTCTATTCAGTATAACCTCAATGCACAGGATATAAAGTATGGTTTGGTGGTTCTCATGTGTTTTTTTTTCTTTAATGTGGTTGTTTTTAGTTTGTTGTATTTCGTGCAGAGAATCACTACTGGGCCTGTCTTTTATTTTACTTGTCTGCATAGATTCTTGCCCTTGATATTTGAGTTTTGCTAGTGTGTGAAGATTTGAAAGCCTGTCAGATTTAACCCACCACTCTGTCAGAATGCAGAGAGAAAGCAGGAGTTGACTTGCCTTAAGCCTAAAAGGAGCTTGCAGTACTGGAGAAGACTGACTTGCTGAAAAAGGTTACAGTGGGTTTTATCTATGAATACAGTACCAGAAGAATTAAAGGATAAAGGATTCCATTGAGGAGAGACAAACTATTTTATGCTGATTGTAAGGGAGTCTTAAACCAAGATCCTTCTATTAGAAGCAGAACAAAAAAGGTTACATATTTAAATTGGGAACACAGACACAAATAACTCAGGAAAGAATACAATCAGTGTTAAGAAAGACTGTTAATTGTTGAACAATACATTTATTTGTTTGCTGTTGTGAAATTTGGAACACCCAATCTGGATCCAAGCCCATTTAATTTCATATGCCAAGGACCTGGAAGGATTTACCTTTCTCCTGCAGAGAACCTGCTCCCTGAAGATAAGAGTGTGTGCTAGCTGAGTGAAAGGAGAGGGAGAGAACCCAGGGTAAAAATTAGTCTGTGACCTGGCCTTGTAAGACCACCCTGTCATCCTAGGGCAAGGAGTGTGGTGGTTATACTTACATAAACTATTTGCAATTCTAAATAATGCCTGAGTTTCATTCTCACTCTTCAAGATCTCCTGAGCATAATAATCCTTCATTGCCTCCTTAATTTTGTTTTCAGAAGCATAAATCTGTTTTTTCCATCTAATCCAAGGATTCTCAACCCATTCCTCGAGACACACCTAGCAAGGCAGGTTTTCAGGATAACTATAATGAATATGCATGAGAGAGATTTGCATGTACTGCTCCCATTGTATGCACATCTGTCTCATGCATATTCATTGTGGTTATTCTAAAGACCTGACTGGCTAGGTGTGTACCGAGGACTGGGTTGAGAACCCCTGATCTAATCCTATCTTTACTTTAATTGATAGAGAGCCAAATTCTTTCCAGTTTATGATTCTCTCTTTTCTGTTGCCTGAGATCTTCAAAAAACAAAGTTAGCCATTTCAGAGGCGCTAACTTATCCAACAAATCACCAGTCCATTTCTTCTAAGCCAAAACCATTTTATCCATCATACCATCTATAGACAATGGGACCAAATCATCCAATTTACCTTCTAGAATTCGATAAACAGCCTTTTATCTAGTTTTTTTTTTCAAATCCAAGTGCATTCACTGCTTATTCTTTTATTGGTACCTCTCCTAATCCATATTATAATTTCAATCAAGAAATGATCTGACTGGATAAGAGGCTGGACATTCTAATATGCAATCAAGCTATGCCGTTCAGTAGTTAGGGAAGAGAACGATATGTCCAACAGGTGCCCAGATTCATGAATGTGGCCATTATTTATTAAATCAAGGCCCATCAATGACATAAAGTTCCCAAATGAGCCAAATCTCAAATCTTGGCTATCATGAAAATGAAAATTAGGGTGCCTCAACATCAGAAAATCACTAAAAACCAACCACCACTGGGCATTTATTTCACTCACCAAATCCAGAACCTTTGCCCCCCTCTCCCCCCCGTTACATGATATAAGACTAACCCTTTGCTTATTTGAGAGATCTCCTTTCTGTGAGATCTCTTCCCCTCTGATCTCCTATCTCCTCAAAGGGCAAACTGTAGCAGTTTTTGCCTCTCCACTTTCTGCTTCTCTATCTCCAGTGTTTTACTGGGAAAAAACCCTCTTAAAAACATCCTCCTCCTCCTCAACTGAGGAAGGCCCCAATAGTCCCCTCCTACATCTCTAAACTGGAAGGCCATATAGTCTCCCAGATGGAAAGCAAAATTCTAGAAAATTCATTCATCCAAATATTATCACTAGGAGTTCAAATAAATTATTCATTATAGGGCTCATTCTATTCCAGATGAACACCCCCTCTGTACGTCCGGTTTGACTGGATGTACAGAGGGGGGTCACAATTCTGATCATGCAGGGCATGTCTAGCCCCATGGGATCAGAATTGTGATCAGTCATGTACATGCAGGCCAGGACTGCGATTCAGTCCAGCCTGCACGTACATGACTAGCTGGACTAACTCAGTCAGAGCTTTTAAATGGAGCCGTGGCGCCATGGCATCCGGCTGACATGGCTCCGCAGCTCCATTTAAAAGCCGCGATGCTGGCCGCCGGAAAAGGCACAATTGAACAACCCGGATTTAGCTCATCACATCATTGATCTAAAAAATCCTCCTATTTTAATAATGAATAGACAATTTCCATGCACAATGTATAGTATCCCAGTGACGTACGCGACTGTACTTATCATCTTTTGAAAACTTGCAGTGTTGTATGTAATCTTTACAAGCTACTTTATACACCCCCAGGTGGAAAGGCAAATGGTCTCTTCCTTCCTGCTCATGTGATCTCTACGGTGGGAAGGCAAAGTGCCATTCCCTAGCATCCGCTTTTTTACCTCCTATCAAAAATGTAAGATTAGATCTCCCCTCATTAGTTTTCAGTGGGGCACTATTCTGGAGTAGGGACCCAGAACGGTTCTCATATACTCCAATGTGAGAGATGTTTTAGCATCCTGCTACTGATGCAATCGAGACCCTGAACAAAGAGAAGGAGATGCACTGAAAATATAAAAAAGAATAAAACCAACATGATTAGAACAAATATAATATCCGGACAGCAAAAGTAGAAAATGTTTTATTTGTGATTTTAAATTTATTGATCGGAATATGTCAGCTTTGAGAATATAAATTTGATATCCTTGCATTTGGCACAGTAGGGGAGAAAGTATGCTTCTGTTTCACTTTTTCCAGTGCTATACTACATGCAGAGCCTGGCCTCTTGGGGTTTCGGTTTCTTTTATTTTTTAATTCAAAATTTCAAAGCATACATATCACTTAGATGTATAAAAGGAAAAAACAACAAAAGTTCAGGAAAATTTTGCATCACAAAAAGAAAAAAAATCACTTGCTATACCACTATTACACAAGGGGAGATCACAGGAAAAGAAAAAATAAACCCAAAGGAAATCTGAAGCTTATTATGCAATGGAGGTAATGACTAAACTAACAAAAGCAGCTGTGGGGCCCCTACTGTAACCTAAACTTCCTCGCTAGCTGCAAGAAATTCCCTTAACTGACTGGGATCAAAGAAAATATAAGCCTTACCCCCAGTAGATATAACACATTTACAAGGAAATTTTAAAGTAAACCCAGCAAGAACCAAAACGGCTCATCTATGGGATTGCGTAGTATGTGAAATATCCTCACATTAGAAACCAGAAAATTAACATAAATATTACAAAAAGTTCATTTCAAAATATAGTCCCAGTCCGACTGAAATGCAAAAGCGGCTAACAGAGTATTCCGTTCTGTCACCACCTCCAAAGACAATTCTAAGAAGCAAGTCAAATTCATTTGGATTTCCTCTTGAACTTGCAAGGGAGAGATCTTAAAACTCCTAGGTATTGAGATATAAGAAGCCTTAACTACAGGCAGGAGGTTATCAGATGGACAATCCAAAACCTCTCTCAAAGACTTCCTAGCCATGTCCGGTGGAGCAATTAAAGGGCATTTGGGAAAATTTAGGAACTGCAAGTTGTCTGTCCTGGATTGATTTTCTAAAAAATCAGTCCTACAATTTAATATATCCTTTTCTTTAATCTGAGCCAGTAACACTTCATTATTTTCATCATTAACTCTTTCAATCTCATTGAATCTCACTTTAAAATGGGTCAAACGTTGAGTCTGGACAGGCAACTCAGCTGATAATTCAAAGTCCATTTTCAAAGGGTTAATCACACCAATTGAGGTCTCCAGGCATTTCAAGGCACCCCACAGACTCTCAAACAATACATGAGCAGGTTTTACCATCAACCCTGGAAATTGTCCAGGGGTTCCCTCCACTTGTAGACTTCCAGCTTCAGTTTTCTCCCAAAGCCTGGAGCTCTACTGACGAGAAAGTCATCCAGTGCTGTCCCTCTTGCCCATGGTGAACAACTGGCATCCTGCATCATCATGGACACATTCCTGAACATACTGTACCACTTCCAGGTCGCGAGGGGGCTGTTCTTTCTTTGGAGCTCAACAACACCCGTTCAGGGCTCCATTCAGCAACTAGCAGCATTGAACTAGCCAAAGCCTCTGACTGGTTTAGTCGGGCAAATCCCGGGCAGCTTAACAACTTCATCTGCCTCTTGGAGGAACTTCCCTTGATGTTGGGACCTCGCCTGAGCTTCCCTTTCCTCTTCCCTGGTATTACACAAACTGGTAAGAGGACACAGTAGCAGAGTTAGGAAAGGGCCAAGAGCCCACTCACACACCTCCAGTTTATAACACCATCTTGCCACGCCCAGAGGTTTCTGTTTATAATTGTGGTTCTTATTTGGTGATAGCATTGACAATGGGTTCCAAATTTTCAGGATAAGCTGATCCAACTCCGGGTTTACCCTCTTGCACAAACCCGCTTGTGTTTCTTAAAAAACACAATAGGGAAATCAGAACTACCAATTTACTCCATGCAACAGAGTAAAACCAGGACTGTGCAACCTGTTCTGATGATCTTTGGTGTTAAGAGTTTTGAAAGTCAGTGGTGTTTTGGTATGACAGGTTTGCTACAAGAGAGTACATTTTTTGTTTGGTTTTGTGTTACCCCTAAGATACCTGGTTTTGTGTTACCCCTAAGACACAATAGCAGCATTCATAAAGAAATACCACAAATATCCATCTCCTAAAGTCCACAATAAAGAGGGAAGGAGCAGTTCAAAATCAAACTGTTTCCAGTTCAGTGTTATAAAAACTGCATTTGTCTGTTTTACCAGTCTTTCTAAGCTGGTTATGAGCTATCTTGTATTTAGTCTGCTATTCTGTGCTGCATCCTTAGGAATTGTGGACATTTGTTGGTGATTTATCTTTAGTGCTGAAATATCAGAAACTGTAAAGGTTGTGTTTTGATGCAGCTGCAATCCTACAATACTATGAGCCATGGAGATTTAACTGCAGCCCTGAAATGCAGAAACTGAGAGGTTTTTTTGATTCAGCTGTAGTCTTACAAAGCTATCACCTAGAGTAAGATTGGGCTAAGAATGTGAACTGACCCACAGGCATAAGAGTAACTATTCAGCAAAATATCAAAAGAAAGCAGTTTGAGGAAGAAGAGGGAAGTTAGGTTATATGATGCAAGAAGGCAATGTTCTTTTATTTGGGAGTAAAAAGATAATTTGGCTGAAGGACTAGTGACTTTTACACACTGCAGAAGATTGAAGGAAGTCATGTCTTTGGGTCAAGATTACTACGAGAATTTGAATACAACTGGCAGAGATCCAAAGCTCAAAACAGGGATTTCTTACACCTATGGATCCCCATATCAGATTTTTTTTTTCTTTTGGTTGCCTCTGCCATCTCCTGTGAGGTCCTTACAACCATAAACTCCCTTGTTACTTTAATCTAACTATCAGTGGCCTTCAGAGGTTACTTCTGAACCAGAAGTGTATAATTTATTTCTTGTACAGGAATAGGACAGAGAAGATCAATAGTCAAAGCTCCTCATGATGCAGCAGTAAGATGTGCATTCATTTTCAAAACTAATGGCAAAAAATTATGAAGAAAGGCATTTTCCATTCATGTACATTTAAATGAACCAAATAACAACAGGACCAGACTGATCCAGAACCTCATTCACGTCATTCATTTTCTGCAACATTGCAGTCTATGGTATCAGACACAGTGAAGCCACTTTTGCAGTGGGAAAAGGAAGACATGTGAGCCATTTGACCAAAGATGTTGATATGTTTTGACAAGCAGCCAAAAGCCTCACTTCTCCCACATCCCATGGCTGACCACGCCCATGAGACCAGCAAAGAGCAGGTTGAATCATCTCTCTCCCATCAATCCATTCAAAATTCAGCTGCATGCCTAATCTTCTCCCACTCATATAACCCTTCTTCTCAAGTCACTTTATTGGCTCCCTATCTGCTTCCACATATAGTACAAATTTCTCTTACTGACTTACAAGTGTAGGCAACTCCACATTACCTCTTCTGTCTTATCTCTCCCTACACCCCTTTGCAGAAACTCCACTTATCAAGCAATTCACTTTTATCCATACTCTTCTACTGCCAAATCTAGAAGCCGTTCATTCCACCTTGTTTGCCATATATCTGTAATCAACTACCTGAGTTGGTATATCTTGCTCCATCTCTAATCCTATTCAAATCCAAGATAAAATACAGCTTTCACAGCTGTGCTTTTGAATCCTGAACAGCCACCCCTTATTCTCCTATCTAACATCTCAATCCATTGTTTGTTCTATTTGTTTGTCTTGAATAGATTGTAAACTCTGTGGAGCAGGGACTGTCTCTTATATGTATATGTACACCACTGTGTTTGCCTAGTAGCACTATATAAATAATAAGTAGTAGTAAATATCAATCTTTCTCTGTATAACTTGTGAATAGACCCCTAGGTTTCTACTAGCTTTGGGTACTAGTGACACCCTGAAAATGAAAGAAATGGGCCCTAGGAATAATGGAGTTGAATTCTCTTTCCCAAATTCTGGAGGACTGATGGGCCAATCCTATTGTTGCATCTGAAGTCTTTTTCTAGACAGTAGTGAGAGGTGAATTTGTTTTGTATATTGTGGGCCCGATTCCGAGTTGGACATGCCGGCCCTCTGTGAGCTCTGTCAGAACCGGATGCACAGAGTGAACCAGGATTCTAATCCCACAGGGCACGTTTAGCCCCGTGGGATCAGAATCGCATCCAGGCCTGTACGTGCGGGCCAGGACCCTGATTCTGGTCAGCCTGCACGTACAGGCCTTCCCCAACTAAATCAGTCAGGGCTTTTGAATGGAGCCGTGGTGCCATGCCATCTGGTTGCCATAGCACTGTGGATCCATTCAAGATCCGTGATCCCTGGCCGCCAGACCAAAATGTTCATTCCCCACAGCCTGATCCCCGATCTGGCCTCCCAAGGACAGGGTCAGGCTGTGGGAGATTTCCTCTGCCCCCTCTCACCTTTTCTGTGCTCTAGGCCTACCAGATCCACCCAACTAAGAGAACTTATTCCACCTCAGAGGTGGAATAAGTTCCCCGTTCAGGCCACCAGCCCCGGACGTACAGGGCGGACATTGGAATTGGCCCTGTATGTCTTGGGCCACCGACTGCCCACTGCCCGTCCTAACTCCTACCCCGCAATGCCCCTTTCCTGCCCCATCTAACCTCCCATACAATGTGTGGGGAAGTTAATTGGGGTCAGCAGAGGGGCCAAATAGCTGGGATGATCCTATGTGTGTTTTATTAGGAATACCATTGCATTCTTTATAGAGATTGAAGGGACATTTTACCTTTTTTAAACCACATTGATGCTATTTGTATAAAAGAGTATAAAATGTTATTAATAAACATAAACATAGTAATAGTAATAGTAGAAGCTGGAACTTCTCCCATAGAAATACACTGGGACCTTTTTGGGAGGAAGGCTTTATTTCTCTAGACCCCCTACTCAGTCCTGGCAACCTTTTAGTTCTGGATATCTTTTGACCTGTTCATTACCCAAGCCAAATTTGGTCATGTCTCATTAGGTTTTCAGATATTTATTTTGCCCCCAGACAAGGACAGACAGACATTCTTGGCCCCATAATGTATAATTTCTTTCCAAAATTCATTGGGTTGGAAAAGGCAAAACAAGAAATATTTAAAAGTAGTCTGCACCAATCCACTTTTTCATCCCTTTTGACTTTCACCTATTAGATAACAATAACTTTCCCATCCTTTTTCATAAAATTTGGTTCAATTCATTTTCTTTTATCTCCAAAAATAGTAGATTTATGAGATGTTGAAAATGATCATCTAATAAAGTTGTCCAAGACCTGTTCTGGCATCACCAAGAAATGAAGAAACAGGGAACCTGCAGTTGATTCAAAACACCATCATGCATTTTCTGTCAAATGCCTCAAAGTATGATGATTTGCGTCGCTGCTCTATCGACATCTTTGGCTTCCTCTTCCAAAAAGGTTTCACTTCAAAATACTCATCTTGGCTTATAAAGTATTCTACACTGGACTGCCTTTTTATTTGTCACCTTTATTTGTCCCCTATCATCCTGGCCAGACCTTTCGGTCACAAAATAGCAATTTACAAACTATTCTTCTAGTTTTGGCAGCCCGTATGGAAGCCTTTAGGGACTCAGTTTTCTATTTTCTGGCGCCCACCTTATCGAATGCCTTCCCTTTACATGTGCACTCGGAAACCTTCCTTCAAAAATGTATGTCATTTTTGTAAACCTGCTACATTGCTGAAGCCTTTTTGGAACTGACTGGGCCAGGGTAAGAGATTGTCAATCCCTTTATCCTTCTTTTCAGTTCCTTTACTTTCTTGTCTTAAAGTAGAATTCCTTTTCTAAGTGTATGTCCAAGTAGTTTTTTTTTATTATTTTAATGTAAACCGCTGAGATGCTATCCTGCCTAGGGTGGTATAAAAGTTTTAATAAACATAAACACTGCAACTGCTACAGCTTCCTAAATCATCAGGCTTAGCCCTGGCCAGCCAAGCAGAAGGGATTTACATGTTTGTCAGAGCCCTGTTCAGTTAAGTGAATCCAACTTACTTTATCCTCATTATTAGATTATGAGTTCCAATAAAGTTGATGCCATAAAAGACTCATGAAAAATTCATGTCTCAATCCAGTCCTGAGAACACCCCCCAGACACTTGGGTGTTCAGCTCATCCACAGTGAATATGTCTAGGATAAATTTGCAGTCAATGGAGGCAATGCATGCAAATCTATCTCATGCATATTCACAGTGGATATCGTGAAAACCTGATTGACTGGAAGTGTCCTGAGGACTAGATTCAAACCCTCTACTGGGATGGACCAATTGCTGATCCATTGTTATTTAGTTGCAAGACTTACCTTCATTTTGGAAGGAAGTCTGAGGTGATTTTCAACCCTGTTTTTAAATTCAGAATGCAAACTCTTACATTAAGTGCTTATTCCAAATCCCCCAGTGTGTGCTTCGTTTCATGCTAGCAAATTTGGAAGATTCAAGCCTCCAGTGAATGGCAGAAAAAAAATGGAAGTGAATTTTCCACATCTAAGTTTTTCTTCCTAACCATTATGCCACATTGTCAGTTAATGATATGCACACGGTGGAGTATTTAAACACAATCGACTTTTAGGTTAGCTAAGTTGAAGTACTGCTTTAAAATGCCGTAGTTTAACAGATGAATTACTACATCTAGATCTTTGTAAGAAACAGAAAACTCAGCGTGCCTTCTATGGAATGCTATTGTTGAAATTTCCTCATCAGCACAACATGGCATGAAAGCTTTGCCAAGAAATATGCCCCATTACAAAATCTGCATTCTTTACAGCAAAATCATCTTCCAAAATAAATGCATTTCTTCAAATATTAAACAGTATTACTGGGACTGTTAATTGGAACAGCTCCTCGTTAAGAAGAAAAGTGCTGCAATTCCTGTAAAATAAGCTCTACTTAAAGAATTTGGGCCCTAATTTTGAGCAGGACGTCTAGGGTATAATTTGCCTCTGAACGAGACATTTCAGTTTATGCCAATATTCAGCAACACTATAGATTTTCTTATTTCCACTGAATATAGGCACATAGATATGCACAAAATAATGTTTACGCTTATACTACTACTTATAGGGCCCAGACCCGTAAACTGTGTAAATGCCGCCTTTCAGGATATTCAACGATATTCAATGAATAGCCCCGATTAACACCATTACACACGCCAATGCCAACCGCTTAGCACCAGGGCATGTCATGGGCATTGCAGGACATTCTGGGGGCAGCAACAGTCGCTAACTGGGCAGTGGCAATATTGCATGCTCTGCAGGTAAAAGATAGGTGCAGCAAAAGCTGGCCGACCTTTTACCCACAGGAGCTAACAGGGCAGCATGTGATATCGCCACTGCTCCATTAGCTACTGCATTGCAGAGGCTGTGCAGTGACCTCATATATTTTATTTATTTATTTATTTATTTTTAATATTTAGCTCACGCCTTTCCTGGAGAAAATCAAGGCAAGTTGCATTCAGGTACAGTATGCCTCGCCCTGTCCCACAGTGCTCACAATCTACCATATGCTGGGGCCACATATAACCCCGGCACTGAATATCCAAGGTTAGAGGTCGGCGGCAATGGCTATGCGCCGTAGCGGGGCAACTGCGTGTTGTCAGGCTGGCGAACAGGTCCACTAGGGGGACACACTAAAGTCACATAGCCATCCCAATTGAATATCAGGCCCATGGGGCCTGATTTTCAAAGGAATTTACACAGTTAACAGCCCATATTTACCATGTAAATGACTAATTGGGGATTTTCAGAAGCACCTACATGGCTAGTGCCTTTGAAAATCCCAGATTAAGTCTCTTACATGCCCCAATGCTATCTGGTTAGCATCGGGGCATGTTGGGGACATTCTAGGGCAGACTAGAATCAGGGAATGGCGCTAACCGGGTAGCAGTGATTTTGGATGCTGTCCAGTTAGCGCTCTGCGCCTTAAAGATAGGCAAGGAAAACCCTCACCTATCTTTAAGGCGCTGGGACTAACCAGGCATTATCCAAAATCGCTGCTGTCCAGTTAGGCTCGGCAGCTGTGCGGCTAACCCCGGATTTTCACTTTCCATCATCACGGAAGTGAAAATCCAGGGTTAAGGGGTCGCAGGCAGGGTTACACAACTATGGTGCTTAGCCCTGCCCAACTGAAAACCAGGCCCATAATGTCTATAGCACTACTAGGCATGCACAGCACTGTATATATATGCGTAAAAGAGACAGTCCCTACTCTAAAGAGTTGACAATCTATTCAAGACAGACAAAAAGAACAAACAAGGGATAAGGGAGTTTCATTGTAAGGAGACCATTAAGGATACAAGGGTACTAAGTCAGAGAAAAAGGGGGTCAGGATCCTAAAGCAGTCTTGAAAATGTTTGGTTGTAGCCTGGACTTACTCAGGACTAGAGATGTAGCCTGATGTACCAACTCAAGAAGTCTATCCTGCTATATGCCTGGAATAGACTTCCTGAGTCAGTACATCAGGCTTTGTCTCTAGTCTTTATTATTACTATTATTATTCATTAAGTGCTACAAGGCGTATGCAGCGCTGTACAAATACAGAGAAAGACAGTCCCTGTTCAAAGAACTCATAAACTAAAAGACAAGCAGACGTGACAATACAAGAAGCTTGAGGTCAAAGAGAAGAGGAGACACAACGAAAACAAAGATCAAGGCCCGAAAGTGGTCTCAAAGAGGTATGTTTTTAGCATCGATTTAAAAAGGGAGAGAGAAGAGACCTGACGTAGAAGTAGGGGGCGCTTATTCCTGGTATAAGGGGCAGCAATGTGATTTATTTTTAACAAAGTCCAAAGGCCTCTATTCTCTCCTTATTCTTCTTGACCTCTCTGCCATTTTTGATACTGTTGATCACTCTCTCCTCTTTGACACATCATCTTCTCTGGGTTTTAGAGACTCCGTACTGTCTTGGTTTGCTTCTTATCTTTCAAATCACTCTTTTAGTGTTTTTTCACATGATTCCTCCTCTACTGCCATTCCCCTCTTAGTTGGTGTACCTCAAGGGTCTGGTCTAGGACCTCTCCTTTTTTCTCTCTATACCCAGTCCCTTGGTGTCCTCATCTCTTCCCATGCTTTTCACTATCATTTTTATGCTGATGATTCTCAAATCTATATTTCCTCACCTGATATTTCTCCTGTACTCCAATTCTGTATCTCCACTTGTTTGTCTGACATCACTGCCTGATGTCTCTCCGCCGTCTGAAATTGAACATGGATAAAACTGAGCTTCTTATCTTTCCTTCTAAGCCCTCCTCCCCCCTTCTTCCTTTCTCTATTACTGTTGATAATACTATACTACAACCTGTCTCTTCAGCCACTAACCTTGGAGTAATGTTTGACTCCTTGCTCTCCTTCTCCTTTCACATTCAACAGATTGCTAAAACCTGTCGTTTCTATTTGTTTAACATTAGCAAAATTCGGCCCTGCCTCTGAAAACTCTACTAGGACCCTTATTCACTCCTTAATTACCTCTCCTCTTGACTATTGCAACCTCCTCCTTGCTGGCCTTTCTCAGACCAATATGTTTCCTGCAGGGAAGCCCAATATCAGCACCTATGAATTTAAAGTACATACATATGCACCAAATATAGGTGCCTATATATCTGAAGTGTCATTTTAGAAGGAAGCTCTAGGAAGAATCTGAGATGTGCAGAATGTCCAAAAATTCAGGAGAGTGGCAGCAGTGAAGGAAGGCACGCATAAGGGCTTTCTGATATTGCTCAGTCTCCACCATGAAAAATGAACATCTCAGTAACCAGTTCTGGAGACAGGCCCCACGCAGATAGGAAAGCTGGGCATATGCACAGGTGTAGGTTATTTCACAAATGTGGACATCCTCAAATTGAACACCTGCAGAACTGTGTACTTGGACATCCCAGCTGGGGTGGTTCAGAGGGGTGACTATTTTCTGAGACTAATACGTCCTGGCCTACCATTTTAGATACTCAGACATGGGGTGGCAGTGGCAGGCCTGTAATATGTTTGGGGTATGTATTTACATGCAAGTTTCTTTGGCCAGGAAATATTAACTGTGGCTTGAAAGCACATTTTGCTCTTTGCACAGGAAGCATTGAAGCCATTAAATAAGCCTCTTTTCTGTACCTTATTTGTGGTCAGGAGCAGGTATAAGCATGAACACCTGAATAGCCAGAGCCAGACATACTTGTGCCTTTCTGAAATTGCACTGTGACATGCATCTCCATTGCTGCACCCAGAGCACTCTTCCATCATGCCCCTCATGCTACATGGACATTCTCACACTTGGGATGTCTGTATAACTGGTTTAATAAAATGACTATGGGAACGACTCATTACTACAATTACTACTGAACATTTGTATAGCGCTACAAGACGTATGCAGCATTGCACAGACACATGTGAAAGATGGTCCCTGCTCACCAGAGCGTACAGTCTAGTCAAGACAGACAACACTGTAGCTGTAGACATGGGATACATCTAGGAGGAATGGTAAGGAAACACGAAGGACGTCAGGTGAGTCAAGATCCGAAAGAGGCAGCGAAGAGGTGAGTTTTCAACCTGGATTTGAAAAGGGTCAGAGAAGGCGCCTGACATATAGACTTAGGTAGTTTGTTCCAGGCATAAGGAGCAGCAAGGTGAGAGGAGTGAAATCTGGAGTTAGCAATAGAAGAGAAGGGCACAGATAGAAGTTATTTGCCAGAAGAGTGGAGTTTCTGAGGAGGGATGTAGGGATAGAAGAGAGGAGCTGCAGAGTAAATACATTTACAGGTCAGCAGGAGAAGTTTGAACTGGATGTGGAAACAGATACGGAGCCAATGAAGTGATTTGAGAAGAGGAGTAATCTGTGCATAACGAGTCTGGCAGAAGATTAGCCGCACAGCAGAGTGCCGAATAGATTGAAGGGGATAGAGATGATTCAGAGGGAGACCAGCAAGGAGTAGGTTACAATAGTCTAGATGGAAGGTGACTAAGGAGTGGATAAGTGTCTTAATAGTGTATTCAGAAAGGAATGGGTGAATTTTGTTGATGTTCTAGAGAAAGAAACGACAGGTTTTAGCTATCAGTTGGATGTGTGTGGAGAAGGAGAAAGATGACCCCAAGGTTACGAGCTGAGGAGACAGGGAGGAGTAAAGAGTTATTTCCAGAGACTGAGAAAGGAGGAAGGGGCAAGCAGTGGATTTCCCAGGTCCTCTTTAATAATAGTTTATGGATCTTTCCTCCAAGAACTTGTCCAAACCTTTTTTAAACCCAGCTACACTAGCAGCTTTTCGAGCATCCTCTGGTAACGAATTCCAGAGTTTGATAGTAACATAGTAACATAATAAATGACAGCAGATAAAGACCAGTATGGTCCATCTAGTCTGCCCAGTAAGATGGCAAGAGTAGGTGCACCTGCCGCTCTGTGCAGGCCACCCCTCGCCATGTCTTTGTTTAGGGGTGAGCCCACCGCTCCGTGTAGGACACCCCTATTTGTTGAGAAATTAGATAGTAAAGTTTAATTTGATTTTATCCTGTTGCTGTAAAGGGATCCACTGTGTCTGTCACATGCCATTTTGAATTCTGTCACTGTATTTGCTCCCACCACTTCCATCAGGAGGGCATTCCAAGCATCCACCGCCCTTTCAGTGAAAACGTATTTCCTGACATTGCCTTTCAATTTACCCCCTTGTAGCTTCATGTTATGACCTCTAGTTTTACAGCTTCCCCGTCTTTGGAAGAAGTTTATTTGTTCATTATTTCTCTTTTAAGTATTTAAAGGTCTGAATCATATCTTCCCTATCCCTCCTCTTCTCCAGAGTGTACATATTTAGGTCTTCAAGTCTCTTCTCATAAGGCTTCTGATGCAGGCTCCAAATCATTTTGGTCGCCTTCCTCTGAACAGTTTCCAGTCTTTTTGCATCCTTTGCAAGATATGGTCTCCAAAACTGAACACAGTATTCCAAGTGAGGCCTCACCAGTGACTTATACAGTGGAATTAGTACCTCTTCCTTTCTGCTGGTAATTCCTCTTTGTATGCAACCCAACATCCTCCTGGCTTTTGCCACTGCCTTGTCACACTGTTTTGCCACCTTGAGATCCTCAGAAATAATCACACCAAGGTCCTTTCACTGGTCCATGAACACCAACCTCTCGCCCCCTATCGCATACATTTCCCAAGGATTGCTGCTTCCCAAGTGCATGACACTGCACTTCTTCGCATTAAATCTTAACTGCCAAGCATTAGACCATTCTTCTAGCTTTTGTAGATCTATCCTCATGTTAACCACTCCCTCAGGGGATTCCACTCTGTTGCAAATTTTTGTATCATCTGCAAAAAGACAGACTTCCATTCAGTCCTTCAGCAATATAACTCACAAATACATTGAACAGTGCTGGGCCCAGGACCGAACCCTGGGGCACCCTTCTAATCACCCTCCTTTCATCCGAGTGAGCTCCATTTACCATCACCTTCTGTCATCTGTCAGTCAACCAATTTCTGATCCAGTTCACCACCTTGGGACCCATCCCCATGCAACCTGTTGGTTTTGAGAAAGTCCACTATTTGCTCTTTCAGGAGTGCCTCCATTACTTTTCCCACTACCGAGGTAAGGCTCAAGGGCCTGTAGTTTGTCACTTCTTCCCTCTCAACGCTTTTGTGAAGAGGTAACACATCAGCCATTCTCCAGTCCCGAGGAACTTCTCCTGTTTCAAAGGATCTGTTGAAAACATCCTTTAATGGCCCTGCAAGAACTTCTCTGAGCTCTTTCAGTATCCTGGGATGTATCCCATCTGGTCCCATGGCCTTGTCCACTTTCAGTTTTGCAAGTTGTTCTAACACATCATCTTCTGTGAATGGTGAGGTATCTACTTCATTCCATTTTTATATTTGGGAGTCACAGGTGGTCCTTCTCCAGGATTTTCTTTAGTAAAAACAGAGCAGAAGTAGTTGTTTATCAATTTTGCTTTTTCAATGTCACTTTCCACGAGTCCGTTCCCAGCACTTCTGAGTCCTGCAATTCCACCTCTGATTTTCCTCCTCTCCCGAATATACCTGAAGAAAGTTTTGTCGCCACACTTCACATCTTTAGCCATGTTTTCCTCTGCCTTTGATTTTGCTTTCCTTATTTCTCTTTTTGTCTCTTTTAGTTTGATCCTGTATTCCTTTCTGTGTTCCTCTGTTTGCAAGCTTTTGAATTTTGTGATTACGCAGGGCCATAGGCTAACTTCAGGGAGGCAGTTACATTCTCCTGCAGTTACCACATTTCAACATGGCAAAATGGCTGCTGATGCAACGAAGGCTATCCACTGAGATGGCATTAGTTGCACTCATGCTACTTGTGCTGAGCCGTTATGTTAGTTTCTGCCGACTATGCAGATGTCTGCATGTGAAAGTTCTTTCTCTTGCCTACTCTGGAGTAAAGTATAATTTTGGAAACTAAATCTTGTAAATCTAAGAGTAACAGGTAAAAGCATTTTACCTCTACATATGTCTGTTTTTAGTTTTGTATTGATATATACCTTACTTGGTGAAGATCTATCTCTGTTCTGCATATGTGACTGAGGCTATGTGTTCTGTTAGCATGGAGTTTCTATGTAGGGAACTGTAGTAATCTGGCTTGTTCAATTTTCTGAATAGGAAATGGATGTTCTAGGGTCTACTGCAATATTTATGGTTCTGCCCTTTTCTGGATATGCTACATGCTGTGTGAGTTTCGGAAGTTAGTGCTGTTATGGAATAGTAGATTTCATCTATGGGTCTTGTACTCTGGATTCTTGGTGTAGTCAACTGTAGGGTGGTGGTTGTGGGGGTACTGGAATATGGATTGTCTTTGAGATTTGCAGTTGTGTGTTCTTTATGCTGCCAGACTGAAATTTAGAATATTGTCAGTTCAGATTCAAGAACATTTCAATTATAAGGGAACATCTCAGTTTATTTTTGTTTAATAGCTCAATAGCTTCACTGCTGTGATTTCTGGACTTTTCCAGCTTTAGCACAATTCAATCCAGCCTTTGAATTCATGACTGCCAGATTAGTTTTTCTCATTTTATATCTTCCCTCCTCATCAATAATCTGGTCATAGCAAAATAAATCTGATATGTGAATACTTATAATGGTTTGATTTAAGGGGAGGCTGCGTAAGTGGCTTTTCATTAATCAAATCTGATAGTTATTATTATGCTTGTTTTATTGTAACATGTGTTTTATTAAATTACATGTATATGATTGAAAGCCTAGGATCTAGGTGGGTGGCATATACATTTTAAAGTAAAGTATACTAAATTTATGCAAATGATGCTGCAATGAGTCTCTGCACATGGTTCCGCATCACCCTCAGTCTGCCCCTAGGGGGAAGTAGACAGGGGGGGCATTGGGAGGTGGAGAAAAACAGAAACCTTGGATTGGGACCAGCATGGCCATAGAATAAAATGGTCAGAAAACAAAGGTAGAATAGAATTTTATTTTCAATTTAATGATCAGACTTGATTCTATCTTTATATTTTATACAGTACAGAGAAATTCATCTCTTTTTATATCTCTGGTGGTGCATTGTATGCAGACTCTTGCTTCTTGGGGTTGCAGTTTAATTTTTATCTACGTATGTTTGTTTTTAGGTTGTGGTCACTTATTCTGTACTTGGTGAAGGTCTGTTTCTGAGTGTGGACCAAGGCCAGGTGTTCTGTTAACATGGAGTTTGTAAGTAGGGATCTGTACTGTAGTAATCTGAATTGTTCAGCTTTTCAAATAGGTATTTGGATGTTCCAGGGTCTGCTGCAGTATTTTCAGTGATGCTTTTTTGGGTAGACTCCTTATATGAATTTTGGAAGTTCTGCTGGTATGGTATGATAGATTTGCTCTATAGATCCTCAGTGACTTCACTGTAGGGTTTTGTATTAGTTCACAATATGCCTGGTACTGGAAAATGTTTATGTTGTTAGTAAGATGATCAGAATTCGATTTCTTTTTCTTTTCAGATATTGAGTTGTGGGTGAATGTCCTAGTTCTGCTCTGCACCCATTGTTGAGGGAGGGGATTCTGTGAATGCAAAATATATGTTCAAAAAGAAAAAGCAAGAACCACTACGCAGTTTATAACAACAAAATAACGATGAGTATTAATTTGGTTTATAAACTGTGCTGTGGTTCTCACACTCTCCTTTAGGTCCTTAGTGTGGGGGCAGAGCATGGGAGGGGTGTGGGTGGGCTAGTCACCCGGATTCTGGTCACAGCCCTATATGTCCAGGGAGCACCAGGGGGAACGCATTGCTTATTCCACCTTGGAATAAGCACTGTTCCCTCATGTGCCCCAGTCTGGCAGCCTCCCCCTTACAATGCAGCGGACACACGGCAGGCACTGCCCCACTGCCCAATCCCAGCCCCAGCGGGCCCGCCGATAGATGGGTGACAGGGAAACCAGACAGGGGGGCATCGGGCTGTCCGTGCACAGGTGGGATCAGGGGACCTTGTTGTGCTGACCGGAGGATGTTCCCGTGGCAGTGGAAGGGTCACGCCTGGCCATCTCCGGGCCCAATCCTGCATGCCATGGGAACCTTTGGTTTCTGCAGTGCAGAATCGGGTCCAAATGAGCCCGCCCAGAGAATCAGGGAATCCTGAATTTGAATTCCACATTCTGGATTCCCTGATTTTCAGCATGTCACTTTAAACACTAAAGCTATTCCAAAAATTGCAGTATATATAACCCCTCCCAGGAATTTTTTAAAAAACTCAAAACATTTGCTAAATACTTCAGAAAATGGGACAAACATAAGTAGAGTACTTCAAGAAACTGGTATCAGTTATTACATCTAAAATATTAAACATTTAAAAAAGCAAATAAAATATCCCAAAAGTCTTCAAAGTCAAAATAAATGTTTAATTTTTTAAATCTTTCCCACCTGCCTGCAATAGGCATCTCTTAGCCTGCCAGTCTCATAATCTTGGGCAGGTCACTTCACCCTCCACTGCCTCTGGTACAAGCTTACTTTGTAAGCTGTCTCAGGTAGGGACCTAGCTGCCATATCTGAAATGTAATTTACCTTGACTTTGGCTTAGGAAAGACAAGTAATTACATCCAAATTCAACTCTTCCACCTCATCTCAGCTGGCCACCTCCCTGAAGATCACAATCCAAGCTGTCTGCAACAAAACTACCCATACCTCTTCGACACCTCTAGCCCCAATGCCTCCCAATTCCTCTACCTCTTCTCACTAGCTTGAGAAGAGTTATTGCCTGACCACTAAGTTCTTCTTCACACTTTAATCTACTGTACATACGGTCAGCCAGCATAATTTGAATGTGTTGTGCAATGTAGCAGGTGCCTGTAGAGGGTCTGCGGGTAGAGGGTATGAGGGATTGGCATTAAGGTAGCTTTCTGGAGATTCTAGACAGTTTGTTGTTGTGTTAGGGGAGAGGTTGGAGTAGGGAGTTTGGGTTCAAGTTGACTTGCTCTGTCATGATAGTGAGAAATCAACTTTTAGGCTTGTTGTGTTGGATAGGACTGAGGTGTGGGTTGCTAAGAGGCTTGTACAGTGATACTGTGATGCAAGATCAGCATCCCAGCCTTTTTTGCACCCCTTCCTACCTCCCCATTTCCCTCCCATTTTAATTTTCTGACCTTTATGTGACTGTGAGTTAACACACTTTTGTAAATAGGATATGAGCTTAGAAGCTTATCCAGCTTATATACTGCAAATAATTATCATGCACTTAATTTGGTTTTGAACCAACTGCCATTAACAAATTTTCTGGTGCATCATTGACTTAGGCAGTCACCTTACATACATGGCTCACCATAAGTGCCTTCAATGAAGAGAAAGTTATTAAATGGGCCTTTAGCCTTTTAGCAGTTGAGTCTGAGGAAAGCCTGCAGCCTGGATGGTTTTAATATTGACTTTTATAAAAATGTTTTGGCTCAGGTTGCTCCTATTTTGGGCTAAGTGTTTCAAAATTTGCTCACTAACTTTCATTTGCCTGAGTCTCTTTGTGATGTGTATCATTGTAATCCACAAGGAAGGGAGTCCTGTAGAAAACTGTGCCTCATGTAGGCCCATTTTTGATGTCAAAATGTATGTCATGATCCTGACCACTAAGTTAGAATGACTCTATTGTTGATCTATAGAGACCAAGAAGGTATTGTATCAGGGAGGTGTTCTAGAGAGGATATGCTGAGGATCATCCAGGCCTATGAAGGCATAGGTCAGGTTGCATCTAGATACTGAAAGGGCATTTGAGAAGGTATTTTGAGCTAGTTTGTTGTTTTTTTTTAAAGTGCCTTCAAGTGAATGCTGACTCCTGGTGACACAGTAACCCCTGGGATTTCTTGGCAAGGTATGACCAGAAGTAGATTGCCAGACCTTTTCTTCCAAGGCAATGGAGGGTAAAGTGACTTGCCCAAGGCCACAAGGAGTGCCATTGGGAATTGAACCCACATCCTTTGGGTTGCAATCTGTTGCTTGAACCACTAGGCTTCTCCTCCACTTGCATTTAGCTTAGTGAAACATTTGTTTCAATGGACTATGGCTTTGTACTGCTCATCAATGGCATTGGTATGAGTGAATGGCAGTTATCTAGGGGAATAGGGCATGGATGCTCTTTGTCACCCCTGTTGTTCACTCTGGTGGGTGAGGGTCTTGCAAAGTTAATTCAGCAGGGCACTATGATTCAGGGGATCAGAATAGTAATCACGGAGCAAAAGATAGCCTTGTTTGGTGCTTCTCAAAGAGATTTATGAGTTAATTCGTGTTTGTGTTTTGCAGATTAATACTTAGATGGAGTCACATTCACTTAAACTGTATTTAGAAAAAAACACCTCTCTTTTGGATAGGGGCTTTAGGAAAGGTAATACCTAATGTGAGTCATTCAGTAGGGAAGGTGTCAATCCCATTGAAGGATTCAATTAGTAATTTAGGTATTACAACTGATTTCTACCTTACTATGGAACTGCAAATGGGGAAACGTTAGCACTTTCCTGTACCTTAGATTGGTTCACCAGATTCAGAATTCGATATCAGCAGAACACTTGAAGTCAAGGAAATTATCATTTCACACGTGGAATACTATAGCATAGTTTTGTTGGCCTCTAGAAACATACTGTTGCCCGATGCTATAGTGGTTAGAGCAATGCCCTAGAAAGCAAGAGACCCCCCCCCCCCCACTAGCATTTCTTGTGGCCTTCAGCAAGTCACTTTACTCTCTATTGCCTCAGAAGAAAGGCCTGGCAATCTACTTCTGGTCACCTTGCCCAGAAAACCCAGGAGCTGCTAGGTCACGAGGACTAAGCAATGACTCAACAGCACACATTGCATTTCTCTTTGACTCCAACTGTTAAAAAATAAAATAGTGAAATTAACTTTTTAGAGAGATACAGTCCTAAAAAGTAACTCCTTACTCATCAACCTTAAACCTGCTGCCTATTCCATCAAAAATCTTGTTTAAGCTGAGATCGGAGCTATACACTGCACTACCATATAGGCTACCAGAAGCTAAATACCTAGGTCCAGTCATTTTGTTTCAAGGCCAGCACGGCTACTAAAATTGCATTCACAATTCCTAGGAGAGAAAGAGTTGTGATCATCCTGCAGTAGCTTCAGTGAGGCTTGCATCAGGCTCTGAGAGGCACTGTGGCTTATGCTTGTTTGTAAAAGGTCATCACGGCTTTAGGCAGGCTAGGGGAAAGACACAAATGAGTAAGACTTGCAGTAGCTGTGACAGAATATTCATGACACCTGAAGCTCTAGGTGGATAAGGGTTGCCCGAACCAGAAAGCCTGAAAATGGAGAGTAAGGAATCTTCTGGGGTGTAAAATTAACATAAAAATAAATCTGTTGTAGCAAATAACATGAGTGTCCCTGGAAGAGCAATGTTCAGAATTTCTGTTGTCTCCCTGCATTCAAACAATGTTAGGAAAACTTACCGGAGTATGCAAAATCTGAGATCAGCAATATTAATTAGTGTTTAGGAGGCAACCAAGGGAAGATGATTTTCATACACAGTATCCCATAGCGTAAAGCGTCTATTATGCATATGTAAACAGTTTGGGATATAGTTAGTCACATCAAAATAAACTGTTATGTGATGCAAATAGGTAGCATTTTATAAGCATGTCCCGGGTAATTCACCCATGGACTATAAGGTAAGATAACACTTAAATCAAAAAATGTTACCAAATTATGTATTTTACAAAGGTGTATCAGTTCCACCAATGCATACCTTGTTCAATGTCTTACATAAACCCTAACTGCGAAATAGAGCAGTATATAAAAGTTAAATAAATAAATATCACTAAATAATTGTTTTTAGCTTACAAAAATAGATTGTGATGTATAAGTAATGCACAACAACAAATACAGATCTGTTATAGTATAATATCTTTTGTAATTCAGGTAACTGGGTACGGCGGACAAGTCGCCCCCGCTCTACCCCCTCTTCCACATCCTTGCCCCCACGTCCCCATACAATAATACACCACAACACCTTTGGAATTAAACTGGTCGCAACTTTATTAACCTTCAACAATAACCAAACAACATTTCCAAACCACATCCTAATTACCCCAAATGCAGAACGACCCCTCACCAGCCATTTGAGTAGCAAGGTGACCCCGTTTCCGCTTCCTCCGTGTCCAGGCCACAGATATTTGCATACCTCCACTCTTCCGGCTTCGCCATATTATTAGCAAAAGCCCCGAGGGACTGTCCGGGTCGGGGGTACCCCACCCCCACCCTAAGGATTCCCTCCGGCTCCGGACCCCGGAAACCTCCGGGATCCCGCCACCAGCTCAAATGACGCATGTCCTGAGCCACCCCCCCCCCCAAGCCAAGCTGCGACCAGCTATTCTCCTCTGCATAATATCCTCCAAGGCCTCCTGCCAATCATTCAGGAGCAAATCCATCCCCACCGGGGATAAATATACCCCATCCTGCCTATATAGACCCGCACAACCCACTTCCACCCATGGATGCAAGATCTGGTACCCGCCGTGCTCCCCAACCCATCGGCCAATTTGGCGATTAATTTTCGTTAACCCCCCGATCACCTCCGATGGTCCCAGCAAGCAGGCCTTGGTATGATATCAGACCATACGAGAACCACTTCATTGAACATCAATAACACCTCCCCCAAATCCTTGTGCGCTGCTCAAATTAACTGCCGACAAGCCCATGACCCTAGGTCGTTGCCTCCCAGATGTATCAATAGGATGTCTGGCGACCCTTTCTCACGCTCGTGGTGCCGCAGCAAAGGCAAGAGCTGCATCCATCGTAGGCCACGATCGCCCAGCCATGAGACGGTCACCTTCGAAGCCTCCAATCCGATATTCGGCCCCACCGGCCGTGTTGCTGCTCGCCGACCAGCCCAGTATACAAACGAGTGGACAATCACCCAACGGCGACACGGTCCTTGTCCCACTTCTGTAAAATAAAAGAAATTATAACAGTTAGTAACACCTAGAGCTTATAAGGGCACATAGCCCTGGAACGCTTGCAACCTCCATCTGCCAATCCGCTGTATCTCCCGTTCCAGAAGTCCCTCCACCGCTGCACTGGTAGATGCACCAATTCTGAAAGAGTGTGGTGCAAACCAGCCCGGTTCCTCTCCAATCTGCCGCAGTGACAGCCGTAAGACCGCTGCAAACTGAAATCACGTCAGTACCCGTGCATCTTCGTGTATAAACAGACCGCCATCCCCAACTGGCCTTACTCGCAAGTAGGACTTTAGTAAGGCAACCAGACACGTTAGCGACCCGTCCACCACCCTCAAGACTACCCAAGTTCCCTTCCCCCTCAGATCCATCTTGGATCGTACCAGCCGAATGCGTACTTCCCCCCCCCCCCCGCCAACTTAACTTGCTGCATTTGCAAGCCCCCGCCCCCTCTGGACCGGCTGGACTCAGCTACCAACTCCCCCAAAAAAGGCTACAGAAAAGGTTGCTTGAAAAAGCTTGCCTTCGTAAGGGGACGTCGCCAACTGAGGCAAAGTGAGGTACAACCGCACCAGCAAGTCATGCGTAATAGGACGCCTGATATCCCCCGGAGTGGGATGATACCGTTCCCACCCTTGCAGCAGCCTTTGAGTCAAAATTCCCCCCCCTCGCTGCCCCCCACCCTACTGCCTTTGAGAAAAATGAAAACCCCGCCACTTGCGTACACACCGTTGCCCGCGACACTCCCGCATTCTTTGCTGCAATGACATACTGACCCAGGAGCTGATCCGACACGTCCTCGCCGCCATCCCTGGTCCACCAGGAAATCCACCATGCTGCGGCAGCCACGTTGATACGCTGCCCACGTTGCCGCTGGCACGGAACTCCTCAGCAAGTCTTTCATTTCCCGAGGCCAATCTGCCATAATTGCTCTGGGACCAACACCCCTACCTCTTCCGCCTCCGGGGCCAAAGTCCAAAACAGCTCCCACTTAAAACGGGAAAGAGCATCAGCAATTTTAGTTAGTACTCCCAGGGATGTGGCGAGCCTTCACTACCACATTCAATCACAAGCAAGCTAAAACCACCCTCCGCATTAAATTAGCCATCTGCATGCAGCGCGGAGCATAACTGTTGATCACACTGACCACCGCCGCATTGTCGCACCACCAAACTATTCTGCGATTCTGAAGCCTATCCGGCCACACTTCCAATACCCACGAGGATCGGAAACAACTCCAGAAAGGTTATATTGCTAGTTATGCCTGCCTCATGCCATGCCTGTGGCCACCCCGCTGCACACCAAGAACCCCCGAAATAAATGCCCAATCCCAACCCACCTGCAGCATCAGTAAATAATTGCAAGTCATAACTGGAAATCTCTGCCTCCCTCCAGACCGTGGTGCCATTGAAATCTTTCAAGAACTCATCCCATACCTCCAAATCGGCCCGCATGCTTCTTGACACCCTAATGCGGTGATGAGGTTTAGTCGCCCCTACCGTAGCTGCCGCAAATCTACGTAGAAACACCCTTCCCATTGGAATCACTCTACACGCGATTGAGGGAACCTATCAACGCCTGGATCTCCCGCAGCATCATCTTATGCAATGCCAGCACGTTCACTACTAATACACGCAGCTTCCATACCTTGTCAACCAGCAATCGCGCCACCATAGCCACGGTATCCAATTCCACCCCTAGAAAAGTGATGCATGTCGCCAGTCCCTCTGTTTTTCCCGCAGCCAGCGGGACACCCCAAGCCCAGGCCAACTGTAGAAATCCGTCCAGTAACTACTGACAATGTCTTGACTGCGCCTCTCCTACAAATAGGAAGTCATCCAGGTAGTGCACTACATTCGTGCAACCCGCCTGCTCCACAAAAGCCCAATGCATAAATGTACTAAACTGTTCAAAATATGCATAGGACACCGAACAACCCATAGGCATACACTTATCAAAGTAACTGTTACCCTCAAAGCAAAATCCTAACAAATGAAACGCAGATGGGTGCACTGGCAACAAACGAAATGCGGATTCAATGTCCACCTTGGCCAACAAACACACGCGGCTGCATGTTCTCACGAGCTCCACTGCCTCATCAAAAGATGCAAAGCACACCACACACAATTCTTTCGGGATATGGTCTTTCATGGAAGATCCCATTGGGAAGGACAAGTTATGGATTAACTGGTGCTTCCCCGGCTCCTTTTTTGGTATAATCCCTAATGGGGACACCACAAATTCAGCAAATGGCTGTTCTGCAAAGGGGCCCACGACCCTACCCAACTCAATCTCAACTGCCAGTTTATCCCTCAGAATATGGGTATACCATTTCACCAAGGGCGAATTCCTAGATTTGCTCGAACCCACCGTACCTACAACTGGAATTTGGAGCCCCCCTTGAAATCCCTCCTCTGACACCACCCTGTCCCTGCACTTGGGATACTTCCTCAGCCAGGGTTGTAAAACTTCGATCCTAATTGGAGTCGAAGCTAGGCTCCTTAATGTCTTACTGTTTGGAGGCTGGCATACTGAAACCAGCCGCCCCCTTCTTGACACATTTGAGGGCGGACTGCCCCCCATTACAGGCGGAACAAGCATGCCGGAACTTACAGTCTGGAAAGGGGCATGAAGACTTGTTGAATCGCCAACAAACATCTCCTGTGCCCCCCCCCCCACCCGTTCTCTGCAATGCAGGAGGCCCGCTCGCTAGAAAGGACCGCCCCGCACCAGACGCGGCTGCTAGTCCTTCTTTTGCTACGCTCGACCCCCCGCCGCCCGGTCTGACTGTCATTTGCGTTAACCATAAATTAATATCCTGTGTCCCCCAAGACAATAGCTGATTTTCTTCCATCTTATCGTGGAACTTCTCATCATAATTGAGCCACGCCCAACCTTCGTGCGTCTGCGCCGCCTCTAAGATGGCGTCCGCATAAGCCAATAACATCCCATAGTGGTCCGGATGCTGGTGCCCCCATACACTAGCGAGATGCAAAAAGGCTCGGGTCCAATTTACCACATTCCGTGCTACCTTCCTAACCCTCCCCACCTTCTCGTCTTCCTTCCTCTTCCTCCTACTGTTCCCCCGACCGTTTCCTACCCTCCAGCAACCGGTAAATGTCAATATAACGCCTCTTCTTGATCTTCCGATGCAAATTCCTTGGCACCCTTTCCCATAATTCAGAAAAAGCTTCCAGCATAGGCACCGCCCTGCCTGACCCCAGCCCCTCTGCACTCGTGCCACTCCCTTTACATGCCCCTTCCTCTGCCGTGGATGACATTGACGAAGAATCAGTTGACGACGAGGAAGAAGACCCCGACTTACGATGCCGTCGACATGAATGCTTTCATTTTCTTTTGGACTTTTTTCCTATGCCCTCGACCATCGCCCTTCCACTGACCCTGCCTTCCCCTTGTTCCGCTGTTAACTCATCTGCCACACCAGACGCTGCCTCCATGTTCCGACTTGGCTCCTGCCGCTCCATCGCCATCTGGGACGCCGTATCCTGTTCTGCTGCCATCCCTTCCACCGCATGACCTCATGCCACGCACATTGCCACTCTACCCTGCCGCTCTGGACTGCTCATTCCATGTCCCATCGCGTACTGCCATCTGGGGGGTATCTGTGGAGATAAGACTGCAAAATACGAAGGGGAACCTGCCATGGTCCAAGGCGGTTGCCACACTCCTAACCACTCCGCCCAATAAGATCCCTGCCCCCCTCCTCACCAATGCTCCCAGGCAGCCGGGTAATTGCTGCCTGGTATACCAGGCCAGCTTGCCGTGCCAGTTAGCCCCTGCCTATCGCCACCCACCTGCCCCCCAGCTGCGCTAACTTCCGAATCCGCCGGAATAGGTCCTAAGCCTGGGAGTCCTCCAGAACCCCGCACAGCCCCCCTTGCCCCCTGTCCAGGAGCACCCCTTGCCAATCCTTCCTCCCCCCACACATCTCATCTTTCTGCTTCCAACTCATGGCCTTCTGCAGCCCGCTCACCCCCCCCCCCGAACCCCCCTCCGGCCTCGTGATTGCCCCATTCCCCTGCCTGCTTCCCCCCCTTGCCCCTTTTCCCCTGCCTGCTGTTCCTCTCCTTCCTCCGCTTTGCCCTCCTCTCCCCTTTGCACTCCCTCCCTGGTTCTTTGCCCCCCTCACCGTGCATCCACTATTAATCTGTTCCCCTCGAATAGCCGTCGCTGGCTGACCCCCAGTCCCTACCCCCTTCCCACCCCTCTCCCCTTGCACCCGCATTGATGTATATCAAAAATCCCCCCCAATGCACTCAGCCAACCCTTAATTAAACTGCCTCCCTCCTTTTTCTTTCTTTTATTCTCGTTTTTATTATTATTTTTTAATTTATTTCTTGCCTTTCTGGAGCCCCATACTTGCCTGATGCCTCCTACAAGGGACTCCACGTGCTCCCCTCTTCTCCACCTCTTCAATCTGGCACTCTGTCACTCTTCCACTGACCGCCACCGCTGCTGACACCACCCTCCCCACACGAGGAAATCGCTGCCACTGCAGAGTACGACCGCCGCCTCCCGCTCCGTCCCCAAATTCCCGTGTCTCGCCAGCCCTTTGCACCTCGCCCCCCCTTTTGCGGGACTCCCTCCACATCCCATTGGCTCCCGCGCCCTTCACTCAGCCCGCGGGAGCCAATGAGTTTGAAAGACGCTTTGCGTCTTGCTGCACAGCCCCCCCCCCCCCCCGCACCACCGTCACCGTCAATGGGGCCGCGGCTCTGATAACGATCGCGAATCGCTACCGCAGCTTTGTAAACAAGCCCCTAAATCTTGGGGGAAAAGGGAATTCTTTGGGTTAAAGCTAATAAATCTGTGTATTTTAGATGTCACTGTTTTTGCTGAGTACCACCAGAGAGCTTTTCATTTAAATCAAATCAGAATATAGTTTAGCATAGAAAGTAAAATAGAGTAAATAGTTACCAAAATAAATTTGTTTCTAGAGAGGCTTTTTATTTAAATCAAATCAGAATATAGCTTAGCATACAAGTAGAATAAATAACCTCTGAGTACAAAGAAAAAAACTTGTCTATAGTGACCTTTACAAAGAGACCTCCAGTTAGGAGGCAAAAGATCTGTGAAGCTGTCTTAAATAGGTGTTAAATCCTCAAAACCACAATCATTCGACCAACCCTGAAAAAACACAACCTAGATCCCCTAGACCAGTGATGGCTAACCTTTTTGAGCCCGAGTGCCCAAACTGCCGCACAAAACCAAAGAATTTCCTCAAAGTGCCAGCACGTCATTTGCATAAGTGGTCTTATTTGCATAAATATTTGCATAATGTTACCATACACTAACTTTAGTAAACATGTCTCTTAATGAGTGTATGGATAAAGAAAGACTAAAAGATTTCTACATTACGATAATCCAGTGCCAAACCGCCAGGCACATTAGGAACTACTACAAAACGCTGCCCATTTAGAACCCATAGCAAACCCGCCGTATCCTGACAGCATTACCAGGACTCACAAGCACCATACCCTACCTATCAAAAGGCAACACTGCAAATATTAAACCAATACATTTCAGAGAATACTGGGGAAAGAGAACAAGTGGCAACGTCAAATAGGAATTTCCTCTTGTACCAAACAAAGCGCAGATGTTAATGATGCACATTTCCCAGAGCTGACAAAATAAAGAGATATCTTTCTACCTTTTGTGCATTTTTTTTTTCAGTTGCAATTGGTCCAGCCACCTTCTTCTGGTTTCTTCATGTTTTCTGCTAACTCTCCATCGTCTGCTGTCCATTTGTCCTTTCTTCTCTCTTCTAGTTTCTTTTCCCCATTCTCTCTCTCTCTCTCTACATCTGCTTTAACATACTAATCTTTTCTCCTTTTGCTCTTTCCTCATTCCTATTTCATCCACACAAATTTACCCCTCCATCCTCAATCCCCAATTACTCTCCCAATACCTGGCCAATTGTAGATTTTCATCCCTCCTACACAAAATATTTTTCCCCTCTCCATTTTACTCTCCCAGCCCCATCCCCTTCTAATCCTCCCCCAACATCAGCTCCCTTCTAGTTCCAGTCTCACCCAGCATCCATTCCCTTCTAGTCCCTGCATCAGCCCATTTCCAGTCCAAGTCCCTTCATCAGCTCATTTTCAATCCTAGCCCCACCATCAGCCCAGGTCAAATCAGAGCTCCCCTCCACTCAGCCCACGTCCAGTCCAAGCCCCCCCATGAGCCTACTTCCAGTTCTAGCCCCTCCATGAGTCCATTTCAATTCAAGCCCCCACCACAGCCCATTTCCAATCTTAGCTCCCCCCAACAGCCCATTTCCAGTCCGATCCTAGCTGTGCCAGCAGCCCAGTTTCAGTCCGAGCTCCCGGCCCTCACAGGCCCATTCCAGTCCCCGCCCCCTCCCCATCAGCTATTGCAGTTCAAGCCTCCCCTTCCACTCAGCCCATTTCCAGTCCTAGCAACACCCCAACCCATTACCAGTCCTAGCCCCCCGTCAATCAACTTCCAGTCCTAACCCCATCACCCCATTTTCAGTTTAAGCCCCCCTATAAACCCTTTACCAGTCCTAACCCCCCATCAGCCCATTCCAGTCCAGCCCCCCATAGCCCATTGCCAGTCCTAAACCCACCCCCCCATCAGCCCACAGCCCATTACCAGTCCTAACCACATCAGCCCACCTCAAGTCCTAACCCCTCCCCATCAGCCCATTTCCTGTCCTAGCCCCCCCCCCATAACCCATTATCAGTCCTACACCCCCATCAGCCACTACCAGTCTTAACCCCCCATAGCCCATTACCAGTCCTAACCCCCCCATCAGCCCACTACTCAGTCTTAACCCCCCATAGCCCATTACCAGTCCTAACCCATCACCCCATTTCCAGACAGCCCTCATCAGCTCATAGCCCATTGCCAGCCCTCATCAGCCCACAGCCCATTGCTATCTTTAACTCCCCCCCATAGCCACTGCGTCTTAACCACCCTCCCCAGCCCACTGCCAGTCTTAACCCCCCCTCCCTAGCCCATTGCCAGTCTCAACCCCCTCCCTCCCTCCCTAGCCCATTGCCAGTCTCAACCCCCCTCCCCCCTCCCCTAGCCCATTGCCAGTCTTAACCTCCCTCCCTCCCTATCCATTGCCAGTCTTAAACCTCCCTCCCTCCCTCCCTAGCCCATTGCCAGTCTCAACCCCCTCCCTCCCTCCCTAGCCCATTGCCAGTCTCAACCCCCTCCCTCCCTACCCTCCCTACCCCATTGCCAGTCTCACCCCTCCCTCCCTCCCTCCCTAGCCCCATTGCCAGTCTCAACCCCCTCCCTCCCTCCTCCCTAGCCCCATTGCCAGTCTTAACCTCCCTCCCTAGCCCATTGCCAGTCTTAAACCCCCCTCCCTCCCTCCCTAGCCCATTGCCAGTCTTAACCCCCCTCTCTCCCTCCCTAGCCCATTGCCAGTCTTAACCCCCCTCCCTCGGCTCATGGCAATAAAAAAAAAAAAAAACCTGCCCGCTGCCGCCGCGGCGGCATGGAGTGTCCCGCGGGCTCCCTCTGCCCGGCGGGACTCTCCGGCGCTGCTCAGCCCCCCTCTCTGCCGGCTTGCAGAGACGCGAAGGGAGAGAGAGTCTCCCTCGCGTCTCTCTTAAGCCCGCAGGGGCAGATGGGAAATTTCCCATCAGCCCCTGCGGGCTTAAACAGAGACGCGAGGGAGACTCTCCCCTTCGCGTCTCTGCAAGCCGGCAGAGAGGGCTGAGCAGCGCCGGGAGAGTCCCGCCGGGCAGAGGGAGCCCCGCGGGACACTCCATGCCGCCGCGGCGGCAGCGGGCAGCTTTTTTTTTTTTTTAATGTGCGACCTTCCCGCGTGCCAGCTGCAAGGCCTTCGCGTGCCACAGCTGGCACGCGTGCCATAGGTTCGCCATCGCTGCCCTAGACCCTGCCTCCTACAGGCCAATAGCAAGCCTCCCGTTCACCGCCAAGATAATCGAGAAGGTAGTCCAGCGCCAGCCTCAAGAACATTTGGACATCAACAAGATACTAGACCCACAGCAACACGGTTTCCGACCACGACATGGAGTCGAGACCCTCATGACCACACTGATGAACACCCTCATCATAGGAACCCAAGAAAAACACTCCGGATATGCCATGATCTTCCTAGACATATCAGCAGCCTTCGACACCATCTCTCACGACATCCTCATACACAGACTCCAAACAATTGGGATCAAAGATACTGTACTCCAATGTTACCGACAGCAATTGATCCGCACCAGCACTTCAACCTCGCCCCCCTTCCAGCAACATCAAGGAGTACCTCAAGGATCCACATTATCAGCCATGCTCTTCAACATCTACCTCCGACCACACTGCTCAGTCATACGTATCCACGACATCAACTTCCACATTTATGCTGACGACATAATGCTCTATGCCTCGATTACAAACACAAACCCAATGAATGATCGGCTATCAGCCTGCTTCACTGATGTATCCCACTGGTTACAAGAGAACAACCTGACCATTAACATAAAGAAAACTGAAGCTCTTATAGTGACAAAAGACCCAGACTTCAAGCCGCCCACACACCTCAACATGGGAACCACGCAAATTCAGATACAGCCACAAATAAGATATCTGGGCATTATCATTGACCAAGCTCTAACCCTCAAGCAACAAATAACTAAGACCACCGGGACTATATTCCACAAAGCGAAAACAGTACAACGTCTCTGACCTCTCCTCGAACCTCAAGACTTCAGAACAGTAATGCAAGCTATGACCCTCCCACACCTGGACTACTGCAACATAATCTACCATGGACTACCCGCCACACAGACAAACCCCCTCCGAACTGCCTTAAACATCACAGTGAGAATTATTCAGAATGCAAAGAAACGTGACCACATCACCCCAATTCTGAGGGAACTTCACATACTCCCCCTCGAAGCAAGAATTAAATACAAAGCTATTCTACTCACCCACAAAACCATCCACCAAACACGGAACACCCAGCTCCACACCCTACTACCTCGACCATCCCATGGCAAGACAACCAGAGAGACCTCCAGCAATTCCATCACCATCCCTCACAAAAGAACCAAATGCACGCAACAAACCTGCAACACTCCTTTGAACTCTATGCTCCGTCCATCTGGAATTCGCTACCAAACCACATCAGGAACAATAGCGATCTCCTATCCTTCAAAAAGCAGCTGAAAACCATCCTATTCCGAGAACATCTCAAAACTGAAACACCCTCCCATAAATAACCACACCACCCCCCTCCAAACCCACCCCCAAGAGCTCATGTTCAAAAACTGTGTTACCTTGTCCATCTCTACGTCTATCCTCTGTCAAAATCATCAATGTTGCCCTCCCGGTGATGGCCCTCCCCTATAACCAATTAAACCCCCCCCCCCTTATTTGTTACACCGCTTTGACCCGGTGAAAAGCGGGATAAAAATACAGTTAAATCAATCAATAAATAAATAAGTGACAATCAAAAGGGCAATTTTAAAGGCCCCCTCTATCAAACCAAGGGCAGTGTGAATCACCCAGGAAATTGCTAAGACTTTATCTTAGTAGCATTCTCTGAAATGCTTCCCGTTCCATGCGCAGGACCCAAAAGGCAGGCTCAATGCGTGGATGAGATGATGGTGCAAGGAAGAGGGTTTTGGATTTGTTAGGAACTGAGGAACATTCTGGGGAAAAGAGAGGCTTTTCTGAAGTAATGGGTTCTACCTTAACCAAGATGGAACTAGGCTGCTGGCATTAACCTTTAAAAAGGGGATAGAACAGCTTTTAAACTAGATAACATGGGAAAGCTGACAGTTGTCCAAGAGCGCATGGTTCGGAACAATGTATCCTTGAAGGATACTACCAAAAGAATGAAGTTAGGGCATATCAGCAGAGAGGTTCCAATAAAGACAAAAGTAGCCCAAATGCCCTTGAGTAAAGAGCAGACAGAGCTTAACACTAGAAGCCCTAAAAGGAATTTTACCTAGAAACCCCAAAGTGCACCAATTGATGCATTATCACGACGACTACGTTTAGCATGAAATGTAGATGTGAATTAATGTGAAGTTACTTATTTGTTAAATACGTGCAGTATGTTACGTCATTACATGACGTCATCATGTGTTTATTGTTTGTAATGTCAGAGTGGGATCATGAATTTATACCTAGAAGCCCCAAAGTACGTCAATTGACGCATCCAAGACAATTGAGTGCATCAATTGACATACTTTGGGGCTTCTAGGTATAAATTCATTTTCCCTCTAGGTGGTGTATCTGTCATTATTTTCGATGCACATATTTAAACATCTTGACCTTGCTAACAAAGTCATGGAACATGACTGACATAGTTCTTGAGAATCTTGTCTAGGTCTTTCATAGCAATTCTGCCAAGAGCAATGTGCCGTTGGATTTCTTGACTGCTTGTTACTTCTTTATTCATAGTTAATCCAAGTAGGTTAAAGTTGTCCACAATTTCAATTTCTTCTCCTTCATTGATGAACTTATTTATTTTGCCAGTTGTCATGATCTTTGTCTTCTTTACATTAAGGTGCCGGCCCATTTTAAGACTATGTTCCTTGATCATGAGAAGCAAATGTTTCAGATCATCTTCACTTTCAGCCAGTAATGTGGTATCATCAGCATAGCAAAGGTTGTTGATGAGTCTTCCACCAATCTTCACACCTCTGTTGTCTTCATAAAATCCTGCTTCTCTGATGATATGTTCTGCATATAAAATAAACAGGTGGGGGGAAAGTATGCAGCCTTGTCATACACCTTTGCTTATTTTAAAACAATCTGTTTCTCCTTGTTCCGTTCAAACTGTTGCTTCTTGATTAATATACAGATTGTGCAAGAGAACGATCAGGTGTTCTGGTATACCCATGCTTCTTAATGTGGCCCAGAGTTTCTCATGGTTTACACAGTCAAAAGCCTTGCTGTAGTCAATAAAGCACAAATAGATATCCTTTTGGTATTCTTTAGTCTTTTCAATGATCCATCTCACATCCGCAATGATGGATCTTGTTCCTTGCCCTTTCCTGAACCCTGCTTGCACTTTAGGTAGTTCTTGTTCCAGGTATGGTTGTAGTCTCTGTTCAATAATCTTCAGTAGAATCTTGCTGGCATGTGGGATCAGAGCGATTGTGCGATAATTTCCACAGTCAGTTGGATCACCTTTCTTTAGTATTGGTATTAGAAGAGTAGTCAGGAAAGCAAAGATTCAAAAAGAGGAGGAAATAGCCAATGCAATAAAATGAGGGGATGAGACATTTTTGAGATATGTTAGTGAGAAGAGGAAGGGCAAAAGTGGTATTGTCATATTCAAGGTTGAAGGGGAGGAATAAGTAGAAGCTGATGAGGATAAAGCAGAATTGATTAAGAAATATTTCTATACAGTGTTCACAGATGGCCAATTTTCCCAATGGAAAAAAGTGAATAGTGGAGTACTGCAGGGATCTGTGCTGAGTCCACTGCTTTTTGACATATTCATAAATGACCTGGAAAAGGGAATAACAAATGAGGTTATCAAATTTGCAGATGACGCAAAACTATTTAAAGTTGTTAAAACCCAAGAGGATTGTGGAAAATTGCAAGAGGATCTTGATAAATTGGAAGACTAGGCATCCAAATGGCAGATTAAATTTAATGTGGACAAGTGCAAAGTTATGCACCTAGGAAAGAACAACCCAAACTATGGTTATACAATGCAAGGTTCCACATTGGGAACCACCACCCATGAAAATGATTTAGGCATAATCGTGGATAACATATTAAAACCCTCCACCCAGTGTGCAGCGGTGGCCAAGAGAACAAATAGAATGCTAAGTATGATAAGGAAAGGAATGGAAAATAAAACAAAGGATATTATAATGCCTCTGTATCATTCCATGGTGCAACCGCACCTTCAATATTATGTGCAATTCTGGTCGCCATATCTTAAAAAGGATATAGCATTATTAGAAAAGGTACAGAGAAGAGCCACCAAAATGGTAAAAGGGATGGAAGGGATGAACTCCTATGAAAAGAGACTAAAAGGTTAGGACTCTTCAACCTGGAAAAGAGATGGCTGAGGGGAGATATGATAGAGGTCTATAAATTAATGAATGGAGTGGAACGGGTAAACGTAGATTGATTGTTTACGTCATCAGAATATAAAAAGACTAGGGGACATGCAATGAAGCTACAGGGTATTTTATTTATTTATTTGTTTATTTAACAGTTTTTACATACCGCCTATCTTCGATTCAAGATGGTTTACAATGAACATAATGTAACAGTGTGTTAAATTATTTCACAACTGTTTTACAAGGAACGGAACATTTGAACATGAGTAATATGGTGAAACATTATCTTTGGCCATGGGTATAAATGACACTGACAAGAACTATTTACATATTTACAGTTATTGGTGGGGTCGTCAGGGTGATCAGATAGATTGGGATATTAAGGGGTGGGTAGAGCAGGGGAAAAGTTGGAATGGGAACAAGGGCATTGGAGGGGAGGGTTAAGGTGGCAAGGAATAGTATTCTCGGAAGAGGTGGGTTTTAAGTCTCTTCCGGAATTCAGCATGGTCAGAGCAGTTCCGTAATTCTCCTGGGAGTGCGTTCCATAATGAAGGGGCATAAAGGGAGAAGTTCCTGTTACAGGTGTTTTGCTTGCAGGTTTTCTTTAGTGATGGAATGATCAGAAGGTTTTTGGTATTGGTGCGATGCGATCTAGTATTATTGGGATTGGATAGAAGTGATGAAAGGCATGGGGCAGATTCATTATGAAGGATTTTATGAATGAGTGTGATTGCTTTAAATTCTATTCTGTGTAGAATGGGGAGCCAGTAGAGATCATGGAGGATAGGAGTTATGTGTGACCATCTAGGGTTGTTTGTGATTAGACTAATAAAAGAAAATATTTTTTCACTCAACGTGTAATCAAACTCTGGAATTTGTTACCGTAGGATGTAGTTAAAGCTGTTAGTGTAGCTGGTTTTAAAAAAGGTTTAGACAAGTTCCTGGAGGAAAGGTCCATAAACCATGATTAAAAAGGACCCAGGATATCACTGCTTGACCCAATACAAGCATTGAGGAACTTGTGTCTTTTGGGGAAACTGCTAGGTACTTATGACCTAGACTGGCCACTGTTGGAACAGGATACTGGGCTTGATGGACCTTGGTCTGACCCAATATGGCATATCTTATGTTCTTATGTTCTCAACATGAGGCTTGCCATGCACTATGTGCATCAAGCTATAAGTTAGCAGAGGGCCCTATGGCAAAAATCCTGCTTTAACCGGTTAGTGCATGATTGGACAGGAACTGAGTGGGTTAGGGCCGGAGTGTGGGCATTGATGACAAAGTGCAATTAGTCCTGGTGTCTTTAGCATTCACTAGCCACAGCTATTACTGTTAGTGTGGGTGTACTTAACGCTGCCTCAATGACTGGCATTAAGTGCATTCACATGCAATTTAGCGTGGTGCTGTGCGATTACAATGTGCTAACAATTGAGGATGGATGTATACACCCCTTGAGGTTAGTGCAGGCTTTCTCGCGTGAATCATGGCCTAATTGCATGATAACAGCATACTTCAGTAAACACGCTCTTTGGTAAACAATCCCCTAAATGAATTCTTTGTCTTGGTCTTTCTTGAGGAGGATGTTAGGGATCATATTCATAACAAATACATTCTTTGACAGTGTAAATAAGATATAATCTAGCAAAACAACAAATTAAAGAGTAAAAAATCAATAAGTCTGGATGGTATTCACCCTAGAGTTCTGATAAAACTCAAATATGAAATTGCTTACCTCTTGCTGGTGGTCTGTAACCTATCATTTAAAACAGCTACCTGAGAACTGAAAGGTGCTCAGTGTAACACTAGTTTTTGAAAGTACTCCTGGAGTGATCCAGAAAACCACAGATTATTGAGCCAGATATCAATTCCAGGCAAAACAGGTGAAGCTATTTCAAAAAAGCAAAATTATTAATCATATAGACAGGAATAGTAGTATACTTACATAGCTTTCCTCAAACATAATTTGCATATTTGTGACAAGAGGCCATGACCACTTCCAGTCCTCTCAGCTAATTAGCCTGTGCTCTAGTCTCAAGTAACACCTTATCCCTGCCCACTCCTACCCATGTCACACCCACTTCCAACTGCCTTTTGATGACATCACAGAGAGTGGTCCTAAGCCATGCTCCCAAACATCATAGGAACACCCACTTTAATGACATATCCAAGAAGGTTGTGATGTCATTGAGATGGTTGCTGGGGTGCACAATATGGGCACATCTTGGCAGCCATCTCAATGACATCACAAAAAGTGGTCATCGGGCACACTCCCAACCATCATTACCCGCTGCAGTGAAGTGTGAAAACTTCCTACTTGGACTCACACATCACACCGCCAAAGGTCCAAGATACCAGCTAATGAGAGTGGAAGGTCCAACCTTTGGGAGAAACCCAGCTTAAACTTCAGAGAAAGGTAAAGCACACTATGAAGTCCTGAAGAACTGCTGAGAAGCTAGATAAAATTATCTGAAAAATTGAAGGAGAACCATTAGACTGATTTTGTGGGAGAGACCCAAGTGGAAAGTGGTGTCTCCTAGGGACATTTATAAATATTTTCTTACTTAATATTTTGTTTTGTTAATATTACCTTACCAAGTAGAGGTAATTCTAAAGCATAATTCTGCTATGTTTATTTCTAAGAGTAAATTAGAGGAAGCCTCTGGTTATAATGGATTAGAAGGTGAACTGTAGAGATTAATGGAGATGATAGTATGTGTTGTCAATGGACCTTTAGTGGGATCTATAACAAAAGGGGGAGGGGTGGATTAACCAGAGACTAAAAAGCTAAAATAACCTAAGAAATAACAGACTGCTGATTTTTTGGGCTTCAGACTAATTAATGAACCTAGTCAAACATGTAGCATGATTGTGTCTCCAGGAACTGTCTACAGGAACTTACACACTGATAAAATAGGGTGTTATATAATTCAAGGTTGGAAAATGTTAGTGTAAATCATCTGTAAGCTTTGCTGTATCTCCTATATAAGTTGCTGCAAGGGAACTTTTAGAGAAATCATTTAGTTGTATACTGTTTGTTTCCCCTAAATAAAAAATAATGTTCAAGCAGACATAGTGTAGTGTAATCTTATTTTGGAATCCACAAAGCCATCTCGATGATGTGACCACTCTCAAATTTGTTATATATTTCTGAATGGGCAAGAATTGATAAGATCTTTGGCACTGAAGACCACCTGCTTCAGGAAGGAGTGAAAGGCCTTTCTTTTGCAGTAGTTGGCCTCACTCCCTGTGCCTCAAGAACTGATAGGAAACAAGTCATCTCATAGAAATCCATCACAGTTTATTGCTTAGAAAGGCCCTCAGAAACTGAATACAGAATGAAATAGCTCATTGGTTGATGTTGGCTGTATCTGCCAAAGTGAACTGGAAGCTCCTTTTGGCTGAAAAAGCAAGGGCAGTGGTAATATTGAAGTCCACAGCCATATCCTTTTCCTTCTGTGTAGTCGACTATAGTTGAAGCTCTGTTTGCTGGGATTAAATCTGAGGGGTGCAGTAAATACTGCAGCAAGGATGCCTTTTCCTCCTGATCCTCCTCCTATGGCAGGGGTTCTCAACCCTGTCCTCAGGACCCACCTAGCCATTTGGGTTTTCAGGATAACCACAATGAATATGCATGGGAGACATTTGCATATAATGGAGGCAGTGTATGCAAATCTCTCTCATACATATTCATTGTGGTTATCCTGAAAACCTGACTGGCTAGGTGGGTCACGAGGACAGGGTTGAGAACCCCTGTCTATGGCCTTTGCCTCCTGTGAGTCAGTGCTCACACAAACCACTCATTTATGGCACTTATTCTATCCTGACTACCCACTACCAGTACAAGTGGACCCCACCACCAATACATCCAGATTCAATCACCAGTACCCAGTAGCACAGTTAGAGTTTCTGGCACCTCCTGCAACCTAAATTGTCAGCATCCCCTCACTCCCCCTGTACCACATCCCCTATCCTCCCTTCCCCCTTCCCCCCGAAAGGTAGCAATTTACCTCTTCTTCCCTATCTTCCCCCTACCGGCCTGTTGTCATCTCATCCCTACTTCTGCCTGCGTCTCAAGAAGGAGAAAATCAGCATCGCATGGGCCTTCATTTTTCTAGTGGAGAGGACAAGACATCACAGGGCCAGTGCAATGTAGTAAGCAAACCTGACAATGTCCTTACTATCCTCCTGCAATACTTACTTTGTTTATAATGTTGCGCTGGCCCTACCAATACCTCAATCACATACAATACTTCCATATATAGCCCCAGAAAGACATCCAGACAAGACAGACAAACACAGAGTCATAAAGAGGAAAGATAAAGAGAGCATAGGTGAGGGGAAGAAAGGATTGTAAAGACTGAAAATGGCAAAGGGAGAGACAAGATAAAGGTTAATACAAATTTGCATTCACAAACCAACTATCTCAAGCAAATCTACTACTACTACTATCATTTCTATAGCACTACTAGGTATATGCAGCACCGTATACATAACCATAAGAGACAGTCCCTACCTAAAATAGCTTACGATCTATTCAAGAAAGACTAATGGAACTAGGAAGGGACTAGTGGATTTCAATATAGGGAAATGATTAGAAACAGGAGAATTAAAAAGGAGAATAAGGGCTAGGATCCAAAAATAGCCTCAACAAGGTGGATTTTTAGCCTGGATTTGATTTAAATAGGCCCATAGACAGAGCCTAACCTGCCAAACTAGGAGAAGTCTATTACCAGTATCAGGTAGTAAAAGTATTTTCTGGGGCTTTGTGTGCATTTTAACATAGATATTAACAGAATTAAATGCCAGAGTTTAATTCTGTTAATATCTATGTTTATGTCCTCAAAAAATACATCATCCATATGTATTTGAAAAGAACACCCTGAACATTGCCCCTCCGTTGATGTCTAAAACCTGGTGATGTATTATATATGTACCTGAGACCTGGGATGGCCACTGTTGGAAACAGGATACTGGGCTTGATGGATCTTTGGTCAAATCCAGTATGGCATCTCTTATGTTCTTATGAATAAGTAGTACCTTTTCTAGAATCACCATTTACTGCATATGTGCATACTGTTCTACATGCATAAGCGGTGCCCAAAGTTTCCAAAATTACCTCCTCAAGCATTTCAGCATGTGTTGTTTGCAAAATTCACCAAAGTATGTGCATTATAAACTACAACACATTCTGTAAAGATATAGTGAGGGGGATTTTAGGAAAGAAGGCGTAGAGAAGCCTAGTGGTTAGAATACTAGTTTGGTAGCCAAGAGATCAGGGTTTGGTTCCTGCTGGCATTCCTTGTGTTCTTGGGCAAGTCACTTATAGTCATAGCCAACATTACTGGCAACCTTGCATCATAGGTATGTTGTGAACAATATCTTGAAAAATAATTGGAAATATTCCAACTATATGCCATCATAATACTGTATTTTAATAGTATGTTCAAAGGTATACAACAACAAAATAAGATGTCTGTGCAAATTAGATGAAGTAATTTCTAAGAAAAAAAAACAAAATATGACTTGGACAGGGTTAATGATACCCTTCACTAATATTTAGTTGCACAACCCTTGGCAGTGATGACAGCCTCCAAATGTTTCTTGTAGCCATCTATAAGTTTCATACATCTGTATGCTGGGAACGTCTCCCACTCTTCAACTGTGATTTGTTCCAGCTCATGAATGTTTCCAGAATTCCTTTTACCAGTAGCAGATTTCAGCTCTTTCTAAAGGTTCTAGATAGGATTGAGATCAGGACTCATTGATGGCCAGTTTAAAATAATCAATTTGTTCTTTTTTAACCATTCTTTTGTACTTTTAGAGGTATATTTTGGGTCATTGTCCTGCTGGAGGACTCATGATCTTTGACCCAGACCTAGCTTTCTGACACTAGGTAGCATATTTTGCCCCAAAATACCTTGAGAGACCTCTGACTTCATGATTCTTTTAATATGTTCCAGGCCTCCAGTTCCTGAGGGAGCAAAACAGTCTCACAACATTATTGAACCTATACCATATTTAACTGTAGGCAGGGTGTTTTTTTCCTTATAATCTTCAATTCTTCACCTATAAATGTATTGCTGGTCTGCATTGTCATAGAGCTCAAGTTTGACTTCATCTGTCCACAGAACATTTTCCCAAAAGGATTGTGGTTTCTCAAAGTGGGTTTGGGCAAAAATCAGGCGTGCCTTTTTACGTCTTTCTTTGAGCTTTGGGGACCTCCTTGGCCTTCTCCCATGAAGTCCCTCTTTGTTTAGTGTGAGCATATGGTGCGGGTTGAAACCACCACCCCAGATTGCTACAGGTCAGGCTTTCCAGGCTGAGCCCAAAACTCTTGGGATCCAAAATTCTGACTAAATATTCCTATCAAATGGTATATAATACATGACCATAGCAGAAGGAAAATCACTATTAGAACATATTGAATAAGACAGGTACAATTTTCCTGAAATATGCAAAAATTAACCAGGCTGCAGAATGTGGATTAAAAATTTAAAGTAGGCCTTGAAAGGGTTAAGCTCTTTGGATGTTGTACGTGGTGTTTTTCCAACAATTCACACTAATCTTCAAAGACCTCTTGGATTAATTTTCCCCTTCCCACCACATCCTGGAAGAGTCTTGACAGTTCCATGAGCAGAAAACTTCTTAATAACATTGCAAACTGTAGACACAGGAATCCCAAGGTCTTTGGAGATGGCCTTCTACCCCTTTGAAGTTTGATGTTTGGTGATAATGGCTTTTCTGACAGTCTCAGGCAGCTCTCTTGTCTTCACCATTGTGAAAATGGAACAGGGAGTGAATGTGGTCATTTCAAACATTAGAGCCATCATTCATTGGTTGATTCAAGTCATGTCATTACTGACAATTGCAACGTGGTTCAAATAAACTTCATCCAACTGTGACTACAGATTCCGTTTTTTTCCCCGATAACAGCCTCAGAAACAACCATTAGCACCAAAATACTGGATGTTTTTCATCTTCCAGAAATGTGCTGGTTTTAACATCAACGGCTGAAATCGATTAAACTGTGGTGTATCCACTGCTGTATACACTGCTACTTGTGCTTACAAAAGTACTATGAAAAATAACATGTAACTTCTAAGTCTATCGTTGTTAGCACAAAAATACTTAGCTCAATCAGATGTGGAATACTTCACAGCATAAAAGTTTTCTTTTTTTTGCGATTTTTCTAAAAGGATAATAATTTCTCCAATGTCGTCTTCTCAAACACAGCTTTCAAAACGTGTCCCGACGCCAACTTTACAGGCGCCCATGCGTTTCTCCGTTCAGGGTTTTTCAAGGGACTATTATAGATGCAGCGAATTTTCTGATGCAAATTGAACTCTCATCTCAAAGAACAAAATTTCCCTCTAACTTGTTGGGGAATTCCTCAAAAGAACGCCATGCATCTGACAATTGGTCACAGGTACGACTAATTTTATTGCAATGGGAATGTGGTTCTTCTCTTTACACTGATTTGAATTGTTTATAAGGCTGCTAATAATCATGTCCTATATCACCATCCACTAATCCCTTGTAATACCCCAAGCTATCTCAGTGTGTATGTTACTATTTTTGTCGACCATTTGCCTTGAGAGAAAACCTCTCTTGGAGCAAATTGTCCTTTTATTCATTTTAATGAGCTACTAACTGCTCAAATTTCATCAACCAAGTGAAAATTAAGGGACTCACACTATGCAATCCCCTCCCAATAATGCATAAAAAACACCAACTTAACTTTCCAGTTTTCAGTCTGGATTTGAAAGGGGCCAGAGATGAAGCCTGACGCACAAACTCAGATAGTTTGTTCCAGGCATAAGGAGCAGCAAAGTGAAAGGATCAAAGTCTGGAGTTGGCAGTAGAAGAGAAGATTACAGATAGAAGTGATTTGCCAGAAGAGCGGAGTTCCCGAGAAGGGGTGTAGGGAGAGACAAAAGAGGAAAGGTAGTGAGGAACAGCAGAATGAGTGCAACAGAAATATGAAATCCGTTTTGTCCAGTGGCTGATGGTTGAAGGAAAGCAATTTTTCTGTAAGATTTTTGAATGTCATATCCTTTTAGTTTACTGCAGACCTTGGGGGATATATTCTGCAATTGCTGTCTAGTCACCGTCCTAGCTTCGTCACTTATTAGTCTAACGAATGACCACAGCCTCCACTACAAAACACAAAGTAGGGTGTTTTTCTTTACTGTATAGCAAGTCTTAGTGCAGCGATGTGATTGGCAACAAATAGCCATTCAATCAATTCCAGGTACTAAATAAAGAAAAGCACACTTAGGGCCCGATTCCATCCCGCACATAGATCCCTTCTGTGCGTCCGGTCTGAACCGGACGCACAGAGGGGATCGCAATTTTGATCCCGCGGAGCACATCTATCTCCATGGGATCAGAATCACAAACAGTCCTGCACGTGCAGGTCAGGACTGTGATTCAGTCCAGTCTGCATGTGCAGAACTGCCCTTGGCTAACTCAGTCAAGGCTCCTCAATGGACCCGCGGCACCATGTTGTCATGTTGCCATGGCACTGTGGCTCCATTGAAGAGCCGTGATGCCTGCTGCCTGAGAAAAGGGGTTTATTCCCCATAGTCTGACTCCTGATCTGGCCTCCTAAGGCCAGGGTCGGGCTGCAGAGAATGTCCCCTGGCCCCCCCACTTGGCCCCACCTGTGCCCCAGCATTGAAATTATGACATATCCAGGGAAGTTATTCCACCTTGGAAGTGGAATAACTTCCCCGCACATGTCGCTGATCCTGGACATACAGGGCTGACATTAGAATCAGCCCTGTACGTCCAGGGCCAGCGACCGCCCACTGCCCACCCAGACTCTGCCCTCGGGCCGCCCATTCCCTACCCCCATCTAACTTCCCTGCACAACCAGTGGGAAAGTTAGTCGGGGTAGAAGCCAGCACAAATAGCATGGATGAATATCCCGTCGGGCCGGCCATCCCCGCTATTCGTAGTACAGAATAACCCCTTAGTGTGAAACATAGGAAATTATATTGTCATGCTTAAATTACAAGTAGACTCCTTTGTCCCTGGACATTCCACTTACTTGTTCCAGGTATTTATGTTTTTAGTGGCAATGAGTGAATGCTAGTTCCTGGTGACCAAATAGCCCATGGGTTTTCTTAGCAAGGTGTGACCAGAAATAGATTGCCAGGACTTTCTTCCAAGGTAATGGAGGATAAAGCAAATTGCCCAAGTCCACCAGGTGGAATTAAGCACTGATCTCTTGGTTGCTAGGCACTGCCCTAACCACTAGGTTATTCCTCCTCTCCACCAGGTACTTATAAATGAAATAAATTAGCCACTGCTAGAGACAAGATGCTTGGTGAAAGATGCTTGGTGCACCTTTTAAGACAAGATGCTGGGGGTACATTACAAAACTAAATTGATTTAATGTAAACTAATCAACTTAGTGCCCTTTATTTCACTGGTTAGTATGCATTAAGCATGCAGTAAAAATTCCCTGTTAAAACAAATGTGTGAGACTAACCACAAAAACACCCAAACATTTGAATAAATTTGTGGAAAAAATGAAAACTAACCAAATTTTTCTTGCACATACTTCATGCTGTTTCGATGCATCATTGGTCATTGGTCTCTAGCATGGAATTTCTTATCTTTCTTACAGCGTCTTATAAAACCAGACCTAGCAACTATTGTGATGTTCAAATAGGTGACAATCTTGCTTACCAAAGTTCAACTAAGGTCAAAGAAATAGGGCTTGGCTTAATCTTTGGTACTTTATGTAGAATATGCCAATGTTCCCTCCATAGCCCATGTTCCCTGTAAAATAGTTATCTCCAAGTTATAATGCCCTGTTCAATGTAATTTCAGTTTGTTCAATGTAAACCGCACTGATGCAGAATAGCACGGTATGTAAGAGAATGTAATAAATAAAAATAAATAAATAAATTATGCAAACTATAAACAGGAAATCCAGGTGAGGGTTGGGTTACAAAAGCTCCATCACTATCTATTCTGAAGTTCTAGAGAAAAATGATGTTTATAGGCAAGCACACGTTTCATTAATTTCACTTTACAGAAGCTGGCATTGTTCAAGTCAGTAACTTAAGGTTCCTATTCCTGTATCTATGTAGATTCGTTAGGTAACCATGGATACTAATTAAATGTCTCCACTTTAAATGCAATTACGGAAACAGTAAAGATTTGTAAAATGCATCTAGCACAAGGCAGACTAAATAGTTGACTTTTTTTAAAACTTAAATCCCTTTTATGAGATTGTGAAGGCAAGTTTCCAAAGTCATTTCTGTGGGTAAATTCACTCTCTGAAAATTAGCCTCATTCCTGCAACGCTTCATAGCATGCATACTTTTAGCCAGATAGAGGCGAAACATTCCCAGAGGCACTTATGGGTGTGTCTGAAAAATAACACTTATAGGTCTATTAACTAAACCATGTTAGATGCTTAATGTAGGTTTTAATGAGCATTAATGACACATTAATTGACATGTTAAACACCTAGGAAGTAATTTTCCCATGCTTATATGGCCACATGCATGTGTAAGTGACCTCTTATAAAACATTGACCTGTGTAAAAGTACACAGTTTATCATCAAGGCTCTTAGTTTACCAGTGGCCATGCATATTGGTAGAGTTTGAGCTGAGCATGGACAGAGTGCACAAGGACGAATGCAGATTCTACAATATTATAATTATAATTAATGTACTTGAAAAATATAGGTGCAGATATTTACACCAGCTCTAGGCTGATACAAATGTCTGCATCTACAAATTAGGATACTTACACTGCTATTTTATAAAGACAAGTAGGTGCTTTAACTAGTTGCCCCAATATAAAATTACCCTTGCAGTTAATGTGGTATGGTTAATGTGTATTAACTGCTAATGCAACAGATAATGTGGAACAGTTAACTACACTTCAGAGGTGTAACCAATTGCGTTCCACATAGGGTATCCATACCGTTAATATGCAGTAGCGATCACTGCTCCACATTAGTGACATAATTTCTGGGGGCACCCTACATTTGCCACATATCTTAGTACTGAATGCCCCTTAACTTTGGCTGTTTACACGTGGTATGTGCAAAACCTTCAAATGGTAGGGTAAAGAGATCACATGGACTGCACTTTCAAATCCATGAAGATTAACTTTCATAGAAATGTTGCCTTCAGAAAAAGCAGGCGCAAAGGTCCATGAGTACTTTGTACTCATGGCAGATTCTTAAAAGAAAAATATGTGTGTACTTCCCCTTTGAAAATTAAGTACAAGATATTGAAGGCACATTTTAGAAAGGCCGTTTATGTGGTGGAAGAGACATGGAATTGAAACATCTGCAAATCTATGTCAGGTTTAGAGGACATATCTCCGCCCTTCAAAATGGACATATTTTGTAAGTCATGGAAGAATGAACAGGAATGCATGGAAATGGACATCCATGTGCAGTGGGAGGCACCATTTCACAAATGTACACCTGGGGAAAACTGATGGTGAAAACCCTGCAACTTACATATGTATGTGTCGGCATTTACTATTACTACAAATCATTTGGATAGCACTACAAGGCATATGCAGTGATGTACATATAGATGATAGCACAGTCCCTACTCATCTACCTTCATATGAAGTGCTTGTGTATAGGTCTTCTCTTGCTGCAATGTCTAGTTGGTATGGTTGAAGGAACACAGCAAGCAAGATGTGAAGAAAGAAGTCCTTTATTGAAATCCAGCAACCCCGACACTGCCACGTTTCGGCATGTGCCTTTGTCAGTGAGTTACCTCAAAATAAAACAATAAAATTAATAAAACAGTAATATAAATCAACTGATCAAATGAAACTGTACATATAAAATATATAACAAAACTAATAGCTCCAGACTGTAAGCATACAGAATTATACAATCAATCCACAATATTTTGACAAGGTAATGTAAAAAAGTAAAACCAGCACAGATCTCTTCCTAGATATCTCCTCAGCTTTCGACACTGTCTGCCACACAACCCTACTAAACAGACTACAGGAGTCAGGCCTACACAGTACTACTCTGAGCTGGTTTACATCTTACCTCACCAACAGACAACTACAAGTCAAGTGTGGAACAAAGACCTCTCAACCGTTCAGAGCCACTCAAGGAGTCCCACAAGGCTCAGCTCTCTCCACCCTGCTATTTAACATCTACGTACAACCCATATGCACCATCATCAAGGACCACAAGATTCAATACACCATATATGCAGATGACATAATGATATACACACCAATCAAACTGGACAACCCAGACTACTCCAACATAGCCAACTGCTTCCAACAAATGGCAACCTGGCTGCAAGAAAACAACCTATCAATAAATTACAACAAAACCGAAGCTCTATTCATCACAAGAAACCGGACATTCTCACCATCGGCCACCATCAACCTAAACAACACCATCATACCGGTAAGACAAGAAATAAAATACCTGGGAGTAACGCTCGACAAGGACCTCAACCTCCAGTCTCACATTGCAAAAATAACAAAGAGCGCTTACATCAAAATGAGGACAGTCAGAAGGCTCAAACCCATCCTCGCCCATGAACACTTCCGAACAGGCTATCAAGCCATCATCACTCCAACCCTAGACTATTGTAATCACATCTACCAAGAACTACCTAAAAAGACAATAAAACCACTACAGCTAGCACAAAACACAGCCGCACGACTCACGACAAATCACACAATTCACGATCACATCACCCCCATACTGTACCACCTACACTGGCTCCCAATCAGCTCCAGAATCCAATTCAAAATACTTCTACACATATTTAAAATAATACACAACCTATCAGCAGACAGCCTACGCCCTCTCATAAAAACCGATGACAACAGGAGACCAAGAAGAAAAGGAACCTCAGACACCATCAGAACACCAAAAGAATTTGCTAAAACAAGGCTGGCCACATCAAGGAGGGCACTCTCCCTGGCAGCACCCGCTATATGGAACTCTCTCCCAGACCACATAAGATCAACCAAGAACCTCAAGGACTTCAGAAAACTCCTTAAGACTGATCTATTTACAGTACATTTCAAGGACCTCACATAAATTTTCTACCTCAAGACATTACAGGATCACGATCCTACCCCCAAGACATTACAGAATCTCAATCCTAGCACGCCTCTCAAACAGCCCCATTTTGTATATATGTATATAGCTCATTATGTAAATAGTTCACCGATATAATCTAATGCACTGCCCCACACACTACACTTCTCAGTTCTCATACTGCATGCTACAAACCACACTTTATTATTGATTTTGATTGAAAGGAGGGGATGAGTGGGCAACACAGAGGACTTACTTAATTGTAATAGGACTTATCAACAATTTCAGCTATGCAAACTGTGTCAACACTTGTCTATATTTTCCAAATAGAAAAAGGAGAAAACGATCACAATAGAACATTATTGCAAATACAGTGTTACCAATGTTCCAAACTCTGTTTTTAAGGACAAAGATATAGTTGTTATTATGATCAATATAACTTCTTTTTGGAAGGGGAGGGGGCATGTCTGTAGGCAATTCTATTATTGGCTGAATACATTAAAGGTAGGAGTCATGTTGATCAGAAAATATTAAAAAATACTCTAGTTATCGAAGCAAATGATTTCACAACTATAAACCAGTCTAGCTTGTCAAATTCCCCATAATACTGCAATGTAGCTTTGCACTGGTTTCTATTCATTATCACTGTTGTTGTTCTAAAATATGGGATTCTATTTTGTACTGATACATAGCAAAAAACAGAGAAGCTTTTGGTAATACCTGACTGGGCATTATAGTTTATCGGGCCTCTCATTGTGATGCAATTAGCTTATCAAATACCTACTGACAGAGGAAACACTTAATGCATATCAAATTTAAGCCGTAGCACCCACTAAATACTAGAATGGAAGATCAATTGATCAAAATGAATAAAATGTATAATGTACTGATAGTAGTCTTATATAATGATATAATGAATTTGACTGTTAAAGATCTTTATTTTGCAAGTAAATCGTAACATTGTTTAAATGCGTGGAGCCTGATTCCAGTAGGGGCATGTCCGGGCCATCCAGATGGCCCCAGGCAAGACAGGCCCATTTGGACCCGATTCTGGACTGTGGGAACAAAACGTTCCCATGCTAACCAAAATCAGGCCCAAGGACAGCCCGGTGTTAGATACAGGCTTCATACTGGCAAGGTTCATTTATCTGATTCTATTTTCATTTTATGTACCTTTCATGGAGACTTATGAACATTTAGGGGTATGTTTACTAAATGGTAGTAGTGAACTCCGTGCAATATTGGAGTCGCAGCTCCATTGAAATCGATTGGGCCGCAGCTCCGATATCGCACAGAGTCCACTACCACCATTTAGTAAACATACCCCTTAGATAGACTCTTTATGACTTTTTTGATATTTGCACTCTGTCCAATATCCAACTTATGATATTCATGCCGACATCGATTAATATGGGATGCTTTCCTTTAATACAATTGTGCTATTATAACAATCATATTAGGCTATTTACATTATTGTATTCCATGTTCTGCATTTTTCTAATTTTATGGCAGTATTTTGAAGGTCAGCTTGCTGGTTACAATTGCATGGCAAGCAGTTTACTGGTGCAATTTTAAACCTTTATAGAAGCAGCACTGCTAAGTTTGAATTGTGTTACGTGAGCCATTTGATTAATTTCATTTTTGGTTTTGATGCTGAGAATAGTTTGCATAACAGCCAAACAGCATATTCGTTGGTTGACAGAGTAACGGCCTGGCATCAATTCCACCCTCCTTTTCGTTCTTCGAATGACGCTGTGGGCCTGATTCTGGAACGCAGGTTGTGAGACTGCATATCCTGGGACGAGCAGCCCCGCAAGCCATCAGGGCTCGATTCCCCCTCTGGATCTCCCCGTATGTCCTGAGCATTAGGACAGGGAGAGCCAGCGGGGGGTGGGAGGGAGCAGGATCGGGGTGGAGCAGGGGCGGTCCAGCCCAGCAGGATGTACAGGGACGATTCAGGTCATGGCCCTGTACATTCCTCCTGGGCCTGTGGGGATGCACTGCTTATTCCAACTTAAAGGTGGAATAAGCAGCAAAAACCCAGCAATGGGGCCTGGGGATTCCCCCCGGGGCCGGGTGCAGGGGGTCCCTGCTACCCGATCCAGGCCACGGCCAGCCAGACGTTTGTTGGGTGGTGGGGAAAATGGGGGCCAAGGACGTGGGAGTTGGATGCGCCTACGGGAAGGACAACCCCGCAGGTGGCAGGGGCATGCCGGGCTGTCTCACTGACATTCATGGGATCACAGATTGTCAATCACCCTTTAAAGGTAGTCTTCAGTGCCAAACATTTAAGGAGGATCCAAAATTGTAAACTAAACAGGAACCAAATTAAAACAAAATTATAAAATGAAATGCAAAATATCAAAGGTGAATTAAGGGAGTTAAGACTGGCCAACTTTATCTATGGAAGGGATACATTGAGACCTGATTTGACCAGGTAGCATATGTATCAATAGATCATTGTGCATAGTACTAGACAGGATAAATACAGTCAGAATAAAAGCCATCACAAATAAAAGACATATAAATAATTTCTAAAAGGAAGTGATCCGATTAAAATGACCTGGATAGAAGCAAATTATTAAAAAGGAGAAGGAGGGAAGGGAATAATACTGGTCTAAAAACCAGGGGATGCCCTTCATTAAAACAAAAATGAAAATGAAATATAAGAATATTAACATATATAATATACATATCATAATAAATAAATAATAAATAAATAAATAGGATATGACCATGGGGGCTCTAAATATAAAATATTATGAGTGGGGGAGGGAGAAAGAAGAGGGGGAAGGGCGGGGGAGGGAGGGGAAGGAAGGACGGGGAAAGAGTAATAGGGAAGAGGAACTGGGGGAAGGAAATGGAGAGGGAAAGGGGGGAGGGAAAAAGGGGGAAGGGGAGGGGAAGAAGGGGGAAAGGGGAAGAAGCAACGACCAGTCAAAAAATTAATACATAAAATAAAACTGAACCAAAGACCTACAAAAAAATCACTGAGATTTTGGTCAAAATTAAAGCTGTATGATATGATAGTCTTCAAATTAAAAATGTATTTTTATTCTAACTAGAGAAGAATCCTATCACTATCACCGCCTCGCCAATGTGGTCTCACTACTCTGATCACAAGGAACTTTGAATCATGAATATTATGCTGTACTTTGGTCCAATGGGCTACAATTAGTTTATCCTCAATCTTCCTCTTAATACAGCTGTGATACTCTATAATCCGAGTGCATATGGTGCATTTTGTCTTCCCCACATATAACAGATTGCATGGACAAATCACCACGTAGATAACATACTGTATTTTGCATTGGAAAAGGCAAATAATGGTATTCTACTCTTTGAAATAGGGTGGTTAAAAATGTATTTTGTAACCAGGGCATGCTGGCACACTGAACACTGGCAGTAACCCATCATCTTTGGTTTGGGGCAGGGAACCGAAAGGGCAGAGGGAACCAAAATGTTAGCAAGATTAGTGTTCCTTTTGTGTGCAAACATTAGTTTATTGTGACAAAGTGAAGGAACCGTGGAGAGAAGTACCATTGTTCTTCAAGGATCTTTTTTATGTCTCTAGATAAATTGGAGAATGTAACTGAGCACACTAAGGGGCTTGTTTACAAAGCCGTGTTAGCGATCGGAAACTGCTACCGCGGCTTTGTAAACAAGCCCCTAAATGTCTGATACTGGACGAACCGTACTTTTAAAAAATTAATAACTGGAGTTTTTGGCTCTTTCATATTGTCACCCTATGCTGTGGACCTTGCTGGTTAGGCAGGGCACCACGCTGGGGCTTGTGCTTAACTGACTTAGTTATGCTGTGGAGGGTCTTGCTTGGCCCTCTGGGAGTTGTAGTTGTTGATTGCCAGTTAAAGAACTAGTCGTGGAACGGTGGTAAGGTTTAACACAGGATTTATTTCCCCCCCCCAAGAGGATTCTTTGCCGTGGTAGAGATAAAGGAAACAAAAGCCCTTCTGGGCATATAACAAAGGAACAAAAATTAGGAACAAAAGTAGCTTCTCTTCAGCTCGTTAACAGGTAAAGTAAAGGTAAATCAAACAGTCCTTCATAAGCACAAAACCCTTTTCTTTACTGTTTTAGGCTTAATCAGTTCTTACTTCTTTTCATCGTAGTGAGGAAATGCTATCTGCTACTGTAAGCGTACAGTCCATGTATTCAGTACTTGGCTGAGCTTCTGATATCTCACACTGCATATCCTCGTCACATGCTTTTAACACTTCTTCCCTTTCAACATTAGGGACGTCATCCAACAATCTCTCTCTACTCTGCCGGGACTCTCTTCCTCCCTCTGTGAGAGTGTGCTGGATACAATTACCACATTCACTATAATGCTTCTGGTGAGAGCCTTTCCACTGCTGATAGCCGTTAGGTGAGTTATAACATTCCCTTGCACCTCTATTAGGGTAAATTGGCTTACCTCTAGGCTCTGACTGGCTCAGGTTCCTATGTACAGCTGTAGCTGCTGAGGAAGCATGAAACGGCAGTTTTGCAGGCACTTGGCTTCTTAAATCCTCTCCAGATATAAAAACTTCTTCTGGCAAAAAGCCTTTATCCCTCCCATGCCTGGTATAAGGGTAAGAAATCTTATATATATCTCTCAAGCTGGCTTTGTAGGGCTCTGGCGTTTCTGTGTATTGCCTTCTATTGCCGACCCCTGGGCTTGCCCTTTCAGGCTGGAAATAAAACTTCTTGGCTTTTACCGTTCTCCCCATGGCTCCGTTCCAACCTGGGCTTTTCCCAACACGTTCTGGGCTCCTCTGATATCCAAAGCTTCCGGTCCTGGCTTTGCTACCTCCTCTGTAGCTCCTTCTATGTCTGCCGTTGCTTTCACTCTCAAACTCTGATTCCAGCTGTCTCTGATTCTCTCCCAAGCACTCGTGGTAATCAGTCAGGCTCTCATTCAGGCTCCCGTAGTGATTCTCCTGCAGGCTCTCTCTAACTGCTTGTGAGTTGTGCTTATCTATGTACTCCCGAGCTCCACCTCCCCCCAGCTGGCTTGCATCAGGTGATGACCTACTAGCCTTTCTGTTGCCTGGGTGTGTCTCTCTGGCTCGTGACCACATTTGTTTCTGTAGCCCATAGCAACTTCCTGACATGTGTTTACTTAAAACGTCAGTGTCAGCCTGATTCACTGCCTCTCTGTCTATCTCCATGGGCTCTGTTGGATCTGCTCTGTGACAATATGCACTGGTAATGTAATCCACAGGATATCTTCTGTCAAGGAATCGTCCAGCCATTTCCTTTGCATGTCTTTCAAAATCGGTGTTAGAAGAGCATAAGCTCTTGTGCCTTAAAAATTGACTAACTGGTAAATTGCATTTCAGGACTTGTTATGGAAATTCTAGTAATGTAACAAGTGGTTGCAATCTATAGGTTTCTTATACAAATCTGTAGGAAAACCTTTTGATTAAAATGTCTAGATAAGATACTTGGTACCTGTCATATGTAATCTGAAACTGCAAATTATGGTCACATGTGTTTAACCATTCAAAAAACTGTTGTAGAACATCTTCTACACCATCCCAAGAAAGGATGGCATGAGCATAGTGACACTGGCAGAAGATTAGCCATGCAGCTGAGTTTTGAACAGATTGAAGTGCAGAGAGATAATTCAGAGGAAGATCAGTTAGGAGGAGGTTACAATAGTCCAGACGGGAGGTGGCAAGAGAATGGAGGAGGGTTTTAGTAGAGTGTTCAGAAAGGAAGGGACGAATCTTGCCAATGTTATAGAGACAGAAACAACAGGTTTTAGCTGGATGTGTGTAGAGAAGGAAAGGGAGGAGTCAAAGATGACCCAACTCCTCCCATGGACCATCCTGGCACAATCTGGATAGTGCCAAGGCAACCTGTGGCGATGTTCAAAGGCACAATCCAGTACTATCGTAGTCAGTGGCAGGGCTGGCCCATCCATTGAGCAAGAATGTTTTTTTGCACATGGCCCCGCGTTTCAGGGGGCCCCGCGCAAAGGAACATTCTGCTTTTTTAAAAATTAAATTTAAAAAAAAAAAAAGCTGGCTGCTGCCGCTGCCGCCACAGCAGTGGCAGAATGGAGTATCCCACGGGGCCCCCTCTGCCCGGCTGAGCTCTCCCTTCCCGGCTGAGCCCCTCTGCACCGGCTTTCAGATACGCAAAGGGAGAGTGTCTCCCTCGTGTCTCTGTTAAGCCTGCAGGGGCAGATGGGAAATTTCCCATCAGCCCCTGCTTCCCATCAGCCCCTGCGGGCTTAACAGAGATGCGAGGGAGATACTCTCCCTTCGCATATCTGAAAGCCGGTGCAGAGGGGCTCAGCCGGGTAGGGAGAGCTCAGCCGAGCAGAGGGGGCCCCGCAGGACACTCCATTCTGCCGCTGCTGCGGCGGCAGCAGCAGCAGCAGCCGCAGCCAGCTTTTTTTTTTTTTAAATTTTCCATGAGCCGATGGGGGGGAGGGGGTGGTTAGGACTGGTAATGGGCTATGGAGGGGGTTAGGACTTGACTTGAGGTGGGCTGTGGGCTGTTGGGGGGGTTAGGACTGGTAAAGGGCTATGGGGAGGTTAAGACTGGTAATGGGCTGTGGGCTGTTGGGGGCTGTCTGGAACGGGGGGGCTGGGGTATTAGGACTGGTAATAGGCTATGGTGGGGTTAGGACTGATAAGGGGCTATGGGGGGCTAGGACAGGAAATGGGCTGATGGGGAGGGGTTAGGACTTGAGGTGGGCTGATGGGGTTAGGACTGGTAATGGGCTGTGGGCTGTTGGGGGGTTAGGACTGGTAATGGGCTATGGGGGGATTAGGACTGATAATGGGCTGTGGGCGGATGGGGGCTGTCTGGAAAGGGGGTGATGGGGGGTTAGGACTGGTAATGGGCTATGGGGGGTTAGGACTGATAATGGGCTATGGGGGGCTAGGACAGGAAATGGGCTGATGGGGAGGGGTTGGACTTGAGGTGGGCTGATGTGGTTAGGACTGGTAATGGGCTGTGTGCTGATGGGGGGTTAGGACTGGCAATGTGCTGATGGGGGGCTGACTGGAAATGTACTGATGGGGGGTTAGGACTAGAAGTGGGCTGATGGGGGGCTAGGACTGGTAATGGGTTGGGGGGTTGCTAGGACTGGAAATGGGCTGAGTGGAAGGGGAGGCTTGAACTGCAAATAGCTGATGGGGAGGGGGCTTGGAATGGAAATGGGCTGTGAGTGAAGGGAGCTAGGACTGAAAATAGGCTGATGGAGCAGCTAGGATAGGACTGGAAATGGGCTGTTGGGGGGAGCTAAGATTGGAAATGGGCTGTGGGGGGGGCTTGAATTGAAAAGGAGTCAGGGAGGGGCTAGACCCGGACGTCGGCTCCTGGGGGGCCTGGACTGGAATTGGGCTGAGTGGAGGGGAGCTAGGATTTGACATGGGCTGATGGTGGGGCTAGGAAATGACTAGAAATGGGCTGATGGGGGACTAGGATTGGAAATGAGCTGATGAAGGGACTCGGACTGGAAATGGATGGGGGAGCTAGAACTGGAAATGGGCTGATGGGGGGCTAGGACTGGAAATGGGCTGATGCAGGGAATGGAAGGGAATGGATGCTGGGTGAGACTGGAACTAGAAGGGAGCTGATCTTGGGGGAGGATTAGAATGGGATGGGGCTGGGAGAGTAAAATGGAGAGGGGAAAAATATTTTGTGTGGGAGGGATGAAAAATCTACAATTGGCCAGGTATTGGGAGAGTAAGTGGGGATTGAGGATGGAGGGGTAAAATTTATGTGGATGAAATAGGAATGAGGAAAGAGCAAAAGGAGAAAGATTAGTATGTTAAAGCAGAAGTAGAGAGAGAGAATGGAAAAAAAACTAGAAGAGAGAAGAAAGGACAAATGGACAGCAGATGATGGAGAGTTAGCAGAAAACATGAAGAAACCAGAAGAAAGTGACTGGAGCAATTGCAACTGAAAAAAATGCACAAAAGGTAGAAAGATATCTCTTTATTTTGAATTTATTAACTGGAATATGAAAGCTCTGGGAAATGTGCATCATTAACGTCTGCGCTTTGTTTGGTACAAGAGGAATTTAATTTATAGTTTTACTTCTACAGTGTTGTTGTACATTCCAAGTTTGGCTTTTGGGGTTTCCAGTTTAATTATTGCCTTCCTGTTTCTAAATTGTGATTCCTTGTTTGGTGATGGTCTATGTTCTGCATGTGTAACTGAGCTGAGGTATTCTGTTTATGTAATTCCTATTTGACATTGCCACTTGTTCTCTTTCCCCAGTATTCTCTGAAATGTATTGGTTTAATATTTGCAGTGTTGCCTTTTGATAGGTAGGATATGGTGCTTTGTGAGTCCTGGTAATGCTGTCAGGATATGGCGGGTTTGCTATGGGTTCTAAATGGGCAGCGTTTGTAGTAGTTCCTAATGTGCCTGGCAGTTGGCACTGGATTATAGTAATGTAGAAATATTTTAGTCTTTCTTTATCCATACACTCATTAAGAGACATGTTTACTAAAAGTTAGTGTATGGTAACATTATGCAAATATTTATGCAAATAAGACCACTTATGCAAATGAGCCCCGCACCGAGTCTCCGCACATGGCCCCGCACCCCCCTTGGGCCGCCCCTGGTCAGTGGGACTTATCTTGTTAGCCTGTTCTGCTAACTGGAGAAGCCCTGCTGAATATCCAGCCAAATAAGTATTATTAATGGACACAAGACAAGCAGAAATCATCTCATGGCTCTGAAACAAAAGCAGCCATGAGAAGGTTCTCGAAGCAGATGCAAAAGACAAGGCTGCCAATGTTTTCATAGTAATTTTGAAAAATGAATACATTTCACATTTGCATGATGTATATCAGTTTTCGCTCTTCCACTGAGCAGCGTGTCGCAATAGCATGTAAAAAAAACTTTGCATGTGCGTTTAGTGCCTACTGTTCATTAGGACTGCAGCCCACAAGTGGTATTTATCCTTTATTAATTTCTTAACAACATTGCATTTATTTGAGTTATCTACGGTATGGCATTCTTCCACAGAGCACCATAAGATAAATGAAAGCACCAAATTCATCCAGCAGCACACAAGCTAAGATAAATGGATTCAGAAATCAAATATTGAGGAATGGAACAGAGGCTAAAAGACTTCTTGAGGAACTGAAAAAGTATTTTAAATATCTAGTTGAAGGCGGGTTCAATGGAAGGAGGCCAAGAGAGATAGAAAAGGATGCCTGATTGAAACCAAGGGACTGGCAAAATAGTGTAGGCTTGGGACTATTTAAGTTTTCATGGATGCTATCAGGCTGACAGCACTGGCAAATCATATTATTTATCCACAGAACAAATTAACAAAGGCAGCTGCAGGACAGGCTTCCTCATCTATGCTGCCAAAATGTAATAAACTTAATATACATTCCGATACTTTTTGGCTACAGTATATAATCCTGCTTTATTGGAAGCATTTTCAATCAGAGTAATTCAGATAATCTGTTAGTTTAATTCAATATTGCTTTTGTTTCTTGCAGTAGTTAAACAGATAGGGCTAGATTTATATCTCACACACTCCTAGGTGACCATCCTCTCTCAGAATGATCCACATCCCCCTACTCCCAGCCTAACCTCTTCACGCTCCCCCAAGCAAATCTTCTTCCCTACTATCACTAGCAGGAGTCAGGAGAGCAGCATTTCTTATCTACTCCTGGCTTCTGGTTGATGACCGAACAAGCGGCATGGTACAAGCAGGTCTACAGACTACAGTGAATGAATGGAGAAATTAGGTCTTACCTGCTAATTGTCTTTCCTTGAGCTCTCTCCGGGCCAGTCCGGGGTACGATAGGGTTGCCAATCCCCTTCAGCAGCTGAGGACTGTAAAACTCCAAGTTTTGCTGACAGGCTAAGCCCCTCCCCCTGGTGACAGCTCCTCAGTCTACTACTGACAAAGCCGCTTAAGTAACGCAGTCAAAAACCAACAGCCAAGAACAAATGCAAAGAAAAACTAAAGAAACAAAGCATACTGAATATCTGCTATATTTCTCAGTGATAGCCCTGCTGTAAGCAGATATGCACCCTGTGGCGCAAAAACCGCAATGATTCTTTTTTTTTTTCTTCTTCTTTTTTTATATAGGTTTACTCATTCAGTATTTTTTATTTCTTTTTTTTTTTTTTAAATATCCTTAATATGTCGAATTTAGATCGAAGGAATAGACGGGAGCCCCTAAAGAAAAACCATATCCTCTGAGAGGAACGCAATAGCATACAATCTGTAACCCCGCAGAGAAATGGAACTCCCGGAAAATACTGAGACGAATACTGGGTGGGCCCTGGACTGGCCCGGAGAGAGCTCAAGGAAAGACAATTAGCAGGTAAGACCTAATTTCTCCTTCCTTATCGTCTCTCCGGGCCAGTCCAGGGTACGATAGGGCAGTACCAAAGCAGTACCTAAAGTTGGGAGGGACCCGCAAGTCCTGCGATAATCGCCGAAGCTCCGACCTTGGCATCCTGCCTTGCGAGCACGTCCAACCGATAGTGCTTTGCAAAAGAATGCAGGGAAGACCAAGTCACAGCTCTACAGATATCCACTGGTGGAACTAAGGCGTACTCAGCCCAAGACGTAGCTTGAGCTCGAGTAGAATGCGCTCTGAATCCCAGTGGCGGTGTCTGACCACTAGCTTCATAAGCCGCGGATATGGCCTGCTTCACCCATCGGGCAATTGAAGCCTTCGACGCCGCGTTACCCTTACGCAGCCCCGCAAACAAGACGAATAAGCGATCCGATTTATGAAAAGACTCAGTAGCCGCAAGATACTGTTTCAGAACGCGCGCTAAATCCAAGTTCCGGAGCGTGCGATTTACCCGCGACCCAGACCGATGTGGAAAAACCGGCAATGCCACAGACTGATTAACATGGAAATCCGAGACCACTTTAGGCAGAAACGAAGGCACCGACCTGAGCAACACTCTACCTGGCAAAAATTGAAGGTAAGGTTCTCTGCAAGAGAGAGCCTGCAAATCCGAAATCCGCTGAGCAGAACACAACGCCACCAAGAACGCTGTCTTCCAGGAAAGCTCCCTCAAACCACTCGAGGAACGCACTTCAAAGGGAGAGCGAGTCAAAGCCTCTAGGACTAAGTTCAAATCCCAAGGAGGCACTACCGAACGTACCGGAGGGCGAAGAAGCTTGGCCGCTCGAAAAAAAACGGAGCACATCCACATGAGTCGAGAGCCTATGCCGCTGCACAGCCCCCCGAAAACAAGATAAGGCTGCCAAGTGCACCTTGAGAGTGTTAAGGGCCAATCCCTTCTCCAAACCATGTTAAAGAAACAACAAGAGTTGTGGCAAGGTAGCCTCCCTAGAGGCAATGCTACGCTGGCCGCACCAAGTCTCAAAAACTCGCCACACTCGCGCGTAAGTTAAGGAGGTGGAAACCTTCTTAGACTGTAACAAGGTGGAAACCACTGAATCTGAGTAACCCTTACACTTCAAGCAGTCCCTTTCAAGAGCCAAGCCGTAAGCAAGAAGCGATCCACCTGTCGCATCAACACGGGCCCCTGGCTCAAGAGGTTGAGACGATCGGGCAGACGCCAGGGAGCAGCTATCAACAGCCGAGTGAGGTCTGCATACCAAGGACGCCGAGGCCAATCCGGAGCAATGAGAATCACCGGACCCCCATGACTCGAGATACGTTGGATGACCCGAGCAAGCATCGGCCACGGAGGAAACACATAGAGAAGAACGTCCGACGGCCAGGCTGCACCAAGGCATCCAAGCCCTCTGACATGCGCTCCCTGCGTCTGCTGAAAAACCGCGACGCTTTTGCATTGCCACAAGTCGCCATCAGATCCATCACCGGCTGCCCCCAGCGCAGCATGATGTCGTGAAACACTGCCGCGTTCAGCTCCCACTCTCCGGGATCGAGAATGTTGCGGCTGAGGAAATCGGCTTGCACATTTTCCTTGCCTGCCACATGCGCCGCCGACAAGGCAACGAGATGAGTCTCCGCCCATAGCATCAACTCCTGGCTCTCCTCCAACAAAGGCACACTGCCTGTGCCGCCTTGGCAATTGATATACGAGACTGTCGTTACGTTGTCGGAGAACACTCGAACCGCTGTGCCCTCGAGCACGCTTTGGAAATGCAGCAGCGCAAGGCGCACCGCCCGGAGCTCCAAACGATTGATCGACCACAAGCTCTCGTCCGGAGACCAGACTCCCTGCGCTACTTGAGACTGACAGTGCGCTCCCCAGCCGGAAAGACTTGCGTCTGTTGTCAACAGCACCCAGTTTGGCTCCTGCAAGGACACTCCTGCTCGAAGATGGCGGAGCTCCAGCCACCAAAGAAGACTGTGGCGCACCTCCTCCGGACAGAGCAACCGCTGTGAAAGAGGATGATGTTGCGGAGACCACCGAGAGAGCAGTGCTTGTTGAAGTGGTCTCATATGCGCTCTTGCCCATGGCACCAGGTCCAGAGCCGCCGCCATGGATCCCAACAGCTGTAAGTAGGTCCATGCCGACGGCGACCGGAGCTGCAGAAACGCGTGAATCTGTCCTACCAATTTTTCTATCCTGCTCTCGGGCAAAAAGACCGATCCTCGCTCCGTGTCGAAGAAAGCTCCCAGGTATTGTAGCTGTTGCACCGGAGACACCTGACTCTTCGCTTGGTTGATCACCCAACCGAGCTGCTCCAAGAGCTGGACTACCCGAGCAGTAGCCGCGACCGAGTCCTGGAACGAATCCGCTCGAATCAACCAGTCGTCTAGGTAGGGATGAACTCTGATCCCCTCCTTTCGCAGAGCCGCCGCCACCACCACCATGACCTTCGTGAAAGTGCGGGGCGCCGTAACCAGACCAAAAGGCAAGGCTCGGAATTGAAAATGTCCCATGGGAACTGCAAAGCGCAAAAACCGCAATGCGACTCTCGAATCGGAATGTGGAGATAAGCCTCCGTGAGATCTATAGCCGAGAGAAACTCCCCGGGATGCACTGCCCGAATGACGGAGCGGAGCGTCTCCATCCGAAAATGGGGCACCCGCAACGCACGATTCACGTGCTTGAGGTCGAGAATTGGCCGAAAAGAACCCTCTTTCTTGGGGACTACGAAATAAATCGAGTATCGACCGAAGCCGCACTGGGCGGGAGGTACGGGAACCACGGCCTGTAGGAACAGCAAGTGCTCCAACGTCTCGGTAATAGCCTTTGCCTTGGTTCCCTGACCACAAGGGGACACCATGAAAGCTTCTTGTAATGGGCAAGCGAACTCCAGTGCGTAGCCGTTCCGAATTATGTCCAGTACCCACCGGTCAGACGTTATGGCGGTCCAGGCGGAAAGAAAACCCTGTAAGCGACAGCCTACCGGGACCTCCGGCTGGACCAGCCGACCTTCATTGTGGTTTCTTAGCGGAGGACTGCTGGGCCGAAAAATAGCCCCTACCAAAACCTCGGGCTCCGCGAAAGGACGGACCACGAGAAGGGAAACGTGCCCGAGAATAAGGAGCAAACCGAGCCCCACGGAATCTCCGAGAATCTCTACCGGATCCCCGCTGCGGCATACTTCCTTTAGCAACCTTCGGTCGATCTTCTGGTAACTGGCCCCCTTTGGAGTCACCGAAATCCTTGACAATTTTCTCTAAGGCTTCTCCAAAGAGATGCTTCCCTTTATAGGGGAGCCTACTTAGGCGGGACTTAGAGGAGGCATCAGCCGCCCAGTTCCGCAACCAAAGGAAACGCCTGGCCGCTATCAGCGAAGCCATGGACTTAGCGGCAAATCTGACCAAATCATAGAAGGCATCCGCCAAGTAAGCCGCCGCGGACTCCAACTTAGCCCCTTCTGCGGAAGGACTCACGCCCGAATCCGACGGGACTTCACCCTGCAGCCAACGGATGGACGCCCTGGCGACATACGCTCCACAAATAGAAGCCTGCAACGATAGAGCAGTGGCTTCGAAGGCTTGCTTCAAGAGCAACTCCAGCTTACGATCCTGCAGATCTTTAAGGGCTGCTCCGCCTTCCACAGGAATCGTGGTCTTTTTTGTCACTGCAGACACTAAAGCATCAACTTTGGGCATTTTCAACAATTCCCTGTCCTCCTGCGGAACCGGGTAGAGGCGACCTAAGGCTCGACTACCCCGTAGCGTAGCCTCAGGACACTCCCACTCAGAGTCAATCATCTGTTTAATGACACGATGTACCGGGAAACAGCGTTGTTCTGTCTTAAAGCACTGCAATAACGGATCCTCCAAGGGCTCCTGAGAAACCGCGGGCATAGCAACATTCAGAGCCGCCAAAGACTGTGCAATAAGCGCTCCGAGCTCTTCCTTGCGAAAAACCCGAAAAAGGTTAGGATCCTCGCCAGGAGCTAACTCCCCCTCCTCCAGCTCCATTAGCCAAGGATCCAAACAGGCCTCTGAGAGAACTTCCCCGTCCTCCAATTCTAACGGCTGCCCGCTCTGTTCTCCTGCAGTAAATAAATCTAACTCAGGCTTCAACCTGGACTGGGAGGGACCTTCTCCCGGGTCCATGACAGCCCCTGCTGTGAGAGGAGTCGCTAACCCCTCCGAACCTGTAACAGCAGTGCTGGTCTGTGACGTCTTCAAAAGAAAAGCCTTATGCATCTGCAAAATAAATTCAGGAGAGAATAAAGTGGAAAACCCCTCCGGAGCCCCTTTCAGGGGCTGCGGGGTCTGAATTACAGCCGCCGATTCTTTATGTGTCTTGGCCTTTCTCTTTCCTGGTTTATGGTGGGCCGCGGGAGAAACAGGCAGCTCTTGCAAAATGGCTGCCATTCCCGCCTTTTCTGAGGAGAGAAGAATCTTGTCGGACTCCACAGAAGATTTAATTTCCATCTTCGGATGAAAACGCTAAGCTAGGCAGAGCAAGTGGAAAACAACAAAACGGTCCCGAATCGCCGAAAAAAAACCCCGCGGTGATCGGCGCTGCTAAGCCCTGCGTGCCGGCAAACACAATCCCCGACCATGCGGCAGAGGCGCGGAAAGAAATAAAGCATCCACCTGACAGACGCGCTGAAACGCGTGTGCCGAGCTACCCGCTGCTAGCGGGAACCGAAGCACGAGGAAGCCAGAGAGAGGAAGGGACAACTGGGGCTCCCAGAAGTAATTCCCCGAGATGGCAGACAACAAGTCCTTAAGAAAACAGGCTCTGCTTTCTAGCGCCGCTCTAAACGGAGCAGCCCGAGACATCCACCTTTTTTTTTTTTTTTTAAAATTATACAGACTTTAGTTAGCACTGGAAATAATGCAGAGAAACAGCCCTGCTAGAGCCAGCACATTTTGAATATAATTAAAGAGATTTAACTGCTTTTTCTCTGAAAGGACAGCTGCGAAACCAGCTGGTACTTCGTAGATCTCTCTCTTTTGCTTTAACAGATACCTAAGCTCCACAAACAGAACAATGGCTGGGAAAAATCGTATTGCTAAAGCTGTTGCCCCCGTTACAGCTTCTGCCTCGGTCCAGACAGAGGTCCTATTGCCAGTTGAAGAACCGGTTCCATGTGCAGGGTGCCTGCATGCTGAAGCTCTGAGGAAACAAGTGGAGGAACTCAGAGAGGAGGTGGCGAGGCTGAGGAGCATTCAAGACAGTGAGAAGTACATTGATGAGATGCTGCTTGCAGCAACCAGGCTCTCCAGCACAGGAGAAGATGGGTGCCAACAGAATGTCGATGGTTGGACAAAAGTCACCAGAGCCTGAAAAATCACCAATCCAACTTCTCCAGCCCTTGAATTGAAGAACCATTATGCAGCCCTGGAAGTGGAGGAGGTGAAAGCATCCCTGGAAAGGGAAGAACCAGAGTTCAAGTACCCCATAGTTGCAGAATCAGTGACCAGAAGGAAACGAAGGGTAGTAGTGGTTGGAGACTCTCTTCTGAGGGGTACTGAGGCGTCCATCTGCCGACCAGACTTGATGTCCAGAGAGGTATGCTGTCTGCCTGGTGCCAAGATCCAAAATGTTACGGAGAGTTTGCCGAGACTCATCAAGCCCACTGACTATTACCCAATGTTGCTAATCCATGTTGGAACAAATGATACTGCCAGGTATACCTCGGAACGTATCAAAAGTGACTTCATGGCTCTGGGACAGAGGGTGAAGCAGGTAGGTGCACAGGTGGTGTTCTTTTCAATCCTCCCTGTTGAGGGTAAAGGCCAAGGCAGAGAGGCTCGCATCCTGGAGATTAATGCATGGCTGCGTGGATGGTGTCTTCGAGAGCGTTTTGGTTTCCTAGACCATGGGATGCTGTTCCAAGGGTTGCAGAACAGAGATGGCATCCATCTGTCCAAGAAAGGTCAACACATCTTTGGTAGTAGACTGGCTAATCTACTGAAGAGGGCTTTAAACTAGATTCGTTGGGGATGGGTGAAGAAAGCCCCCAGGTAAGTGAAAGCCCCCAGGTAAGTGATACATTAAATACCTTTATGGAAATGGGTAACAGGGGTAACATATGGAAAGCAGTGTGTATTAATGCCCGTAGCATGGGAAATAAGATCTCTGAAGTTGAAGCTTTGGTGGGAGTGGCTGACTTAGATTTAGTGGCAGTTACAGAAACATGGTTCACAGAAAACCATGACTGGGATGTAACTATACCTGGCTATACTTTATTCAGAAAGGACAGGGTAGGAAGAAGGGGAGGAGGAGTAGCACTATATGTAAAAACTACTATTAAAGCTTTGGAATTACAGAGCTTAAAAGGGAGAGAGGAGGCATTGTGGGTTAAACTAGAAAGAGGGAAAGAGAAATCTATTTGCATTGGTGTGATATACAGACCTCCCTCACAAGAGGAAGAGGTGGACAGAGAGTTAATTGAAGACATACGCAGCATTGCTAGGAAAGGGGAAGTGCTACTGCTAGGAGATTTCAATATGCCAGATGTTGATTGGCACATTCCTGCTGCAGTATCATCTAGGAGTAAGGAGATCCTGGATTCTCTACAGGGAGAACTATTCAGGCAATTGGTAACAGACCCCACACGTGAAGGGGCCATACTGGACTTGGTGCTTACCAATGGTGAAAGTGTTTCTGATGTTGTAGTGGGAGATCATTTTGCATCCAGTGATCACCAGATGGTGTGGTTCAGTATTAGGACTAGGGCTGTTAGAATCCATTCCAAGGTGAAGATCTTAGACTTTAGGAAGACTAACTTTGCGAAGATGGGCCAATACCTCAGGGAGTCGTTAGTGGGATGGGAACAGCTGGGGGATGTAGAACAACAGTGGGCAAAACTGAAAGGGGGTATTTTAAAGGCAACCAACCTTTTTGTTAAAATGGTAAATAAAGGCAAAAGGAACAGGAGACCGCTATGGTTTTCGAAGGAAGTAGCTGAAAAAGTGAAGAAAAAGAGGGAGGCCTTCATGAAATACAAGAGATCACAGAGAGAGGAAGACAGGCATCTGTATTTGGAAAAACTTAGAGAAGCTAGCAAAGTAGTCAAGAAGGCAAAGATTCAAAAGGAGGAGGAAATAGCCAATGCAATAAAATGGGGGGATAAGACATTTTTCAGATATATTAGTGAGAAGAGGAAGGGCAAAAGTGGTATTGTCAGACTCAAGGGTACAGGGGGGGAATATGTAGAAGCTGATAAGGATAAAGCGGAATTGCTTAACAAATATTTTTGTTACGTGTTCACAGATGAAGAACCAGGAGCAGGACCTCAGAAAACACCCACAAATAAGAACAGAAGCGAGGGACATCTTGAACAATTTTCAGAAGACTGTGTTCGTGAGAAACTAGCTCAACTTAAAGTAGACAAAGCGATGGGACCGGATGGGATACACCCTAGAATACTGAGGGAACTTGGGGACGTTCTAGCAACTCCACTGACTGACCTTTTCAATGCCTCGTTGGAGTCGGGAGTGGTGCCAAAGGACTGGAGAGAGGCTCATGTGGTGCCTTTACACAAATGCGGAAGTAAGGATGTGGTTGAAAACTACAGGCCGGTTAGTTTAACTTCAGCGGTGAGTAAATTAATGGAAACGCTGTTGAAAGAGAAAAAATTGAGGTTTCTGGAGTCCAGCGGATTACAGGATCCGAGGCAGCATGGATTCACCAGAGGCAGGTCTTGTCAGACAAATCTGATTGATTTCTTTGACTGGGTGACCAGGGAGTTGGACCGAGGGAGAGCTCTAGATGTGGTGTATTTAGATTTCAGTAAAGCCTTTGACACTGTTCCTCACAGGCGACTTATAAACAAACTGAGCACCCTAGGGATGGACCCTAAAGTTACTGCTTGGGTTAGAAATTGGTTGGGTGGGAGGCGACAAAGAGTACAAGTAAATGGAGCTCACTCTGAGGAGAAGGATGTTACCAGTGGTGTGCCCCAGGGATCTGTCCTTGGTCCGATTCTTTTTAACATCTTTGTTAGTGATATAGCGGAAGGGCTGTCGGGTAAGGTTTGCCTCTTTGCGGATGATACGAAAATCTGCAATAAAGTAGACACCCAGGAAGGTGTAGAAAACATGAGGAGGGATCTAGCTAAGCTTGAAGAATGGTCTAGAATTTGGCAGCTGGGATTTAATGTTAAAAAATGTAAGGTCATGCATTTGGGCTGCAGCAATCCAAGGGAGCAATACAGCATAGGAGGTGAAGTACTTTTGTCCACTAAAGAAGAGCGGGACCTAGGCGTTGTTGTGTCCGATGATCTTAAAGTAGCTAAACAGGTAGAAAAGGCGACGGCAAAAGCTAGAAGGATGCTTGGGTGCATACGGAGAGGAATGGCTAGCAGAAAAAAGGAGGTGATAATGCCTCTGTATAAGTCTTTGGTGCGACCTCATTTGGAGTATGGTGTGCAATTCTGGAGACCGCACCTTCAAAAGGATGTGAACAGGATGGAGTCGGTGCAGAGGGTTGCTACTAAGATGATTAGTAGTCTTCATTATAAAGCATATGAGGACAGACTTAAGGATCTTAATATGTACACCTTAGAGGAAAGGTGGGATAGAGGTGATATGATTGAGATGTTTAAATACCTCCGTGGCATAAATGTTCAGGGAGAGAGCCTCTTTCAATTGAAAGCAAGTTCTGCGATGAGGGGACATGGGATGAGGGTGAAGGGAGATAGATTCAGGAGTGATATGCGGAAATATTTCTTTACGGAAAGAGTAGTGGATCCGTGGAATAGTCTCCCAGTGGAGGTGGTAGAGATGAGGACAGTAACTGAATTCAAAAAAGCATGGGACCAACACAGAGGATCTCTAAAGGTAAAAAGTGGACTGTTGTAGTTGTTGTTATGGAAGGACAGACTAGATGGGCCTTGTGGTCTTTTTCTGTCATCATGTTTCTATGTTTCTATGTTTCAATCTACTGCCAACAGCAACCAAAATAACAAAAACCAATGTCATCAGCGAAGCGTCCATTTCAGCTGCTGAGGACTGTAAGACTGGGGAGCTGTCACCAGGGGGAGGGGCTTAGCCTGTCAGCAAAACTTGTAGTTTTACAGTCCTCAGCTGCTGAAGGGGATTGGCAACCCTATCGTACCCTGGACTGGCCCGGAGAGACGATAAGGAAAATTCAGATTTCAGACTGAAGCCAGCAGAGAATGGACAGACAAGTATGGACTATCTCTCTTTTCCTGCTGACTGGTGACGCAGGTAATTGTTAGGATGGAACTCCTGATTTCCATACTCTAGAATATACAACTCAGGTTTTAATTATGAATACTATTTGTGGAAACTTTTGATTCATTCTTTGCTTCATCCAAGTTTGGCCACACGGTTAATTGCCCTTTTTCACATAAGGGCATGTTTAATAAAGCACAATACCAATTAGCGCAGGATGCAGCATGCACCTATTGTGCTGTGCTGACATATAGTGCAGGGTGCTGCACTAGTGACCTTGTACTTTACTGGGTAGCGCATTAGTAGGTGAAGATAGGGTGGGTTAGGGGCATAGCATGGGCTTTGATAGCATGTTGCAGTTAATGTAGGCCTTATGGGCATGCACTAACTGCGACTGTTACTATTAGCTCAGGTGCACTTAACACAGGACGCGACAAATCCCAGGTGCTGGGTCACCATGGTACCTAGAAACTAAACCTTGGCACCCGGGATTTAGTTTTGCTCTCTTCTTAATGCATGTTGCGCTTGTTCTTCCACCAGGATCGGCTTTCTCTGCAAGGAGTTTGAGTCACCTAGTGGAGGACGTTCCAATTGATCTCATGGTTTCAAGTCTCTCAAGAGACCACAGATTAACTGGAACTTACTCTACTGTGTGACAAGTTCCTTGCAGAAAAAGTTGATCGTGATGGAAGACAAGTGACCTTTTTGGCTGAATCAGCTACTAGGTTTGCTTTCCAAGCCCAGGATCTTCCCACAAATGATCCTAACACACCTCTCTCCAAACTCCACTCACTGATCATGAAATCAATCACCCTTGGCTCTATGCAGCACAATACTATTTTCTCCATTGCAAGAAGCTGCTAGAAGAGGTGAGAGACAATGGGTAAAGACTGGGGTGGGGGACTATGAGAAGTAGAAAGAGAACTGATGTAGGCTGGGGGGGGGCCTGTGAGAGAAAGACACACACACTGGGTGCAGGCAGGGGGAGGGGGGAGATAGAAAGAGACACTAGGTGATGGCTGTGGGAGATTATGAAAGAGAGGGAGACACTAGGTGTTGACTGGGGTCACTATAAGAGAGAGAGAGATGGGGTGATGGCTGCGGGAGGCTATGAAAGAGAAAGAAAGAGATAGCAACATGGGGTGATGATTGTGGGAGGCTATGAATGAGACAGAATGATAGACACTAGGTAATGGCTGTGGGAGGGCCTGAGAGGTATTTTTGCTTCAAGTATTTCCAGGCTATGGTGATATGTGAAGCAAAAAAGAAAGTTGTCTCAGGTGCAGTTATAAAGGATTGTAAATATGCTGCTGACAACCCACGCATTGGGGTTGGTGAGAGGGGGAGAAGAAGAGTCACCACCTTCAGCTGGTACTGTGTAATGGTATGTTAAGGGTCTGATTTATTAAGCTTTCTTTTTCTACAGAAAAGGAGAAAACAGTAAATCAGGCCATAAAAAAGGAGCAGCTATAAACCTTTCAGGAGGTGAGGTGGGGTTGAGGTGGGTGGGTAGCAGGACTGGCCAACCATTAGGCAAACTAGGCAGCTGCTTCTGTGGGTGGCAAAGAACAGAGCATCCAAAGCTAAATAATAGACTCTGGCAACTGGAAGGGGGGAGGGAGACATTAAGCTTAAGGTTTGCCTAGGGTGCCAACATCTTGAACCAACTCTAGGGCTGGTCCTGGGTGGGGGAGCACTGTGACCAAGGTCGCAGCAGACAGTTCTTATATGCTTAAGCTGGCTCCCAAGAAAACTTGTCAAGGCCTGACTTAATGACACCTCCATGGGTAGCATTAAGTGTTCTCGCATGCCAGTTAGCAAAGTGCCACACAATTGCAACACATTATCGGCATGGGGCAAGAAGACTTCTGAGGCTGATTCATATTGGGTTTAGAATAGAAGGTAAGCAAAACTAGTACTCATTGATGTAGACAAGTGAGACCACCTTTGGTAAAAATTTAGGATGGGTTCTTAAGTCTATCATATTGTTATAAATTTGAGTAAATAGCTCATTCAAGTTTATACTGTAGTTTACAGATCCTTCTCACCAAGGTGACTGCAAATAAGAAAAGAACCTCCTAAGTTTGATGATTAAGGATAAAGAATCCATCAGTTCAAATGGTAATTTCATGAGTTGAGAAAACACAATGTACAAGTCCCATGGGACTAGTGATGTTTGACTTAGGGATATGTTAACTAAACCATCCTAACGTAGCAGCGGCGATGTTATCGCGTGATACGTAACATTATAGCGTGATATCACCGCGCGATAATGTCACATATTGCGCGATAACATCTCCGGCGGCAGTGAGGTATGCAGAGGGAGGAGAAAGGCACCCCAGAGAGTGGAGTAAGGCTCCCCAGGGGCGGAAAGAAGGAGTCAATGGGCGGAGAGTGGGCGGGGAGTGGATCCATGCACACTAATGCCATGAAATAAAGCTCTGAAAATTTGCGCCAGTGAAAACCTCGCGCTAGGCACATTTGCAGGACAGAGAAACCATTTCAGTCAGCAATGTACAGCAAAGGCAGGGAAACCCAGAAAAGTGATAGTAGTGATACATGTGCAGGAACCAAAAAGGCAAATAAACATATAAAATGACCAGAACCACATTTGAAATCCCATTAACCAAGCTGGCCAATAGTGATATTAATGATAAACATGAAGCAACACTACTTACAAAGCGTAAAAAGGAAGATATCATGTTTGGAAAGGTCTATGCTCTGTCCCCCTGCAAAGTGAATGATCCCACATTGAAATAGCGGTGATCAGGGTTGTTGTAGTTTATATTGGGCAGGTTTGTTATGGCATGCACATGTGCAGCAACAGCAGAGTGGGCACATAGGAAACGGCAACTGTACTGATGCTGTAAATGGGATACAGGGGGCTGCAGGCGGCACATGCTGTGGTCAGCTGGGGCACAGTGCGGACTAGGCAGATGCCTAGGTGGCACATAGGAATGACGAAACTGGAAAGCAGCAAGACAGCAACTGATGAGGGTCCAACATGGGCACGAGTGTGTGTCCCAAAGTGTCACAGGGGATATTACCCGGAAGGTACCCCCAAGGGCACATAATAATGGCAGGCGGTGCCGGGGGGAAGCATGCAGGTCCATGTAGGCACCCCTACCCGAGAACCCACAACATAGGCAGCTCCCTACCAGCACACTGGATGGCCTGGGACTGCGCACCACCAGCACCACTGGCATAAGGGCATGTCAGCATGGTGGAGTAGGGGGTGCTGTTGGCAGAGGGGGCAGTGGAAATGAGCTGATCGGGGGGCTAGCACTGGAAATGAGCTAGGACTGGTAATAGGCTGATTGGGGGTAGGACTGGAGTGGGATGATAAGGGGGATATGATTGGAAATAGGCTGGGATTAGAAATGGGCTGATGGGGGAGGAGAGATATGCTAGCACTGGAAGAAGTCTGGGGGCTAGAACTGGAAATGGGTGGGAAGGGAGGAGAGAGCTGCTGGTCCTGGAAGAAAACTAGGGGCTAGAGTACAAATGGACTGATGCAGGTGGATGGGAGAATGGGACTGGAAGGGACCAGATGCTGAGAGGGTCTGCCAGGGGAAGAAGGGGGCAGAAATGGAACATAAGAACATAAGATATGCCATACTGGGTCAGACCAAGGTCCATCAAGCCCAGTATTCTGTTTCCAACAGTGGCCAATCTAGGTCATATGTACTGTGGTACCGCAGACCCTATTCATGGAGAAAAAAGGGTTTTAAATCCTGAAAAAAGATTTTATCATCAGCTGCAATATTATGAGGAGCCCAATAGAGGGAGCAGGAGTGACCTTCCAAGGCCCAGAGAACTGCACCTCAGAGCTGATGAGGTAATGCAACCTAACAGCCAATGGAGAAAAGGGGGAGTTCCCCTGAAGAAAGGCTGGGAACTTGAAAAGGAGGAGCTAGGACAAGTTAGAGAGAGACCAGGGAGAGAGAGACCAAGGGGAGGCATACCAAGGAAGGCCTACCAAAAGGAGGCATACCAAGAAGAGGCTTATCAAGGAAAAGCAGACCACGGAGAGTCACACCACAGAGAGCTTCTGGAAAGGAACCAAGAAGGAGAGCATCATAAGGAGTGTCCAGAGCACCAGAGAGGAAGGAGTTCCTGGCAGGAGGGCATAGTGAATCCGAGGCCACAGAGTTCCAGGAGTCCTTGGTTAAGAGGTACTGGAAAGAAAGGCACAAGGGGAGAAATAAACCCCAGAGTTTGGTGTGAAGAACCGGCAGCAGTAAATGCAAGACACAGTAAGCATTATCTGAGCCAGGATGAAGTCTTTGCTGCAAATGGTAATATTCCTTATTCAAATGGTAAAAGGTGTGAATGTGAGAGAGTGGTGACTCTGCATGAAGGCCAGCTGGAGTGTGAAAAGCCTACTGCTCAAGACAGGCTGAACTACAGCAGGACCAGGCCGTGGGACTCAACTAAACAAGGTAAAATACCTTTTTATTCTGATAAGCAATATAAGTTAAGAAGACAGGAAACACAAGATACTGGAGTATATCCTCCCTATCAAACTGTTTGTGAAACAAGGCACAAGCCCTTGGTAAAAAGACTGTATAACATAAGGCAGCCTGCAAGGGGAAGTAACTGCCATAACAAACACTCACATGGGCGCGGCCCTGACTTGAATGCTGAACATTGGAAGCTAGTAAATGTGTTATATGAGAAACCTCAGTACGCTCCTCAAGAGTTTACTGACACTGATTCACAGCTGTCTGATACTCAGCCCATGCAGGTGGAATTCAACGAAGACCCACCTGAAACTCCGATGGACTGTAGCTACTGTCAGGCAGGTAGCCTAAGGTCTGTGCATGAAACATAAAACAGTGAATAGTAGCGAATGCCTGTAAAGTTTGTTTATGCCAAGTACTGTGAAGCAACAGTTAAACAAAGCAAGTGTGAATATATTTTCTTTTTGTTGCCTGAAGCAAGGTTTCTTTCAGTTTGTTGAAGTAGTCTCCCATAACTTGAACCATTGTGCTTAAAGGGAAATAAAGCCTTATTTTCCCTACATTCTGGCTATTGTGTTCTCTTGAGCTTTGGCCCCCGGAAGGTCCTGGGAATATTACCAAGACCTCTTACAGAAGGACCAAATTCAAAATATATAAAAAAACTCTCATGTCCATCTGACCTGCCCATACCAACCTTGGCCTCTGGGGCGGCAGCATGACATGAAAATGGCGTAGTTGTTGGATGTTTTGTGGAGCCTACGTCCAGCCTACAGAGAAGAAGCTTGAGCTACAGGTCTCAAGAAGAAGAAACGGAAAAAAAAAAAAAACCACTTGGATTACAAAAAAAAAAAAACCCGGAGTGGAGCAGTCAAATCCGGAGCGGATTGGAAGAAAATCCTGGAAAATAAAAATCCGGTATCCAACTGTCGGCGGAGAATTGCGGAACGACAGCGACGTATACTGTTCCAGAGCTGATTCTACACTGTCATCAGATTACCATGGATCCCAAAGAAGTATGTGCGTGGATGGCTAATCAATTTGACAAGCAGGCGAAACTAGCGCTGCAGAACCAAGCGCAAGCGCTGAAAGCCATGCAAGAACAGCAGTCACCTCTTCTGCACACATTGGACAAATGGTTAACCCAGCAGAAGGAAGAAATGGCAAAGAAGGAAGCGGAACTATTGCGAGCCTCTGAACTCCATAACACAGAGTTGGGACAATGGTCATGTAGTGACCTGATAATGGGAAAGTTAAGCCCCAGTGATAATCTGGATGATTTTCTGGATTCATTTAGCAGAATAGCAAAGTCAGCTCGGTGGCCGACTGAACAGTGGGCAGTCAGACTAGCTGCATCCCTGACGGGAGAGGCTCTAGCCGCCTACCGGTCGATGCCTCCAGCTTTAGCAGACAATTATGATGAGGTAGTAATGGCAATTAAAGATCGCCTAGGTCTCACCCCATTTGCTTATAGGAAATTGTTTAGAGCCACTATGCTTAACCCAAATGAAACTCCGAAAGCCTTGGGACATAGAGTAAAGAGCTTGGCGTACAAATGGTTACAGCCTGAGAGAAAGAATATTGAAACTCTCATGGACACCATAATCTTAGAACAGTTTCTAAATGCAGTACCGAGTAGAGTGCAAAATTTTATAATTCTTCAGAATTGCTGCACTACTACCGAGGCCGTAAGCCTAACAGAGAGATATCTTGAGGCAGAAAAAGTGTCCCAGCCAAAGCTAGCGGTTCCTAAAATGCACTTAGGGATGGAAGCTAGGAGGGTAGATGGTTCCTCCAGACCAATGTATAGCCCTAGGAGTAATTATGACCCTAAGGATGTGGAAACTGTAAGACGATGTTTTTCATGTGGTAAGAAGGGCCATATAAAAAAGGAATGTTATTCACGTGTTGCATTAGTGGGAGAAGTCCCAAAGACAACAAAAGAAGGTTTTGTGTTGAGAGTAAAAATACAAGGAGTTCATGCTAAGGCACTTCTAGATTCAGGTGCGGACCAATCCATGATGTCCAAACAGCTGTGGTCTATGATCCAAGACCAAGGATGGTCCGTCCCTGAATGTCCAGAAGCGCAGGTCAAAATTAAATGTGTTCATGGATCAGCTACAAGCTATCCCGTGTACAAGCTGTGGGTTAAGGCATGGGGAATGAGAAAACAAATGTTGGTAGCCGTGGTCCCAAGATTACCACAAGAGCTGGTATTGGGTCGCGACTGGCCGCAATTTAAAAAGACTCTGAGAGAGGGTTTATCTCCTCAGACAGTCATGAATTCCACCTGCAGTAGGCATGAGCACACGGGTAGTCCTGAGCCTACTGATCGCCCTAGCACCCAGCGAAGCAGCCTAGCGGCAACCACTAACTCCATGGTCCCTAGTCCGCTCTGGGGAAAGCCAAAGAGAGGCCTGATAAAGGAAACACCGGAGGCGCCTAAGAAATTCGTGTTGAAGTTCTGTAAAACTTCGGAAAAGGCCCGTAGTCCCCAAAGAGCATCAACACAAGCAGCAGGCTATGATCTCCATAGTGTGGAAGACCAGGTCATCCCGAAGCAGGGGCGGAAGCTAATTAGCACTGGAATACAAGTGGAAATCCCTCCAGGGTGTTATGGAAGGATAGCACCCCGGTCAGGATTGGCTGCCAAACACAGCTTGGATGTAGCCGCAGGGGTCATCGACCCTGATTATAGGGGAATAGTAAAAGTTCTCCTGTGCAATTTTTCTAAGGAAGATTTCGTGGTTCAGGTTGGGGACAGAATAGCGCAATTGATTTGCGAGCGAGTCGGGTTCCCCAGCTTGGAAGAGGTCACCATGCTCACTCCCACTAGCCGAGGTGCAGATGGTTTTGGCTCTACGGGGAAGGCAGAGCTAGAAGGACTCATGGCCATAGGGAGTGATTTTCCAGAAGAAGACCTGGGCCCCCATGTGGAAGACCACAAGGAGGACTCCGTGCCGAAAAGCGGGGAGGAACTCCCATTGAGCCAACAGCACGGCCAGCCCCGAGGAGTTGGAAGAGGAAGAAAACTCGGGCAACAGTGGAAGTGGCGGTGGCGATTAGAACGAACCTCGCGGGTGGCGAGTGAAAACTTGAAGAAGAGTCAACAGAAACAAAAACATTATTATGACCGGAGGGTAAAGCACAGGCAGCTACAAGCAGGAGAAAAAGTAATGGTCTTGGTATCGGGAGCTACCCCCAAATTCGAGGCCCGGTGGAGAGGACCTCATGTGGTAGTTCAACCTAAGGGACCCACCTCTTACGAGGTACAAGATACCACAGGACGCACGCAAATCTATCATATCAACGCTCTTCGATTGTGGCACGACCGATCAGGGTTATTAGCCGCAGTAGCCAACACTTATCACCCAGGAGAAAAAGTAGTCAATAACAGGCGGAAGATATACGGTGACAGCAAGCTACAGTACAATACTGCTGCTCAGCTACGAATTCCGTGCTGTGTGAAGGGGGCTTCACCAGCCCGTCATATTTTAAGAGGGGGGATATGTGGTACCGCAGAGCCTATTCATGGAGAAAAAAGGGTTTTAAATCCTGAAAAAAGATTTTATCATCAGCTGCAATATTATGAGGAGCCCAATAGAGGGAGCAGGAGTGACCTTCCAAGGCCCAGAGAACTGCACCTCAGAGCTGATGAGGTAATGCAACCTAACAGCCAATGGAGAAAAGGGGGAGTTCCCCTGAAGAAAGGCTGGGAACTTGAAAGGAGGAGCTAGGACAAGTTAGAGAGAGACCAGGGAGAGAGAGACCAAGGGGAGGCATACCAAGGAAGGCCTACCAAAAGGAGGCATACCAAGAAGAGGCTTATCAAGGAAAAGCAGACCACGGAGAGTCACACCACAGAGAGCTTCTGGAAAGGAACCAAGAAGGAGAGCATCATAAGGAGTGTCCAGAGCACCAGAGAGGAAGGAGTTCCTGGCAGGAGGGCATAGTGAATCCGAGGCCACAGAGTTCCAGGAGTCCTTGGTTAAGAGGTACTGGAAAGAAAGGCACAAGGGGAGAAATAAACCCCAGAGTTTGGTGTGAAGAACCGGCAGCAGTAAATGCAAGACACAGTAAGCATTATCTGAGCCAGGATGAAGTCTTTGCTGCAAATGGTAATATTCCTTATTCAAATGGTAAAAGGTGTGAATGTGAGAGAGTGGTGACTCTGCATGAAGGCCAGCTGGAGTGTGAAAAGCCTACTGCTCAAGACAGGCTGAACTACAGCAGGACCAGGCCGTGGGACTCAACTAAACAAGGTAAAATACCTTTTTATTCTGATAAGCAATATAAGTTAAGAAGACAGGAAACACAAGATACTGGAGTATATCCTCCCTATCAAACTGTTTGTGAAACAAGGCACAAGCCCTTGGTAAAAAGACTGTATAACATAAGGCAGCCTGCAAGGGGAAGTAACTGCCATAACAAACACTCACATGGGCGCGGCCCTGACTTGAATGCTGAACATTGGAAGCTAGTAAATGTGTTATATGAGAAACCTCAGTACGCTCCTCAAGAGTTTACTGACACTGATTCACAGCTGTCTGATACTCAGCCCATGCAGGTGGAATTCAACGAAGACCCACCTGAAACCCCGATGGACTGTAGCTACTGTCAGGCAGGTAGCCTAAGGTCTGTGCATGAAACATAAAACAGTGAATAGTAGCGAATGCCTGTAAAGTTTGTTTATGCCAAGTACTGTGAAGCAACAGTTAAACAAAGCAAGTGTGAATATATTTTCTTTTTGTTGCCTGAAGCAAGGTTTCTTTCAGTTTGTTGAAGTAGTCTCCCATAACTTGAACCATTGTGCTTAAAGGGAAATAAAGCCTTATTTTCCCTACATTCTGGCTATTGTGTTCTCTTCAGCTTTGGCCCCCGGAAGGTCCTGGGAATATTACCAAGACCTCTTACAGAAGGACCAAATTCAAAATATATAAAAAAACTCTCATGTCCATCTGACCTGCCCATACCAACCTTGGCCTCTGGGGCGGCAGCATGACAGTACCTAGCAGTTTCCCCAAGAGACACAAGTTCCACAATGCTTGTACTGGGTCAAGCATTGATATCTTCGGTCACTTCTTAATAATGGTTTATGGACCTTTCCTCCAGGAACTTGTCCAAACCTTTTTTAAACCCAGCTACACTAACAGCCTTTACTACATCCTCCGGTAACAAATTCCAGAGTTTGATTACACGTTGAGTGAAAAAATATTTTCTTTTATTAGTCTTAAATAGTTTACCCTGTAGCTTCATTGCATGTCCCCTAGTCTTTCTATATTCTGATAAGGTAAACAATCAATCTACGTTTACCCGTTCCACTCCATTCATTAATTTATAGACTTCTATCATATCTCCCCTCAGCCGTCTCTTTTCCAGGTTAAAGAGCCCTAACCTTTTTAGCCTTTCTTCATAGGAGTATCCTTCCATCCCCTTTACCATTTTGGTGGCTCTTCTCTGTACCTTTTCTAAAATCACTATATCCTTTTTTAAGATACGGCGACCAGAATTGCACACAATATTCAAGGTGCGGTCTCACCATGGAACGATATAGAGGCATTATAATATCTTTTGTTTTATTTTCCATTCCTTTCCTTATCATACCTAACATTCTATTTGCTCTCTTGGCCGCCGCTGCACACTGGGCCGAGGGTTTTAACATGGTATCCACAATGACGCCTAAATCTTTTTCCTGGGTGGTGGTTCCTAATGTGGAACCTTGCATCGTGTAACCATAGTTTGGGTTGTTCTTCCCTAGGTGCATAATCTTGCACTTGTCCACATTAAATTTCATCTGCCATTTTGATGCCCAGTCTTCCAATTTATCAAGATCCTATTGCAATCTTTCACAATCCTCTTGGGTTTTAACATCTTTAAATAGTTTTGTGCCATCTGCAAATTTGATAACCTCACTCGTTATTCCACTTTCCAGGTCATTTATGAATATGTCAAAAAGCAGCGGACCCAGCACAGATCCCTGGGGTACACCACTATTCACCTTTCTCCATTGGGAAAATTGGCCATTTAGCCCTACCCTCTGCTTTCTATCTTTTAACCAGTTCCTGATCCACAATAGTACACTGCCTCCTATCCCATGACTCTTTAGTTTCGCCAAAAGTCTCTGATGAGGGACCTTGTCAAAGGCTTTCTGAAAGTCCAGATATACAATATCAACCGACTCACCTTTGTCCACCTGTTTATTCACTCCTTCAAAAAAACATAACAGGTTAGTAAGACAAGATCTTCCTTGTCTAAAGCCATGTTGGCTGTCTCCCATTAGGTTGTGACTATCTACATGCTGAGTAATTTTTTTCTTTATGATGGTTTCTACCATTTTTCCCGGTACTGACGTTAGGCTCACCGGTCTGTAGTTTCCCGGATCACCCCTGGAACCCTTTTTAAAAATTGGTGTTACATTGGCGATCCTCCAATCTTCAGGTATTAGAGATGATTTTAATGATAGTTCACAGATTACTGATAGCAGATCTGCAATCTCATATTTCAGTTCTTTCAACACCCTTGGATGTATACCATCCGGCCCAGGTGATTTGCTACTCTTCAGTTTATCTAATAGTTGTAAGACATCTTCCCGCTGTATCGATATTTCCTTCAATTCTTCCGCACCTTTAAATACCACTTCAGTCATGGGTAACATCCCTACATCTTCCTCAGTAAAGACCGAAGCAAAGAATTCATTCAGTCTCTCCGCTATCGCCTTGTCGCCTCTTAGTGCTCCTTTAACCCCTTTATCATCTAATGGACCAACTGACTCTCTCACAGGTTTTTTGCTACGAATGTACTTGAAAAGGTCTTTATTTCGCGTTTTTGCTTCCGTAGCAAGCTTCTTCTCAAATTCTCTCTTTGCCTGCCTTATCAATGCCTTGCATTTGACTTGCCAGTGCTTGTGCTGTTTCCAGGTTTCGTCGTTTGGCTCTTTTTTCCATTTCCTGAAAGATGCTTTTTTGTCAACAACAGCCTCTCTGATCTCACCTTTAAACCATGCTGGCAGTTTTTTGGACTTCCTTCCACTTTTCTTAAAGCGTGGAATACAGCTGGTCTGGGCTTCCAAGATAGTATTTTTCAACAACACCCAAGCGGAGATGTGGGCAAGAAAGGAGCTGACATGGGGGGGGGGGGCAGGAAGGGAGCTGACATGGGGAAAGGAGGGGCTGGAAGGGAGCTGATATGGGGGAAAGGAGGGGGCTAGAAGGGAGCAGATACCTGAGGATGGTACTGAAGGGGGACTGGAAGGGAGCCAACATTTGGGAATGGGACTGGTAGGTGCCTGAGTAATGGGGAGGAGGCTGGAAGGGATGGGTACCTGGGCTGGAAGGGAACTGACATATGGGGATGGCACTGGAAGGGGAATGGACAGAGGGTAAGGTGACTGGAAGGGAGCTGATGGGGGGAGGCACTGGGAGTGGAAGTGAGCTGATACCTGTGATGGTATTTGGACTAGAAGGGGCTGGATAGTGGGGAAGGAGGGGGACTGGAAGGTAATGGACACCAGAGGCAGTCCTGGGAATGCAAGGTGGTTGACATTGGAAGGTACTGGGAGCGAAGGCTGGAAAGGGGACTGATACTGGGGAGGCTTACTGGGACTGGAAATAGGCTGATGGAAGGAAGTGAAGAAAACAAAAGAAGAGATAAGAAATGACAGATGGACCATAGACCATAGAAAGAGCGATGAAAAGACAGGAAAGCAGATCGGGACCAGCATGATCAGAGAATAAAATGGTCAGACAACAAAGGTAGAATAAATAATTGTATTTTCATTTTAGTGATTGTACTTTGTGCTATCTTTATATTTTACACAGCATGGGGAACTGCATCTCTTATGCATCTGATGTTGCACTGCATGCGCAGTCTGGCTTCTTGGGGTTTTAGTTTATTTTTTGTCTACATATTTTTATTTTTACTTTAGGTTGTAGTCAGTTATTCTGTTCTTGGTGAAGGTCTGTGTTCTGAGTGTGTGACTGAAGCCAGGTGTTCTGTTAACATGGAGTTTGTACATAGGGATCTATACTGTATTATAGTAATTTGACTTGTTCAGCTTTTCAAATAGATGTATGGATGTTATAGGGTCTGCTACAATATTTATAGAGCTGCATTTTTCTGGGTAGGTTCCTTGTATGAGTTTTGGAAGTTTATGCTGGTATAGCATGGGAGATTTGTCCTTATAGATCTTAGGTGACTTCTATAGGGTTTTATATTAGTTCCTAGTATGCCTGGTACCGTAGAATGTTTGTTTGTTAGTGAGATGACTAGAATCCGATTTTTTTAAATGTATTTAGTTCTGTGGGTGAATGTCCTATTACTGCTCTGCATCCATTGCCGAGGGAGATGTTTATGTGGATGCAGAATATATATTCAAAAAGAAAAAGTGAGAATCATAATGCAGATTATAGCAGAATAAAATTAGTTATAATTTGATTTTATAAACTGTGCTGTGGTTCTCACTTTTTCTTTTAGTTCCTTGGTGTGCGAGCATCTTGTATTTCCTTTGTTTTTTATGGAATATATATGTACATTAACACCATGCTGGTTCAGTGCGCAATTTTAGGAGTTATGGTGGGGTTGCTAAGCCTTGCTTGGTATTTATGTTGGAGTGGGAGGTATTGTGTTGGGGTCACAAAGTCCCTCTTGTTTTGTAAAATTTAATTAGCTTTTTGCCTGTGGTAGGATGGTAAAGAGAGTTAGTATTTTGCAGTGCCTATGAGCTTATTTTGAGAACTTATTGTTCTAGGAAAAAAAACCTACCCATCCTTGATACAGAACATAGCCACTTGATAGTCCATTTGTATCAGCACCGACTGACCATGAAGAAGATCTGCAAATACTCTAAGAGAGTGGAAGATTGACGTCATCTCCAGATGATTGATGTGAATATTTTTTTCTTTTTTTTAAACTATTAATGTAATTTTTTACATATCATCCACGAAGCCTGATAACTGAAAATGACAGTGATCAATCCAATAGTTGCATCCACACACTTCCAACAAGCAAAAGCAAACATAGGAAAATTATGTCTCAAAATGTTGGGAGAGGAATCCAGAACTATGAAGCAATCACAAAGGAAATAGTTATAGCTATAATCATGGTAAATCCTGAGATCATCCAGTATACTACTAATACGGCTGACAAATCCCATTTCCTGAATCCATAACATTATTCTGCTCCTTCTAAAGTAGCCCACTAGGACTGTCTAGAATCAAGAAAGTGTCTTAATTGGTCTGGGTCAAAGCATACATATTTCAATTTATTCAACTTAACAACACAAGGAAAATATGAAGCAAATATGAAGCACTTAAATCCAAAACGTCAGGACACAACTTCCTTCTCTCCTGTGTTGACCTGGACAAGTTAAGAAATATTCAAATATTCGAAGAGACCTAGCATTACGAAAGCAAAGCCTAAGATCTGTATTTAGGTTTTGCTCAAAAACAAAGTTATCTTCAATTCTTTGCTTAAAATTTAATGTAGTTGGATTTCAGCCAAATAGTGATCTCATAAAGGCAGTTATTAAGAGCGGTGAGATTAGGAAAAATGGGATGTGTATATAAGACTAGTAGGTTATCATCAGCATAGAACCAGAAGAACGATATCAACAAATACTCTAATCATCCCTAAAGCAGCGACAAAATGCCTATCAGTGACATCTAACAGGGCCTTCAGATTCTATGCCCCTAAGTTCTGGAACGCTCTACCCCCAGAGATTCGTGCTATCAATGATCTATCCCTTTTCAGGAAGGCACTCAAATCCCACCTCTTCCCCCAATATTACTTGACCAACTAACCAATCTTAATCACTACCTAAACTAAGAACAAATCCTGTAATGTATACTTGTAAATACTCTTGTAAATAGTTGCAGTAATGACGTTCCATGTTTTATTCCAAGTTTCTCTGACCTTGTTCTCTGTAAAACCTAACAGTTTATTGTTATGTGATGTTGTTATATTGTGAACCGCGCTGATTCTGAATAGAGCGGTATATAAGAGCCTGTAATAAATAAATAAATAAATAAATAAATAGTAGTATGCTGAAATTCCAAACTATTGGATAAGGAGAGCCAGTGGTACAAGGAAGATATTGAAGAGAAATGGGGTAAGGACAGAACCCTGGAGGACACCACAACTGAGAGGTTAAGTGGCTAAAGTAGAGAATCCAAAAGCAACAGTGAAGGAATGGTCAGTGAGAAAAGAATGGAACCACTGGTGCACTGTACCTTGCAAACCTATATCTCATAGCCAGGAACACATGATAGTATGGTCAACCTGGTCAAAGACAGAGGAGAGGTTGAGAGACAGCAAGAGAAATATTATATTTATCAAAAGATTCAGGACCTTCACTGTGTAGGGAGAGGAGAATGGGCAACAGTGCCGTGAAAATGCAGATAATGCAACAAGTTTCTTGCCTGTCTGTATTTTCCATGGTATCTGTGCAAGTGGGCAGGATATGGGCAGAGAGTGAACGTGTCTGAAAAGTTCAGTTATTTGCACTAAAATACCAAAAGATTCCTGAGGTTTAGTAAACAGATCCCTAAGGGCCCTAGTCCTCCAGTTAGACTTTTGAGTGACTATTGTCACAGAGCAGATCCAGCAGAGCCCATGGAGATAGACAGAGAGGCAGTGAATCAGGCTGACACTGACGTTTTTAGTAAACACATGTCAGGAAGTTGCTATGGGCAACAGAAACAAATGTGGTCACGAGCCAGAGAGACACACCCAGCCAGCAGAAAGGCTAGGAGGTCATCACCTGATGCAAGCCAGCTGGGGGGGGGTGGAGCTCGGGGGTACGTAGATAAGCGCAACTCACAAGCAGTTAGGGAGAGCCTGCATGAGGATAACCATGAAAGTTTGAATGAGAGCCTGTATGAGAATAACCACGAAAGCTTGAAGGAGAGTCTGCATGATAATCACTACGGAAGCCTGAATGAGAGCCTGACTGATTACCACGAGTGCTTGGGAAAGAATCAGAGACAGCTGGAATCAGAGTTTGAAAGTGAGAGCAACAGCAGACGTGGAAGGAGCTACAGAGGAGGTAGCAAAGCCAGGACAGGAAGCTTCAGATATCAGAGGAGCCCAGAGCGTATTCAGAAAAACGCAGGTTGGAATGGAGCCGTGGGGAGAACGGTAAAAGCCAAGAGGTTTTACTTTCACCCTGAAAGGGCAAGCCCAGGGGTTGGCAATAGAAGGCAATACACAGAAACGCTAAAGCCTTATGAAGCCAGCTTGAGAGATACAGATAAGTTTACTTACCCTTATACCAGGCATGGGAGGGATAAAGGCTTTTTACCAGAAGAAGTTTGTATATCTGGAGAGGATTTAAGAAGCAGAGTCCCTGCAAAACTGCCGTTTCAAGCTACAGCTATACATAGGAACCTGAGCCAGTCAGAGCTGAGAGGTAAGCCAATTTACCCTAATAGAGGTGCAAGGGAATGTTATAATTCACCTAATAGCTACCAGCAGTGGAGAGGCTCTCACCAGAAGCATTATAGTGAATGTGGTAATTGTGTCCAGCACACTCTCACAGAGGGAGGAAGAGAATCCCGGCAGAGTAGAGAGAGACTGTTGGAAGACGTCCCTAATGTTGAAAGGGAAGAAATATTAAAAGCATGTGATGAGGATATGCAGTGTGAGACATCAGAAGCTCAGCCAAGCACTGAATACATGGACTGTACGCTTTCAATAGCGGATAGCATTTCCTCATTACGTTAAAAGGAAGTAAGAGCTGATTAAGCCAAAAACAGTAAAGAAAGGGTTTTTGTGTGCTTATGAAGGACTGTTTAATGTACCTTTACTTTACTTGTTAATGAGCTGAAGAGAAGCTATTTTTGTTCCTATTTTTGTTCCTTTATTATATGCCCAGGAAGGGTTGTGTTTCCTTTGTTCATACCACAGCAAAAAGTCCTCTTGGAAGGGGAAATAAATCCCTTGTTAAAACCTTACCACCGTTCCACGACTAGTTCTTTAACTGGCAAATCAACAACTACAACTCCAAGAGGGCCAAGCAAGGCCTCCACAGCATAATTAAGCCAGTTAAGCACAAGCCCCAGCGCAGTGCCCTGCCCCACCAGCAGGGTCCAGCAGTGAGGGTGACACTATCAAATCTGGGTTTTCTAAAAGATTACCTGAGAAGAGCATCATTGTCTTTTGTGTACGTAACACGATACTCTATTCTTAAAGTGCAATGGTTTCTCATTTCTTATAGCCTTAAATATTAACATTAACAATTTAAAGCTGCATCTCTCTCTAATGGAAAGCCAATGTAATTTCCTTAATAATGGTTGGTACTCTCATTTTTCTTACCCCCCACCCCACCCCAGCAGAAACCTAGCTATAATGTTCTGTAGAATTTGCAACTTTTTCAACAGTTTACCTTTTAATCCCACAAATGGCACATTACAATAATCCAAAACACTTCATTTATAAAAACACTTAGAGGTATGTTTACTAAACTGCGTTAGTGCAAAACGTGTTAGGAGCCGCATTAGTGAAAGGAAAGCCAAAAAAGGACATGGGCGGGACATCGTAACCACTAACGAGCGTTCCAAAAACTAACGAGCGTTACAGGGCGCTGTGGCGCGTTACTGCGCGTTAATCGTATGAAGGCGTACAGACACAAATCACTGAAACAGAGCTGTAGCACAATGGTTAGTGTACTGACCGCTGTTACAGGCAGCATGGGTTCGAGTCCCCAGTGTGCCTAACGCAGAAGGCTGGCCCAGGCATCACCCTGTACAGTACATAGGGAATGAGGAGGCATGTTTTTCTTTACGTTGAGTAGTGGTGTCAGAAACACACCCTCGCAGTGTGCCTAGCCACATGCGTGGCTGCGTGCGTTGGTACGGGCGTAGCCCCGTGCGTTGGTGCTTGCGTACAATCGTGCGTGGGTACGTGTGTTTTTACCAGCGTGGGCACCTAATATTACAGACACTTTAGGGTGTCTTGCACCTATGCATTATGCTAACAGATGTACGTGTGATGGCCTATGGTGTATCGGAGCCTGTGAGAAGGTGCTGGATTTACCCAGGGTTGGATTGTGCCAGTCACACCCATGATGCACTTCACATGCAAATCAGCCGTCCACAGATACACACCATGGGGAATGCACCCACACAGCACCTCGGCCTGGTAGGGGGAAGTGACCATGTGCACCCCCAGAGCACCTCGGCCTGGTAGGGGGTACTGACCGTGTGTTGTACTGGCACAGAGTAGCTACACACCGTCACATTGTGCGTGTACTGTGCTCACCCTGAGGGTGCAGTCAGGCGCCCAGCACCAGGTCCACATCACCGTCCATGGCTGAAAGAGGCCATGGCGCAGGTCCAAAGCAGTGTTAATGTGTGAGATAGATAGTTTCTGCACAAACACCTTGGATATCTCTGTCTGTTTCAGTCAGGTGTAGCCCCCATGGACCCCTAGGTGGCCCATATACCCCCTCCCCCGGGGCCAAGGGTGGCAAACAGGGCTTTCCAACAATAGATCCACATTCTACCTCCCTCCAAAGGTGGGAGTAGAGGGGAACATCAACACCAGTCCTGCTGAGAAACAGACACCCCACAGGGCAGTCAATGCAGCTCTGTACACATCCATAACACAATAGCAGACAGACATCAGGCCTGGATATGGTAAGCTGCACCCCACCACTATCTGATATTCTCCTGCTACAAGCCATCTGCACCCCACCACTATCTGATATTCTCCTGCTACAAGCCATCAGCCGCTGCACCCTGCAAGCCACTCCATCAAGACACATACCAGCTGCAAACAGTCTGCTAGTTAGTCAATAATGCATGTGCCCAGTGGAGAAGCATACACAGCAAGCAGATAAATCAGTGACTGGGCCCCAAAAGGAAACCCATATCTATCACATGAGAGCAATACTATATAGCACTATGGGGGTGCCTAGCCATGCTGTGGGCACTGCACAGTCAGGGTGAGAGTGATCTCTCACCAGGACATACTGAGGTCACCCTGTCTGTGTAGGTGGTGGCCAGCCACTAAAATGTCCCAGTCAGTGCCCTATGCCCTGTGCAGATGTACCCTGGCCAGGCCACCCTGTCCGGCCTATACCCATGGTACCTTGCTCCTCATTATGCACATTGGCAGCCCAATACTGGAAACATTGCTGGCAGTGTGGGCTGTGGAAGGTGTTTGCAGCCACCACACACTGGATAGACAGACAGCCACCCCCACACCTATGCCAACATTGTGCTACTATAGAGGGGTTCAGCAGCCATACCCACCACACCAGTCCTGGGCACAGTACAGGCATGGATATGGTACGCAATACTGTTGGGGGTCACTCCCCAGGGTGGTAAACACTGTCAGAGACCAGACCTGCAGCACACACCGCAGACATCAGAATGATTGTTATGGTGGAGCTTAATGAGCAAAATGTGCTTAACGTAGGAATTGATATCTGCCAGTTATCATAGGAAACGTTTGATAGCTGTGTACCATATACCCAGGTGTAGGGTGGCATTGCTAAGGTATGCAACTGCTAGTATTGGGAGATACAGGCAGGGCCCAATGTCCTGCCTCTCCAGGAGGCATTGGCCAATGGGGCCTGTGGGTGTGTGTGTGGGTGTGTCTGGCCCTGTTGGCTGCTGCTTTACGGCAGAGTTTCCCAACTCCAGTCCTGGGGTTCCAAACACTGTTCGGGTTTTCATGCTGTCCCTCATAAATATGCATGAGCTACATCTGCATACCATGGGGGTGGTGCATAGATATGCAGCACAGGCATCTTTAGTAGAGGCAGCATGGAACCTGAATGGTGTGGGGCCCTCCAGGACTGCATTTGCGAGACTCTGCTCTAGGTAATGCGCCTGTTTATGGTGTCTGTGTTTGGTGTGGTAAAATATAGGCATATTAACCATGCGTATGTTCTCTGCAATAAAGGAGTGTCTTTACTATCACTGTTTAGTGGTGGGTAAAACTATGGGGACTGGGTTGGCAGGAGCCCCAGCTGGGATTTGAACCTGTGACCTTCTGGTCCTACAGGCACTGGCTGTGTCCGTTGCACCACACTGTGGCCGCAGAGACAGTGCAGTCCCTGGAGATAGGAAAAACGGCCTGATGAGTCAGAAACCCTGCTCTGCACAATTTTACTGTGGGCTCATTTACCTTGTATGGAGACAAAAGTGCAATTAACCTCAAAAAAAGGGGCAAACACCCATAACCAAGCTGGGCAACAATGATATCATTGGGCAACATTAAAAAACACTCCCAGGAAAGCTCCAATACAATGAAATGATTTTTGAAAGGGTCTACGGAGCGTAGACCCTTCCAAACATCATTTCTTTTTTTTGGAGCTTTCCTGGGAGTGTTTTTTATTGTTGCCCATTGCTATCACTGTTTTCCAGTTGAATTATAAGTTTTACAATTTTTCTTGTGGTCATTTTAAAGTTTTATTTGATATTTTGTTCTGTGCACATGTATCACACTGCTCACGTTTTGTAGGTTTCCCCGGTTTTGCTGTACATTGCTGACGGAAATGGTTTCTCTTCCCTTTAATATGCCTTTAACGACAGGTTTTCATTCGCGTTGGAATTGAGCTCTGAAATTCAGCGCGTTAGTGTGAGGGGAGTCTCTCCTCGCCCACTCTCCGCCCATTGACCCCTTCTCTCCGCCCACTCTCCACTTCTGCGCTGTTTTAACGCGCCGCGGGACTTTACGATCGTTAACTGCGGTTATCGCGCGTAACGTACCCTTAACGATCGTTCGCACGTCAGAACGTGCGTTCTGACGTGCGAACGATCGTTAGGTGTACGTTACGCGCGTTATTCACAATTACCGCAGTTTAGTAAACATACCCCTTAAGATAGGTTTAGTCCCAATCTCCGTTTTTTCCTATTAATATCCCTAAAGACCAAAGTTCATTCACTCATCAGTCATTGGTAGTAATGATAAGGAAGTATTCTCAATTTCTCCAATGCCTAAACAGACTATCCTAGTTAAATTCAATAGCCATCCTCTTTGATCTAACCAAATTTTAATTTCCTCCAAACAACTATTTATCCTCTGCAGACTGTGTTCAATCCCTTCCAATGGGACGATCAAACATATGCCATCTGCATAAGTGTTAATCTGCATACCACGTTTCGGAACCATGTTTCCTAGGGGTTGAAGATATCTTTTAAAAAGAACAGGGAAAGTGTGGAGCCCTGAGGCATGATCCATGGCCAATATTGTTTCCCTGACCAAAAATTACCATACCTCTCTTTAAAACTTCAACCTTCCATAAAAGATTCCAAACGTGTTAAAGCAGTACTTCTAATTCCAATATGCCGACCGCAACCAATCAATATCTCTAGCTTAATAAGATCAAATGCTGATGACAAACCTAATGATATCAATAAAACTGAAGTTCTTTTATCAAGATGAAAATATACCTGATCTAACGCAGCAGTCAATGATGTTTCTGTGCCACTATCTAACCAGAAATCTTCCAGATTTAGGCCTAACAAATTAGAATCTTCCAAAAACCTACTAAGTTGATAGCAAACCTCTTTTTTTACCAATTTAGTCAACATATGTAGGCCAGATATAGGGTTAAAGAACTTCACAGTTCATTATATCAGCACCATCTTTCTTCAAAATTGGGAAGACCACAGGTTCTTTTAATCATAAAGGTAACACTCCCTCTATCAAAGAGAAGTTTAGCAATGACTTTAATCCAGGACACAACAAATCCCAGATGCCAGGTTGCTGTGGAAACTAGAAATGTCTTTCTGTCACCTGGGATTTTCCTCAACCTGAATGGAGACAATGAGGAGGGTCTCAGTTGTTGGCTCTTAATTTTTTGTGGTGGCTCCTAAATCCAAAGAAAATGTGTCCATGCCTGCTTTAACCAATCTTACATACCCACCGAACATTGTTTAAAAATTGCAGTAGGTACAAAATCTAAGCATAAAAGTGTTATATTCATCACCTAAAGTAAAACTCCAACCCCCTGCTGTCATTGGTAAGAAAACTTCCAATGTGGTATCCATACTACCATTTAACATCTGTTCATAAGTCTAACTTTGCTCAGTTCTGAACTTTCCCATTTGCATGTTTATTAAATTCTCAACTTTCTGGACAAAAAAAACCCCTCTCAGCCTCTTCTTCCTGGATATCAACTGGTTCTACTTCCTTCCCTGGTCCAGTTAAACATTTTACTATTCTGAATATTTCTTTTAATTTATTACCAGTTGTTTTCAATCTTTATGGCATAATTAGACTTTTTACTAAACTGATTACCTAAATATCCATTAGCTTCTATCCTCCAGATACTCCTATCTGACTCCAATTGAGATTTAATCTAAATTCTCTCCAATTTTCGTACTCTCCTTTTCTGCAATTAACAAAAATGTAATGTGTGCATTTGAGTCACTACTGACTCCTGGTGACCCAGCAGCTCCTGGGTTTTCTTGGCAGTGTGTCTAGAAATAGATTACCAGGCCTTTCTTCCAATGTAATGGAGGGTTAAGTGACTTGCCCAAGGCCACAAGAAGTACTAGTGGGAATCAAATCCTAGTTACTTGGTTGCCATTCCAGTGCTCTTGCCATTAGGCCACTCCCCCACTCCTTCTGCAATTTAAGCTCTTCAGTATATCAACTCTTCTGTCCTCCTGCCTGCATCACACATTGCTTTACTACAGCCACTTCTAATGCTTCTTCTGTTAACTTAAACCATTTCTCAACCATTTCCTCTATTTTTTTCTCTTTTTCCTTCCTCCTCCTCTGCAAAGCAGTATTTTCCCATCTTTTAAACCTCTATCTTTCCTCTAACCATCTTAACTGATTTCCTCTGTAATTTATTTTGTGAAATCCAGCCACCTACATCTATGCAATTAAAAAGAACTAAGGAGTGTGCTTAAAGTCTTGGATCTGAAGTTGTGTCTCCTTTAGTATATCTTGTGAAGCACAACTGAGATTTAGTATATGCCCCAGTTGATGAATGGGCTTATCCACTAATTGATACAACCACCAGTCTTCAAACTGGTTAAAACTATCTGCGCTTTGCTATCGTTCCACTCATCAACATGTAGATTAAAATCTCCTAAAAGTATAAAATGTTCAAACTGCATTCTAATTACTGAGATACATTCTATTAAATCTTCAATTAGCTTAGGAGGTACATAAAAATCTAATATTCCTCATTTTCTAGTATCACCATATCACATCAACATGCGCTCAATCTTGAATAAAGGACAGGCCTTTAACAACTTCCGATCCAATTTTCTGTTAAATGAAAAAGCAACTCCGCCACCTCTTACCACATCTCAGAATAAGAAGGCAGTTATAACCAGCAGGACATAAGAATATCTTATGAGAGCCAACTTTAACAGGTAGTCAGGTCTCAGTCAGAAATGGACTATCCAACAAGGGAGGAGTGGCCTAGTGGCTGGGGCAAGTTACCTCAGGCCAGAAGGTCAGGGGTTCAAATCCCACTAGAGGACAGTAATCTTGGGCCAGAAGGACTGGGGTTTCTAGTCCCACAGGTGTTTCTTGTGGTCTTGGGCAAGCCACTTAACCCTCCATTGCCCATGTTCCCTGTAAAATAGTTATCTCCAAGTTATAATGCCCTGTTCAATGTAAACCACCTTGACATCATGAAAGGCAGTATGTAAGAAATGTTAAATAAATCCAGTATTAAGTCCCATAGAATATGGCATATTTTCAGCTGAGCAAGTGTAAAGTAAGGACATATTCCATGATTCCTTATTCTTCATAACCCTCAAACCTTGTGAGATATCATAAATTATTTAATTTGGCTAAGGAAGAAAGGACTACATTAAAAGATCTGGTTGCTGAGTCAGCTTTTGCTTTAAAAGCAACTGAAAAGGAGGACCGTGAATGTGCAGAATTGTCAAGATTACTGTATTTTCGTGTAAATAACGCGCCCACATATATAATGTGTACACGCATATAATGTAAGGAAATGATGCTCAGCCGTGCAACCAGCATGACGGCTTGGGTCCTTACCCCAACCCCCCTTTCCCTCCCCCCCCCCTCACATATCACAAAGGAACTTCCATTTCTTTCGGCACACATATTTGTTTTATTTGACAATGTTGGAAATAACAGAACAAAAAACTGTTGGCAACAGCATGACCTTACATATTCATATGATTCTACTTGACAATTATCAAATTCTTTAACAACCAAACAACAACAGATAACAATTCTTTCCTGCAATTCTTGCCCTAGTTTTCCCTCCCCCTCAAGAGGCACAGCCGGTTCTTATCTCATGGAGCCCCGGCAAATGGGAGGTGGTAATTTTGTTAAAGCCTTTTGTTTTCATTGCCTGTAGTCCTCAAGTAGCATACGGGGGAGGAAAAGGGGGGGGCAACTGCTGTAAAAGCTGACATTGAAAACCCCTTTTCCCCTCCTTCCTAGTCACGTCAGGTCGCTCTCGGTTCCTGCCCCATCACGTCTACAAGGTCGGGAGCATCGTGCCATGACTGTCTATGCGCTCTCCCCCCCCCCCCCATGCCGTTAAAGCGAAAAGTGGGGCCCTCTGCATGGTGTTCCTACTGCCCACCCTGTCAACCATCGGTGGGCAAGGTCCCAAGTTTCTTTTCAGCCACTCTCCTCCTTTTAACCCCATGCCTGGGCTGTGCTCTCTCTTATAGGGGCTGTGCAGTCTCTTAGGGGCCCTGCTCTCCTGCCTGCCATGCTGTGACTAGTTTCCATTCCCTGCTTCCTGGGCGGGTCGGGAGGGTGACTTCTGCACCGGTCCTCTGTAAAGGAGTAAGAGGCCGGGCCGCAGCTCTGGCCACCCTTCTATAACCGGCCTGGCCCGCCCTCCCCCAGCCCCTCCCCCCGCCAAGGTTAACGCTTGGCCTGCCGCCATCCGCCTGTGCTCAGCCGCGGTGATTCGCGGTCGAGTCTATTCTGTTCGAGAATTTTTGGATAGCAACTGCACATGCCCTTTTTGCTGTTAACCATGCCGGGAATGATATGCAAGTCCTATACTGCCAACTTCAAACTAAAAGTTGCTGTGAGAACAGAAGAAACAAGCAACAGATTGTCAGTGAGAGAGTTCGAAGTTGGAGAGAAGTCCATTCGCGAATGGAGAAAGCATAAAAAGGAGCTTGAAAATATGCACTCCCACAAAGCAAAACGGCCTAAACTGGAGAATGATTTGAGGTGGGTTCTTTTTTGCAGGGAACAAAATCAGGCTATTTCTACTGTCGCAATTCAGATCAAAGTGAAGCTTCTGACAAATGAAAGAGGAATCACTGATTTCAAAGCCAGTTTCACCTGGATTTCTAGATTCATTAAAAGAAATGGACTTTCAGTGAGAATGAGAACCACTATAGGCCAGCGACTTCCAAACGACAGGGAGCAAAAGAAGAATGAATTCCATGAATTTGCCTCCAAAGAAATCTCTGAGCATGGTATCTCTGCAATGGATGTTATAAATATCAACGAGGTTCCAATGTCTTTCAACATCCCTTCCACAAGGACTGGGCATGAGAGGTCCTGCTTCACTGTAGTCACTGGATGCACTGTGAGTGGGGTAAAATTAAAGTCAATGCTAGCTTTCAAGAGAATTACCATGCCCTGCAAAAAACTACCTACTGATGTGGTTGTCCATTGCAATAGCAAGGGGTGGATGGACTGTGACCTTATGAAAGTATTGGTTGATAATTGTTATAGGGCCAAGAGGTTCTAACTAATTTTCACGCCATGGCTGCCCTCAAAGAAAAAAAGTTCAAAATTATATAAACTTCACTGATGCTCACATAGCTGTAATTCCTGGCAGTCTTACCCGCAAGCTACAGCCGATAGATATAGCGGTTAACAACCCATTCAAGATGTTTGTGAGAAGAGAGTGGGATTAATGGATGCAGTCTGGGATTCATGGTTTCATACTATCAGGATGACTGAAGCAGGTGGGGTTTTCAGAAGTCTGCAAGTGGGTGTCTTCTGCTTGGGGTAAAATAACACTGGTCAACAAATTTTTACAAAAGTCGTTACTGAAATAAAAATAGTCATTTCTTATCATTTTTTATATGCTGAACACGAATATGACAGTGAAATTGCAAGGTTGGCTCTAGTTTTTTTGTAATCTACAAGAATTAATATTTACATCACGAAATGCATGTCTATAGTAAATATAATAGTAAATATCATAAAAACAACTAAAAACCATCCTGTTCCAGGAATACCTCGGACCAGAAACAAACATCCACCACTGACTCCCTCTCCAGACCCTTTAACATACCCACAGATCTACCTACTAAAAGACTGATGTCCATTGTTTAAGTCCTTAATGTCTGTTTAGATCATTAATGTTGGCCTCCCCGGTGACAGACCCCCCACCCTAAGAATTGATTACTGTCCCCCTCCCCTTTTCTGTTAAACCGCTTTGAACCAGTGAAAAGCTGGATATAAATACAGTTAAATAAATAAATAAAATAAATAATAGGCCTTCGGTTAATACCTGTAAAAAAACAAGTCATAGATTACTTCTTAGATTTTTTCACCTGTCTCTTGTACAGCTGTTCGGGAGCTTCTCTGGGGAGTGTCCAGTAGTAGTCAGCCAGCATTGTAGTGGACCATTTTTTCTGGTATCTTTGCTCCATTGTTGCAATATCCTGCTGAAAACGTTCACCCTGTTCATCACTAACCATACCACAGTTGTCAGGAAATAAATCAAGATGGGAATCAAGGAAATGGATCTTGAGAGACATATTGCAGCCAAGTTTCTGATACTGCATCAGCATGTCTTCTACTAGTTCCTTGTAGTTTTCTGCCCTAACATTCCCGAGAAAGTTTGTTGACACTAGGCGAAAAGCATTCTATGCTTGTTTCGCATCACCCTGCAGCAAGTTGTTGAACCGGTCATCTTTGAAGAGCTCTCGAATCTGAGGACCCACAAAAACTCCCTCTTTAATCTTTGCTTCGCTGAGTCGAGGGAATTTTTCATGCAGGTATTGGAAAGCTGGCGAAGTGCAGTCCATGGCTTTCACAAAGTTTTTCATCAAACCTAGTTTGATGTGAAGGGGTGGTAGCAGGATTTTTTGAGCCTTAACCAGTGCTGGGTACTGGATATTCTTCTCTCAAACTGTTACATTTTGTCAGCAATTCCATTCCTTCCGCAAGTAGTGCCAATCCCTTGCTCGGCTATCCCACTCACATAAGAAACACATGTATTTTATATATCCCTGCTGCAGTCCCATTAAAAGGGCAACTACCTTCAAGTCACCACAGCAGTGCCAGCTGTACTTGTTATAGTTAATGGAAGTCAGTAGATGCTTTAAGTTATCGTATGTCTCTTTCATGTGGACGGCATGCGCTACTGGAATAGCTGGAAGACAGTTTCCATTGTTCAAAAGCACAGCCTTCAGACTCAGTTTCGAAGAGTCTATAAATAGTCTCCAGTCTTGTGGGTCATGAGTGATTTTTAAGGCATTCATGAGGCTTTCAATATCGGAACAGAATACCAGATTACTTTCCTTTCCGACTGCGTATAGTACACTGCTGACGTCAGATGGCTTCAGCAGCCGTCTGGCAGTAGTATTGCATTGCATCAGAAAATGATGAAATCAACTCTGGATGATGTGTGCATGCTGGTATTATGTAATGTGATGCAATATTACATCATTCAAGGCTTATTTGGGATGTTGTTGATGTCCTACTGGATAAATTTACACGGTGAAACGTCAAAAATGAACTACATGCAATATCTTCAAAATGAGAGCCAATAACATTTTTTTAATGTTATATTCGTGTTCAGCTCACCAAGATACTACAGATTAGGGTCTTTTAAAGTCAGTAACGATTTCAATGTTGACCAGTGTAATGCCACAAACCATCTGCAATGGCTTCAGAAAGGCTGGGATTGTCTACCAGCAGAATAAGACACATTTGAATATTGATGACAAAGGTGAAAATGCCAATAGCAGTGACGACAACATCACTTCAAAAATCACAGAACGGCATCTGCAGTTCGCTCTTAGGTATTTCAACGATGACATTGAGGAGGGAATGGACTTTGAAGGGTTTGAGGAGTCAGATGATGATTACATTGATTGAACTGGAATTGGCCTAGTCCGATTTAGTATCATTTAATCACATTTACGGGCTTGTTTACAAAGCCGCAGTAGAGGTTTCCGATCATTATTGGAGCTGTGGCCCCATTGAAATCAATGGGGCCATGACTCCGATAACGATCGGAAACCGCTACCGTGGCTTTGTAAACAAGCCCCTTAGTCTCATTGAAATTCAGCATTTCAGAAATAAAGAAATTATTAAAAAGTTAAAAATGACTATGAATTTATTTTCACATCGAGTTGATAATTACGTATATAATGCGTACATGCATATAACGAGTGGAGGGCACAGTATTTGCAAAAAAGCATATAATGCATGCGATATGTGTGTGAAAATACTGTATTTTAAGGAAATGTTTAATCAAGTGATGAGAATTCAACTAGTTAAAATCTAATCCAACTTGTGATTTGCATCATGAATTAAGACTCGTATCTTTATAGCTTCGAGTTAAGGTTTCATGAGATTGACAGCATATATATAGTATGCCGACAGATTAAACTATGGACATGATAACGTGGCTCTTCTGAGGCTCTCTGAGGATCTGGGGCTTAGGTCAGTGCTGATAAGGAAGAAGGAATGGGTCAAGTGGACTGCAGATTCGTGGAAGGAGGGGGAGGCGCATAGGGAGAGTGAGCTCAAGAGAGAATATAGGTAGTTCTGCAAGGATGAGGCAGCTAGTGGAGGAGATATGGGGTAAGAGTGCTAGTGCTGTTTCCTCCCCCAACTTGGAGGTGGTGCACGGTATATGTATCTGCCTTTGGCAGGTCTGTGCCATGGTGATGGGGGTGCAGCTGCTGTCTCGTGCGAAGTTGCAGGACTGTCTGTTGGATTACTCTGTCAGAATTGAGGTGAGGGCATATATCCCACACAGGGTGAGGATTACATACTGCAAGCCTCCCTAAGGTATCTGTGTATCTCTATGCCAGCTGGGGGTCATCTCAGCAGCCTCATTAGGGGTGAAAAGGGTGTCAGGTTGCGGTTTTTGTGTAGCCTTCCTAAAGGGGGCCATTGGATTGGGGTCCTCAGGGAGCAAGGTGATGGCTATGGCATTGCCTGTGTCAGTGATCTGGTATTGGCATTAGCATAGCCTCAGAAATGCATGATAGCTGTGGGAATTCCCACTGTCCTGCAATTACTGGCTTTCACAGCTGGTGATGGACAATGGTATGGACACTTCCTGCTGTGAGCTGCAGATATGGCTGTGATGGGACTTTCAGCAGCAATGCAGATTTTTAGTGGCCTCACAATGGCTTTTATTTAACAGTGGGAGGACTGGCAATCATCCTTGGTAGCCTACATGGTGGAGAGTCTTGGGGCAAGGGAGAGTAAATCCAGTAGTGGTGATCATTAGATGAGAGGACTTGGAATGTATGATTGAGCGATGCAGTAGAGAGCTTGTAGGAAGTGTGAGTAGGATGGGGACTTGGGTAAGATAGGGGTTTTTGTATGAAACTGCCTGGAGGGATGTACAGTGGCAGTGAGCCCTAGAGGTGGTTGGGGTGGTAGAGCTGTGGGTCAGAGCTGCCATGAAAGACACTGCAGGGGTTAGGCTGCTGCCTGGTGTTAGTACAATCTAACCATTAGGCTTGACTAGGTGATTGCCCAAGACAGCAGCTTCTGGGGAAAGCAAAAAACAGTGACCAAGCCAGGTCACAAGTGCCTGACAAATCCTAAAAGTAGCCAGTTCCATGCTTCTTATCCCCAAGGATAAGCAGTGGTTTTCTCTTGGACTACATTAGTATAAGTTATGGACCTTTCCTCCAGGAATTTGTCCATACCTTTTTTCAACCCAATTATACTACCTGCTTTTATCATGTCCGCAGTTAATGCTTTCCAAAGACTAATTATACATTGAGAGAAAGAATATTTTCTCCTATCTGTTTTAAATATACTAGTTTTAGCATCATGATGTGTCCCATAGTCCTTATATTTTTTGAAAGCGTGAACAATCAATTGATGTCAACCCATTCCACTCCATTCAGGATTTTATCCTATCACATCCTTTAACCAAGGATTGTGAATAACTATCTCCCTATCTGAATAATTTACATATCATTTTGAACTCAAACCTTATCCACCAATTTAGTGTATGTTTTCACCTGCATTAAAATAGGTGTCATTAATGAGGTCATTAACAAACAAGAAAACAGTTGCTTTTCACGTGTCAATAATAGCAGTCTTTAGTGCATCAGTCCCTAAGTATATTATGTAAGCAGCTCTTTCATGCTGTATAATCTTTTCTCTATTCACTGATAAAATAAACACAGAGAAAGAGCTATCTGTCATTCTCACATGCCATGCAGATCTAAGATCCCAGAGAGGCAGCATCAAACGGTATCATTTTCCCACCTGTTTGTATTTTCGTCGACTCTATTGGTTTTCTGTCAAAGTTTAGTGGAATTCATCTTTAAATTGATGGGTTTTGTATGTTGTCTCTGCTTCCAATTATTAATGAGCAGTTCTCCGGCATATTGCTTCCAGAAATATTCAGTCTCAAAAAAACTAATTGGCTCCAATTACAACACCTGGCTGCTTTGACCAAGAATGACAAATATTCAGCCTCTGTGACAGGTTAAGTGGCTTTTTCCAGCAAAATAATGTATTACAGTAATTCAACCCAGTATCTCTGTGGCACATTTCAGTAGTTTTTAAAAAATGACATAGATTTTAAATGTTTTCTTTCTGCTCTCTGCAACTGAAACTTGTCATCAGTAAGTTTGTTCGTGGTTTGAACCTATCTAAATGCAAGCAGTTCAATAGGAAAGAGACATCGATACTGTAACAAATTTGCTAGTACATGCTGTAAAATATGCATACCTCCCTTGAGTAACAGCTGAACCAGTTTTCATAAGGTCTTAGAGAACACTTTATTTTAATGAATTCCTTAATCAAATAACAAAATAATTTATCAGAGAGGTGCAGCAGATGTGCCTATCTGAGCTTCAATAAGGCTTTTGACTTTGTTGCAGAGAAGAAGGCTGGCATACCGGGCAGAATGGGAATAGGATCTTGAGGAGAAACTACGCTTCTGTACAAATGGTACAAACATTGTAAGAAAGCAGACATGCCAGAAAGCTTAAGCAATGAGAGACTGGTCAAAAGTTTAAAAGATCTGCTTCAGTGCTAAAAAAAAAAGTCACATATAAATTAGAAAGATAAGAGCTAGAAACTATCAGATCAGAAAGATCTAGTAGTAATCATATTAGGTATCTTCAAGGTAGCTAGTGCACTTAAAAAAGCAACTTGAAAAATTATCAGAACAATTGTATGCTTCAGTGGTAGGGATAGAGGGGGAGGTATTGTGTTTAACATTAATTTCATCCTGAGAGAATGCTGATAACTGAGGCTTCCTCTGCTTTGATGAGGATTTGTGAGTATTGCTGTAGGAATGTACATTCATTTTTGGACAAGTGTAAAATGCAACAAATAAGGGCATTTTGAGTTCATATACTTTTAAATGAAACTGAATGATTGCGGGTGTTACGAAACAACGAGGGCGGAGTTAAGATGGCGGCGTGACAGGAGTGCGGCGTCTTGTTTCCTTCGGTTTCTTTTCCTCATGCCTCCTAAGCGGCGCGGGAACCCCCCCACCAAGTCGGTGAAGGGTGCTTCACCTGCGGCTTGCCAGCAACAAATAGACGCGCTTCTCCTGAAAGCTCTGGCGCTCGAAAAGGCTGTTGTGGGCTCTTTGCAGAAACCGCTGAATGGGGCGGCGGTTACTGCTGAGCATTCTACGATCATCCCACAGCTGTGTCCGGCGGCTCAATCGGAGTCGGAGCCTGTGGTTTCAGGCTCTGCGGATATCGCTCTGCTTGTCCCTGGAGAGGAAAGTGGAGCTTTGGGCTTGCCTGCGTCTTGTTCAACGCCGCTTCTCCCCTCATCTGTTCAATTGGTTAACATCGAGGAAGGTCCTAAGGCTGTTGGTGAACAGGCTTCTTGTGCTCCCTCGGAAGTGGTAGATGTTTCTAGCTTGAGCACATCCCTAAAGGATCCTCCACAGCAACGCTCGGGTGAAATATCTTTGGACTCTATTTGGAACATGTTGTTGAAGTTGGATGGAACTGTTTCTAAATGTGCTGCTGATGTTTCTACGCTTATCCAGGTAGTGGCTCACAACTCAACGCAATATGCAAGTTTTGAAAAGATACCTCTGAGAAGTTTATGGTGATTACTAAAGATGTTAGTGACTTTAAATCTGTGACAGATCAACTGGTTAAAGATAATGTAATTATCCATCAAAGACTTGAGCAGTTTGAGAATAAGTTTAGAGCTTTGAATCTGAGAATCTTAAATTTTCCTTCGTTGTTGAATATATCTCCTATTGATAGCTTCAAGAAGTATATGTCTGAGGTGCTTAATATTCCTGCTGATGTATTTCCTCCAATAACTAAAGCTTATTTTCTTCCAGTAAAGAAAGTTGAGTCAGATGATCCTATTGTAACTGTTCCAGCTAATCTTACTGATTTTCTTGAGGGCTCTTCTTTCCAAGTACAGAATCGTTCTACTTTATTGGTATCGTTTGTTTTTGAATCTGATCTTTCCAGAGTATTGTCATTATATTTTAAGAAACTTACTGTTCCCTTTTTGGCGAATGCATACGGATTTTTCCAGATGTGAGTCGCGCTACGCAGGAGCGTAGACGTCAGTTTTTGAAAATGCGGTCGGAAACTATAGCATTGGGAGCTAGCTTTCGCTTACGGTACCCTTGTAAATGTTTTATTTCTTTTTTAGGGGTTAAATATATATTTTTGTACCTGAGCAGCTAAGGTCCTTTCTTGACTTTAAAAAAGTTTCCACTGGGACTAAATCAGGAGGGGAAGCAGTATGATATAAGATAGAACACGTAATGTAAAAGAGCGCTGGGGCCCCGATTAGTGCCTTTTCTTTTTTTTCCCTTTCCCTGTATTCCCCTTCAAATGTATAACTCCGTCCCCGGTTTGTAGGGGTCTAATTTGTAGTTGTATTGTTGTTTACTTATCTTTTTGTAAAATGATATGTTTGTTTATTGAGCTTGTAACTTTACAACTCTATGTTTCTTTTACAAGATGAGATGCTTGTTAAAATTTGTTAAAACTTATAAATAAATAATTAAAAAAAAAAAAAAGAAACTGAATGATTGCAAGAGTAGACTGAGACAGTTCCTCATTTATGTGCTTTCATTTTCAGCACTGTTGCAATACAGCTTATGGGGCCAGACACAATGTAGCTGCTTTGGGAGGGGGAGACAGCAGAAAAATAAATCACTTCATAAATTACCTTGAAACCTTTTGATGAGAAACTAGTTCAGAGGGCATTTACTAAAATCATCAGCGGTCTTTGTCATAAAGCATATGGGGACAGAAAGATCTCAATGAGGCCTATTCCATTGTGTGCACCCCCCGCTTGTCCAGCTGGTCAGAATCAGGACATGCTTTGATGCTCTGATGCACCTAATTCTGATCCCGTGGCGGCTAGACATGCCTGTGGGATCAGAATCGGGTCTACCAGCCTGTATGTGCTGGCCATGCCCTGATACTGGCTGGCCGGGCGTCCAGCAACTCCCTGGCTAGCCCAGCCTGGCTCCTGCATAGTGCAGCAGGCATGACGTCCTGTTGCCATGCCACCACGGCTCCATGCAGAAACTGTGATCCTCGGCGCACCCCACAAATGTCCTTTCCCTGTTGCCCGACCCCCGATCCGACCTGATATGGCCAGGGATGGGCTGCGGGGTACCCCCTTACTTCACTTTCTGGCCCCAGAGCATTCATGTCCCGCCATCTAAGGGGACTTATTCCACCTCCGAGGTGGAATAACTCCTCCATCTAGATTGCTGACACCGGACGTACAGGACCAATAATGGAATCGGCCCTGTACATCTGGGGTCATGGCGTCGCCCACAGCCCGTCCTCGGTCTGCCTGCGGCCTGCCCTCCCCCACCCACAACCAGAGCTCCCCACACAGTTCAGCTCTATGTGCAGGGAGTTCTGTTTCGCGGATGCAGAATCAGGTGTTTAGTGGTTCTGGACATCTGAATCAGAGGTCCAGACCTGCTATTCGCTGTTCAGAATAGACCCCAATATGTATACTTTGACGAAAGGTGAGAGAAATGCCGTCAAGTCAATGCTGACTCCTGGTGACTAGCAGGCCCTGGGGAGTCATTTAAACATCTCCATGGCATAAACAGGGTGGTACTACCATTAGGTAAACTGGGCAGGCTCCGAGAGACTCTACCTTCCAGAAACGCCCATTGCCGCCACTTCTGCCTTTCTCTGGGGCCTGGAACCGCAGCATTGGCATGGAAACCGCTAACGCAGCATTTTCCTGAGCTTTCCAGCACTATGTCACAGTTCCTGCTTTCAATTATATGCCACTTCTACCCCCCCCCCCCCCACCCAACACAGACTTGGAAGTCTGTGTCGGAAGAGGCAGAAGCAGCAGATAACAGAAGACAGGGACTGTGAGAGCATTATCGGTGATTGAAAGTGTATTGAAGAAAATAAATAATTATGAGAGAGTAAGTACTGATTTTATTATAGAATTGCCAAGATAGTACTGAAGAAGAACTACTGGTTTTGAGAGGAATTCTATATAAGATCATAAGATATGCCATACCAGGTCAGATCAAGGTCCAGCATCTTGTTTCCAACAGTGGCCAATCCAGGTTGCAAGTACCTGTCAGGTTCCCAAAAAGGTACACAGATTCCAAGTTGTTTATCTTGGGGTAAGCAGAGGACTTTCCTAGTCCTCTTTAATAATGGTTTATGGACTTTTTCTCCAGAAACTTGTCCAAATCTTTTTTAAACCCAACTACACTAATGAATTCCAGAGCTTGATGACCCATTGAGTGAAAAAATATTTCCTCCTATTTGTCCTCTAGTCTTTCTACCTTTTGAAGGAATAAACAACCAATCTACGTTTACCCATTCTGCTCTATTCATTATTTTATAGACTTTTATCATATCTTCCCTCAGACATCTTTTTTCCAAGTTGAAGAGCCCTAACCTTTTAAACCTTTCCTCACAGTGGTATCCTTCCATCCCCTTTACCATTTTGGTGACTCTTCTCTGTACATTTTCTAATTCTGCTCTATCTTTTTTAGGATATGGCATCCAGAATTTCACACAGTATTCAAGGTGCAGTTGCATTCCTTTCCTTATGATTCCTAGCATTCTATTAGCTTTCTTGACTGCTGCTGCACATTGCGCAAAGGGTTTCAATGTATTATTCACAATGACACCTAAATCCTTTCACTGGATGGTGGTTCCTAATGTGAAACCTCGCATCATGTAACCATAGTTTGGGTTGTTCTTCCCTAAGAGGATCATTTTAAAAGTTCTAGTCATGATTTTGATGTCTGAGGACATGCACGTGGACATCAAAATCGAAGAAACGTCTCCAAAGCAATTCCACAAATGATTTTTACAGACATCTCTGGTAAAGGGATGTCCAAGTAGATAAGCAGCATGGTGGAAGCATTTCTGAGGAGGTGCAATGGACTTACATGTCCCCCATTCAATCTCAGGAATGTCTGCAGGCAAGTCCATATTTATATCTGCTTCAGGTACAAATAGGCATCAAGAAAGTGCTTATTTTGGCCTTAAAACATCCAGACAGTATAGAAAAGATGGAGAGTTAGGTAATTAGTATAAGATCAGAAAGCCCATAATGGGATTTGAATCCTAGCCACCCTGCTCCCAACCCATTACCTTAATCATTAGATGTCCATGTTCTGAGATGCTATTCTGGGAATATCTATGTAGACATCTCTATAGAAGTCCATATCGAGCACATCCATGTTTCTGAAATCATGCCTGAACTTTCACGTGCCTGGGGTTTTTTTTTTTCAGATGTTCTGACTTTGAGGTCCCAGATTGCACTTGGACATCCCATTGTAAAATATGTCTTCACATCTATAATTTTGCACTTATCCACATTAAATTTAATCTGCCATTTGAAAGTCCAGTCTTCCAATTTATCAAGGTCCTCTTGCAGTTTTTCAAAATCCTCTTGGGTTTTAACAACTTTGAATAATTTTGTGTCCTCGGCAAATTTGATCACCTCATTCATTATTCCCATTTCCAGGTCATTTATGATTATGTTAAAAAGCAGTGGGCTCAGCACTATTTACCTTTCTCCATTGAAGAGATTGGCCGTTTAGCCCTACTTTCTGTTTTCTATCTTTTAAGCAGTTCCTGATCCACAATACTACACTGCCTCCTATCCTATGTCTTTTTAATTTCCCCAAGAGTCTCTCATGAGGGACCTTGTGAAAGGATTTTCAAAAATCCAGATACACTATATCAACCAGCTCACCTTTATCTACCTATTTATTCACACCTTCAGCTAACATGCCAATGCTAATGTTTTTTTCCTGTTTTTGTCATTTGGCTCCTTTTTCCATTTCTGGAAACTTGCCTTTTATGGCTACAACAGCATCTCTGACCTCACCATTAGACCATACTGGCAGTAATTTGGCCTTCCTTCCACCTTTCTTAAAGCATGGAATACATCTGGTCTGGGCTTCTAAAATAATATTTTTAAACAACGCCCATGCTTGATGTATACCTTTAACCTTTGCAGTTGCTCCTTTTAGTCTTTTCTTAACTATTTTCCTCATTTTCTCATAGTCTCCCTTTTGAAAGTTAAAAGCTAGTGCTGTGGATTTCCTTGCTGTCCTCAATCCATTTATTAAATCAAATGCAATCATGTTATGATAATGATCATTATTGCCAAGTTGCCCCAACACCATTATCTCTTACACCTGATTGTGTGTTCCACTAAGGGCTAGATCAAAAATAGTTTCCCCTCATGTTTGTTCATGAACCAGCTGTTCCATGAAGCAGTCATTTACAGTATTTCATCAAGAAAGTTTATCTCCCTAGCATGTCCTGCTCTGATATTGATCCAGGTAATAAATGGGTAATTGTAATCACTCATCAATACTGTGTTGTAACTTTTGTTAGCTTCTCTGATTTCTTTTAGCATTTCAACATCCGTCTGTTCATTCTGGCCAGGTGGACGGTAGTAACCCCCAACTGCTATTGCCTTCCCCTTTTTACATGGAATTTCTATCCATAGAGATTCGGCAGTGTGTTTTGTTTCCTGCAAAACCTTTATCCTGTTTGACTCAATGCCCTCTCTAATACAGAATGCAACCCTTCACCAATTTGATCTACTCTATCAATGTGATATAGTTTGTACCCAGGTATCATGGTGTCCCATTGATAGTCCTCCTTCCACCTCATCTCTGAGATGCCAATTATATCTAATCTTTCATTTAATGCTATATATTCTAACTCTCCTATCTTATTTTTTAGACTTCTAGCATTTAAATACAGGCATTTCAGAGTTTGTATTTCGTTCATATTAACAAACTGGTTATCAGTTGACAGGGATAATTTATTTATTTATTTAAAAACATTTATATACTATCTCTTTAACACAAGTTACTCAAAATGGTTTGCAATTAAAACAACGGTGATGAGTTAGAATCCTACAAGAGGAAATCCAGAACATCATCACCCGCATCAATGCCCCCATTTCCCACCTAGATCCATGCCCAGTAACATGGATCAAGCAGACAAGACCCTGATGCTTCCACTTATCTCCACAGTTCTCCACGCCTCCCTCAACCAAGCCTACCTCCCCCCATCACTCAAAAAAGCCTCCATAAGGCCCCTCCTGAAGAAATCCAACCTTGATCCCACCTCATCTGAATCCTACAGACCCATTGCCAGCGTCCGTTTCCTCTCTAAAATCATTGAAAAAGCAGTACAAATCCAGCTTCAGGAGCACTTGGATAACTTTGCCTCACTCAACAGCAACCAGCATGGATTTTGCCCACTCCACAGTGCAGAAACCCTCCTCTCTTCCCTCCTTAACAATCTCATAACTGGGACAGAGAAACCCCACTCTGGCTTCATCCTACTATTCCTCGACATATCCGCAGCTTTCGACACAGTATCGCACCAGACCCTCATCAACCAACTCAACATTTTTGGCATCCAAGGCACCTCACTACAATGGTTTCACTCCTACCTCTCCCAACTAACCCAGCAAGTGAGAACTGGAAACCAATCCTCTTCATCATTCACCCTCCCCCAAGGAGTACCACAAGGATCAGCCCTCTCCTCCCTCCTCTTCAACATATACATCAGACCCCTCTGTCACATTCTCAAGAACCTCAATATTGAATACCAAATCTACGTGGATGATATAATGCTCTTCACCCCCTTCAACACCACCTCTCCTGATTACTCCACACTTGCAGCCCATATAAGGACGACCCTCACACAATAAGTACAGAAATATGCACACACACATGGGAAGAGACAGCATCAGGCAGGTAGCACCAGCACACATGCAGGGACAGAAACAGACAGGCACAAAGTGAGGGAGAGAAGGCAGAAATGTGAGGGAGATGTCATCTACAGGAAACAGGCATGTGCAGCTGCAGCAGAATGACTAATTCCAAGGACAACAGCACCAGTCAGTAACCCAAATGTGGATGACACTATGCATGTAGAAACATCAGGAGAAACGAACCTGGACACTGAATGAGCAGTCAGTGTAGAAATAGCATGGCCAGGAGCAGCAGAGTAGGAGACAACACGAGACCTAAACATCCATGGAACAAAGGAATGTAAAACCCCAGTGTGCACTTCCCTGAGGTGGCCAAGAGAACAAGTCCGATGATAGGCTATACCAGGAAAGAAACAGAGACAAATCCCTAGGATGTTAACAGTGAAAATGCAGCATGTTTCCATCACAGCAGCATGTAGGCACAGTGTTTTACATGGTTCCCCTTACACAGAGAGACACATGAAAAAGGGGACTGAGAAACTGTGAAGCTAAGAGTAACACACAGCAAATAAATTGTGAATGAACATGGCAACAAGGAGTGCAACATACTTGTAAGGAACTCCATGCTATTGTGTCCCAAGGCATTGGCCTAACCATCAGGCTAGCATAACACACTGACAAGCCTGTATAGTCAAAGTAGTACTGGCAGGCCAATCCCAGCAAGTAGAGCGTGCCATTACCAAAGGTATGGACAATATACCATGAAAGGGAAAAGGGGATGGAAGCATGTGCCATTAAGGAAAGACCCCAAAAGCACTGGAACCCACAAATATGCACTCACCTGGCGCAGAGGAGATAAGAATCAGCCCCATAGGCCTCATAGGATTATAATGTACACTATTATCCTGTAGGTTCAAATACATATGGCTCAATGCGGAACCCAGGTGACAGCGCTTGCTGCTGTGTGTACTGTGAAGAGTATGAACTGGATAAGCCCTGCTGGCCACCACCACAGAGACAATGGTGAATACATAGACTAACCCATAGAGCACCAGTGGGACTTGAACAAAGACTGACATGCTACTAGATACCAAACCACCATGCCACGCATTCACCTACTATCTGGACACCAGCACAAAAATTAAATACAAGGGGACATGCAATGAGGCAGCACATGAAACTATATTGGATCAATAAGAGGCCACATATGTGCATGCTGTGTGTTACCACCCATCAGAATATGACACCAGATAATGTCTATAGACCTATCAGGGTTGCAGGGAAGAAAGATGGTATGCACATATACCTGGGGGAGTCCAGAGAGGATGACATCACAGAGCCTATGAAAGGTGCTTATGTCCCAGGACCAGCAGGGGAACCTACAAAGTACAGCAGAGCAGGTGTGATGACAGTTTTCGGCAGAAGACAGTGTCTGCTAAAATATAGTCAGACTCAGTATGGCATGTCAGATGTTCTAATGAATAGTGACATATGTCCTCTCTCCACAGACACTTCCACATACTGAGGGATGATGAGGCATACAGGGTGCGGTACCGCATTATACAACGTAAGCGGGCCCGATTAATATGGTGCATATGACAGCAGCTGCAGCAGGAGCAAGGTGAGTGTCCATATTGACATCAGGGCCAGGTGAGAGACAGCTATGCCCCTGCCACAGAGTATCACTACCATGACTAGTAGCAACAATGTTACCAATATGGCCACAATGCACACGCAGCAGTGGACACTGAGATGAGAGACCCTGTATCATGCGCAGCTGAGGTGACAATCCCCCCTAAGAATGACATCATAAATGGGGCACAAAGTGTAGCCAGAAATATATACATAGACCCTGAGATAGAGAGGAGCAACAATATAGCACAGCAGCTGCATAGAGATGGTCTTGCAGATCAGAGTAGGACGAGGACCCAATGACCATGATAGCATCACCTGGGACCACAAAGGTGGACATAAGGGGGTAAAGAGATGCCTGAGTGGGAGAGTGGCCCAAGGTTGTGTGAATGCCCTGCAAACTAGCAGAGCTTATGTACACCCTTGGGTAGAGGGTGACCAAAGAGTACAGAGACCCCTGAATGGCAGAAGCAGGTGAATACTGTACATGCGATCGAGACCAGCAAAAAAAATCAACACACCGCATGAATACCAACTAGCACAGGAGGAGTGCAAGTGCATGATGTACCAGAGGAAGGACTCCATTTCTACAGGCGTAGGTCATGAACATGCACGCCCAAGCTGGCAGTGGATATGCCCATACGTAAATGGTAGGAGCCTGAAGATCACTTGCTGGGCACCCAGTAAAGCAACATGTGATCCCCCTGGCCAAGACAGGCCCAGATGTCAGTGTAGAGACACATGAGCAAAGCACCTGTAGTGAGAAGTCACTCAAGACCTAGTGGATACCTGCTAATGCCTCCCCAGCAAGCATGAACACATAAGTCACCAACATACATTAGCCCATCACCTGTGCACCTCGGAATACCATAGCCCCACCCCTGGACAAAATAGCAGACACGTGGGACAGGTCCTGCAGTCCAACAACAGTGCCCTCTACAGAACCCATGGCCCGAATGTATAGAGCCACAGTGGCGGAGGTAAACCGCATACACAGACGAACATAGGCAGCCCCCACACCAAAGATGCATGTCTCCAGTTGGACCAGTCATCCCCACAAGCCAGGTGTCCTGGAGTCACGTACATTCCGCTACCCAGTGCCCCAATGACAAATGGATCCTATAGCACCAACATATCACACAACACACTCACACCTGGGATATGCATAAGGCTGGGTAAGAAAAGGCAAAATGTGTAGAAATGTGATGGCGCATGTATCCAGGAATGAATACACTGCCATACCCCATAAAACCATTAATAATGTATAGGACCAGACATGTATACAGCTGTATCAACAGACCCCTAATTGGGAACCCAGCTTGGCAGGGAACCAGATCCATGGACCATGCTAGCCTGAACCCCTCCATGTCTATTGCAATTGCAGTGACCAGCCCAAGGCCCAGAGAAGTGCAGATGGGAATTGAACCCTACACCCTGGTTTGTCAAGACTGTGTTCTAACCACCAGTCCACCCCTCTGTCACCACCCCCCTCTACATGATGTATACTTGTCAAATAGCTAGATCACAGACATCTAGCATAAGCCAATCAATATATATGTGTCTCCCATTAACAGCGATGCCTGAGGAGGACTCACTGCTACATGCACCAGAGGGGGGTGAAGAGAGCAGGGAGCAGAGCCCACCAGGTCTCAGCATCAGCAGCAGCAGTGGGCATGGACATGTGCCCACCAGCCCCAGCCTAGGCAGACCCATCGTGCTGTCCAACCACTCCCTTTCAGAGGAAGGTGATGAGCCAGAGAAGGGAGTGATACCCCTCTCTGGCATATCAAGCCCCTCTGAAGGGGAGGGGCTACACATCCCCAGGAATGAGGGAGCAGGTTCCCTGGAGGCTATGGTAGAGTTGGATGAGAGGTTGATGGGGCAGGAGGTGGCTATAGCCAGTGCAGAGAGCATGGCAGATGAGTGTGTCTGGATCCTCTACCTCAAGCCCCTGGAGGAGGCTGATCTTCAGGGGGATGGGAAGGAGGATGGTGAGGAGGCAGGGGTTGAGCCCAGAGCAGGCAGCACAGATGTGGTAGAGGTGCAGGCGGGGCAAGGCATTCCTAACAGGGGCTATACATTTCAAGCAAAGATAAGAGTTTGTAGCTTTATAAATTATAGCTCTCTGCCTGGGAGCTCTTAAAAGGGTTTTGGTACATTTTTAAAACAAAGTTACATTCTTTTTGGTGCTTTAGTTTAAAAGGAGAAATATTTTCTTTAGTGGGGTAGGTTTAAAACTCTGCTATAGTATCTTTCTCAGCTCTTTGAAGCTACTGACATCTAATCAGGTGTTAGTTCCCACCCTACCCCCCCCCCCCCCCAACTTCCACACACCCCTAGTGAGCAGTCTTGCTTTATAGGGCACCTCCCCAATTAACTACACACAGGGACTTTGAACAGCACATTTTGAACATGCTTAAAGAGATTTAACTGCTTTTTCTCTGAAAGGACAGCTGGGAAACCGGCTGGTTCTTTGGCAGATCTCTCTCTTTTGTTTTAACAGATACCTAAGCACCACAAACTGAACAATGGCTGGGAAAAATCGAATGGCTAAAGCTGCTGCCCCCATTACATCTCCTGCCTCTGTCCAGACAGAGGTCCCAGTTGAACGACCGGTTCTATGTGCAGGGTGCCTGCATGCTGAAGCTCTCAGGAAACAAGTGGAGAAATTCAGAGAGGAGGTGGCAAGGCTGAAGAGCATTCAAGACAGTGAGAAGTACATTGATGAGATGCTTCATGCAACATCCAAGCTCTCCAGCAGAGAAGAAAATGGGTGCCTACAGAATGACAAATGATGGACACAAGTCATCAGGGCCTGCAGAATCACCAATCCAACTTCCCCAGCCCTTGAATTGAAGAGCCATTATACAGCCCTGGAAGTGGAGGAGGTGAAGCATCCCTGGAAAGGGATGAACCAGAGCTCAAGTACCCCAAAGTTGCAGAATCAGTGACCACAAGGAAGCAAAGGGTAGTGATGGTTTGAGACGCTTTTCTAAGGGGTACTGAGGCATCCATCTATCGACTAGACTTGATGTCCAGAGAGGTATGTTGTCTGCCAGGTGCCAAAATCCAAGATGTTACAGAGAGTTTGCCGAGACTCATCAAGCCCACTGACTATTACCCAATGTTGCTAATCCATATCGGCACAAATGATACTGCCAGATATCCCTCAGAGCATATCATAAATGACTTCATGGCTCTGAGACAGAGGGTGAAGCAGATAGGTGCACAGGTGGTGTTTTCTTCAATCCTCTGTTGAGGGTAAAGGCCAAGGCAGGGAAGCTCGCATCCTGAAGATGAATGCATAGCTGCGTGGATGGTGACATCGAGAGTGTTTTGGTTTTCTGGACCATGGGATGCTGTTCCAAAGGTTGCAGAGCAGAGATGGTGTCCATCTGTCCAAAAAAGGTCAACGTGTCTTCAGTAGCAGACTGGCTAATCTACTGAAGAGGGCTTTAAACTAGGTTTGTTGGGGATGGGTAAAGAAAGCCCCCAGGTAAGTGAAAGCCTCAGGTAAGTGAAACGTTAAATACCTTTATAGAAGTGGGGAGACTGAAGAGCCTTGGCTGGGCCATTGAGATGGGAGCGTAGAGGGTGAAGATTTATTTATTTATTTTATTTATTTAGCTGCATTTATATACCGCTTTTCACTGGGTCAACGCGGTTTAACATGGCAGGTCGGTGCAGGGCAATGGGGCATGGGAGGAGGAGGAGGAAGCCTGGATGGGGCAGGGCAATGGGAGCTGGGGGAGTGAGGAGGCCTGCTCTGGCCAGGGACAAGTGTGTGGGGAGGGCATGGCTGCAGAGATGGTGGCAGGGGATGTAAATGGATAGGAGGGATAGGCTCTGGTGAGGAAAAGGAAGGGAGTGGGGAGGGTGAGGTGGAATGGACTGTTGGGGCTGGGTACAGGGAGTACAGGGTACAGGGAGTGTGGACGTGGAGGAGTGTGTGACAGTTCTGATGGATGGGTGTGGGGATGGTGAGAGGCACAGGTGGAACCTGGGGATGGGAGGGGGAAGGGTGGGAAGTTGGGAATGAGCACAAAATGGCTATGGCTCCACATCACTTCAGACAGATAGCAGAAGGGGAATTATGTGTGTGAGAGATGAATGTATGCTCCACTCACCCGTCTCCCCCCCAGGCCAATGATAACATCATGTGAAACAGCAGACCGTGATGCAGGTGTGAGTAATATGGCCAGGTCGCATAGGTCAGCCCCTATCCCTGTGTGCAAAGCTGGCCTCCACAATGGTGGCACGAATTGCACATGGAAATGGAGGCCAGATGACATATTCATAAATGACCTGGAAAGAGGAATAACGAGTGAGTTTATCAAATTTTCAGATGACACAAAACTATTTAAAGTTAAAGTTGTTAAAACTCAAGAGGATTGTGGAAAATTGCAAGAGGATCTTGATAAATTGGAAGACTGGGCATCAAAATGGCAGATGAAATTTAATGTGGACAAGTGCAAAGTTATGCACCTAGGGAAGAACAACCCAAACTATGGTTACACGATGCAAGGTTCCACATTAGGAACCACCACCCAGGAAAAAGATTTAGGCGTCATTGTGGATAACATGTTAAAACCCTCGGCCCAGTGTGCAGCGGCAGCCAAGAGAGCAAATAGAATGCTAGGTATGATAAGGAAAGGAATGGAAAATAAAACAAAAGATATTATAATGCCTCTATACCGTTCCATGGTGAGACCGCACCTTGAATATTGTGTGCAATTCTGGTCACCGTATCTTAAAAAGGATATAGCGATTTTAGAAAAGGTTCAGAGAAGAGCCACCAAAATGGTAAAGGGGATGGAAGGATACTCCTATGAGGAAAGGCTAAAAAGATTAGGGCTCTTTAACCTGGAAAAGAGACGGCTGAGGGGAGATATGATAGAAGTCTATAAATTAATGAACGGAGTGGAACGGGTAAACGTAGATCGATTGTTTACGTTATCAGAATATAGAAAGACTAGGGGACATGCAATGAAGCTACAGGGTAAACTATTTAAGACTAATAAAAGAAAATATTTTTTCACTCAATGTGTAATCAAACTCTGGAATTTGTTACCGGAGGATGTAGTAAAGGCTGTTAGTGTAGCTGGGTTTAAATAAGGTTTGGACAAGTTCCTGGAGGAAAGGTCCATAAACCATTAATAAGAAGGGACCCAGGATATCAATGCTTGACCCAGTACAAGCATTGCGTAACCTGTGTCTTTTGGGGAAACTGCTAGGTACATATGACCTAGATTGGCCACTGTTGGAAACAGGATACTGGGCTTGATGGACCTTGGTCTGACCCAGTATGGCATATCTTATGTTCTTATGGCAACACCGGCACCAACAGCCCTGGCCAACCCCCCCCCCCCCCCCACTCACCTCCCCAGCTGTGCTGGCCTGCCATACATTGCCCATTGGGAATGGAGAGAAAGTGTGGAACAACTGCCATGGAGCCACTACCAACAGCATATGGCTCCTGGGAGATGTATAAAGGGCATGGGAACTGCACATCACAAATAGCACAGTGGCCCCCTGCAGCCCTGCATGTGGTGCTTGTAGTGCCAACCGTGGTGGTGGGATGGCCTGGCAGTGCAGCCGACCACAGGGGTTGTGTGAGGTGGGGCAGGGCTGGGCAGGCAGGGCACAGCAAGGCTAAGGGCATGAACATTTGCATGTTTCCACGTGGACATGTCTATGTGCTATGTTAGCATGCACATGTCCAGCACCATCAGGTCATAGCGCATTCGCCTGTCTCTAATTGGATAAAGGCTCGACCTATACGCATGGAGGCATGTTCATGCTTGACCTGCGTGCACATGTCCGGAGACATCCACAGAGATGATGAGCAGGACATGGTTGTCTGCCTCTGACTGGACACATCTATGTGACAAAATAGAGATGGGGATGGGTTGGCTTCGCCTTGCACATCTCCACCTTCCCAAATTTTGTCTGTGGCTATGAGTGGCGACAAGGGAGACATGGAACGAAATAAATAAAATAAAAAATAAATAGTGTGATTTGAGGACATGGCATGATTCCTCACTTGCACCCATGTGACAACACTCACCAACATGCACGGTTGTATCACCTGCTGCATTGTGCAACATGTTACTATTGTGATAGGGACTTTTATGGGGAGGTATTTCCTTGCATGGTTTGGCATGATATGGGTGACCATTGCACAAGGCCCCAGTGGGATTAGCACCCACTTCTGCTGGGTAATGGACAGATACTTCTACCTGAAGGTGGCCTCTCCATTCAAGGGCGGGGGAGGCTCACTGGGGGTGGAATTGGAAGGGGTACATTGATTCCATTCATCTCTGCAATTTATCTGCAGCATTGGGTCCTGCTACGACATACTGGGGAGCACATTGGTGTGCCTGACAGGGTAGGGGGACAGGTATGGGTTGGCAGCACCATATGAGGGCACCCCTGTATTCTCCACTCCACAGGCTACTTCTATCAGTGACTGTAGGGACTGTGGCTGTTGGTGGAGACAGTGCCTGTGACAGTTGTGTGACGCATGCTGCATGGATGTCTGTCCTCTGGTGGCTATGTGGTGTGAGGATTCAGCCATCTTTGCCCTCATATTGTCCTTCAGCTAGCTGGATACTGTAGTGTGCTATTTGTGCAACTGTGGTATGCACACATGGTTGTTCAGACGGCTGCCTACGGTTGCATGATTGGAGGTGTGAGCTAACAGTGTTGGTCAGGCTGTGCACAGTTATGTTCTCAGCTGGGGATGGGGTGCTGGCTCACTCCCGGCCATTGCTGGAAGCACCTTGACAATAGTCAAACAACAGGTATGCATATCTGGTAGACTGGATTGTCAGGCATCTGTCTCACATATTGGCCACATGCATTGTGTACATTCACCCACAGTTACATAGCATGTTTCTCACTGCTATATGGCATCTCCTTTCTGCCAGGCACATATGAACTTATCGCTGCTATTGTTGCACCCATGCTTTGCGGCCAAATCACATGCATATTCCATATATTTCCCTGTCTCCATTCCTGGGTATACATGTGCCTCTATGGTTTTCCACACATTTGTTTGTCTGCCATCATGCCCTTCTCTAGACTTGCCACGCCCAATGCTTCATATGTGCATCTCCTCTTTCTACACAATTTTTTGACATACGGCTCCTTGACTGCTGTGTTCACTGACCGTCTGTTGTTGGTGGCCACATGGCATACATATAAAAGGGGATTGGGTGTTGATGCGAACTGGTACCTCTGGGGGTCCCCTACATGGACAGGTCTGTATCTGATCATCACTGCGCAGTCCACATTGGTATCCAAACCAGTATATATGGCCCTTCTGACTGCACATACAATGCACCCCATGATCTGAGTCACTATCACTGGGCTGCGATTGCCCTCTGCCTTCATTCCACTATACTCCGGGTGTGCCCTTCACATGTGACGGACAACAGACACTGATATGGCATTTCCCTAACTAAAAGGAGCAGTTGCAAAGGTTAAAGACGTACATCAAGCTTGGGTGTTGTTGAGAAATACTATCTTGGAAGCCCAGACCAGCTGTATTCCACGCTTTAAGAAAAGTGGAAGGAAGTCCAAAAAACTGCCAGCATGGTTTAAAGGTGAGGTCAGAGAGGCTGTTGTTGCCAAAAAAGCATCTTTCAGGAAATGGAAAAAAGAACCAAACGACGAAACCTGGAAACAGCACAAGCACTGGCAAGTCAAATGCAAAGCATTGATAAGGCAGTCAAAGAGAGAATTTGAGAAGAAGCTTGCTGCGCAAGCAAAAACGCGAAATAAAGACCTTTTCAAGTACATTCGTAGCAAAAAACCTGTGAGAGAGTCAGTTGGTCCATTAGATGATAAAGGGGTTAAAGGAGCACTAAGAGGCGACAAGGCGATAGCGGAGAGACTGAATGAATTCTTTGCTTCGGTCTTTACTGAGGAAGATGTAGGGATGTAACCCATGACTGAAGTGGTATTTAAAGTTGCGGAAGAATTAAAGGAAATATCGATACATCAGGAAGATGTCTTACAACTATTACATAAACTGAAGAGTAGCAAATCACCTGGGCCGGATGGTATACATCCAAGGGTGTTGAAAGAACTGAAATATGAGATTGTAGACCTGCTATCAGTAATCTGTGAACTATCATTAAAATCATCTCTAATACCTGAAGATTGGAGGATCGCCAATGTAACACCAATTTTTAAAAAGGGTTCCAGGGGTGATCCGGGAAACTACAGACCGGTGAGCCTGACGTCAGTACCGGGAAAAATGGTAGAAACCATCATAAAGAAAAAAATTACTCAGCATGTAGATAGTCACAACCTAATGGGAGACAGCCAACATGGCTTTAGACAAGGAAGATCTTGTCTTACTAATCTGTTATGTTTTTTTGAAGGAGTGAATAAACAGGTGGACAAAGGTGAGTCGGTTGATATTGTGTATTTGGACTTTCAGAAAGCCTTTGACAAGGTCCCTCATCAGAGACTTTTGGCAAAACTAAAGAGTCATGGGATAGGAGGCAGTGTACTATTGTGGATCAGGAACTGGTTAAAAGATAGAAAGCAGAGGGTAGGGCTAAATGGCCAATTTTCCCAATGGAGAAAGGTGAATAGTGGTGTATCCCAGGGATCTGTGCTGGGTCCGCTGCTTTTTGACATATTCATAAATGACCTGGAAAGTGGAATAACGAGTGAGGTTATCAAATTTGCAGATGACACAAAACTATTTAAAGTTGTTAAAACCCAAGAGGATTGTGAAAAATTGCAAGAGGATCTTGATAAATTGGAAGGCTGGGCATCAAAATGGCAGATGAAATTTAATGTGGACAAGTGCAAGGTTATGCACCTAGGGAAGAACAACCCAAACTATGGTTACACGATGCAAGGTTCCACATTAGGAACCACCACCCAGGAAAAAGATTTAGGCGTCATTGTGGATACCATTGTGCAGCGGCGGCCAAGAGAGCAAATAGAATGCTAGGTATGATAAAGAAAGGAATGGAAAATAAAACAAAAGATATTATAATGCCTCTATATCGTTCCATGGTGAGACCGCACCTTGAATATTGTGTGCAATTCTGGTCGCCGTATCTTAAAAAGGATATAGCGATTTTAGAAAAGGTTCAGAGAAGAGCCACCAAAATGGTAAAGGGGATGGAAGGATACTCCTATGAAGAAAGGCTAAAAAGGTTAGGGCTCTTTAACCTGGAAAAGAGACGGCTGAGGGGAGATATGATAGAAGTCTATAAATTAATGAACGGAGTGTAACGGGTAAACGTAGATCGATTGTTTACGTTATCAGAATATAGAAAGACTAGGGGACATGCAATGAAGCTACAGGGTAAACTATTTAAGACTAATAAAAGAAAATATTTTTTCACTCAACGTGTAATCAAACTCTGGAATTTGTTACCGGAGGATGTAGTAAAGGCTGTTAGTGTAGCTGGGTTTAAAAAAGGTTTGGACAAGTTCCTGGAGGAAAGGTCCATAAACCATTATTAAGAAGTGACCAGGTATCAATGCTTGACCCAGTACAAGCATTGTGGAACTTGTGTCTCTTGGGGAAACTGCTAGGTACATATGACCTAGATTGGCCACTGTTGGAAACAGAATACTGGGCTTGATGGACCTTGGTCTGACCCAGTATGGCATATCTTATGTTCTTATGTTCTTATGTCCTCCATTGCTTGGCTTTACATGTGTGCCCTGGATATGACTGGCATGATGGCACACTCAGGGGTCTGTGGCCACTACTGCACTCATGTCTTATGGTGCATGGGTTCGCTCCCTGATCATGTCAGATCCTCCTGTTCGACCTACAGACTCACTTCACATCAGTGGTGCATTATCTCTGGGATTTCTATCTGTGTTTATCAGGTTTTTTTCTATCATTTCAATCACAGTGGTTTACATTATTACTTATACTTGGTACAGTACATTACAAATGGATATTCAGTCGCTCAGCACCTATGATTCTCAGTTTATGATCCAAGATTGTGGGGGGTGCCTGCCTACATATCCTATCCCCCATTCTCTGTCATAGCATTTATTTATTTATTAAACATGTCTATACCGCGATTTCCAAAAGAACAATCACGGTTTACAAATAACAACAATTTGAGTGGTACAAAACAGATATATACTCAGTTACATGGAACAATGTAAAACTATGTACATTGGTATAATATCCATTTAACTATATATATGAACATGATAGTAAACATTTGAGGATAAGGGAGACTTGACAGGAACTATATACAGATCTGTGTGTGGTGGAGTAGAATGCACTGGGTTAAGTTTGGGAAGATGGTGGCGTTGTATCAGGTGTATTGTGTTGGTCTTGAGTGCCAAAATGGAGGGAAAATAGATGAGTTTTAAGATTCTTTCTGAATGTTTGGAGGTCGTTTAATTTCCTAAGATTGTCTGGGAGAGCATTCCAGAGGTTAGGGGCGGTGTGAGAGAATGCTTTGTTATTTGTTATCTTTCTGAATTTTCTGAATCCTATTGGTATAGCAAGCTTATTTTTGTTCTGGTTGCATTGAGTACAATTGTTGTGTTCCTTTGAAATGAGTGTGGATAAGTAAGAAGGGGCAATGCTATTGATTAGTTTGAAAGTTGATACAAGTATTTTGTAATTTATATGGCTTTGTATGGGTAGGCAGTGGAGAGCATACAATGTAGGGGAGATGTATTCTATTGAGTTGATGTTCATAGTTATTCTTGCAGCCACATTTTGGACTAGTTGAAGTCGTCTTAAATCCTGTTCTGTGATGCCTTGTAGAATGGTATTGGTGAAGTCAAAGTGTGGGGTAATCATAGTTTGGATGACTGATTTAAGGTCGTGGTGGTGGAGAAGAGGATGGAGTTACTTTAGCAGTTTGAGCTTGTAAAATATATCTTTTTAGTTGTTTGAATTATATGATATGTCATGCTGAGTATGCGATCAATGATTACACCTAAGTATTTCACTTCATTTTTAACTGAAATGTTCATATCATTGATCTTGATTGATGTAGTGGGGGGGAGAAGCTCTGGTTTCTGGTAACTTACATGGCTTCTGTTTTTGTAAAGTTAATATTAAGGTTATGGTTCTCTAGCCATTTCATAATTTCTGAGAAACAATCAGCAAATAGTTGAGTTGACGGGTTTGAGGTGTCAAACAGAAGATATATCATTATATCATCCACGTAGATATGATGATTTACGTGGAATCTTTTAAAGATGGAACAGATGGGATGAAGATAAATATTAAAGAGTAGGTCAGAAAGAGAGGAGTCCTGGGGGAGACCTTGTTCTTGTTTGTATGAATCTGAGATTTTCTGTTCAATTCTTACTTCCTGTGTTCTGTCAGCTAAGTATGAGGAGAACCATTTTAGTACTGTATTATTGATCCCTATCTGCTGTAGCCTGGTTTGCATTACTTGGTGGTTAACGCTATCGAACGCTGCAGTAATGTCCAGAAAAATAAGGCGAAATGCTTGCCTCATGTTGTCGATACCTCTTGCCAGTGTGTCAATTAGAACTGTGAGAAGCGTTTCCACTCCATGGACGAAAACCATATTGCTGATTGTCTAGAGGGGCAAAGGAGTCAATGTGATTCTGTAGTTGGATTTGGACAATTTTTTCTATTAGTTTTGCTATGAATGGGAGGCTTGATATGGGTCTGTATGAGGTAGGGGAATTTTTGTCATTGCAGTTGTTTTTCAGAATGGGGCGGATTTGTGCATGTTTCAGGGAGGCTGGTAAATACCCGTTCTGGAGGGAAAGGTTGATGATGGGGAGGATGAATGAGGAGAGTTCAGAAATTGCTGCTTTTATCCAGCTTACTGGACATGGATCGAGGTAAGAAGTGGTGGTGTTTAGTTTGGAGATAATGTTTTTAGTGAATCTTTTGATGTGGGGTAAAAGGTTGCCCAATGGGTAATATGTGTAGGGTGGTCTTTGGTTTGGCACATTACAGGTAGTACCTGTTGCTTAAGTTTATTCTTGTAGTGGTTGGTCACTCTCCTCTGTACCTTTTCTAATTCTGAGATATCCTTTTTAAGATTTGGCAACCATATCTGAAACCCTGTCGCTCACAAACTCACTGTCTGGCATCAACAGTCCCATTGTACTGACTGCTTGTTTTGCCAGGGTCATCCATACTGGCTCCTTTGGCACACCCAGCGCCTGTCCACCTGGCCACCATGTGTACTATTGCATCCTGTTTGGAGGGTGGTTCATTTTGCCTGTGAGCTATTGTACATGTGACGCCTCTGATGACATTTGGTTATACATGCTGAAGGCTGTGTATTGCAGACTGCTGTCACACCACTTTGTGGGACTCTATTGCCGACCACTGTGCAGACCATGCAGACATAGTTCTGATTACTGGCCTTATTCCATCTTTTTGCTGCAACAGCTTGCATGCTTATGGGAAATGATGGTGATGTACATGGACCTTTCTGGAATATGCTGTGTACGTCTATGCACCTCACCATGCCTCCATTTTGCCTCTCCCAGAGACATTCTGAGATCCCTGTGCTCGTGTATTATATGCGCAGGGCCAGGGGGTTCAGAATACTGATGTATCCATGTTCCCCTGCTCTACATCTACACTGCACACACCAGTCGTTTATTCGTGTTTTGGAATGACCCCCATACGGAAGAACAATCCAAACTATGGTTCTGCGATATAAGGTTTCACATTAGGAACCACTACCCAGGAAAAAGCTTTGGTGTCATCGTGGAGAATACAGTCAAACCTCGGTTTTCATGATTAATCCGTTCGAAAAAGTCTGACTAAAACCGAAACGTATGAAAACTGAAGCAATATTTCCTATAAGATATAATGTAAATCCAATTAATCCGTTCCAGACACCCAAAAATATTCCCAAAAATACATTTTATAGAGAATAACTATATTTTTACATACAGAAAACAATGAGAAATAAATATAAATGACTAATGAAATGGATAAATGAACATTTAACATCACTGAAAGCAAGCTAAGTACAGTACTGTACAGTACAGTATGTTAACATCTGGCCTTAGCCACCCCTGACAATCTGCTGTGCCCAGCTCTCTTCGGAATCACATTGGATTCAGTCCATTAAAATACCTTTACATTATCTGCTCAGTGCTTCAGAAAGGCAGAAAATCTTAATGATATAGCTTCAGACGTACCCTGCAAGAGAAAGAACTGCCTCCCACATTCATGCAACATCTCCTGCTTACGTTGACAGCTTTTCTTCCCTGCTACCTCCGAGCCTGAGGGGGCGCTCCAGAGAACGGGCAGGCTGTGGACGAGATCGGGGCCTTCCTCTCTGCGCAATCCTTGCCTCTCTGACTCTGACCAGGCTCGAGGATGTGTTTCATTTACGTGCTCAGCTGGCTTTCGCTTCTCATCATGCTGGCGATCGGTGAGTCCGGGAGGCAGTGCTGCCGGGACCGGGCGGGCGTTCTGGCAGTGTATACAGACCGGTGTGCAGCGCGAGAGTGTATGTATTTACAGTACTGTACTTTATGAAAACCGAGGCGATGTATGAGAACAGGGACAAATTCTCAGTCAAAAGACGTTGAAAACCGAAGCAATGCATGAAAACCGAGACAAAATCTCAGTCAAAAAAGACGTTGAAAACCGAAGCGTATGAAAACCGGGGCAAATGAAAACCGAGGTTTGACTGTATATTGAAATCCTCTGCCCAGTATGCAGCAGCAGCAGCCCAGAAAGCAAATAGAATGCTAGGAATCATAAGGAAAGGAATAGAGAATAAAACCAAGGATATTATGCCTCTGTATCACTCTATGACCACACTTTGAATATTGTGTGTAATTCTGGTTGCCATATCTTAAAAAGGATATCTCAGAATTAGAAAACGGACAGAGGAGAGTGATCAAAATTATAAAGGGGATGGAAGGATACCCCTAAGAGGAAAGGCTTAAAAGGTTAGGATTATTCAACTTGCATAAGAGAAGGCTGAGGGGAGATATGATCAAGGTCTATAAATAACACAGGTACACTAAAAAAAATTTTTTTTAAACTGCCTCTAATGTTTTGATTGATTTTTACGTTTTTTGGTGCGCTGAATCCAAATCTGGTAACCAATTTTCTCCATCACGTACAGATTTTTTGCTACATTGGGTTAGCAGTTTGAGATGAACGTTTCAGATTGAGTGCGATCGAGATAAAAGTTTCTTGGATGAATTCTTTATACTAATTGTTTAGTAGTTATTCAAATAAGAATAAAGAAAATTGTAACAAGGCAGCACATGAGAATAGAGTAATGTCAACAAAACACACTGTGATGGTAGCAAAATTGTCTGCACTTAAAACAGCCACATACATGTGCACAAACATTGAGCATATAAGAGCGAGGTTAGACACAAAGCAAAGCAAAGAAATGTGCAAAAAATGTTGTACAGGTATGTATGTAAGAATAGAAAACGCAAACCGCACCATTGCAATACATGAAGACAAACACCCGATGGTGTGAAAATAAAATTCTAATAAATGAGATCCGACACTATGGTAATAACTAGCAAATTTTTATTTCAAAGTTTAGTAAAAACACGATATTTGTCAACACAGTTTAGATTTTAAAGTCATTCTTGGGTCAATCAATCTCCTGGTGGGCCCGTTTCTTCTTCCCCCGAATGCTTCTCTTGGTGCGCTGCTTGGCGTATTTTTCATCTGGGGTTTCCCGCAGCAGCAACCAGCAGAAATCAGCCATCATAGTGGTGTTCCATCTTCCTTGGTACCTTCTCTCTGCGTCCTTGATGTCCTGGTGAAACCTTTCACCTTGTTCTTCACTGTACGCCCCCAAGTTTTCGGGAAAGTAGTTCACATGGGAGTGCAAGAAATGGACTTTCAGGCTCATGTTACAGCCTTGTTCTTTGAAGGCATTGAGCATCCTGGCAACAATATCCTTATAGTTCTCATCCCGCCTGTTCCCCAAGAATTTGAGAACAACATCCTTGAAGGAATCCCAGGCTTCTTTTTCCTTCTCAGACATCGTTTCAGCGAATGCTCCATCTGAAATGAGTTTCCTTATATCAGGGCCAACAAAACACTCCTTCCTTTAGCTTTGCTTCAGAAAGTCGGGGGAACTTTGAGCAAAGGTACCGAAAGCACTCACCATCTTTTGGAAGGGACTTGATGAATTGCTTAATGAGACCCAACTTAATGTGGAGAGGTGGTAATAGAATTTTATCACGAGGTACCAAGCTCTCATGAAGAACATTTTTCTCACCGGGTCTCAAATACTCCCGAATTGGCCAGTCTTTTTTTCCCCCAGTGTAGATCGCGGGCCCGGCTATCCCACAAGCAAAGGAAGCAGGGATATTTGGTGAAACCGGATTGCTGCCCTAATAGCATGGATAGAATTTTAAAGTCTCCACAAATCATCCACTTATGCTCATCATAACGAATCTTCTGAAGAATCAGGGCCAAATTCTTGCATTTTTCTTGGAGAATAACAGAGTGAGCAATAGGAACTGAAGCGAATGTGTTGCCATTATGAAGAAGAACACCTTTTATACTGTCTTTTGACGAATCAATGAACAGCCGCCATTCAGCAGGATCATACTTGAGTTTAAACTTTTCCATCACTCTCCGTATATATCGTTGCAAAATACCAAATCTTCCTCTTTGCTGAAATACTTCAAAAATTGTGTCTCGCGGTTGCGGTACCAATAAAAAGTTGTTCCTGGTGACAATAGATTTTTCTGTTTAAGCCGAGAACCTAGCAGTTGGGCAGCATCTTTTGGGAGTCCTAAATCCCGGACTAAATCATTCAATTCAGCTTGAGAGAAAAGTTCAGGTTTCGGATCTGGTTCAGTTTCAAACTCGGAAGTACTGGACTCATCGGGAAAAGCCATCTGATGAGTCTCATCATGATCAGAACCGTCCACACAAATATGATCCAAAGATCTTGGTGGTTCAGGCACAGGTACTTTGTTGCTATGAGGCATAGGCCTAATTGCTGAGGGAAGGTTGGAGTAACTTATTACGTTCTTATTTTTTAAGTTGTATCCCTTCACAATGCAAGAGCAAAAATAGCAGTCACTGCTGTGGTCTCTTTGTTCACGCCACATCATAGGTATTCCGAAACGAAATGCTTGTTTTTTACCTTTCATCCATAAGCGTAGATCTTCCTTACATGTCTTGCACACTTTGTGAGGAGCCCACGGTTTGTCTTGATCGCCTAACTTCAAACCGAAATAGGCGAAATATACTTTTTTTTTTTTTTTTTAATTCTTTATTTAACTTTTGACACACAAAGAAAACATCCATACAGCAATTACAACAAAGATAAAAACCACACAGCAATTACAACAAAAGAGTGAATAAAAAACCCAGCCCTCCCAACCCCCCCACCCCTACCACCCCGTCTCCATGTGAGTCAGCAGTAAGAATTCATGCACATTTGGACAGGAAGGCCCGAGCCTGCACAAAGGAAAGAGGAACAGAATAAAAAAGAAGGACAAGGTACAAAAGTCCAGCAAGCTCCCCTGGATAGTTAGGGCCTCAATCTAGCAGTCGCAGTATATCTATCCAACCACGACCACTTATCCGAGGAAGAAACCTGCCCCATGGCGCTCCCCCCCCTCCGAGAATTGCTAAAGTGATCCTGCGCCTTCTCATAGCTGGCATACAGACATACCATGCTCCACCACTGGTGAATATCCAGCTTGCTGGAGTCCTTCCAGCATACCAGAATAAGCTTCAGAGCTATGGCGACTAGAAAGTCCAGCAAGAAATGCTTTCCTTTCATGTCCGGAAGGTCGCTCAGAGAAGACCGCAAGATCACCACCTGCCAAGTAAGGGGAGCCCGAAAGCACAAGATCTTCTGTACCCTCTCCCAAACTAAGATCCAGAAAGATTGAACGTGAAGGCAATCAAAGAGCATATGCTTATAAGTACCAGGGCTAAGGTTGCAGGACCAACATAGATTACCCGCTCCCGCCTGCCAGCGAGCAAGCCGAGCGGGCGTAATAAATGCACGGTGTAGCAAGAAGAATAAGGATTGAGTCATAGCTGCAGCTCTAGAGACCCTACTGACCTTGGAGCATAAGCGCAGCCAAACACGGGAGGAGATAGGGACACCTAAATCTACCTCCCAGCCTCTGTGACTGCCAATTAGGGCTGTATCCTCCTCTCCCAAGTAGGCATAAAATTTTGATGCAGCGCCGGGTTTACAGGAGTACGTAAGGGCCAACTCCTGCACACCCCAGGCCTGAGATACCGCCGGATTAGTCACCCCCGCTGCTGAAAGACAGCTGACTAATTGAAGCCACTGGAAAAAACAAACTGCTGGTAACGAGAATTCCTGCTTCAGCCGTGCCCAGGGTTTCCAAGCCCCGTCCCGGAGCAATTGACCTACAGTCCAGATACCTTGCGTTTGCCAGCGCCGCCAGCCAAAAGTCTTATGTCCAATCTTAAACAGAGGGTTATACCAAAGTGGCAACGAGAGGGACACAGAGGGAACAGGACTCATGACTCTCGCCAGAGAATGGAAAGCTGCTTGCGTGGCCCTGACCACAGCAAGGGCTGCGGAGGAAGCCTTGCACTGCATGCCAATCAGTAAATGTAATGGGATCGGGTCTACCAGGCGCTTCTCTACCTCTACCCATACCGGCGCCAAGCCCCCGCTCTGCCTGGGGCACCATAGTGCCCCTTGCTTAAGCAGGAAGGCTAGGTGATACCTACGAAAGTCGGGAAAATTAACCCCACCATTGGCCTTGGGTGCTTTAAGCTTCCTAACCGCAATTCTAGAGGGCTTTCCGAGCCACAAGAAGGCCGTGAGCAACCTCTCCCACTCTTTGTAAACTCTCCGCGGGAAGGAGAGCGGCAACATCTCAAGAATGTAGTTTATCTTCGGGACTAGAGTCATCTTGATAGACTCCAAGCGGCCCCACCAAGATAAATGCAAAGGGGACCATTTTGCAGAGAAGGACCGGATCATCTCCCCGACATGCCTACAATTGAGTGAGATAGTCTCCTCAATGGAATCACAGAATCGAACCCCAAGATACTTAATCGCCTTCCCTTCCCAGACAAAGGGGAAATTAGCAATATCCTTCGAAAAAGTAGCCCTGTTCATAGGGAACGCCACGGACGTATTCCAGTTAATCTTATACCCAGAGACCTGTGAGTAGCTATTAATGACCTGGAGTATCTCCTCCAGGGAGTCCGGGCGTAAGAAAAGCAACAAGTCATCGGCGTAGGCCGATACTTTGATCTGTAAGTCTCCCAACATGATACCACAGATTCTCTCCGATTGTCTGATTAAAAGTCCCAAAGGCTCCAACGCTAAGTTGAACAGAATCGGCGACAGCGGGCAGCCTTGCCTGGTCCCATGATAAAGTGAGAAGGGAGCAGACAGCTGACCGTCTACCAATATGCGAGCCTGAGGAGTGGTATACAGGACCTGGATCGAGCTGATAAACCCCTCCCCGAAACCAAACCACCTCAAGACTTTCAACAGGAACGCCCATTCAAGTCTGTCAAAGGCCTTTTCAGCGTCCAAGGAAATCCCGACCATGGGAGTAGGGAGCTGTTCCGAGACAGCCAGCAGATTTAACAACAGACGTGCATTATCCGATGTCGCCCTACCAGGCATGAATCCACATTGATCGGGATGAATCAGATCTGACGAGACCTTTGACAAACGACTCGCAAGAACAGTAGCAAAGAGCTTGTAATCGGCATTTAACAGCGAAATTGGTCGATAATTTTCCACCTTAAGGGGTCCCTCCCTGGTTTCTCTAAGACAACTACGGTAGCCTCGTTAAAACCACCCACCTTAGGAGTCTGCGCGTGCAAAAGCTGATAGTATTTAAGAACGAATGGTAGGAGCTCCTCCTGGAACGTTTGGTAAAACTCAATGGGTATCCCATCTGGGCCTGCCGCTTTCCCTTTCTTGGCCGATTTTAAAGCCACCCGGAGTTCACCCAAGGACAACGGGGCATCCAACTCAGACACTTGTTGCAGTGAGAGGGTAGGGTGCACTATAGGGCCCAAAAAGGCCTCGCTCTCTTCTCTGTTGTCCCCACCCTCAGAGGAGTACAATCCTGCGTAGAAGGCTCTAAACGCCTCTGCTATCTCAGGGGTCTGGGTGAGCAGTTGCTGATCTCTGGAAAAAACGGCAGCAATCTTAGTCCGCTCAGCTCTAGGTTTCAGAGTCATGGCCAGCGACCTGCCAGCCTTGTTTTGTTCCCCATAATACTTGGCTTTCCATGTGTGAGAGAGCTTCTCAGCTTCCTCACTGAGAATATTATTATATTGGTATCGTAATTTTTGCAGGCGCAATAAGATACAAGGCTCCGAGCGTGCTCTTAAGAGCCTCTCCCCCGCCTGAATCTGCATCTCAAGTTCTGTCAGCAAGAGCTTCTTTTGCCGCGCAGCCCCTATAGAAAAACTAGTGATTTTGGCCCGCAGGGAGGCCTTAAAAGCCTCCCACCATGCCCACCCAGATGTAGCCTCCGGGAGATTCACCGAGAAATATTCCTTTATTGCTCCCCTCATATAGTCACAAAAAGCCGAATCTGTCAACAGAGTCCTTTGAAAAACCACCCAGCCCTCCTCACTGAATCAGAGAATAACCCTATGGATAACGAGATATCCGCATGGTCCGAGACGGTACAGGCCCCAATTTGTGCGTCTAATACCTGAGAAACCAACGTCTGTGAAATAAGAAAGAAATCAATCCTCGAGTGTGACCCATGCGGGGGAGAGTAGAAGGTAAACTCCTTCTGCGAAGGATGCAAGAGCCGCCAGATATCTACCAAGTTCAACGCCTGAACCATCCCCTGCATCGCCAAACTAGCCCGACTAGGCCGGAGGGTTCGATACGGCTGGCGGTCTAATAGAGGGTCCATCACTAGGTTAAAGTCTCCTCCTATAACAAGATCACAGTGTATCAGCTCTTGTGCCTCCTCAGCAAGCCTATGAAAGAAGGACACATCATCCACATTCGGACCATAGATATTCATGAAACCAAAGGTCCGGCTCCCGATACGGAGACGGACTTTTACCCATCGCCCTCCCGGGTCAGCCCGAGTCATCTCGATTACAGGCTGCAATGCTTTCCGGACCAGGATAATCACCCCATTTCGTTTTTGGCAGGCCTCTGCAACCCCTGCTAAGGTAAAATGTCCCCCGCCCATCTTTTGCGCTTCTCCAAGACTCAGGCGGGTCTCCTGTAGCAGGATGACATCAGCTCTCTTTCTGCAATAAAGGAGAATTTTTTTCCATTTCATAGGGTTATTGATGCCCTTCACGTTCAGAGATAAAACATTAAGTGTTCCCATCACTAATATTCATCAACATGATAAGCAGAATAGCGGCAAGTGCATAGCCTATAATGAATCCAGTTTCTGGCTTATAACAAACCCCCTCACATGGAGACAGCCCAGCGCTGATATTTATTGACATGATAAGCAGGATAGCGCCAAGTGTATAACCTGTAATGAATCCAACTTCTGACTTGTAACAAAACCCCTCACATGGAGACACCCTAAACCCCCTTTTAACCCCAAAAGTAAAAAGAAAAGCACCCAGGTGCCGAACCCCTTCCTCCAGGGGAACACAATCGGGTGAGCCAATACTGGGGAGAAAACACAACCACCCAACCCCACCCCCTTTGCGCTGAAAAAAGAAAATAATAACAAGAAACCCACCCCCTCCCTCCCATGCTACCCAAACAGAGAAAGAATTATTCCCCCATTTTCATTCGTAGTATTTAGTTTAATTTGTTTAGTTATATGTGTTTCCCTCCTTCCCCCCTCCGCCCCCCCCACCCACACCTCCCCCCCCGCCCCCCCACCCCCACCCCCCTGCACAGACTGACATCCACATCGAATATCTTTTCAAAAATACGCCTAACAGTAACATCAGAGGGGCCAGGCACCTATGACAGATCTCATTTACTGTACCCATAGCACAAACTCTGACCCCTCGAGTAGGTACATGAACGGGAAGATAAAAGAAAGAAATTAAATAGAAATTAAATATAAGGCCCCCCTGGGGCAATTATCTGCCAGGCCCTAAGGCACACGCGCCGGCAGATCTGTAAATAAACATATCTACAGAACTTCCCAAAATCATGCCCCCCAGCACATAAATCGAGTAACAGAGTAAAAAAAAACATATTTAGGATTAAATGAAGGTCACTACACAGGGAGTAAAGGCGGGAGCGGGAGAAGGGGCCCAAGAGAGAAAGGGGGAGAGAGGGAGAGGAAGGAAGAGAAGAGAAGAAAGGCTGAAAAGAAAGCAAAAGGGTAGATAGCCCCCGGTTCTTCAGAGGGACATAACATTTATGGTTATTGCAGTTATACGAACAGAACAAACAATAATCTTAATTGCAAAACGATAGTTCCCAACAGAGCATCCAGATAGCCAACCAGTAGTCCTGGCATACCACTGACAACACCAAGACCCTGATGGCTGAGGCGAGAGCGCTGAAAATCCTGCAAGCAGCTAGTCCCGGGATGATTCAGCGCATCACTTCAGCTTCTTTTTCCTCCAAAAAGGACTGAAGAGCCGAGGGATCTTCAAAAGACCTGGTCTGGTTGAACAATGTGACCCGCATCCGCGCGGGAAAGAAAAGTCCATATCTGGCTTGAAGTTTTTGAAGACGTGGGCGGAGAGCGAGAAATTGCTTGCGCCTTTCGACCGTGGATTTATGAAAGTCCGGAAAGAAAGCCACCGCGTGACCTTCAAATTTTACCGGGGCGCCAGCCTTCGCCGCAGCCATGATCTGAACTACTTGAGAGTAGCGAAGCGCCCGAATAATAATAGGCCTCGGTTGGCTTGAGTTAGGGCTCGGTTGAAAGGGAACCCTGTGGGCTCTATCGATTTCAAACCCTGGGTTGAAATTTAGACGCAGTAAGTTGGGAATCAGTTTTTCCATAAAAGCCACCGTGTTAACGCCCTCTGCGCCTTCCGGTATACCGAGCACTCGGATATTATTTCTGCGGGTGCGGTTGTTGAGGTCTTCCAGGCTCCGCTCTAGGGCCTCAATACGTTTGCCATGCTTTGTCACCACCTTCAGCTTCTCATCGTGCGCTGCCACACGGTTCTCTAATGCGTCTATTCGAGGCGCAATCGCCATGAGTTGGTCTTTCAGCGCCTTTAGTTCGAGTAAGTCCATTTGAACTCCAGCCAGTGTCTCACCGTTTGTGGCAACCATCTCGCGAACTGCCCTGATCTCTTTCAGGAGTTATTGTAGGCTCTCCGCATTTTCTCGGGTAGACGCCATTTTGAGAGGGGATGGAGGGTCGGGCTTCGACCTTTTCACTCCAGGATTCGAGCCTGCCCCAAATTCAAGCCGGGTTTGCTTGCTGACCGCCATGTCCATAAAGCAATAAGCCAAATATGAGAGGGAAATAAAAGTAAAAATAAGTAGGAAAGGAGGCGGGGAGACAGGATTTAGAATGGATTCAGCAGGGAGCTATCGGGCTAAGCAGCCATCTCCCTCGGTAGCTGGCTCCGCCCCCCGAAATATACTTTTTTAATAAATGCAGAAATGTTCCTCTGCCGCTTTTTCACGGTATATTCCCCACAAATAAAACAAAAACTGTCCGGAGAGTTGACGCAACCTCTGGCTCTGTGAGCCATCACAAATACACAGCACTGCAAACTACAACTGTAGTGAACCACTTCGGAATAAAGCTGGATTACGACTGAGCAAACAAAAGGTAATAATGAACTTGCAAGAAACTGAAATTTGACAGGAATGTTCATGTCGCAACCACCGTGTTTGAGTGAGCGAACGAGGCGAGGCGAACAGGAAAGAACATGCGCCAGCGCGAGTACTGGATTTAGCCCCCCGCCTCCCAATTGTCCTGTTAATGTATAAAATGAATACAAAACACTCTAAAATATCATGAGGGAGTGTTTCTAGTTAGTTAACCATTACAACCTCTATTTTGGGCCAAGAAAATAAACTGCAGTCGGCTAAAAAGAAATTATGTGAACATTCCTTATATGGGTAAGAAATCTAATTTTGCAAGAAAACGTGACGTGATGGAACATTTTGGCTATTTTTCCTGGATTCAGCACCCCAAAATCTATAGGAATCAGTTGCAAAACTGGAGGCAGTTTTTTGGTAGTGTACCTGTGTAATGAGTACAATGGAATGGGTAAATGTAGATTAGTTGTTTAATTCTTCAAGAAGTAGAAAGACAAGGGGACATACAATGAAGCTACAATGTAGCATATTTAAGACTAATCAGAGAAAACATTTTTTTACTCAATGCATAATCAAACTCTGGAATTCATTGTCAGAAGATGTAGTAAATGCTGTAATTGGGCATAAAAGAGCTTTGGGCATGTTCCTGGAGGAAAAGTTCATTAAATTATTAAAGTGGAACCTGTCTGAATTTTAGGAACCTGACAGGTACTTGTGACCTGAATTGGTCACTGTTGGAAGCAAAATAATGCTCTTGATGGACCTTCAGTCTGACCCAATGTGGTATCTTATGACGTCCCTGGTGCTCAGTCTACTGATCTAACCATTAGGCTACTCCTCCACACCCTTGGAGAGAACTGCAAGAAATGGATCTATTCTTTGGGATCTGATAAGTAGTTTCTAGTTACCTGAATTGGGCATTGTCAGAGACAGGATGCTGGGCTTGATGGACTTTTGGTCTGACTTAGCATAACATATCTTATGTTCTTATCTGTTTGACTCATTTTTCCTTATGTGTCTATCGGTCTACTGTCTCTGACTCCCTTCCTGCTTGCCCTTTCTCTGTATGCCTCTCTATCTAGGTTTGCTGAACTCTCTCTGTGTCTGTCTGTGTACTTCTCGGTATGGAAGTAAATGTGACTCTGTATGTGTCACTGTATGTCCCTATGTATGCTTGTGTTGCTGGAGGTGAGGCTGGTGTCACTGGTAGTTAATTTGATGCTAATGGTGGATAGATTTTCTAGAATGAGTGGTTTTCATAAACCTTTTGGGTTGCTCTGACTTGGAGAAGGGAGCTGTAACAGAGGAAAAGGAGGTACCCTCTTCAGAAGGTCTACAAATCCAGGACCGAGATTCTAGATTTGTCTGAGGAGCAGTTCATATGCAGATTTAGGTTTGACAAGGACACAGTTCTTTACCTATGTCAGCAACTACAGGTTCAGCTTCAGCCTGCTGCTCAGAGAAGGCATGCCATGCCAGGGCACCTAAAAATTATTGAATTCTTCCAGATCAGTCCAGAGACCAGAGAAGGCATAATACAGTCAGCTCAGTTTTTGAGTTCTTTTCTCAAAGGATCCAAACAATATGTGAAGGCAGATTTTAGAAATGACATCCAGGTGCAATCCAGGATGTCCAGGTGAAAAGTTTCAAAAAAAGCCAGGCACGATCTCAGAAATATGAACATATCCAATACGAATATCATGGGGGATGGCTGCATAGATGTTTCTGCAATGGTATTTCATTCAGGGAGTGTGTCTCAGCCTGCCATTCTGCTAGCGGAGATGTTCGTCAGTGCAACAACCACCAAATGGGTTTCCCCAGTACTTATCAATTGTCTTTATGATTGTGGGCAGTACTGGGGATACTAAAGTGCCATCTCCTCTAGACCTTCCAGATGCTTTACTGGCAAAACAAGCATTTTTCAGATGCCTATTCGTGCCCTGGAGCAGGTATAAACTTGGACAAGGGAGGAGATGAGCTGGCCATTTCTGAAAATGGACATGCATGTCTAAGGTGTTCACTCACTGTTGTTGTCTTCTTAGCAAAAGATAGGACTAGAAATTCCTTTAAACTAGTTCAGATCCTATCTGAATGAACGATCTCAAGATATCTACTGGGATTACACCATGCCAAGTTTCAAGATCTTACACTGAGAGGTCCCTTGGAGCTTTGTTCTGTCACCTTTGCTTTTCAACCTGCATCTATCACACCTAGTTAAAATCCTGAGCACTGGAAATACAGAATTTTATATATATGCTGACAAAAATTCAGCTAGTAATCTTCAAGAAGAATGACCAACATGGAGTTATTGAAAAACACCAACACATTCTAGTACTCAATCCTGAGAAATCATTGGCAATTTGGTGCTTCAAAAATATTTCCCTCTATTTGTAATAACCTATTTATGAAGGAGACAAATATACTATAGCACCTGTAGGATTTTACAAATTTAGGAGTGTGCTTTGAAGCTCAGTTGACATTTATGCTGTAAATTGGCAGTCATTCACTCGTTTTCATCAGCTATGATGTACTGTGCATCCCTCCTTTGCCTTGAAAAATTTGATTAAGATAGTTCATGCTACTGTGGCAAGTTACCTGGATTAGTGTAATTCCCTGTGCCAAGGTCCATTCAAATACAACTTACAGCACTTACAACTCATTCAAAATATGGCTGCCAGGCTGGAAGAAAGAAATTCGACCACATCACAGCTGTCCTCAGAGATCTGCACTGGCTTCCTGTAGCTGCTCATATATCCTTTAAAGTGCTATGCTTATATGTAAATGGAGTCATTTTAGCTCTGTTCATAAGTTGGATGTCTAAAAATAGGCATGCAGATGCGCAAATCACAGTCACCTTCCCCGGACATATTTTAGAAAGCCAGGTATATAAGCAACCCCAATGCGAGCATCTCCATATAGCACAGGAGCATGATGGAGATTTCAGAAAGGAAAAAGCATGTCTAACCCTGTTTATTGAGGCACCTGTGCCTATAACTGCTCCTGAAAATGAAAAAGGTGCAAAAAAGTGATTGTTTCTTGGCTGCACCTCTTACAGGCGTTAATATTTCCTGGCCAAAGAAACCTGCATGTAAATACATACTCCAAACATTACAGATCCACTGCCACACATCTGATTATCTTAAATGGCTGGCCAGGATGTGCAAATTTCATAACATAGTTGCCTCCCTTCTGAAAATACCCCTGTCAGCATGTCCAAGTACCAGTTCTGCAGCTATGCAATTCAGGAACATCCACATTTGTGAAATGGCCTACACTCATGCACATACCCAGTCTTGCTATCTGTGTGGGGCCCATTGACAGAACCAATTACTGAGACATTCATCTTTTGGGGTGGAGACAAAGTGATTTCAGAAAGCACTTAATACGTACCTCCCTTCACTGCTGCCACTCTCCTGGATTTTTGGACATTGAATCCACAATCAAGCCCATGAATACGAACACTTCCCCACTAGATCCTTGCCCAGTCAGTTGGATAAAGGCAACCAAGTCTGACCTGAGCCCACTCCTTTTTAAAATCACACAACTATCCCTATCACAAGGCCATATGCCAAAAACCTTAAAGACCTCCTCTATCTGTCCCACATTAAAAAACACAAAACTTGACCCAAAAGACACCTCAGCTATAGACCAATTGCCAGTCTCCCATTCCTGTCCAAGACAATAGAGAAAAACATCCTTCAACAACTCCAAGAATTTATCATCAACCATGACCTGCTGGACCCACAGCAACACAGCTTCAGACCATACCACGGAGTCAAAACCCTCCTCATCTCCCTAATGAACACACTAATAAAAAGAACACAAAAAATACAACATGGATACATTCTTGGACATTACAGCAGCATTCAACTCTGTCAACCACAACCTCCTTCTCCAAAGACTCCAATCAACTGGACTACAAAACAAAGTATTTGAATGGTTCCACTCCTACCGAAAGGACACCAACAACAAGTGAAAGTGGGCTCACACACATCAACCTCATTTCCACAAATCCAAGGCGACCTACAAGGATCAACACTATCAGCACTCCTCTTCACCCTCTACTTCCAGCCTTTATGCACAATCATACAATCCCATAATATCCACTTCCACATTTATGCAGATGATATAATGATTTATACACCCTTCAACACCAACAAACCCATTTATAATGGAATCCTAAAATGCTTCACAGACATCTCTCACTAGATGGCAACAAACTCACTCACGAACATCTATAAGAAATCGGAAATACTCTTCATCATCAAGAACGAATCATTCCACCCCTCTTCATCACTAACCCTAAACAATATTCAAGTATCAACCAAGAAAGAAATCAGAAAACTGGACATCATCCTTGACCAGCTCCTTTCTCTCAAACCTTACATACAAAATACCACAAGAACCATTTACCACAAAATTCATACACTACAACACCTCCGCCCCCTCCTAGACCCACCTGACTTCTGCACAGCCTTCCAGGCAAACATTTCATCCCAGATTGACTATTGACACTCAATCCTCCAAGGCCTACCAAAATCCACACTTCTCCCACTACAAATAACACTACACACAGCAGCACGAGTCATCCAAGGAGCCTCACAATTTGATCACATAACCTCCATTCTGCGACAACCCCATTAGCTCCCTCTAACAAGCCATATCAAATGCAAAGTACTCCCAATCACCTTTAAAACTATCAACAAACAGTCCTCCTATTACCTACAAAAACTACTAAACACAAACAATACCACCAGAAACAAAAGAGAAACCACCAAGAATATGTTGACTATCCCAGATGAAAAAATAAAAAGCACACAATATGCATGCTTAAAGCCATTTGAACTCTACGCCCCAAGCCTGTGGAACTTACTTCCTGAAAATATCAGAAATACCAACAACTTACTCACCTTCCGAAAGTTACTAAAAACACCACTTGTTCACCGAACACTTAGGTCCCACAATATAATACCCTCCCCGTCCCCGTCCCCCACATTACCAAAACCCCCTATCACACATAACCCAACAACTAATATAAATATGTTACAACATCTACATACAAGCTTATACTGCTTTATATAAATGAGATTGGACAGTCCTAAGTATTTAAGTTCATATTGTTGCATGTATCAAAATGAAATATAAAAAAGTTCAAACAGTTCTATGTAAAAAAGTTCATACTGTTCTATGTATCAACGTTGTTTATTGTACACCGCTTTGACCCGGTGAAAACTGGTATAGAAAAACAGTTAAATAAAATAAATAAATAAATAATGCTCTGAATATGTGCTGGGAGATTCTTCCTAGACGTCCCTTCAAAAATACCACTTAATGCTTTTAACAGAGGTGAATCCTTCTATCTTGCAAAATTACTGACTGAATATTCCCCAACCATCTACTACAGTCATCGCAGCAGCTTCCATTTAATTTTCTGCCACTAGATAGAATTTGACTATCTTCAACTAGGAGCAAAGCCTTTAGCTACGCTGGTCCACATCTCTGGAAGTCCCTATCTCTCACACTACAAGAGACTAGCAATATCTTTCTTTTAGAAGAGATATGAAAACCTGGCTGTTCTCCCAGAACTTTACTTAGCAGACTTCTCCTGATGTATTAGTTCTTCCTTGAGACAGATCTTAAGACAAATTGATATACACTTTATTTTGATTGCAGCCCTCTAATACCTGCTTAAAACATTGCTCTGTTAATCTGCTTATTTAGCATTCCCAAATAAACTTCAGACATTCACTGAGATCTTTTTTCAACAAAAAGGAACTCAACTCTTACTGTGGCATTTACTAGCAACACGGGAACATTCTGCTTTGCCATGAAAATATTCATTATATTACTCCTCAATGCCCTATTTACATGCAAGTCAATCCACATGAAGCGCAATACCATAACATCCACGTCCGGCCTGAAGACAAATCTAATTAAATCAGATATTGGCAGTGTGATAGGGCAGCCATACATCCACAGAGCCTGGCACTGGGAGACATGACTGAGGTAGTGTCAACATTCCCTGGATTGTCTCATGCCACCTATATCCCTACCCAGGCCAGGATCAATGAGTGCTGTGAGAGTGGTGACCTATCAGAGGTCTGGCTACTTGGTGTGATAGCACAGGAATCTTCTCTTTGCCACCTTTGAACCTAATTCCACATCCGTGGGTGTGGACATGCTAGCAGGACTGGAATCAGGGAGACAGACATCTTCAGCGGGCACATGTCTGCCTTCCCACAGCCAGCTTTGTGGCACTGCTCCCCTGGTCAGGGCTGTATGAGCATGGGAGAGAAGATCCCTTTGCTATCACACCAAGTAGCCAGACCCCTGATAAGTCACCACTCTCACAGCACTCATTGATCTTGGTCTGGGTAGGGATATAGGCGGCATGAGACAATCCAGGGAATGTTGGCACTACCTCAGTCATGTCTCCCAGTGCCAGGCTCTGTGGATGTATGGCTGCCCTATCACACTGCCAATATCTGATTTAATTAGAGTAACATGTAAAATAATCCAGGAGGAAACAACATAGGTTCTCTATGGCTAAATGTCAAAACATATCCCTGTCAATTATAGAGACCCTGAGAATTAGGGCATTCAGCTGTGAAAATAGCACTAATACATTCTCAACAGCAACCCATTGGTCCCACAAAATGTGCATTATGGGAATGCATTACTGCTGTTTGCATCTATTGATGGGGATATGTTTTGACATGTAGCTATAGTGAACCCTCTCTGAGTTTGACTGCCAATCACACTGGCACCCAGTGATGCTGCGGTGATGCTATGGTCATCCATATGGTCCAGGTACTGGCCTGGCTTTCATGTTCCCCCTGAATTGCAGATGAGCACACCAGATCCCCGCATGCACCCTTCAAACTTCACACATACAAGCACACTCTCACTGTCTGTCACAAAAACAAGATTCTGCCAAAGAGGTGCTCTGAACCTATACATAACAGCTATGACATAGCATTATCACATGTGGTTCCAGAACTAATCTAATTTAATCTAATATAATCTAATCTAACACAATTTTATATACCGCTGCAATCCCATACTAAATAGTGGTTCTGCATGGTTTACAGCAAAAAAAAATAAAACAGCCATTAGAAAAAAAACATTAATTATGACTGAACAGCCATGTTTTCAACCATGTGCAACGATATACAGAAAAGCAAAAATGTTTCAGCGGCCAAGACCACTTCTTGAACCGCCTGACTTTAGAATGGTCATTCAAGCAATGATCAATCCCCACTTAGACTATTGTAACAGCATACTCCATGGTCTCCCAATGCAAACGCTATCACACCTTCAACTAGCACAGAACACAGCAGCTCGTATAATAATGCATGCAAATAATACAGATCACATCACATCAATCCTACAGAGCCTCCACTGGCTACCAATAGCCAGTCGAATCAAATACAAAAACCTTGTTATCATATTCAAACTGCTACATGACGTAGCAGCATTACACATCACCACATTAATATCAAAAACACAAAACACTAGACTAAGAAGGAGCTCCACGCAAACCTTCCTAAACCACCCAGATGACTTCTGAAAAGCAACCAAAACCACAAATAAAAGAGCATTCTCCCACTACGCCCCAACTTTCTGGTATACGTTACTACCAGATTTAAGAGAAATAAAAGAGCTCACCAACTTCCAAAAAATATTAAAAATGCTCCTTTTCAATGTATGGGCATTCACACCTGCAAGCCCCTACCATAAATCGTAAAGCACCTAACACCACTCCATCCTAATCTTACTAACTTGATACTATACAACATTCCCTTCAAGTCCCAAACAACATTGCATCCCCTAACACACTCAAATCAAATATGTAAATAGTTCAGTTACGCTATTATTGTACATAGTTAAGTATGTTTTAATGTTAAAATTTTTAATGTAAAATGATTAATGTTTAATGCACCTGGTTTTGTTAATTGTAAACCGCCTTGATTACCAGATAAGGCAGTATATAAGAATGTGAAATAAATAAATTAATTAATTAATTAATGTTTTCAACCTTTTACAAAATTGAAAAAAGGAAGAAATGCATTTCAAATTTTGAGCAATTCAGACCAATTCTGTAGAGCCAAATATGAAATAGTGTACCTAAAACATAATTTGGAATAAACACCCCTACAATATGGATACATTAAGGTGTTAGTAAATTGTAAGCACTTAGATTTATATGAAATTAGCAGAAGTAATAACAACAAAAGATATTCCGAAACAAAATCATTAAAGAATTTATATAAAAACGTAAAAAACTTAAATTGAATCCAGTTTGTGACCTTTAACCAACGTACAAATATGATTTCCGTTTCTCCCCCAAAAAGGAATCCTTTCCCTGCTCACGCCCATACTATCCCTGCACCAGCTGTCCCATTTTTCAGAACATGGGAACTTTTGGGGTCCCATAGATTTGTTCCTTTAGCACAAACAGCACATAAACACTGTTGCTCTTCTTAATATTTCTGTAAGGGTGTTTATAAATGTTTCTTTACCTTACAACATTCCCTCACCTCTGCTCCCTGTACCTTAAGACTGCATCTTGTATTTTTCCAGACTGTAGTTCAAAACATACTTGTCACAGCCATCCTTCTCTATGGGACACATTGCAGAGCACAGCAGAATATTGTCTAAGGGGTCTGTTTACTAAACATTCTTAACGTGCGCGGTGCGATAGTGTGCGGGATGCCATATAAGGAGTGGGCGGTCCGGCCTGAGAAAGAAAAACCGGCGATTTACATATGCGCTAAGGTGCGCCCCGCACCGTAGCGCATGTCAAGGCTGCGCGGGAGGCACAAGTGGCGCGCTGATGTGCAAGTAGAACAGCAGAGCCACGGCACAATGGTCAAGGCACACGCCAGTGGTGAAGCGAGCAGGGGTTCAATCCCCCACAATGCCCAATGAAGACGGCAGGCTGAGGCAGCATTTTGGGAGCCCAAGAAGTAATGGGGGCAGAAGGCGGCGCGCTGATGGGCCTAAGGCGGCGCGCCAATGTTTTAGGAGTTACCCTAATTTTGTGTGACAGAAGTGGTGCGCTGATGTGCAAGTAAAACAGCAGAGCCACGGCACAATGGTCAAGGCACACGCCAGTGGTGCAGGGAGCAGGGGTTCAATGCCCAATGAAGACGGCAGGCTGAGGCAGCATTTTGGGAGCCCAAGAAGTAATGGGGGCAGAAGGCGGCGCGCCAATGTTTTAGGAGGTACCCAAAATTTGTGTGGCAGAAGTGGTGCGCTGATGTGCAAGTAAAACAGCAGAGCCATGGCACAATGGTCAAGGCACACGCCAATGGTGCAGGGAGCAGGGGTTCAATCCCCCATAATGCCCAATGAAGATGACAGGCTGAGGCAGCGTATTGGGAGCTCTAGAAGTAATGGGGGCAGAAGGCGGTGCGCTATTGTTTTAGGAGGTCCCCGAATATTGTGTGGCATAAGTGGCGCGCTTATGTGTAAGTAAAACAGCAAAGCCACGGCACAATCGTCAAGGCACACACCAATGGTGCAGCAAGCAGGGGTTCAATCCCCCACAATGCCCAATGAAGACGGCAGGCTGAGGCAGCGTTTTGGGAGCCCAAGAAGTAATAGGGGCAGAAGGCGGCACGCTGATGGGCCTAAGGCGGCGCGTCAATGTTTTAGGAGGTACCCTAAATTTGTGTGGCAGAAGTGGTGCGCTGATGTGCAACTAAAACAGCAGAGCCATGGCACAATGGTCAAGGCACACGCCAATGGTGCAGGGAGCAGGGGTTCAATCCCCCACAATGCCCAATGAAGACGGCAGGCTGAGGCAGCGTTTTGGGAGCCCAAGAAGTAATGGGGGCAGAAGGCGGCGCGCCAATGTTTTAGGAGGTACCCAAAATTTGTGTGGCAGAAGTGGTGCGCTGATGTGCAAGTAAAACAGCAGAGCCACGGCACAATGGTCAAGGCACACGCCAATGGTGCAGGGAGCAGGGGTTCAATCCCCCACAATACCCAATGAAGACGGCAGGCTGAGGCAGCGTCTTGGGAGCTCTAGAAGTAATGGGGGCAGAAGGCGGTGCGCTATTGTTTTAGGAGGTCCCCGAATATTGTGTGGCATAAGTGGCGCGCTGATGTGTAAGTAAAACAGCAGAGCCACAGCACAATCATCAAGGCACATGCCAATGGTGCAGTGAGCAGGGGTTCAATCCCCCACAATGCCCAATGAAGACAGCAGGCTGAGGCAGCATTTTGGGAGCCCAAGAAGTAATGGGGGCAGAAGGCGGCGCGCTGATGGGCCTAAGGCGGTGCGCCAATGTTTTAGGAGGTACCCAAAATTTGTGTGGCAGAAGTGGTACACTGATGTGCAAGTAAAACAGCAGAGCCACGGCACAATGGTCAAGGCACATGCCAGTGGCGCAGGGCACATGGATTAAATCCCCCCCTGTGCCTAGTCCACAAGGGTGCGTGAGGCAGAACCTGTTATGAGGGATATTGCTCTAGGAGGCAGCTCACCCTTACCTGTAATCACTACTGCACGAAAATGCATGTGCAAACCACTGTAATATAGGATGCTGCATAAGGTAACCAAGAGGGTCCATTGTAAAGTGGAGTGAGCACCCAGGCACCCTACACATTTGCCGATAGGGAGGATCATACAGTGGTGTATGAGGCAGGTTAAGGTCAGAGCACCGTCTCTGCCGGTAGCACTGTGCAGCGTAACGCATGGAACCCGCACTAGGTGTGATGACATACAAGAAGGAACAGCAGTGTAGCACAATGTTGCAGACACTGACATATGGTCCAGGGGTGATGGGCTCAAATACCTGTTGAATATGGGAGGCAGAGGTATGTATTTTCTCTTTGTGCAACTGTACACCAATCTGTGTTTCCCCTCATAGAGGAACCCATCCCCATTGCTACATATGTATGCACCTCTCAGGGAACCCCAGAAGGCACATCCCAAACAACCATGTTGTCAAAGGCGAGGTAGACTGTTCCGCATAGGACATGTATAAGGGTGGGAAATGCACAATAGGAGGTCCCCAAGATGTTTCATGAACCGAAGGTGTGCCAGAACATGCCCAAAGGATGCCCAGGTGAAGCCAAAACCGTTTGTCATGAACAGTATTACCCTGCAATGTGAATTGAAAGGGAGGTATGTGACATGCACACATGTAACCCAAACACAGCACAGAGCTGAAAGGAAAGGCAATAGAAATGTCAAAGATGTCTGTAGATCAATGTACGAACATATCAGGGCCATCCAGAGCCATGCACAGAGTGATGGCAATGTATGATGATATAATGACAGTGTGTGTCAGATGATGGGAGATGTGTGGAGTGGAGGAGGCTGAAATGGCAGGACCTCTGGAATATCAGGATGACTATGGAGCAGCAGTGCCATGGTGAGAACACACTGTTGAAGCAGCCAGGGAGAGGTGCAATGAGGGAATGTTCAGGAGTGCAGGACATGGGTGCACAGCATGCATAGCAGGGTAGGATGGCACACAGCTGCCAGACACAGGATGGAGGGAAGGATGGTGCACAACTCTGATGAGGCTAAAATGTCATCACCACACAGATCTGCACAGATATGAATGTCCCCCGACTGAACACCAACTCCACAGAACAAGCATACAAACCAAATACAACTGAGAGGAAACACACCTGCGACCACTACCTCAAATGGTAAGGTATCTCACGGTAGGCCACGCCACCAATGTGAGAGCATCAGCAAAGGCCACATGAACAAAGTGTGCAGGCCCAAAACCAAAAGAAATACTGCCTGGCAGGACAGCCAAATGTCAAACTGTAATTATGCCCAAATGCACATGCAGTCCTGCTGTGTACAGACAAGTTCCCAGTCTGAAATTGTGACCAATGACACATGCAAACACACAATGAGATGGTCTGCAGTGAACACAGCATGCAATAGACGAGAAAATAAGGCCAAAGGCAGCGGTGAATGTTCTGTACAGCTGGTGAACAAAGTGGATCTGGACAGGAGGAAACGCAACATGCTAACAGGTGTACCACACAGCAGCTGCAGCACAGCAATAACAGAAACCCATGTGCAATGACATGTAAACATCATCAAATCATACACCTATGTAACAGATAATACCTGATGGCTAGGCAGCACAGAGGGCGCACTGTGTTGAGCATGTGGAGAGGGAAGGGTGTGTGTAGAGGTCATGAACCTGATGTTATCCAATGGCGCAATTAGCAGAAACACAACAAAAGGTAAACCTCGTGTGTGTATCAGACCTGCAAACGTGACAGTCATAGCACATGCCTCTCATCAGTCCCAGAAACAGCACACTGCGAAAAATGCACAGAAAACCCCCCAAAGGAATGGTGTGAATGGGAACCTGTAATACCCAGTGATGTGGCATATGGCTGGCAGATACACAGTTGCCACTGGACAAGGATGTGAACACATGTGGACGATGTGCATGACCAGCAATTCCCCAGATAACAGTGTTAATGTGCTGAACGAGTGGAGGAGTAACCTATTGAATAGAAAACAGGTCTGCACACCAAGCAACTAGGGCGCAGTTCAGACAAGCGCATCATGTGGCCATGGGCCAATCACGGGATCCTCCAAGACCCTGGAAGAAACCTTGACAATCCACATCTACTAACATGGACAAGGAAAACATGGAGTGTCTGGGTCACAAGGAGGCAGGACTGCTTCCAAAGCACACATTGCATTGCATGTTTGTCCCCATGAGCAACCAGCAAAACAAACACATTTCCATCAGAAAAATTGCTTTATTTGGGTTGTTCATCACAGAAAGTGTAGACAGTGGCAACATAATATCAAGGTGAGTACATCCCTGGGGAGAGACGAAGACACCCGTAGCAGAGCAGCAACACAACACCTACAGCAAGGCTACCAGCGAGATGAGGAATGAAGGAGAGGGGATATGATGTGTATCAGGTGCATGGTATGCAATGGGCAGCATGCCCCCACCCCACACCTGCTACTGCATGTCCGAAAGATATACACACAGATGAGTGCATGTACACATCAGTCGCCACACGGACAGGGAAAAAACACACATCATATGTCCCTCACAACATATCCCTGTGAAAGACAGGAGGCAGACAAATGAATTAAGCATATGACATCACAATGTTTAATGTATAACACACTGTCAGAAAGCAATGTCTTTGCTCCCACCTAATGGCGTCTTCAAGGATCAAAGGTACAACAATGTAGGATCAAACAATATTCAAAAGCAAAATGAGCATATGCAAACACGTACCACAGGCACATGAACCTAGACTAAATAACAAATAAGCAACCTGCAGAAACCTGCACAGAGAGCACCATGATGGTGGTCCCCCTGCAATGTTGTTTGGGTAGACAGTGTGTGACCACATATAGCACGGTACATGGACAGCACAATTGAAGGGGCACAATAGCCACCCACACAGCCACCCACAAAATATACCTTTGACAATGGGGGTGTCGGCAACGCAGGGCACAAACACCATTGTGCAGACGTCCAAGGCAAGGTGTGTACATAGTCACAGACTGTCACATCTGCACACTAAGCTAACACAACAAACAGCATGTGAATATGCAAATGATGGCAAAACATCTGACTGTGCAGCACACAGAAGCCATAGGTCCACGTGTTGTGTTGCACAAACCGAGTCAATCACAGGCAGACGCAGCATCCACAGTCCAACATGATCCAGGGATGGCACACATGTCCGTAAACACCCTTGGCCCATTGCAAACATAGATCACGGATGGTGTTGTGCAGGGAAGCTGTGTTGGTCCCAAACATGTATCATGTCCAGGTGGGGAGCAGGTGTACATACACAATAGGGCTGCTCCATAGTTGGCGGTATCTCACAAAAGTGGCTGTATGTCTGTGTATAAAAACAACGATGAGGGTACCCTGTGCGCCATGTCACACCCATGGCCATGACTACATATTCACCAAACTGTAGTGGAATGAAACACAAAAGGAGTCAATGTCAGTCCCTGCTGCACATGTGGGAAGTAGTAGGCAGCGTCCAAAGTGCAAGGTTTATGTGCAGTCCAACAGGTCACGGTCAAATAAATCCATGCAACTCACGCCATGCATAGCAAGGTGTCCGATTCCAGGATGACACAGTCCATGAACATTCATGGGTGTCCGGTACAATGAGCAGGTGTCCCAGCAAGAGCAGCATTACAAAACTGTGTTGGACAGCACTGTCATGGGGAAAGCAACAGTCCAAGAGTAATACTGTCCAACTGAGTCATGTGTCCCACTCTCCAAGGTCATCGATCCAATGGCTCAATGTCCCCCAAAAAAGTCCATAGTGCTGGGTCTCCCCAGAGGTTGGCTGATGGTGATGCCAGATGCCCTGCAAGAGATGTGTCGCGTATGTCTCCTGCCGTGTGTCTGGAGAGAAGAAGTAGTATATTGTTAGACACCTTGCAAAAGGCACAGTAATTGCAGAGAGCCACACCTAAGCAAATAATGAGGATAGGGATGCACAGGCAAGCTTTATATGAAAACAATACACAATCATTCAGTCTTTTGGTGACTGGATGATATGTAAATATTGACACGTGTGCCACATGGATATGGTCAACACAATGCACATGTCACACAGGTGTCCTACAAGTACACACCATATTAATCTGTGTCTGTGACCATAGAGACAGCACGACATGCACATGAATCAAACATGACGTCACCCACAAGCCCAGACAGATGTCATACCCCAAATAGCAAAGGTGCAATGTACCTTGTGCGTGCAGAAGGTGAATGTCATCAATCCCTGGAGTGAATAAACAGCCATCGTAGGTCTCAGTTAAGGGAGACAATGTCACAAACATGTGTAGAATCCGCATGTAAAGCCACTGATGATGCATGTCCACATTCTGTTGATAAAAGAGACCAGAAAATGTGTCCCACACTGGACTCAAACACAACAAGACACAGCTCACGTAACACCACCAAACCATGTAGGGAATGGACCCAAGGTAGCTGCCAGCACCGGACAGGTTACACATTCACAAATGCTGCCCTGTTGTACGGACACCTCACAACACATGATGATGTAATGTGCCCTTACACAAGCGCATTACACATACAACACATCAACAAGCACACAAACAGTATGCAAAGGTCACCATTCCAGATGGAAAATATGCTCCACATGTCCACAAGGGGAGATTTGCTGACATAAAGGCCTGTAGAACATGCAGTGATACCCTGTTGTTGGCAGCAGGTACAATGCTGGAGGACGGTGCAGGTGTAGACGGCCACCAAGAGGAAAACAAAACAACACACACACACATGCAGGTATGTTGCACATGTCCCTGAAACACTGATGCCTAGGACATAATGAAGACAAACACATGGGCAAATGTGTGGCAGAAACAAGTGATGGGTCAGGGAGCAAGATGGAAAGAAGGGGAAACACATCATTTGGCCAACATGACACAGCATGCATTACATTTATCCCCCCACACCACAGACACAGACAATGTACCTGTGTATCCACTTACCTGACTCAACAGCAGCTTGGCTGATGGTCAGTCACATGACATTGCACCACAGCAACTGCATCATCACAAAGTATGTCCTGTTCAGTGTAAAACACAAGATAAGGAATATATGTCATGTTCGAGGGGTCCAACATACCCTGCAGCTAACTGTTCACACCTGTCAAATCCCTCTACATCACATACTGACTGAATGGGCTATCTCACAATGTACAAAGCTCACAGATGTGAGAGGCAGCACAGCGGTGTCGTAGGCTAACTACATATGTGTGAAAGGACCAGCTCACACCCCCTTATGTTGCTGCAGTAGCACACACACGTAAATATAGGTGTCTGCCCCCCCCATGTGTCTGCGCGCCCCAGAGTGGGAACTCAGCGGGTGTGCAGCGGCCTGTAGGACATGTCCCCCAACATGTTTCACACCTCCCACCGTTGTCAGGTAACTGACTGTGAATTGGTGAAGCACATCAACATATGCAGGCGCCACACATCTAGACAATGGTGAGATACATACCCTGATGTGTAACTCCAAACCTTACATAATAATGTCATCTGAGTTCTGAGGATGAGCACAAGTAGGTGGCAATTCCAGACACCCCTCATGACAACCCCCCCCCCCCATGTGTGACTGCGACACGACTATGATGGCTGTATGTCACCCCTCTGTGTGTCTGTGAGATCTGCAAAGCATGGATAGACAATATATATGCACCTATGACTACGATCTATCAGCTATGTCTGTGTGTGTATGCGGATGTAACCCTCCAGTGCAAGGCGATGCAAAGTAGTTGAGCATGTGGACAGTACCCTCCTGCCCCTGACCCCAACACAGCCCATAGTGGTGGCATCATGGGACTGGTTCAGATAGCACCAGCTACATATGCTATGTTCCCCCCTGAAATAATGGGTAAATGCAAGACACACACATCCTCTGTGAGACAACTGTCTCATGTAACGCACACCCTGATGAGCTGGCCAGGATAACCTCTGTATGTGTGTACATATGCAACACAGCACAGAGGGGCTAATCGCAACACAAACATGTAGTAATGATATGCACCCACACTGGACACTGCACATGTCCCCATGCCTGATTACATCCATCTCATGCCTAGGTGATGACCCAGGCAGTCAGGGAAACTGTGCGATTGCACTAACCACACTCACCAATACGTGCTACCAACACGAACATCTAGTGCCACGCAAGTGTATTGTGTCATGTATGACATGTTATGGCACGCATAGGGAACATAGCCAGTGGACTGGAGCGTAACACACACACCAGCAGGATGAACGTCCACACCATAAGCACACCACACCTGACCACTGTCCCCAAACATGTCCAGCCCATCAAATGTGAACATCCCACCAAATGTCTGTCAGCGACTGTCAGCAAAGGTGGAAAAACTAACCGATGTGTATCCACAACTGCTGCTAGCACGAGCAACCACCAACTGGGGATGTGTGTTTCAAAAGCTCACAGACGTCGATTAACACACCCCCCCCATTAACTGTCCCTACCCGCGGTTGGGCCCTGAGCACATGGTTTGTCGCACACGCAGGCCTATCGGTGATGTGCTAACTGTAGATCATATGTCAATGCATTGTGTCAGTCAAATGATGGAAGTCACAGATACACCATCCTTTACAACCATCATACATCTAGAAATACACATTTGGCTGGGAAGATAGGCAATACGTACATGAGAAGATCTCTGAAATCACCCTCTGCCTGACTGCTGTGCCCTCACGAGTGTCACCACCGGCACGTACAGGGGGGCACAGTGGATCATCTTCCAGATCCTCATTAATCTCTGTAGGGATATTGTGCCTGAGAGCAATGTTGTGCAGGATGCAACAGGCTATGATTATCTCTGCCACAGTCAGTGGGCTATATTGTAAGGCACCGCCAGTCCGATCCAGATACCTGAAGCGACTCTTCAACATGCCAAAGGTGCGCTCTATGACAGAGCGGCTGGAGGCATGGGCCTCATTGTACCTCCGCTCTGCACGTGTCCGTGGGTGACGCACAGGGGTAAGGAGCCAGGGGCGACACCCATATCCTGCATCACCTGCAGAAAGAAATGTATCATGTCAATCAAGGGTTCCATGTAATCAAAAACGTCACATGTTCTGATGCGAGCAACAAATGCACAGCACACCTAGATACACCATATGACAGCACAACTATTACAGCAGTTTAAAATGGCCTATGATGAGGAAACACAACCAGAAGTCATATTGACACTGTGCAGCCATGCCAAACACAACAGCAGGCCCATATACACCTGCCCAGATCCTATGTGCGTGCAACATGCAAATTGTAATGCAGTGTGGGTCACCACCTCCACTGTGTGACAGTAACACTGATCTATGGATCAGAAATGCTATGTTAACCTATGACAAAATAAACAAGGACATACATGCGTTCATCGGAGGTAGGCCCCACACACAGAACACGTATGCCATTGTAGGATTTTGCAAAGTGTAAAACTATCTCACCTCTATACACCCTGCCCACTCAGGGCAACATATCAGGATGTAGTGGTCTGTCAACATATCCTGTGGCTGCTCACCACAAATCCGTGTCATAGCCAGGCACTGCACCTTCCCCCTCCAGATAACCTTTTTCTCCGAGTGGTGGGCCCACAAAGCTGGACACTGTACCACACATGAACCGTCAGCAAGTATACATATATAGGTACTGTAACTACTGTGTATCAACCATCAGGACCTCACATTATGCACGTCATGTAGCCCCCTGACCATGCTGTAAACGGCCCAGAACGTTCCGCAACATCACGATTGCCACATCCCACAACGAGATCACCAGCTCATCCGCATGTTGCAAAGGTAACGCACCACGAACAATGTGTGCCATCACTGTGGTGATTCAGCAAAGAAGCACCCCAACGCAGATACATATTGTTCCCCCAGCTCCCCCCCCCCCCATGCATCAGAGACGTCTGGACACACACCCCATGTGAAATAGACCCTTATGTGTGAGCAGCCAGTAAAGACGGCCTGTGTGAACCCATAACACACATGACAAGGGTTATTTGTCAGAAATGGCAATACACTACACCTGACCTGACATACAGATGCTAGCAAAAACCGATGTAGCAACACATGGGTATGTGAGTGGCCGCAAACCCCCCCCCCCCCATGCACATGTGTCTAGTTGATGCATGCACACATACACTTGGAGGGATACAGCACCAAGGGAGCCATATGCACAGAGGCAAACACACATGACCAGCATTAGAATGTTCCAACCATGTAATGTCACAATGCATATGGTACCATGTACAGCAATGTCTCTCTTATAATATGTCACATAATATGTAGCAATGTCACGCAACAAAAGACCTGTCTCTGCCTAACGTGACATAATTGTGAAGGACAGAGGCAAATTAAACAGTGCAGAAACATGACATGCAGCATCCATAATGTTTGAAATACAGACATCGACAGTGGACCATGAAATACTCACCCAGCAATAGACAGTCAGCAAACTGACCCTCCTCGAATTGGGTGAATAGTGCTGAGCGATGCAGGATATAGGAGTCATGGGTGGACCCTGGGAATCTGGGAACCACATTCAGAATATGCAGATTAGCATCACATACAACCTGAACATTCAGGGAATGGTAGTGTTTGCGGTTGCGGAACGCTACCTCCCTGTCCTCGAGGCGGGACCAGGGCAACATGTGTGCAATCAATAGCTCCCATCATGTGTGTTATCCCGGCTATAGCCTCAAAGGCCTGATTCTGGGTCCCCCACTGTTGCCTAGTGTGGGGAAGGGCGATGTAGTTCCCCATCCGGCTGACCATGGCACGCAGTACTTGGTGGAGACATCGGGAGAAGGAGGGGCGGCTCATGCCACCCACTGCGCCCACAGAGTATTGGAAACAGCCAGAGGCAAAGAAATGTAGGGCAGCAAGGAGCTTGACTAAACCTGGTATGGCTTGGGACCGGTTAGTCAGGGGCTCGAGGTCAGTTCTCAGATCCTCATAGAGCTCCCTAATAGCCTGTGTGCTCAGTCTGTAAAGGGAGATGACCTGGTCCTCACGCATGTCCTGGAGTTGGGCCCTGGGCCTGTAGAGGTGTGGCTGCCGAGCCTGCACCTCGGCACGCCTCCTGCGCTGTGCACTGACAGCATCTGCTTGTCCCGCCCCCACAGCTGCAGGTCTGAGTTGCTGCGGAGCGACACCCCTGCCCTGTGCCTCATCCCCATGGACACCATCTCCCCTGTCCTGCAACCGCAGCATCTGCCCACTGCTCAAGGCACATGCACCAACATAGAGCCAATCCATCTCCTCCCCCCGCCTGGGTACACAAACACACGCACACACACACACACACACACACACACACAAACCTATGTCAACAGTGACAGACCAATAAACACAAACAGAAACACGAATACAAAGGATGTGGCACTCAACACAAGACACGTCAGACAGTGCAATACATACAATACAAAACAATAGCAAACGCAAATCAGTTCAACTCCTGCCCTGCTAGCTCTGTCACCCTCTGCAAACACACACCTCGCCTAAACCTCAACCCTTAACGTGGACTCGGTCAGACCGAGGATAAATAGATGGCTGCCCGTTGCCACGTAGCTGCGCATACGCCGATGTGCATGCGCGGCGGCGCACATGTTAACGTCTGCGTCCCTGTGCCCCGCGTCGCGTGCAGGTGCAAGCCACGGCGCGTGCTCTGCCGTCTGTGTGCCGCGGGCGGGGCCGTGCAGCACGCATGCGCAACTGACTGCAGCGGCCACATCTACATGCCCACGCAGACGTTAACGTGTGCGCCGCCGCGCATGCACATCGGCGTATGCGCAGCTACGTGCCCCGCAAGACAACGCCCTGCACCACAGCGCATGCGCAAAGCAAAAACGCCAACAAAGGTGATATAAAACACCCTGCCCCCAAACAGACGTCGAGGGTGGTATAGGTGTAGTGAGGAGGTATTGCCATTTTCATTCCAGAGTGTTACAAAGGAGGGAGGAGGAGGTACGAGGGTAGGAGTCCCTGTGTGTAGTGTGTAGTGTATATTGTGTACTGTGCTGTACTGCTGCATGTGTTCATGGTGTGTGGCCAGCGGACGTTTGTGCCAAGGGTAGGGGGGGCTGTGTGTTGTGTTGGGCTACTTTGTGTAGGGTCTGGTGGTGTGTGGTGTGTGGTGTGGGCAGTGGTGAGGGGAGAGGGTGATGGAGAGGGAGGGGGAGAGGGAGGGGGTGAGGGGGAGTGAGGATGAGGGGGCTGTGGATGTTGTGATAAATGTCCCTGCAGAGGGCAGTGGTCCAGGGACCATGGAGCCCGAGCCTGTTCCAGGCCCGTCGGGGGGCCAGCAGCCAGAAATGTGCCGACACATGGCCAAAAGGAAATGCACACCTGTGCCTGATGTGCAGAAAAGGAGGGCACTTCGGTTCTCTGACCATGAGAACCACATCCTCCTGTCCATGCTACTGGAAAACTATGAGATACTGTTTGGCAAACTCAGTAGCCGCACACCAGTGTCAAGACGCAATGCTGTGTGGGAGGATGTCAGGTTAGCAGTGGGTGCGGCGGGGGGACCTCTGAGAAATGTCAACACCCTGAAGAAGAGGTACTCAGACATCAAAAGAGGGGTACGGCAGGCAATGGTTGCCGAACAGCAGCATGTGCAGCGGGACAGGTGGCGGGGGACCCCTCATCACCCCACTATCACCCTGGAGCGTGAGCTGGCCGCACGACTCGGACAGATGTACACCTGTGGCTTGCCGGAACTCCTGGATCCGCCCACCCGTTGGCAGGTATGTATGACACATAGTGGCGCTACACACAATCCAGGCAACAGCCCATGCCGTAGCACTGTGCAATTATGACAATATGGAAAATGTATCCCAGCAGTTCTTGTGCAGTCGTGACATCATCACAGGTTGGGATCAAGAGGTAATGGCCATAGTGTAGTACGCTTATCGTGAGTATGTGTTATAGCCTCCCACGCCATCAAATTTCCCCAGGGAAGCGGACCCTTGTTACATCATCGACCTGTCACTGAACCTGTGCGCTGACACTGACAGAGCTCACTGCTGCAAACGGGAGATTACATGCAACGTGTGGTGGCAGAGAGCCAGGGCGTGGTCTGAACAGAGGCTGCACAGGCATGTGTATCACAGCTCCCTGGTGTGAGCTGAGTGAATGTGTTGCCAGGTTATGTTGTGACACCAAGATGCCCCATTTGTCACGGATACGTTACTATGGATGTCACTCACACACGTCTGGGTGCAGGGTATGTAGTGTCTATGTAAACAGGGGAGTACGTGCGGGCCAACATTACCAAACCCAGCCCCATGCACATGGATGATGGGTGCTATGAGCAAACAACACTAACAGCAGCAGAAGGTGTAGGGAACCGCCCAATCAACGTAGCACCGCATGCCGCATTGGTTGGCCATGGACAGCCGCACAAACGTGCGCCAGGGGGGAGAGGCTACAATGGGAGCACCTTACAAAGGAGACAGAGGTGGGCAGTGAGAGGCTGATCAGGACCAACACATGTGGGTGAAAGCTAAGCAGGACCACCGCATATGGTAGTGGGCTAGCCTGGGGAGTGGTACCCTTGAAGGCACCCTGGGACCCATGATGGGGATGGCAGCATTGTCACAGAGGGCTATGGCCAGGTAGGGATCCCTGCAAACAGGCAGGGGAAAGGCTGCTGAGGCGGGAAAACCTAACACTGGATAGAGGTCCCAAGAGGGTGATGCTGTTCTCCACAGGGCGTGCCCAAGACTCGACAGGGACATCCTGTGCAGGGGACGGGGAATGCTCCGTAGGAGAGAGAAAAGCTTGTACGCAGCTTTTGTGGCCAAACAAAATGTCTTGGTAAGAGGTCTGGCTACAGAAAGGCACTTATGCACTGTAACAGATGGGCCACTGAAGGCCAGGGCAACACCTACACATATCCTGCTGTGTAAGTGCCCCAAGGGGACAGGTACCCCAACACATGGTACGCCGGACCAAAAAACCGCAATAGTGAGGGGGAGAGACGCACTGGTCAGAGTCGGAACCGGGATACCCCATAACAGGCACCCAACGCACATCTCTCCAGCATAAACCTAGACAGAGGAACCTGCAGAGATGGACTGTGGGGGAGTATGTGCTGTTTCCTAAATCTGAATGACGGCCCACCAAGCCGGTACCAGGAGCAGTTTACAATGAAACTAAGAACTAGTACCAAGTAACAGTAAGGAACAAGGCGGGGAAAGGTAGACATAACCGTTACAATTGCTTTGTA